>OU612094.1:37108252-38484811 GCA_914767995.1 Thecocarcelia acutangulata | reverse complement strand
AGACAATAGACAATAAAGCTTTAGTTTTAAACTGGAATCATAAAATGTTGAGTCAAAGTGGTGTCATAATAAAATTTTGTTGCAGATTATCTTAATAACTTAAAATAATGATGCTCTTATTGTAAGAAGTACGATAAAAAGTAAGTTATCTTTAACAGCTTTTATGCTTAGTGAGATTACTAAGATGGCATTAAAACTTTAACTTAAGACTTTTACTTCAAATAGCTGAAATACAGAATTTATGCGGTTTGGATACTCTTCCATATTGGAGCCAATTTAATAGGAATCTGTTAATTTTCTATTCCTATGTCTTCGTATAAGGAAAGCAACTTCAAGGCGTTCTTTACGCTTTTTCCGTTTTCAAAGAAAGTCGGGCATAAACCTTCCATGAAACGTGTCTGGCACAATTTTGAATATCTTGAATATCTTGCCGATTGGTGTTCAACGAGTTTCATTTCCAGATACTACAGTTTGTTGCACAATGTTTATTGAAATTTTTCTTTTTTTTTTTGGTGATAAAATGTAATCCAATACAAAAGTCAAACTGTACCTGGGGATGAAACCAAGGCGAATTCATAACAGGTGAAATTGATAGTACAGCTGATAACTTTTTTTTTAATTTTAATCTTTGTCAAATGTCAATGGAATAATTAAAAGAAATTTGAAAAAAAAATTGAAAAAAATTTTTATACCCATCACAAAAATGTAAAGGGTATATAAACGTTTGTGATTCCGTTTGTAATTTCTACAATTTTCATTTGCGACCCTATAAAGTTAATATATTCTGATTCAGAATTTATGGAAAAGTCGATTAAACGATGTCTGTCTGTCCGCTGTTGAAATACCGTTTCGCAGAAAACCATTAGACTTAGAAACTATTTTCTTTCACCATTCTTTTGCCCCATCGACTCATGGGCTTGCTGTTGAAATTCGGTAAAGTCGGTTCACATATAGCTGAGATATATTCAAAATTCGGAAAAAATCAATTTTTTTTTGCAATTTTATATGAAAATTTTTGAAAAAAAAAAATTTTTTGGTTGCTTCAAACTTCACACACTCATTAAGCATGGTAATTAAAAGGCAAAAACAAATTTTTTCAGATATCGGTCTATATGTACCCAAGATACAGGTCAAGTTGGGTTTTTCTATAAAAGTTAGACAACTTTTTTTTGCTTAAAAGCTGGTAAAGGAATAAAGTTATATAAATATAGAAAATGAAAATTTCTGATATCGGTCCATATATACCCGAGATATAGCCTAAGGTGGGGTTTTCATTAAAATATCGTGTAAGCGTACTTAAACAATTTTTGTGCTCAAAAGCAGTTCTGGTAATAAAATAAGGTTATATAAATATGAAAAATGAACATTTCCGATATCGGTCCATATATTCCCCAGATATATCCTAAACCGGGGTTTTTCATGAAAATGCCGCGTAAACGAACTTTAACAACTTTTATATTTGATTAAAAGCAGCTTTGGTAATAAAATAAGGTTATATAAGTATGGAAAATTAAAATTTCTGATATCGGTCCATATATACCCGAGATATAGCGTAAACCGATTTTTCATGAAAAAAAATTTTTTTTTGCTTAAAAGCAGTTTTGGTAATAAAATAATGTTATATAAATATGGAAAATTAAAATTTCCGATATCGGTCCATATATACCCTGAACCGATTTTTCCATTAATATTTTTTGTTTTGCTGAAAAGCAATTCTCGTTATAAAAAAAAAAGTTACTAAAATACAGAAAATTCCGATATCGGTTCATATATAACTGAGATATAGCTGAAACAAACTTTACAATGAAAATGTTCATGAAAAATTTCTTTTTTGGAGTGGTGATTACAGGACAAAAATATTTTTCCCCGATATCAGGCCATATATATCCGAGCATATTTAGTTCAAATTTGTTATATGTGCTATACATATACGTGACTATCGTGAAGGGTATTTTAGATTCGGCCCAGCCGAATATACTACACTCTTACTTGTTTTAACTTTGTATTATATCTTGAGCGCGAGATATCATCCAGAATCCTCCTTAATCTGGCTGGCCATTTTCACCTTTCCAAGCTCTATGAGACTTTAATTTTCACTATATAAGTAAAAGTTTATCGCAATAATTGGAAGTTTTTCTTTTCTTTTTAATTTTTTTTTTTGTAAAAGAAATTGGAAATAAAACTTAATAGCCTCATTCGAATCAATTTGGGTTTGCCTATGTCACAATTATTCGTTCGCATGTTTTTATGTATTTTAATTGAATTTTGACACATCGTTCGCATATAATAAAGTTAGAAAAAACCCAAATCAATTTTCTTTCGTCTAGTATGCGATTGAACTTATCCTTTTTACATCGGCGAACTGGCTGTCTAGAGCGCCAGGTATTATCCAACATCCTCCCCAATTTGGCTGCTCCTTTTCACCCTTAAAAGCTCTATGATCTGAGACTTTAATTTAAATCGAGTTTGCCGTTAAACTTTACGCAAATTGTTTTCATAAAACTGTCAAAAATATGCCACTAACTAAAATATTGTTTACAATTTTAATTCATGTTGCAATTCCCCTCTTTTTTTTGTACTGTAACAAAACTTTTTTTTATAAATAAAGAATTTATGTAATCGCTCTTTTTCCCTATTATTATCACGTTTTTAAAAATGACGATTAAATGAATAATGAAAACGTGCCTTTTCTCTTGCATTTTTTTACATTAATTTCTATTTATGAAAATTAAATATTAATTGAGTATTTGCTTTTGCCTCAAACTCACTTGAATATCCATTATCCTGTTGTGCTTTAAAACAAAGATTTTTTATACTTTTAAATTGTTTATCCATTAAAGTATGTAGCTGGGTAGTCGAAAATGTAAAAAAAAATAAAAACAGTCACGTTTATGCTTAAAAAATGTAATGCTTTTTATTATGAAATAGCGTCATAATTGAAATAAATACATAAGTATTGTAAAGTGAAAAAATAAACAGTAGAACAGGAGTGATGAGAAGGGTATAATAGAAAAAAAGCTATAATATGTTTGTCCTCTTTCAAATAAGAACTTAAAATTTTTTAATAATATTATAAAGTGTGGTTAAATTTCAAGGGCCGATGTTGATTCTGAATAAAACACAAACTATTTAGGAAATTATTGTAACTTTATTTTATTATGATATATTGGTATTACTCAATTATGTATGGAACAAAATATCGGCCAAATGGGTGCCGCGACCACAGCGGCACACCTCCATCCGATGGTCAAAATTTTCGATGACCCTGAGGCATAATGGAGGTTCTATGCCGTTAATGTGCCGAATTATCTCATCCTTTAGCTGTTGAATTGTTGCTGGCTTATCGACGTACACCTTTTCTTTCAAATAACCCCAAAGAAAAAAGTCCAACGGTGTCAAATCACATGATCTTGGCGGCCAATTGACATCGCCGTTACGTGAGATAACACGGCCATTGAATTTGTTGCGCAAAAGAGCAACTGTTTCGTTAGCTGTGTGGCAAGTGGCACCGTCCTGCTGAAACCACATATCGTTTACATCCATATCTTCCAATTCGGGCCATAAAAAGTTCGTTATCATCTCACGATAGCGAACACCATTCACAGTAACTGCCTGACCGGCCTCATTTTGGAAAAAATACGGCCCGATGATGCCGCCAGCACATAAACCGCACCCAACAGTCACTCTTTGCGGGTGCATTGGTTTTCCGACAGTCACTCTTGGATTCTCATTCGCCCAAATGCGGCAATTCTGTTTATTGACGAATCCACTGAGGTGAAAATGTGCCTCATCACTGAAGATGATTTTCTTCGAAAATTGATCATCATTTTCATAATAAGTCTGGATAACTTTAACACGTTGTTGGATTGTGTATCTCTCCATGGTTCAAATTGAATAAGTCTGAAATAGAGAAATGTTAAATAAAATTCGGAAAAAAACTTGGCGTTTAGGTGTGGTTCACATTCAACATCGGCCCCTGAAATTTAACCACCCGATACCATGTTTCCACTACAAAGGAAAACACTTGTTTTGAGGAAAACATGTCGAAATGTTTCCATTGGTATATCAAGCGTTTTTAATTTCGAATTTTCGAAGTCAGTTTGACGTTAGGTTATTTTCAATTTTTTTGTAATTTTTGTAAAATTTAAAAGCGTCAGTTTGTTAAAACTGGTTTCTATTTCGATATACATATTGCACCATACAGACGATGGAACACTAAAGCAAACATGAGTATATGGGTATTTTAAGGTTACCTCGCCTGTACCGAAGTTTCTTTTTGAAAATCATGTTTCCTTTTTGGTTTCCAAAATATGAAAGTTTTTTGATATCTTGCATGTTTTTTAAAATACTGTTTTCTGCTCTGCATTGATGTTTGCTGTTTTCGCTTCTTTAGTCCGTGAGAACAGTCGTGATCTTCACTGTTTTAAGTGGCCTAGCAAACAAAATTAATAGAATAATTGTTGTATAGTATGCAGTATCATTAACTACGAGTATTATTTATACACAACTGATGTAATACATCGTACGGTTTTCAATAACCTTCATTCGTTTAAGGATCCTCCCTGAATCATGAAAATTACGGATAGAAGGATAGATCGGAATTTTGCTCTTAGACTCAATCTTTCTGCTCTTTGAAAGAATTTTGCTTTAATATATGTTGGTATATACATATATTATTTTATTAATAAGAATATATTTATGGATTATTAAATATTGTTATGCATAGTTCTAAGTCCTGGTTTATTGAATAAAATGTTGATAGAATGAATTGTAGTACGTTAAAATGGCAAAGTAACTTAGGACAGGACTTCATTCCAGTATGAATGGTAGGGAAAAACATCTAGTCCGAAAAAGAAAAAATGTAATGGATGTAAAAAGGCTGGCTATTGCGATTCAAATCATGGGTAAAAACATTCGCTTGGTTTCCTCTATTTCGATTTTATTGACTATTTTGTGCTGGAGAGCGTTTCTGCCATTAAGCAAAGGTGGCATTGCCTTTGGAATACATCTGCAGGCTTGTCATTACCAACAATAGTGCCAGATAAACTGCTAAATAGTCTGTTTTAGCCGGAGTGCAATTGTAAACTCATATATGCTGCAGAGAAATATGAAACTTATATCATAAAAAAAAAAATGTCAGAAGCTTAAATAGCGAATAAAAAACTTGATTGCTTATATCATATTTGATTAGTAAACTCCATTCCATAAAAACTTTTCTTTATTGCTCTTCCATATATTATAAACACGTACATATAGGAACAAAGCTTAGCTGAAAAAAATTTAAAATTCTAATTGTTTTGTTGAATTCTAATTGTTTAATGATATTTTCTATGACAAATGAAAACATTATTTCTTCGAGTTTTTCAATCACTTGGGATGAATAGCACAAAGTTGTATTTTATATTATTGAGTAAGAGCAGTGTTGCTCAGAACATTTTCGAAGTGTTTTGCTCCAAAACATGTAGATTGAGGTGTTTTGCTCTTTTCAAAAATGTATGGGAAAACATGTTTAACTCTACATGTTTTGCGTAAAACACGTGTTTTCGAGAGGCCTATTAGGTAAACAAAAGCGCGAGAGAGAATTGCATAGCTAAAAGTAATTTATAATTATTTTAGCATTTGTAGGTTAGATTAGGTATTCCAGGACGACAGTTTATGAAAACCGGCTCACTTAGATAGGCTGGTCCCTTTATGTGATCTGAAGGAGATATGCGGACTGCAAGATCTACACATCCCTCAGCGGTTCAGATCCAAATCAAACTGAAAATCGGATTGAAAAATCCAGCCCGTTCACACGCTTTCCGATAAGCCTGCAAACCAGTTCATGGCATGTCTAGATATAACTCTCTTATAAAATATCGAACAACGATAGAGAAAGCGCTCAACGCTCTCTTCCTCCGTAATTCAAAATTCAATAGATCGTTTTTACTACTTTTGATTTATTTTTTTTCTTTTTCGAGACAAAAATTTTGGTCGTGCTTGATGAGTTTCACTAGATACAACCATGCGTGCAACATGCCGGAAAATCATAAATTTTTGATCGTACATCAAGCATCGTCGGTGCCACACATACTAACAAATTTTCCCTCATACTATTACCATGCTTCTTAAGCATTTTGATCGTGTCTATCTCCCTTAAGTCTTGCTGTATGGGTAAACCAACAATTAATTAAATAAATAAATAAATAAATAAAATGCAGTATGTTGCAAAATCTCAATTTAATAATTGCTTTCGAATTCAGTAAACTGATGTTTAGTACGAGTACCTCCCTAATAATTATATATTTTATTGAAACAAATTACACGCAACACATGTCTGAAGCATGTGACATTATTCATAATTAATTTAATTTCTTGCAAGAGAAAAAAAAACTGGTGGATGAGATTTGCAAATGGTTTGCTTTTACATAAAGCTGTTATAATATTATTAAATTAAAATTTTTGTTGTCGATTAAAATTTGCAATTTTTTGTTGTTTATTTAAATTTATTTTGTATATATATTGAATGATGATACAAGGTGTAGTGAAAGATCTCAAGGGTGAGGAGGTGGCCGAGGGTGGAATTATGTTATTTAAGTCTCAAAATTTATGAATGCTGCCTTGATGACTTTTTCTAAGATTTTACCTAAAGCGGACAGTAAGCTTATGGAACGGTATGAAAAGAGACAATAAGAGCCGGTCAAGGAGACTTTTGTAAAAACATATATAAATAATAATTTATGAAAACAAAAACGTTTATAATAATATTTTTATATTTACTAATGTTTGTTGGTTATAAGATAAATATATGCTTATTTTACAGATCTGCATCCAAATAATTTGTCCAAAATACCAGCAATTGGCCCAATCACTCGTATATCCAAAAAATAAGAACGATTTTTTGGATATACGAGTATAATAGAATTAAGAATTTTTTAAATAAAATAATGTTTTGTTGCAAAATTTATATTTATGTATTTGCGAGAAGTCTCTGACCATCAACAGTAGTATAACTCTGGACGTGACAATAGTAGTTTAGACTTACGCAATAATATAGATAATATTTGATAATATAATATGCTAGTATTATTAAAACTCTTACCAAATATATATTACATGATATAATATGGTTCTTGGATGTACTTAGCTCAGCAAAGAACATTTTAGACTGGAATCATGTTATTTTTTGTCCTCAACCATGCATTCAACAATAGTACGTTGCCCTTAGAATGTTGTGATCTCAACGATATAATGTTTCCTATGTGTACTCTGTATTATTGTGCAGTATTGTTAAAAACAGGCTATTATCGATTTAGTCATAGTTTATTCCACCATAAATATATTATTGTTTACATTTTTGTAATTTTATTTCGAAACACGATCGTATGCAATAGCAATTATTAAATAGTTTTTATTACACTCATATCAATATCAATTATATCACATGAGTCATACACTAAAAAATTTTTGATCGCTGTTCTTTTGTGTAGTTTTCCATCTTAAATTCCCTAAGCCTGCTTCACAGAGTTCGGAAATAAAATATATAGATAAACTAAAATGTTATTGAACATTCAAAGTTATTGAACATTAAACTTGTGACAATAATATTGTTTTTTATATATTAAGGAATAGCTATAACAGCAATATGGTGCTTTTTTAGACAAAAATAAGTTTGGCCCGATAGAACTTGAAATTGTAAAAAATAACACAAAAAATTAAATTGTAATCAAAATTTTTTTTTATTCGAAAGATCAATACGTGACATTAACATTTGAAAATGATTTCGGGCATATGGGCACCGCGGCTGTTCTTGACGAAGCGCATTCTGGACGTCCAATTTTGGGCCACTTTTTCGAGCACTGCTGGCCGTATGTCACGAACAACACGAACAATGCTGGCCTCCAAGGCGTCAATTGTTGCTGGTTTATCAGCATAAACCAGTGACTTCACGTAGCCCCACAGGAAATAATCGAGAGGTGTCAAATCGCACGACCTTGGAGGCCAATTGACAGGTCCATTTCTCGAAATCAACTTATCGCCAAATTTTGATTTCAGTAAGTCGATGGTTGCGTTCACCGTATGGCACGTAGCGCCATCCTGTTGAAACCACATCTCCTCCGGATCAATGTCATCCATATTTTCAAACAAAAAATCATTGATCATGGTGCGGTAACGATCTCCATTGACCGTAACGCGAGCTCCGGCCTCATTTTTGAAGAAATAAGGTCCGATGATGCCACCAGCATGAAAACCGCACCAAACAGTGCATTTTTCTGGATGTAATGGAGTCTGTAGGGTCTCTTGTGGATTGGTCTCACTCCATATGCGGCAATTTTGCTTATTAACAAACCCGTTAAGCCAAAAATGCGCCTCATCGCTGAACACAATTTTGCGATAAAACAACGGGTCTGATTTTCAAAGTAAATTTGGATAATTTCGTAGCGTTGTTCAAGCGTGAGTCTATTCATGATGATTTGTCAGAGTATACTGAAACAAATAAAAAAAATGTTTCATCAAAATTTAATTTTTTGTGTTACTTTTTACAATTTAAAGTTCTATCTAGCTTAAAAAAACACCCTATATAATAGTATGATTGGATATAACATTAATATTGCAACTCTAATAAATACTACGGTTACTTAATATTATAACAATGTTGAACTAGAATGTACTATAGATCAGTGTTGCCAAGCGTAGGGATTTGCCCTTTTTGTACAGATTTATTTGTTTATTTCCACATGTAGGGGAAAAAGGCCAGATTTTGTACGATTAGGCTTATTGTAGGGAATGGTTGACATTATAATTTTATATTATACTATTACAAGATTTTCGACTATGACTAACATTATTATTTATTATTATAATATTGTTAATATTATAATTAATTATTATTATACCATTATAATTTTTCCGACTATGAGGAAAAATCGTTTCCCAAATTGGATGTAAATGCATTTTCATACAATTTATATACAACGTTAAATATTTTAACAATAAGTATTTTCCAATTACGCCCAAATTATCAAAGTCATTTTAAAGCTGATGAGAGTATTTTTTCTATAACTACCAAGGGGTGTACAAAAAGAGAAAAAAACTCGACGGTTCAAATTCCATATGCATTCTAAGATATCATTTGCAAGCTTTTTAATTAATTGCATAAATTTTAGATGTAAAACTAACTCCTTAAAAAACTTTAATCACAAGTATCACCTAACAAAGCATATTAAATGATTGGTTATCTATATATCGTTGGTCTCAGTAGAACGGTCCTAACTCGCATTTTTCCCGAACTTGGGTTCGTTAATGATTTTAACAAATTTCACATAACTTCACCCCGTCGCAAAGGTTTAATAGGATAAGCAACGTTGTATATTGATGAAACTAGTTTCTGCTGTGTTTTTTCCAACTCCTTCAAAGTTATATTTATGTTAACGTTTTGCTATTCCTACTTACTCCATAATTAGATCCAAGATCAAGTCACTTAAAATTGTTCATTTATATAGCTAAACACATACATACATTTTTAATCATATGAATCTTTTAAGTTATATTTTATACACTAATTTAACTAATTTAATTTTTAGTAAAAAGTTCTACCTGTTTGAATTTACAATAAACATTAATATCGTATTAAAAAAAAAAAACAAAAAATTTTTTTGCAAAAATCGTATTAAAATAATTTATTTGCCCAAAATTGAAATGAAAAATTTAGGGAAATATTTCTTTGATTGTAGGGGAAAATAACGATTTTTATGCGCTATGGTAGGGATTTCACCAAAAATCTCCTGGCAACGCCACTTTTGGCCAGAAATCACCAGGGGGCTAATTATGTCATTCGCTTACGAGAGAGTTTTTACTCGAATGTGCGAGTTTTTACACTTTTGGGATTATCTCATTCGATATCGAGTAAAAGGTTTCGAAATTTCTAATGATGCCATTCGATAGCGAGTAACCATTCGAATGCAACCGTGCGACTTTTTACTCGTAAGCAAAAGCACTATCGAAAACCAGCCAAAGAGAAAAACACAAAAGAAATGTTTATTAAAAATTTGTTTTGAATAGCAATAATAGTTAAATTAAATTGAGAATTTTTGGTTCTTTTTTAATTCATGACTTATATATACAGGTAAATGTGTATAAAGATGAGTATTTGCTAAGAACACAACAAATACTTATTTTTGAAGTCACATGTTATTATATTCAAGAATATATTTTTGTTTTTTTTTTTTTAGAAATGCATATACATATACATATGCTTATACATAAGTAAATGGTTGTTTTTACATACATATTTATTGTTATTTCTATTTACTTACTTTTTAATGTCCAAACACGCATACATGACTGATTTAAATGAATTTTTATTGTGAACGTATGTGTGTGTATTTAGTTTTTAATGTACAACAAGTATACAGAGTATGCAAATACATACAATTTTCGGCAGTGTTATAAAACACTTTTTGTCAGTATTTTGCAACACTGAAGTGATAACTCGATTCGTTACGTAGCGAGTCACATCATTAGAAATTTACACGATATCGAAATTATTTTCTACTCGACAGTAATTTCGATCACGAATGACGGAATTAGCCCCCAGCTCTGAGATTCGCGCGCTGGCCGGTAGATGGGAGTAAGTAGTGGCTAGCAATGGACAATACTTTTAATAATAAATGTGTAACCAGTACTAGCATTTTTTACGAAATTATGGTGAATCATAGCAATCAAATACAACAATACAATATTATAAGCAACAACCATATATATTGCAACTTTCTCTATGAGAGCGAAATCTGGGGGGACAAAGTTAAGGCACAAAGTAGAGCAAAACCATTGTTAGCGGTGCAAAGGGTAGCTGCTTTAAGAGTCACATCTGCATGCCGTACGGTGTCGGCGGGCGCGGTTACAGTAGCAGGTATGATCCCAATAGCAGGTATGATACCAATAGATCTACAGATTTTAGCACGAAGGAAGGCATAAATATCAGGACAGACTGGCCACGCAAACCTAAGAAGAATGCGACAAATACGACAGGAAATGTTACACAGTTGGCTGTGTAGATGGAGTACTGACACTAGAGATAGATGGACGGAGCGTCTCAGTCCCAATATCGAGAAATGGTTAAACAGACAGCCTGGGAATGTTAACTATTACCTGACTCAAATGCTGTCAGGTCACGGCTATCACTGGAGCTACTTACACAAAATGAGCAAATGTAACACCCTTTTTTGTTTATACGAAGAAGAAGTCCTGGACGACGCTGAGCACACTTTCTTTAAGTGTATTCGATGGGCAGAAACTGGTAGAGAATTGGCGATGGTAACAGTAGAGAATGTCGTGGATATCATGACAGTGAGCCAGAAAAACCTTTTAGCGGCATCTCGATTCTGTGAAAAAGTTCTGCGAACAAAAAAGCCAGATTTGAAAGCCACAGAACACAGTCATAATCAGGATCCAAGACGAAGGATTATGTAACGAGAAGGGCTGATTAGGGCATTGGGCTTAATTAGCCCTTCTACAACCTCCCGAGGAGGTTGTATCCCAGGAAGATCAGAGGGTTTTTAGTCGGTGAATTCGCTGTGGTGATCAGTCCGACACAAAGAAAGGGTACGGACCCTCTGGTCAGTGTGTAATGCATTTTTTCCGCTCGACGGAAAAAACCATATATATTGTCGTGCCAACCATACATATATAATTTTCTATGGGCATTTACAATTAAAATAAGAAATCTTAAACCTTGTTTGTGGCAATGTTTTCAAGCAAATATTTTTAATTACATCGATTCCTAATGGTTTTTGCCTTTCCAGTGATTTGACTATTACATATCCCTCCTTTATTGCAACATAGTCATATCTCAAAAAATGAGCTTTTCGAGTTAATAATGCAGAATTATTAACAGTACTACCTTTTATATTGTGCCAAAATTTTATTTAAATTACCTTGAAACTGTTTCCTTTAGGAGGTATTTTCTAAAAAAATTTTTTAAGACTTGTATGGAAACTAAAAATTTGAAATGTGTTTTTCTCGAAACAAGCTTTTTTGCGTTATGACTATGTTGCAATAAAGGAGCGATATGTTTCCGCACGGCTTATAGGCTGACCATGAATATGATTTAAATCTGAAACTCTGAAGTCACTATTTGTTTCCTACCTCGTTTTCAATACAATTTCAGTGCCGTTTTGTCATTGTGTTAAATCAGTCTGTCGTTATGTCAACTTTAAAAATTTAAACGCTTTAATTCAAAACAACACTTGATATACTTAAACACATAAACACACAAAGATGCGAGCAGAGACAATAAAACACATCCAACATAATCAAATGCAGCTGCCGCCTAAAGCACAATATTGTTCTTGTTAAAACTTTAAATGTTTTACAAAATTTACAAAGTGTAAAAGTGTATTTGGGTACGAATAACAAAAATATCTTGTATGTATGTATGTGTGTACTATACAGAGCAAGTCAAATAGAAAAGAAAACGAAACGAGGCAAAATAAATTAAATAATAACTACACAAAGTAGCGCAAAAACAGAAAATAAACTTGATAAAATACTGTAATCTATTAAAAGGAACGAACAAAAAAAAAAAAAATATGAATAGTAAAGGAACAGATATAAAGTTAAAAATAATTAAAATGAAAAATAGCACAAAATATTATAGCATTAATTATTTTTGAAGGCATTGTTTCAATAAAACTAATTAACTTAAAATGAGAAGCAAAAAAAGTTTGAACTAAAAACGAAGGCGGAAAATTCTCAAGAAAAGAAAAGAGCAGCTTTTGCTTTCAGTAAAAAATAAATTGGATTTTAGTTCAAATGAAATATGAAATTTATGTTATGAAATTTGCTATTTAACTTTGCCGTTGTTTTATGACTTTTATTGAAAGTGTGTAAAATAACACATTGATAGATAATAATAATATTATTATTAAAAGGATAAAATAAGGATAAAATATTGAAGGTACTCCTTTAAACAGGTTTGATATGAAAAAGAACAAGTTAGAGTGTAGTATATTTGGCAGGGCTGAATCTAAAATACCTTTCACGATAGTCACATAATTACATATTACAAATTTGAACTAAATATGCTCGGATATATACAGACCGATATCGGGGAAGAAGTTTTTTTTGCCTTGTAATCGCCATGCCAAAAAGGTAATCTTTCATGGAAATTTTCATAGAAAAATCGGTTTAGGCTATATCTTGGGTATATGTGGACCGATGTCGAAAATTTTCATTTTCTGTATTTTAGCAACCTCCTTTTCTTATCACATCTACTTTTAAGCAGAAAACTATTTTTTATGAAAAAGTCTGTTTAGGCCATATATCGAGTATATATGGAGCAAAATGGGAAATTATCATTTTCTGTATTTGGTAACCTCTTTATATTACCAGAACTGCTTTTAAGAAAAAAAGTTGTTTAAGTTCGCTTCGCGACATTTTTATGAAAACATTGGTTAAGCACATATCTCGAGTATATATATATCGGGTGGTTAGATTTCAAAGGCCGATGTTGAATGTGAACCACACCTAAACGCCAAGTTTTTTTCCGAATTTTATTTAACATTTCTCTATTTTGTACTTACTCAATTTGAACCATGGAAAGATACACAATCCAACATTTCTCTATTTTATACATACTCAATTTGAACCATGGAGAGATACACAATCCAACAACGTGTTAAAGTTATCCAGACTTATTATGAAAATGATGATCAATTTTCGAAGAAAATCATCTTCAGTGAAGAGGCACATTTTCACCTCAGTGGATTCGTCAATAAACAGAATTGGCGCATTTGGGCGAATGAGAATCCAAGAGTGACTGTCGAAAAACCAATGCACCCACAAAGAGTGACTGTTTGGTGCGGTTTATGTGCTGGCGGCATCATCGGGCCGTATTTTTTCCAAAATGAGGCCGGTCAGGCAGTTACTGTGAATGGTGTTCGCTATCGTGACATGATAACGAACTTTTTATGGCCCGAATTGGAACGTAGACGATATGTGGTTGCAGCAGGACGGTGCCACTTGCCACACAGCTAACGAAACAATTGCTCTTTTGCGCAACAAATTCAATGGCCGTGTTATCTCACGTAATGGCGACGTCAATTGGCCGCCAAGATCATGTGATTTGACACCGTTGAACTTTTTTCTTTGGGGTTATTTGAAAGAAAAGGTGTACGTCGATAAGCCAGCAACAATTCAACAGCTAAAGGATGAGATAATTAACGGCATAGAACCTCCATTATGCCTCAGGGTCATCGAAAATTTGGACCGTCGGATGGAGGTGTGCCGCCGTCGTTTCGGCGCCCATTTGGCCGATATTTTGCTCCAGACATAATTGAATAATACCAATATATCATAATAAAATCAAATTACAATAATTTCCTAAATAGTTTGTGTTTTATTCAAAATCAACATCGGCCCTTGAAATTTAACCACCCTTTAGACCAAAATCGGAAATTTTTATTTTCTGTATTTTAGTAAGCTCCTTTTATAACCAGGACTAATTTTAAGCAAACAACAATTTTTTCATGAAAAAATCTGTTTAGGCTATATATCGGGTATATATGAACCGAAGTCGGAAATTTTGATTTTCTCTATTTGGTAACCTATTTATCAGAGCTGCTTTTAAGCAAAACAAGTTGTTTAAGTTCGCTTTCGCGACATTTTCATGAAAAAAATCGGTTTAGGCTATATATCGAGTATATATGAACTGATATAGGAAATTTTCATTTTCTGCATATGGTAAACTCCTTTTATAACCGGAACTGCTTTTAAGCAAAAAATAAATAAATTGGTTAAGTTTGATTTCGCGAAATTTTCATGAAAAAATTCGTTTGAGCGCTATCGGAAATTATCAGAACTATTTTAAAGTAAAATTTTGGGTATATGTGGACCTATATCAGAAATCAGTGACCGAAAAATTATGGTAAAAATAACAACAACAACATTTTTGTATTAAAAAATAATATGTATGTATATACATATATTTTAAAAATAATAATCTTGGATGCCATATTTTGTTGTTGTACTTGTTATAAATGTACAACACATTCACACAAACAATATAAATCTAAAAACTTAACACACAAACCAACAAACATAAACAATCGGGCAAAATAAAGTGCGGTTGTCTACGCTTCCCTATTAATTCTCAATATTTTTTATCTACGTATATTATTTACTGTTTATATATTGTCCCGTTAGTTGTTGGAATATCTCATTTATTTCTATAAACATTGTAATTTTTAAAGTCATTCGTTCAGTTTGCTGATGTAAAAATATTGAAGTATAAAAACACCTTCGCGATATAATAAAATCCGTGCTTGCATAAATCGTTATTTCTGATTTTTTACAAAAATTTGTGGTAAGTTAATAAAAAAGAATAAATGGTAGTAAAGTCTCTAACTTTTTCGTTCAACATTACTTAAATATACTCGTGTAAAAAATAAGCCTCGACTTACACTTCCTCGAGATGAAGCTCTTAATCGAAACTCAAGAAAGATATGTTGGTACGAGATCGCGAAAATGGGATGAAATTAAAAGCCTTAAGTTCAAGTATAAACTATCAGAAACTGGGGCTAGAAAAATAATTTATTTATATAAAATAAAGAAGTCAAATAAAAGTTTGAACTAAGTATGTGGCAAAATAGGTAAGACGACGAAGTTTGAGTGTGATCATATTGCAATTCTAGCAAAAATATATTCTTTTGCAATAGCCAGAGATATAAAGGAGAAGCTAGAATTAAATATTTCACCGCGAACTGTTCAAAGAAGATTAAATGAAAGCGGTTTAAAAAGTAACTTCGCTAAGAAACAACCTTTCCTACGAGCAGCCAATAGCAAAAAACGTTTGACTTTTGCAAAGAATTATATAAATATGCCTGAATCATTTTGGAACAAAATGTTTTGGACAGACGAGTCAAAATATGAACTAAAATATTGCAAAAAACATGGCGAAGGAACCACACCATTGGAGGATGTTTTTCCTCTTCAGGAAGCTCAGACTTAAACCTTATTAAGCGTCTTTGGGCTGTATTAGATGACAAAATCCCGGTGGAGTCCAGAACTAATATTCAAACATTTTGGGAAAACAAGCAAATTGCATGGAGGGCAATTCCAACAAATACTTTGAAAAATCTTGCGCTAAGTATGCCAAAAGTATTGAGAGCAGTCATAAATAACAAAGAAGGTGCAAGTTCGTGCTAAAGTTAGAAGTTATTTAATTTTTTTTAAATATTTTATAGCGTAACGTTACTTTATTTTGTCACTTTAAATTATGTGCCATTTAGTTTCTATTACAAATAGAAAATATAGAGTAAAAATTCAATGTTAAGTTCCCTATTAGATAAAATAGTAACCGAATTAGAAATAAAACTATAATTTATAAAAATGTGTAAACAATAATTATATGCTTTAACTAATTGTTTCTTATTTTTGCAGCTAAAGATCGTTTTGATTTTATGTAAAAAATTCAACAGTATTTATTTTCGATATTTCGATAACAATTTGTTATCATCGTCAGGAAAATTACTATGTTATTAAAAATTTTTAATTTGAAAAATTATTGTCAAAAAAAAAAAAATCCTATGCACAAAAAATTCATACACAAAGAAAAAGTATAAATTCATATACAAAGAAATCATCTTAACAATATTATCAAACCGAAAACTTAAAAAATAACTATTTAATTAAAAAAAAAAAAAAAAAAAAACACTAAAAAAAGATTTTTGAGTTATTAAAAACTTCAAAAAAGGAAATAATATTAATAACAATATATAAAAACCAAAATAACCTAATTCTGCAACCAACACATATAATGCCAACATTTGCAACATGTTGCTTCTCCACTTTATAATGGGTGATTTTATAAGAACTATCGGAAATTAAAAAAAAAACATGTAAAATTCAGAAAAATGCATGAAATATTTATTTGGATCGATAGTTGGGTCGATATAATTTAATGTTTGAAGATTATTTCATGAAAATGTTGGCCGCGGCTGCGCCTCAAATGGTCCATCCGCTTAGTCCAATTTTGGCATACTCTTTCCAACATTTCGGCCGGTATCTCACGAATAATGTTGGCATTGTTGGCTTCCAGTGCGTCAATCGAAGCGGGCTTGTCGCTATAGACATTAGCCTTAACATAGCCCCACAAAAAATAGTCTAGAGGCGTTAAATCGCATGATCTGGGCGGCCAATTGACTGGTCCCAAGCGTGAAATAAACTGTGCACCGAACTCGCTTCTCAATTGGTCCATTGTTTCGCGTGCTGTGTGGCATGTGGCACCGTCTTGTTGAAACCACATGTCATGCAAGTCAAGTTCTTCCCTTTTGGGCAAAAAAAAGTTTGTTATCATCGCACGGTAGCGCTCACCATTCACAGTAACGTTGTGATTCGCATCATCTTTGAAGAAATACGGCCCAATGATGCCGCCTGCCCATAATCCGCACCAAACGGTTGTTTTTTGTGGATGCATTGGTAGCTCTTGCAATTCTTCTGGCTGCTCTTCACCCCAAATACGGTAGTTTTGCTTGTTCACGTATCCGTTCAACCAGAAATGAGCCTCGTCGCTGAACACAATTCTTCGATAAAAAAAAGTGGATCTTCATCTAACTTTTCAAGAGCCCATTCACCAAAAATTTGGCGTTGTGGTAGGTTGTTTGGCTTCAATTCTTGCACCAGCTGTATCTTATAATAAGGCTTCACACCCAAATCCTTCCGCAAAATTTTCCACGTAGTGGAGTAACAGAGGCCCGATTGCTGCGAACGGCGCCGAATCGATAATTCACGGTCATCACCAACACTGGCCGATACGGCTGCGATATTTTCTTCAGTTCGCACTCTACGTAAGCGTGTTGGTGGTTTAATGTCCAACAATGTAAATTTGGTGCGAAATTTTTTTACAATAGCCCGAATAGAAGCCTCAGTAGGTCGATTAAACTGACCATAAAATGGAAGAAGCGCGCGATGAACTTTCTTAACAGAGCACGCATTTTGGTAATAAAATTCAATAATTTGCAAGCGTTGTTCGTTTGTAAGACGATTCATGATTAAATTATAGACCAAACTGAAGATGTTTGACAGTGACACAAGATACGGCTAGTAGTCATTTGCTGAGTTTTTAAGCTCAAGTTCATAAAAATGTTCTATATTAGGCATGTTAGCTTCAAACATAATGTTGCCAATTGGACTTGTTCTAAGTGCACTCAGCGCACATCAAATGCTCGTATTGATATTTATACATTTGATTCTAGAACTATGAATGGCTAGAAGCTACATGATGTTTGTAGAAGGTGACAAAGAACTATAAAAAGCATATCTTCGGTGGAGAGTAAGTTTAATTTTAAACTTTGTGCAAGGCAGTCATAACTCAGAATAGTAAGCAAGTCTAGTGTGTAAATATACAGTGGTGTAAATATAGTTGTGAACTATTTATGAACTGTGTAAAGAACAAGTGCTAGTGTCATTATTTCATTCAAGTGGAGAGTTCGCAAAGTGTTTTTAGAGGCAAAAATGTAACAATATAATAAGTTTTTAGAGGAAAAGAGGTGTCTCTCTTAAAAATTCACAGACTTAATGACCTGTCCTCGTAAGTTAGTTGAATGATTTACGATTTATTGCTGTTATGTAGTGCAGCAACAATTCGCTGAACCCCGCTTGGTAAGTACTTAAAAATTAGCTTTTTTTTTTATATATATAATCTAAAACCTTTTGTTTTTTAAAATTAAGCATAAACATTGAGTTCGTTATTTTAAGATACATTTTTAATTTTTAATTCATTCAAAATTTGTCAATACCATTTGTTGTTGCAGTGAGATCCAAGTACTTTTCAAACTCTTATCCTTTTTGATATAAAAAGAAAATTTTTGTTGCATAATACGAATATTGTTGTTTTTAAATCTGTAAGTTATTAATATTGCTGCATACGAGTACTCGTATTTACTTTTGTTCCTATTAAAATGAAAAAATAAATGTAAAATTTTCAATTTTAAACTTATTTTATACAAAGCAAATATTATTTCACAGCTCATATCGTACACCAACTGCATCATGTCATGCAGTAGACCAGCCTGACGGATATTGTTGTATCTGTGTCATGGTATTTATGAAAAATATTAAAAAATTTCTTTTACATCAAAAAGCAAAGTGGACAAATGTTAAAAGTAATATTTATAAAATTTCTATTATTAAGTACGTGCAAAATGATGGCAATTTTAAAGATGTGTTATCAGGCAAATGTACAACGAACACTCCTGGAGTAGAAAATATACAAGTACAAAAAAGAAAATGTTTAAAATAAACTTGCTTCTATCAATGTCTAGGAAATGTTGGATATTTAAATGGAAGAGAAAAAAAACACTAATTTAATTAAAACAAATAAGAGCAAGTAATTTGAATATAATAGTCAATGATATTGGTAAAGGCACCTAGAAAAAAATTATAAAACTTATATAAGAGTGCAGTGTAAAAGTTTTAAGTGTTCAAATATATTTGCTTGATTTAATAAATTTTTGCAATAATATTAAAAGTTGAATAATACAAGCGTTTCACTAGGGTAACAAGCTCTATAACAAATTTCGAATGCATTTACGAGGTTGATATTGAAGTAGGAAAAAACATTTTTTTTTTTCAAATCCATTTATTTCATAGTCACGTTTTCGCTGAATACATTTAGTCAGACGATATTCCAACTTTTTTATACCATCTGAAAAGTATGACTTTGGGAACCCCTCAAAATACGCATTCGTTTCGGTAGTCACTTCTTCGTTTGAGATGAACATTTTTCCTGCGAGCCATTTTTTCAAGTTTGGAAACAGAAAAAAGTCACTAGGAGCTATAACTGGACTATAAGGTGGATGATCAAGCAATTCCAAGTATAATCGTATTTTTGTATATAAATCATTAATCAGTGATATTAACTAAGTAGTTGTGAGTTCGAGTCCAACTTCAGTCAAGAAGAAGGATTATTTTTAATTCTAACAATAATTACTGTGAAAGAATACGACCAAAGAAGAACAGACAAAATAATTAAATACCATATAGCTGGGGGACAACTAGCAGTTTCGTAGTCGCTACATCAGCACCCACTGGGATTCGAACTCGGGATCATGTGAACATGATGTATTTTTAATACGGCCGCTTAACCAAATCAGCCACCGACCTCTTTAATTATTCTTACGTTAATGTTTGCCACATATTGATCACAATTGATTGCAATTGTTATAATCCCAGTTGTATTTGTTCTGGCTGTGATTGATGTGGAAACGTTTGCTGGACTGAACACAGGTCAGGTCTCTAAAGAAGCATTCAAATGCCTCGGGTTTTTGAAACGGTGTAAGATGTGTTTCATTCCATCCGATCTCCTTACTATAAATACTACTTACTGCCGACCGAAAATAAAATACAACTCCAAACATGACAGTTTGACCGGTAGCTCAAAGTCTGTTTTGGGGTTACTCGACCGTGTGCAGGAGAGGGCGAAGAAACTTATCAGTGACAGTAGGGGATCCAACTTTATTGACTCACTGGAGCATCGACGCAGTATTCTGTTCTGTTCTATCGTTACTACAATGGATTTTGCTCTGACGAGATGAAGGATCTTGTTCCCGAAACACTCACATTTTTACGTAGCATTTGTTCATCTTCCAGAGCTCATCCGTTTGTGGTCGATTGCCCGGGGAATCGTACTAGGCAGTACAGAGAGAATTCCGTTTTCAGCCGTATACGTATATGGAATAAGTTGCCTGCAGACGTGTTTCCTGTCTGTAATAACGTTGGAAAGGTCAAGTCAATTGTTCACAAACACTACTTCTTCTTTCCCCCTCCTCACAACCTATTTTCCTAGTTCTGGTACAATGCACTGCATATGTAGGGGTCATCCCTGAGTACTGGTCCAAGCTAAAAAGAAAAAAAAAATCAATCCAGTCACCCTATTCCGGCTTGACGTTGAGTGCAGGGACACCCTGAATAATGCAGGGTTTTATATACCTTAGACTTCGGTATCTATATAGCCCATGTATAGACAAAATTGAATTACAAATAGAATTAAAAAGTTTTTATGTATGAAAAGAAGTTACCAAATTAAACAGTAATGCCATTAAGCAGTTTCCTACCTTTCCTTTCCCTCTTCTGCACTCCTATATCCTTACAACTTTTATTTTTCCTTCTATCATACCCTAACTTTTCAGGCAATCACAAAGGGAACGACCTTCAGAACCCAAGTGAGCTGGAGTATCCGGGTACTCTTTGGAGAACCCAGCGGCCTGCCTACCTAACCTAACCTAACCTAACCTAACCTAACCTAACCTAACCTAACCTAACCTAACCTAACCTAACCTAACCTAACCTAATCTAACCTAACCTAACCTAACCTAACCTAACCTAACCTAACCTAACCTAACCTAACCTAACCTAACCTAACCTAACCTAACCTAACCTAACCTAACCTAACCTAACCTAACCTAACCTAACCTAAACAGTAATGTCAAAGTTGTATTCTGCGTTGCCTAAAGAGTTTTTTAACCAGCTGCATTTTTTAAGCAAAAACTATTACTAATATTATATGAAGGTATTTCCTGGGGTTCGCCAAGAATTATTTTTATTTTTATTTATAACACTAATTGCCGCGATCAATAAGTCTGGATCAAAGAAGACAGGAAAAAATAATTGAATACACTAAAGCTGGGGGTTAACTAGCTGTTTCGCAGTACTAGCAGTGTAGCGATATGTTTGGTACTCGTATATGATAAAGCTTTTAGTTTTTTTCATCTCTTTTAATTAAAAACCTTCGCACTTTTCATAATGTCAGCAAAACGTAATACATCAAGAAATAGTAAAATTAAAGCAAACGAAATTTAGCTAGAATTTTTTTTGTAGCTTATAGTACAATATTTCAATGAGTTTGCTTAAGGACAATCTGTACACGTTGCTGCCTAAAGCAATTAAATTATACAAAATCTCGTGCAAAAATTATTATGAAAAAACTTATTTATACTTACTTATACTCTTTAATTTTTTTGAAATAAAAACCTATAACATAGTAAGAGTAAGTCTCAGACAGAATTATTCAGTACATTAACGATTGTTTAAGAGTAAAAAACTGCCAAAGTGTATCAAATGCAAAATAAAATTTGTTCTCTCATTTAACAGAGCCAACAACAAGTTATATGTGCAGCAAACTTATAAAAAATATATGAAAACATTTGTTAAATAGCAGTTTGCTGATAAAGTGAAATAAAGCCAAAAATTAGTTAGTGTCTAATATTTCGATGATACAAATATAACATAAAAGCGGAAAATTGATTTTATGCTTTTTATTGAAATAAGTAGGAAAATTTATTGTATAACATCTATCTCAATATAAAAGTTTGGCCATATTTTTACCAATTTTTTTTGTGCTGATGCACAATTTTTGTAATATTTAAAAATTCTACAATGTTAAATCATTAATTGCTTAAGCTTAAAGTAAATAAAATGTGTACTTTTTTTAGTCCCCTTGCAGACTTATGTCGTGTTTATGGGACATGAATGAGTGAGGCGTCTAGAAATATACGCAATATTTTGAGTGTATAGCATTAAACACATTCGAGACAGCAGCTACCGACTACGAAAAGCTCAAAATTAAAATGCACGCGTTCTTATGAGAATAAATATATTGACGACAGCACAGCTACACGACTACATGACCACAAATACAATTGATGAAAACTTTTTTGATCATTAATTTTTGTTATTCCATTGAAAGACAAGATGCAGTTAACATTTATTTATTTGTTTTAGCATTGATTTTCATATAAAACAATACAATATAACGAGTGATTTTTTTGCTATTATCTTTTTGGCAACACTAGTTTTGACAGGTCACGCATGTTTTGTATCTTGTGTCACTGTCAAACATCTTCAGTTTGGTCTATAATTTAATCATGAATCGTCTTACAAACGAACAACGCTTGCAAATTATTGAATTTTATTACCAAAATGCGTGCTCTGTTAAGAAAGTTCATCGCGCGCTTCTTCCATTTTATGGTCAGTTTAATCGACCTACTGAGGCTTCTATTCGGGCTATTGTAAAAAAATTTCGCACCAAATTTACATTGTTGGACATTATACCACCAACACGCTTACGTAGAGTGCGAACTGAAGAAAATATCGCAGCCGTATCGGCCAGTGTTGGTGATGACCGTGAATTATCGATTCGGCGCCGTTCGCAGCAAATGGGCCTCTGTTACTCCACTACGTGGAAAATTTTGCGGAAGGATTTGGGTGTGAAGCCTTACAAGATACAGCTGGTGCAAGAATTGAAGCCAAACGACCTACCACAACGCCAAATTTTTGGTGAATGGGCTCTTGGAAAGTTAGATGAAGATCCACTTTTTTTATCGAAGAATTGTGTTCAGCGACGAGGCTCATTTCTGGTTGAATGGATACGTGAACAAGCAAAACTGCCGTATTTGGAGTGAAGAGCAGCCAGAAGCATTGCAAGAGCATCCACAAAAAACAACCGTTTGGTGCGGATTATGGGCTGGCGGCATCATTGGGCCGTATTTCTTCAAAGATGATGCGAATCACAACGTTACTGTGAATGGTGAGCGCTACCGTGCGATGATAACAAACTTTTTTTTTGCCCAAAAGGGAAGAGCTTGACGCATGACATGTGGTTTCAACAAGACGGTGCCACATGCCACACAGCACGCGAAACAATGGACCAATTGAGACGCGAGTTCGGTGAACAGTTTATTTCACGCTTGGGACCAGTCAATTGGCCGCCCAGATCGTGCGATTTAACGCCTCTAGACTATTTTTTGTGGGGCTATGTTAAGGCTAATGTCTATAGCGACAAGCCCGCATCGATTGACGCACTGGAAGCCAACATTGCCAACATTATTCGTGAGATACCGGCCGAAATGTTGGAAAGAGTATGCCAAAATTGGACTAAGCGGATGGACCATTTGAGGCGCAGCCGCGGCCAACATTTGCATGAAATAGTCTTCAAACATTAAATTATATCGACCCAACTATCGATCCAAATAAATATTTCATGCATTTTTCTGAATTTTATGTGTTTTTTTTTTTTAAATTTCCGATAGTTCTTATAAAATCACTCATTATATGTTTGCATATAATAGCAACCATTTTTAGTGTAACACTATGATTCAGATGAGAATTGTAAATGATAACTATATTACGAGTATTATTAATTGCTTTTGTGAAAAACGCAATCCTGTTCCAATAAAAAATCTTAGTGTTTAAATAAATTTCTCAAAGTGTTATGATATCAAATCTCTTGCCATATTATTTGTCACTTTATAACGCTTAAAATTCGCACTTGCACGTTTCATTTGCATTTTTGATAAGTCTTAATACAACATGTGAAGTGTCTTTAAATAATTCTAACTACGAAACGCAATAGTTTAGTTTGGTTCATTCTTGTTTTTCCTATTTACTGGGATGTTAAAATAGCAAGTCAAATGCTTTCTCCCTGAGCTTTGAGGAGTTTTTAAAACATGGACCTTTTAGATATAAGAACATAACTTTAAATTTAATTGCTAAATAACTAAAATACATAAAAACAAATTTTCATGCCTGCAAAAATCAGCATGATAGTTTTCCGTTTATAAAAACTGATTTATCTTTTTTTGTTATTATTATTGAAACAGCAATAATTTTTGGATACACCCAAACTTAAAACCTCTTTTATGTACGAAGGTGTATTATTGCAAATGGAAAATGTTTAATAATAGTTCTTGCCAAAAAATACTTCCGTATATATGTAGGTTTATAAATGATGGAGTTAAATTTAAATTACTTTAGTTTTCAAATAGTTCATTGCATTTTCCGGGTTTTTTCTTAGTCTTCAACTTGGTGATAGCTTTAGAAACAGCTAAAAAGATTATAAGTGGCACCACTTAAATGCAAAAAGCAGCTGTTTATATTTCAGAAGTTTTTCATTGTGGATTTTGATTGTGACTTGCATATATTTAAGTTTTTAATATTTATATATATTGTTAGTATTGTTAGTAGCAATAGCTACTATAGAATTTTCTAAATTTTCCCTCAGCCATTTTATATGCACAAAAAGCTTTTTAATATTTTTAAGGAGATAAAGAAAACAATATCAGCTGTTTATTATGTAGTTGCCGCCTTCAATATAATTATGTAGTTGGCTACAGGCTACATTTGTAGCCAGCGGCATTTGTAGTCGTGTGTTCGTGTAGCCTGCTGTCTCGAATGTGTTTAATGCTTATTTCATAAAAATTTGCTAGACATATTACTCATTCATGGCCTATAAACACCATATTAAATTAACAGAGGATTTTTGACACCAATAAAAAAAAAAAAAAAAAAAAAAAAAAAAAAGAAAGTAGTTTGTCTTTTATGTTTCCTAGTCGTCTACATGTCAACATTTCATAGTAGCTACCCTAATCCTTTGAAACATATTTTCAATTATCTGAAAACAAAACGATAAAATCTCTTGTCTACTGCCCGTTGGTGCACAGTAATCAATATACCATGGAAGGGTCCTTTATACTTCCTATTATCGGAGCGTAGCCTTTTGTCGTTCCTTCCCTGATTGCCGAGCACATGGCTACTTCCTTCACCATGAGATCAGCTAGCAGCCAAAGCATGGTTGGTGTTGTGAGAGAAGCGCTAGTTACCTGCAAGGCAGATGTAATCAGCATCCTCTCTAAGACAATAGGTGATTTTTACCAAACCCCTTCAACAAACAAACGCCACATACGTTAATATGGCCTTTATTACCATGTTAAACAGCCAGCAAGAGTTCCAAGGATTAATACCCCAGGTCTTGCCGATGGCCTTACGACATAGATGCAAATCTACATAGCTACTTTATTTGGACATTGTTCTGCCAAGACAGTTTGGAATTAAGATAGTGTTATAGTATTACCTAGAGGGTTTCATAGGAATCACAGGAAATACTTCTTAATATGTTATTATTTTATCCTGGAGGGTGCCTTGGGAATCGCAGGATTTATTATTATGTTATGGTTGCACCTAATTTAAGTAAAACCTTTTCTAGTCTCTGTTTATCACTCCTTATTATTTATATTATATTTAGGTGCCATTATTTAATTGCTTCTTATTAACTGCCCTTAATTCACTGTCCTCAATTAATTAATTGGCCTCTTTTATATCCGCTGAAAACTGATACCGCCAACCTGGAGCTATAGGTGAGTGTGTCCGAATTCATTATTCGCACGAAAGTTGTCAGCAATTTCTATAGTTTAGGCCATTTACGGGTTGTACGAGTAGCACCTTTTTGGCTGATATTGCACGTAGAAGAAAAACTATGGTTGATATGACAATATTCGAAGGGCAGAATACTATTGTTGAATTATATGGTTAAACACAACCACATAATATGGTTTCAATCTTAAATTTATTTACAACATTAAGTACAGTCAAGACACAAAACATATAGTGAAAATTATAATATTTATATTATACCTAACACTATTATTGCTAAAGTTTTACTGCCATGCACAACCATATAATAGAAACACTCCCAACCATATCATTGAAAAATTGGAAATGCTATTGTTACGATGATCAATCGTAGTGTTGATGGTCACAATATTCTATGATAACATAAGTACACATACATACACATATAAGTAACTTCTAATTACAATTGAAACACCCTTTTTTGAGATTTATTTAATTAAATTTTTCAATCAATATGTAAACATATAAAATAGAAATTAGAATAGAATAATAGATTTCGAAAAATCTTTGTTATATTGGAAATATTGATGAATTTAAATTTTTGTTCTAGCCAGTAAAGCTGTAAAAAATACGCATACATTCAAATCCATTAGACACACATTAATATATTAGTCGATATGTTCCAATGTTTTTTTTATGGTGCAATTTTTTTCACCAGAAAATTTTTCCTTTAATGTTTTTAATATTATCAAAATTAAAAAATGCACACACAAAAAACTAATTCGTTTAAAATTACTAGAAATGAAAATTAACATATCAATGATTTTCATAAAATCAACAATAGATAGTTTATATTGTGTTGCTTTAACGATAAAATAAAAAGTCTATTATTGGACATAACAAAATATATTGTTGTATACAAAGTATCTTTCATTTCAGTATTATTGTATTCAACTATGTTTTAAAATGGTAGAAATGTAATAATGGAAATTTGGAAATTTCAATACTACTATATTTGTAGCAGACAAAACTATATTTAAAACGATAATACACTGGCTAGCGCCAACAAATCAAATTATGACAGAGTAAATACTAACGTTACCACAACAATATTCCAAATTGAGTTTTCTTTACCTGGGCCTGACCCCAATATTCTCTTTATTTGCTTTTAGAAAAGTAGTGGATGGTTGCTGTTTTGCAATGTTATTAGCTGAGTTGAAGAAGTGAGTTCTGACTCACAACGATAGATTCCCAGGTATTTGGCACTATCCGCCAGACCAAGCTCAACGCCCCTCAAGGTTGTCAAATAGTAAGTAGGAGTCTTGTATTTTTGGGTAAAAAGTACATGCTCAGTCTTTTGTGGACTCACACTGAGGCCACTGTATGTGCTCCACCCGTCTATGATCCTCAGTGCAGATTTCAAACACAGTGAGATAGTGTTCGTGTATTTACCCGCACACTGCCACTGCAATGTCATCAGCATATGCCACACTCTTAAATAATATAGAGTCTAACTCCACTAATAATGAATTTAGGTGCTCCCTGCAGAGGTACTTGTCATTCTACATATGGTGGCCCGTCTTATATTATAGGATATCGCCCTTTCTGTCAGTTAATTCCACATGAAACTTACTTTCGACTGATGAATATTCAGGGCCGTGTGCAAAAAAAATTCTTACTAGAATATTAACGCATACGTTAGTTACCAAACACATTAACAACAACTTTAAAATATTTAAAGTTAACGTTAGCTTTCTAAAGGAATGGCAAGGTAACGATCGCTTTTAAATATAACGTTAGGAAATTTTTCTTAACGATTGCTTACCAAACTGTGTTAATTTTTTTTTTTTTTTTTTTTTTTTTTTTTTTTTACGGCCGTCAGTCTTTTCAAGGCCATAATAGTGACTTTTGGCGCCACATTATTAAAGGCTCCCTCTGTCAAGTATAGGGTGTTTTTTTAAGCCCGATAGAACTTGAAATTGTAAAAAATAACACAAAAAATTAAATTGTAATCAAAATTTTTTTTTATTCGAAAGATCAATACGTGACATTAACATTTGAAAATGATTTCGGGCATATGGGCACCGCGGCTGTTCTTGACGAAGCGTATTCTGGACGTCCAATTTTGGGCCACTTTTTCGAGCACTGCTGGCCGTATGTCACGAACAACACGAACAATGCTGGCCTCCAAGGCGTCAATTGTTGCTGGTTTATCAGCATAAACCAGTGACTTCACGTAGCCCCACAGGAAATAATCGAGAGGTGTCAAATCGCACGACCTTGGAGGCCAATTGACAGGTCCATTTCTCGAAATCAACTTATCGCCAAATTTTGATTTCAGTAAGTCGATGGTTGCGTTCGCCGTATGGCACGTAGCGCCATCCTGTTGAAACCACATCTCCTCCGGATCAATGTCATCCATATTTTCAAACAAAAAATCATTGATCATGGTGCGGTAACGATCTCCATTGACCGTAACGCGAGCTCCGGCCTCATTTTTGAAGAAATAAGGTCCGATGATGCCACCAGCATGAAAACCGCACCAAAAAGTGCATTTTTCTGGATGTAATGGAGTCTGTAGGGTCTCTTGTGGATTGGTCTCACTCCATATGCGGCAATTTTGCTTATTAACAAACCCGTTAAGCCAAAAATGAGCCTCATCGCTGAACACAATTTTGCGATAAAAGTTGCGCGAATCGACGACTGATTTTCAAAGTAAATTTGGATAATTTCGTAGCGTTGTTCAAGCGTGAGTCTATTCATGATGATTTGTCAGAGTATACTGAAACAAATAAAAAAAATGTTTCATCAAAATTTAATTTTTTGTGTTACTTTTTACAATTTAAAGTTCTATCTAGCTTAAAAAAACACCCTATACATACAATTTATAACTATTAATAAATATATGGTATACTCAACTATCGCCAATAGGTGCATGTATGATGTGTTTCCAAATTTACTATTGCAATATAATTAGCACAAAAAAAAAAAAGAAATATATGGAAATGAGAAAAACTTTTTTAACCGCTTCATTACCCTGCATGTTATTTTTCCTAGAATATTATTTAGTTATTACAAAGTATTTACATTAACGTTTTTACCAATCCTTGTAATTTGAATGCTTTCCCGCAAATATTGTAGTTTCAAAAACTATTGCAAAAAATTAATGTTAGCAAACTATATTGCCTAGAATTTTTTAACTGACCTTGAGAATTTTTGGGCGTTTTTTTGAAATTAATTTCATGCCTGCTAAAACTGTTCGTTTTGTGTGATAACAAATCCGTGCTAATTTTGTAATCTTTTTCTTTCTTTTTTTTTGTGTGTTTAACACTGCCTAAAGACAATCTCTATATTACCACAATCTTTATACTCGTATTACCACAACACGGATAACAGGAAATTAAATATTCTGCTATTAAAAGGACAACATAAAGGCACAATAAGAACAATGACAACAAAAGAAACCACACAAAATAGGATTATCTAGTTACTATCGAGCAAGTGTTATAAGGGATTTTCTTTGTTTTGCTTTTTTTTTTGTTGTTGTTTAGGAAACATGTTTTAAATTTTAAGCAAAAACTGAAACAAGCAAATAATACCATAATTGCGGGTAAAATTTGGAATTTGCAGAATTTATATAAAGATAGTATTTTTAAAATAATGTAACATAAAAAATTAGGGATCGAAAACGAAACATTTGATAATGAAGTAGGTTGCAGCTATAACAGGCCTTTTGCTAATTAGAGCTCATGTTTGGTAATAAATTTTTTTACGGTTTTTACAAAAAGTTTAAAAGAGAATAAAAAAAGGCGCATTGACATTGAAGGTATCTAAGTAGGAAAAAATAATTATTATTTTTTCAAAAACCATTTTATCGCCATAGTCTTCTTTTAGCTCTATACACTTAGTAAGACGATATTCCAACTTTTTTAAACTATCTGAATAAAATGGCTTCGGGAACCCTTCAAAATACGCGTTACGAGTAGTTTCGGTAATCACTTCTTTGTTTGAGATTAATCTTTTTCCTGCGAGCCATTTTTTCAAGTTTGGAAACAGGTAAATGTCATTAGGAGCTATAAGCTGAATGCGCAACCAATTCCAAGTGTACTCGTATTTCTCCCGGGGATTACGTTTTGCCTTAGCGTATACCAAACCAGGACATTTGTTATAGCAAATAAAACTCTTGGAAGCCACATGACTTATGTTGTGTTGACTTCATAAATGCTTACCCAGGGTATAAATTGGCGGAATGGAGATCAGCATTGTCATCAGGTGGGTTTGCTTGTAGTTCAACGCGGGCTGATCATGGTTGAGGTGCCTACCTTGGCTGGAACGTACTGGCTGTGGCTTAAACCTACAACGCAGGAAGGGGAAGTATCCTTGATAACTGCTTGGTGGGTGGCTTTTTTCGGATACTAACAACCTTACAGTACAGATACCTGTACTGTAAGGAACCAGTAGTGATGGTTGACGGGTGAGTTGGTTCAAGAGCTGGTGCTCTTAATTGGCTTCGGCCTACTCATTAAGCCTTGTCTTCCATTGATTGCTGGGAAATTGCATACAGAAGGGATATGGCAAGAATTGCTACCTGTGTGAGCCTAGCCTAGCCACACGGGGGTGCAGGTGAATCGTGAATAATTCACTCCGTGGAATTAGTCTATCATCAGATAAAGCCCTAAAGACAGGTGCTGATGTAAATCTTTTTCACTACTTTACTCGTATTTCATGTAATTTTAGCATTGTATATAATGCTGTGTGAACCGTGAAGAAAGGAAATTTTTTTCTTCTTTAAATTTGGTCGTTTTTTCTTGATTGCATCAATCAGTTGATCCAATAATGCACGATAATACTTTCCTGTGATTGTGGATTCTTTTCCAAGATAATCAATGAGCAATATTTCGCATGTATCTCAAAATACAGCGGCCATACCCTTGCCTGCCAAATTCAGTGTCTGCGCCGCACTTCCACCAGCTTTCGCCAATAGTTTCGAGTGATTTATGTGTCCAGGAATGTGGTGGCGGACCCAAGTCTTATCGGCAATTATTAATCGATGCCAAAATTCAACAGGATTACGCTTTATCATGTCGAAATACCGCTGTGAAGTGGTCTGTTGAACTTGTTGTTATTTGACACTGGGCAAATGTTGATGCAAAATCTTGAACACACGTTCATATGATATGTTTACCATATAAAAAATCTAACGTAACTTAACTCGATGACTTTCTTGATCTTTTCTTTAGTAACCACCTCATTTGCCCATACTGTTGATAGTATTGTTGCAGTGTTTGTTCAGCCGCGTTTACATGCAGCAATCCAATATTTTACCGTGTAATCTGACGAAGCAGACTCACAGTAATGTTTATCGAGCTTTTCTTGTATCTCTTTGGGTTGCCCTTTCAAATAATAGTCAAAATCACTGCGCGAAATTCACTTTCTTAAATTTTTCAAGAAACACAAAAGTGGCTTGCTTCAAACGACAACAAGCAATAAACTAAACGATGAATTTGGGTGAAAATTTAGCAGCTGACGTTTGACAGATCGCAATTTAAAAAAAAAAATGTGTTTGTGCTGCCATGTAGCCTATATCAGATTTGTTGCGATATCGCAGTGGTCGAGTGAACGTCGCGTGTTGGCTGTTGATACACTTTTTAAGATAAGTTGATACGCTTTTATTCTTGCGTAATTGATCGTCAACAATTTTGTTCAAAGTTTGGTATTCGGTGAATGCGTGATTGATCGAGTGTATATTTAATTCGATACAGCAAAGTGACTTTGCTTAATGCAAAAATTGTTGTGAAACAATGTTGGAGCGTTTTTGTACTGCAATTTTTTTTAAGCGACAAAGGTCATTTTACACGGCCATATCAACAAGCAAAACTGAGGTTACTGGACTCAAACAAATTGAAACCTTCGACGGAAATATCAAAAACGATTACATTACCCCGGGGTAACTATTTGGTGTGCCTTATCCACGCCTGAGATAATTGGATAATTTTTTTTCGAAAACTCTCGAGACCAGGTGATAAATGTCAATGGTGAAAATTAGCGACGTATGATTACGCAATTATTTATTTAAACCTGTGAGCTCATCCATCGTACTCTTCACACACCTGGTTTCAAGAGGGTGGGGCACACAGCCAAAGCTGCGATAAGTTTGCTTTGAGAAAATTTCCCCTAAAAACTGTCAGTCTCTTTGAGGACATCTCATAGCCACCGAGGTAGCCCAATCTAACTTACAGGGATGTTTTGTATGAGGCTACCTCAAGAAGAGGGTTTGTAATGGCAAGTCTCAATCTCTTGTGGCTTTAAAGCAAAATATTCGTCGAAAAGGCTCCGTTTTAAACGATGTGTTCAACTCAACGGAAGGCAGCTGGATGACATACTCCTTAAAAAATAAAATCCACATTTCCATTATATTGTTCAATGCTGTTAACAAAACTTTTTGTCAATTATTTGGTTTTTTTTTTTATTTAAGTCTGAAAATATAAATCTGCTTCCAGACACCCTGTATAATTCATTACGATGGAAGCACACCAGGCGAAAGGATTGCTGATAGCATCCAAGGAACGATGATATCTTAAATTTATTTGATGAAAATTGCGGGATGGTCTAATTGGCAGGTTAAAGCTAATTCTAATAATTTCGCAGCAATTATTGTTATAATTAAAGATAATCCGTTTTCTTGACTGCAGTTGGAATCGAACTCACAATTACATAGTTAATATCGTACTAAAAAGTTCACTTATTAATGATTTGCAAAGCTAATTTTGTTTAGTAGATATTCCCAATCTGTCGGGTCTCACCAAGTATTAGACCCAATATGAACGAGATGCGGAGCATTATTTTACAGCTTTCCAGCGGTGATTGCTTTATAAGAGTGAGTCAGCTCCCATCATGAGATCCTGAGAAACTAAAACACTCAGACCACTACTAACTCCGCAGAAAAACATTAGATACATTTCCATTTGTCGATAACAAATGGAAATGTATGCGAAAGAATTCGAATCAATTTGGTTTTGTCTATGACACTATTATTCGTTTGTATGTACTTATGCATTTTAATTAAATTTTGACACATCGTTCGCAAAGAATAAAGTTAGACGAAAGAGTTTTCTTTTGCCTAGAATGCGAACGAACTTATTCTTTCGACATCGGCGTACTGGTTGTATGTTATCAAATTTTACATAAACATTAATCGTTACGAATTTTTGTCACATCTAACCCTATGTGCGAGCCGTTTATTTGCTTGTTATTGATTTACAGCTAAATAAATATTTCTTATACTAAACAAGTCACCACTGTTTACAAAGTCTTTAGTCTTTATATTCCTTTAAAAATTTAAAATTTTGTTTAAGTATTTTTTGTTTTTAAATTTATAAAAATATATCCTTTAAGCCACTATTTAATTTCGCAGTTTAAAAACTCCTGTCGCTTTAACAAATTTTTTGTGGTATAAAATTTTGCACAATTGGGCCGCATCCAAAAACTAAACTAAAAAATCTCATTAGACATAATTTTTTACCGCTACAAAGTATTATAAGTCTAGGATATGGTTTGCGTCTTATATATAAAAAAATGCTTAAATATACATTAAAGTATTGTAAATATTTTTTAAAGTTGTTTTTAGAGTAAATTTTTAGAGAAAATTTTTAAGAATTTACAGTTATTAAAGTATTAATATTATTTTTAATAAATATAATTTAAATAAAAACTAAAAAACACGTATCGATATCAAACTAATTATTCATATAAGTAGATAACTTTTTTTGGAATTCTCAAAATAAGCTTACAGAATCGCCAAAATCTCCCACTTCCCTGGAAACAAAATGGCAACTTCAATTTTCATAACAAATCGAATGAGCGTTAATAGTTCAGATACACGGCCAAAACTCGCACCAAATATAGAAAACCGGTTCCGATTAGGTTAGCGAACTGGTTACGAGTTATCCGGGAATTTCCCAAGTCAACTTCAGGATATAAAGGGTGTTTTTTTAAGCCCGATAGAACTTGAAATTGTAAAAAATAACACAAAAAATTAAATTGTAATCAAAATTTTTTTTTATTCGAAAGATCAATACGTGACATTAACATTTGAAAATGATTTCGGGCATATGGACGTCCAATTTTGGGCCACTTTTTCGAGCACTGCTGGCCGTATGTCACGAACAACACGAACAATGCTGGCCTCCAAGGCGTCAATTGTTGCTGGTTTATCAGCATAAACCAGTGACTTCACGTAGCCCCACAGGAAATAATCGAAAGGTGTCAAATCGCACTACCTTGGAGGCCAATTGACAGGTCCATTTCTCGAAATCAACTTATCGCCAAATTTTGATTTCAGTAAGTCGATGGTTGCGTTCGCCGTATGGCACATAGCGCCATCCTGTTGAAACCACATCTCCTCCGGATCAATGTCATCCATATTTTCAAACAAAAAATCATTGATCATGGTGCGGTAACGATCTCCATTGACCGTAACGCGAGCTCCGGCCTCATTTTTGAAGAAATAAGGTCCGATGATGCCACCAGCATGAAAACCGCACCAAACAGTGCATTTTTCTGGATGTAATGGAGTCTGTAGGGTCTCTTGTGGATTGGTCTCACTCCATATGCGGCAATTTTGCTTATTAACAAACCCGTTAAGCCAAAAATGCGCCTCATCGCTGAACACAATTTTGCGATAAAACAACGGGTCAGTTGCCAACTGCTCTAGAGCCCAATCGGCGAAAGAACGACGCATACAATGGTCTCGTGGCTTCAATTCCTGCACCAGCTGGATCTTATACGGGTGTAGGCCGAGATCTTTGCGCAAAATTTTCCACGTAGTGGACGGACAGAGCCCCAATTCATGCGACCGACGACGAATCGATAAATTTGGATCTTCTTCCACACTTTCGTTTACAGCGGCGATATTCTCTTCAGTACGCACATTCCTTCGACGTGCTGGTGTTATTGCATCCTCTAGAGAGTATGTGGTACGAAATCTATCCACAGTTCGACGAATGGCTTGTTCAGATGGACGATTATGTACGCCATACAAATGACGAAGTCGTCTATAAGTTGCGCGAATCGACGACTGATTTTCAAAGTAAATTTGGATAATTTCGTAGCGTTGTTCAAGCGTGAGTCTATTCATCATGATTTGTCAGAGTATACTGAAACAAATAAAAAAAATGTTTCATCAAAATTAAATTTTTTGTGTTACTTTTTACAATTTAAAGTTCTATCTAGCTTAAAAAAACACCCTATATCAAAATTCTCCCTACTTCTTTAGAAGTATTGAATCTAACTTAAATTTGCCGAATGGCTGTTTATAGTTCAGATGCATGTTCTACGGAAAAAAGTCGAACTGAGTAAGAAAAACGGGTTCCGAAAATGGCTTCTTGAATCCCCAAAATCCCGCCACCTCCCCGAAAGCAAGACGGCAATTCCTATTTTTGCACTAAATTGATAGCTAATAAAGTAAATAAGAATAAACTCAATTGTTCATATTACTTTTCTTAAAAAAAGTTTGAAGTTCTTAGTGTGTAGTTGAATCATTTAGAATTAAATTTTACACTGTAGTTATTCAATTTTATGTTATTCACAATACTCTTTATCTGCTCATATTTCAAATAAGTTAGGCATGTCTATTTTTTGTTGACAACTACATTTCCAGTTTCATTAGAAAAAGGCACCAAAAGGGACTTGAAAAAACTTGTACATATTTTTTTTTTGCTTATTACATTGTGATATTCGAACTTTGTTTTGGGCTGAACATGTCAAAATATATTTTGCTGATACTAATGACAAGTTGTCTGAAGTGTTTAACAAGCTATTTGAAATCTTCTTTGTTATGTTTCTAAAAATTAATAAGATTAACCTAATATAAGAGAGTAAAAAAGTTTGAAACTTTATCAAAAGCATACGACAAATAGCAAGAAATAAATAAATTAAGATGATATCAACTAAAAGGCTGCATGAATAACTTCAAAACAGAGTAAACTGAGTGAAAACGGAAAACAGAATGAATATCGTTTTAATATTGATGGTAAAAATAGTTGCTTTCATGTACTTTGTTTTAATACGAATACTCATTAATTCGATTTATAAAGGGAAAAGCACGCTAATACACGATTACAGTTTGAGTACAAAAAATATAAAATGAACGAATGAATAATGTAATATACATTCGAATAATATTCGAATATATATTACATTTCGCTATACTAAAAAGTGTGCGGAATAAAAGCAGAAAATGTTGAATTGAAGTTGATAAAAGAAATTATAAATAGCTTGTTTTCTATGTTTCCCAGCTATCTATATGTCGACATTTCATAGGAACTACCCTAATCATCAGTAGACTTTGGAAATTTTTGAAAGATATTCACAAACATTCAACTTTATATCCCAACAATCTAAATAAATTGCTGAGAATTTAAAAAGAAAAATGCTATAATAATATCCGTCAAAACACAAAAAACAAGCTTTTCTATTTATAAACTTAGAGACGTTTTCTTTACACCTTTCAAACAAATGAACAACCGAATAAAAACTTAATTGGTTGATAAAAGAACTTTGCTATACTTAGTCGTATATGAAATACAAAAGTAATTTTACCCTTCTATTCAAATTTTAGTTATTTTTTCAATAAATATCTATAAAGTATGTAAGTATAAGCATATGCACTTATTTTTCAAAGTCTTCAAGATGAAAATTGAAGAAACAAATTACTAATATAGAGCTAGTTAAATATGAATACATTCGAATACTACATTCATTCGAATACTATTTGAAATATATTTTAAACTTTTTCTATTTATGTATATTCGTTTTATTTTAAAGTGGTTTTATTTATTTCTCCTTGAGTGGAATTATTACCGTTATTCATTCCTCTTGTGTATTTATTAATTTGTTTTTATTAAAACAGAATATGAAACACTTCAAATGATTTATGAGCATAATCGTGCAGATGTTTAGTATCTACAAAAATATTTCGTCGCTTTTCTTTTGATATCCCCAAAGGTATTCATGCAAGAAATGTAATTTCTGCAATTGTTTAAACAATTTCATTGCTAAGAATTGTATATATTTTTATATTATTAAAGATAATGTAATAACTTAATATAAATTTTTATATTAATTTATATATTAATGAAATTTTTAACAGAATGATTTCTGAAAATATTCTTTCAGTTCAATACAGTTTATCTAAATGGATACTTCTTTATCTAACTACTAATATGACATATTAGTGCAATAAAATTAAGCTTTTAATAGTAATCTCACGTTTAAAGGTCATAACTAACATAATTTCAACATTCATTATATATTTATGAAGGAATTATTAGCATGAAATATATTAAAATGTCCAAAAAGTCAAATTCGTGAAAAGTTTACATTGGCCCTAATTTCAACATGTGACCTTTCATACATGGGCGAATCCAGAAAAAGGTCCACCGGGGCCAAAAAATTAAAAGTTATTAAAAATAATGTGTTTTTACCATAATGTATTAGGGAAATATTGAAATTTTCAAAATGAGATGAACAACCAGACGGCCTTGCTGCACAAATGCAATTTATCATTTCTGACAATAATTTTTTTTCAATTTTTTTTATGTTACAAAAATTCTGGGGCTCCAAAAACTGATTTCATTTTCACATGACAGTGATAAAATAAGAGCTGCAAATATACAAAAAATATTATAATATAAGTATATGAATAATATCTATTTTTTTAATAAATTTGGTGAAAATATATTTTAATGTTCGAATTATTGTGGAAAAAATGTCACGTTCGACATGTCACGTATGGACCAAAATATAGGTAAGCAAACTAAACAAACACGAGTATTTTTATCCAAACCATAACATTGTTAGGTAAAACTCTAAAAGTAGTTACAAGACGAAATTGCGCAAGGTTTCGCTGATATACTCCTTTCTAAGTGCGGACGCAAAAACTGACTGCTTCCACTTTTGTCACGTTCGACCCACTAGTTATTTTGAATTTTTTTGTTTCATTCGAGATTCCATTTGCTATTAACTTTAGTATAAATTACAGTGTTTGCTATTAGCTACAGTTTAAGATTAAGTCGAATATGAAAGTACGAGCCGATGGCTCCAAAATTCGACGACGCTGAGTCATAACATAGGTTTTAAGCCAAAAAATTATCTCATCCTTTGGCTCCTGAATTGTTGTTGGCTTGTCAGCAAACACCTTTTCTTTCAAATAGCCACAAAGAAAGAGGTCCAACGGTTTCAAATCACATGATATTGTCGGCCAATTGACATTGTCACCACGTGAGATAACAAGGCCACTGCATTTGAATCGCGTTAGCTGTATGTGGCAAGTGGCACCGTCCTGTTGAAACCACACATAGTATAGGGTCATAAAAAATTCGTTATCATCTCCCGATAGCGAATACCATTTACAGTAACTGCCTGACCGGCTTCATTTTGGAAAAAATACGATAAAGCCGTCAGCCCATAAGCCGCACCAGTGGGTGCATTGTTTTTTTTTGAAAATCCGTCTTGAATTCTGAATCAACCAAATGCGGGAATTCTGCTTATCGGTGAAATGACTGAGGTGAAAATTTGCCTTATCACTGAAGAGGTTTCTTGGGAAATTTATCATGCCCTGTTGCCATTTCTTGCCACCATTCTGACCACTGACAACGCTTGGAATAGTAAAGAGGCTTCTTGAGCCAATTACACTTTGTAAACGTGTAAATGCAAATTTTTATGCATAATGCATAATATCATCAACGACGAGCGTGAGAGGTGCAGTTGTTAGGCACGACAACGAGTTGAGGTGGACGGCTCTTCAGTCACACTATCGAGAATAGCAGCAATATTTTCTACAGAATGAGCTGCACGAGCATGTACTGGTGTTTTCACATCTCCTACAAACCTGGTGTGCTTAAATTTTTGCCCGATTTTGGACGACTACATTGACCAAAAAAATCACGAAGTGCATTTTGACTTGAAACCCCATTTATATTTATAATAAGCCTGAATAACTTTAAAGCACCCCTCTATTCTATTAGTCTGAAATTGAATTAGTTTGAAGTTGAGAAGTGTCAAACATCGGCCCTTAATATTTAACCACCCAATGTTTTTAGTATATAAAGGGAGTGCTTCTTATAGAGGTGTAGAAATTTGAAATGGAATAAAACAAAGACAATCTTTTTAATTGACAGGGAATTTACTTCATTTGAAAGATAATCTTCTAGCATTATAGTTCTGCCTTTAGGTTAGGTTTGACAGGCTGCCAGCCATTGTAAAGCCAGCCCACTTGGGTCCAGTCAGGTCCCGTTGTGTTGCCTGGATATGATATGTATCTCAGTAGATACACATATCACTGACTTAGAACCAACCCGAGGATTGGATAAAGGAGTCCAATCCACTTACATCGCATTCTGATACCTCCCTTGTCTGCCTTATGACAACGCTATCATAAAAATTGCTCCTGACGACCAATTTTTGGTGAATTTTTCCAATCATTGTGGCCGTATATCGGCAATAACGTGTCGAATATTGTCCTCCGATTGGTCAGTTGCTTCGGGATTCTCGGCATTAACTGCGAACTTCACACCATATAAAATCGTACGGTCTAGGGGGTCAAGCCACGTGTCAGAATCGGGAAAGTATGGGGCTATCAAACGTTTCCTTTTTTCTCGGGCTTCGAAAAAGCTCTGAGACCATTAAAGCCATGCCAGATAACGCTTTGTCGCTTTGCGTGACGTTTAAAGCTTTAACAGGTGTATGTAACAATAAAAATCTTGGCAACGCCAACGATTTGTTATTCATCTAATAAAAATGGTTGCAAATTTTTATTTTTAGTTATTTCATAGATAAAAGTTTGAAATATTATTGGACGAACCACTGAAATTTATTCCAATCGTTTTCTTAGTACATAAAGCTTTGCAGCTATTAGAAAAAACTTTAACGCATAGAAAGATGAGAATTGCCAAAATTTTCGCTTTATGTTGCGATAAAAGTACTTTATGTGACATGTTTGATATAAGTATATATATTTTATCTTAGCTGGCAAAGCGAAGCAAACATTTTATCTGACACGACCTTTAGACAGGAGTTTCTTTAATATTTATAATATTTATAATATTAGTATTAGTAAAGTACTCTTATAGGGTAAATCCAGTACACATAATTCCATACAAATTTATACGAACTCACATATAGAAACATTGAAAACTGCATAATTTAGGATTAAAAAAACTCAAAAAAGGATTTTTTTCCTAAACGAAAACTTGGCAAGCCGTTTATAAAATAAAGAAAAAATGTTAAGTACTTGTCTGCTAATAACTTTAAAAATGTTCGTGCCATTACTAAAGTAAAAAAGAAAAATATGTGACTGCAGTGAAATAAGACAAACATTAAACAAAAAAAAAAAATATATATATATATATATATTGAATTTCCTTTAATACGATAAGGAACTTCCATCTGTCCGCCTTTTGGAAAGTTATTTTGAAGTTCAAACAATAAGAAGGAAAATAAAAAATGGCATAATAATTTCGGGCCAAGGAAATGCTTTAGTGTATTTAAAACAAACTTTTTTGACATATTTATTTATATTTTTATTACCAAGTTGAGTTGCTTAAATAATAATGTTTATTCAATTTAAACCCTGGTATTAAAATCTTTATTTAAAATGAAGGATACTTGTAGTTGAGTTTTGTTTTATTACTTAAAATGAAGTTTTAGCAAATCAAATCAAAATTAATTAATCAAATATAATGCTGTAAGCAATAAAAATACAAGTTTATATAACTATCAGTGCTTAATTTAGAAGAGATTTAATTTGTGCTTACCACACACGCTTTTCTTTTTGGTAATTTACCACAAGACAGATTTATCAAGTACCATTTAAAATGAAACAGGCGACACTCAGTATTTGCTATTGTACTTTAATTACGGTTGACTTTTAATTACAGCAAATATTAAATTTTATAAAGTTGAAGCAACTTAGAGAATTTTCTTTAGCTTGAATTATAGAATGTAATAATTGAGAATTTTCTTTAGCTTAAGTTATAGAATGTAATAATTGTGAATATCTTAACTTTTTTACAAAACACATATGAAATATGTAATCAAAATAGGATACCAGCGATTTTATTTTTGTGGAAAAGCTGTGTAGCTTCAAGTATAACACTGTGTGTCCTGTGACTAATTTTGTTTTTTTTCTGCTTGACCAGCTGTGTAGGATTTAGTAAACTAAACTATTTTTAGATATTTCATATTATTATTATTTCATGTTAATTCTCTGGTTAAAGTTCAAATCCAGCTGCAGCCTAGAAGGAGTTTTGATTTTCTAACTATAACTATAATTACCGTGATCAATTATTCTTGATCAAAGAAGACAGAAAAAAACAAATAATTGAAAGCAGTAGGCAGGGGACAACTAGCTGTTTTGTAGCTGCTACACTGCTCACCAGCAGCCACTAGGATCTTGAACGAGTACTCAGAGGAACTAAGAAAATAGGTTATGATGAGGAGGAAAGAGGAAGTAAGAAAGATTAAAACAAACTCTATTACAGCATTTAAAATGTTAGAACTAAATTAGTTAAAACTGATCAGTGCCCAGTGTATACAGCTTCAACACTGCTCAGATTAGTAAAATTTAGTCCAACACCTTCTACACTACAAAGTAATGAAATGCATTCAAAATAAATTAATACTAAATGTATGAAAGAAACACCGACAACGATGAAAAGAAGAAACACTTGCTACCTATTCCGGTACAAATTTGTTTCACACGAAATTAATAATAAAAATACAAGTATATAGAAAATGCGGACAGCAGTAACAAAAGACGTGTTCACAGGATGCAAGACAAAATACTACTTGTTAAGGCTTTTAGCACTTTAGCAGTAATTGCATCTTCTTTGCTTGTTCTGTAAACAAACCACATAAATTTTGAGATGTTAAAGAATCTCAGACAAGGTTTTTCGTTCAACTTGACTTACATTAACCAACTGTTTTGATTTTTGCACTTTATACACTGAAAAATATTTGCTTCATATTTCTAATGAACCCAATTCATTAGATAATTTTCATTAACGGAATTAAAAATTACGTTCCATTCATAGCATTAATGAAAATATTCATTGAAATTGCTTCATTAGGTTTCATAATTTCATTAGAAAATTTCATTGGATTTGTAATAAAAAATTTTTGAAGGCTTAGTGCAAAATTTTAGAGATTTAGTAAAAGTGAGACGATAAATATATTACAACTACTAACTAAATGATAAAGTAAATTATTATGTTTAATAAAAATTTCAATAGTGTTTTAAAACAATGAAAAATTATTTTATGCTTAATATAAAAAAAATTGTTTAGTTTCTCTTCAGTAGCACAATTTTAATGAAAAAAGATCATTAGAATAATGCAACTCTTCCTTAAACTAATGACTTTATTTCGTTAGAATGAAGAAAATTTTTCAGCAAATTAGTGAACATTTTCATTGGTTCAACAAATGTATTCATTACACTAGTGAAAATATTTCATAAAAATAATGCAACACATTCATTGGCTTAACGAAAAAATTTCGTTTGAATGATCAAGAAGATTCATTAAAGGAATGAAAGTTTTACTTAATGGTAATATACCAAATTCATAAAACTAATGAAATTGAGCCGTTAACTTAATGAATATTTTCTAGGTTTTAATGTAAACTATTCACAAATATGATTCATGCTTCATTAACTTATTGAAGTTATCATTAATCTAACGAATATATTCATTAAATAATTTTTAGTGAAACAAGATTCATTAGTCCAATGAAGACCATCATTGGCCGAAAGATAATGAAAATTTTCATTAGATTAATGTCAATATTCATTATATTAATGAAGGAATTCTTTTCAGTGTAGGACACTTATAGGGATGTGTAAGGTAGTTTTTTCATGGACTAAAAACCAATGTTCTTAGTAAATGGTAAAGAAATAAAAAACAAATGCAGTTCCACAATGCAAATACATTTCCAATATTTTATTACAATTTTAGAAGGGCAAATATTAAAGCTGTAGATTACAGTACAGTACGAAATAATTTAAAGTATGAAAAAAGTATTTCTAAAAATGATAAACGTCTTTTCCAAAGACAAAATATCAATAAATTTTGGTGGTGAAGTGAATAAGAACTGTTGTCATCTTGCTTTTACTTTTTTGTTTTTACCTTTAATTGACCTTTTTTCCTCTAAATCAATATATTAAAGTGATGTTTAAAAAAAAATTTTTTTTCATTACATAATAATAAATGTATTCTTCATTTGAAGTATAAAATAAAAAAAATTATTGAAAACTTAATATTATTCTATATTATACTTGAGAGCTCTGAAAAGGGACTATGTATAAACATTTGTAAATAATAACTATTGTTTGTTGTAGTTTTTCTTGTTAAATTTTCTAATTTTGCATATTAATAAACGAAAAATAAATAAATTATTTTAGAATTATTGTGATTTCTTTTTATTATGATAATATTGGTATAAATCATTTATGTCGGCCAAATGGACGACGCGAGCTCAGTGACATACCTCCATCCAATGATCCAAATTTTTGATGACGCTGTAGCATAATTGAGGTTCTATGCGATTAGTTTGCTGAATTATCTTATCTTATTGCTGGCTTTAAACGACGTATACCTTTGCATTCAAATAAATCAAAAGAAAGAAGTCCAACGTTGTAAAATCACATGATTATATGAGATAACACGGCCAGTGAATTTGTCGCGCAAAAGAGCCATTATTTTGCTAGGTGTGTGACAAGTGGCATCGTCTTGCTGAAATCACATATCATCCACATCTTCAACTTTGGGCCTTAAAAAGTTCGTTATCATATCACGATAGCGAACAACATTTACAGTAACTACCTAACCGGACTCATTTTGAAAAATATACGCTCCGATGATGCCGCTTGCCCATAAACCGCACCAAATTGGCACAATTTGTGAGTGCATTGGTTTTTTGACAATCACTCTTGGATTATAATTCGCTCAAATGCGCAAATTTGCTTATGGATGCATTCACTGAGGTGAAAGTGTGCCTCATAACTGAATAGGACTTTCTTCGAGAATTGTCAACCACTGTTGCCATTTCTGATCATTGACGAGTTCTTGAGTCCATTACACCTTGTAAGCGTGTAAATGCAAATCTTAATGCATGAGAGGTGCAATTATTGGAAACGGTGACGAGTTGAGGTGGACGGCTCTTCAGCCACACTATCCCGAACACCAGCAATATTGCTGCACAGCTAGCTGTGCGTGCGAGCATGCACTGGTGTCTCCTACAGAAGCAGCTTGCTAAAAGTTTTGCACGATTTTTCAGATTGTACGAACATTTGGGCGATTAAATTGACCGAAAAAATTACGTAGTGCACGATCCCCATTTTGATTTGAATGCGCATTTTCATAGGCCTGAAAACCCTTAACGCAGTGCTGGATTGTGTATCTTTCCATGTTTCAAATTGAGTTAGTCTGAAATTGAGAAATGTCAAATGAAATGCAGAAAAAAACTTGACGTTTAGGTTCACATTCAATAACGGCTCTTAAAATATACCTGCCCGATACATTATTTCTTTAAATCTTTTATATGGTCACAAATTCTTTTTTTACAAAATATTGAAAACGCATTTGGGTTTTTAGTTCTATTTTATTTCAAAACGTAATAAAAACATATATATAAAGCTAGTCTTTTATATATTCTCGCTGTCTATATGTCGACATGAGATTTGAGCTACCATATCACCTTTTTTTATTTGCATAAATTTGTGTTTGAAAGATATTAATAGAAAAAATTTGGTGTTGAATATTCTCTTTCAGTGCTACGATTATCAGGAGTTTGTTGGCAGAAATTCGCGACTTCAAGTAGCGTCAAAGAGAGAAGAATATTACTGGTCATGTCAAATTGCCAAAAAGAGAAATTATGTGACCAGGAAATGGTTCATTCATAATTTATTGTTAATGGTGGCTTCTATTGTGCATGCGATTGCACCGTCTTGTTATACCCACAAACTCGCCAAGCCCCGCTCATTCAACTCCAGCGGCAAGAAGTCGCTTATCACAGCCCTGCAGCGTTCACCAGCCACAGTAACTGTGTTGCCAATAGCATCCTCAAAAAACGTACGGTCCAATCACTCCACACCGCTACAAGCAGTAGCCTTGATTCTCTTCTTGCTTCACACGTGGATTTTCAGTACCTTAGAATTAGAATACGCCGCGTGGCTCATGACGATTTTCGACTCCAAATCGTCCTCTTCGTTGTTGAGATTGAGTATGGTTCTTCATAAAAAGTATAGGGCACCATTGTTTCTCTGTTTGTATTTTGCAGCTAGTTCACAAAAATGAAATATGATTGACGTAAAGCACCATTTGCAAAAACTATCACATCTTTTGCGCCACCGTGTAGTTAGTAATAACAAGTTGGTACGGATTATATTTGATTGCTACTTTTGCGAGATTTATGTTTAGAGCAAGTTATATCACATTTTTTATTTTAGATAATACGAATTAAAAAAAAAAAAAATGAAAACAAAAGTACTGCTGAAAAAAGGATAGCAGTGGCTTTTCTTTTTTTATTTCTTACACTTAAAGTAAATACATGTGTAATTTTAAATTTCTTTTTATTATATCGGAAACTGGGCTTTTTTTATTATGTATATATTTTTTTTTACCAAACTTTCTTTTGTGCGCTACCACATATTGCATATTCTGCTCTTTACCAAAAAAAAAAAAAAAAAAAAGAAGAACCCCACATTCATTAAGAAACTAACTGTTTCAAGAGAGCATGCTTACAACATATAGATATAAGAGGAAGCAAAAGTTTTTTAAATAAATCTGCCATAAAAATGAATTTTAAGTACAACAACCAAGTGAAAAAAAAACTGCAAAAAACTGTAGCAAACTTCTTGTCGCAAGAAGAAATATAATCATGCTCTTAGTTGTTGGGGTTTGTTTTTGTTTATTTTTGTGTTTTTTTTGTGTTTTTGATTTTGTTTTTGTTTTTAACGAACACTCTGCATACAACTTGCCATACATTCCTCTACTCGTAGTGGTGTAATGGAAATTCATGAGTTTTATTTTCATCCTTTTTTGCGAGCAAATATTTAGGTCAATGTGATGCAATGTTTTTCTATAAAATAAGGGAAACAAAACAATTGATTTTTCTGCAATAAAAAAAAAAGCCAAACAAATTACTTGCACGAAAAAAATACATTTATTATATAATAAAAACAATGATTTTAAAACGCAAAAATTGGTGTCGCATGCATATAAAGTTTTTCAAATACATGCTTATTTTTCATTAGCGGGTTGCTATTATAATATTAAGTTTTTTAAATCAGCAGGAGAGTCTGAGGTTCATAAAAAAAATTTTTGTGTATCAAATAGACATACAAATTAAAAAAGAGAATTAAAAAAAAGCCCAGTTCAGACTATTATACTTTACTGGGCAAAAATTCAAATAATACGTGCCAGTCTGGTAGAGTGAATGTAATCCGTCATACATACGAAAAATAATACAATAAAAATTTGACATCCCATACGACTTTGTTGTTTTTTGAAAATTTTCAAAACGCTAATACTTTACATTAGATCAGGGTTGTGTTTTTTAGCAAACCAGCTAATTAAAAATTGAGTAGTCGGCTATTTCGTAGCCGATGGGGTGCCGTCACTGATAGTATTTTTTTTTTCGTTATAAAAAAGCTCGAAATTTGGAATTTAGCTGTCATTTATAAATGTATTTTGCTCATGCTATATTTAGAACATAAAATATGTTTGTGCTATTGAATTTGGATGTGTTATACATAATTATTATTTTAACTGTTGAAGAATTTCACGCGCCGGCAGGTCTATCCCCTACGACAAATAGCGCACCTGCCGCCGTGTAAAGTTTTATGGTGGCACATCTATGTTGGTTTATATCAAGTGTGATGGGGTGAATGCAAAATCTAATTTACGTTAGACTTTTTGACAGTCGCAAGAAATGTGTTTAGACTTTTATCTCACAAAATCTAATGAACGTATTTATACTTGTATAATAGTCTGATTGGGCCTAAAGTGGCAGTGAAATGATACATTTCGGGGGTGATATTTTTGGCATGTTATAGCAGTGTCATATGAGATTGACCTTATTTAAACATCGTAGTTGAATTTAAAATTAAATTATTGCACTATAAAGTTATTTGATTTTTTTGACATTAAGAAGTTTAACAGTCCTGTACTAAAAAAAGCGCAAATATGATTTGTACCTGTTATGCAAATCACAAGATTTTATTATTTTCCATGTGATTTATACTCTTTGGAAGCACAAATAAGCAGCTGCTTTTACTTTGATTTACTGATATTTTTATTTTCAGGTGGAATTTTTTTAGTCGCGGTATTATTTGCAAGATAAAGTTAATTACTTCTAATAAATATTAATGTTTGCCACATATTGATCACATATATGCAATTGTTATAACTCCAGTTGTTTGTACAGTTCAGTGACAGAATATCCTGTACAAACAACTGGGGTTATAACAATTGCATATATGTGATCAATATGTGGCAAACATTAACGTAAAAATAATTAAAGAGCTCGGTGGCTGAAGTGGTTAAAGCGGCCGTATTAAAAATACATCATGTTCACATGATCCCGAGTTCGAATCCCAGTGGGTGCTGATGAGTAGTGTAGCGACTACGAAACAGCTAGTTGTCCCCCAGCTAATGGTATTCAATTATTTTTCTGTTCTTCTTTGGTCTTATTCTTTCACAGCAATTATTGTTATAATTAAAAAAAAATATTTTTTGATTTTTGTGATTTTAAACCGGTAAGCTAACTTGCCATCAATTTGAACTCGCATCCAAATTTTACTTACTTTCAGGCTTGTTCTAAAAATCACGCGATTTCAAAACACATGCCGTTTCAAAATCACAAATGTGATTTGTGCCTGTTCTGCAAATCACAATTTTTTGTGACTTTCCATATGATTTCTATTCTTCTGAAATACAAAAAACAGCAGTTTTTTGCTTCAATTTATTGATATTCTTATTTTCAGGTTGACTTTTTTTATTTGCGGTATTATTTGCAAAATAAGGTTAATTTCTTCTAACGAAAATAGAAGTTAAAATAAAATAAACCAAATCACAAAATAATATAACAAATCTTGCAACCAAATATGCGTATTTAGTTTTTTCTTAATTTAGTGAATTATTTCGCATAAAATAAATGATTTTACTTAAATAATCAATAGAAAACACATTAAGTTATTTGTTAATGTAATAAATTATACAATTAATAATAAAGTACGTGCAAAAATTGAGATGTGATTTCAAATTGATTGCAAGTTAACTTACCGATTTAAAATCACTAAAAACAAAAATTTTTTGTGCAGAACACCTTTTTTGTGATTTCAAATCACTTTCACAAAAAGTGATTTGCAGAACAGCCCTGTTTGTTATGAATTTCGTAATTTATTACATTAATAAATAAATAACTTAATGTGTATTCTATTGATTATTTAAGTAAAACTATTTATTTTATACGAAATAATTCACTAAATTAAGAAAAAACTAGATACACTTATTTTGTTGCATGATTTGTTATAGTATTTTGTGATTTGGTTTATTTTATTTTACGTCATATATTTATTTAAAAAAATTAACCTAATTTTACAAATAACGCCGCGAATAAAATAAATACAAACTAAAAATAAAAATTATCATTAGATTGAAGCAAAAAACAGCTGTTTTTTGTGCTCCAGAAAAGTATAAATCACATTGAAAATAATAAAAAAATTCTGATTTGCCGAACAGGCACAAATCACATTTGTGCTTTTGAAACCGCATGTGTTTAAAATCACGTTTTACAATAGGCCTGAAAATAAAAGTATCTAGCTGTTTCATAATTTAGTGCATTATTTCGTAATAAATAGTTTTACTTAAGTAATCAATAGAAAACACATTAAGTTATTTAATAATGTAATAAATTGTGAAATTCATGATGTGATTTCAAATTGATAGCAGGTTAGCTAAGCGGTTGGAAATCACAAAAATCAAAAATATTTTGTATGCAGAACACTTTTTTTGTGATTTCAAATCACTATCACAAAAACTGATTTGCAGAACAGCAGTCCTAGCGCCAAAAAATAAAGAAAAAACAAAACTTAAATTATTAAACTATGTATTATTATATTTTATAATTTCACTTTATTATTTTATTGTAATAGGAACTTGCAGTCAAACTAATAAGCTTAGCGAACTCGTAATATAATAACTTTGTCTAGTTAATAAAAGAAAAAAAAAAATTTACAGAAAAAGCTGCGATATCAAAAAGTTTTTTGAAACAAGCACAAAGTCAGCTGGTTACTAAAATATATTAATATAATATTGTCCTCTTAATTTAGATATTTGTTTTATTTCTTTGACATAGGAATATAGAATTCCAGAAATCATAACGTGATTCTTTGACACTAATAGATCAAATGATTAAATTTATGCAAAAAGTCTTTTGGTCGTGAAAGGGTTAATTATGAATCAGCATAATGGAATAAATGCGGATGTATAAACAAATCTATAAGCAAACAATTCATACAGAAATCTTATAAGATTATTGGCAGATATGAAGTTATCAAAATTGGTTCACATGATGGCCTAACTCGCACGACAACCGTGGCCGAAAACATCAAGAGCTGGCAATCCGAGCCGAATTGCCGTCAGGAGGGCCGATTGTAGGGTGCAAGGCCAAGTCGCGTAAGCCTACACTTTGTCGAGTAACGAACTGCATAACTATACATAGCAAATACAATGACAAGAATTAAAAAGCATGAACAACGAAAAAGAGTAGGGTTGAAAAGCAGACGTTGAGTAGTGAAGACGTTGAACGGGAGTCATCTAGTGTCGTCGCATCGTGAACATAAAAAAACCATTTTTGTCAATTTTTCTTATTTAATGAATATTGTAATCATTATTCTTTTTAAAATTAAATGAAACAACTGAATTTAACATTGAATCAAAAACCACATGTGTTTTTATTATTAAAAATGTATGAAAACTGGTAAGCCGTTTGCTAAAACGCGAATCCAGTTTTCCACAATAATTTTTTCTCATACACCCTTATCGTAAATAATTATTCACTCTAAATTTTTTCACTTTTCACTTAATGATAATCATGAATAATTCCCATAAAATATTATTGAATGGTAGCTCAGTTGTGAATAATATTCTAAATAATGTTCATGTAAAAAATCCCTTTATCGTCAATATATTTTGCCGTGAAATATTTTCACATTTCCTTATTATTTCTTCATTTTATTTTTACTGGCAATTCGCCAGTAAAAATAACATGAAAGTATTAATTTCTTTTAACTAAAATACACTATCTAATAATAAGTTGTCTCAGGACAAGATATGTTAATAGAGCCCAAAGAGATATACTACTCAACTAAATGCAAAATAACAAGTCAATTGCATGAGGTTTTGTAAAATTATCAAAAGGTGTAGTTTCAGAATTGTGAAAATGCCTTACAGATGAAATTAATAGTGCTGGCTTCCAATTAAAAATGTCCGATGGATGAGTTATCCATTGCTCACATGCATAGATGTTGCTCAAAAGTATCTAGTACTTGTGAGAGAACCTCACAGAACGTTGACTGAGCCATTCCAACATCATATTCTCTTGCTACTCCTTTTTGTTATCCGCCTTAAGCAAGCACTTAGCTTAACTATTGGCGGAATACCAAATGCTTTTTTTGAGGACGGCAAAGATTTTTTAAATACATCTAAAATGTACAAAAAGACTGCTTTATTTATCATGTAATATTGGCTTAATCTAAGAAGAGCTAAATTATTACGCAAAGTTATTAATGCTTACATATGTAAGTTACTTACTGTGTATTTGGTAGCAAACCTTGGCGAATAATTTGATGTTGCTTCAATTCTTTGTCCTGCAATAGTATTAGCGTACCGATTCTAAACATCTTGCATTTTAATTTTTAATATTAGTTTTCAAAAATCCCACAAAACTTATTCTTATTTGAATATATTCAATATAGACTGGTAGCTAATTTTATTTTGAAAACTTTTTTAAGAAATTTCATAGGAACCTAATTATTTAACTTTTTGTTTTTTTAGCTCGTAATTCAACACAGTGAAACTTCGATATAACGAACTTTATTGTTATGAAAGACTCAATAAAATTAATGTTTTATTTAATCCCTTGTAAGATATCCTTTCTTACAAAATTTTTCATAAAAAAACACACCATGGTTGCCAGGGCAGATTTGTATTATACATTTTTCTTTATTTTTTGAAATTGAAATGTGTCAAACGTCAGCTATTAAAATTCCCAAACAACATTCAAATCCATCGTTTAGTTTATTTGCTGTAGTCGTTTGAAGTAAGTAATTTTTGTGTTTCTTGAAAAATGGAAAAAAGTAAATTTCGTGCAGTGTTTTTTTATTATTCGGTTCGTTAAAAAAATTAAGACAAAAGAAGAAAATAAAAGTTGCGCAACTAAATTGGCTGCGTGTGAAGATGCAAACTAATTTAAAAGAAAATAAATAAAATTCAAAAGGAGAATTGTGCACCTTAATTGTGAAATGTGAAAGTATTCTTACAAAAATCTTCATGTGCATACAAACGTATGACACTAACCCAAATAGTGCGGCACCAGCGCTTTGCAAAAGTACAATCCGATTTTGACACAGCATAGAAGAGACAGCTTTTATGTTTCTCAGTAAATTTTGCTTCAAAACAAATATTACTTATTGTTAGTCTAATTCGCAAATGTGTTAAGTCCCTTTTTTCAAGCTTTACAGGAGACACAAAAAACATTGTAGCTTTTGCAGTATTTATAATTCGTAAACCTTATCAATGCAATTATTTTTAAAAAATAGCTGCTTTTAAATGACCTAGATCAAAAATGCATTTTTACAAAATCTTGGGAGGGAAATTCGCACTTTTTGGACTTAGCATTTTTGCTTTGTAAATTTATTCGTTTTATTGTGAAAGAGATTTAAAAAATAAATCAACACATTTTTTCCTTCTGAAGAACCAATAATTCTTGGAGCATTTATTCTTGCATTTAAAGTTTTATTTGTCGAATTGGTTACAGTTTGCTTACCAAATCCCAACGTATTCAGAAAGAAAATGTTTTACAAAACCTTATATTTATTTTATCTACTTTCAAGTAATATTGCAGTGTTTGACAGCTTTTACATTTATTTTCCTTTTTTCTATTTTGGGCTATTGGATGCACTTCAACCATCACATTTACATACAGTTTTTTTCGCTCCAGCAAATTTTCCAAAAATCTAACCAACATTTTTTTCATATACGAGGGCGGTTCGGAAACTTCTTAGCCTAGCAAAAAAAGCGCGGTATAAACAGAAAAAAATTAAGTGTTTTGGAAACTTCCATTTCTGCCATGAACACATGTTAAATTTTGTTTCGATCTGGTAACTCCTTCATATAGAAACGGGTGTTCACAAAAGACGCATACGCGATTTTTTTACAATGGAAAAATCAGAAAAGCGTGGTATCATTAAATATTTACATAAAAAAGGTTTATCGGGACAAGAAATTCATAACGATATGGTGAATACGTTACGTGAAAGTGCTCCTTCATATGCAATAGTAAAAAATGGGGTTGCTGAATTTAAACGTGGTCGTACAAGCATTAGAGATGAACCACGTAGTGGACGTCTAAAAACAGCAACAACAACAGAAATTGTTGCGAAAGCGCATGATATGGTATTAAATGATCGACGAATAAAAGTGCGTGAAATAGCTAAAATCAAGGGCATCTCAAATGATCGAGTCCATTTAATTTTTCATAAAGAACTACAGATGAAAAGGCTTTCTGGGTGCCGCATTTGTTAACAGTCGACCTAAAACGCATAAGAATGAACATTTCTCAAGCTTGTTTGGATCGTTTTAAGCGAAATAAAATGGATTTTAAGCGTCGTTTCATAACTGTTGATGAGACATGGATCCACCACTATACTCCAGAGACAAAAGAACAATCCAAATAATGGACTGAAGCTGGAGGAAGTGCCCTAAAGAAGGCAAAAACAATTCAAACGGCTGGTAAGGTTATGGCAACGGGTTTTTGGAACTTCAAAGGTATTTTATTGATTGACTATCTGCAAAAGGGTAAAAAAATTAATTCAGAGTACTATTGCAACCTTTTGGATCAATTAAATGTACAAATTCGAGAAAAACGTCCTGGCTTACAACACAAAAAATATTTTTTCATCAAGACAATGCACCAGCGCACAAAAGTGTTTTAACAATGGCTAAAGTCAACGAATTAAAGTACGAGTTGCTGGACCACCCACCTTATTCTCCTGATTTAGCTCCCAGTGATTTTTACCTGTTCCTCAATCTAAAAAAATTCCTTGCTGGCAAGCGTTTTACCTCAAATGAAGATGCAATTACAGTTGTAAACCACTATTTTGAAGACCTTTTTTAATCAAGGGATAGAATTGCTAGAAAAGCGTTGGACTAAATGTATTGAAGTTTCAGGAGATTATATTGAAAAATAAAAATATTTTTGAAAAATTAACTGTTCTCTTTCATTGATAGGCTAAGAAGTTTCCGAACTGCCCTCGTATTCCCTAGATATCTCTGTATAATTAAAATCAGTATTTTCTTTACAGTTGCACCTCTTTTTTGTTTTTTATAATTCCAACAACTGCCTGTATTTTCTCTTCCAAAATAGCACTTGCCATATGCTCTTCGCTTTTTATTGCTTACTGAATTCCAAAATGGGTTTCTGAATGAAACCTTTTTCTATGAGTTGTAGTTCTCAGATGAAATTCGAAATCATCGTTAGAGCCTCTTAACATTATCATCTGTTTCAACTCCATAGTTTTGGGAAGAATCCTTACCAATTTCTTAAAAATACACGCTAAAATTATTGTAAACTAACTGGCCACTCGGCTTTGCTCGGAGGCTGTTTACACAGTGCAAACACAAACTCCACTAATTAGTTTAAGCGTTAGTTAAGTTAAAAAGTTGAAAAGTGCTTTTAATATTTTTCATAGTTTTGTGAACTTAGCGTTTTTGCAAACCACTTACTTTACTTTACTTACAACAACTTTAAGCTACATAATAACATTTTTTGTCATCGTAATATATGTATATACTTTGCATTAAAATCTCAATTTTATAACACAGTGGCCTTAGGCCGAGTTTTTGAGTTTGTATTTAAATGTTATTTAGCTTTAAGTTCCATTTAAATACGAAACTTAGTTTTTCACACAAATTTCTACTAAACTTAAATGCCCAAACTTCTTCATTTAAGTTTGCCTAATATGCCATATGGTTTTGTGTACTTGCATTTGTATTAGTGCAAAAAGCGTAAACAAAACACACATACGAGCTATTGCCTATAGAAAATATATGAAAATTAGTTGCTAATTTTGCACTAAACAACAGCACAATATGATAATTAACATCGCATGAAAAAAAATTGTTAAGTTTTTCTATGCTGTTAATAAATTTAATATTTTTCAAACAATTAAGTTTTTTATTCGCTATTTTTAGCTTCTACCATTTATACCAATAAAAATTATAAATAGCTTGTCTCCTATGTTTCCCAGCTGTCTATATGTCGACATTTCATAGGAACTACCCTAATCATCAGTAGACTTTGGAAATTTTTGAAAGATATTCTCAAACATTCAACTTTATATCCCAACAATATAAATAAATTGTTGAGAATTTAAAAGAAAAATGCTCTAATAATACCTGTCAAAACACAAAAAACAAGCCTTTTCATTTATACACCTCTCTAAAATTTCTTTACACCTTTCAAACAAATGAACAACCGTCGGTTGCTACGATTTGCTTTTGTAAAGTATCGAAAAGCAGAAACAGGTATTATAAGAGCATTTTTCTTTTAAATTCTCAACAATTTGTTGAGATATAAAGTTGAATGTTTGAGAATATCTTTCAAAAATTTCCAAAGTCTACTGATGATTAGGGTAGTTCCTATGAAATGTCGACATATAGATAGCTGGGAAACATAAAAGACAAGCTATTTATAATTTTTATTGGTATAAATGGTAGAAGCTAAAAATAGCGAATAAAAAACTTAATTGTTTGAATTTTTGTTCTCTGCTTTTCGATACTTTAAAAAAGCAAATCGTAGCAACCAGCGGTTGTTCATTTGTTTGAAAGGTGTAAAGAAATGTTAGAGAGGTGTATAAATGAAAAGGCTTGTTTTTTGTGTTTTGACAGGTATTATTAGAGCATTTTTCTTTTAAATTCTCAACAATTTATTTATATTGTTGGGATATAAAGTTGAATGTTTGAGAATATCATTCAAAAATTTCCAAAGTCTACTGATGATTAGGGTAGTTCCTATGAAATGTCGACATATAGATAGCTGGGAAACATAGAAGACAAGCTATTTATAATTTTTAATATTTTTCTTTAAGAATTTTTCTATTCTTCCACTCACAAACAGCTTTTCTATAGAACACTTTCTATAATATTTAGAATTAAAGTAGAGCTGCCACACTTTCATCGCATTTAAATAAAAGCAATTATTTAAGACTGATACACTGAACTTGCATTTAAATACAACTTGAATATAAATGAAAATTAACAAATTTTGTATTTAAGTACGAAGTCTTTGTGAATTATATTAAAGTTATATTTTGTGGCCATTAGTAATCACACTGTGTGTTCTTTTAGGATAATTTCGCGATTTTACCACTTTTTATTATTTCCATTTAGTGATTTTATTAAATAAAATTTATGAGCAATACTGTTCATGGCACAACGTTAACGTTTCTATTTAAGTTACTTCCTACAGCGTAAAATCAACGCGTTAAATTACATAGCGCTTTACGTTCTAAATTAGGTTGCACTGTAGGACATGATTTCCAAAAAAAAAGGAGACGCGTGAGAACAACTTGGACGCGATGACATGTTTAATGAATCAATGAATATAACGCAGTATTTTTTCAGTTTAGTTATATCGAGGCTTATCTGTATAATATTATATACGAAAGAAATAAATGGTTAATAAAAGATTTAACATCTGCTGTTAATCACAAAGTGGTTTATTCATTATCTTTACTTTTTATTTTTTGACTTCTCTGGTTTTGGTTTCACCAAACAGAATAAAATTGAAATTAATGGAAACCTTAACAAGCAAATAATAGTATGAATGTAAAATCAGGCTGGATTTTATAATTAAAACAAAATTGCAAATAAATTATTCTTTAATTGGTACATTTGTTAAGAAACAAATATACATTAAGCATATTTTTAAAAGTGTACAATAAGGCTAAAAAGAAACACATTTTAAAAACTCAATTACGTTTTCACTACCACCATTAAACCTTAAATTAAAAAAAAAAGAAAAAAATATTTTACTTCATAAAAAGTATGCAGTGACGGTTATCCGGTGTTTTAAAGTTTTAAAGTCCATAAATCAACAACCATTACCTGCCCAAGTTTTGTAAGCCCTGAAGCTTAACAAAAGCGATAAGGAAAACAACAACAACATCAGAATTATCGGTTACAAGGAAGAGCAGCTGAGATACAGCAGCTTTAGTAGCGTGGCCAGGTTTAAGTGTAAAATTATGTTTTTACTTTAACATAATTGATGACAATTATGATGCTGATACGTATGCATGTTAATACAAAATGTTATTGTGTCTTCTTCATTGCTTCAGCCAACTGACTTTTAAGCAGTTAAAAAGGAAACATGATGCTGTCATCATAAGTGACATATACTGAGGTAAAAATAAATTAACTTAATCAATTTCTTATCGATGTATTTATTGATGTGCTTACAGCTCTCTTATAACTTTTATTATCTGCGTAATTTCTTGTTTATAGGAGATTGATAGTAAAAGCAAAAGAACTATGAGGCAAATTTAAAAGATGTGTGTAAATGTAATGTTTTATTCGAGAGGATTGAATTTTATATTATACTAACTGATCTGGTAAATGTTGTTATGCTTTTATATTAAAATTTATCTAAATAAAAAATCTAAATGAAAAACTACCGCAAACCTATATACAGATTTTCATTTAAAAATATGTTCTTTTTCGCTCTTTAACTACATCACTGATAATAAAATTTGAAGGTTTATGTGTCAATTTGAATTTTTTTGTAGCTTTTTTCTTTTATTTAGTCTTTTATTGAGACTTCACAAACTGAACTAAGTATTCAAATCTTAATACTAAATACAAAGTCAAACTAAGTCCAGCCAATGCTAGACCAAAAGTTTTATTTTGCGGCAATTATATCGGTGAAAGTGTCTCTCCAAATACATCGACACACGATACGACTGAGCTTGTGAGTTCGCACATATTACTATGTGATCGCCAATATGGATTTCGTAAGGGTCGCTCTACTGGCGATCTTATGGCATATCTTTCGGAGAAATGGTGCCACTCAATCCATCATTTCGGTGACAGTAAGGCGGTGGCTCTAGATATTTCCAAAGCGTTTGACAGAGTGTGGCATGCTGCACTACTGGCAAAACTTACTGCTTTTGGTGTCGGTGATGACTTCTCTCGGTTTATATCGAGTTTTCTCAGCGACCGCACTATACGAGTGGTTATAGATGGGGTCTCATCAAACGAGTTCAAGATTAATTCAGGGGCACCGCAAGGATCCGTCCTTTCTTCTATCCTATTTCTTATTTTTCTCAACGACCTTTCTTATCAAACTTCCAAACCAAACTCTTTCGCGGATGACAGCAGCATTTGCCACTCGTACATTTTTAGTTATAGGCCCAGCCTATCAGAGATCGCTGCCAAGAGGCTAAATATGAATGATTCACGGAATAGTGATCTTCTATTAATCTCCTAATGGGGTCGTAAAAACAGGGTTGCCTTCAACGCTCGTAAGACCCAATGTTGCCTATTAACACACAAACACACGACCGCAAATGCTGCTTCATCTGTACTCATGGATGGTATAAATATTGAGGAATCGGATGCTCTTGATGTTCTTGGAATGAAGATACAGTGTGATGCTCGCTGGACTGAACACATTTTTCATGTCTCTAAAGTGTCTCGGTTTTTTTTGAAACGGTGTAAGATGTACTTCACTCCATCCGACCGCCTTACTATTTATACCACCTACATCCGACCGAAAATGTAATACAACTCTCATGTTTGGGCCGGTGCCTCAAAGTCTATTTGGGGTTACTCGACAGTGTGCAGGAGAGGGCGAAGAAGCTTATCGGTGACAGTAGAGTATCCAACCCTATTGACTCACTGGAGCATCGACGCAGTGTGGGGTGCGTTACTCTGTTCTATCGTTACTACAATGGATTTTGCTCTGACGAGATTAGGGATCTTGTTCCCGAAACTCTCACATTTTTACGTAGCACGCGTTCATCGTCCAGAACTCTTCCATTCTACGCATTACAGAGAGAATTCGTTTTTCAGCCGTACGCTTCCTCTGTGGAATAAGTTGCCTGCAGACGTGTTTCCTGTCTATTATAACGTTGGAAAGTTCAGGTCAAATGTTCACAAACACTACTCCCTCTTTCCCGATCCTCATAACCTGTTTTCCTAGTTCTGGTACAATGCATATGTAGGGGTCATGCCATGAATACTGGTGCAAGCTAAAAAAAAAAAAAAAAATCGTGTACCGATGTATTTGGAAAGACAATTTCAAACAAAATTTCACAATTCATAAATGTTTTGGTAATTTATCAATTTTCAAAATTTCACTATTAAGTGTCTGCTTATATGCTGGACTTTAACAAATTTGGCATGATAGTGTAATAGAAAAATCCCCTCTCTCATCAAGCATTGCTAACAAGCCAAATTTGATTTTATGGTCCCCGCGACAGTAAAACATATAAAGTATAGCCTCTGATTTTTTATTCGATATTTTTTTATGTAACTAAATTAATTATTTTAAAGTTAATTGAAATGCTTGTTGTGTGTATAGATAATTCAGAAAACTTCTTTCACTGCTTATTGTTTAATTGACAAGCAAATCTTCCTATTCCAATTCTTCCATTTTATAAAAGAATTTCTTTATTCTTTTATAAAATCACGAAGCAAATTTTAACGAGATACAACTACCTGTGCTTTCATTCACTTTTGACTGTTCTTATTTTAATAGTGTTTGACTTTCAAAAGAAATCGCGATCATACTTTCTTTTTATATGTTCTCTTCAAAACTTCTGATGACCTTAATATTGTGCTACAAAAAATTCCTTTTATTCCCCAAGCTCTTTTCAAATGTAAAGTTTAGATAATTTTCCTTTCACTGCCGGTTTGTATTCCCCCTCGCAAATTGCATTTCATTTGTATGATTTTTTTTTAACTTTTTTTCATTTCATCTTGGTTTGTTGTTACGGAAACAAATGTTGGCGAAATTCTTTTGAGTATATTTTTTCCAGTTTCTTATTCAAATACAATATTTTTTGTTAGCTGTTAAAAAATATAGTTTAATCACCAATATCATACTGCCACCTTTTATACAATTGATATGAATGCTTGATTTACTTTTTTCATGCGAGAATCTTATTGCATAGAGCATTTAGGCTGAATTGGCCAGCCGCATGAAAAATATAGGACTTTCGGCTAATACTGTAAATGCTTTGAATGTGGCAAGGAAAAATATAACTACTTAACACTACAGTTTTATCACTATATACATTAGATCTTCTCCTGAATAGAATATATTTGCCTCTGAAGGTCAAATAACCCTAAAAGTATGCAACAAGAACCAGCATTATTACAAGCTTATGGTAAGTAATATTAACAATTAAGTTCAGTCTTTTAATTTCAATCTTTTCCAAGCTATGGAAATCCATTGCTTTTACAAGCACTACTGAGAAAAGTACTTTTGCGACAATGCGACAAGTGACTGGGGAATGCAACGACCGATTGTGCAATCTAATGAACATTTTATTTTCCACTTTGTATTAAATTATCTAAACCATATATCAGCCCAAATATGTTTGTTCGCAACATGGATTTAATTCTATTTTTTGCGCGAATTTTGCGAACTTTTTGTGTATTAAAAAATCGTATACACCGCAGAAGATAATGTAGGAATGTATCCCCAAACTGGAGCCAACTGAATAAGGGAATGGATAAACCTTTTCAATGGGGTTGTCAAGACTGCAACTTTTTGTCTATTACGTCATAACGATTTTTATCAAAGAAACCACATTAACAATTTGTACATACTAGACATATGGGCAAATCCAGAAAAAGGTTCACTGGGACCAAAAATTAAAAGTTATTAATTTTTTTTTTACAATAGTGCAATAGAGAAATACTGAAATTTTATTAATTAAATCAATTTAAGCAGAATTTTTTAAAATGAGATGAACAATCAGACGGATGTGCCGCACAAATGCAATTTCTCATTTCTGACAATAATTTTTTGCAAGTTTTGTTTGTATTATAAAAATTCAAGGTCTCAAAAACTGATGTCAGTTTCACATGATGGTGGATAAATAAAAGCAGCGAGTACTGCATGTTCACAAAAGAAAATATTATAATTTAAATATATGAATAAAATATATTTTTTTAAGAATAAATTTAGTAAAAATATAGTAATATTTCAATGTTCGAATTATTGTGAAAAATGTCACGTTCGACATGTCACCTATCGACCAAAAATATAGGTAAGCAAAGTATACAAACACAAGTCTTTTTAGTTACAACATAACATTTTCCGAAATTAATTGCAAGACGAAATTGCTTAAGGTTTCTCTAAAATACTCCTTTCTAAGTGCGGACGCGAAAACTGTTTCCACTTTTGTCACGTTCGACCAACTACTTATTTTTAAGTTTTTTGTCACGTTCGACCAACTACTTATTTTTAAGTTTTTTGTTTCATACGATATTCCATTTGCTATTAACTTTAATATAAATTACAAAGTTCGCTATTAGCTACAGTTTAGGGATAAGGCGGACGTGAAAGTACTTTAAGTTTTTTTGCTTTTTGGTTTTCAACACACACGCCAGGGATTTACCCATATACACCAGAGAACTGCAGCAAGTATGACCGTGTCATCTCATTTACAAATTTTACAAGTTCAGTAGATGTTTATCAAACAATATGCATTTTTATTTTGCACAGTTGCAAAGTAAAATGACTTATGCCTGTCTAAAACAGCTTTTAAAACTACACTCTGCCCGTGACGAAATTCTGCGTGTTATTTATCTGTCTTTATTACCTTCTAAATTATGTATGAAATATCTGGTTATTGGCTTATGATCTATAAAAACTCAAATGTGTAAATACACTTGCAAAAGAAATACGTAAACGCACATACACACTTACAAACATGTTTGCGGCACGATAAGAACGCAACAACAATAATAACAGCGCTGGATATTAATGTACTTGGAATTTTGGATTGCGTTCTTTAGGTCATTAGCGTTTGTTATTTAGCTTTATTTGGGGATGTGTATTCACATATAACGAGTGATTTTTTTGCTATTATCTTTTTGGCAACACTAGTTTTGATAGCTCACGCACGTTTTGTATCTTGTGTCACTGTCAAACATCTTCAGTTTGGTCTATAATTTAATCATGAATCGTCTTACAAACGAACAACGCTTGCAAATTATTGAATTTTATTACCAATATGCGTGCTCTGTTAAGAAAGTTCATCGCGCGCTTCTTCCATTTTATGGCCTCGACCTACTGAGGCTTCTATTCGGGTTATTGTAAAAAAATTTCGCACCAAATTTACTTTGTTGGACATTAAACCACCAACACGCTTACGTAGAGTGCGAACTGAAGAAAATATCGCAGCCGTATCGGCCAGTGTTGGTGATGACCGTGAATTATCGATTCGGCGCCGTTCGCAGCAATTGGGCCTCTGTTACTCCACTACGTGGAAAATTTTGCGGAAGGATTTGGGTGTGAAGCCTTATAAGATACAGCTGGTGCAAGAATTGAAGCCAAACGACCAACCACAACGCCAAATTTTTGGTGAATGGGCTCTTGGAAAGTTAGATGAAGATCCACTTTTTTATCGAAGAATTGTGTTCAGCGACGAGGCTCATTTCTGGTTGAATGGATACGTGAACAAGCAAAACTGCCGTATTTGGAGTGAAGAGCAGCCAGAAGCATTGCAAGAGCTACCAATGCATCCACAAAAAACAACCGTTTAGTGCGGATTATGGGCTGGCGGCATCATTGGGCCGTATTTCTTCAAAGATGATGCGAATCACAACGTTACTGTGAATGGTGAGCGCTACCGTGCAATGATAACAAACTTTTTTTTGCCCTAAATGGAAGAGCTTGACATGTGGTTTCAACAAGACGGTGCCACATGCCACACAGCACGCGAAACAATGGACCAATTGAGAGGCGAGTTCGGTGAACAGTTTATTTCACGCTTGGGACCAGTCAATTGGCCGCCCAGATCGTGCGATTTAACGCCTCTAGACTATTTTTTGTGGGGCTATGTTAAGGCTAATGTCTATAGCGACAAGCCCGCTTCGATTGACGCACTGGAAGCCAACATTGCCAACATTATTCGTGAGATACCGGCCGAAATGTTGGAAAGAGTATGCCAAAATTGGACTAAGCGGATGGACCATTTGAGGCGCAGCCGCGGCCAACATTTGCATGAAATAATCTTCAAACATTAAATTATATCGACCCAACTATCGATCCAAATAAATATTTCATGCATTTTTCTGAATTTTATGTGTTTTTTTTGAAATTTCCGATAGTTCTTATAAAATCGCCCATTATAACAAGCATAGAAAAGGATTTTCACAGTGGGTTAGAAAAGATACAAATTCGTAACAATATTTTTTAGATTATTTTGAACATAACTAATAGCTAATTAGTGAATAAAGTAAAACTTAGTTGGTCCAAATATTTTAATGATTTTTTATTCTTTAAATACAAACAGAACCAAAAATCTAATTAAAAAAAAAAAAAATTAAAAGTTCAACAAAAATTCAATAAAATCAAAAAAAATTTAAAAGTTATAAAAGTTCAACAAAAATTCCATAAAATAAAAATATAAGTTTACACTCATAGAAAAGTTTTTAGTAAAAATAAAACCAACAAAATGTTTATCTGAAAAAATAATTTGTATGTATATTCATATATGTATACCAAAAAAATTACCAGCACGTGGAAAAAAAATATATGGTTGATATGGCAATTTATATAACACTATGTTAATATAGTACTGTAAAAAATATTATAAATTTTTTATATTTTCTTGCAATATTCTTATAATAGTAAGTAACCATAGTATTAATTAAAGTTACCGTATTAGTGTCAACGCAACCATATAATTATACTATGAAACCATATTTTTGTCATTTACAACCATATTGCTTTAATTAACAAACTATATTAATATCACTGATAATTTTCTTTAATAGAACCATATATTTGTCACAATTAGATCATAATAACATATGATAATGATCACTGCAGAATAAAATAGACAACTGAACTGAAAGAACGTGAGTTTTATTTGCTTAAACTCACGTACTTTCGGTTTAGTTGTCTTGTATGTCATGAAATAATATAATTAAAAATAATTTGAAAAACTATTCGGGTTCTTTCACGATAGGATGAAAGCACAAGTTTACTCCTAAATGTTAAAGTATTTAACTGTAATAAATCAAAAATATTTATTTAAGATTGCAATTAGAAAAGTAATATAAAATTATATTAATATGGTTCGATGTAACATAGTATGGTTAAGCACTGCATAACAATTGTAATGATTACAAAAATTTTAATGAATGTGGCAATAGTATGGTAGGGTACAATCATGATTACCGTAAGTTTGGTTGGCTAAGTCAGAGTATTGTTGGTTACCAAACGCATCCATGTATTTACTTACAGCTTAATAATAAGCTTTTGCTTTACACTATCATTTCAAATGGGTTTTTGTACTATTTTAATTTTTTTCCTTATGTCAACAGATGTATGGAAATATTTTGCTTTAAACGAAATGACACGCAATACATATTTTTAATTTCAAAGAAAAAATAAAACTGAAAGAATATTATATGTTAGCGGCGAGAATGAATATAGCATTAATGATACCAATAGTGAGCTTATTGTGTGAGCTTAGTTATGTTTTATGTAAGTTACTATATTATACATATGATAAAAACTAATTGCTTGATGTTGTGGGGAATACAACTATTGTTGTTTTAAAAGAAGTTTTCATAAATACTATTATATGCAACCATACCTCGAAATTTCTAGACGGTAATAATAGCATTACAGAAATGCACACAGTTTTAGAGCAATAAACTATAACTAAACTGATAATAACACACAATGTTATAGCATATATACTAATGTTGCTGTAACCATATTTCAAGCTGCCTTTCCTTTGCGAGTGGGTTATCATATTTTGTTGTTTTTGAAAAAAAAAAAATTGGTTTAGATCAATAAATGTGTTCACTAAATGTTTGTTTGAAGCCACGAATTCCATTTTAGGCCTATATTCTAACAATTTACTAAATGATTTAGCGAATTTCTTTATTGAAGCTGAAAAATTTTTGTGTACCTTATTTGAAAATTAATTAAATAGCGTCGAATATATTTGCAATAAACTTAACTTTAAATAAAAGAAAGAAAAACATGTTCAAACATTTTACACCTTTTCTGCCAAAACAACGTTCAGTAAAATATTCGTTTCTAACAAAACATGATACAGGGGGTCTGGTGGAAAATTTATGTTTTTAAATACTTATTATTTCAAAAAAATTTAAAAGGTACAGGTTTCGATATCGCAGTGATCGGTCGGGTGGGCATCGCGTGTTCTCTGTGGAAATATTTTTTAAGAGTGGTGATCATTACGTAATTGCTGGATGAAAATGTTGTTCAAAGTTCAGTATTTGGCGAATACGTGAAGGACCAAGTATCGGGTGGTTAAATTTAAAGGGCCGATGTTGAATGTGAACCACACCTAAACGCCAAGTTTTTTTCGAATTTTATTTAACATTTCTTTATTTCAGACTTACTCAATTTGAATCATGGAGAGATACACAATCCAACCACGTGTTAAAGTTGTCCAGACTTATTATGAAAATGATGATCAATTTTCGAAGAAAATCATATCATGATCAATTTTCGAAGAAAATCATTTTCACCTCAGTGGATTCGTCAATAAACAGAATTGCCGCATTTGGGCGAATGAGAATCCAAGAGTGACTGTCGAAAAACCAATGCACCCACAAAGAGTGACTGTTTGGTGCGGTTTATGTGCTGGCGGCATCATCGGGCCGTATTTTTTCCAAAATGAGGCCGGTCAGGCAGTTACTGTGAATGGTGTTCGCTGTCGTGAGATGATAACGAACTTTTTATGGCCCGAATTGGAAGATATGGATGTAGACGATATGTGGTTTCAGCAGGACGGTGCCACTTGCCACACAGCTAACGAAACAATTGCTCTTTTGCGCAACAAATTCAATGGCCGTGTTATCTCACGTAATGGCGATGTCAATTCGTCGCCAAGATCATATTTGACACCGTTGGACATTTTCTTTGGGGTTATTTGAAAGAAAAGGTGTACGTCGATAAGCCAGCAACAATTCAACAGCTAAAGGATGAGATAATTCGGCACATTAACGGCATAGAACCTCCATTATGCCTCAGGGTCATCGAAAATTTGGACCATCGGATGGAGGTGTACCGCCGTAGTTGCGACGGCCATTTGGCCGATATATTGTTCCATACATAATTGAACAATACCAATATATCATAATAAAATAAAATTGGAATAATTTCCTAAATAGTTTGTGTTTTATTCCAAATCAACATCGGCCCTTGAAATTTAACCATCCTTTATAAATTCGTTGGTGGGTGCAGAGACTCCGCGCAACTGCTTCGGCTATGAATGTCCCACGATCAAGGCCCAGTTGATCTTCAAGGACTCCCGAACGCATTGAACTGGTTGGAAGCAGTTTATATGAAAATCTGCGACTTTCAAAAAAAGAGCAGCTTCCCTAACACATTCAAGAGCGATTGTTCAGGAAATTTTAAATAAGGATCTGAAGTTCCATCGTTTTAAAATTCAAATCATTCAAGAACTGAAAGTCGAAAGTAGGCAAAACTTTTTGCGAAACAATATTGGAGCATTTTCGCACTGTTTTTTTCGCACCGTTTTTTGAAGCGACGAGGCTCATTTTCATTTAAGCGGCACGTCAACAAGCCAAACTCCTGTTAGTGATCTCCAGGAGCGTGCAAGCCTCAATTGAAACATGAAAAACCATTCAATTGCTCCAGGGTAATGGTTTAGTCTGGCATGAAATAATGGGACTATTTTTTTTTTAGAAAAATTTCGAAGCCAAGCGACGAATATTAACGATGAAAATTTTGGACGCAAGACTATGGAACTCTTTTTACCAAACCTGTGAGCTTATCCATCGTGTCTTCACACACGTGGTTTCAACAGGATAGGGTGACTGCACAGCCAGAGCTGTGACGAATGTGCTTCGGGAAAATTTCCCCCAAAAGACTGATCAGTCGATTTGGGACACATGCCATGGCCACCGTGGTAGCCCGATCTAACTTCCATGAATTTTTTTTTATGGGGATAGCTGAAAGTGAGGGTTTATAATGTTAATTTCCTAATCTCTTGTGGCTTTAAAGAAAAATATTCCTCAAGAAGTTAGTTCATTTGAACCAAGTGTATTCAGCTCGGTGCACGTAGAAAAAAGTATGTGGTTGATATAACAATATTCTAAGGGCAACATACTAATGTTAAATTATATGGATGTATCTGATAATATTATATAGTTCTACAATATCTAAAACGCCATTGAGGTTCACCATAGTTTTTTAAAAAATACTATAAGTAACTATATTATATTTTAGTTTAACATTATTATAATAATAAGTAACCATAGTATTAATTAAAGTTTTTAAGTAATTGCTACACTCAACCATATTATTATACTGACCATTCATGGTTTTTATCATATGTAACATTATTGCACTCATAAAGTAATCATAATAATATCAGAGATACCTTTATTGTAATAGAACAATATTTTTATTACAATTAGCACAAATATATATGTACGTATAATAATAAATTGCAGAAAAAGGCAGCTTATAACATATGTATTTTAATATATTATTAATTTTTTTCAACAGTAAAACCCAATGTTATAGTATATATAGTAACGTTGTGGCAACCATATATCAAAATGATTTTTCTTTGTGTGAGGAAGACATCTAGACGACATGCGCATTTTCATTCTATCGTTCAGTGCTTTTAATAAAACTTTGTGCCAATTATTACGTTTTTAAATTTGCAAATATAAATCTGTTACCAGACACCCTGTATTCAATACCTATAAAAGAGTGTGTATCCAAATGTTGTCGATAATATCTGTGGCATTGGCAAAGTCGTTGTAAATGACAGACGTTTTAAGTAAGAATGAAATGACTGAAAAGGAAGCTGGAAAACAAATTGAAATGAAAACTAAATATCATTACCAGCAAATGAATTCAACAAAGTTCAAAAAGTGAAGTGGAATAAATTGAATAACAACGTGTTTAACACGAACGGTATCAAACCAATTTGATTGACTACATTTGATTTCAAAATCAAATTCTCCAGATTTTATTTATGTACATTTATATAATAAAGAAAAAAACAGCAAGTTTTTCTTATTTTTGTTTTAATGGAAACGAATGTTTTAATGAAAAATATGTGAATTTTTTGCTTACACTTGCTTGCTGACTGAGAAGAAGAATTTTGTAAATTTATATGGTGGGAGCAAAATGTTCATTACTTATATTAATGTGATTTATTTTGTTTTTATTTTAATGTCTGAGATTTCTTTGATTACGAATTTCTTGTTATTTATTGAAAATCAGAAAATTTTGTTAATGTATTTTATTGCAGAACAGGATTAAACAAAGATAGATTAATGTGGTGTTTATAGGACACAAATGAGTGATACGTCTTGAACATTTGTATAAAATATACGCAATATATTGAGTGTATTTCAAAAAAAGTTTTCTAGGCGTATCACCCATTCGTGTCCTTTAAAAACCACATAATATTAACAGATATTTTGAAATTTATATTCAGTAGTGCATTGTGATTATCACAAGTCTTCTTTCCACCATTCTGAAAGAAGTTTTTATAAAAATCTTAGTACACGACTTGGCACAATTAAAAATGAAATGAAAATAAAAATGAAAAAAATATATAGCTAACTGATATTCGTAAAGGTCGGTCCAATCATAAAGCGCGATGTTAATTGTCAGCCAAGTTTGCTACCCAACTTAATTTGTCATATCCTTGTTGCAGTGTTTGACAAATTCAAGCTTGAAAAGGTACACCGTCCAACAGTGCGTTCAGATTATTGCAGCTTTCTACGAAAATAGGCGATCATACCAAAACATATTGGGAGCACTTCATAATTTTTATGGTCAGCATAGTTGATCAACTGTAGCCAAAATCGGAAGAATCATGCGTAAATTTCAGCAAACCGGTTTTATAAGAAATACAACATATACACAGGGTATGTATTGTATTATGACCAGGCGGTTTCATCGGGTCATATGTCTGTCGGCATCAGGTTGGTCAAGCAGTTTCTGTAAATGATGTTCGCTATGATAATGGAATTATTGTAACCAGAAACTGAGGACATGGACTTGGACGATATGTGTTTCCAAGAAAATTGTTTTGTTGCCACACGGTTAACAAAACAATGGCTCTTTGCACGTGAGCTTCAATGACTGTATTATCTCACGTCGTGGTGATGTGGTTTGAAACTGTTATTTTTTTTTATAATGGGTTAGCCTAATTAGGCAGGCCGCTGGATTCTCAACGGTATCTTTAGTTGTTCAGCTCACGTGCCTTGTCTTTTTGTGATTGCTTGAAAAAGAGTTAGAAGAGGAAGATATAGATACGGTAGTGAAAAAGATTTGCATCAGCACCTGACTTTACGGCCCTATCTGGTGATGGACCAATTGAACGGAGTGAGTTATTCACCACGGCCCCCGTGTGGTTAACTAGGCTCACACAGGTAGCAATTTTTGCCATATATTTGTAGCCATATACACAACTTCTTGTTTTTGAGGAGTTCGGGACTTATAATCCATCCTGTATGCAATTTTCCAGCAATCAATGGAAGACTAGGCTTAATGAGTTGGTAGGCCGCAGCCCACTCAGAACATCAGCTCTTAAACCAACTCACCGTCAACCATCACCACTGGTTTCTTACAGTACAGCTATCTGCGGTAAATGCTACAGACCCTCGGGAGGTTGTTAGTCCCCGAAAAAAGCCACAAACCAAACAATTATCAGGAATACTAACTCCCCATTCCTGTGTTTTAGATTTCAACCATAGCCACAACGTTCCAGCCAAGATAGGCACATCAACCATGATCATTATGCGTTGAACTGCAAGCAGAACTACCCAAGGGCAATGCTGATACCCGTTCTGCTAACTAAAATCCTTGGTAAGGGTTTCAGAAGTCAACACAACATAAGTCATGCGGCTTCCTAGAGTTTTATTTGCTACAATAAACGAGGAACTCTTTCTCCTCTATAATCGAAAAACATAATGCCCTAGTTTGAAATACGCCAAGGAAAACCTGTTCCCCAGGCTTATTCGTCAACATTTATGTGTATATAATTATGTACATATCTTTTTAAGTATTGTGCTTAAGGGGAAAAATTTATTCCAACATTAAAATCCAATGCAAGTTAAAAAAAAACTTTGCTCATTTATTAGAATTCTACACTAAAAAAATCTTAATTTTGTAAAAAAGATTTTTCTGGTTTTGCTTGCAAAACCTTCAAAAGTATGGTAAAATCTACATGCTAGCAATGCTGGTTGCTACGTTCCAGAACATTGAGTCACTTGAATGTTTCTTTCGAGGCATTGAAATTGTAATCAATCCAGCGAAGATTTTACTAAATTTTCAATCCCTTCAAGAATCCGAATGCCGAATCCTCAAAAGCTGTACCAACCATGAAATGAAATATCACCTACTATAGTGAATAAGCCGTCTACCCTGCGTTTTACGAGCCTCGAAATCGACCTGGTTTAAATATTATAACTCATGTATACAATAAAACGCTTCGACTATATATAAAAAATCACAAGAGATAAATATCTGGGGGTTTAGCCTAGAAAACAGCATAATCTTATATATCAAATCCTGCTTTCACCAAGAATTATTTTTATTTTTAATTATAACAATAATTGCGCGATCAATAACTTTTGATTAGAGAAGACAGGAAAAAATAATTGGATACACTAAACTGGAGGACAACCAACTGTTTCGTAGTCGCTATGATGCAAATTCGGTATAATGTTAGCATGATGTATTTTAATACGTCCGCTTAACTAACTTAGCTACTAAGATATTATTTACGTTTTCGTTTATATTTATCTCATATTGATTACATATGCAACTTTGTTATTTTTATTTATTTATTTTACTATACAGTTGCAAATAAAACTGCAAAGTATAGGATGCGCAGCATGGGCGGAGTCAAGAAGACCTTATGCCCACGATGGTATTGACAGTAATTTGTAGCGGCGCTGTAACTAACTTTTGCCTTTACATAAGAAGTTATCACGTAGTTAATAAAGGAATACTTAAAAAAACTGTAAACTAATACAGTGAGAGCGAAACGCAAAACTCTCGATGGCCAAATAAAAACAAAAAGCCTGACCGGATTTAAGAAATAATTACGATGACGCGAGAGCTGTTCTCCAGTTCAGAGCAATTCATTATAACCTTTTACATATTGACATTGTGAAAACTTGAGCATGACGATACATATGTTTTACGTTAAGTCAAACTAAGTTCTATATATTCTTTTACATAAAACATATATGTAATAATAACATTTTCGGGTGTTAATTGAAGACAAGTTATTTTCCTAAAAAAAAAAATGTAACAAAAATTCTTCAAGTTATTGTTTCCACTGTAATGCTTCCATTCGGTGTAAAATAAACTTTGAAAGAATGTGGAAAAATAACATAGTATGTAAAAATAAAAATATGACTAAAGCATATTTTCAAGACTTTTTTCTTGTGCATACAAATTTTATATAAAAAGAAGTAAGAGTGCAGTATATTCTAAAATACCCTTCACGATAGTCACAAATTTAAACTAAATATGCTCGGATATATATATATATATATATATATATATATATATATATATATATATATATATATATATATATATATATATATATATATATATATATATATATATATATATATATATATATATATATATATATATATATATATATATATATATATATATATATATATGGACCGATATCCGAAATTTTTATTTTCTGCATATAAGTAACCTCCTTTTATAAACCGACCTGCTCTTGAACAAAAAAAAAAATTTTTTCACGGAAAAATCAGTTTAGACTATATTTGGGGTATATGTGGACCGCTATCGGAAATTTTTATTTTCTGTATCTAAGTAACCTACTTTATTGCCAGAACTGATTTTGAGCAAAACAAGTTTTTAAGTTCGCTTACGTAACACTTTAATGGAAAATCGGTTTAGGCTATATCTCGGGTATATATGGACCGATATCAGAAAGTTTAATTTTCTGTGTTTGGCAACATCCTTTTATTGCTAGAACTGCTTTTAAGCAAAAGAAAGTTATTTAAGGTCGCTTACGTGGCATTTTCATAAAAAAATCAGTTTAGGCTATATCTCGGATATATATGGACCGATATCTGGAACAAATTTTTTTTGCCTTGTAATCGCTTAACAATTGTGTGAAGTTTAAATTAAAATAAACACAGTTTTTTTCAAAAATTTTCATACAAAATTATGGATATATCTTAGATGTACCGCTGAACCGATTTTACTGAGTTTCAATAGCAAGCCCATGAATTCGATGACGTAGTAGAATTTTGAAAGAAAATAGTTTCAAATTCTTATGGTTTTCTCAGAAATAGTTTTTTAAACGGCGGACAGATGACCATCGCGTAATCGACTTTTCTGTTAATTCTGATTCCGAATATATATATATATATATATATATATATATATATATATATATATATATATATATATATATATATATATATATATATATATATATATATATATATATATATATATATATATATATATATATATATATATATATATATATATATATATATATATATATATATATATATATATATATATATATATATATATATATATATATATATATATATATATATATATATATATATATATATATATATATATATATATATATATATACTTTATAGGATCGCAAATGAAAATTGCAGAAATTACAAACGAAATCACCAACTTATATGTATATACCCTTTACATTTTTGTGAAGGGTATAAAAATACAACTATTTTCCCTTTAGCATATGCCCATAAATATTTTTCGATTCGAACTTTTTCCATAAAAATTATTAACAGACAATTGCGTTTCAAGTGATTGTGGTGCAGGTTTTTGTTAAGGGTGTAAAAGTTTTGCTTTTGTATATTCGGTTTTTCTATGGTACAAGAAGAAGTTTTGAATATAAAGGTGTCTGCTAACAAACAAAGTCCATTGGCAAACATAAGTTGCCAAAGTTAAAACCCAGCAACGCTTTGACACCCGCAAACAAAAGATACTTGGAAAAATTTGATTCTGCCACTAGCATACAGAATGCAAAGAAATAAAAGATGCATAATAGAATAATAAATATATTTGTAACTTTACAGCAATTGCCCAACAAGGAAGCTAGTTGGTCTGGTAGCCTGTTAAAGCGACATCAATTGCAATTTCACTTCAATCAAATTTAAATGCATTTTGTATATTTGACTAAAAGTAACAGAAAAATTAACGGTGGAGTTCTGCATTCAGAGAAAAGTTGTAGCGAAAGTGTAAAAACTGAATTAAATAGGCAATGCAATAATATAATATTTTGTTTTAAATAATTATTGTCACACTGTTGCTTAAAAATTTTACATAACTTTATATTCAAAATGAATTTGCAGACACAAAAATAAAACAAAAACAAGCGACAGCAGTAACAAACCCATAGGTAATATACTTAAATAGAATACAGAAATGTATGCATACACATATTTATGTATATAGTATATACATATCGCTCCTTTATTGCAATATAGTCATAACTCAAAAAAGCTTTTTTCGAGATTTCAAATTTTTAGCTTCCATACAAGTCTTAGAAAACATTTTTAGAAAATATTTTCTAAAGGAAACAGTTTAAACGTTATTTGCTAAAAAAGATTGGCACTATATATGAGGAGTTACTGTTAACAATTCTTTAAATTTTTTTGAGATATGACTATGTTGTAATAAAGGATCGATATAACCATACACACTCATGTGCATGTAATTTGCAGCAAACTAAAGTGAAGTTGCTTGAAGGTACAAAACACAAAAAATGATTAAATAAGGTAGACAGAATAAATTTTTTGTTTATTTTTAATAACAGGATTTGGTAAACCAGTTAATAAATTGTTTGAACCAGTTAATAAATTGTTTGAATGCGGACCTGTAAAGGAATTTACAAACTCAAACAAATATTTAAGAAAAACAGTTTTTGAATAAAAGCAGAAATTCTTTGCAAGCAATAAAAAAGAAATTGCCTCAAAGACAAATTTTCTTACTTTACAGCGCAACCTGAATTAGGGCGTTAAGCGTAATTTAACGCTTTGATTTTACGCTGTAGGAAGTAACTTAAATAAAAGCATTAAGGTTGTGCCTTATTTACTAGAAATCACTAAATGGAAATAATAAAAAGTGGTAAACTTGCAAAACTCGCTGTGCAACAAAAATTAAGCAATATTTGTTTTGAAGCGAACCTTACTCAAAGCATTCTCTCTTACGCGCTGTCAAATTGTGACTTTCCAATTGCAAAGCATTGACGCTGCGCTATTTTTGTTGGTCTCACACATTTTGTATGTGCGTAAAGATAGAGAATAAAGTTTGAAGCAATAATTTAGGTTTTGCTGTTACAGATCAGACTTTACGCTGCAGTCAGAACGCTTTTAAATTCTACTATTAAGTTGCACAATTCTGTTCTTTGAATTTTATTTATTATACCCTTCACAAAACTGTTAAGGGTATATATAAGTTAGGGATTCCGTTTGTAATTTCTACAATTTTCATTTGCGACACTATAAAGTATATATATTCTGAATCAGAATTAATGGAAAAGTTGATTAAGCGATGTCCGTCTGTCCGTCTGTCCGCTGTTGAAACACCGTTTCTGAGAAAACCATTACACTTAGAAACTCTGTTCTTTCACCATCCTTTTACCCCATCGCTTCATGGGTCTGCTATTGAAATTCAGTAATATCGGTTCAGATATAGCTGAGTCATATATTCGAAATTCCGAAAAATGCCATTTTTTGCAATTTTGTATACAAATTTTTGAAAAAAAGTTGTTTGTTTTGCTTCAAACTTCACACAATTATGAAGCATGGTGACTAAAAAGCAAAAAAATTGTTTTCAGATATCGGTCCATATGTACCCGAGATATAGCCTTAACCGGGTTTTCCATGAAAATATCGCATAAGTGAACTTAAACAACATGTTTTTGCTTAAAAGCAGTTCTGGTAATAGAAGAAGGCAATTAAAATATGGAAAATGAAAATTTCCGATATCGGTCCATATATACCCGAGATACTATACACATATATACATACCACTCCTTTATTGCAACATAGTCATATCTCAAAAAATTAGCTATTCGAGTTAACAATATGGAATTGTTTACAGTACTAGCTTTTATAAATTTATTTAAATTACTTTTAAACTATTTCCTTTCCGAAATATTTTTTAAAAAATTTTCTAAGACTTGTATGGATACTAAAAATTTGATATGAGTTTTTCTCGAAACAAGCTTTTTTGAGATATGACTATGTTGCAATAAAGGAGCAATATATACCCAAGAAAACTAATTATCTAAAAAAATAAAAAATAAAAAACTTTAAATTTAATCGATTGATTCATCGCTAGGTTTGATTTACATATGCAGCCTGTTCGGCGATATCGAATGAAACTGTATGCGAAAGAAAGCTGGTCACTCACATTCGAATCAGTTTGATTTTGTCTATGCCACTATTATTCGTTCGCATGTACTTATGTATTTTAATTGAATTTTGACACATCGCTCGCATAGAATAAAATTAGAAAAAACCCAAATCAATTTTCTTTCGCCTAGAATGCGAATTAACTTATCCTTCAGCCGTTATCGGCGAGCTGGCTGATAATGTGAAATAAAAGAAATAAAATTGAAACCGATTAAACATATTTTTTGTATATTATGAAATGTAAATATATTTGATAGAGAAGTTAAATTTTTTTTTTTGTTTAGAAAAACTATTTATGGTATTTATTGTTTGAAAATAATATCATAATAATCATGCCCATGACTACATCTGAGGTGCTCTATTCAGAATGTTCAATTTTGGACGACTCGTTTGAGTATAGCGATATACAGGAATCATAGATATAATATCTCGTGAATAATATGAATAATACTGGCTTCCAAAGCGTTGGTCATAACTGGCTTATTGTATATCCATATCCCCAGAGCATGCCGCCCAAAAGTGCGCGCCAAACCAGCTTCTTAACAAGTCCATTATATCCCATTTTGTGTGGCTCGCAGTGTTGTGTACATACCGTTCTAACCGGTTGAGCATCATCTTTTAATGTAAACAGGGACTTAGATTTGTGAATGGTATTAGCAATATTAGTTTCAGTAGTTCGATTATATATGCAGTAAATTTTTCGAATCTCATGAAAAAATTGTGATGCGGGGTTTTACATGATGACTTTGGTAGTTATGTGTGATCTGCTAAATCACGTATTGAAAATCAAATTGCATTATGAATTACCCGATACATATTTATACATATAAATATCAGAGAACGACTTTGAGTGATTGCAAAAAATCACACTTGCTCAACAACATGAAAACCATTTCATTTCGTTCAAATATGATTTTGTATTCAGCCGCTTAAATGCGCAGTTGATTTTTAATCAGTAAACACAATGGCGACAACTTCGCTATGTGAGTGAAATCATCGTTAAGGTTAGTGTTTGAATATAAACGAATGCGCATGTAGTTCGGCATTAATTTCTTGTGTTTGAATTTTTGTTTTGGAAAAAAATTAACAAAAATCACTTTTCTGTATGCTCCTGTTGAAAAAAATCAAAGTAAAATACACATACACTCCAGTTCATTTAAATAACAACAGCAAAAACTGTATTAGTTACTGCGAATTTTTGACTAACCAACCAAAACAAAGAGATGCAATAATTTTTTTTAGATAAATACTTTATTTCATTATTTATTATAATCGACAAAAATTTTTTTTCTTTAATGTTCTTGTTATTTATTTATTATATTTAGAAAAAAAAAAAATGCTGGAAAACTAAAGAAAAGTAGTTCATTTGAATAACAACGGCAAAGAAGAGTTTGGAAAACATAAAAGTTATTCACTAGATTAGTTTTTATTGTTAAGAACTATTTGTTTTGACGTGTCTTCTAACGTTTAGTAATGACTGCTGCCTCCATGGTGCTTTATAACCTCAAATATTCGACTTGGAATGGAATCGTAGAGAGTTTTAAGGTAATATAATGAAATATCGTCCCAAGCGGTCTCAATTGCATGGATCAACGATGAAATTTCTTCATATTGCTTACCTCCTTCATAAACTTTCCGTGAAAGCCATCCCCAAACGTTTTCAACTATGTTTAAGTCGGGTGAGTAAGGTGGCCAGTCCATTAGCTTCACATTTTGTTCACTTATCCAGGCTTTTACCGCTCTGGCATTGTGTATCGGAGCGTTATCCTGCTGGAAAATTCAAGGCAAAGGCCCAAAGATGTTACTGCATTCCGGAAAAGCTTGTACGAGAATGTTCTTGTATTGTTCTGCATTAAGTTTTGTACTTTTAAATTGTAGTTTAATTTGGCCATAGTATGATATGGCACCCCATACCATAATTCCACCAATGCGACTGTGTCAACGGCTTAATATTACCTCCTTTTTTCTCATGTCATGGTAATAGTAATTACACCTATCAGGACCATCAAGGTTAAATTTTTTTTCATCAGAAAAGACAACCGTGCGCCATTCGGTATTCCACCTCATGTGGACTTTAGCAAAATCAAATCGTTTTTCTCTGTGAATAGTCTTTAATACAGGTTTTTTTTCAATTTCATTCTTTGGATATGCGGAGCACCCACAATCAAGCGCCGAACAGTCGAAATACTAGCAGAAATTCCGGCTTTTGCCTTTATTTTTGGTATGGAATCAGGGGTGTTCGATGCTATTCTTAAAATTGCGCGCTTATATGTTGCCGATAGGACACTTGCTGGTCTTTCTTTCATGTTTTTCCCATATGAATTCTTATTTTTGATGTAATTGAAGACAACAAGAGCATTTCTTCCGATTTTCTCTCCAATTTCTCTGAATGATAACTTTTGGGTAAAATAGGCTTCAATTTTTCCTCTTTCTTCTCCAGTTAATGACTTTCCTCGTCCCATTTTAAAAGATTTATTATTTTATGAGATGCAATTTATCAAACTAATTAAAACTGAACACTCTGCGTAACACAATCGCCAAAGAATATCTAAATCCAGCTTCTGTTGTTATTCATATGAACTATTTCAAAAGCACATTTTTTTGCTATTTCAATACGAATGCGTACATAGCAAACGTAACGGGACTTTTTTATTCTTCTTTTGCACATTTTCTTAAGCCAGTGTGGTCAACTAATATAAAATGTAAGTACATACAAATCGGTTTTTGTTAGTTTTCCCACAATGTCAATTTTTAGCATTGATTATCGCTATTGTTATTTAAATGAACTAGAGTGTACATAGAAACAAAATGTTTTCATAGAAAAAAAAAAAACAAATGTGCATATGAATATATGTATTTATTTTTGAACATTAGTTAAAAAACACAAAGGTATACATATAACAAAAACTACACTTACAAAATATGTATGTAAATATGTTTCAAATTTGTTTATACAACACTCAATCGAAGCAACATCTAACGTTTAGCCGATTTTATTCAGTACTAAAACGAATGCGCAATATTTACAAGGAGAGTTGATATCACTCAGCATTGAGCTTTGTTGCTAGATTTTTGTTGATTTCAAATTCAGAGCGTTAACAAGACGAGTTGATTTCACTCAACGTTGAACTTTGTTGCTTGATTTTTGCTGATTATAAATTTAGAATGTTTACAAGACGAGTTGATTTTACTCAGCGTTGAACTTTGTTGTCTGATTTTTGTTGATTATAAATTTTAGTGTATGAGTTAATCAAGCAAAAGCGTGATTTTTGGTGATCACTGGTACATCAGTATGCATATTTGTTTGTTTGCTGATAAATATATCGAAACTTAACAGGTGACCGGTAAATGATAAATTCTTAATTGATAAATAGAAAACAAACGAGTTTTCGGATTTTGATACAATTATGCTAAAAATTGAATATTTATGAGTTGAAAATATTTTACTCTGACGAATTTAATTTGATGGCGGATTTTTTGTTTTGAAAAATTATTTCAAAAGTGGTACAAATGCAATGACAAATTTGGCTTAAAAATTCATACGTAAATATGAAGAACTCCAAAAATTTCAATGTGTTTTGCATAAAGAATAATATGACAGTTCAGTGCAATAGATGTTTATTATTTTTGATGGTAAATTGGTTTTTGCATCACATTGATAAATATTTATGAGTTTTTATAAATTAATATATTTGTGTAGATGAATACAGTTTGCTTTATTCACAAAATTATTTTCACAAATTATACTCAACAAATGTGGAATTTGCTCAATAAATTTATACATACTGATACATAGAAATCATAGATATTATATTTTCTTTCATAAAATAATGACAGTTAAATTTGTATAAATGCATGCTGTGTTAATTCAATAAAGTGTAAAAATTTATGGTCTCTGTGTCAATATACAGATACCATAACCCTTGCGAAAGCTAACAACAAATTGTTTTTGTTTTTAAATAAGATAATTTAAACTTTCTTTTGTATATGAAAGGAAATTACAGTAAATATAGTAAAACCTACGGGTTTTATAGCTATTGTTTTTGGTTGGAGGTTTTTTGGTTGTATGTCTACGAGCTGAAGGTTGTTCAACAGCTTTCAACTCATATATTACAATAAAAAATCGATGTAAATGAATATAAGGAAAATTTCTAATTATTATTATTAAATATCAGTAATACCCTTCTACCATTAAAAGTAAGTTCATACAAAGATTGAGTAAGAGTCTAAACCTCTAGCTAACTTGTTCATATACGCTCAGTTCAAATGAGCTAACCTTGCAACAAGGGCTAAAGATATAGCCACTGCTATACTCCAAAGAGCCTCACCATTTTTAGCCAGGAACAAAGTTTTTTGGGGCTATCAGATCTCGTAGTAACAGTTTAAAGGCTACGTTTATACTTTGTGACCCAAAAAATTATAATTACTGAGCCACTCGAAGATTAGTGATAAAAATTAAATAACCATTATGCAGTAAAACGCAAATGCTATTTTCATTAACATAACTATGAAGTCAAATGACATATATCTACTATACAGGCATTTATTATAGTTGTCTGTATTTTTTAAACAAGAACAATTTATGTTTTACCTTTTTCTTTTCCAAAACTTGTATGTACTTTCCAAAATCTAAAACTGTCAAAAGGGAGACGACAAACACGTATCCTTTCGTTCTTCCTTGTTTTAAATTTATACTTTTCATTACAACATTGTTTTGTGCTTAAAAACTCAAACAAATCTAAATTTCAATACCCAAAAATTTTCACAAACATCTACATACATAATATATCTGATGAAAAACAGAATGCAAGAAAATTATTTGATGTTTTTTATTAAATTTTGCACAACAGAATGTGAGTAGTTATTGTAGTGAAAGTAAATGCACATGTGTTTACATCTCAAAGAATTTTGTATTTTGTGGCTTTTTTGTAACACAACATTTACAAATGTTTTAAAAAGGAAAAAAACTTTGGGTTGAACAGAAAAATCATGTACAACTAGAAGCAATTTGATATGCCATCTACTGTAACCTCTATTTGAATGTGATTATTTCTATGTTTTAATTCCCGGTCACCATATTTTTTGTCACATTTGGTTTTGGCTGTGTTAAACGTGTTGGTTGCTAAAGCGAAGAATTGCACATATGATTATGTAGAATAGTATGTGACGCCATAGCAATTTGTTTGCTCGTGCTCGTTTTAAAATGAAAATACTGGTTATTTTAATTTTGTCTTCCATTAACGTTGGCTCTCATACAAGCTTAGTGGTAAATATTGCTCTAGCTGCAGAAGTGAAGTATCCCCCCCCATTTTATAGCAAATGTAGATTTTAATAATTACCACAAAGTGATAGTGCAGTTTTCAGTCATTTTATCGGGCGTGCAATTAAAAGTGTTGTTTTTTTTTCTTTGTATAAAATTGGCAATTACATGCACCCGAATGTGGGTTGCAGGTCTTTTTCAAGTGATACAAGTTCAGTTTTAATTTTTTTTTGTTAAAATGCATACGTTTTTTTTTGTCTAAATCGATTATATATTTGCCTTTCGCTTCGAATAACACTTTGACTTTTTCGTTCGTATGAACAACAAATATGTTAAAGTTTTATCGCGCTGATATTGCTAATACGTAACCGCACAGTTTTTTTTTCATACTACACAGTATTGAAATTTTGTTGCTCTCTTTTCTTGTGGTTAACAATAGAACGAAGAGTGAGTGTGGCGTATGCGTAATGCATACGAATATGTATAAAAGTCGTACAATTTTGTAAAAAATATTGCTGACACTGTTTTAACATGATACAAGGTATTATTTTTTCCACAAATGAGAAAAGTACATTTTATATGCTCTTGATTAACTCTGGACACTCAAGTAATCAAAGCAAAAAAAAAAAAAAAAAATAAAAAATAAAAATTATTGTGGTTTGACTTACAAGAACACTTCTTTGTTTTCTTTTTTAGATAAATCTGTTTGCATTACTATTGTTTATGAAATATTTCATGATCTTAAGTTTGAATAAATGCAAGCATGTTAACATGCATACCTAGCTCTCCAATATAAGTCGCTTTTTCTATCGCAAAAGTACAACACTCTTCTTTAGACGTGCAAGATTTAAACTGTTGTGTGTCTGTTTTTCTGAGAGAAAGTAAAATAAATATGTTACTCTCATTATACCTAATTCAATGTAAATAAAAAAATAGCAATAACGAGTAAGGTTGAAAAATTGACAGACATATAACTAACTACCTGATGTTTTTGAAAATTTTGTAATTTGACTTTAAGCGGCATTGTCACACATTAAACTGTTTCTTCAAACTAGACTTTTTTTAATGTAGTATTGGGAATAAATTGACACATATGGTTTAATATTCAGTTTGAATAAAATCAAAATATTATAGATTTTTACTAGAATGCGCGTGATTACTTCATATTTTATTTTCATGTGGTCTTAGCAGCGACAACATCAATGTTTTTAGCAACGAGAGAATATGAAAGAATATAAATGAAAGAAAACAATATTATTTTGGGATTTGTTTTTTTTTTTATAAACAACTTCAATTTGAAAACATTATTTTAATTCTAAATCAATCTAAAAACATTTTTTTACCAACAAAAGATAATTGGGCAAATAATGAGAAACATTATTTTCTTTTCAAAATAATTTAAAAATGCAATTTGACGGATAAACTTTGATGTGTAATTCAAAGCAGATGTTACCAACATATACACAAATTTTATCAAATAGTTTGATATTAAAAAAAATTGTTGCCTGCTTTTTAGGCAAATTATATATTTATGTCACTTTTTTAATATTTTGCTGCTATCAAGGCGAATTCATATCAGGTATATGCAAGAGCAATAAATAAAAACACTACAAAAAATAAATCTTTTTCAAACGGCAAGGAAAAAATATCAATACAAAAAGGAATTCAAAAAAATATATAATAAAAAAAATTTACAAGAAAAGATAAACTTTTAATTATTTCGTGAAAATTAAAGTCTATGATCATAAAGCTCGGAAAGGAGAAAAAGGCCAGCCAGATTGCGGAAGATTCGGAATGATAGTTGCAATACAGAACCTAAAAAATTGTTTCAAAAAAATTTTTTTTAAATTTCTTTAAAAAAAAAATTTACAATAAAAGAAAAACTTAATTATTTCGTGAAAGTTTTAATTATTTCGTGAAAATTAAAGTCTCAGATGATAGAGCTTGAAAAGATGAAAATGGCCAGTCAGATTGGGGAGAGTTCTGGATGATACCTGGCGCTTAAGATAATAATACAAAAGATTTAAATTTTTTTTTTTTAACTTGTTTTAATTATTCCATTGACATTTGAAAAAGATTAAAATTAAAAAAAAAGTTATCAGCTGCGCTGTCAATTTCACCTGCATGAATTCGCCTTGGCTGCTATAAAACATATTTTGAAATTATTATTTGTTTCACAGTCTGTCATAATTCAGCATTTGATGGATGACCAAGTATAAACACAAATTTTTTTTAATCGCTGTAATAATTTAGTTTCTGAAGAAGATATTTGCAAAATCTGATAACGTTTTTGTCATCTGAACAGATCACTGCTGTCTGTTGTCGATTTTTGGTAGAAACTAAGAGTTAACATACACCAACTTATTCAAAATGGGTGATTTCAACATAGAATACAAGGAGAGGTCTGGTCAGCCATAAAAGTTTACATATGAGGAAGTGAAAGCATTATTCGACGAAAATTGCCCTCTAACGCAAGAAAAACTGGCGTTGTTATAGAAATTCACACCTACGTTCAAAAACATTGGGATTCATTCAAAAGTAAGAAAATTGGATTTCATATGACTTGAAGCTTATGCCCATTAAAAGGCGGTTTTACATATCGAAAATGATGCTTGAACGATACGAAAAGAAGTAATTTTTGAATCATATTGTTATTGTTGACAGAAAATGTATGCATTACAATAACGCGAAGCGCAAAAAGTGGCATGCATAGCCCGGACCATTGAATATCTATGACGCCAAGGTAATACTCCGTATTGGGTGAGATCAGAAGGGTTTTTTGTATTATGAGCTGTGGAAATCTTATTAGACAGTCAGAGGATCCCTGTATCGAAGAGAATTGATTATTTTGAAGAAAATATGCAACAAGAAACCAGACACAAAGCTATAATATTCCATTATGATAGCGCTTGGGTACATGTTTCACGATCGGTTAAAAACTATTTGTAAAATAGTGGACGGGAAGTTTTAGTCTTATAGCCCTGACCTTGCCCGTTCTGGCTATCATTTGTTTTGGTCGATGTTAAACATTTTTATTGCTATGCTTTCACTTCAAAAATCGGCTTTACCTTCACCGTTTCCTTCTTTAAGCGGCAGGAATATCTAGTAACACTGCACAACAACCAAAGTAGCATTTATCTAAAACTATGGGAGCTATAGGGATTTTGATGCGCTCAGTTCAAACCTGTTTTCAGTTTTGTCTCTTCCCATAAGGATATTCTTGCAGGTCCGTTGAATTTTAATCTAAAAATTGGTCGCCTACTCTATTGATAACTTAAGAAAAGTATCACTAAGTAATTTTAAAGCCAAAAGATACTTTAAAAAAGTTTGTAAAAACACTTTTGATTCACTTTTTTTTTTTTTAGAAAATTATAAACGTTTCCCGGTTGTTCGGATAAGATCTTCAAAAAAATTTTTTATGCAAAATTTATTTTTCTGTTTTCAGAACACAATAAAAAGGGTAAATATTTGCACAATTTTAACTTTCTAAAAGCTACATATCTTAAAGACAAAATTAGGTCTTAGTCATGAAAATCAGTTGCCAACTATTAATTGTATTCACAATCGAAAGAAACTACCCCTGCTGAATGATGTGGAAAATGCACTAATTTTACTCGCATATTTAAGCAACTGGATTCAGTCTGTATTTCATGCATTACACAAATTTTTCAATAGGGACACTTAATGAGCAATCAACAAATTTTATTATTTTTGTTGAACAGTGTAATTATTACTATTTTACTTCATATTAAGACATACATATCAGTATTTAAATATATAATGACTGTTCATTCCTCATAAGCATTTAGATTTTAGTGTTGAGTTTATATGAAGACAAAGAAACTAAATAATTCAAATATTATACTGCACTCGGTTGTATATTAAAACAATGTTCCGTAACCTCTACTTCTGGTGTAATGTGAGTTTTCAGTGTGTCTGTTAAAGCTGTTATTCTAACTTAATTAAGTTGATTGATTATGATTAAATAAAAGACAATGAGAGTAACATATTTGTGTTCTTCCGGTGCAGCCCAAATATACAATAGAAAGCAACAATTACATCAAAAGTTGGCTAGCAGTAAAATATGACATTTCATACATTCATTGGGGAAGTAATTGTGTAAGTATGCTTGTTGAATTATACATATAAATAATTTATAGCTATTTGTAGACATACACATTCGCATAAAAATATGTTTACTTGTTACGCTTACTTGCACTTTAATATTCAAAATTTGTAAGCTTTCTAAGTATGTTTTAAATTTTCTAACAGCAATAAATTATAAAACAGTTTTTTTTTTCAAAAACGGGTACATAAAAATGTGCTATTTCATGTAACACCAGTAATAATGATGAGTAGTGTTTGCTGGCTAATCATCGCAATATTTTAGCGGTATGTTAAACCGTAAAGTTAACCTCTGGTGTATAAAGAGTGGACTGTAAGGAAAGGAGAAAAAGATGAAGTCGTTCAGTGAGCTGATAAAGCGAAACAAATACTCTTTTATTTGTTTTGCCGCGCTAAAGCAATCAAGACATTGGTCGGTAGTGTATAAAAAGAAAAAGTAGAACAGGGTTTGTTAGAGTTCGAATCACCAAAAACCAAGTTTTATTCACTGGATAATTGCCCTAATTTGGAGGGTTTTTATTTACAATAAATGAAAAATATACTTATTTACCAATTTGACGTGCAAATTTAGGCCTTAAGAGCAAAAGAGATAGTTAGCTTTCTACGTTAACCACGAGTATATTATCAATAATATGAAACGAAGGCCTACTGTTGTTGAGGTATTTAATCAGTATTTAAAAGACTGCTTTACTAACGCGATAAGCCTCGAGAACTCAATTTGCATTCCTGCAACGTACAAAGTCGCCAAGGCTGCATCTCAGTACAAAAGCTTTTTTTTTGTTATGCCTACTAATGTATATAATTATATAAAATTACGTAATTTTACCCAACTAAATGAGTTAATGAATTTTCCCTGTAACATATCTCCATATATTATATATGTAATTATTTCTAGATATAATAATGTTTTTTTATATATACAAAACTGCCACTGAATAGCAGCACTTACTTATACAACATATAGAATTTTCTAATATGATATAATGGTATTATTCATCTGGCTCAATCAATCCTGGCTTTAGCTAAGAAATATTTTATTTTTTATTGTAACAGTTGTCCAAACTCATTTGACAATTATTATTATAAATTTTATATAAATTTTATATTTACTTTGTATTTAAAAATCATTTAAAAAGAAATTAAAATTTGAATTATTTGATAACATAAAATTATGTTATCAACATTGAAATACTTGTGCTACAAGTAAAGTATGTTGTAGCGTTCAGTTGATTATATTTTAAAAACTACCTTTTGTATTACATTTTTACTTACTTGCTTTTGAACCTCGTTACTGTAAAGTATATACTAATAGACACCATTGAATTATAATCGAACCAAAGGTATTATCCTATTTAAGAGTTTTTCAAAGGGTAAGCATTAAAACCAAACTCCGTTAAACCCAAAGAAACTAATCCTTTCTTTCCTTTGGTTTCCCATAACCCCTACTAAAAATAATCATTATCGACTGATTATATTTAGCCATCCACATTAGCTTGGCATTAATTAACCTCTTATTCTTCACTGCCAACCTATGTGGATATTTAGAAATAAAAACGTCAATTTATTTCACAGTAATTGTCGCGATCAATAACTCTCGATCAAGGTAGATAGGAAATAATAATTATAACAAATTGCGTAAGTGATCAATATGAGACAAATATAGACGAAAAAATAAATGAGAGTTGAGTTGGTTAAGCGGCCGTATTGAAAATACATCATGTTTACATGGTACTGAGTTCGAATCCTAGTGGATGCTGACAAACAGTGTAGCGACTGCGAATTAGCTAGTTGTCTCGCAGCTTTAGTGTATTCAATTATTTTTTCCTGTCTTCTTTGATCAAGAGTTATTGATCGCGGCAATTATTGTTATAATAAAAAATTAAAAAATATTTCTTGACTTAAGCCAGGATTGAACTTGAGCCAGACGAATGATATCTTATAATATTACAAATATTAAAATAAGTTTGACTATTTATCATTAATAAATTTATACATATGTATATATACAAATTTAAAATTTATGGAATTAAAAGAATTTATAAAACATGTACTTAGATGTAAATGTACAGTCATGCCTACATTTATATAACAAACAAATATACACATGTTTATACATATTTATTAAACCATACTCATCGTCACGTATAAGTAATGGGAGTTTAATTGAACATACTTGTATACATACTTATCTTGATGTAAATGTACATGCCTAATTTTGTATAACAAACAAATGCACACATGTCTTTACATCCAACCAACAAAATTAGACCATGATTTTAGCAGCCGTTAGTTTTGTTGTGATCTTTACATTAACTTTTGCAAAATTATTCGTAAACATAAATAGTTCGTAAACAGCGGGCCACAACAAGTTTGAGCTTGACTCAAACCTTTTCTCCGCCACACATTCAGATCCAGAATACAAGCGTTTGTTCTGCTGTGCGAGCTGGTATAAATAGAGGAACATCGGGCACGAATAGGGCGTTGTGTGATGATAGTGCAAAAGGTAAGACGCAAGTGTTAAGAAGACGGGCACGCACCTTAACACTTGAACTTATGGAGAATCATTCAATTACGAACAATTGCGATAGGACGTAAGGAAATTTTTTCTCGTGCACACACAACATTCTTTTCTTTTTTTTTTTTTTTTTGCTTACCAAGTACTGTTTAGTTGTTGCTTTTCGTGCAGAGGCTACAATCCGGCCACATATTAGGAAGGCGGACACGCGCCTAATACTGGGGCCAAAAGTAGAATCTCTGCAAGAGCTTCACCCCTTACGTTTCCTTTATGTGTTTTCCACATCCGATTTTAATAGTTTAGAAGAAAAGAAATACAAAGACATTTATGTGAAAAAATATTCATATTTACTTTAGGATTTACCATATTTTTATATGCAATAATTTTCTCTGTAAATATAAAGTCTAAGAATATGACATAATATAGGATCAAACTATATAAGGATGTAATAATTAAGATTCATACTAGTAAAACAAAGTGAGTGTAGATTTTTTTCCAGCTAAGCGTACACTACGCTGTATTACTACCTTATTTTCTTTAAACTTAAAATTTTTATTATTTCAGGTAAATTCAATATATTCTGTTTTCAATATATTCTGTTTTCTGTTTTCTCTGCAAAATAAAATTCTTATCATATGGAACACATTATAATTAAAAGAAATCCTCTTTTCATTACAGCACACACACACACAAACATATAAACACTCAAACAAGTTAAATGTAGATGTGTATGAAAATTAAAATGCACCGACACTCATTTTCAGCAAACTGATTTGAATTGTCATGAAATTAAAGCAGTAAAAGTTTACTTAAGAAAGTAATGTCAGCGTTTTGATTACTTTCTTTCAATACCTTATTTTATTTCATCGTTTACGGCACATATTTGGTTTTCTTTTTCAGTTTTTTCCAATTTCAAAAAGAAATCTTTCCGGCAGACTATATCATTTAAACGTGATTTTATTGAAGAAAAAGATAATTTGCATAAAATTTCACCTGAATGAAATAATTAAAACGTTAAAAGAAAATTGCTTAAGTAATTATTTACAATAATTGTACATTAGTCGGTCCAACAGGCTTCAGGCAGACCTTGGAAGTACTCATATGCAGCAAATACGGTAGGACATGTTACACAGTTGGCAGTCTAGATGGAGTACTGACACTAGAGGTAGATGGACGGAGCGTCTCATTCCCAATATAAAGAAATGGGCGGCATGGGAATGTGAACTATTACCTGTCGCAAATGCTGTCAGCTCACGACTATTACCGTAGCTACTTGTACAAAATGGGCAAATGTAACACACCCTTCTGTTTATATGAAGAAGAGGAAGTCCTGGACGACGCCGAACACACTTTCTTTGAGTGTATTCGATGGGCGGAATCTCGTAGAGAACTGGAGATGCTAGCTGGCTCAATAACAGTAGAGAATGTCGTGGACATCATGATAGGGAGCGAGGCCAACTTTTTAGCGGTATCGCTCTTCTGTGAAAAAGTTCTGCGGACGAAAAAGCCAGATCTGGACGCCGCAGAACAAGATCATAATCAGGATCCCAGGCGAAGAATAGTATAAAGAGAAGGGCTCATTAAGTCATAAGCAATGCTTCGGGGTGGGTTTTGCTCACCCACAATTCTGCTTTGGATAAAGCAGGACTGTTTACTGCAAAATTGCTGTTCCAAACTAAGGAAAGCAGGCAAATTCATTCATGTTTATTCAAAAATATATTAGTATATCGAGCAATCCAAGTCAAATCGGACAGTTTGGAGAAAAATTTTTTTTATTTGGTTTATTTTTTATTGTATTGATGTCCCTATTGAACAGCACATGTCAGCAAGTTCTCAGATTTTTTTGGTTTATGATTTCAGAGATATCGCTTGTTGAAAAAGCTGAATTATGAAAAAACCGTGCCCGAATGAATACTCATAACTTTTTCCAAACAGAATTTTTTTTTTGCACAGTGGGCTTGGATGCGATTTTCGGGATTTAATATTTTAAATAAATTTTTCTCACTGTTTGTACCTTTAGATTTTTTAAAATTTTTTTTTTGTATTTATCTTTGATTTTTTCCACATCTTTTAAGACCCGTTTAGTGGGATTCAAATAACTACTATTTTTCCTAATATTTTCACATTTTTCTAAAAATAATTTTTTGCGTTAAGCCACTGTGCAAAAGTTTTCAAGGACTTTGCAGGATATATTTAAAATACTAATGCCCCATTCCATTATAATTGACTCACCTCTAGTTAATTATATACCCAAATCTGCTTTGGATAAATACTCATAACTTTTTCAATATCTGGCCAAACAGAAAATTTCTGCATTGTTTTTCTTTTTCCATCTACTATCTAATAAACAACAGCAATTTTCGGGATTTAAAACTTCAAATCAATTATTCTCACTGTTTGTACTCTTCGATTTTCTTAATTTTTTTTTTTTTTTTTTTTTTTTTGTATTTAACTTTGATTTTATCCACCCGTTTGGTAGTGGAATTCAAATAACTACTATTTTTCCTGATTTTTTTTTTAATTTTTCTAAAATTTATTTTTTGCATTAAACCACTGAGCAAAAATTTGCTAGGACTTTGTAGGATATATTTAAAATACTAATTCTCCATACCTTTCCTATAATTGACTCACCTCGAGTTAATTGTATTACCAATTCTGCTTTGGATAAAGCAGAATTGTTCTACTCAAATTGTGCTTTTAGCGCCCAAAAAAAAAGCAATTTGTTCAAACACCTTTTTAGTACTTAGCAAAAGCTTGCAACAAAAATTAATCAAATTGCTAGAACTGCTTTATTGCGTATTTTTATTTCAAAAGATTATTTAATGATTTTATTTAAATAATTCTCTTTTAAATTGTAAATAGCAACATTTTCGTTGATAATTCCACTTCTAGTAATTTTTGAGTAATATTTGAGATTATTGTTTCTATTTCTTTAATCACCTTTTCCTGGAAAAATATTATTCCGTATTTCATCATAAAACAAATCCATTTTGTAATTAACTTTATGTGTTTAAAGACAACAACGTCTCTATAACTTAATTGCTTTAACATTTTACTTTATCCACATTAATGTGACCCTTAGTTCCATTTGAATTAACTACAATATTTTTTTTTTCCTTAACTTCTGATTAATTAAGTTTAATTGAGCGTTTTATGAAACTGCCATTGCTGTTGTGTTGTGTGTACAGCTTCTTTAAATTGAAAGCAAACATTTAAAAACCAAGTTTAATTATTAAAGCAAAGTTGGAGCTGAGAGCTGAATACTTTGCTAGCAAAAACCCAAACAGAGAACAAAGAAAAATATTTAATTTCCCTGGAGAATTTTAGATAATTTTGAACTGTATTATTGCTTAGAAAACGTACAATGAAAAAGTGGAATAACAACAAAGGGGAATTCTATGCAAACTTTTGCATAATTTATGCATAAACCTTTCTTTAAAAAGGGAAATATGCAAAAAGTTGTTTTATTCAAGCCAAAAATATGTTTATTGGCAATATTGTTCTATCTAATTTTATACAATAACGTAATTTTGTTCTTTGCTATTTTCCCTGCGGTAACAAAAATAAATATAGATACGAAAACATGCAAGCTTATTTGAAACTTAACAATAAAAAGCAACTTGAATACATTTACTAATAAAGGCACTTATTACTATTTGTATTATTCAATTTTATTACATTATCATTTTATATTACCCCTTCAAAATTCATAGAAGTTGAAAAGCGTTGCGAACAGTTAAGGCAAAGAGAAAAGGTCAATATTTAACACCAGGCAAGCAGCTAGTTAAGTGGTCGTATTCTACTGGAAACTTTTGTTGAAAGTCTTTTTAGCTGCGAAATACAGATTACAAGCTTAACAAAGTATTTGCAGAAAACCAACTCCTCAAACTGTTACCAGATGTAATATATCACTATATTATCTATTCTTTCATCAAACAAGGATCAAATAAAGAATAAAAAGTTGAAAATCAAGAATTCTAATCACAGTTTTGTTTTAACATTTTAAAGGTGGATTTAGTAGGATATTTTAATATCCAAAGAACACAAAAAGGCATGTTCTGAGAAACGCAAATCGCTTAAATTTAACGCCAGATAGGTGTTCTGAGATACCTATAACGCAAGAAATGTGGTTTTGCGGTTTGAAATCGCCAAAAAGCTGTTCTGGAAAACTCATATCGCTGAAAATTGGCGACTGCAACTCGCATGTGTATATTGAAGTGAACTGATTGAATTTGGTAAAACTGAACTTGCAAAAGGCAATAAAATTATTCATAATTAAAATTCAATATGTTTTCTTTTTAGTTGAATAAAAACTTGAAAGAGTTTTATACATTTTCAATTAAAAAAACCAAATTAAAAAATGTCTCTATTTCTTTGTCAAATATAAAACGCATATTGTATTATTTCGGAAAAAAAAACTCCGAAACGCCAGTAAAACACGCGTTCCTTAGAGAACCTAAAATTGCATTAAGTGTTTCTCAGAACACTTTTCGGTTTCAGATCGCGTGTTTCTCAGAATAAGCCTGAAAGTCTTATTTCTGCAGGTGCTTCATTCCTAAATTTACAATGAAGTTAATATATTTAGACAATACCAAATGGAAAAACAACATAAAGTGTCCGGGTGTAATTCTAGCTCCAAAATTAACATGTAGAGATCACGTATCATACGAGTATATCTTTTATTTATTCTCAATATTTAAGATTTTTAATAGAAACTCATCACTAAGTGTTGACAATAAACTGTATTGATTTTCAAACTAATATTTCAGGCAATTATACTTTATGCGGCCCCAGTTTAGGCAAAAAGTGCAAATTGCCACATAAAGAAGCTACAAGTCCTTAAATAATAAAATCCTAAATCTAATTCATAATCATCCCAAACATTATTCCACAGCAAGTCTAACACCAAATCGCAAACGTTGATTTGGTCACTAATAAGATATACAAATTTTATTAAAATTTCAATACTAAATATTTACAGTCTGAACATAATCATATAGCTGAGATTAGTCAGTGAAGAAGGCTTTAAGTTTTAACCACAATAAAATTTCACAAGGTTTTTGAAAAATTTTAGCTTAACATCTAGTATATACGAGGGCTAATCCAAAAAGAACCATTATTTTAAATTTTTTTCAAAAAGTATTTATTTATTCATCACTAACTATCTTGTTCCCTTCAAACTAATCCCCCTCAGATATAAAACACTTATGCCAGCGTTTCTTTTTTCAATCCTCGAAACACTTCTGAAATGCGCTTTTTGGTATCGCCAACAGCTCATGTTTCGATTTTCTCTTTTATCTCCTCAAACGTAGCAAATCGCTTTCCTTTCATCGGTGCCTTCAGTTTTGGGAAGAGGAAAAATTAGCGGGGGCTCAGGCCAGCGAATACGGTGGTTAAGGCATGATAACGGTTTTGTTTTTGGCCAAAAACTGACACACAAGCATCGATGTGTGAGCTGGTGCGTTATCATGGTGGAAAATCCATGATTGTTTTTTCCACAATTCAGTGCGTTTCTAACGAATTGCTTCGCTTAAAATTAGTTCTGGTAATAAAAGGAGGTTACTTATATACAGCAAATGAACATTTTCGATATCGGTCCATATATACCCGAGATATAGCCTAGACCGATTTTCCCTGAACATGTTGCGTAAGCAAACTTAAGATATTTTTTGCTTAAAATTATTTCTGGTAATAAAAGGAGGTCACTAAAATACAGAACATGAAATTTGCCAATTTTGGTCCATATACTCATATACCCGAGATATAGTCTAAACAGATTTAGTCATGAAAATGTCGCGTAAGCGAGCTTAAAAATTTTGTTTGCCTAAAATCAGTTCTGGTAATGAAAAAGGGTTACTAAAATACAGAATGCCCTAGATATAGCCAAACCGATTTTTCATGAGTATATCGCGTAAGCGAACTTAAGCATTTTATTTTGTGTTCTGGTAATAAAAGGAGGCTACTAAAATACAGAAAATGAGAAATTCCGATATTGGTCCATATACTAGTATACCTAAGATATAACCTAAACCGATTTTTCCATAAAAAAAAATTTTTTTTTTCTTAAAAGCAGTTATGGTTATAAAAAAAAAATTACTAAAATTTAGAAAATTAAAATTTCCGATATCGGTCCATATATACCCGAGATATACAGCCCAACTATAAATAAAAACTTGGTGGGAATTTTATTACTTTTCCCTTTTCTCCAATTAAGAACAAAAATTAAGTATGAGTTTTTTTTTATTTTTTCTTCTCTTTATTTGTTGAAAACATCAAAGAGAGATCAGCTCTTACGGTCCAGTTAACAAAAATTGTGCTTTTCTCTTCAATTAGAATTGAAAAAAGTACTTTATGTGGGAAATAAATTCTGTGAGGAATAAATTCCGAGAGAAATAAATTCCATGAGAATATTCATAATTGTGCTAAGAGTCTAAACCGTTTTTTTAGTGAAATATTTTTTTTTTTTGCTTGAAATCAGTTCGGATTATAAAACGAGGTAACTAAAACACAGATAATGAAAATTTCCGATACCGGTCCATATATATCGAGATATAGGAATGACCGATTTTTCCATGAATTTTTTTTTGCTTAAAAGCAGTTCCCGTTTTTAAAGAAGGGTACTAAAATACAGAAAATGGAAAATTCCAATATCGGTTCATATATACCCGAGATATAGTTAAACCAATTTGTCTATGAAAATTTTCTTGAAAGATGCCCTTTATGGAATGGTTATTACAAAGCAAAAATATTTTATTCCCCGATGTCGGTGCATATATATACGAGCATGTTTAGTTCAAATTTTTATATCTAACGAGTGATTTTTTTGCTATTATCTTTTTGGCAACACTAGTTTTGACAGCTCACGCACGTTTTGTATCTTGTGTCACTGTCAAACATCTTCAGTTTGGTCTATAATTTAATAATGAATCGTCTTACAAACGAACAACGCTTGCAAATTATTGAATTTTATTACCAAAATGCGTGCTCTGTTAAGAAAGTTCATCGCGCGCTTCTTCCATTTTATGGTCAGTTTAATCGACTTACTGAGGCTTCTATTCGGGCTATTGTAAAAAAATTTCGCACCAAATTTACATTGTTGGACATTAAACCACCAACACGCTTACGTAGAGTGCGAACTGAAGAAAATATCGCAGCCGTATCGGCCAGTGTTGGTGATGACCGTGAATTATCGATTCGGCGCCGTTCGCAGCAATTGGGCCTCTGTTACTCCACTACGTGGAAAATTTTGCGGAAGGATTTGGGTGTGAAGCCTTATAAGATACAGCTGGTGCAAGAATTGAAGCCAAACGACCTACCACAACGCCAAATTTTTGGTGAATGGGCTCTTGAAAAGTTAGATGAAGATCCACTTTTTTATCGAAGAATTGTGTTCAGCGACGAGGCTCATTTCTGGTTGAATGGATACGTGAACAAGCAAAACTGCCGTATTTGGAGTGAAGAGCAGCCAGAAGCATTGCAAGAGCTACCAATGCATCCAAAAAAAACAACCGTTTGGTGCGGATTATGAGCTGACGGCATCATTGGGCCGTATTTCTTCAAAGATGATGCGAATCACAACGTTACTGTGAATGGTGAGCGCTGCTATGATAACAAACTTTTTTTTTCCCAAAATGGAAGATCTTGACTTGCATGACATGTGGTTTCAACAAGACGGTGCCACATGCCACACAGCACGCGAAACAATGGACCAATTGAGAGGCGAGTTCGGTGAACAGTTTATTTCACGCTTGGGACTAGTCAATTGGCCGCCCAGATCGTGCGATTTAACGCCTCTAGACTATTTTTTGTGGGGCTATGTTAAGGCTAATGTCTATAGCGACAAGCCCGCTTCGATTGACGCACTGGAAGCCAACAGTGCCAACATTATTCGTGAGATACCGGCCGAAATGTTGGAAAGAGTATGCCAAAATTGGACTAAGCGGATGGACCATTTGAGGCGCAGCCGCGGCCAACATTTGCATGAAAGAATCTTGAAACATTTAATTATATCGATCCAAATAAATATTTCATGCATTTTTCTGAATTTTATGTGTTTTTTTTTTTTTTTAATTTCCGATAGTTCTTATAAAATCACCCATTATATATATACCCGATTATCGTGAAGGGTATTTTAAATTCGGCCTAGATGAATATTCTATACTCTTATTTGTTAAAGCTAAAAACGTATTAACATGAATAACAATAACAAAAAAGCAGAGATTAGTTAAATTTCAACTGAAAAGGGATAGAATTCTATTTCTTTATCATGATATTTTAAAAAATATCTACGGATGAGGATACGCCTTTTTTATGTTTTAGAGTGTGTTATGATGTTAACATAACTTTATGCTTTTAATTGTTTTAATTTCAAATAATTATAGCTTGCTTTAAAATGCAATGTTTTATTTAAATAATATATTTTTGGCTACAGCCTTAAAATTAGAAATTTATCATAAATATTGTCGTCTCTACTATACATTTTTGTATAAGCAGGTATTATTCATTATATTACTATTTATATAGCAGTTTTATTTTTCAGCCAATTAGAAATCACGGGAATTGCAAAACAGTTTCTTATCTTATAAACAACTTATTAATATTTATATTAATTTCTTAATTAAAAAAGTTTAAACTAGTTTGCTTTAACTCTTTAGCATATTTGCAAAATATATCCCCCTTCACTTCTTGGCAAGCTGTTCTATAAATAAATATTATGTAGTAGTTTCCTTGACATAAGAAATTACAACAGACTGAAAAAATATCATCGCTAAACAAAACAGAAGGATGAGCAGCAAACTTTAGGGTCTTGCTAAACTTTTTTCTAAACAAATCTCTTTGTTTAAGTTTTTGCTTCTTTCATTCCTTAAGAGCAAAATTTGCTCCACAGATTTGCAATGTTAACCGTAGATAATTTTTTTTCTGCTCAAAAGTTTATTCCATTAGTCCTTGTGAACGTGATAGATAGGGAAAATAGTATGCGTGGTGTGGGTAAATGCAGCCATTAAAGGTCTAGAAATGTTGGTAAAAAGAAGTTACTTCCACTGATAAGAAAAAAAGTATTTCCCTAATTTTTTTTGTCTGTTTGTTGGCATTTAGGCTTCAGGCAAAATGTGCCTGGGTGTGACACTACCACTTTTTATCTTAATTTTTTTTTTTTTTTGCGAATTCCTGCTAGTTATTGTTAAACGTAAAGTTTGATAGTATTTAAGCTGTCATTAATAATATTATGGAAAAGTTTGAATGTTTATTTTTTATGCTCGAGCGACTTACGAATAGCAGAACTTTTTTTTTTTTTTTTTCTTAACTTTAATGTCAAGTTGGTGCATAAATAAGAAATAAAGTTTTAGGGCAAATAAAAGACGCAAACCTTAAAATGTCTTTTTTGTTTCAAATTTTTGCGTCAGACTTTTTTGACTTTTCTATTTATAGCCTAAATACAGACAAAGTAATTTACTGAAGAGTTTTAGTGCACAGTTTTGTTCGATTTTCTAACATGGGCTCAAGGAAACTAAAAGTTCAATAAATGTGTTCTACAAGAAGTTTTAAAGTTATTTGTTTTAAGTACAATATTGCTTGGAAAGCTGCTATACTTTAGATTCTGTAAATAAATAAATCTTTTCATAACTTTACAACCTCTTCTACTGATTTGATATTTCCTTATTTAACATTAAGGCAAATAACCTTGAAAATTACCGCCCAATTGCAATTTGTTCCGCACTCTCCAAAGTAATGGAAAGCATGGTAAACCATCACCTTATGAGGTATCTGGAGTCGCCTAAACTACTTTGTGATCGTCAATATGGGTTTCGAAAGGGTCGTTCTACTGGCGATTCAATCCATCATTTCGGCGAAAGTAGGGTGGTGGCTCATGATATTTCAAAAGCGTTTGACAGAGTGTGGCATTGTGCAGTACTAGCAAAACTTATTGCTTTTGGTCTCGGTTAATATCGAGCTTTCTCAGAGACCGCACTATACGAGTTGTTATAGATGGGGTCTCATCAAATGAGTTCAAGATTAATTCAGGGGTACCGCAAGGCTCCGTTCTTTCTCCTATCCTATTTCTTATTTTCCTCAACGACCTTCTCTATCAAACTTCCAACCCTATCCACTCTTTCGCGGATGATAGCAGCATTTGTCATTCGTACTCTTTTAGTTATAGGCCCAGCCTATCAGAGATCACTGCCAAGAGGCTAAATATGAATGATTCACTGAATAGTGATCTTCTATTAATCTCCGAATGGGGTTGTAAAAACAGGGTCACCTTTAACGCTCGTAAGACCCAATGTTGCCTATTAACACACAAACAAACGACCGCAAATGCTGCTTCATCTGTACTCATGGATGGTATAAATATTGAGGAATCGGATGCTCTTGATGTTCTTGGAATGAAGATACAGTGTGATGTTCGCTGGACAGATCACATTTTTCATGTCTCTTAAGAAGCATTCAAGTGCCTAGGTTTTTTGAAACGGTGTAAGATGTACTTCTCGCCATCCGATCTCCTTACTATTTATACCACCTACATCCGACCGAAAATGGAATACAACTCTCATGTTTGGGCCGGTGCCTCAAAGTCTATTTGGGTGTTATTCGACCGTGTGCAGGAGAGGGCGAAGAAGCTCATCAGTAACAGTAGGGTGTCCAACTCTATTGACTTACTATAGCATCGACACAGTGTACGGTGCGTTACTCTGTTCTATCGTTACTATAATGGATTTTGTTCTGACGAGATCAGGGGTCTTGTTCCCGAAAAGCGCAAATTTTTACGTAACACGCGTTCATCGTCCAGAGCTCATCCATTTGTGGTTGATTGCCCTGGGAATTGTACTACGCATTACAGAGAGAATTCGTTTTTCAGCCGTACGCTTCGCCTGTGGAATATGTTGCTGCAGACGTATTTCCTGTGTGTTATAACGTTGGAAGGTTCAAGTCAAATGTTCACAAACACTACTCCCTCTTTCCCCCTCCTCACAATCTATTTTCCTAGTTCTGATACAATGCACTGCATATGTAGGGGTCATCCCCTGAGTACTGGTCCAATAAAAAAAAATAAAAATGCAGGCAGATATCAATTTGTAGAATCAGGCACCTCAAAATCAGTTTCTTTGCCTCTAAGTCGTGGTGGTCCTCAAGGCTCAATTCTGGGTGCTCTGTTGTTTTCTTTATATGTCAATGACCTGCCGAGCAGACTTAAACATTAAAAAGTTAGATTGTATGCCGACGATGTACAGCTTTATATAAGTTGTGGCATAACATCAGTCGACCGATGTGTAAAAACTTTAAATGAGGAGCTGCATCGTGTCTTTGAATGGGCAACCGCTAATGCTCTAGGAATAAATCCTACCAAATAAAAATATTTGGTTATCAAAAAGAATTTATTGAAACTTGATAATAATCCCGTCATAATGCTAAATCACCAAACTATTGAGATTGTTAATATCGCTAAAAATCTTGGAATTTATTTCAATAGCACCCTCACTTGGTCTAACCATATTAACTTTGCCTGTGGTCGTATGTTTTCTATGTTAAGAAATCTATGGCAAAGTCATCAGTGTACTCCGGTAAATATTCGAATGCTTCTCGCTAAAACATATTTAATGCCAATTTTATTGTACGCATGTGAACTTTTTGCCAGCTGTGATAGCGTTAGCAAAAGAAAACTCCATGTTACTTTTAATAATATAGATAGTTCGTTATGTATATAATTTGAGAAGATATGATCATGTTTCTTTGTATTCAAAAAATCTATGTGGCATATGCTTCGATGACTATTTGAAGGCAAGAGTTTTAATACTAATCCATAAGATAATTTACACATGTTAAACCTATCACCTTTTTGCGCGATTAAATTATTCAACTTTTAATAGGGGAAAAAGGTTGCTTGCTTTTAGACATACATATCTGTCAGATACCAATTCTTTATTTTTGCAATAAGTCTCGGGAACGATATTCCCTATAACTCTCAAGTTATTGTTAACGCACAACAATTCAAAAAAATATTATTGACAAATTTTAGATTGATTTTACATTCATATATAATCATAGATGCCAGATAAATCTCGTTTAAAATCGTAAAATTCAACGGCAAAAATCGCCAAAATCGTGATTATTACAAATTGTCAAAAAATCGTCAGCTAGTAAAACTAATTATTTTTGAATAAAAGGCGTAATGTATAGAAAAACAAGTCATGGTTTCGTTTAATGCAAACCAACAGCACTTAGAGCTATAACAACGAATATATACTCCTACAAACATGAAGTTAATTCCATAAGTATAACATTCAATAGTTTTATATGATATACTTTTTTTAAATAAGATTAAATTTAATTAATATAATTACTTAATTAATATAATAATAGTACCTTATTATTCCAAACACTTATAAGAATTGAATTTTATTCACTATATTAGCTTTTAACATTGATAACAATGAAAAAATTATAAACAGCTTGTTTTCTATATTTCTGTTAAATCGGGCATATCTAAGTCATAACAAGGAGTAGTAGAGTAGTCTTTAGTATACAAAATTTTTTCCCGAAATTGGTCTCTTAAACTAATTTCTCACGTTGGTTATGTTAAGTTTCATGTACCTGTGCCTCGTTTCTGTATTACTCGCATCGAGAAATTTCTCACAAGAAACAAAGGAATTGACAGAGAAACTATGCGAATTGAAACAAAAAGTGGAGTTTCTCACACAAATGTTTCTGTATCTTTGAGAAGAGAGAAATATCTGTTAAAATAGAGTTGCGGAAGTTATAAATTTAAAAAATATATAATTGACATGATGAATGCAAAAAGTGTAGAAAAGGTAAAGTTTTTAAATATTTATACACATATTGTCGTATTCATAAAAGAATTAGTAAAAGTTTACTTGATATACATATTTTTACAAAAAATACGTCAATTAAACCTTTGTTATGTGTAAATTATTTATTATGATTCCGGCAGATATTGAATGTAGTTCATTATTCATTTCTTCTTTTTATTTTAGATATAACATAATAAATAAATAAAACTAATATATAAAAATTATGAATTAAATTTTTTTGGTTTTTTCTTTATTTCTTAATATTTATGTACATACATACAGTATGATAAATTAAAAATTTAATAGCAAAATCTTAATTTTAGCATGTCTCGAATCCGAGAAGCTTCCCTCATCGGTTCAGGAACTAAAAAAGGGTCGGTTGCATCCCTTAATCTCTGCCTGTAAATGTGCAAAATGTTTCGCCGGTCATATTGGTCAGCAACCATCACCACAAAACTATACCTCATTAAAAGTTTTTATGAAATTTATTTATGATTTGAATGTGTTTTTATTTATGTACATGTGTTATTGATTGACACAATTTTATTTTATTTATAACACTACTGAATTTAATTGTTTTATTCACTGCTGAACATTTGTTTCTTAAATTTTCTTTTCGTTTGATAAATTTTTCCTATATTATTTTCTTCTTATTTGTTTACTTTTTACATTTTGACAGCTGCTTAATGGAAATATTCCAATAAAGACGTAACTAGTATTGCCTCTTTTCGATTTAATATACAGAAACGCTGTTTTTCTCGATAGTCGAGAAACGGTTGAATTTTATGTTTCATAGTTTTCGATGCGAGAAACTTCTCACTAATCTTACAGAAACGAGGCACTGGATGCAAACTCACACATTTGCAGAAGATAATATTTTTCTTTAAACTTTTTCAAAAATCTATCGTTTTCATATTTACAGCGTAAAAGAAATCTTCCAGGTTTACTAATCTTCGTTACTTTAACTCGCATTAAATTTCTCGTCTTTCGAATTCTACGATGAAATAAGAAAATTCGTTCATTATGCCAGAAAAAACTACGCTTTCTTCTTTTGTAATATTGTAAGGATTTATAAAAGTTAAAGTTTTCAATTCATCTTCAAATTTAGTCTCCTTAAAATATGAGCGCACGCAAAATTTTTACAGCTCAAATTCAGCTCTAACATATACAATATATGTATACTCTGAAATAACTATAATATAATATTTCAGTATAAGAAACATGCATATGCGAATATGTATACATAAATTTACTTACTCTATTATTACAAATTACTTTACTCCATCCGCTTAGTCCAATTTCTCTTGCAATGCTTCTGGCTGCTCTTCACTCCAAATACGGCAGTTTTGCTTGTTCACGTATTCATTCAACCAGAAATGAGCCTCGTCGCTGAACACAATTCTTCGATAAAAAAGTGGATCTTCATCTTCATTTTATTTTGATAATAATGTTTTTGTATTTTTCTTTTAGTTTTATTATACATATATCATATTTATTATTATATCTTTTTCCTCATAGACTTCACTCCATATTTGTTTTAAACTCCAATTATATGTAATATTTATTTCATTTGATCTTGTTTATGCTATCGATTTTTATTTTGCAGTTGAGAGTTTTTGTTTTTCTTTAGCTGCGGAAGTGAAGGTCAATAGCATAAATAAACATTAATCTATATGTTTTCTTTTGTATGTACATGTACTGAGTTCCATGCTGCAATATTTTGTTTGTTTTTAAGCATTATTTATTTATTGAATCTTCAAAATGAACTAAAAATAAGTATACAAATCTTAATACTAAATTTAAAATTAAAAAAAACAAAATTAAAAAATGTGCTTTTTACTTAAGTCCGGCCAATGCCACACAAAACGTTTTATTATACGGGAGTTTTTTGGTAAAATCACCTATTGAACTATCTGATGGTGGCAACGGCATCCCTTCTTCTTAGAAGGGATTCCGTTGCCTCCATCAATATGAGGCTTAAAGTTTTGTGCATGGGACATTGAAAACAAAATAAATAAATAAAAAAAATTCGCCATGGAAACAAAACCATTTAGGTAAACTACTCGTAAATTTAAAAAAAAAACTTAAGCTAAAAAAATTAATTTTTCAATATTTATATATTAACGTTATATTTGAAACTTTTTCTAATATTTCCAGTCACTAGCAAATTTATACATTATACAAGTGTTTGATTGGTTTTCTTGTTATTCACTCGACGCAAACCATTAAGTGGCGTCGAAAGCACTTCATTTTAATAGGATTGCACTACTCGTTTCATAAATTATCATTCGCATCATACTGTACATTGTTGTGGTCTTTCGACTCAGTAGGCGATTTAGGTGAATAAGTTATTATGTCAAAAACTCTCAATATTAACACTTTCATGACTAAAAACGATTGATATTTATAAATGCGTAACATTATTCAGCCGCCCTTATATTTTACTATTCGCATAAACATTTTAAAAATTCAAAACCACTTTGCGAATTCTCTATACTGTTTTTATTTTGCGCTTTAACAGATCATATATGTATTCAATAAATATCTGCTGAAGTTTAAATTGTACAAATTCAATCGCTTTAACCTAAACATAACCATTTAAGCCTTAATAACCGGTTCGAATGTGTGTGTTTTTCAAGTATTTTCTTTGTGCTCCATTTTGTGAAGGTGGAGGTAGAACGAGCATTAAACTCTGTAATGGAAATCGTCATTGAAAGCCAAACTTGCATGAAATTTATAATTTATCAAACACTCAATCGTTTTTATTGCTGAAGATATTTACATATGTACATACATGCGCACTAAATGCCATACTCATACATAGTTCGAAAGATTTCAATTTCAAGTATCCATTTCAAATAAAGCGTAAAATTAAGGTAAATATTGCATGGCTGATTTACAGTGAAGTTATACTGAAAACTTTTCCTTTTTTTTTGCCAAACAGCATTTAAGTGGAAATAAATAAAGTAAAATAAATTGTGAAATTCTTAATAAAAAATGAAATATTGCTTCACATAATTTGCTGTGTTTTGATTGAAATAGATTTTATTAAAAATTATTCTCAATGTTTGTTTTTCTTGGGCAAAACCCTCAGCTAGCTAGCATCGCTTACATTGGCTCTACTGTTTTTTTATTTTCAGGTATTTTCATCTTGGCAATGGCAATACTCGTTTCCACAGCTATATGTCTATATACTTTTTCTTTTCTGTTATCAGTGCGCTGCTGTAAGTAGACAAGTGTGTCAAGTACAATGCTCGAAGAGAGTTAAATCTACGAGAGAGGATTGATATTGAAGCTATCCAGCGCTAGATGGCAGCACAAAAACAAAATGTATAATGGGTGATTTTATAAGAACTATCGGAAATTTAAAAAAAAAAAACACATAAAATTCAGAAAAATGCATGAAATATTTATTTGGATCGATAGTTGGGTCGATATAATTTAATGTTTGAAGATTATTTCATGCAAATATTGGCCGCGGCTGCGCCTCAAATGGTCCATCCGCTTAGTCCAATTTTGGCATACTCTTTCCAACATTTCGGCCGGTATCTCACGAATAATGTTGGCAATGTTGGCTTCCAGTGCGTCAATCGAAGCGGGCTTGTCGCTATAGACATTAGCCATAACATAGCCCCACAAAAAATAGTCTAGAGGCGTTAAATCGCACGATCTGGGCGGAAGCGTGAAATAAGCTGTTAACCGAACTCGCCTCTCAATTGGTCCATTGTTTCGCGTGCTGTGTGGCATGTGGCACCGTCTTGTTGAAACCACATATCATGTAAGTCAAGCTTTTCCATTTTGGGCAAAAAAAAGTTTGTTATCATTGCACGGTAGCGCTCACCATTCACAGTAACGTTGTGATTCGCATCATCTTTGAAGAAATACGGCCCAATGATGCCGCCAGCCCATAATCCGTACCAAACGGTTGTTTTTTGTGGATGCATTGGTAGCTCTTGCAATGCTTCTGGCTGCTCTTCACTCCAAATACGGCAGTTTTGCTTGTTCACGTATCCATTCAACCAGAAATGAGCCTCGTCGCTTAACACAATTCTTCGATAAAAAAGTGGATCTTCATCTAACTTTTCAAGAGCCCATTCACCAAAAATATGGCGTTGTGGTAGGTCGTTTGGCTTCAATTCTTGCACCAGCTGTATCTTATAAGGCTTCACACCGAAAGCCTTCCGCAAAATTTTCCACGTAGTGGAGTAACAGAGGCCCAATTGCTGCGAACGGCGCCGAATCGATAATTCACGGTCATCACCAACACTGGCCGATACGGCTGCGATATTTTCTTCAGTTCGCACTCTACGTAAGCTTGTTGGTGGTTTAATGTCCAACAATGTAAATTTGGTGCGAAATTTTTTTACAATAGCCCGAATAGAAGCCTCAGTAGGTCGATTAAACTGACCATAAAATGGAAGAAACGCGCAATGAACTTTCTTAACAGAGCACGCATTTTGGTAATAAAATTCAATAATTTGCAAGCGTTGTTCGTTTGTAAGACGATTCATGATTAAATTATAGACCAAACTGAAGATGTTTGACAGTGACACAAGATACAAAACGTGCGTGAGCTGTCAAAATTAGTGTTGCCAAAAAGATAATAGCAAAAAAATTTTTTTGAAATTGAAATCTGTTCAACGCCAAATTCATCGATTATTTTATTTGTTGTAGTCGTTTGAAGTAAATCACTTTTGTGTTTCGTGAAAAATGAAAAAAAAGTGAATTTCGTGCAGTGATTAAACACTATTATTTGAAAAGGCAAACGGCGAAAAAGACAAAAGAAAAGCTCGATAAACATTACGTTGAGTCTGGTCCGTCAGATTACATGGTCAAATATTGGATAGCGAACAAGCACTGCAAGAATGCCATCCACAAGAAGGCCAAAAGAGGTGGTTACTGAGCAATATATAAAAAAAAATCATCGATATCGTTATGTGAGATTATTATTATTATTTTTTTTTAATAATTCAATTATTTATTGTATCTTCTAAAAGAACTAACAATAAGTATGCAAATCTTAAAACTAAAAATTCATTTATTAATATAGAAAAAAAAATTAATTAATATTGGAAAATTTTATTTACTTAGGTCCAGCCAATGCTAGACGAAAAGTTGTTTCTTACGTGTATTTTGTTGGTAATTCGCCTTTCCAACGCTCTGTGAGATAAAGTGAGATTGTTGAAATGGTAAACATATCATATGAACGTTCGCTCAACATTTTGCATGAACATTTCCATATGAAAAAGCCAACGGTAAGATGGGTGCCGCGTTTTCTCAGTGTCGAACAAAAACGAGTTCGACAGACCTTTTCACAGCGGTGTTTGAACATGATATAGTGTAATCCTGTTGATTTTTGGTGTCAACTAATAACTGTTGATGAAACGATGGGTGGAAGGTGGCAGCTGGAAAGGAAGAACAAAATAAACAAGTAAGAGTGTGGTATATTCGGCTAGGCCGAATCTAACATACCCTTCACGATAGTCACGTATATGTATAAAATATATTACAAATTTAAACTAAATATGCTCGGATATATATGGACCAATATCGGGGAAAAAATATTTTTGCGTTATAATCACCATTCCAAAAAAAAAAATAAATCTTTCATGAACATTTTCAGGGAAAAGTTTGTTATAGCTATATCTCGGTTATATATGAACCGATATCGGAATTTTCTATTTTCTGTATTTAAGTAACCTTCTTTTATAACGAGAATTGCTATTCAACAAAATAAAAATTTTTTTTAATGGAAAAATCGGTGCAGGCTATATCTCGGGTATATATGGACCGATATCTAAAATTTTCATTTTCCATATTTTTGTATAACCACATTTTATTACCAAAACTGCTCTTAAGCCAAAAAAGTTGTTGTTTAAGTTCGGTTACGCGACATTTTCATGAAAAAACCGGTTTAGGCTATATCTGGGGTATATATGGACCGATATCAGATATTTTCATTTTCCATATTTATATAACTTTGTTTTATCACCAGAACTACTTTTTAGCAAAAAAGTTGTTTAAGTTCGCTGACGCGACATTTTCGTGAAAACCCCGGTTTAGGCTATATCTCGGGTATATATTGACCGATATCGGAAATTTAATTTTCCATATTTATATAACCTTATTTTATTACTAAAACTGCTTTTAAGCAAAAACAGTTTTTTAAGTTCGCTTATGCGACATTTTCATGGAAAACCCAATTTGGGCAATATCTCGGGTATATATGGACCGATATCTGAAAAAGTTTTTTTGCCTTTTAGTCACCATGCCTAATAAGTGTGTGAAGTTTGAAGCAAAACAATTAAATTTTTTTTTCAAAAATTTGCATACAAAATTGCAAAAAAGGGGTTTTTCGGAATTTTGAATATATCTCAGCTATACGTGAATCGATATTACTGAATTTCAATAGTAAACCATGGGGTAAAACAATGGTGGAAGAAAAAAGTTTCTAAATCTTTTTCTCAGAAACGGTACTTCAACGTCCGACAGGCGGACGGACGGACATCGCTTAATCGACTTTTCCATTAATTCTGAATCAGAATATATATACTTTATAGGGTCGCATATAAAAACTGTAGAAATTACAAACGGAATCACAAACTTATATATACCCTTAACATTTTTGTGAAGTGTATAAAAAAGGAATATTGTAAAAAAGGATTTATTGTTTTTTAGGCTGAAACAAATATGATTTTTTTTAATGTTGAAAATATCTCATGAAAACTAAAATATAAAAAAAAAATTGTGAGGATAAATCAAATATTTTATAATTCAAATATATTAGAATTTATTAGAATGTTTCATGGTACCGAGAAAATACTACAAAACCACAAATAAAATGAATGCTTTAAATTACAAAGCTTCAAGCACACATGCATCTGCGTTATACTTGAGAATTACTCTCAAAATTAAGAAGATGAAGCATTAAACATTATGACCACTGTTTTTTTGGGCTACACACGGTTCATAGATTGCGTTAAAAAAGGATCCATAATTACAGAAAATCATTATCGTTCATTATTGGATGAATTGTTTGATGCAATCAAGAAAAAACGACCACATTTAAAGAAGAAAAATCGTACTTGAAAACAACGAACCGGATTACATAGCATTAGATACGATTACGTGAAATACACTTTGAATTGGTTGATCGATTGTGCAGATTTGGATCCTAGTAACTTTTTCCTGTTTTCAAACTTGAAAAAATGGTTAGCAGAAAAAGATTAATCTGAAACTAACGCGTACTTTGAGGGGTTCACAAAATCGTATTATTCAAATGGTATAAAAAAGTTGGAAATGAAATATTCTATTAAGACTATTCCATACACATCTTTACAGTTGAATTATCTATTATAATTAAATTTGAATGCAAATATAGTAACTACTTCATATCGCATATTGCTTAATTGGTTTTCTTGTTATTCACTCGACGCAAACTATTAAGTGTATTATTCAAATAACTATTTCAAACTAACTATGTTGAGAAATAAACGGTTTTTGACAATAAAAAAATTTTTCTCTCACTTAGGTAGCTGCAATTTCGATCCGCCCTCATATGTTTATATTTTAACGATTCTTAATTTGAATTAAAGTGTTAAACTTAAAACATTAAAAAAGGATTGATAACAATTGGTAAAGTAATTTTATAGCAAACGTTTGACTTTGTGTTTGTTGGGTAATTAATTATCCCCAGAGCAATTTGGTTTTACATGGCCTGTATGTAATAAATATAAGTATTATTTGTAATGATAAAACAATAAATTTTATTAACTTTCCAATAGATATTCACAACTATGCGAGTACATGTGTAGGTTGATACGAATAAAACTTATTTTGTCATAATTAATGCAAAACTTTAATGCGTACCATGTCGCTGACACATGCCATAGCAATAAATTTCATAAATTTTAATATAATAAATGTGAAAATATTAATATATAAACATGGTATATAATTATTATATTATTTGAAGACGAAATACGCTTCACTATTTAAAAGCTTTATGTTTAATAGCTGTTGGTTGTTGTAAACATGTAGGTCGACTTCCTAAACGTAAGTTGCAATGCATAATTTAAAAAATGCCTATGCAATGCTAAAGTACAACCTTGGGTTGCAGAGAAATTTTTTGCATTTTATCGGCATTTAGGGACGTCGCTAAGCAACTCATTCATAAAACAAATGTCAAACACATGCACCTGGAATAAATTTTTTTTTTTTGAAAATTGGAGGTAACACAAAATAATTTATCCATTTTGTTGGCAGACGCCAACAAGAGGAATTATCTCAGGCTAAAACTTCAAAAAATATTGATTTGCTAAAGAAACTTATTAAAAAGGAGCATTGAAGAGACGACTTTTATTAAAAACTATAAAAATCCCGGGAAGAAAACTGATCAAAAATAAAAATGTTTGCATAATAAACAAAAATGATGCGCGATTCTGACAGCTGATATTTATTAATAAGAGTTGCCAAATGATTAGGAACATTGGTTGTTGCCAGGCCTGGGCAAAATACATACCTTATGTATTTCAAATACAAGACACAAAATACTTTTAAGTTATATATTTCAGAATACAAAATACTTTCAGGATGCATATTTCAAATATAAAATACAACTACAAAATCCAAATATATTTTTGTATGTCGGTCTTAGAAAAGTGTACATGTTAGATACATATTTTATTTTACGTATGCATTTAAATCCACCTAAAACTTAAAAGGACGTAACTGGCAAAATACTGGAAGCCTATTAATATTTTTGGACAGTTGTATTATTGATAATAAAACCTCATTTAATAAAAATTACGGACTAGCAAATTTTTGTCAGTTATGATCTATTGTGTATTCAAGTATTAAAAATAAAGCTGTGTAATATTATATAAAAATGTTTTAGTTTTTTATTATATACATTTAATATTACATAAATTTTACATACATACACCTACAATATACGTAAGAATATTCAAAGGAATGTTCTAAACTTGCTGCGAAATTAAAGGAACAAACCTAATATTTAGCATTCGATAGATACACAAAATATTCGATAGCATTCGATAGATAGACAAAAGATTCATTCGGGAAAACAAGTATTTCATTTAATAAAAACTAGATATTTTAATCAGTCATGCGACAAAAGAAAATCTTTCTATAGGTCCTGAGGAGCACAAGCTGCTGTCAAATTCTATAAATCCTTTTTTGATATTTGGATAGTTTCCCAGAATAGCAAGTTACTTGCTTTCATCGTTTAGAAAACTGATAAACTCAAGTGCCAAATTTGATTTACGAGGTCAATCAATGTGTTGTCCACGACAACAATAAAATCTTCATCTTTACTGCAACTACTACTTCTTCCCCTGCATCCAGGCATGGTTTCATGTTTTTCGTATTTTTTCTCCAAAGTATCTATTACAAGATTTTGAATTTTTTGTCTCTCTTTTACAGAGATGCTTTCTGGTCATCAAAACATTTTGAAACTAGGATGGAAACATGACGCCAATATGATTCTAATTGCTTCAGGTGTCAGCATGAGATACCCATTAAATCTTCTTTTCAAGCTCTCCATTAATTTTGTTAAAATACAACTCAAATGCTTCAAAGTATTATATTACAGTTGATCTAATCTGATCCTCACAGCCTAAAGTTTTCTATAATAAAAATTATTTCCCTGTATATAATCCAAAGCGTTGGGAAAAAGCTGGTGACAAATATGGGGAAATTCAAATTGATATCACTTGATTAGTGTAAAATGGATTTACTCTGGACAAAACAATTAAACGCTGAATTGTAGTATTGCAAAATGATAAATATTTTAATGGTCGTAGTTTCTAGCGAGTTGAGTTTTTGTATGAAACAACCTATAATAAATAAATGTATTTTGTAAAACTGTATTTTTGAGCCACATGTATTTGAAATACAAAATACTAAATAGTTTCAGGTCGTGTATATGAAATACAGATACAAAATACGTACTTCAAATTCATGTATTTCAAATACTGCCCAGCCCTGGATGTTGCCACAAAGTATACGTATGCGTTTACGAAGTGTATGCATTGTATATATGCATTGCAGCTTGCACTTAGGCCATACTTATAATAGTTCAGGAATAAAATAAGTCTTAATTACTATTTGTATTGTACGAGGGCTGATAAAAAATAACCGATATTTGCAATTTTTTGAAAAAATATTTATTTATTCATCAAAGTAATCCCCCTCAGATATATTAAACTTCTGAAACATGCTTTTTGGTATCGCCAACAGCTCCTGTATTAATTTTTCTTTTATTTCTGCCAATCTTGCAGTGCGTAGTGGTCCATACAGAAGCTCTTTCTTCGATATCATCACTACGCGATAAATAGCGCGTTTTGGGGGCAGATTGTTTCTTCCAAAATCTTCACGTAACTTTCTCATCATCACAGCAATCGATTTTTGAGCTTGATAAAAATGTTATAACGATTTTTTTTAAACTTTATTATTTTATTTATTGAGTCTACATAAGAAATATAATGACAATAAGTATTCAAGTCTTAATACTAAAAAAAAAATCGTGATTAAAGTCCTGCCAGTGCTGGACAAAAATGTATTTTTATGCGAATATTATTTCAGAATTCAGTCATCTGTTTAGAGCTCTAATGGTAGCCAAAGTATCCCTCCTTTTCAGACGGGTATGACCACCAAAATTAAGAATATTAACTGCAAGAGGATTTGGATGGAATTCAAGTTTGTTAATAATTATGTCTTGTCGCGTACTTCACAAATTCAGATTTCACAAAAGGTACGTTCAGATCTGCGTGGATTCGTGAGTTTTTAACGTACCATGGAGCATCTGTAATTCTACGGAGAATTCTATTTTGACTTCTTTGAATTTTTTCAATGTTGGATGCCGAGGCTGTGTCCCATAATTGAATCCCATAGCACCATATTGGCTTTAGAATCGAGTTGTAAAGCAAAAGTTTACAATCAAGATTCAAGGTCGAATTTCTGCCTAGTAGCCAGTTAATTTTCAATTTCATCTGCGTTACTTTTGCCTCGATGTGTGACTTCCACGTTAGTCTACGGTCAAGATGAAAACCGAGGTATTTGACTTCACTGTGTTGGGGTATTACTTTATTGCAAGGTTCAGCAAATACACACCTCGAACACACAATGTACTGTTCAAAAGCAACCAACACATAGTTTTATTTTCGTAACAATTATGTTCGTCTCCAAATTTTGTTTGATACCGATCACAAGCATGTACGTTGTTATGTTGTAATAGTTAGTTGCGGATACCAACACGTGTATGTTAGCGAACATAGTGTACATGTACGATAGGCAAGTGCGCATGTAGCTTTACATTATGTTCGTGTTCGTGTAAAGTAAAAAAGAACATGTACGATTACATTTTTCTCTTATGGCTGTATATTAAGTTTATGTATGTGTGTGGTACGTTGAGAACTTCGACAGCTATCAGTGATAGCATGTTCCTAGCATGTTCCTAGACGAAGTGTGAGTGTAATGTGGCCACACTTTTGTTCATTAACCTTGATTTTCCAAAGCTTGAGCCATTTCTCTAGTTTGTCTATATGTTCCTGTAAATTTATTGATGCTTGCTGGTGGTTACTATGTATGCTAAGGAATGCTGTATTATCTGCAAATGTTGAAGTGTGAATGTTAGTGCTTGTCGGCATGTCAGATGCGTAGATCAAATATAAGATAGGCCCTAATGATTTTTTAACGATTAAAACGTTGGTTTATCGAATATTTTTCCATAACAAATTTCCCACGTGTCTACTACAAGACTCTCAAGATTAATGTATATTGTTACGTATTTGCAGCTATTCTAACTCATTATGTGAGCCGTTAATCTACTTTTTATAAATATGCACATATATCCTCATATCACATGAAGCTAGAAACATTATACACAAACAAACAAACAACATAACTGATCTAGAGAACACCAAGTTCCTTGTAAATCAATAAATTTACAGCCAGTTTACCAATTTCGAAAGAAAATGAATGCAAAAGAAAGCCAGTCACTCACATTCGAATCAATTTGGGTTTGTCTATCTCACTATTATTCGTTCGCATATTCTTATGTATTTGCATTGAGTTTTGACAGATCGTTCGCATAAAAAAAAGTTAGACGAACCCAAATCAATTTTCTTTCGCTTAGATTGCGAACGCAAGTACGCTGTCGAGATTGGTAAACTGGCTGTTATTGTTGCTGCATTCTTATTTGCTGAATTCACAATCTCAGTCGTATTATGTACAGATCAGCGTTGTCAACTCGGTGCGTTTCGCATTGTTTTGGGTGCTTTTCAAAATTAGAATATGTGGCACAATTCTTTAGTTGGTGCGGGGTGCGCTTTTTTTAAATTTTCGGTGCGTTTTTAAAATTTCGGTGGTACAAATTCAACTCAACTATCAACTTTTTGTTTTAATGCTTTATATGCACAAAGTAAGACAATGCACAAACTACTGGCGTTTTCTTTTCTAGAAAAAGTGTAGCATTTTCAATATTGTCTTGCCAAAAAAATACAGAAGTATACAGTTTTCTCAACTTTTTTTTCAAATATTTATAGTTATTGCGACATTTTCTTTTCATCTCAATAAAACTTTAATTTTAAAACTTATATTTTAAGAAAAAAAGTGCAGCATAAATGCAAGACTTTTTCAGAAAAGAAATCGGCATAAGACAATCTTGCTGTTGTATATTATACATACTCTCGAAAGAAAACGGAACATTTCGTTTTAAAAAATTTGCTGCCTTTAGAGAGTTTTGCTATTGCATTTTCTAGCCAAGTTCGTCAAATATTACAAGAAATGCAGTCTCTGAACAGCGAAGTTCGTATTTATAATGGCTCGTGAATTCGTTACGGTTTTGGTAATTGAAAAAATACTAAATTATTAAATAAATTATATAGTTTTTCCAACACGTTTGCATTAAATACTGATTAGGGTAAACTTCACCTCTTATTAGTTATAATTCTGGCAAATATTCGTATATTTCAATACATTCTTTTAAAGACACCGCTTACACTGTGTTTGATAGAATTGCTATTAATAGAATTTAAAGACTTGTAGTACGATTCTGTAACTTTTAATGATCCGATAATCGTAAACTCTTTCGACAGTAATAGTTGTATGCCCCTGAAATATAATTTTGAAGACGGTAAGCAGGTATTTTGGATTCCTGATAATAGACTGTAAAAGTCACAGCTGATTTCGGTTGACAGCAAATATAATTAAATGATATTGTTTAATAATAAATTTGAAAATATATCTCCATAATTATTGTAAAAATAACATTATCTTAATAAAACTGATGGAGTCGACCTAGAGCCAAGTTTGACAAACACGAATTCTAGCTATTGAACGAATTTAATGGCATTCCATCAGGCGGTGCTATCAGATCTAGTTTGATTGCATAATATCTCTTAAAAGGCTGTTTCATTATCGTGGTTTTAATATAAAAATATTGAACTTCTTAATATATTCGGCCATGTCACAAAATTCATTTCCGTTCGGAAATGGAATTAAATCAGTTTTTAACCTTTCAAAAAACGAAAATTTAAAAATTTTTCGGAATGAAATCAATTCTATAAGACAATACTAGTTTCATTTTTGCAATTAGAAATGATTTCATTCCGAAAAGTTTTGTAGTTTTTCGTTTATTGAAGAAGTAAAAAAATAATTAAAAATTAGCTCTGTGACATGGTTGATAAAGTAGGTTTTCAAACATGAAAGAAAAAAAATTAAAAATTCGGTGCGTTTTGGTTGAAATAACGTGCTTTTTCCCCCATTTTGGTGCGTTTTGAAATTTCAAAGTTGACAACGCTGGTACAGATGTATTTGGAGAGACAGTTTCAAACACAAACATTATACTCACAAAAAATATATGGGAAAATTGTTTTTGCTTTGAAGTTTTGTGTTTGAAATCTCTACAAATACATCGATACTGACTGAGTTTGTGAATTCAGCAATTGTTTGGCTAGCATTTATGTGTATACGTAACAACTATATCCGTACATTTGAGTAAGGAATTATTATTAACTAGAAGTTTCATGAATAATGTAGAAGGTAATAAAGAAGTATAAACAGCGAAACATCAAAACGTAAACATTTGCTTTTTAATTGATTAAGCAATTTCGTATCTATTGCAAATCTATTTGAACGTATTTTAAAATTTTTTTTCTCTTCTTTGTGTTACAATTTGATGCTTTGATACTTTAGCTTTTCAGTCGCATTCCGTACATTTTTTTTTTAATTTTACTTCTGCAATAGCTGTGCTTGGTTTCTATTTTCAACTTTTGTTTATTTTTATTACCGGAGGTTCTATTTTCCTCACTTACACATTCAATTTACATAACGTAATTGAAATAATTTAAAAATCAAAATCAAAATTCTAAATAGATTGTTAGATGTAATTAAACCTTAGGGCGAAAAAATGTTGTTGTATGCAATTGATTTTAAACAGTCAAATTGTAGTTGATTTGCTGAGTTGGTTTTGGTTCGGAAATAACCCAGTGGGCAAAATCGCCCTAGACGACATTGTCTTCGAAGATATATGTACGATATGCCCGCTTTTGTTTAAGCTTTGTGATGAACAGAGGACGATATGGGCGACAATGTCTTCAAACTGTCTACAAATTTTTACTGTAGGTATATCAAAACAGCAACTGTACTCTAAAACAGCTAAAAGCTGAACAAGAATTTATATTTGTGATTATATGTGCTACACGATGGGCGACAATGTCTTCAATCTTTAAATCGTTCAAGTAAAATATTTCTGCAAAAAATTAACGGGGTCTAAAAAAAAAAACAGCAAAAATTTATAAAATTTGCGAATAGATTTTTACTCATTTGAGTATTAGCAGCAGTACAAGACATATCGTCAGTTTTTTCTGTACATGTTGTATGAAATAAAAAAATGTATTATAGTTAAACACTTATGTACTCGTGTATATATTTAAAAAAAAATACTAAAACAAAAATGAGTTTCTCAATAAATTTAACATAAATTTTTTCAATTAGTTGTACATGCATACTCGTACATATTACTTTTAAACAATTAATCGATATTAAATAGATTGATACTGTGGTGGAAATCGTTGACGAGGTAGTGTGGATATTGTCACTTATGTATTCGTCGACGACATGGTAGAGGAAAATATAGTGTATATAATTGGCGCTTGTGTGGTCTTGCGTGATGTCGTTTGAGGTGTCGTCAACATATCTTCCACGATTTTTTATTGTCTTGTACCCATCGTTTAAGATGTCTTCAAGACATGGCCAACTGGGAAGTTAAGCACACAGAAAGTAAGATATTTTATATGTAATGGACTCTACTCGTAGGTCTTTGTATGTGTAACACAAATTCCATTGCTGTAAACATATTACTCTTTTACAGAGCTTCAAGGTAGAACAGCTAAGGGAAATATTTATTTTTTTGCATTTAATTATTTATTAAATCACCAAAATGAACTAAAAATAAGCTTTCAATTCATTATTAAGATTAATTAAATTAATTAATTAAGCGTAAATATTAAACAAAATTTGGTTTTTACTTAAGTCCGGCCAATGCTAGATGAAAAGTTTTACTGTGCGGGAATTTTACCCCTAAAATCACCTGTTTAACTTTCTGATGGTGACAAAGTTATCCCTTCTTGTCAACCGAGTATGGCCGCCAGAATTAAGTATGTTGTGAGCAAATACATTTGGGCGAAGTTCCAGCTTACTGGCATCTCTTGCTGGGAAAATTCGTCTTTTACCTGCAGCACACACAGATCCTTGTGCATTCGTGAGTTTGTACATACCATGGAGCTGCAGTAATCGTTCGAAGAATTTGGTTTTGTCATCTTTGAATTTGTTCAATGTTTGACGCTGAGACAGCGCCCCATAACTGAATTCCATAGCACCATATAGGATTTAGGATTGCGTTGTATAACAAAAGCTTACAATCCAACTTCAAGGTAGAATTTCTGCCCATAATCCAATTTGGTTGCGCTGCTTTAAAACGTTAGCCTGCGATCGAGGTGAATAGGTGAATTGTTAATTTCTCACATGCGAACATGTTTGTTTACAAAAAGTGGATGTGATATGTGTACATTTTTGCTCATTAACTTTAATTTTTCAAAGCTTTACCCAAATACGTTGCTGTAAATTTCGTGAAGCTAATTGATGGCGTTCATGAACGCTGCAGAATGCTGTCTCATGTGCAAAACTTGAAATGTGGACTCCGGATCTCGTTGGCATGTCTTAGGCGTAAGTCCCAGCATGCTACCTTGGGGAACTCCTGCTTTGATTGGCTGCGAGGTGCTGATAAAATCGCCTTTTTTGGTAACAAATTCCGGCCGCATAAGTAGCTTTCCAGAAGCTTGTGAGTGTTTGCAGGCAAGCTTGGCTTTATTTGGTGCATCAGCCGGTCGTGCCACATTTTATCAAAAGCCTAGTGCGGTTTCTGGCACTTCGACGGGGAAATCTCTTCCTCATCTTTGGTTAGATTTATTCAGAAGTCACGTGGTGTTTGTGGTTTGTACTTGAATCGAAGAATTCACTTGAGCTCGGTGTGGAGTTTATTGTGCTATAGAAAGGCTCCGCTTCTAAGAAAGATGGATATTATGTTTAAATAACAGGTGATCGAATTGGTACTCAATGAGTACTGCTTTTGCATGGCTTTTTGCCATATGCATGGTCTGATCAAAAAATAACCGTTATTTTCTCCTCTGTTGGTACACATATCTGTTGTATGTTGGCAATATCCAGATTCCCTTAAAAGATCATAACTGGTGACGAATCATTGGTTGATGGCTATGACATTAAAACCAAAGCCCAATCATACCAATGGAGGCGTTCAGGAGAGGCAAGACCGAAAAAAGCACGTCAACCCCGGTCAAGTGTGAAAGTTACGCTCACTGATTTCTTCGGCTGCATTGGCGTGGTGCATCATGAATTCCTGCCACAAGGTACTACGGTCATTAAGGAAGCAATTCGTAAGATACGTACAGAATTGTGGAAAAAAAAAAATCATAGATTTTATAGCATGAGAAGGCACCAGCTCACACATTGATGATTGTTCGTGAGTATTTGGCCAAAAACAAAACCGTAATTATGCCTCAGTCATCGTATTTAGCCACCAGACTTGGCCCCCGCTGACATTTTCCTCTTCACAAAACTGGAGACTCCGATGAAAGGAAAGCGATTTGCTACGTTTGAGGAGATAAAAGAAAAATCGAAACAGTAGCTATTGGCGATACCAAAAAGCGCGTTTCAGAAGCGTTTCGACGATTGGAAAAAACGCTGGGATAAGTATATTATATCTGAGGGGGATTACTTGAAAAGGGACAAGATAGTTATTGATGAATAAATACACAGAAAAAAAATTTTTTCGTGTTCAATAACGAAATTCGTTGTTTCAATTAATAAATTGTTTGAATGCGGACCTGTAAAGAAATTCCTGGATTCAAACAGAAGTTTGGTAAAAATAATTACTGATCGAAAACAACTATTTTTTTAAACAACAACAAAATACTTTGAATACAGTTATTTTTTTACATCTATGTATATGCATACAAATTATTTTTTCAGAGAAAAATTTTGTTCTGTGTAAATACGATTTGACAAAATTTTCAATAGAGGTTATTTTTGATCAGCCGTCGTATATAGCCGTTGGCAGATTCATTGCATGCTTCCAGTGGTTAGATAACTACAGCTGATACTTATCCAATATCTATTATTCTAACCAATTTCAAAATTATAATTAAACATAAAAACTTTAGCATTAATATTAATGTTGTTTTTTAGTATCTAACTTTATAATATTGTTAACTTTCTACATTTAGAAACTGTTTTGCGGATTCTTCAATTGCGAGTGAAATCATAACACAGACAAATGATAGTACTTTAATACTCCAAACATTTTTAAACGCTTAACAACACTGTGTATCAATACAATAGACTTGCTTACTTTTCTGACTTACGACTGTCACCACGTTTCAAATTAAACTCTTTCTTTATTACCTTTTACCATAATCATGGAATTTCTATCGATTCGCTAATCATCACTTCCGTCTCAAATGTACTCCTATGCATATATACTATATACACACATGCTAGAGAAACAATAAGAATGCAACAACGACAATAAAATCATTGCTGGTTGATTCACTTGGAATTTTGCGTACTTTAGATCATTAGCAGTTATTGTTTGTGAGTGTATTATGTTTTTAGTTTTATGTTATATGTGCACATTTATAGCAAGGAGATTAAGGGCTTGCACAGTGGGTTAGCAGAGATACAAATTCATAGCAATACCATTATTTTACCGTAGCTTTAATTCATCAACACTTCAGAACTGCATACTAGTATGATCCAGTTGGAATGATATTACTAACAAAAATTATGTGTGGCAAGTTTGACAGCGAACGATCTAGAATTGGATTCCAGCACAATTATCATGCTGACACCCTGAATTAAATTGATTTCTGATTAAGAAGGCTTTGTAACTCTACAAAATTTAAAAAGAACTGAGTACACAATTCTTTCACTTTCAATACACAATTCAATCAACTTTCAATTATTAAAATATTTTTATTAATTTTTTTCAACCCATCATTAAATATTGAAAAATTTACCTTCAATCAATGCAATGACAGCTCTTTATAGTAATGAAAAAAATAAATAAATATTTGCCATTAATCACAAAAAATATGACAACATGACATCAATCAATTTTCCATACAAAAGTTTAATAAATACATCAACTTACTTATAATAAATAATAAACTCATTAATCTTCCATAGTTTTTTTCACACCCACCTTTGCGTGTTTATAGATATTTTTACATGCATTGTTGTAATTCACACATATTTTATTGACCGCTCAATGTAAAAGCTGTAAGAGGCTCATTCTCCTACAAGTGGTTACAAATGATGACATAATTATTATGACCCATGTCACTGACATAACCGCAACCAAAACGAGCTTTAAATTTATCATGTTGAAAATAAAAATTTAATAAAATATAAATTTTTTTTCTGCAAGGATAATAATGAATTTGTTTGCTACTTTATAGTTAAATAATAAGTAAGTGCAGGATCCCGACTTCGAATCCCAGTGGGTGCTGATGAGTAGTGTAGCGACTACGAAACAGAAGGACTCGAACTCACAACTAGTTAGTTAATATCAAACATATGTATATCTAAAAGAGTTCACTGATTAATGATTTAGAAACGAATTATTGTTTATTGTCAAATTAAGGTTGTCAAAACAAACAAAAATCAAATCATTTAAGAGTATTTTACTTTTAGTTTCCTGAAGGCACTTACTTTATTTTTACTTAACACGTTAAAATAAGTGAATTGGAAATATTCAACATTCATAAATATTAATCGGTATAAAAGCATCTGCGATGATATATTTTAGTGGTGATATTTGTTTGTTCATAAAAAAACAAATATTTTTTCTGGTATTTATTTGAGAGTATGTAAAAGTAAATAAAACTTTTATGTTATTTAATTTAAAATAGATATTTGCTGCATGACAGATTTTATTTTTTTCAGCAAAAAGTGTTTATTGTCTTATTTTGAATTTTTTAAATAAATAACAAAATAAATAAAATATATATATATTGATGGCTTAAAATTAAAACGGTGTAACTTGATTTTTCATTACTTTACAGAAAAAAAAGAAAACTCTATAAAATTCGTAACATTTTAGTTACAAAAGAAGTTTTAAAGCAATTTTTATTAGAAATGAGGCAACATATTTTATTTCAAATAAAATTTTTTATGCATTTTTCTCTATTTCTGGTTTAGCTGATAAGGCCTAATATCTTTTATAACACAGTTTTAAAAATTTTTAATTTGAAAAATACCAATAACACCACATTCCTAGATAAGTTAATTGGACCTCCTGAATACGAAAACCGCTGTAATTTTTTCTTTTACTAAGTTTTTAGATAACTGTACTGTTGTGGTTTTCGGAATATGGTTCCACTCAAACCCTTGTAGAGCCCAACTAAAAAGTCCGATCGAGATGAATGGCTTAAGGCTTCATTAGTTTTTACTTTCAGTTCCCGTTCTATGACGTTTTTTTCTGCAGCAAATATTTTACAATTATTATTAATTTTTCTGTAAAAAATTTCAGCTGATTTTTACAGTGAAGCACAAGCAAGAGAAAAATATTAGAATGAAATGTTTACAGAATTTCTTATACAAAATATAGTGTTTTTTATAAATTATATCCACAGTTGCTTAATTGGGTAATATATATTAAATTTTAAAAATATGTAACTAAATCAAATTATTTTAGTTTTCGGCAAAAAATTTTTAGTCATATGAATAAAAAAAATTATTTTTCCATACCAGAAAAAAGTAACACACACCTATCTGGCTGTCACTTAATGTTGAATTCAATTTTCACCAGGTTAGTCCGCAGCAGAACAGAAAGAAAAAGTGAAAACAAACCATTCAAATATACAAGCCTGTTCTGAGAAACACAAATCGCTTAAACTTTCGATTTGAAAACGCCAAATAGGTGTTCTGAGAAACCTATAACGCAAGATATATGGTTTTGCGATTTGAAATCGCCAAATAGGTGTTCTGTTGGTGACTTCAATTCGCATGTGTATATTGAAGTGAACTGATTGAATTTGCTAAAACTGAACTTGTAAAAGGCAGTAAAATTTTTCACTATTAAAATTTAATATGTTTTCTTTTTATTTGAATAAAAAATTGAAAGAATTTTACACATTTTCAATTAAAAAAACCAAAATATAATTCCTAATTAAGGTAATGATAAAGTTATCAATTCTAATAATATTTGCTTTGTTATATAAATGTTTGTTTGAAACATATTTTAGAAAATTGCTCATTGTTGATCTAAACAACGACGTGCAAGCTCTTAAACATTTGCTCTCAAAAACCCGTATTTTTTCCATGTAGGATGGTGAGATGTTAAACCATATAGGACAACTATATGTAAGAATTGGTCTAGTGACAACTTGTCTAAACATGTTTGTAGAAATGTACGTGTTTCTTCGTTGCACTTTCCTGCGGCAGATGACCATTTAGTAGATTTGCGTAGATTGTAAGTCTTATCCGGACTTTCTTGTGTGTATCATTTTTACTGGCCCCGCTGATCCAATTTCTAACTTTCTTTTCTTTTAAGCCTAATGGTGAATAAAACATATAATTTATATTGACTTAAGTCTTCTTCTTTCAGTAACCCTTTGGCTTGGCTAAGAGCTTTTTGTAAAATCGTTCTTAATCTGTTATTTGTAGTTATGTCTCCCTGAAACTTTGAGAACAATATAAGCTGACATTTGTTTACTACAATAAATAAAAATCGCTATTTTAAAAAAGTAGTGTTTTGTCTTACGTTCTGTACACATGTGTTTTTCATCGTCGTCCGTGTTTGCTATACTTATACGAGTACTTATGTTTATTATTAATTTTTAAAAATTATAACGGAATAGGTAAAGTTTTGTTTCGTATCATGTGTGCACGTGTTTTTTTTTAATTATTTTATTTTTTTACTGCCGTTTGTTTTTTCTCTATTTGTTATTATTAATTTCTTTTTTATCCTATGTAGTTTATTACCTTACGGTGTAAGCGGTGTTGGACCAAAAATAATCTGAACAGTGTCGAAGGTATATACACTGATCAGTTTTAACTAATTTAATTTCAACACTTTAAATGCTGTGATAACGTTTGTTTTGGTCGTTCCGTGTGTTAAGTTCACAACATTACTCCTCCTTTCCTCCTTCTCATAATCTATTTTCCTAGTTCCAGTACAATGCACTGCATATGTAGGGGCTATCCCCTGAGTACTGGTCCAAGATAAAAATAAAAAAAAGATGAGTTACGCCCTTTTGTTATTAAGCCATCGATATGTATATAAAAAACTGTAAAGAAATTAAAAAATTAAAAGAAATTACAAATTTAAAAGCTTTTATGTAAATATTACAGTAATCAAATATTACTTTATTTGCTGTGCGGCAAGCATTTCTAAGAATATTTTTGCAAGAAATACTGTAAATAAATAGATAATATCAATATAATGTGTGGCTGATCAGTCAAATAATATGAAAATCTAAGTGCCTAACTCGACTTAACATGTAGTGGTCATTAAATAAATAAAAAGGAATGACTAAGAACTCCGAATAAAAAAATATGAGCATGGGCACCGAAGGCCTACAGCGATTGCAGTTGGTGAACCATTAATTGCCTTGATCAATAACTCTTGATCAAAGAAGGCAAGAATAAGTGAATATACTAAGCCGGAAAACAATTAGCTGTTCCGTAGTCTCTACACAACTCATCAGGGCCCACCAGGTTTTGAACTCGGTATCATGTACATGCGGACGTATAATATCTTTATATTTATAATAGCAGAAAATATGTGAGTACATCCCCTAAGGCTCATTCATTTGAAGGTCGATTGCCCGGTGAATCATATACACATAATTCATTTATGATAATTCATTTTCAGTGAGATAGTTTGTCAGTAGAACAAGTTGCCTGCAGATGTGTTTTCCATCACATATAACGTTGAAAGCTACAAGTCAAGTTTCACTCGCTTTTTCTTCGCTTTCATAACCTTGTTTCTTACCAAGAAAAGCGAGTCTATAGAAACGTGAAAAAGGACCTAAAATGGCGAGGTCTACTTATTTATTTTTTCACAAGTAAACATTTTAGAAAAATTGATTATTTGCTTTAAGCTACGTACACACGGTTGTCAGATCTTGCAATATTGCCAGAAAAATTGTCTGAATATGTATTACAACCGTGCGAACTACCAATTTTTATCTTTAAACGTTGTCAGAAAAACCATTGTCAATCAATTGTAAGACGACAATGTTGTCAGGCACTCTTCGTCAGCATTGCCAGATATTTAGCTGGTATTGTAAGCTCAGTTTTAATTGTCAGATGTATAAAATTAATGCACCTGACAATGGCATCATTGTCAGATAACAGTTTGATGGGCAACACTGCCAAACAGATCGTTGTGGATATACATAAGTGGCAATGCCTTACAACATGTCTGGCAATTTTTTCCCAGCTAACAATCTGACAACCGTGTGAACTGACAATTCTTGTTGTCAGATGAATTATTTGTCAGACTATAGTCTGACAATGAAATTGTGAGATTTCCTTACGATCGTCTGAACACACAATTTACTTCTGCGGGACAAGTTTTCATTGTCACTACATTATCAGCATGTTGCCTGATCTTACGATCTGACAACCGTGTGTACATAGCTTTATTTTACTTAATAGATAATACGAAATGTGAACAACAGTAAAATTTTTATTGGACATAAACAAATTCTCTCTTAAAAGAGTATTTTTTTATTTTTAAAATTAAGTATGGATTAAAATATCTGATAAATGACGTCAAGGCACTGATGATACAACGTTACTGTTCTTAAGAAAATTTTTTAATTTCGCTAGCGATCTCAGCATAACTTTAAAATTTTTGTTTTTGTAATAAGTTTTCACAATTATAGTACGTACGTAGCTCCATTTTTAGCAATCGGAAGAAATCTATGTGACAGCGGCCAACTTTCGGTCTTTCCACCCCCGCAGACGTCAGACGCCTTGACGACGTGCTCTAATGACGGACCAACGGAGAGAATTATTTACAATTTACCAGCGCACACATATAACTTACAAATCTCACACAGGTCACCACTTCTGTCATATTTTTAGTCGTATGAACAAATCCTTTACTTGGGCCCTCAAATCTCAAATGCAATTTCCCAGACAGTCAATGGTAGACAAGCCCTTACCCAACATACTCAGCTAATTATCACTATTGGCTCCTTACATTACGAGTATAGGACAACATCATTTCGGGTGTTATTGTCCTACGAAAGCCGGCAATCGGCAGTGGATATAGTAAATATTGATGTACAAAAGCACCTGCTTTGTTCGCCTTATCTGATGATGAACCAACTCCACTGGGTGAATTAAACACGTTTTAATTTATTGAATTTTTGTTGAACTTTATAATTTTTAAATTAAGTTTTTGGTTTGTACATTTGTACAACGGGCTAAAGTTCAAGTTTTTGCCTTTCTTAAATTTATTCCTAAGAAGGATTTTTTACAATATAAATTTGCTGTGATCAATAATTTTTGATTGAAGAATACAAGAAAAATAATAATCAAATCTTTAGCTGGGGGACAACTAGCTGTTTCGTAGTCGCTAAACTACTCATCAGCACCCACTGGGATTTGAACTCGGGTCATGACGTATCATGATCTGATGCTTTAACCACTAAGCCATCGAGCAATTAATTATTTTCTATCTATATTCATCTCATATTGAATCACATATGCATTTATATATTTTATATTTTATATTTTATATTTTATATTTTATATTTTATATTTTATATTTTATATTTTATATTTTATATTTTATATTTTATATTTTATAAAAATTATAAATAGCTTGTTTTCTATGTTTCCCAGCTATCTATATGTCGACATTTCATAGGAACTACCCTAATCATCAGTAGACTTTGGAAATTTTTGAAAGATATTCTCAAACATTCAACTTTATATCCCAGCAATATAAATAAATTGCTGAGAATTTAAAAGAAAAATGCTCTAATAATACCTGTCAAAACACAAAAAACAAGCCTTTTCATTTATTCACCTCTCTAACATTTCTTTACACCTTTCATAGAAAACAAGCTATTTATAATTTTTATTGGTATAAATGGTAGAAGCTTAAATAGCGAATAAAAAACTTAATTGTTTTATATTTTATATTTTATATTTTATATTTTATTTTTTATATTTTATATTTTATATTTTATATTTTATATTTTATATTTTATATTTTATATTTTATATTTTATATTTTATATTTTATATTTTATATTTTATATTTTATATTTTATATTTTATATTTTATAATTTATATTTTATATTTTATATTTATTCACGTTTTAGCAGCGCTCACTGTGGCTTACCAGGCCGCAATTCTAACCATATATTTGTAGCTATACGGTAACCCCTTGCTCAGGAGATCAGGTCTCCTAGTCCCTCTTGTATGCAATATCCCAGCAATCAACGGCGATCATTTATGACGATATCAAGGATTTTCTTGATATTTTCTTCAGTAACCGCACATTGGTACTCTTGCAGTGCTTATTCGGCAACGTTTAAATTGAGCAATTTAATATTTGACCATGTAATCTGACGGAGCAGGCTCGCCGTAGACTCGAGCTTCTCTTTCGTCATTTTTTCTTTCAAATAATAGTATTTAATCACTGCACAAAATTCACTTTTTTCACTTTTCAAGAAACACAACAGTTGCTTAATTCAACCGACTACAACAAGTAAACTAATCGATCAATTTGAGTGAAATTTTAGCAGTAGACATTTGACAGATTGCAATTTAAAAAAATTGTGTTTGTGCTGCCACCTAGCGCTAGGTGGCTTCAATATCAACTCGCCCTCGTATTTGAGAGCACTCCATAAGCCTCAGCCACAGATTTCTTCATATTAAAGCAGAAATTCAAATTATATATTTCGATGGTGTTATGTTTACAAATACCTAAGCTCATTGTATGATATTAACAATCTGCTTTTTTGACTACCACTTACTGTTACAGCTATTGTTAAACGGCGAAAGCAAAGTTGTACACTTAATAAAAGTATATAAAAATATAAGATTAGAAATTGTAGTTTGTTGTTATTTAAAAAAAATAGTTGTTTTCGATGAATAACTATTTTTACTGAAGTTTTGTCAGAATCCGCGAATTCCTTTACAGGTTTGCATTCAAACAATTTATGAATTGACTCCGCAAATTTCATTATTGAACATGAAAATAGGGTGCCTGTAAAATATAAGTTAAATAAAAAAAGTTCAAGTTTATATTGTTGTGGAACATCGCTTTTTAATTTACTTTCGCTACTAAATTAATTTAAAATTTATTTTTTTAAATCTAATACAATTCGCAGCCCTTTTTGAAACACTTCCCCTTATTTCAATTTTTTTTAGTATTACCAAAAGTCTGGTGTGCGATAACGCATAAAATTTTATACTAAACTCAGTAAATACTTATAATAAAAGGCAATACTCACTGCTATTAGTCAATTTATTCCTACAATATATCTGCCCAGTGGTTTTAGATTGAATTGTTTCGTATCTATTCAAATATTTAACTACAATAGAAGACGGAGAGAAAATTCTGTGGACGCATGAATGAAATTTTTCAATGGCCGGTATTGCATATTCTATCTGATCAAATACTCGTAAATTCATTTAAAAGTTGTTACCAAATCACATTTTTTTTTTTTTTTTGGTAATATGTTTTTTTTCCCTTTGTGCAGCAAGTTTCACTGGGCATTTGTTTCATATTGTTACGGATATTGTATAATTTTTTTAATAGATTTATTTTGCTACAATTTCTAATGTCGGTATCATTAAGTATGCATGATTGAATAAATTTCAATATGACTAAAATGTGGCTATTAAAATCTATAAAAATGTATAAAAATATATAAATTTTTAGCGTTTTATGCATACGGCTATTATAAGAACAAAGAAAATTAGAGCTAAATTCTAAATTTGCAAATTTGTTTTTGTGCAACCATAAATATTTCTGAAATAAATTACAAAAAAAAATTTTCTCTATATGAAAATTTCCAACATTTTATATACAGGGTGGCTGATCAATTTTGCCACATTTAAGGAACTCAAATGTAATTCAGTTGAGTTTTTTAGTAATTAATTTTAAAAATAATACATTTTTATTAAAGTAATTCATGAAATTTTGAAAATAATTGAATTCAAATGGGCTCCACCCTCGGTGACACATGTGCGACATCTTACGAAAAAGCTATTCGTTACTGCCTGGAGTGTTGCAGCGGGATCTGTCTCAATTCGAATGGGTTGCTTTAAATCATCCAAATTAGTGGGGTTTTTTTTTTGTAAACTTGTTGTTTGCAATAACCCCACACAAGAAATCAGGTACAGTGAGGTCAGGAGACATCCCTACAAGAACAGTGACGGTCAAATGACCGGTCATTTGACCGACATTGTTGACTGAAACATAGGTCACAACTTTCTATCAAGTTATTAAGGGCAATATGAAGAAAATGACTGAAAGTTTCGTGTACGTGTGATGTTTCTTCTACCACATTCTCATAAATATTATATACGTATAACATTTTTGTGAATGTGTTGGAAAATAACATTTGAGTGTATTAGTTTCGGTCGCCTATTTCTTGTAGGGATGGGAGGCCTACGGAAAATGTGGAGTTTCTTGAAATTTTATTGGGAAATTTTTGCCTCAATTTATTGGGAAATTTTTGCCTCAATTCTGTCATAACAGGCGTGGCTATGTGACAAGTTACCCCATCTTATTGAAACCAAGCAGAGTTGAAAGCGATTCTCTTTCGGCGTAATTCTGGAAAGAAAAACTCTTTCAACATCTTTAGGAAACGGTTTCCATTCACCGTAACAGTAAGACCGTTTTCTACGAAAAAGTAAGGCCCGACAATGAATCTTGAAGAAACTGCACGCACACCACACTGTGATGTGAAAAGGATGTAATTGCATCTACGAGTAATGTGGGTTAGAATTACTTCATATTCAAAAAATTTCTTTGTTAACATTGCCGTTTAAACCCAAATGTTCCTCGTCAAGACGTTTTCATCTTTTGGCAGCATTTGCATGATCTGGTCACAAAATCCCAAGCGAATCGAGAAGTCTCTTGGGTGCAGTTTATTTGTTAATTGAATCTTATATGGAACAAACTGGACCCAAGTAGGCTGGCTTTACATTAGCTGGCAGCCTTATAAACCTATATGAAAATAAGTTGAAATCTTGGTGCAAAATTGTTTGCAGTGACTCTCTGCTGACACCCATTTGAGCAGATAAGCTTATTGTCGAGTCTATAGGATTAGACTGTATAGCAGCAGCGATAGTTTTCTGCGTCCGAACTGTGGGATCTTGATAATAAGGCCTTCTTGCGACTGTACCACGAGCCTCATTATAGTCCTTCTCGAGCCTCATTATAGTCCTTCTGATAGAAGGAGTGCTGTCAAACGTGCGCCTATATTCTCTTTGGACGGAAACCACGGACTCTACAGCGTGAAAAGCGTTGCACTATCCAAATTCTTGTTTCATTGTTCAAGTTCAACATTTTAGGCAAATTTAAAGATCTATCTATAAAATACAATAAAAATGGAACACAGAAAATAAGTTATTATTATTCAAATCCCAGTGGGTGCTGATGAGTAGTGTAGCGACTACGAAAGAGCTAGTTGTCCCCCAGCTAAAGATTTGATTATTATTTTTCTTGTCTTCTTCAATCAAAATTATTGATCACAGCAAATTTGTATTGTAAAAAAATCCTTCTTAAGAAAAAAATTAAGAAAGGAAAAACTTGAACTAAAAACCTGTTGTACATATGTACAAACCAAACAATAAGTTATTATGTTTGTTTTTTTTTTGTTGCAGCTTTCACTTGCCACCCTGTATTATGTTGTGCAACGTCGCTTGTAAATTGAATTTTAATGGATATAAAGTGGAACATATAACGACTAATGAATGAACAAATGAGCTGTTTTAAGGTGATATACATTTATTAGATAAAATAATTTTAAAGGCTTTTGAAGGTAGCCAACAAACAACATCAGGAATTTTGCTTTAATACTAAGGCAGTATGTATAAGTGATTGTATTTAATGAAGCATTGACAACACATATAATAATTTAAGGTTTATAAAAAATAGGGCGAATTCATGCCAGGTGGCAATAAGTAAAGGAAGGCGCAACATTAATCATCAAATTGTAAGATACAATAGCTTTTGCAAATGAGGTTTTACTTCAATTATATATGACATTTGTGAACTAGACAGCTGCAGAATACAAACAGAACAGCGATGCGAACATTTTCAAAGTGAAATGCGCATTCCGTAGTGGAAAACTCTAAGTTATAAATAAACAAAAAGCGCTAAAAGCCTTTTATCATTCGAAAAACGCTAAAAAAAGGCGTAAATATTAATAAAAAAAATTTCAATAAATTAATATATCATACGAGGGCTGATAAAAACAATCGATATTTTAAATTTTTGCAACAAATATTTATTTACCCATCCACAACTATATTTGCTCTTTCATAGTAATCTCCCTCAGATATAATACACTTATCCCAGCCGGTTTTCCAATCCTCGAAACAGTTCTGAAACGCGGTTTTTGGTATTGCCAACAGCTCCTGTTTCGATTTTTCTTTTATCTCCTCAATCGTAGCAAATCGCTTTACTTCCATCGGAGTTTTCAGTCTTGGGAAAAGGAAAAAGTCAGCAAGTGGCCAGGCCGGTGAATATGGTGGCTAAGGCATGATAACGGTTTTGTTCTTGGCCAAAAACTCACGCACAAGCATCTTGTGTGAGCTAGTGCCTTATCATGGTGCAAAATCCATGATTGTTTTTTCTACAACTAGTCTCGCGCAAACGACACATAGCTGCAAGGTATTAACCATATGACATTGTATGACGCCATTGCAGTCAAAGAAACCAGTTAGCAAAACCTTTACATTCGCCCGAATTTGGCATGCTTTTTTCGGCCTTGGCTCTTCTGGACGTTGCCATTGGGATAACTGCGCGTTGATCTCAATACCAAAGCACACATGATTCGCCACCAGTTATGACCTTATTGAGGAAATCTGAATCGTCGTTGACGACGTTCAACAGCTCCTGAGCGATGTCCATGTGACGTTGTTTTTGCTCAAAATTTAGTAAATTTAGTAAAAACAAGTTTCAAACAAGATTCGGCTGGGCCGAATCTAAAATACCCTTCACGGTAGTCTCGTATATGTATAGTATATTTAAAAATTTGAACTAAGTATGCTCCGTTATATATCATTTTGTTAGTTGCCCACATTGTTTGTACAGTGTTTGCTGTCTCAGAACTAGCCGTATTTGTTTTTTATTTATTAACATACATATTTTTGTATTTTAATACTTCTCCGTACCCATAGATGTAAAAATTAAGTTATTGAAATTTTGTTGAACTTTGTATTGAATGCAACTTTGTAGCGACATAGACAAACCTCTTGTTGAAGAGTTCGGGCCTTCTAATCCGTCCTGTTTGCAATTTCCCAGCAGAATATTGAAGACCAGTCTTAATGAGTTGATGAACCAAAGCCCATTAATATCATCTGCACTTAACCAACTCACCCGTCTAACCATCACAGTTGGTTCCTTACATTCCCCCCCCCCCCTTCCCCCCCCCCCCCCCCACCTAGTTCCCTGGTGGGAAATAATTTAAGTCAGTAACATGGAAGTGAACAATTTATTAAAAAGCTTTATCCTTGAAATTCGCAGTCAACACAAAATTGTTAAATGTTTAACATGTCTGCTACCATCGATATCATCAGTTTAATGCATAGCGGTGGAAACACACACACAAAATAATTATCCCCATCACTTAGAATCAAATAAATTTAGTATTATTTGGCAAGAAAGCCGAATCCCCAGTGTGTAGAATACGAGTAAAATGCAACAGTAAAAATATTTTTAAACTACTCTTTTGAAAACTATTTTCATATTTCTACAAATATGTAAAACTTATTAAAAAGCTGATATTCGCGATTGGTTTCGATTCGCTTAATTACTTTCACTTTTGCACGAAAACAAATTGATTGCTTTGCGGTTGAAATGTGTTTTCAGTATTTGAGTTTGATGAAAAGTAAATCGGCGATGGTAGTTACTTGCAAGTACATTGAGCCAACAAGTGATTTTGATGTTGCAGCCTTAAGAGTTTCAATGCAATTATTTCGAAAATATTTAAGCAGATGTTGTTAGATAATATATATTTTCGAATATTTTTACCGAGTACAAGTCCAAGAATTTAGAAAATGAAATGAATTTATTACAAGCAGACAACGATTTACTTCGATAGTGAACGAACGTGTTTGTTTTTTATCTGAAAGTAATAAAAAAAAACCGGAATAAGTAAAAAACCGGCATAGGTGAAAAGAGTGAACTTACATAAAAAAAAATTAAACTGTGTGACACCTTTTTAAATTATATTAAAAAATTTGAAAAAAATAAACAAATAATTGCATGAGTGTACCTATTAGATGTAATTCTGAGAAAGAGCTTAGCTCCGCTAAAACAAATCTTTGCATTTCTGAGGAGGAATCCTTGAAAAAATCATTGGACAGCCTACTGTCGCTAAGAGAAAGAAACCGCACGCGTTCGTGTTCACCACATATACTCGTAGTTGTTACAACAGAAGACAAACCATCTTCCAGTTTAATTTCTGCAGATAAGCCAAAAACACAAGTAGGTATGGATAGGTAAATAACCGTGGTTAAAAGGCAGCGAAGCCCGAAATACAATCAGATATCATCACAATCAAAGATATCTAAAGAAGATAATGCCGCTGCGGCAACGGAAAGTAATAGATTTGCAATACTTCAGACTGATTAGCATAAGCGTTTAGGTCCCGTTCAATGCCTAAACAGCTAGGAATTTGGTCATACTCAGGCCTATTGTAAACTGCCCGCAGTTGTGTTGTGTGTAGAGAACTGCACGGCACATCACAGTGCAAAAAATCAAAGACTGACTCGAGCGTTAAAAAATGCAGTAACTGTCGATCAATTCGGCAATCACTTATCTGAGTGAATGGTAGAGCACAAATATTTTGGATCCCTAGTCACATAGAAATATTTAGAAATGAAATAGTTAGAAATGCAAATTTTCAATCAACAGTTACATTTATGCTATATCTCAGCTGTTAGAATTAGGGATGAAACGATCCTAGTAAATACAAGTAAATACTCGATACTTTTCCAAGCATCGATACCAAGTACTTTTGGTATCGTACTTTTGGTATCGATGCTTTACTACCGAGTACCAAGTAGGTATCGGTCAAAATAACTCTGTATCGGTTTGAAATACTATTTTCTTATTACGCTAGAACACACGGATGCACTTTTTAGTCCCAACAATTTTTGTTATTTTCATCACATACGAGACTAATTTTCCAGCCGTAACATGTATACTTACATATATACAACATATTTTTGTGCATTAGTGCTTTTATATTCATTTAATTGCTTGGCCTGTGTTTTTACTGGTTTTGTGCGGCTTGAAAAAATTATGACGACAACATATCACTCCCTTCAACTCGTTCGCCTACAAGCTGTTAGCACAATTGTTCTCGTGCGTGATTGAACATTGACAAGAAAAAAAACTGAATTGGACGACACTTTTACCATAATTTTATTTATTTTCACCGTTTTTATAAAATAAATTCGTGTATCCAAATGGGACCACCAAAATACAAAAAAAAAAGACGATAAGATAGCGGTCACGATCTTGAGATGCTAAAGCATAGTCCAGTTACTAAAGCCATTCGAATTTGTCACTAAATAATTTTCAGCCCAGAACTATGTAACTTTATCGAAGATTATACCAATGATAAATTGTTTTATCTTTACGAAGCCTCAAAGTTTTTCTTCCGCCATTAAATCTGTCACACATTTACAATTCTCCTGGTGAATGCACCAGGAGAATTGTTATGATAGAATTCCAGATTTTTAAAAATCTTCGCTTCCGCGATTCTAATTAAGACACTTCAATTTCAGCTAGTGGATCAAAAGATGAAGTCCATAACGCAGATTTTGTTTTTTGGCTCGATTTTTGCCGCTATCGTAGGAAGAAATCGGCCGTTACAAGTATGTATCAATGCTTTTTCTTCGATACTATGCGATTGATACCATATCAAGTATAAGTAGTAGCGATACCTTAGTGGTATCGTTTTATTCCTAGTTACAATATTTTCCAATTAACAGAAAAAAAAAAACAGAAACAGCTCTAAATACAGACTTCCAATACTCAAAATAAAATTTAAAAACGAAATTGGACGACGAATTTTGCAGTATTTTGTACAAGCTCTCATAAATGTTTATGTGTAAAAGAACTCTTTTAAAATTTTTGTCTTCAAATAGTTTCTGTCTTCAATTCGAGTTTAACAAATAGCATATCTTTCTTTCTAATTCAGCTTAAAAAACTTTTAAAAATATAAATTTCATATAATTTCATTCAGTATGCGGTCAAAGATTCTTTCATTATTCCTACAATCTGTTTTGAAATTTTAAGCTAGAAAGTTAATATTTTTATAATTAAAAATTAAGTTTTTCCACGAAAATTGTCCAACTTCTTTTTGTTTCAGCTGATTTCCTTATACAAACAAAAGGAAAAACGAAAAATGAATACAAAACATAAATATAAAAATCGACAAAAAGTTCCCAACTAATAGCAACTACATAATGTTTTATTAAGTAAGTAAAACTTTCACTGAGAAAATAATTTTTGATAATAAAATTTGTTTACGATGAAACCTCAAAGTTTGCAAATACTATAAATGAGAGAACTCACAAGAAATGGCAAATGCCATGTCAAGCCATGAGAAAAAATAATTTGCAAAGTTTTGCTTCATTCTGTTGTTTGCTAATACTATTGTGTTGAATTTTTTTTTCCAAAAAAATTTCTCTCGTTAAAAATGTAGTCTAAGCAGTCTTATTATAGCAATGCAATTAAAAATGGGAATTATTTTCGTAATGAAATTTTTGTGGTTCTCAGAGCTAATCATTACAAGACATATAGTATATAGGGAGTTTTCATTTTGTTGGCATAAGGAGACACAAATCATTTGAATGGTTGTAAACATCATTGAACAAAAGACTTTTTATTATAGATTTATACATTAACAGCAAGAAACATAAATACACTATTTGTTACAGAACTATATACAGGGTGTCTGGTAGCAGATTTATGTATTCAAAGTTATATAAAAAACGTAATAATTTAAGTAAAGTTTTATTAAGAGCATTGAACAGTAGTAATGAAATTGATCTACATCAGCAGCTGTCATGATAGGCTAATCTGATGATCGAACCACTTCACGGCGTGAATTATCGACGATTCACCAGTGACCCGTGAGTTCAGCTCTTCTCATCCCTCCTGTATAGAATATTCCAACAGTCAATGGAAGACAAGGACCAATGAGTTGTTAGGCTGAATGCCACCAAGAGCATCAGCCCTTAATCCAACTCCCTCGTCTAACCATGACCACCGCTTCCTTGCAGTACATAACCTGGAGGATTTGTTAGCCCTCCAAAAAATCTATGCACCACACAATTAAGAGAGACAATAACTTCCCCTTCCTACGACTGTAAGTTAAAACCACAGCCAGAACGTTTTAGCCAATGTAGGCACCTTAACCGTGATCAAGCCAAGCTTAACTGCAAGCAGAACCAAACCACCCAGAGGCGTGCTAATCCCAATTCTAACCCTTTTGTTTGAATTGGTTACGGAAGTCCAACACAATATAAGTCATGCACCTTCCTAGAGTTCTGTTTGCTACAACAAAAGAGGGACTCATTCTCTTATATGCGCCAGAAAACAGAGTAACCTGGTTTGATCTACAGCAAGACAAAACCCGTTCCCCGTGGGGGCGTTGATCGATAGAATGGAAATGTGGATTTTATTATTTTCAGAGTTTGTCTACCGTCAAGTTGAGCACACTGTTCAAAATGGAGTTTTGTGTTCTTTTTCACACACTGCAGTAAACTTGCATACAAACCATTTTGCAATATTTAGGTAAATTTTTGGTTCATATACATAAATACATTTGTAAGGCAAAACAACATTTGCTAAGTCAGCTAGAATGTTTTGATATTAAAAAGTTTATCTCGACTATGACTTTAATAGATTTGATTTAATAAATCTGAAGTAATGTCTATACCAAGTGTATTTTAAGTGAACTCCCTTCACTATCAGTGGCTACCAAAATCCAGCCAAAGAAAAACAAATACTTCTATTGTATTTTTTCGCTATATGCAGATAAATTTGTAGTAAAATTGAAATCATTAAAAATTTTATATTTTAAATAATTTTTATTATAAAAAAAAAAAAAAAAATACTTTGAATATTATATTTTGTTGTTGTTGAATAAATTTCTTTTCCTTCATTGTGTATTTTTATTAAGGGTATATTTTTAAAATGTGTTTAAGCAATTGGTTAATTATTGGTTTTGTATATACCGCTCATTTCCTGCAAGAATGGCATAACAAAATTTCATGATTTTTGAGTTAATAGAGATAAATATATTGGCAATATGATGTTTTATCTTGAGTAAAATACTCATTTTGATATCTTGTGTACAGAATGTGTGAGACGAGTATATGCCGTTATTTCCATTCACATGTTTCGCTCTTTTTTTTTACTCACAACAACGAAACATCGTTAGTTAAGCCGCAGTAGTTAAGGTCGTGAACATCGTGTTGTTTTTGGAAAGAGTGACGTAATTTGCATTGTGGCTTTATATTAGTGCAAAGGTAAAATGTGTTTTATGTATTTAGTAAAAATTCTTATACATAAGTATACTGGCATATTCTTTGTTGTTTTCTGTTGTTTTTTTGTTGAAAAAAATGGTCTGATTATAATTAGCTATAACACGAAATATGTCATTATTTTTGGAAAAATGTTTATTATAAAGTAAATTGTTTTTTACTTATGACGTTATTGTTACTAAAAAATATGCATTTTGAACTATAAAGCAATGTTCATGTTACATTTTAGACGTTAAATCTAAAATTATCGCAATAACTCAAAATAACTATTGCTACCAGAAAAAAAAAAATACATATCTTCAAAATAATACAAACGTAAAACCTAAATTTTTTAGCTTTTTTAAAATGTCTGACTACAACCGGCGTAAATCATTATCTTGAAGCAAAAGACTTTTGTTATGAAATCTTATCACAAATATCATGAAACATAGTTTCTGATATGGTATTCAATATAATTTAATTTTAACTTTAAAAAATGCTTAATTAAAAAGATTTGCTTTTTTTTCACTTTACTTTACTTCACTTTTCATTTTTTTTTCACTTTACGAGACTTCGATATAAAGGACTTATACATATAAAAAAAAAGTTTTTTTCGCATTAAGAACTACACATTGTAGTCTACTATACTACTATCAATGATAACTCGAAGCATAAACAAACTTCCATGTAAAATCAATTATTAAAAATTTTTTCCTCTACTTCTTTCTACACGGATATATTAAATATAAGTTGATTTACAAGATGATATCAAAATATTTACATTTATTCATTTTTCTTCAGAGCTATAGTCAACTGAACACTTAAAACGCAGTTATCGCAAAGTCGAGAATTTTGAGTTATGCCGTTCTTGCAGCAAATGAGCGATATGTACATCGTTTTAGTTAAAGTTTTTCCTTTCTTAAGAAGGATTTTTTACAATACAAATTTGCTGTGATTAATAATTTTGAATTAAAGAAAACCACAAAAATAATAGCTGGGGGACCACTAGATGTTTCGTAGCCGCTACGTAACTCATCAGTACCTTTTATCAGTGTAGTGGTGGTGAGTAGTGTAGCAACTACGAAACAGCTGGTTCTCCCTCAGCTAAAAAGGTTTGATTATTTTTTCTGATCCTCTTCAATCAAAAATTAAAGATCACATCAAATTTGTATTGTAAAAAATCCTTCTTGAGAAAAAAAAAAAACTTGAACTAAAACACGATCTAAAAATGTACAAAAATCTAATTAAAAATATGATGAAGTTCAAAAAATTCAATAAATTAATATTTGCAATTCGTTGATTAATTCAGCGACTTTCATTATTGAACATGACAAAGAAAAACAAGTTTTGTGTACTTGGTCGTAGTAGTCGTATTGAAAAAAATTTTATCAGCTCTATGCATTTGTTCGTAACTTTTGCTTGCTTTGCTGCATCATTGCTTACACAGCCATTTATACATTTTTTTAATAGGAAGAACGTTTTATATATAATTTAAAAATATATTTATTTACTTCCATATTTGACTTTGCAAAATTCAATGCTCAATTTAAATAAAGCGAGCAAATAGATTAAAAAAGGATTAAAGAAAAAAGTTTGAAATCATAAGGTCATATAGAGTTTTAAAAAGCTTTAAATTTAAGCCATGCAGAAGTAATAAATAAAACGAAATATCACAAACTTTGAGTTAAATATCATAAAATTTTTTTAGAAACAAATATCGACAAAACTAAAGTTCATGATTTTACTAACAATTCTTTTGTTAATAGATTTGTTTTAGTATTTAAAATATAATTCCGGTTCATGACATTTAGTGTAAAGAAAAACATACTTTTTGCATTTTAAGCAAAATAAAATTCACAAAACTTTTATTGTGACCCAGCTTTATACATACTCGTATATGTATACAGGGTGTCTCGTAGTAGATTTATATTTTCAAACTTATATATTGTGTGGTTAAATTTCAAAGGTCGCTGATGAATGTGACATTTCAATTTCAGACTATTTCAATTTGAACCATATACAGATACACAATCGAGCAACGCATTAAAGTTATTCAGGCTTATTATGTAATCGGGCGTTCAAATCAAAATTCATATCATGCATATTGTGATTTTTTTGGGCAATTTTTTCGTCCAAATGTGCATACAATCGGAAAAATCGTGCAGAAATTTGAGCAAACAAATGATCAGAAAGGGTTTGTTTCTTTGCTGATTTTCCCTTTACACCAAGCGATAACATAAACTGTTTGTGTTCATAATAATAATATCGTGAGCATATAACAAATCAGAAAAGGAATAATAATCCCTAAACTCTTTAGACAAATGATGTTTAAGATAAAAAGTATATGTCATATTAAATAGTAAATAAAGAATTGAGAAAAAATTAAAATTTAATAATCCATGTGAAGAAAAATTTTTGTCCGGAAATTTTCACATGTGAAATTTACGATAAGGCTGAATATATGCCATTATTATGGTTACTTAATGAAAGTAATATAGTTGCTTTTTTATAATAGTATAATTAGGTATGTCATTAATATTGAAAATTTTAATAATACTGTGGTTGCTTCCATTTTTAAAAAGGTTGAACCAGAATATAGTATAGTTATGCATAACACCAGTGAAAAATTATAAATAGCTTGTTTTCTATGTTTCCCAGCTATCTATATGTCGACATTTCATAGGAACTACCCTAATCATCAGTAGACTTTGGAAGTTTTTGAAAGATATTCTCAAACATTCAACTTTGTATCCCAACAATATAATAAATATATATAAAAACATAAATATACTCGTATAAAGATTTTTCTTGTCTTCTTCAATCAAAAATTGTTAATCACAGCAAATTTGTATTGTAAAAAATTCTTCTTAAGAAAACACTTAAGAAAAGAAAAAAACTTGAACTAAAACCCGATGTACAAATGTACAAACCAAAAATCTTATATAAATATCTTTTCTACAATAAATTTATTTATTTATTTAACTATACAGTTGAAAAGTAAATTTGCAAAGTACGAGTATAGGATGGGCGGGGGGACGGAGAGTATATGCTAACGATGGTATTAACACTAATTTGCTGCGGCGCTGTGACTAACTATAATGACTTAGGCCTTCACATTTTTTTCTTGGATGACCCCTGTTTATGTACTGGAATTAGGAAAATAGATTTACGAAAAGGAGGAAAGAGGGAGTAGTGTTTGTGGACGTTTGACTGTCAATAACAAAATCTATAGACTATAGCAAAAGTGATCACAGCATTTAAAGTGTTGGAGTTAAATTAGTTAAAAATGATCACTGTCCTTCGACAATGTTCAGACTAACAAAATATAGTCGAACACCTCCCGCTCTGCAAAGTAATTAATTGCATTCAAAATACATTAATTAATAATAAACATATAAAGAAAATGCGGACGATAGTGCAAAAGGAAAAAACATGAACACGGGGTTGAAGGCGCATGCCTGCTGCCTATAATATTGAACATACGAGTATATATGTATGTAGAAAACACGAGCAATGGGTCTTGTTAACAGTACTTAAAAACGACGTTTTTATTGGAAGCATTGGAAATTATCTTTCAGGTCCTGGGCCTAAATTTCTTAAGGGCCTAAAATTCCTTAAGTAAAAGGATTAAACAAATTCAAAACTTTTTACAAATGTCGGACTGCATCCTCCCTCGATATCATAAAAAGTTGCCGCGTGATTAACAAAAAAATACCCCAAGAAAACTGTAAACTAATACAATTAGTTGAGGCCAACAGTTAACATGTGCGGGCGGGACGCTCTTGAAGGCCAAATAACAAGCCTGAAGGCACTTAAGAACTAATTAGAATGACGCGAGAGCTGTTCTCCAGCCCAGAGCCGCTTTACGACTTCACTTAGGAAGTTGCAGCGTGTCTAACAACGAAATATCTAGAAAAACTGTAAACCAATACAATTAGTGGAGGAAACCCGTTAAACAGTGCGAGCGAGACACAAAACTCTCGAAGGCCGATCGCTATTAAGAAATAATTCGATGACGCGAGGTCTGTTCTTTAGCACACAGCTGCTTTGCGACTTTTTCGCAATAAATGTATTTTAGCATATTCAATAAAAAATATCCTTAATATATTTGCTTTCTGCAAAAACATTGTTAAACATTTTAAATAGTATTACCATTAAAAAGTTCTAACATTTTGTATATTACAATTTATAATCGTACATAAACTAGCTTTTACCCGTGACTCTCTGCCTAGAACAGGTACTTTCAGTGGTGTGTTTCGACGCGAAATTAAAACTAAAAAAAAAATCGTTTTATTATTGAATCATGACTACACATGTGTAAGATTGATAAGTTTTATATTCTTTCACTTTTGGAGTAGTACTATAATTACGTACAGTTTGCTATAAAACGTTTTTTGTTTGTAAACATTTTGTAGAGCTATTTTGAATTGAAATTGCACATCTCAGAGGATTATATCCCTATTTTTCCTATAATTGCCTTCACAATACTTAACCTCATATGCATAATTTGGAACTTTGTGGCCTTACAGAGTACAATAAGGGTTCTCATTAGTAAGACTCATATCAGGGGAAAGCAACTGTACTCGTACCAGCCCCAGAAAGATGAGAAAGTGTACAGAGCACGATGTCACTTGTTTAGTAATTCAACAAGCTTGCCATCGAGATCTCACAATATTTGCCCGTTTATCTTGCCTATAAATTCATTATTCGGTGGTAAAATGGTTCTTTCTCATTTCCATCCCCTGTCTTCTGTATTATTTTTGAGGTTGGGACTAATATTGCCTTTTAAAATATCTGAGTCTTTGAGAATATTACTGAACTAAATTTTCAAAGTCATCATATCATTACCTCTTTGCATGCAATCTTCCGCAGGTTTGTGATGAGAAAAAGGTTTTTTTAAATGCATTCCTAGCGAAGGGATATCCGGTATAGGCTGTCTGAAATCACCAGTTAAAAGTACCATCATCCCTCCCATAATAATTTAATTGCTCTCAAGATATTGATTAGTATTATTATTATTATTATTATTATTATTATTATTATTATTATTATTATAATTGGCCACTTGCGCTGCGACCATTACGGGTTAAGAACGTCAAGAAACATAACTAGCTCCTTCATTGGGAGTGCTAGTAAGTCCCCTTAATTCAACATATGCGCTTGCAGCAGCCTATATCTCCTATGTACCAATGCTCCACAGTGGGTGATTGATCAAGTGTTCCATTCACTTCTCTTCCTTACCGCAGAATCTGCAAATGTCTTTGTTGGAAATGCCCTTCCTGTACAAGTGCTTAAGGCAGGTATAATGACTTGTAAAGGCACATGTCCATGTTCTGAGATTTTTCCTATCCAGTTTTAGAGCACATTCGGCCCTCTTTGCATCAAAGTTTGGAATATTCTTGAAATGTTCAAGACCAGCTGTTTCGTTCCAAAGTAGCTTCATGATGGACACCGTTCATCTCTTACCATCTCATTAAGAAGGCTTTTATTGAAATCAAATGTTGGATTGAGGACACTAAAAGTCCCTTCTGCTCTTTTTGGCGTAGATGTCAGCCATCTTATTGTTGGGTACAATGCACTCCATATGTAGAGGTCATCCCTGAGTACTGGTCCAAAATAAAAAAAAAAAAAAAAGATCGTTGGTAGAAGTCCAAATATGAATTCTACTCAAGCCAGAGTTAATGACATTTACGCACTTTCCCAATAGTCATAATTTTTCTCTCCCTTTGTGGGGCGGATCAAATTTCATCTAAATCGGCTCAGCGTCTTAAGCACGAATATATCTTTGTTTACTTGAGCATAAACTTTCAATATAAATCAATTCTTAAGTTAAACAGAAAGCCGCCTTTTCGTGGTTTCTTTATTGCCGTTTTAAAATGCTGTTGCATTTTTTTACTAAATTTGTTATGAATGCAAATTTTGCAAGTTGGATTATTACAATTGGCTGTAACTTGAATTTCCTTCTTTTGCTGCATATTACTTTCCGTGGAGCTTTTTTTTTATTTTCGCTTTAACATATTTTTGCAGTAGCGAAAAAAATCGTTTTCTTGCAGAGCAATAACATCAGAAAGGCGGAGTATGAAAGTACTTTTTAGTGAAGTTAATAAAACAAACTTGTGTGTGCATGTTTAGATTAAAAGAGGAAGTGTTTTAGGTCCTTTTACAAATGATACATTAACTGGCTACTTAGCAAAGGTATTTGTGAACAATATTTTTTTTATTTTTATATTTTTAGTGACTTGTTCTGTTTTGGGTATGCATTTCTTGTATATTATGTGCCCCTATATGCATATATGATTCATATTCATAAAAGAGATTTAATTTAAATGTTAGCAATACTGGTATAAGGATGAAATATTATTATTGTAGAAGATAATTTGATAGCAATCGAAAAATTATAAACAGATTGTTTTCTATGCTTCCTAGTTGTCTATATATCTACATTTCATAGCAGCTAACCTAATCATCAATTGACTTGGAAACCTTTGAAAGATATATTTTTTTTTTGATGCAGCGGTTACGTAATCGTTTGCCAACTCATCCCAATCATCGTCACCACTTTCATGTCTTGAGCTAACAGGAGGCGTTTTCCTCAAAAACACGTGTTTTGCGCCTAACATGTAGAAATAAACAAGTTTTCAAGCAAAACACCTTAATCTACGTGTTTTGGAGCAAAACACTTCGAAAATGTCCCATACAACACTGCTTGTACTGAATAATAAAAAATTTAACATTTCTCTATCCATCCAAAGTGATTGAAAAACTCGAAAAACATAAATTTTCATTTGTCATGATATAAATATTATTTTCTATACACAAGTATATAATAAAAATATTTATTTGCAGAAAACCAATAATATAACTAGCTAAAGGCTTTTATGGAATGAATTTTTTTAATACCATGGCAGTTGGGGCAAAAAATAATTACTGTATTTGCCTACAGTAAATATAAAAACGGTCTAATGCAAGAGCATTACGATCTTCGGTTAAACGCATAAGCGCTTTCCAGCGCAATACAAAATCAATAAATTCAGCAGAACAAGAGAAAGTGTTTTAAACGCCTGCCTATTTTCCATTCGTACCATTTAAAAAAATAAACCAGATGTGCTGCTTTACCATTCATGTTGCAATGATGTTTCGTTACAACCCAAAAACCACTTGACCTTTCCTAGGTTAGTTTACCATGTCTCATAAAATAATTATTCCATAATCATTATTATTCGTAACTTAAAAATATATACTCCAATCAAGGAAATACAGGTTTCATTGATAAATTCTTTCAATGTCCAGATAATTTACTCTGAGAAAAATTCCAATTTTCCATAAACCAAACCCTCAATATTATTAATAAATCCTTAACCGATATTACCAAATCCTTATACAAAGCTGCCTCCATTTGATAGAGCAACCTGCACAAACTTCTTGCTGGATGTTAAAGGCTATTAAAAATCAAAAACCATAGAAAATATATCCTCTTCAAGTCAACATGTAAAAATTAACAGGTATCTGATCTAAATAGACACTTGACATTTCCTATACCTAAAACAGTATGTAGAGAGCTATAATAGCACTCCATTGCTTTGGGTAACTACTGCAATGATTAAAACCGTCTTTTCCGTGGAGTTACAAAAGATTGCGATGATGACTTTTGGAATAAGGGGGATTAAATAAAACTCTGACAAATAGCATCATATATTTTTTTATGATTTTTTGAATCATTGCTTTACTTTTCATGCTTTTTTATTTTTTTTTTTAATAATACTTACATAGATATATAATAATTTTGAAAAACTACAAAAACTATAAATAATAAATTGAAAATAAGCTGATGTCAAGCTAACTTGGAAAATTTGAAATTAAAACCACTTCATATTTTAATGGAAACACTTCGAAATGTTTTTCTCAAAACAAGTGTTTTCCTTTATAGTGGAAACATACAGCCCAATTATAAATAAAAATTCCGCAGGAATTTTATCACTTTTCTCTTTCCTCCAATTATGAACAAAAATTAAGTATGAGGTTTTTTATTTTTTCTTTTCTCCACTCGTTGAAAACACTCAACTCTTCAATTCTCACGGACAAAAATTGTGATTTTTTTCTTTAATATGAATTGAAAAAAGTACTTTATGTGAGAAATAAATTCCGAGAGAAATAAATTCCGTGAGAATATTCATAATTGGGCTGATAGTATTAAATTACGCTTTCAAAAATTATTGATGAGAAGAATTTATATGAACATATGTAACGAAATATATTTTTTATTTACAAATTGTGAATTTTTCAAAAGATTAACGGCCGGTTTCATAAAAAATATTGTATGTTTATTAAACACTTATTTCATAAATTTCCTATAGATATTTGTCAAATAACAGTTTAATAAACATACAATATTTTTTATGAGTAAGGCCATTTTTTTTTTTTTTTTTTATTTATTTTTTTTTATTTTTTTAAGCATTTTTTTATTTATTGAATCTTCAAAATGAACTAACAATAAGTATTCAAATCTTAATACTAAATTTAAAATTAAAAAATGTAATTCTTAAGTCCGGCCAATGCTAGACAAAAAGTTTTATTATGCGGGAGCTATTTCGGTAAAATCACCTATTGAGCAATCTGATGGTGGCAGCGGTATCCCTTCTTTTAAGCCGAGTGTGGCCGCCAAAATTAAGTATATTGCGAGCAAGAGGGTTTGGATGAAGTTCCAGTTTACTGATATACCTTGTCGCGTACTTAGAAAATTCCTCTTTTACCAGCGGAACACTCAGATCGTTATGAATTCGTGAATTTTTTACGTACCATGGAGCTGCAGTAATCGTTCGTAGAATTTTGTTTTGTCGCCTTTGGATTTTTTCAATGTTTGACGCTGAGTAAGGCCATAAAACTAAAATTGTATATTATTGAAATTATATTTATTATTATGTATAATTGCAACCTTGTCGAGCATTATTTAGTCCGCACAAAATCTAGAAATGTCAAACTAAAAGCAGAGCTATTCAAATAGCTAAAATCAGCTATAAAAGAAGGATTCATACGACTACAGCGAAATAAGTATTTACATTTATCACTGCTTATCGAAATCTAAATTTCATTAGTTAGTTTTTTCTTCTTTCATCATTCATTATTATTTTAAAACTTATTTCTATGGACCAAACTTTTAGTTTTTTGTTTAGCAAATAAAACCGATAATAAAACTTTTCTGTATCGATCTTGATTTGAAAATGGTTGTAAAGTTTATTGATGTGGATAATGGATTTGCTAGTTAAATGGACGCTTCGTTCACAGAATTAAATATATGCTGACAAGAAATATGCCCATACAGGGGCAAGATTTTTGAAATCATTTAAAAAACAGCAAAGTTATGAAAGAACAAAATATGAAACGTACTAGAGTCGATGTGTAATCGTATAAAAAAATATTTAAATTTTTTTTAAGATGTTTTCCTATAATTCCGATTTTTAGTGCTCAAGGGACGACTTAATATAGGCGTAGCTTTGCTTCTGCCGTATTGTAATAGATTGTAGATGTTTGTTGAACAAAGAATGAAAAGGAGACCAAAAAATTAGGTTTTCATCTAATTTTTTTTTACAAAATGTATGACTCATATATGTTTCGCTTTTTCCGTCTTAAAATGTTTCACATGAATGTTTTTGTTTTTATTGTAGCCACAGAGAAATCAGATGAAGGACAATAACCAACCCAAGATGACGAGTCCTATCCCAAACTATACATCTGCATGCTAGCAATATCCAACATCAGGTAATCTGTTTGGTAATCAATTTTACAAAATATATTTCTTTTTCTTCTGCTCTTTTCAAAAAAGTTTTATATACATACGAGTAGGTTTGAAACTTTGATTCCACCGTTTTTATTCCGAAATTCGAGGCTTTATTAAAAAAGTCTGTTTATACATTTATGATGCAAAGTATTGTCCATCGCCGGTCACTACTTTCTACCATCTTTCAGGTAGCACGGAAATCCCGCGTTGAACAAACTGGTCATCTTTTCTTGCAATCCACGAATCGATCCAATCTTTTACTTCTTCATAAAACCATAAATGCTGGGCAGGCCAGTCGTGTGCCATTGATTTAAACCAATGTTAGTCGGAGGGTGCGACGTCTGGAGAATATGGCGGGTGGGGTGGGAATGCCCATTTCAACATTTCAAAGTACATATATCTTGACCACTTTCGCCGAGCATTATCATCCTGTAAAATCACTTCCCCCCCGGGGAACAGGTTTGGCCTTGGCGTATTCCTAACCAGGCCACTCTGTTTTTTGGGTAAAGAAGGGAAGGGGTTCCTCCTTTGTTGTAGCAAATAAAACTCTAGGAAGCCGCATGACTTGTGTTGTGTTGGCTTCCGAAACCCTTACCAAGGCTTTAAATTCGCAGAACGGAAATCAACATGGCCCTCGGGTGGTTCTGCTTGCAGTTCAAACCGGGCTGATCATGGATGAGGTGCTTACCTTGGCTGAAACGTTCTGGCTGTAGTTGTAGACTACAACGCAACGCAATAATTGTTTGGTGTGTGGCTTTTTACGGGGACTAACAACCTCCAGAGGGTCTGTTGCCTTTACAACAGATACCTTGATCGTAAGGAGCCATTGGTTATGGTTGACGGTTGAGTTGGTTTAAGGTCTGATGCTGCTAGTGGGCTTCGGCCTACCAACACATTAAGCTTTGTCTTCCATAGATTGCTGGGAAATTGCATTCAGGAGGAGTTCGGGGAGGTCCGACCTCCTCAACAAGAAGAAGCTCATATGGCTACAAACATATGGCAAGAATTGCTACCTGTGTGAGCCTAGCCAGCCACAAGGGGGCGCTGGTGAATCGTGAATAATTCATTCTGTGGAACTGTTCCATCATCAGATAAGGCCGGATGGCAGGTGCTGATTTAAATCTTTTTCACAACTGTAAAATCACTTCAGCATGTCGGCCATTTGTCTTCCAATATTCGGCTCTAACACATTAACTACATTCGATAACGTTGCCTGTGATTGTTTCAGCCGGTTTTAACAACTCATTATATACTACGCCAAGCTGGACGCACCAAGTATTTAGCATGACCTTGGAACCATGAATATTTGCTTTGGCCTTCGACGTAAAAGCATGGCCGAGATGTACCCACGATTTTCTGTGCTTGGGATTATCATAATGAAGCCAACTTTCGTCCCGAGTCACAATGCGGTGTAGAAATCCTTTCCGTCTTTGCCTTACAAGCAGCTGTTCACAAGCAAACAAATGCTGTTTAACACCTGTCTGCTTCACATATCCTTCAGGCGTGTTAAATTGCTTGTTACGCCACATCCAATGATCTTGCCAGAATTTGACGTGAGTAGGCTTTTATAGGAATAGAGTTTGGCATGAGTCTTGATCAAGTAATGCCTCCTAATTTTGTATCTTCGAAAACCATTTCTTCGCCATCGCCGAGCTGATTTTCGATGTAAAAATCACCATTCTTGAAACTACTCTCAGCGCATTCTTTCACTAATAGCGGCCTAACCGTGGGTAGTCGATGAGTCTTGGTCGTAGATTTCTTCATATTACACCACGAAATTAGAACCTCCTGCAAATGACGATATTTTGGCTTACTTGTTTAGTCGAGAATAACTTTATGATGCAGACAATAAATCGCTTAATGCTTCGATGGTACTATGTTTGCAAATTCCTATGACATCTACGACCTATTTGTTTTGTTGACGACCACTTACATCTACATCTATTGCAAAATGGCAGAAGCAATGTTGTATACCTAATATATTGTTAAAAAACTTTTTTTTTGTATTTGTATTCGTGTTTGCTTGTAAAAACTCTAAAATATACCTCAAATAGCTGCCTATAAACTCTTAAGGCTGCAACATGAAAATCACTTGTTTGCTCAATTTAAATAAATACCATCGCCGATTTACTCTTCATCAAACACAAATATTGAAAACCGTAAAGCAATCAATTTGTTTTCGTACAAAAGTGAAAGTAATTAAGTGAAGTGAAACCAATCGCTAATATCAGTTATAGTATTTGCAGTAAATGCCTGCTTAATCATTTTTCAAAAAGTTTGTCCTTGCAAGTTTTGCATATTTGCAAAAATATGAAAATAGTTTCAAATGTCATTTTAAATAATGTTTTTACTTTACACATTGAGGGTTTGCCTTTCTTGGCATAATAATACAAAATTTATTTGAGTCTAAATGAAGGGGATAATTATTTTGTGTATATGCTTCCACTACTTTGCATTAAACTGATGGTATTGGTGGTAGCAGACATGTTAAACATACAAAAATTTCGTGTTGACTGTGAATTTCAAGGATAAAGCATTTTAATAAATTGTTAATTTCCATGTTACTGACTTAAATTTTTAAACTACTCAGTAACTTTCAGCAGAAATTAAAACGTTTGCCTAAAAAGTTATTGTTATATTTATTGCTCGTTTAAATAGTATTTTAATTTATTGATCATTTGTTCTTTCACTGTACGAATATAACAAAGAGCAAAAATTTGTATATAAAGATACATTAAAGTTCTTGGGAAAGGGTAGAAGGATGGAAAACTCTCACATTCAGAAAATAAATATTATTATGCTTTACAAAAGATCTATAGCTATAATAGTATCAAAAATCAAAACAAGAAAACTAAATTTCAATTAACGTTAAAATGCTGTTCATCTTACAATTCGAGCATCTGTCTGTATCTGCCGCCACCCCCCGGGGAACAGGTTTTGCCTAGGCGTATTCCTAACTTAGGCGCTCTGTTTTTTGGGGAAAAGAGGGGAAGGGGTCCCTCGTTTGGTGCGGCAAACAAAACTCTAGGAAGCCACATGACTTCCGAAACCCTTACCAAGGGTATAAATTGGCAGAACGGGGATCAGCATGGCCCCCGGGAAGTTCTGCTTGCGGTTCGACCCGGGCTGATCATGGTTGAGGTGCCTACCTTGGCTGAAACGTTCTGGCTGTGGTTGAAACCTAAAACGCAGGAAGGAGTGTTAGTATCCTTGATAATTGTTTGGTGATGGCTTTTTTCGAGGGCTTACAATCTCCCGAGGATCTGTTGCCTATACAACAGATACCTGTACTGTAAGGAACCAGTGGTGATGGTTGACGGGTGAGTTGGTTTAAGAGCTGATGCTCTTAGTGGGCTTCGGCCTACCAACTCATTAAGCCTTGTCCTCCATTGATTGCTGGGAAATTGCATACATGAGGGATTAGAAAGCCCGAACTCCTCAACAAGAAGTTGTTCATATGACCGCAATCATATGACAAGAATTGCTACCTGTGTGAGCCTAGCAAGCCACACGGGGGCGGTGGTAAATCGTGAAAAATTCACTCCGTGGAATTGGTCCACCATCAGGTTAGGCCATCAAGGCAGGTACTGATGTAAATCATTTTCACAGTTGTATCTGCCGCCAAGTGTTGATATAGGTGTGTGCCCGTTTTATCGTATTTTTAATAACTTTCCGCAATATTTTTGGTGATAACTGTTCACATTCCTGTTAAATATTTGCCTTTAGATCAGTGATTGGCTGGGACTTGTTGGCATATACCCGTGACTTCAAATAACCCTAAAGAAAGAAGTTTTGGGATGCATAAATTGGGTGGGCTTGTTTGGATCGCCAAAACGAGAAAATAAGCAACCAGAAAGTGATTCATTCATCCCATTGTGGCTTTAGAACCATATGTTTAACAAGCCCCACTCACTCACTTATCGTGGCCCTATATCGTGCGTTAGTAACAGTAAAGTGGACACTGCACCACGCTGTAGCCTTAAATAGATGTAATGGCTTTTCATCCATCGCTTGCAGATTTTCAGTGCCCACAAACAAAGATTTTTATTAACGTGGCGCTCGCTTGTTTGCCTGTTCGTATTTTGCAGCTTTCTGGTTCACAAATATTATATAAGTGACGGAAAAAGACAATTACAAAATCTGTTATACCTTACTGTTATTATTTGGATGGGAAAATATCACTTGCAAAAGCTATTACACCTCATTATTATAATGGGATGTGGCCCTCATCGGCCGTTTACCCTGCGACAATTGTTAATCTATTGTGTGTTCCCATGCCACATTATGGGGTACACTACGTCAATACACCGGACTAGCTCCTACATTGGCAATGATAGTAAGTCCCGTGCACTCAACGTAAACTGTGATCCAATGCTCTACAGTGGGTAAGCAAGTGCTTCATTGACTCCTCTTCTTTGGTGGAAATGTCGTTCTTGTGCAGGTGCTTAAGGCAGGTATAAATAATGTAATGCAAGTGTTCTAAGGCTTTTTCTATCCAGTTTTAGAGCACGTTCGGCTCTCTTCGCATCAAAGTTTAGACATTTCTTCAAATGTTTAAGACCAGCTGTCTCGTTCCAATGTTGCCTATGATGGATTTCTTCATCTCCTCAATAAGGAGACTCTTATTTATTTATAAAGGGTGGTTAAATTTCAAGGGCCGATGTTGATTTTGAATAAAACACAAACTATTTAGGAAATTATTGTAATTTTATTTTATTATGATATATTGGTATTATTCAATTATGTATAAGACAAAATATCGGCCAAATGGGCGCCGCGATCACGGCGGCACACCTCCATCCGATGGTCCAAATTTTCGATGACCCTGAGGCATAATGGAGGTTCTATGCCGTTAATGTGCCGAATTATCTCATCCTTTAGCTGTTGAATTGTTGCTGGCTTATCGACGTACACCTTTTCTTTCAAATAACCCCAAAGAAAAAAGTCCAACGGTGTCAAATCACATGATCTTGGCGGCCAATTGACATCGCCATTACGTGAGATAACACGGCCATTGAATTTGTTGCGCAAAAGAGCAATTGTTTCGTTAGCTGTGTGGCAAGTGGCACCGTCCTGCTGAAACCACATATCGTCTACATCCATATCTTCCAATTCGGGCCATAAAAAGTTCGTTATCATCTCACGATAGGGAACACCATTCACAGTAACTGCCGCCAGCACATAAACCGCACCAAACAGTCACTCTTTGTGGGTGCATTGGTTTTTCGACAGTCACTCTTGGATTCTCATTCGCCCGCATTTGGGCGAATGAGAAAAATGTGGTTTGTTGACGAATCCACTGAGGTGAAAATGTGCCTCATCACTGAAGATGATTTTCTTCGAAAATTTATCATCATTTTTATAATAAGTCTCGATAACTTTAACACGTTGTTGGATTGTGTATCTCTCCATGGTTCAAATTGAGTAAGTCTGAAATAGAGAAATGTCAAATAAAATTTGGAAAAAAACTTGGCGCTTAGGTGTGGTTCACATTCAACATCGGCCCTTGAAATTTAACCACCCGATATATTTATTTCAGCTAAATGCTTAATAACAGCTGAGAAATCAATATAACATGGAAATAGATAGAATTAATATAACAAAAATTTCATTAGAAAACTACAAACAGTTATAAATATAATCACACAACAAAAGGAGTATTCTCTTAGTAACATGAATATTGTCAGATAAGTCGATGAGATCATAAAATCATTGAAGCCAAAAGTTGAAGTGGGGCCAATAAAAGTACCCTCTGCTTCTTTTTGTCAAACATATCATGTCCTTGCACCCAGATCAGAGTAACCTGGTTCTGGCTTGCCAGTTGATTTAGCCTGTTGTGACATTCCAATACTATTCTACATTCCAGTGGACGTAAGACACAACTGAACTATAACCCGTTGTACAAATGTACATACCGAAAATTGAATTTAAAAATTATAAAGTTCAACAGAAATTCAATAAATTAATATATCCAATTATACCAGTAAAAAAATTATAAATAGCTTGTTTTCTATGTTTCTCAGCTATCTATATGTCGACATTTCATAGGAACTACCCTAATCATCAGTAGACTTTGGAAATTTTTGAAAGATATTCTCAAACATTCAACTTTATATCCCAACAATCCAAATAAATTGCTGAGAATTTGAAAAGAAAAATGCTCTAATAATATCCGTCAAAACACAAAAAACAAGCTTTTCTATTTAAAAAAGTCTCTAACATTTCTTTACACCTATATATCCAATTATATTTTAAACTTTGAAGGCCCATATAATCTGAATTAGTACTGACTGGCTATCATAGGTTGTTTTAATCAGCACTCCTTTGCCTCCCCTATCAAAAAGTATTTCAACCACTTCCCTTATTGCGTACACTTCCACTTGGAAGATTGTGATATTTTTGCTAAGAATTATATACCTGCGTGCTCTAGGTATCAATATTTCCATTTCAACGCCTTGGAGCGTTTTGGTTTCATCTGTATTAAATTTGGTTCCATCGTGTCCTATTCTTCCCTTGTTGGGAAGATGAGCCTTAACTTCCTGGTAAAGGAGTCAGTTGGATCTATGAGGTCACTTGTTTGTGACATATTGATTACGTCTGTGATATCCTTTAGGATCCCAAGATAAGATCGATAAGGTTACTTGTCTTTAGTTTTTCGATTTTGTAAATTGAGATCACCTGAATGGCTGCCTCAACCATGTTAAGCGGGGTTAGGTTCAGAGTTTCTATATCTAGCGTTAAGGTGGCTTTCATCGCCCCTATGATACATAGGCATGCAAGTCTCTTACATCTTACAATAGGGTGATTAGTCTTACGCCACCTTATATAAGTTCTAAAACTTTAATTTATAAAAAAGTCCAAGTTATTCATCAAGCATAATTACATTACAATATTTTATACAGTTTTTTTTTTACCAAGAGATGGCAGGCATTGTGTTTTGAATTAAAAATAAAAACGATTTGTTTATTCTCAATGAAGTAAAAAAAAAACAGAGAATACATATTTGTTCATGTATTCCCAACGATTTTTGTGTGTTTGTAAATTTGTATAAATTTGTTTGGATAACCAATATCTATCCGTTGCATTTCATGCAATATTTAAAATTTGAATTTCATGTTTGTTTTAACCACGTATTTTATACCCAACAATTGGGAAAATAAAGCCAAAACTTTTAATATAAACAAATTCTGAAACCACTGCATGTGTTACCACTTTGTAACTCAATACAATTTTGTGGACGACACCAAAATCCTAGTGACAAAAGCAATATATATTTCATTTGCATTTATTGTTTGTTTAAATCCAAGATTAAACTTAACAGAGATTTAAATTTGAAAAAAACAATGGCCGTAACATGCTTAAATATTCTCTGGGAAGAGATATACATACATACATATAAGAAGAGGAAATGAAAGCATATTTTGCTAAGGACATGCATTGAGTTTTCACTAAAATTTGAGGAAAGGTGACCATACTTTTATAGTAATTACAGCAACTCTATTGATTCACTAGAGCATCGACGCAGTGTGGGGTGTGTTACTCTGTTCTATCGTTACTACAATGGATTTTACTCTGACGAGATTAGGGATCTTGTTCCCGAAACGCGCACATTTTTACGTAGCATGCGTTCATCGTCCAGAGCTCATCCATCTGTGGTTGATTGCCCGGGAAATCGTTTTACGCATTACAGAGAGAATTCGTTTTTCAGCCGTACTCTTCGTCTGTGGAATAAGTTGCCTGCAGACGTGTATCCAGTATGTTATAACGTTAGAAAGTTAAAGTCAAATGTTCACAAACACTACTCCTTCTTTTCCCCTCCTCACAACCTATTTTCCTCGTTGTGGTACAATGCACTGCATATGTAGGGGTCATCCAGTAAGTATTGGTCCAATATAAAAAAAAAAATAGTAAGTTAATATTTCAAGCAAAATAGTTGATATTATTAACTGGCAATAAAACCTTTCACAAAAACAAAAACAAGCATTTCCACACGTCTCTACTTTTTCTTGCAAAAATTTTTAAATCTACTGATGATAAGTGTGGCTCCTATGAAATGTCGACATGTAAACAGCTAGGAAACATAAATATCAAGGAGTGTTTAGTTTAGAAAATGATAACGACTTTGCAACAAAAAGTTGTAAAAATTACAAACATAAAAGGATATATAAGACTTATCTTATCCTGGTAACTATAAGATTAATTCAGCCATTTCTTAAGATTCTAGACTACAAAATTTTACTTCAAAAAGTTATACCACAAATTTTTTCAATTTATTTTGAATAGACTCAAAGATTTGCTGAAACTAATGTGAATAGATTTGAATTGCAGGAACAAAGCGTTTAAAACGATAAAGGACTTATCCTGCCATGTTTTAAAATCTCAAAAAAAGAAGAAAAAGAAATACACAGCTCGTTCAAAAAACCTATTTTTTCTATGACAAGATATGTCCACCACGTCTAGTACAAGATTATTTTGCTCACCATTCTTGCATAAACCTTATCACACTAATGCCTCTTACTAGTATCTCAGTTTCCGCATTATTGATTATGCAGCTCTTCTAAACTATAAATTTATTTAATATGCACATTTATATAAAATAATTGCAATTATTTTCAATGATAATATGCATAAATATAAGCCTGTTTATATAATTTGTTTTTTTTTTCATAAATATTTGGTTAGATTTAAATAACCGCAGTTTATTCATGACAAATTTTATTCAATCATGCACTTTTCATTAGATTTGAGAAATTTCAAAAGCCAAAGAATTGCAAATATGTAGTTATAACGGGCTGATGCAACCATCATTTTAATTAAATTATTTTATTTATTTATTTATTTAATGAAATATACAAATATATATTCAGGATTGAATACGGCAATAATAAATGGATATGCGAAGATTTTTTGAAACAACGAGTTCATATTTTCAAATATATTAATTAAGTTGCAAAGGCTGAGCATTGCAAGTATATATACACACATGCGAATATTTGTTTAGTAATACATTTTCTCAAAATGCCAGTAATTAAAAATTTGCGCACGTTTCAGTTTATTGTAAAACAAATAAAATATTTTAATATTCCACGTACCACAATTTTAATTAACACTTTTCGCAAACGTTTTGTGGTTTTTATTTTTTTTTGTCTTTATTTTTAATGGTTACTGGTAAATTTAGAGTAAAAAGGTTATAATATCACAGCCGAAATTTTTTCGGAATCGCTTACAAAGCTGCTGAGAATAGTATGAATTTTTAATGGTGACTTCTATTCTTCTATGTATTAAAAACTTGAGCTGTATACAAACGGTAGGTAGTTAGATCTTACAATATTGTCAGTAAAATATTTTTAAATGTCTTACTCGTAAAACCGAATGAATTGCGAGTTTTTTATCTAACAACGTTGTTAGAAAAAACAAGGTCAGTTCATTGTAAGACTCAGTTCATGGTCACACACCTGACAACCATGACAACACTATTCGTAGTCATTGTCGGATATTGTAAGCTCGTTTCTTATTGGTAGGTATGTTAAGGTATCTGACAATGGCACAAGAAATCAGAGAAATATACCTATTGAAATATTATAAACAAAAGAAAAGGTTTAAATTTAATAAAACTTTGTGATAGAGATTATTAATATATTAGATGTACAACTTTGCTTCCACCTTTTGCAATAGATGGGTGTAGCGGTCAATGGTACGTGGGCGGTTCGGAAACTTCTTAGCCTATCAACGAAAAGGAATATATTTAGAATTCAATATAATCTACTGAAACAACACTTAGTCCAACGCTTTTCTAGCAATTCTATCCCTTGATTAAAATAGTTTTCCTAAAGGTCTTCAAAATAGTGGCTTACAACTGTAATTGCATCTTCATTTGAGGTAAAACGCTTGTCAGCAAGGAATTTTTTTAGATTTGGGAGCAGGTAAAAGTCACTAGGAGGCTAAATCAGGAGAATAAGGTGGGTGGTCCAGCAACTCATACTTTAATTCGTTGATTTTAGCTGTTGTTAAAACACTCTGGTGCGTTGTCTTGATGAAAAATTATTTTTTTGTGCTGTAAGCCAGGACGTTTTTCTCGAATTTGTACATTTAATTGATCGAAAAGGTTGCAATAGTACTCTGACTTTATTGTTTTACCCTTTTGCAGATAGTTAATCAATAAAATACCTTTGAAGTCCCGGAAAACCGTTGTCATAACTTTACCAGCCGATTGAATTGTTTTCGCCTTCTTTGGGCCACTTCCTCCAGCTTCAGTCCATTGTTTGGATTGTTCTTTTGTCTCTGGAGTATAGTGGTGGATTCATGTCTCATCAACAGTTATGAAACGACCCTTAAAATCCATTTCGCTTAAAACGATTCAAACAAGCTTGAGAAATGTTCATTCTAATGCGTTTTTGGTCGACTGTTAACAAATGCGGCCCCCATCTTGCAGAATATAGTTCTATAGTTCTTCATGAAAAATTAAATGGACTCGATCATTTTAAATGCCCATGATATTAGCTTTTTCACGCACTTTTATTCGTCGATTATTTAATACCATATCATGCACTTTGGCTACAATTTCTGTTGTTGTTGCTGTTTTTGGACGTACACTACGTGGTTCATCTTCAATGCTTGTACGACCACGTTTAAATTCAGCAACCCAATTTTTTTACTGTTGCATATGAAGGAACACTTTCAACTAACACATTTACCATATCATTATGAATTTTCCGATATATCTTTTTTATGTAAATATTTAATGACATTGTAAAAAAATCGCGGATGCGTCTTTTGTGAACACCTATTTCTACGAGTATGTGAAGGAGTTACCAGATCGAAACAAAATATAACATGTGTTCATAGCAGAGATGGAAGTTGCTAAAACACTTAACTTTTTTCTCTTTGTACCGCGGTTTTTGTGCTGGGCTAAGAAGCTTCCGAACCGACCTCGTACTTCGATGGCGTTTTGTTTACCTAAGCTAATTGTGTGACATTTACGATCTATGAGTATTTATTTCGACTACTACTTACCGCTACACCCATATATCTCAAAACGACGGAAGCAAAGTTGTATACTCAATATATTTTTCCTTTGAAAGTTCTAACAATGTCTAACAATGGTTCTGACAAAGTTTGCTACAGATTAAGCTTTAGGCACATAGACGGCAGCAGACAGCAAGCAGCAATTTGTCAAAAATAATATACATGTGTTCAAATGCACACGATTATTTTAATGATATCACAGCAGCACGACTTCACAACAGCAATTGCTGCTGCTGCTAACTTAGAATAATTTCTATTTTCGTAAACACCAAAAAGTAAATGCAGTGCTGCCACTATAAGTATAAATTGGCAGCAATAAGAACTAAAATTTGTTTGAAATATTTAATAGAAATAAACATCACATAAATAAATTAAAATAAAGATATAAATTGATTAGTTTGTACAGTTTTACGTGATATTATTACGTTTTTAGTTAGTAATTTTAATTTTATTCATGTAAAATATATATGTTGCAGCACTGAAATTTGCATTGTTTAAATACACATAGTGCTGCTGCTGTCTTTAAAATAATTATGTTGCTGATGAGACGGCAGCATTTGAAGCTAACTTCATTTGTACTCGTGAAGTTGTGAAGTCTGCTGTCGTCTAAGTGTTTAAAGGTTTAGGCTGAAAATCGTGTAAACTGACAATCTTTGTTCGCAGACAAATTTATTGTTATACACTTGCGTGTCAACAAAATTGAAAGTTTTCTTTACTAATGTCTGAACTGACAAAATATCTATAATTATAAATTTTTCAATATCAGTGCGCTGATGTTACACTACCATCAGATCTAACAGTTGTGTACATAGCTCTCTGCTTTTCAATGATAAATTAAATAAAGAGTATGTTTTTTGAAATGATTCTGCAAAATTCACTGCGAAAAATTTCTTTCGATGCAGCTGGGACTGTTCGATTGATGAACAAATACTGCGAATTATTTCAAACTACTATAAGCATCAAGACTGCCTGCTTAATATTTTATCACAATTTTTCGTTGTGTTATTTTCCGTTAATCATTAGAACATTACTTGAAATTTATTATGCGTAAAAATTGTTTGTACATCTACTGGTAAAAGTAAAAGTCTTTTTAATTAACTAACATACATAAATAAATACTTATTTATATACACTTATTTATTTTATATACACATCCAGGTTAATTAATTTGCTTAAACACCTTTTTCAGTTTTTTTCTACGATTTTTGTGTATACTCCCAGTTTAATTGACGTTTATTCTTATGTGTGTTTTACTTACCTGTAGGTAATAAAATTTTTTCCAGCTGACTAATTTTAATGGGTTTTCTTTGTTTTGGATGAACGATTAATATATACTACACAACATTTGTATCCATAGATGCCAGATAAATCTGGTCTAAAATCGTCAAATTCGGCGGAAAAAATCGTCAATATGATTATCGCGAATCGTTAAAATATCGTCAGATACTAATATTATTAGTATATGTATTCCAAAAGCAAAACAATTCATGTTTGCATTTAATAAAAAACTACAGCATTTAAAGCTTTAACAACAAGCATCTACTCGTACAAACGTACAAAAATAAAGTGAATATCATAAGAGCACATTCAATAACTTTTGTACATAACAAATTAAAATTTGATTATACTATAAATCATATTAATGTTCAAATGAATTTGTTCGCAAAATTTGCTTGAAAAGGGTCGTGGTCTATAATCTTTTTTAAATTAAGAATAATTTTTTATAATTACAAAAGTCTTGATTTTAGCTGTAAACGGTCTCATTAATCTACTTAGTGGAACTCTTGCTAAGAAGATGTTATTTATAATTTAAGATTGTCATTAGCTCATGATTTAAGTTTATTTTAAAATTTAAAATGAACAAATAAAAGAGATTGTTAACATAACGTTCCTACAAAAGTTGTATATTTCTAAATAAAGATAAACGATTACTCAACAATTCATACTCAAATTTGTCAAAACGAAAAAAAAGAAAGAAAAATCTGCTGTAAAACGGATTTTCTGATTAATACGCAAGAGTTTCTGTAAAACTCTTGCTTTTCTAAATTAACATTCTGTTAAAATTTGTTTTATGTGCAAATGTCCACAGAATTTCTGAGCGCTATGAATGAAACAGTAAAAGAGATGTTTGATTAAAAAAACAACAGATTAACAGTTTATGTTACAATAACAAAAAGTAAAAATTATACAATAGAGTTTTATTCTGTTCTCATGACACTCTACATTGACCCAATTTTCTTTAATGTCTTTACTTTAAATCAGATACTTGCAAACGACAACAGCAGTCGCTGCAAGTACATCTGTATTGTTTACATAACATTCTCATCAACATATGAGCATTAGGAGTAAAAGAAAAGCAATTAAAGCAGAAAAACAAACTTGGTTAAATAAACTTTGAAAACATTTGCGTAACAGGAAAATAGTTTAGTGCTTAATTAACTGGAGCAGTTTCTAGACTAAAACGGAAAATGTAACAAAAGAAGGGCAGGAATTGGTTAAATTTGGAGATTTTAGTTCGTTCTATTAAAAGCACTTAATAATATAAAATTTATATTATTTATATATTAAATTACGAAGAGTTCTCTTGTGACTCTCCAACCAATCGGTCGTAAAAAGTGAACAAAAAAATAAAATAAAATCATTGCTTAAACGCCTTTAAATTTAAATTGTAAAAACAATAACAAATTATTTAAAAAAAACAACGGGAAAATAAATTCCTTACATTTCAATAACTAAACAATAAAATCAATTTCAATAAAACAAGTGCGGTGGCAGTGCATTGTTATTGTTGTTATTGTGCGTGAAGATTAACTACCCAGTGGGAAAAAAACTATACATTAAAATTTTTTGTTTTCTTACAAAACCGCAATAAAAGAAAGAGCGAATTTATACAAAAGAAAAACTTTATGACAATTATTTTTATATACTTTTAAATTAAAAAAAAAATATAAATAAAAAAAAAAAAAATTGCATGAGTGCACCTAGTAGATGCAATTCTGAGAGGGAGCTTAGCTCCACTAGAAAAAACCTCTGGATTTCTGAAGAGGAATCATTGAAAAAATCATTGGACAATCTTCTGTCTCTAAGAGATAAAAAACGCACGCGTTCGTGCTCGCCAAATATTGTTGTTGCAACAGACGACAAACCATCTGCAAGTGTAGCTATTGTTGATAAACCGAAAACTCAAGTGGGTATGGATAGGTATATAACCGTGGTTAAACGTCAGCGAAGCCCTAAATCCGCGCAAATATCATCGCAACCAAAAATGTCTAAGGGCGATATTACCTCTGCGACAACGGATAGTAATAGGTTTGCTATCCTTCAGACTGACGAGCCAACTACATCAAAAAAAACATTTAAACCGCCACCAATATACTTGAGGGAACCTACATCAAATGAGCTGGTAAAAGCACTTATTACGGCAATTGGTAAAGACACCTTCAACGTAACATCAGTGAAGCACGGACAAATAAGTGAAACAAAAATCCAAGTCTACTGCGAAAATAATTACCGAAAACTTTCTGCCGCTCTGGAAAAAGAGAAAAAATCTTTTTATACTTATCAACTTAAAAGTGCTAAAGGCCTTCAGGTTGTTATAAAAGGTATTGACCCTTATGTAGACACGGATGAGGTTAAAACTGCACTACTAGATAAAGGCTTTAAAATAAAAAATGTGGTTAATATTAGAAACCGTGAAAAAATTCCTCAACCCATGTTTAGGGTTGAACTGGTACCGGGGGATGTTATTCTCAAAAAGAATGCAACTCACCCAATTTATAACCTTAAATTTCTTCTTCATCGCAGAGTTACCGTTGAGGAGCCGCACAAGCGTTTAGGGCCCGTTCAATGCCTAAACTGCCAGGAATTTGGCCATACTAAGGCCTATTGTAAACTGCCCACAGTTTGTGTGGTGTGTGGAGAACTGCACGGCACATCACAGTGCCAAAAGTCAAAAACTGACTCAAGTGTTAAAAAATGCAGTAACTGTGGAGGCAACCACACTGCAAATTACAGGGGCTGCCCTGTCTATACCCACTTTAAGCAGTCAATGACAAATAAGTCATCAATCACCTATAAACAACCCCAGCAGCCAAACATAATTCATACAAACAATTTTCCGCAGATAGGCCAGTCAACCAGCCAAATAATTATGCAAAACCCCAAACAAGTTTCATATGCTAGTGTGGTCAAAACCGATACACAAAACTTGAATCAGGAGCCCAAGCCCCAAAATTCCGATCAAAATTTTACCAATCTTGAGGCAACTCTTCAGACTCTTGTTCAGTCCATAAACACATTTACGGTTTCTATGACGAACATGATGCAGGAAATGCTGAAAATGCAATCCACTATTTTGCAGGCAATTTTAACAAAATGAATTGGTTAAAAATATGTTTCTGGAACGCAAACGGCATCCGCCAACACAAAAATGAACTTGAGCACTTCCTTATGGAAAAACAAATTGACATAATGCTGATTGCTGAAACCCACTTGACAAGCAACAGTTATTTCAAAATTAATGGCTACATACTGTACGACACAAAAGATCCCCGTGGAAGATCTTGCGGAGGATCGGCAATTCTAATAAAATCCAGAATTAAACACTTTTTACTGAACGAGACATGTGAGGAGTATCTGCAAGCAACTAATATATGCATTGAATATTTGCATGAAAAAATCGTTATTTCCTCAATCTACTCACCGCCACGCTTTTCAATAACAGAAAGCCAATACTCAAATTTTTTCAAATCACTTGGTCCTAGATTTTTAGCGGCTGGCGACTATAACGCAAAACACACTTTTTGGGGATCACGTTTAATTACCTCGAAAGGCCGTGTGCTTTTTGACACCGTTTCCAAAATGGGTTTAGATGTGGTTTCAAGCGGACATCCCACTTATTGGCCGTCAGACCGACGAAAGATCCCAGATGTTATAGATTTTGGAGTTGCGAAAAATTTTCCCTTAGAGTGGATGCAAGTGGAGCCTTCATTAGATTTGTCATCAGATCACTCTCCCACTATAATCTCTGTTTCGTTCCCCCACGATATTGACTCACCGTTAACTGTCAATAGAGTTAATTGGTTAAAATACAAAAAATTTTTGAGTACACATTGTACTGAAAATATCGCCTTGAGAACGCCTGAGGATATTGATGTGTCAATTAACGATTTTTCTGAAAACCTCAAACTGGCCGTACAGCATGCTACCACTAGTCATATAAGATCCAGAAATGAAACCAATAGAACTTATTCGTCTGAAATTGAGCAACTTCTGTCAGAAAAAAGAAGAGTCAGAAGAGAATGGCAACTTCGCAGATCTCCCCAGCTTAAAACTAGGCTACGGGAATGCATAACTCAGTTAAGAAATCTGCTTGAAGTCCATAGAATTGCTTCACTTAAAACATATTTGGAAAGCCTTGATGGTACTCCTCAATCTGATTATTCCTTGTGGAAAGCGACAAAAGGTTTAAAAAGACCCGTAATAGGTAAGCCACCTTTGCGAACTTCAACTGGCGACTGGGCAAGAAGCGACTCTGAAAAGGGGATGTTGTATGTCGATCATTTGAGAAACGTTTTTATTACAAATGATTCAGCGAATATTACAGCGGAATTACCACCATATGTTGTTAGACCCCCTGTGTCTTTGAGACTTAATTTTCAAGATGTCGAAAACGTTATCGCAAATACAAACCCAAGAAAAGCTCCAGGCATTGATCAAATTACTGGTAAAATGCTTGAACAGTTACCTCGTGTAGCTAGAAGGGTTCTACTTTTTATTTTTAACGCCATTTTACGCCTTGAGTATTATCCTGTAGAGTGGAAGGTCTCAATGATTACTATGATACCCAAGCCAGGGAAGGATCTGACAAAGGTAGAATCATATAGACCAATAAGTCTACTACCAACAATTTCAAAACTGTTCGAAAAATTGTTAATGGCGAAGTTGAGTCCAATATTGAACAATGTGGGGTGTATCCCTGATCATCAATTTGGTTTTCGGGCTAAACATAGCACCATAGAACAAACGCACAGACTAGTCAATGTCATAAGACAGACCTTTGAGGAGAAGAAGTATTGCTCAGCTCTATTCATCGACATTTCTCAAGCTTTCGATAAAGTGTGGCACGACGGGTTGATGCACAAAATAAAGTTAAACTTGCCTGTAAATACTCACAAGCTTCTGGAAAGCTACTTATATGGGCGGAAGTTTATTATCAGAGAAGGCGATTTTATAAGCCCAACTCAGCCAATCGAAGCAGGTGTTCCCCAAGGCAGCATACTGGGGCCTACTTTATACTTGATTTACGCCTCTGACATGCCAACGACATCCGGAATCCATACTTCAACCTTTGCAGATGACACAGCGTTTTTGAGTGTTCATGAAAACCACCAATTAGCTTCACGAAATTTACAGGAATACATTTCAATATTAGAGAAATGGCTAAAACTTTGGAAAATCAAAGTTAATGAACAAAAATGTACTCATGTCACATTCACTCTGTGTAAGCAAACATGTGGGCCTATCCAAATAAACAACTCACCTATTCCGCAACACAGTGAAGTCAAGTACCTTGGTATACACCTCGACCGTAGGCTAACGTGGAAGTCTCACATTGAAGCAAAAGTCACTCAGATGAAACTAAAAGCAGCGCAACTAAATTGGCTTATGAGCAGAAACTCGACATTGAAGTTGGATTGCAAACTTCTGTTATACAATACAATTCTAAAACCTATATGGTGCTACGGAATTCAATTATGGGGCACCGCCTCAGCGTCAAATATTGAAAAAATTCAAAGGCGACAAAACCAAATTCTTCGAACGATTACTGCAGCTCCATGGTACGTCAAAAATTCACGAATTCATAACGATCTGAGTGTTCCGCTGGTAAAAGAGGAATTTTCCAAGTACGCGGCAATATACTTAATTTTGGCAGCCACACTCGGCTTAAAAGAAGGGATACCGCTGCCACCATCAGATTGCTCAATAGGTGATTTTACCGAAATAGCTCCCGCATAATAAAACTTTTTGTCTAGCATTGGCCGGACTTAAGAATCCCATTTTTTAAATTTAGTGTTAAGATTTGAATACTTATTGTTAGTTCATTTGGAAGATTCAATAAATAAAAAATGCTACAAAAAAAAAAAAAAAAAAAAAAATATTAAATTACGGGTTGACCGTAGTAAACACCAAGTTTAATCGAAATTCGAAATAAACACATGTTAAAAAATCCGGTTGAGCAATAACGGTTGAATCACCCTATCAAGTATTATCAAGCGCTGTAGCCAAAGTATTTCAAAACTATGAAGTGTTCGTTCCGTTTCTAAATCTTGCAAAGCTTGTTTCTTTATTGTTAAATAATGTGTTTGGAACTACTGATTGGAACTACCACAAAGTAGTCAGCCATGTTTTTTAGAACATTTTTTGTAGCCTTTTGTATGGGTGTACAAATTTGCTTGCACCGCTATTTCCCGAAATTCGAAGCTTTACTGTAAAAAAAAGGTTATATAATATTTTTTAGCAACCTTCGTTTCAAAAAACTGATCATCTTTTGAAGCGATCCACGTTTTTTTTATTTTTTATCTCTTCATAAGATTGAAAGTGCTGGTCAGCCATGTGCCACTGATCGAAACAAGTGATAGTCCAAAGAGGACCTACATCTGCAGAATATAACGGGTGTGGTTAGACTTCCCATTTCAACGTTTCCAAGAATATCTTGATCACTTTTGCAACATGGGGTCGAGCATTGTCATAATGTAAAATCATTTTTTTACTTCTCCCGTTGTGTTGCGGCCGCTTGTCTTTCAATACTCGGCTCAGATATATTAATTGCTTTCGATAACGATTGCCTGTGATTGTTTCAGTCGGTTTTAACTACTCACAATACACTAAACCAAGCTGGTCCCATTAAATACTGAGCATGGCCTCGGAACCGTGAATATTCGGTTTGGCCGTCGACGTAAAAGCATGACCGGGATATCCCTGGTTTTTTGCCTTGAGATTATCTTAATGAATCATTTTTTCAACCCCAGTTACAATGCAGAATTCGCTTCCGTTTTTGCTTTGCAAGCAGCTATTCACAAGCAAACAAACTCCTCTCAACTTCTTTAGACTTCAGCTCGTAAGGCTCCAAATTTTCTTGTTTGTGAATACTTCCCATGACTATCAGGCATTTTGAAATGGTTTGCTGCATCACTCCCAATGTTCGTGCCAATTCGTGTTGAATTTGGAACAAGTCTTGACCAAGTAATGTCTCCAATACTGCATCTTCAAAAACCTTCTCTCTTGTAGCGGTAGCGCAATACTGGTCTTCGATGTCAAAATCACCGTTCTTGAAGCGTTGAAGCCAATCTCAATTTTTTTTTTTTTATCTTGCACCAGTACTCAGGGGATAGCTCCCACATATGCAATTCATTGTACTGGATTTAGGAAAACAGATTATGAGAAGGAGGAAAGGGGGAGTAATGTTTGTGAACTTAACACACGGAACGACGAAAACAAACATTATCACAGCATTTAAAATGTTGAAATTAAATTAGTTAAACCAGATCAGTGCCCAGTTTATATACCTTCGACACTGCTCAGACTAACAAAAATTACTTCAACACCGCGCACACCGTAAAGCAATGTACACACGGTTGTCAGATGTTGCAATATTGTAAGATCTGGCAATATGCTGACAATGTAGTGACAATGAAAAATTGTCCTGCAGAAGTAAATTGTGTATTTCGACGATCGTAGGAAAATCTTACAATTTCATTGTCAGACTATGGCCTGACAAATAATTCATCTGACAACAAAAATTGTCAGTTCACACGGTTGTCAGATTGTTAGATGAAAAAAATTACCAGACATATTGTAAGGCATTGCCACTTATGTCTACCAACAACCATCTGTTTGGCAGTGTTGCCCATAAAACTTTTTTCTGACAATGATGCCATTGTCAGGTGCATTAATTTTATACATCTGACAACTAAAACTGAGCTTACAATACCAGCCAATTATCTGGCAATACCGACGAAGAGTGTTCTCACGATTGTCAGATGCCTGACAACATTGTCGTCTTACAATTGATTGACAATGGTTTTTGTGACAACGTTGTAAGTTAAAAATTGGCAGTTCACACGAATGTAATACATTTTCAGACAATTTGACTGGCAATATTGTAAGATCTGACAACCTGTAACCTGATCTGACAATTGTAAGATCTGACAATCTGGCATATATGAGACAACTGTGAAAATGATTTACATCAATACCTGCCTTGACGACTTAACCTGATGGTGGACCAATTCCACGGAGTGAATTTTTCACGATTCACCACCACCCCCGTGTGGCTTGCTAGGCTCACACAGGTAGCAATTCTTGTCATATGATTGCGGTCGTATGAACAACTTCTTGTTGAGGAGTTCGGCCCTTCTAATCCCACCTGTATGCAATTTCCCAGCAATCAATGGAAGACAAGGCTTCATGAGTTGGTAGGCCGAAGCCCACTAGCAGCATCAGCCCTTAAACCAACTCACCCGTCAACCGTCACCACTGATTCCTTACAGTACAGGTATCTGTTGTAAAAGCAACAGACCCTGGGGAGGTTATTAGTACCCGATAAAAGCCACACACCAAACAATCATCAAGTATACTAACATACCCTTCCTACGTTTTAGGTTTCAACCTTAGCCAGAACGTTTCAGCCAAGTTAGGCACCTCAACAATGATCAGCCCGGGTTGAACTGCAAGCAGAACCACGTGGAGGCCATGCTGATCCCCGTTCTGTCAATTTTAATCCCTGGGTAACGATTTTGGAACTCAACACAACATAAGTCATGCGGCTTCCTAGAGTTTTATTTGCTACAACAAACGAGGCACACCTTTCTCTTTTTTGCCCTGGTTAGGAATACGCCAAGGCAAACCCTGTTTCCCGGGGGGGATATATGAGACAGTTAATACTTTCTGCAATATCGAGGATACTGTCCATTATCAATTAGAGTCGCGTAAACATATTAGTTTCTACTTGAAGTGGGTAAGCCTATTGCGCTTTAAAAAACTTAAGCCCTCCTAACATGTGCAATTGTGACCGTAACCATTATTGGGCCTGCACCCGGTCATATTGCTAATATTTCCAGAAGTCCAATCTATTCGGTCTGATTGAAAACAGTATAGAGAAAGATATTTTCCAATGTTTACAAACAATTCCCAGGATAAAGTTTTTCTTTATTTATCTTGCAGCAATACCAAAAATGTACTCAACTTTCATAGATATTTTAATCCACAAAATATAAAAGTTTCATCATTCAGTTTCTTTATCTATCTCTACTGTTTAAACATTAAAATCCCATACCTTTCATTATTCTTAAGTTGTACTTAGTTTGCAATGAACAAAAAATCTTCTTTTAAATAAGGATTATTTACATAAAGTATGAAAGGTAAAATAAATGATAAATATTTATTTTCAATTTTCCTCTCACGTTTTATTGACAAATCATTATGTTTCATTCTTCTTCGTTGTTTTCTAAAGGTTACACCACTTTCTTGTGTTCTAAATCTGCAAACAAATTTCAATATTGGAAATAATATTTCTTTTATGTATTTTTTATTTATTGCAAATAACTTTGGTACCAGATGTAAAAATTACTTTGCTTGAAAGACAATATTGAAAGATGATAATATTTTCTTTTTTTTTCATTTTGTGGCTTTTATTAAAGTTCTATTAAGATTACACTTTTAAATAAAAATGAAAAATTTAGTTTGAAATGTGTAATTTTGCAAACTGATTATTGATGTTGCCGTTAATTGGATTGGCTGCCGTTCGAATTTATGATAATTTACAATATCGATGTGACAAAAAGTCACGTTTACTAAATTATTAACATAAGCATGCACGCAAAGAAAAAGTTGTTCACTTGTACACAGAAAAAACTACACGTAGAAAACAATATATGGTTGATATGACAATATTCAAGGGGCAACATAGTATTATAGAATTATTTGCTAACTTCTTTTTTATGTTCCTCCAAAGTAATTTATTACCTTATGCTACGTACACACGATTGTCAGATCTTACAATATTGCTAGTAAAATTGTCTGAAAATGTATTACAATCGTGTGAACTGCTAAATTTTTAACTTACAACGTTGTCAGAAAAACCATTGTCAATCAATTGTAGGACGACAATGTTGTCAGGCATCTGACAATCGTGAGAACACTCTTCGTCGGCATTGCCAGATAATTGGCTGTTATTGTAAGCTCAGTTTTAATTGTCAGATGTATAAAATTGATGCACCTGGCAATGGCATCATTGTCAGAAAAAAGTTTGATGGGCAACACGGCCAAACAGATGGTTGTTGATGTACATAAGTGGCAATGCCTTACAACATATCTGGCAATTCTTTCATCTAACAATCTGACAACCGTGTGAACTGACAATGCTACTTTTAGCATTTGTCATAGTGCTTTATTTATTGTCAGATTTGCCTTTCCATTCTACTGAAAGCAGCATTCTTTCAGTAGAATGGAAAGGCAAATCTGTTGGGATTATTGAAATATGTCTTCTGTCTGTGTGCATTACAAAGGCGTGGTTCAGCAATGTTGCTTATGTAAAGCACTGGAACGCCTACGCATATTATGGGAGTTACGAACTGTACAGAATATGATGTCGCTTATTCAGTGTCCATGAAACCCTGAGACAGATATTCGAAAATATTACCATCAATATCTGATAATATTTGCTTCACAACTTAATTTTTTGGTGCTAAAATTATATATCCATCCGCTTTTGTTCCTGATAAACTTTTAAAGTTTTTGATTTTTGGACAATATAACAGAAATAAATTTTCAAAGTAATCATACCATTACGATAGCGGATTGATATTGAAGTTATCAAGTTGGAAAAAAACATTTCTTTTTAAACCATATATTTCTCAACATAGTCTTCTTTTAGCTCAATATACTTAATAAGACGATATTTATACACAAAGCTGTTTGATCGTGCTCAACAAAAAGTTCCATGTTTGCGAAAAGGGTTAAAAAAAGGTACTTAAAAAAAAAGTGTCCTAAAAAGTCTAATAAATATAAAAAGGGTCAAATTGACACTTTAGTATCGTAAAAGGCAACGCTGGTCGTGTCTTGGTGTGCTCTTCGATTTTTTTTTACTAAACTTTGAGCATAAACAAGGCCACATGGACATCGCTCAGGAGCTGTTGAGCTTCCTCAAAAAGGTCATAACTGCTGACGAATCATGTGTGTATGGCTATGACATTGAAACCAAAGCCCAATCATCACAATGGAAGCGCCCAGAAAAGCAAAGACCGAACAAAGGACGTCAAATTCGGACGAATGTGAAGGTTTTGCTCACTGTTTTCTTCGACTGCAATGGCGTGGAGCATCATGAACTCTTGCCACACGGTCGTACGGTCAATAAGGAATACTACTTTGAAGTTATGCGCAGTTATGCGCCGATTACGCGAAGCAATTCGTCAGAAACGCACAGTAGTGTGCGCGTTTGTGTAGCTAACAGAAGCAGACATTTATATGATATTGTATTCCATACATAATTGCCATCAATTCTTTTTCATTTAGTCAAAAATTATAAACAAACTATTATACCTTCACGGTGGAGACCCTAGCACCGCAATTTAATACCAATTTAGTGGGTTTTCACTAAGTTCAAGTAATGTAATATATAAATTACTCTTTTTTATGAGCGAAATAATGTTTGTTTTGTTCAATATTCTCTAAAGACCATTAAAGACATAAAATAAACAAAACATAAAATTTTCCTTTTTAATACTCATTAATTTTTTTTTCTTCTAAAAAAAACAGCCAATTTTGCATGTTTAGCTTAATTTATATCTGTTTTTCATTTATTTAGAAATAAGTTTGCTTTTTCTAATATTTGCAGTTTCCGACAAAGTTAATTTTTCTACTTTCTAACTTCCCTTTGAGAAAGTTTCCACTACTTTTAAATCAAAAAGTTGTTGATAATGTTTTCACATTTCGTTTTTTGTTAATTAAAAATGTTTTTTTTTTTTTTTTTTTTTTTGTTGCAAGTTCAAACTAAATGATATGCAAGAGAAAAACTGATTTCCGTCATGTTGTGTATATTTTGTTTATATTTTTAAATAAATGTTGCTTCTAACGAGTGATTTTTTTGCTATTATCTTTTTGGCAACACTAGTTTTGACAGCTCACGCACGTTTTGTATCTTGTGTCACTGTCAACCATCTTCAGTTTGGTCTATAATTTAATCATGAATCGTCTTACAAACGAACAACGCTTGCAAATTATTGAATTTTATTACCAAAATGCGTGCTCTGTTAAGAAAGTTCATCGCGCGCTTCTTCCATTTTATGGTCAGTTTAATCGACCTACTGAGGCTTCTATTCGGCCTATTGTAAAAAAATTTCGCACCAAATTTACATTGTTGGACATTAAACCACCAACACGCTTACGTAGAGTGAGAACTGAAGAAAATATCGCAGCCGTATCGGCCAGTGTTGGTGATGACCGTGAATTATCGATTCGGCGCCGTTCGCAGCAATTGGGCCTCTGTTGCTCCACTACGTGGAAAATTTTGCGGAAGGATTTGGGTGTGAAGCCTTATAAGATACAGCTGGTGAAAGAATTGAAGCCAAACGACCTACCACAACGCCAAATTTTTGGTGAATGGGCTCTTGAAAAGTTAGATGAAGATCCACTTTTTTATCGAAGAATTGTGTTCAGCGACGAGGCTCATTTCTGGTTGAATGGATACGTGAACAAACAAAGCTAACGTATTTGGAGTGAAGAGCAGCCAGAAGCATTGCAAGAGCTACCAATGCATCCACAAAAAACAACCGTTTGGTGCGGATTATGGGCTGGCGGCATCATTGGGCCGTATTTCTTCAAAGATGATGCGAATCACAACGTTACTGTGAATGGTGAGCGCTACCGTGCGATGATAACAAACTTTTTTTTGCCCAAAATGGAAGAGCTTGCCTTGCATGATATGTGGTTTCAACAAGACGGTGCCACATGCCACATGCCACACAGCACGCGAAACAATGGACCAATTGAGAGGCGAGTTCGGTTTACTTCACGCAGTTTATTTCACGCTTGGGACCAGTCAATTGGCCGCCCAGATCGTGCGATTTAAAGCCTCTAGACTATTTTTTGTTGGGCTATGTTAAGACTAATGTCTATAGCGACAAGCCCGCTTCGATTGACGCACTGGAAGCCAACATTGCCAACATTATTCGTGAGATACCGGCCGAAATGTTGGAAAGAGTATGCCAAAATTAGACTAAGCGGATGGACCATTTGAGGCGCAGCCGCGGCCAACATTTGCATGAAATAATCTTCAAGCATTAAATTATATCGACCCAGCTATCGATCCAAATAAATATTTCATGCATTTTTCTGAATTTTATGTGTTTTTTTTTTTTAATTTCCGATAGTTCTTATAAAATCACCCATTATTAGCCATATTCATAGAAAAAAAAATAGTTTGTGTTTATTAAGCTCACATATGACAAATTTCGTATAAAAATTTTTCTAATAAGCATTATTAAACATACTTCTAATATATTTTCGGTTATTACACAAAATTTTGTATAGAAATCAGTACAAAAACAGCTTAATAAACTTTAAAAATTTGTTATAAATAAGGCAGTTTATATTTAATATAGTAAGGCAGTAAGTATTTAATATAGTTTGTAATATTGCTAAAAAAAATGTTGTTTATTTTAATCTAATACATGATCACGAATAATTTTTCCTCTCAAATTTTTTCCCTTTTCCCAAAAGTGCGATCAAGAATAATTTTTTCCCATAAAAAAATGTTCCCCTTCAAAGTTTCGCCTTATTGTGAATGGATTTTTCAAAAACATTTGTCCCATTTTTTGTGTCAATTTGTTTATTTTATATTCTTTAGGGAACTAGAAAAAAATGTAAGTAGTTGTCACATTTTAATGGATATATAAATTAACTAAAAACTATTTTTAGGTCTAAATAAAAAAAAAAACGTGCAATAGAATGCAAAATAACCGACCCATTGCTTGTCGTTTTGTGAAGGTTTCTAAAGATGTGGTGGCCGAATTGTGGAATTGGCTTACGGAAGAACTAAATAGTGCTGGCCCTCCTATTAAAAAAGCTCATGAATAGAAAAAGGTATGTATTCATGTTTTACATATTTCACATTTTACATATATAACTTGCAATAGGTGTGGATAGACCAAAAGCAGCCGCTAATTTTAAAAAACCAACGAGAAACGGGAGGTGGACTCAACCGAACTGAAAGCTTGTCAAGCAGTGAGCAGTGTATTTATGAATTGGTGGGAATGAAAGAGTCGGTAGAGGGCTTAGAAAACTCCTTTAGCTTTGGTTTACGAAAAGACGTTTATGAAAGCGAAAAAAAGAAATAACATCTTTACGTACTCTTGATAATGAAATAAGATCTGAAGCACCCATCTCTTAAAAGCTTTTAACAGCCATCTGTTCAAAGCATTAAAAGAAATAGAACTGAGTCACAGGAAAAATTAACAACTGGGTCACTTAAGAACCACAACAAAGAAGTGCAAGCTATGATGAAAAGTGTAAATCGCTTCTTAGAAAACAGCAACGATTTAAAATCGAAAAATATAAAAGAGTTGGAGCGTCACAACTCAGTTATAGAAAAACTTCGCGAAAAAGAAGTTGCAGATAAAATAAAAATTTTTGTATATTAATTATAAAACTTAAATTTAATTACTTTGTTGTGATGTACACTTAACACCAAATTTTCATTCATTTTTACTCTGTATTTATATTTTCACTACATATTGACAGCAATGCAAACATTCCCATGATATTCATGATAGCAAATTTCCCTACTTGGGAAATGAAAATTTTATGGGAATAAAAATTTCACATTTTTTTCAAGATAGGGGTGAATAATTTTTTTTTTGTATTAAGCCCGTTTGTTGGTGTTTGGTGACGCTATTGAGAGACATTTCTTCTGCAATTCCTATTGAGCAAAACTTTGCTTTAAACAAAGGACTTTGTTTGCAGTCAAGTCAGTTGTTTCATAAAAGTTTTCAATGAAAACCATCAATCAAAGAGATAAAACTAAAAAGTCCTTTGCACAAAACAAGTTAAATTAGTGCTTAAATTTACAAAGTAAAGCAGCAATATTTACCTTTTGACCTTGACTACATCCATCCTGCTATGAATGAACGCTCTTTTTTGTTAGGGGTAAAAATATGTTTTTGCCACTTTTTCTTATTTTTACAAAAAATTAATAAAGCGTGGTCCAGTTATAATTCACTTTATTAATTGCGAATCACATCTTATCGTTGCATATTTTGGGAACTTAATTTTACTTTTTTTATATTGGACCAGTACTCAGGGGATGACCCCTACATATGCAGTGTATTGTACCAGAACTAGAAAAATAGGTTGTGAGGAGGGGGAAAGAGGGAGTAGTGTTTGTGAACATTTGACTTGAACTTTCCAACGTTATAACAGACAGGAAGCACGTCTGCAGGCAACCTGTTCCACAGACAAAACGTACGGCTGAAAAACGAATTCTCTCTGTAATGCGTAAAACGATTTCCCGGGCAGTCAACCACAAATGGATGAGCTCTGGTCGATGAACGCGTGCTACGTAAAAATGCGCGCGTTTCGGGAACAAGATCCCTAATCTCGTCAGAGCAAAATCCATTGTAGTAACGATAGAACAGAGTAACGCACCTCACACGGCGTCGATGCTCCAGTGAGTCAATAGAGTTGGATACCCTACTGTCAACGATGAGCTTCTTCGCAATCTCCTGCACCCGGTTGAATAACCCCAAAATAGACTTTGAGGCACCGGCCCAAACATGAGAGTTGTATTCCATTTTCGGTCGGATGTACGTGTTATAAATAGTAAGGAGGTCGATTCAAGTGAAGTTCATCGTACACCTTCTTACAAAATCCCAAGCGAATCGAGAAGTCTCTAGGGTTCAGTTTGTTTGCTAATTGAACTTTATATGGAAATAAGTTTAAATCTTGGTGCAAAATTGTTTGCAGTGAGTGTCTGCTGTCTTGGATTAGATTGTATGGCAGCAGCTACAGCAGCGATAGTTTCTTGCATCTGAATTGATGGATCTCGGTGATAAGGCCTTCTTACGATTGTGCCACGCGCGGCAAAACTCTTTACGAGCCTCACTAAACTCCATCTGCTAGGAGGAGTGCCGCCAAATGTACGCCTATATTCTCTTTGGAGGGAAACAACAGACACTAAAACGTCAAAGCGTTGCACTATACAAATTCTTGTTTCATTGTCCCAATTCTCCATTTTAGTTAAACTTAAAGATCAATCTACACAACAAACATGGAATAGGCTAGTTACAAAGAAAATAAGTTATTGCGTTTTTTTTGGTAGCAGATTTCATCAGTCACCCTGTAAAATAAACATCGTGCATTTTTATTGGTCTTTTACTTACCCATAGCAAAAAATATTGAAATAATTGTAGTAGAAGTTAAGTATTATTTGCAATAAACATCGTGAATTTTGATTGGCCCACCCAAGAAGGAATTAACAAAGTTTTAAATTTTACCAAAATACTCGTATTATACATCACTATCAGCTACGTTTTCCCAGAGTTCAGCTGGTATTCAGATTCCACTTGCTTATGTTTAACTTTAAGGCCTTTTACAAATCGACCCATTTTTGGATAAAGCTGCTCTGTATATGCCATTGACCAGATGTTAATCATAGAGGGAATCGTCTGAGACTCGTATAGATATGATCAAACAACTTGTTGAGGAACCAGCCGTGTATTCTTATTATGATTCATACAGGAAACACCAGTAGGTTCATTTGATTTTTTATAGTTTCCATACTGTATAACTCGCAAAGCAGGTTGATGAACCTGCACGTTTAATTCAAAACATGAACGATTGGTTAACAATAAAGAACCGACTATGAAACGCTGTTTGTTTTTATTTATATATAACACAAAAATCAATTAAACATAAAAAAAAGTTGTAACAATTTTAATCGTCTAAAAAACACTCCAAATTTAAATGCCGAGTGTTTCAAAAATGTGTAGAAAAGAAATAAAAAAGTTTATTATTGTAATTCGTCAGATAATCGCCAGAAGATCCTTTTTGGGGATTGTATATTAAACACAGTCGTCTAACAAACAACGTGTGCTAGCTGGGGCATAAAAAAATAATTTTATCGTATCTTCAGTCATAAAATAATAATTTTGTCGTATCTTAAGTAGTCTTATTAGTGTTTTTCCTTTTTTACCTCAGAGCACGGTTCAATCTCATCAATTGTGTTTGGTGGATAGTTCAAGTAGCTGTTTCGCTAGGATTGAGCAACTTTCAATACACCACAGACAGCCAGTTGAAGCTGCTAAATACACTGGCTGGCTTTTTCAGCATTTCACTCCCGGCTTTAATTCGTATTGAACTCAATTACGAGTACCTTGTTAAACATTACAAGACTGCTTGTTGAGTAAGTTAACCTCTAAGAATTAATATAATTTTGCCTCACTCTAATTTTATAATGCTAATGCAAAGCTAGCAATATGATAGAGTCATGTTGCTATTGAAAGAGCAATTTTATTTTCCCATCGGTCATCATCTGCAAATCCTAACGCAATCCTATATCGAACCGTCTCTTTCAAAACGGCCGAAATTTATTTGTACTCCTAATATAATGACATAAACAAAACCATCATACTTACTTCTGGTTAATAAGCTTACCACCTTAATGCTGAGTTTAGTTTTACTTAGTTCAAAGTAAAGTTAATATTAGGAGATAATATGAGAAAAAAATTTAGGCATAAAAGAAAATTAAATCTATTTTAACGGTCTGATTTCACAGCACAGTTACCCATTGTTTCGCATTGAAACATTGGGGGTTTTTCATACTTAGAGCTTTCAACCGCAAATTTCATGTATGATTGCCAATAAGGTAATATCTGTCAGCTCTTTTTTAATACGCTTATATTAACTTCACTTGTATGTTTTTTTGTTTGCTGTTTTGTATGTTTGTAACCTTCGCAGCCTCTGTTATACACTCTTTCAAAGAATTTGATAATCCGCTGGCGAAAGTAGTGTTGCCCCTTTAGTGCCAAAAATTGAAGTTGCCGTATGGCTTTAAGGGAAGTCAGGGGATTTTGGCGATTCCTGAAGTCGAGTTTGGTAATTCTCAAAAAACTCCCTGCTCGGAGTCGGTTTTTCCTTATGGTGTGCGTATTGCCATAAGAAGTGTATATAAACTTTTAACGGGCATTTTGGACCCGGTTTTGCAGATAATTATGCGGTTTTTAACGATTTTTTTCTATTGACTTTGATCAGTTTTTGGTACTTTTCACCAGTTTTTCGGACATTTTGTCGAGTTTGTGTGCTTTTTATATAATGAGGTAGCACTTTTCAACGTTTTCTGCCGGTTTAAGTGGCAGAATAGGAATAATTTGTTTCACAAGTTTTCGACGCGAGAACTTCTCGCCAAAGTTACAGAACATAGCGGCAGATATAGTCTAATCCGATTTCTCCATAATTTTTTTTTTTTTACTTAAAAGCAGTTCTGGCTATACCCGAGATAAAGTCTAACAGATTTTTCCAGGAGACATTTTTTTTTTTGCTTAAGACAAGTTCTGGTTATAAAAGGAGGTTGCTAAAATACGGAAAATAAAAGTTTGCAATATAGGTACATATGCATATACCCGAGATATAACCTAAACCGATTTTTCCATGAACATTTCTATGATTACTGTACTAACTAGTACCAATAACATACGAGGAAAAATGATCCCTATTTTGTGTTTCTGGTGTTCTTTTGAAAAAAACAATATCTAAATCCCTCATGGGTAGCAACCCAGTGGTGTAGCGAAATATTGGAAATTTTTATATAAAAATTAAAAACTTGACCTCAAGCTCGAAAAATTCCTGACATTTTTATTTAACAATTGTAAAGGTCGAAAAATATATCATTAATATTATATATACTATATAACGAGTGATTTTTTGCTATTATCTTTTTGGCAACACTAGTTTTGACAGCTCACGCATGTTTTGTATCTTGTGTCACTGTCAAACATCTTCAGTTTGGTCTATAATTTAATCATGAATCGTCTTACAAACGAACAACGCTTGCAAATTATTGAATTTTATTACCAAAATGCGTGCTCTGTTAAGAAAGTTCATCGCGCGCTTCTTCCATTTTATGGTCAGTTTAATCGACCTACTGAGGCTTCTATTCGGCCTATTGTAAAAAAATTTCGCACCAAATTTACATTGTTGGACATTAAACCACCAACACGCTTACGTAGAGTGCGAACTGAAGAAAATATCGCAGCCGTATCGGCTAGTGTTGGTGATGACCGTGAATTATCGATTCGGCGCCGTTCGCAGCAATTGGGCCTCTGTTACTCCACTACGTGGAAAATTTTGCGGAATGATTTGGGTGTGAAGCCTTATAAGATACAGTTGGTGCAATAATTGAGGCCAAACGACTTACCACAACGTAAAATTTTTGGTGAATGGGCTCTTGAAAAGTTAGATGAAGATCCACTTTTTTATCGAAGAATTGTGTTCAGCGACGAGGCTCATTTCTGGTTGAATGGATACGTGAACAAGCAAAACTGCCGTATTTGGAGTGAAGAGCAGCCAAAAGCATTGCAAGAGCTACCAATGCATCCACAAAAAACAACCGTTTGGTGCGGATTATGGGCTGGCGGCATCATTGGGCCGTATTTCTTCAAAGATGATGCGAATCACAACGTTACTGTGAATGGTGAGCGCTACCGTGCGATGATAACAAACTTTTTTTTGCCCAAAATGGAAGAGCATGTGATTTCAACAAGACGGTGCCACATGCCACACAGCACGCGAAACAATGGACCAATTGAGAGGCGAGTTCGGTGAACAGTTTATTTCACGCTTGGGACCAGTCAATTGGCCGCCCAGATCGTGCGATTTCACGCCTCTAGACTATTTTTTGTGGGGCTATGTTAAGACTAATGTCTATAGCGACAAGCCCGCTTCGATTGACGCACTAGAAGCCAACATTGCCAACATTATTCGTGAGATACCGGCCGAAGTGTTAGAAAGAGTATGCCAAAATTGGACTAAGCGAATGGACCATTTGAGGCGCAGTCGCGGCCAACATTTGCATGAAATAATCTTCAAACATTAAATTATATCGACCCAACTATCGATCCAAATAAATATTTCATGCATTTTTCTGAATTTTATGTTTTTTTTTTTTAATTTCCGATAGTTCTTATAAAATCACCCATTACTTACGTGACTAATGGGAAGTAAATTTTAGACTCGGCCCAGATTAATATACTGCACTCTTAATTGTTTACTTATTTTACAAGGCGAGAAAAATCAATTGTGTCCAGTAAGCCGCAAGTCATCAGTCCAGCTTTTATTTGCTCTTAATGTCTTTTTAAAACAGATAGAAACTTAGACGTCACTGTTCTTGTTTCGCTTAAAGTATATGTTGCTTCCCAGTTTATTTAGTACTTTAATTTTTGAATTTAGTTTTCACTTTTTTGTATACATACGAGCCGAAATTATCCAATCCAATCTTTAGCAAAAGTTTAATGTTTGCTTAAACACATTTTCCTTTTTTTTCTTATCTTGGCCGCACGTAAAATGAACGCAAATCAGATTTGACGATTGTATATGGTAAACGATTATAAAACGTTATTAAAAAAAGTTTCGAGAGTTGTAAACTTTATTAAAAAGTGTTTGTTTTAATATCTGTACTCGTATATAAATATAAAAGAAAAGCACATTTTAAAGCTGAAATATTTTACTGCCACGCTGTCTCCCTTTGTTGTTGTTATTTGTTATTAATGTCATTATCGCCAACTGCCACAACACCAATAAATGATAATTTTGCGGTTTATGTTTGTTTACAATTTTGCTGTTCTTGTCAGAGCTTTCCCTCTGATGAGTTTATTTATTAAAAAAATTGTTCTTCATATTTCGCCCCTAAGTGAATGCTTTTGGTAGCGAAACAATTTTAATAAAAAAAAAAAAAAAATCAGAAAAACTATAAAAAAAATTGTGGCTTTAAAATGCTTTTGTTAAGACAAAAGCAAATTTCAAGGTTTTGGATGTGTAAAACAAGTAAATGATAGAAAAGATAGACAGTTGCTTATTAAAGTTAGTAAAAATTAAGACAGTTTTTCGTGGAGTTTTTGTACATAGAAATTTATGGATATGTACTTATAATAAATTATGAGTACTGACTACTGTAGTTAAAAGGAACAAACGTATCATCACAGGAAATAAAGTGTTTTTATATATGAATAGCTTAATAATCATTCCATTGTTCCTATAAGTTCCTAAGCCAGTATGAATCGAAAGCAAGCAACTTATCTGTTATGATTTGTAGTAATAGCAGTAACCAGCGTTATAAAATTGATGCGTTTCGCACTGTTTTTGGTGCTTTTTAATATTTTTTTGTACCGAAAACTCTTTAACCGGTGCGCGATACGCTTTCCTCCAATTTTCGGTGCGTTTTTCTAATTTTCGGTGGCAATCATATCAATTTCAACATAAGTTTTTGTTCTAATATAAGAAACAACTTTTTGTACTATATATCTGTAATACGTTCGATAACATATGCAAAATTTGTGCATTTCATTTTACAGATCATAATTCCACCGGTTTAATAAACGGAAATTTGACTTTGCAAAGTCTTGAGTTAGGTGCTGACAAAGGAAAAGATAACCACTCGTTTAGTTCAGTAAAGTAGTCATGTGTAAAAGCCGCGTAAGAATAAGTAGTAACAACACAGACCTGCGATTCGTCTATCAAATTTGTTTAAAAAGCTCTCAGTTTTGCTTAACTCTCTATTGAAAAGATTTCAGTTTTTTTTTGGTTTACACACATCAGGGTTTCTTGCATAAACGTTCGCGCTTTGCGTCATGAAGTTTAAGTTTTTTTGCTTTCGAGTTTTTATATATTTTGACACTTAATTTTAAACTTGACGGTACCATCAAGACTGCACTCTTTTCTCTTTTTCCCGTTCTTCCACAATCTCAAGACTCGACGAGTCAAACTTGACGTATATAAACTAAACTGGCACATACATTTATTTCGGATAATAAAGTATACAACATGGAAATTTTTTACACTAAGGGCGTGTGCGAAATAGTAGCAAAGTATTCTCGTAAGTAGTGTTTTGTCTTCCATCCTGCGCGCACTTCTTTTGTTACTGCTGTCCGTATTTTGTTGCAACATAGTCATATCTCAAAAAATGTGATTTTCGAGTTAACAATGCAGAATTGTTAACAGTACTACTTTTTATATTATGCCAAAAATTTATTAAAATTTCATTTAAACTGTTTTTTTAGGAGATATTTTCTAAGACTGGCATGGAAACTAAAAATTTGAAATGTGTTTTTCTCGAAACAAGTTTTTTCCGGAATAGGTAGCAAGCTGTGTTCACTGTTTTCCGTGTTTGCTTTATATGCTCATTATAATTTTTTTTTTAATGTACTTTATTACGTTGCAGTGTGGAAGGTGTTGGACTAAATTTTACTAATCTGAACAGTGGCGAAGGTATATACACTGGGTACTGACCAGTTTTAACTAATTTAATTCCAACATTTTAAATGCTGTAATAGAGTTCGTTTGGGTCTTTCGTGTTTTTATTGCTGAAGTTCAACGTCCACAAACACGCTTTCCACCTCCTTATAACCTAGTTTCCTAGTTCCAGTATAATGCACTGCATATGTAGGGGTAATCCTCTGAGTACTGATCCAAGATAAAAAAAAACAATTTAAACAAAAATTTATAAAATTAATAACAATTAAATGTTCGTGCGTTTTTTCTCCCATTTTATGGCGTTTTGTACTTTTAAAGTTGACCAAGCAATAAGTTTTACATCAGTTGTTAGATCTGGCAATATTGCCAGAAAAAAGTGCAGAAAATGTTTAATAATAGTGTGAACCAAGGCAGCTTTATACAAATAGTAGCAGAATTTGAATAAATACAACAGCAACAAACATCAAGATGTATTTTGTTGGTAGAATTTACGAATAGTTGTCAAAATTTTGACACCTACTACTAAAATGCAGTTAAAATTTGTAATATATACTATATATTTACATGACTATCGTGAAGGGTGTATTAGATTAGATCGGTTCAGCCGAATATACTACACTCTTATTTGTTTTTTTTCTGAAACTTGATTTTCTGTTTGTTTTATTCTGATATAATTTTTGAACTGGGTAAAAAAACATCATTACTGTAATAAGGTCATTTCTAAGTATAATTGTTGCTTTTCTTTTTCCCAGTTAAAAACATTTGAAGCCTTAAATGGCAAATAATTGTGGGCATTTTACAACCCAAGGACCAGCAGAAACTGCATCGCCCCATCATCATCTCATTACAGTAGTAATTTTAAAGACTCCAATCAATTTTCATTCTACTTTGGTAAACTAATAGATAAATAGGAATACTTAGGTAAATGTTTTAACATTTGTTTGCATACACTCGTTCATAGGTATATTTCATGTAATCCATTTTGCTGTTTTTGCATTGTTAGTATATCACCAGTTCAGTTACGTGAATAAATTTCACATACTTCATTTCTAACAATATGTTTGAGGGAATGTGCAAAAGTTGGAACATACACATGAGCATGTATGTATAGGGTGTTTTTTTAAGCTAGATAGAACTTTAAATTGTAAAAAGTAACACAAAAAATTAAATTTTGATGAAACATTTTTTTTATTTGTTTCAGTATACTCTGACAAATCATCATGAATAGACTCATGCTTGAACAACGCTACGAAATTATCCAAATTTACTTTGAAAATCAGACCCGTTGTTTTATCGCAAAATTGTGTTCAGCGATGAGGCGCATTTTTGGCTTAACGGGTTTGTTAATAAGCAAAATTGCCGCATATGGAGTGAGACCAATCCACAAGAGACCCTACAGACTCCATTACATCCAGAAAAATGCACTGTTTGGTGCGGTTTTCATGCTGGTGGCATCATCGGACCTTATTTCTTCAAAAATGAGGCCGGAGCTCGCGTTACGGTCAATGGAGATCGTTACCGCACCATGATCAATGATTTTTTGTTTGAAAATATGGATGACATTGATCCGGAGGAGATGTGGTTTCAACAGGATGGCGCTACGTGCCATACGGCGAACGCAACCATCGACTTACTGAAATCAAAATTTGGCGATAAGTTGATTTCGAGAAATGGACCTGTCAATTGGCCTCCAAGGTCGTGCGATTTGACACCTCTCGATTATTTCCTGTGGGGCTACGTGAAGTCACTGGTTTATGCTGATAAACCAGCAACAATTGACGCCTTGGAGGCCAGCATTGTTCGTGTGGTTCGTGACATACGGCCAGCAGTGCTCGAAAAAGTGGCCCAAAATTGGACGTCCAGAATGCGCTTCGTCAAGAACAGCCGCGGTGCCCATATGCCCGAAATCATTTTCAAATGTTAATGTCACGTATTGATCTTTCGAATAAAAAAAAATTTTGATTACAATTTAATTTTTTGTGTTATTTTTTACAATTTCAAGTTCTATCGGGCTTAAAAAAACACCCTATATGTATGTAGTGCAAAGATTTTTCACTGTCGACCCAATTTTTTCCTTTTCACACATTTTCCACAAAAATTCAGTAGAATTGGTTTAATTTTACATGTTGTTACTTTGTTGTTGGCAGCGTTTGTTTGCTCAGTAATGGTTTACATTGAATTTGAATTCTTTTGCGTATTTGTGCTCTTTTGCGAGATTGTTGAAATGTTAGAGTGGGGTTTGTAGATACGAATTCACGCATTATCTCAACTCAGCATTTGTACGATTCTAATGTTGTGACTATGTAGTTTTTTGTGGACTTAAAACAGAAGATTATCGAGTCGTTTTTGAAAGTTTACTTTTAAATTTTTGCGAATCGGTACGATTTTGGCTTTCCTTTTGACAACGCTGAAGTTAAATCCCATAATTTTTTTTTAAATCAAATAAACAACATTGCTGTTTACATAATTGATTCGAAGCAGTTTAATGTCATACAGGGGAAAACTGGAGTGAAGTTTGCTTACGGCAATAATACCACTTTTTCTGTTGTTGCAATAGGCGTGCTTTGGCTTAAGATAAATTTACTGCTTCTAATATTAAATGATGATGGGTTGGTATCATTCGTCTAGCTCGAGTTCAATCCTGGCTAAAGCCAAGAAATATTTTTATTTATAAATATAACAATAATTGCCGCGATCAATAACTCTTGATCAAAGAAGACAGGTGATCAATATGAGACAAATATAGACGAAAAAATAAATAAGGGCTCAGTGGCTGAGTTGGTTAAGCAGCCGTATTAAAAATACATCATGTTTACCTGGTACTGAGTTCGAATCCTAGTGGGTGCTGATGAACAGTGTAGCGACTGTGAAACAGCTAGTTGTCCCCCAGCTTTAGTGTATTCAATTATTTTTTCCTGTCTTTTTTGATCAAGAGTTATTGATCGCGGCAATTATTGTTATAATTATAAATGAAAATATTTCTTGGCTTTAGCCAGGATTGAACTCGAGCTAGACGAATGATACCAACCCATCATCGTATAATATTAGAAATATTAAAAATAAAGTTCGACTATTTAACATTAATACATACATAAATTTACCGCTTTAGAAACAATATAGAAGATATTTGATCAATCCTGTAAGCCACATCTTGCAGCAAATTTTAAGGCCTCTTTGGCTCTTTTTAAGGGCTTGAAGTTAATTTTTGCTTCCCAATTAAGGTATAGCCGTTTAGCTGGAAAAGAGCTTTATTAAAATAAGAATACACTTCAGCCAAAGTAATTTGCAAAAATGATTATTAATATTTTATTTAATTAAATTTTATAAACGTGTTGCTTCTATAAAAGCAGGAAAGAGAGAGTGGGAGCCAAAAAACGAAGTTGGCTGTCAAAAAATAAACCAAATGACTTTTAGAACTATTGACATTTGCTGATTAATTTTTATATTGCCGGACTCATGGTGCAATTATTAGGTGGCAGCATAAGAGTTGTTGTACTACATACATAATATTTTGTTTGTGTAAAAATTCCGGACGCTGTCAAAAACATGTTTATAAAACAGAAGAAAATGAAGAAAGAAACGTTTATATAAAAAAAATGAACAAAGAAAATTAATATAGTTTTTTTTTATAAATTGTTTTTAACACATTTTAAGCAATTAAAATATTTTTGAAAACTTTTTTATTGTGTTCTTGCCCTTTTTCAAACTGTTTGAAATATTTTTAGTTTTTTACCCACAATTTTTGACACACACAATTTTATGAAACAAAAAATTATTACCTGCGCTAGTGATGCCACCTGGTTAATTGCACCATTGCCGGACTTTAATTATTTTTATGAAAGCGTTATTTTCAACAAGCTTCATTATGAAACACAATATTTGCTCAAAATGTTTAAATTCAATCAGTCGGTTTTGTATGTAAGTAAATACGAGTTAGACCGGTCCTCATATGACCATAATTTATTATTTTTCTTGTAATATTTTTAATGCAGCACCCGTTTAAATTGTCAGTTATAACACACATATGATTCTGTAAAAATTTCAAGTCGATATCTTAAAACCACATTGCCACATTGAGCTTTATTTACATTCATATTAACATATGTATAAAACATTATACATACCGCTCTTTTACTTCAACATAGTCATATCTCAAAAAATTAGCTTTTCGACTTAACAATGCAGAATTGTTAACAGTATTACCTTTTATATTATTGACCGTCTGGAATTTCAGTTGTTGCAGTGTTAAACGCACATAGACGAGAACAATCCGCTGAAATATTGCGGCACAGGAGTTCAAGGGATGTATCAGATCCACTTTCAAGCAGCACCTGTTTAAAGTTTTTGTTGCTAATGTTTTTTTTTACTTCAAGCATGAAAAGTTTTTCGATATCATAAAAAAAAAATCAAAAATAGATTTCTTTATGGAAATAAAAATGTTTTGTACTTGCTTTAATGCTATTGCATATAATGGGTGATTTTATAAGAACTATCGGAAATTATAAAAAAAAACACATAAAATTCAGAAAAAGGCATGTAATATTTATTTGGATCGATAGTTGGGGCGATATAATTTAATGTTTGAAGATTATTTCATGCAAATGTTGGCCGCGGCTGTGCCTCAAATGGTCCATCCGCTTAGTCCAATTTTGGCATACTCTTTCCAACATTTCGGCCGGTATCTCACGAATAATGTTGGCAATGTTGGCTTCCAGTGCGTCAATCGAAGCGGGCTTGTCGCTATAGACATTAGCCTTAACATAGCCCCACAAAAAATAGTCTAGAGGCGTTAAATCGCACGATCTGGGCGGCCAATTGACTGGTCCCAAGCGTGAAATAAACTGTTCACCGAACTCGCCTCTCAATTGGTAGCTCTTGCAATGCTTCTGGCTGCTCTTCACTCCAAATACAGCAGTTTTGCTTGTTCACGTATCCATTCAACCAGAAATGAGCCTTGTCGCTGAACACAATTCTTCGATAAAAAAGTGGATCTTCATTTAACTTTTCAAGAGCCCATTCACCAAAAATTTGGCGTTGTGGTAGGTCGTTTGGCTTCAATTCTTGCACCAGCTGTATCTTATAAGGCTTCACACCCAAATTCTTCCGCAAAATTTTCCACGTAGTGGAGTAACAGAGGCCCAATTGCTGCGAACGGCGCCGAATCGATAATTCACGGTCATCACCAACTCTGCCCGATACGGCTGCGATATTTTCTTCAGTTCGGACTCTACGTAAGCGTGTTGGTGGTTTAATGTCCAACAATGTAAATTTGGTGCGAAATTTTTTTACAATAGCCCGAATAGAAGTCTCAGTAGGTCGATTAAACTGACCATAAAATGGAAGAAGCGCGCGATGAACTTTCTCAACAGAGCACGCATTTGGGTAATAAAAGTCAATAATTTGCAAGCGTTGTTCGTTTGTAAGACGATTCATGATTAAATTATAGACCAAACTGAAGATGTTTGACAGTGACACAAGATACAAAACGTGCGTGAGCTGTCAAAACTAGTGTTGCCAAAAAGATAATAGCAAAAAAATCACTCGTTATAAATTTCAAATTCGATCGCAAAATAGAAGTGATTTCATTTCCAGGCAACGATTTTAATTTTCTAAAGAAGCTTTTTCGGAATTTTTATTTATTTTTTTAAGCATTTTTTTTTTACTTATTGAATCTTCAAAATGAGCTAACAATAAGTGTTAAAATCTTAATACTAAATTTAAAGTTAAAAAAATGTGATTTAAAATTAAAAAATTTTATTGTTACTTAAGTCCGGCCAATGCTAGACAAAAAGTTTTATTATGCGGGAGCTATTTCGGTAAAATCACCTATTGGACAATCTGATGGTGGCAACGGTATCCCTTCTTCTCAACCTACTGTGGCCGCCAAAATTAAGTATATTACGCGCAAGAGGGTTTGGATGAAGTTCCAGTTTACTGACATACCTTGTCGCGTACTTAGTAAATTCCTCTTTTACCAGCGGAATACTCAGATCTCTATGAATTAAACGTGATCCCCAAAAGTGTGCTTAGCGTTATAGTCGCCAGCCGCTAAAAATCGAGGCCCAAGTGATTTGAAAAAATGTGAATACTGATTTTCTGTTATTGAAAATCGTGGTGGTGAGTAAATCGAGGATATAACTATTTTTCCATTAAGATGTTCAATACATATATTTGTTGCTTGGAGACACTCCTCACGTGTCTCATGTAGAAAATAGTGCTTAACTCTATTTTTTATTAGAATTGCTGAGCCTCCACAAGACCTTCCACGGGGATCTTTAGTGTCGTACAGTGTGTAGCCATTAATTTTGAAATAACTGTTGGATGTAAAATGGGTTTCAGCAATCATCATTATATCGATTTGCTTATCCATAAGGAAGTGCTCAAGTTAATTTTTGTGTTGGTGGATGCCGTTTGCGTTCCAGAAACATATTTTTAAACAACTCATTTTTTTAAAATTGCCTGCAAAATAGTAGATTGCATTTTCAGCATTTCCTGCATCATGTTTGTCATGGAAACCATAAATGTATTTATAGATTGAACAAGAGTCTGCAGAGTTGCCTCAAGATTGCTAAAATTTTGGTCGGAGTTTTGAGGCTTGGGCTCCTGATTCAAGTTTGGTTTATCGGATTTTCCTACATTCGCATAAGAAATTTGTTTAGGGTTTTGCAAGTTTACATGGCTGGTTGACTGGCGTACCTGGGGAAAATTGTTTAAGGAAGTGGTTTTTGACTGCTGGGGTGGCATATTTAAAATCGATGGCCTATTTGTCATTGACCTCTTGACCTCGGAATTGAAAATGATTTCGATCGAAATTAATTTCTGTGACTTGCCTGTATATTTGTAACCACACATACATAAGTATATCTTTAAAAATATTTCTAAAAAGAATTTCAGCCTTTTGCTTATTTATTCAATTAGTCACTTACTCGTAATAATAATTGAGTATGCAATGAACTAAATAAAGATTCCAAAATTTTAAAGTTATTATGACTAAATGTATTGAGTACCAATCATTTAGCAAAATGAAAGAAAAGTCTGTAAAAACAATATCGATGTTTTGTATCGCATAGTTAATTAAATTCTTATGCAGCAGCTAATTTATATAAAAAAGGAAAGATGAACATCTGTTGTTTATGATTTTTAAACTTATTTAATATAAGTTTAACTTTATTTTTTCTTTTTTTTATTCACGCTCTACAAAGCAGAATAAAAACAAAATTGTTAAAAATATTTAGAATACCTGAATGTTATAGACAGCAAAATAGGTTGGTGCAAACTGCCAAACACATTTTATGGTGTACTCGTATATAAAATTAATATAATCATTGGAGAGAGAAAATGTTAAATTTTATAACTCAAAACTGATGCTCAAAAAAAGAATTTTTCGTGGTCATAGCAACATCAAGGTTATTGCTATTATTATTCTTCCATACTGACATAGATATGTATTTACGTATATACTAATATGCGCAACAAAATATTATATAAACAGATTGAATAAATGTTTAAATTATGTAAAATTTAAAGATTAACGGCCGTATTCATAAAAAATATTTTATGTTTATTAAACACTTATTTGACAAATATCCTATAGAAATTTGTCAAATAACAGTTTAATAAACATACAATATTTTTTATGAATAAGGCCTTAACTTTATTGAAGAAATAGAGAAAAAGAGAGTTGATATCGACAGCACAATTACATTTAACAAAAATTAAATAAAAATTTGATTTTCAATGATACAGAGTGTCTAGTAGCAGATATTTTTAAACAGACTGCCAGGCTCAGGATATCGAATGTAAACCAACGCGAAAGAAAACGAGTCACCCACTTTTGGTCGATTTTGGAGCTCGCTATCATTATCGTTTTCGTTCGCATGGTATTTACGTTATCCACGTAGCACCTTCAACAATTGTTACATGTTTATATTGCCACATCAACTAAATTGAAAATTAATCGCTTACATTGAAAATAAATCGCCAAGACTTGTAAAATTGGTCATTAAAAATGTGACAGAAAAGATGGAAACAAACAAATGTTTTTTTGCTTATGTTTATTTATGTATATTCATACGATTACATTCATTTATTTATAAACAAAGGAATATAATTGAAAGTAAATTCCCTACATTTGTTTTTAAAATCAGTTTATTCTTTTTATTACTTAAACTATAAAATTAGTTTTTATTTACATATGTATGGCCTTGAAAACGAGTGCTTATCATTAATTATATTACTTAGCTCTAATAGGAAATAAGGAAATAAATATGTATATACATATACACATATTCAATATATACATATTAAATATATTGAAATCACTTTGCCATGAAATGGACTGCCAACAACAATTTTTGTTAATTCTTTAGCTTTTTGCTCTGTTGCGTCTGCGATTCTTCGAGCAGCAGCAGCTAGGCTTTTTGCGGCTTCGACTAAGGCTTTTGTCGCATCCACTTGTTTTTTGGCTAAAGCTGCAGACTTAAAGGAAAGAGGAATCTTGATACTTTTGTCGAGTTTTACAAAAATTTGCTTATTTTTGTGATTGAAAGCGTATTTACGGAGATAAATCAACTTTTAGTAAAAGTTGATTTTTTCAAATATTCTTCCATATTGCATGAATTTTGGTAAATTTTTTCCAAAACATATTTTTGAAATCATTAAATTTAATCGGAGATTAAGTTTAACTGATGATAGCTTGCCATGGTGCTGATGATATTTTGTCATAAAATTTACTTCACTTAGTTATTTTTTTGATGTCAATGAGTCATCACATCAATGAGATTTTTACATCAAATTGAATCCAAATTATAGTTGGTCTAATGTTACTATGCTATTCTATTGATAACATTTTGTCATATTGACGTCATTTACTTATTTCTTCGATATTATCGTGCTACTGATTGATCACATGCTCATATCAAATGTATTCCAATAAAACATTATCAGTATGTAAGTATGACATGTCATAAAGAAATAATTGTCCTAATTATTGCTAATGATAATTAGAGCAACTGATATAACTGTTGATGAAAAATGTCATGGAGTCCAAAATGATGACATTTGGCATTGCATTGATGTTAAAATTCATCAAAGTTATGACAGGTTTTCTATGAGTGCATGATATACAATATGAATTTCGGAATGAGTTTTGCAAATTTTTTTTATATTGCACAATATTTAAGTCACCCACCTTAAGCTGTCGACGAATTAATGACAGTTCTTCATCAGCAACTGTTTTTCCCTTTTTTGAGGTAGAACAGCTTGGAAGCTCGTCATCCCTAACATGTTGGCGTTTCTGTTGCTGGGAATGGTTGGATGCTGACAGTATATTGATGTGTTGCAGAATAGACGGCTTCTCGCTGAGAGTCTTTTCTGTCTGCCTTGATCGAGTAATAACTGCTACCGCTTTGCAAACTCTGGGTGGCGTGCCCTTTAGTGCTATGAAACTATCATCAATTGGGTCAATAGCCTTTGAACTCTTTCCAATTGAAAAACCAAACACATTGTCGCCAGGTGCTGCAGCTTTAGAAAGAGACAATGTTCGGTCCACTATTTGCCCCAATTCATTTAAAGAGTTCATGCGATAAAGGCTTCTTTTATTTTCAGCAATTTGTTTCTTTGTGCGAGACTTTAAATCTGCCCAGGACTGCGAATACTTATTGAACGAAAATATTTACGCACAGAAGCACGTAAAAGCTAATTAAACATGCTAAAAACACTTACCTTCTTTCACTCTGCAACGGAACGAATAAGAGGTCCTATAGAATTTAAATTCATTGTCAGCGAATTCCACGGCTCCTCCACGGATAGTTTGTGTTTGCCAAAAACAATGCGTCATCTAGCAAAATCCGGGTTCTCCTCCATATATTCAACAAGTGCTTGCAGCTGGGACGTAGTTGATTTTTTAATGCTAATGTGTGTAAAATCAATATATAATTATTTAAAATATGAATATAATTTTATTTACTCACTTTTTGTTCTCCATTTCTTGTTTTTTATTAAAATAAAATTAATTTTTGTGCAAAGTCGCAACAAAACGACAACCAATACTTGAGTGAACCATTTTGACAACTCTTGTCGCAGGGATGACAACTTAAATTATTAGTGAGCACGGAATTTGTACTGACGTGTTTACGTTTGCGATCACTTCGTTGTCGTTCGAGTTACGACTTTTAGTGAGCACCAACAGAGTTTTTTTTCGTTAAAAATGATTGTGAGTGAATACGTTCGATATCATGAGCCAGGCAGTTAAATAAAAAACGTGATAATTGGCAAAAAGTTTTATTGGGAGTTGTGAAAAAGATTTACATCAGCACCTACCTTTACAGCCTTATATGATGATAGACCAGTTCCACGGAGTGACTTTTTTACGATTCACCAGCGCCCCCGTGTGGCTGACTAGGCTCACACAGGCAGCAATTTTTGCCATAGGTTTGTAGCCATATGAGCAACTTCTTGTTGAGGAGTTTGGACCTTCTAATCCCTCCTGTATGCAACTTCCCAGCAATCAATGGAAGGCAAGGCTTAATGAGTTGGTAGGCCAAAGCCCACTAGCAGCATCAGCCCTTAAACCAACTCACCTGTCAAGCAACTCAACAATCACCACTGGTTTCTCACAGTACAGGTATCTGTTGTGAAGGCAACAGACCTTCTGGAGGTTGTTAGTCCCCGAAAAAAGCCACTCACCAAACACACAATTATCGAGGATACTAACAACCCTTTCCTGCGTTTCATGTTTCAATCACAGCCAGAATGTGTCAGCCAAGTTAGGCACCTCAACCATGATCAGTCTGGGTTGAAATGCAAGCAGAACCACGATACTGATGCGAATGTAAACCCTTTGCAAGGGTTGCGGGAGCCAAGACAACATAGATCATGCGGCTTCCTAAAGTTTTGTTTGCTACTGGTTAGGAATACGCCAAGGCAAAAGTTGCTCTCCGGGGGAAATGTGGATTTTATTTCTTAAAGAGTACGCTATCCAGATGTGTTCCGCTGAAATTAGATTATCTCAAGTCGAAGATCTCGCCAGCTATTGGGCTTTCATATAAGTTTAAGTTAAAGGACAGCGGTGAAAAAAAGAAAAACGTGTATACATACTGCTACTTATCCCGGTGCACTTTGATTTCATACGAAATTAATAATGAACATATATACATATGTATATAAAAAATACGGACAACAGTAAAAAAGAGAAAAAAAAAAAAAAATAAACACCGAGCATTTAATTATTTATGGCTTAGTGGTTAAAGTAGTAGATCATGATACGTCATGACCAGAGTTCAAATCCCAGTGGGTGCTGATGAGTAGTGTAGCGACTACGAAACAGCTAGTTATCCCCCAGCTAAAGATTTGCTTATTATTTTTCTTGTCTTCTTCAATCAATAATTATTGATCACAGCAAATTTGTATTGTAAAAAATCCTTCTTAAGATAAATTATAATATTTTATAAAATATTTGTTGCCAAAAACTATTTGTAAATAAATATTTTAAGAATATTATATTTTAATACATTTTTGAAAATTAAAACATCCTTAAAAATATATTTTTTCTCGACTATCGGGTTAATCGAACAGTAACATAGACCATCATTATAATCAAAATGAGAACTAAACCAGAACAGAGTTGCCGGATGTAATCATAAAATCATTAAACAGCTTTAATAGCTACAGTGCTGTTATTGCTGATTTATGAATAAAATTTTTTTATAAAAGGTTTATTGAAGACAAATTGTGTCATAACAATTGTACGATTGAAGTACACAATGAGCATTTTTTATGAATATTGCTGAAAGAGTTCAGATGTAAGCTTAATGTAAGTAGTTAAAATGCATGGTTCCAATTTTTTTATTAATCGTGACCTTCTCATTAGTCTTGAATGTTGTGATTAAGTGGTTTTTAGTCAATATAACCTATATGTTCTGTAGACTAAGGGCCATTATTACAACTGACAAATAGTTAACATTAGGATTTTATCTTACAGATAATTTTTTTGATATAACAGGTTAACATTAACTTTAAAAGTTACTGATTATTATTATATGCGAAAATTTATATCTCGCCAATATTTTTCAGCAAACTCCCACAAGTTTCATTCTGTTTCAGCTCAGTTTTCAACTCGCCATGGCGCAAAGATGATGTACGAGTAGTAACAGATTGGATACTTAAAAAAATTTTAAAAATCTATATACCAACAAAATAAATAAAATGAAACAGAAAGTGTAGTATAATTTTAGGTTAATTGAAATCAAGAAAATAATTGTTACATATAATTTTTAGCAAAAATTTTTAGTGTTGATAGTCTGTGAAATTTTATGACTACAAATTAAAATGAAATAGTACAAAATATTAATGTAATTTTTACAGAAAAAGATTATCCTGCAGGCTTCAACATTTGTTCATGTTTAATTTACGGAAAAGAAAATTACTTTCCAGCTTATATCAAAACAAACAAATAATCTTGTAATAAATTTGTATATAATATGTCATTTCCATAAATATGGTCATGTTGCCACATGACATTTATGCACTTTAATTACTATGCAGACAGTTGTACAAATTGTCTGTTGCAGTTGCAGCCTACAATTTGCAACGACCTCATATTACACATCTTCTTGCTTTTTCGTTCCGATTTATTTGCTCTTTCGGCAAACTCATATTTTATGAACTTTTAACCTTTTTAAATGCTTTACATACATTTAATAGTTTGGGCCTATTTATTGAGTCACAACTGGATAAAATGAAAGAAAAGTAATCTGTGAACAATTAATTTCGCTTCAAATTGATCTCTTGATTTATTCACTAAACTTTACACGTATGCCAATCCTAAATAAAAAATCTGTTGCATGTAATTGAACTAGACGGAAACTGCGCACTTATTGTGGTAGTATGTATGCGAGTGTGTGCAGTATTGTAAATTTTTGTTGAATAACAATTGAAAAAGTTAGCTTTTAGTGAATACTACGTTACAAAGTTACGGAGAGGGAAATTGATGGAATCAATTTTCTTCTTTTGTCACATAGAAAACTTTTATGACCATTTTGTATATGCAGGGTGTTCCAGCACTCAACCTCAAGCTGAAACAGGGCGACTACATTGCTTGTAGCCATCATGAGACAAAGCAGAAAAAATCTAAAAAAAAAAACATTAAACATTTTTTTATTTTTTCTCTTTCCTCAAGTCCCTGTTGTCTATAAGTAACAATTAAACAAATGAAAATAAATTAATACTTGCTGCTAAAGATCTTGAATATTGTTAGGAATTTGCATTACTTATTGACCATTGTGCATACGTTGATTTGCTGGTTTTAATTGTACCTGAACATCCACACAAACAACATTAAGCTGAAAACATAATACACAAACAAACAAACAAACGCATGTTTAAATACGAGAACAAAAAATTCTGAGCAAACTAACCACCAATGATTTTATTGTTGTTGTTGCGTTATTATTATTGCTTAAGCATGTGTAAGAGTGTGTATGTGGTTAGCAATTATATTTGTACATTCGTGTCTAGAATATCACTAGCACAGTGGTGGACAAATTTGTTTTGCACTTGGGTTAGTGAGATAATTTGAGAGTAATTTCAAGTATAGTGAAAAGCAAAACTAACATTTGAACAATTAAATCGCGTACGTTAATGTTGTTATGACAGTTTCCTAAGAGCTATAAATGTTTCAAAGACGTAGAACGAATTTATTACGTTGTTTGCTACATATGAATTTGAAGTCCGAACATCTTTTTTCACATATATATGTTAATATTATATTAATTCATATTAGAATGGAAGAAATCATAATACCTTCCAATTACATTTTCTGCACACATTTTAAATGTGTGATGGCATAAAAGACATATCGCTCCTTTATTGCAACATAGTCATAACTCAAAAAAGCTTGTTTCGAGAAAAACGCATTTCAAACTTTTAGTTTCCATACAAGTCTTCGAAATTTTTTTTTAGAAAATATCTCCTAAAGGAAACAGTTTAAAAGTAATTTGAATACATTCTTGGCACAATATAAAACTGTTATCAATTCTGCATTGTTAACTCGAAAAGCTCAATTTTTGAGATATGACTATGTTGCAATAAAGGAGCGATATACAAACGCATTTTTTATCATAAACAAATTTTGCATTGCCATATATGTTATCTGCTGTAAGTGGAAAAAAAGCTACTATAAGTGGAAAAAAAGCTCTAAGTTTCTAGCTGGCATATGCATTTGCCAACCAGCGTTGTCAACTCGTTGCGTTTCGCACCGTTTTTGGTGCTTTTTAAAAATATTTGTGCGAAAAATCCTTCAGTCGGTGCGGGGTGCGCTTTTTTACATTTTTTGTGCGTTTTTTAAATTTCGGTGGCACAAAGTCAAACTCAACTCAACTTTTTGTTTTAATGTAAGAAAAAAGTTTAGTCACTATCGAAAGAAAAATAAACATTTCGTTTTATAAAATTTGCTGCTTTTAGAGAGTGTTTTGTTTTAGAGAGTGTTTTGTTATTAAACGATCAAGCAATGTTTGTCAAATATTGCACTAAATGCAGTCTTCGAACAGTGAAGTTCGTATTTTATGGCACGTGAATTCGTCACGGTATTGGTAAATGAGAAATGATCAAATTATTAAATAAAGTATAAATTTTGCATTGAATATTGATTATGGCAAGCTTCACCTTTTATTTGTTATAATTCTGGCAAATTTGCGTAGATTTCAATAAATTATTTTAAAGACACCGCTTACAAAAACAGAAATGAAATGTGCACTGTGTTTGATAGAATTCCCACTAATCGAATTTTAAGGATTGTAGTGCGATTCTGTAAATTTTAGTGATTTGCAACTTTTTTCGACAGTAATTGTTGTATGGTCCTATAATAAATGTTGGTGACGTTAAGCAGCTGTATTATTTTTTTGTGTCCCTGATAATAGACAACGAAAGGAACAGCTGATTTCGGTCGACAGCAAATATAATTAAATGATATTGCTTAATAATAATTTTGATAAAATATAATCATAAATTTGATAAAATATCGTTATAGTTGTTAAAAAGATCACATTATCTTAATAAAACTAAGAGACTCGTTCGAGTTCGTGACCGAGTTTGCCAAACATGAATTCTAGCTATTGAAGGAATTTGATGGGATGCCATCAGTCTCTGCTATCAGACCCAGTTTGGTTGTGTAATATCCGCTTAAAAGGCTGTTTCATTATCATGTTTTTAATATAAAAATATTGAACTTCCTAAAATACAAAATATGTTTTTAAAAATTAAAGGAAAAAAAATTTTAAATTCGGTGCGTTTTTGTTGAAATAACGCGCTTTTTTCATCATGTTGGTGTGTTTTGAAATTTCAAAGTTGACAACGCTGTCGCCAAAGTCTGTTGAACGACTTAACTTAAGCTATGTACTCACGGTTGTCAGATGTTACAATATTGTAAGATCTGGCAACATGCTGACAATGTAGTGACAATGAAAAATTGTCCCGCAGAAGTAAATTGTGTGTTCAGACGATCGTAAGAAAATCTTGCAATTTCATTGTCAGACTATGGTCTGACAAATAATTCATCTGACAACAAATATTGTAATGTTCAAACGGTTGTCATATTGTTAGATGACAAAATTGCCAGACATGTTGTAAGGCATGTATATAGACAACCATCTGTTTGGCAGTGTTGCCCATCAAACTTCTTTCTGACAATGACGCCATTGTCAGGTGCATTAATTTTATACATCTGACAATAAACCTGAGCCTGCAATACTAGCCAATTATCTGGTAATGCCGACGAAGAGTGTTCTCATGATTGTCAGATGCCTGACAACATTGTCGTCTTACAATTGATTGACAATGGTTTTTCTGACTACGCTGTAAGTTAAAAATTGGCAGTTCATACGATTGTAATACATTTTCAGACCATTTTACTGGCAATAGTGTTAGATCTGACAACCGTGTGTACGTAGCTTAAAGAGCATAAGAAAAAGAAGGCGTTGCTTAAGGGCGTTTCAGACTATCATACAAGTCTTAAGATTTTGATTGGATTTTGTGGGACAAAAATCTAAAGATATTTGTTGCGACTGTCAAAAAATCTAACGTACCATTACATTTTGTTTTCACACTATCACACCTAAAGTAAAAGAAGGAATATGACTTGAAAATAAACAGCCAATTTACTTAACGTCTGGTTTTAATATTTGTATTATTTGCTTTTGCAAAAAATGCAACCCTGATCCAATGAAAAATCTTATTGTTTAAACAAATTTCTAAAAATGGTGAAGTGTTATTGATGTCAAATCTTTTACCGTATTATTTCTCATTTTCATAACGCTTTACATTCACACTATCACACTTGCACGTATTATTTGATTTTTTAACAAGTCTTAATACAAAGTGTGATAGTCTGAAGTGCCCTTTAGTCTGAATTTAGACGAGCGAACATTTGGAAGAAAAACATTTGGAATTCTCTTTTGATTTTTCTTTCGCATTCACACAGCCAAACATGTTGCCGGCAACATTCCATTATTATTTGTTTTTTACATTTTTCGTTATGTTGTCTGTTAATTTTTTGACATATGACATATTTAAATTATAAAAAATAATAAAATTGAAGTTTTTCATAAATAAATTTATTTTTAATATCTGCTACAGTCACACCAAACATTTCCTTCTCCAAAATATTTTTTATTTCATTAAATGCCTGTACTTTTTTTATTCGGTCCATATATTCTTTGGATCACACACTGTACCGATAATCTCTTTCCTGTACAAATATTTGTATTTCATATTTATTAAAGTTTCCAGAAAATGTAAATTAAATCAAAATGTCAAAAAGTAAGTTTTATGTCAATAGAGTAAATATCAACAAAGCGTGTTGCCGAGTACCGAACACAAAATCGATTCTCTCTTCCCCTACGGTAATTGTCTACCAAACTAAATGTTTCCCTTCCAAATGTTTTCGTGTCTAAATGCAGACTTAAGCTATGTACTCACGGTTGTCAGATGTTACAATATTGTAAGATCTGGCAACATGCTGACAATGTAGTAACAATGAAAAATTGTGCCGCAGAAGTAAATTGTGTGTTCAGACGATCGTAAGAAAATCTCACAATTTCATTGTCATGGTCTGACAAATAATTCATCTGACAACAAAAATTGTCAGTTCACACGGTTGTCAGATTGTTAGATGAAACAAATTGCCAGACATGTTGTAAGGCATTGCCACTTATGTATGTCAACAACCACTGTTTGGCAGTGTTGCCCATCAAACTTTTTTCTGACAATGATGCCATTGTCAGGTGCATTAAATTTATACATCTGACAATTAAAACTGAGGTTACAAAACCAGCCAATTATCTGGCAATGCCGACGAAAAGTGTTCTCACGATTGTCAGGTGCCTGACAACATTGTCGTCTTAAAATTGATTGACAATGGTTTTTCTGACAACGTTGTAAGTTAATAATTAAAAGTTCACACGCTTGTAATACATTTTCAGACAATTTTACTGGCAATATTGTAAGATCTGACAACCGTGTGTACGTAGCTTTACAAACAATTCAGCGGCGGTTAACATTGGGCGGTATTAGAAGTCGGCTTCAGGAAATTTTAACGAATTCATATTTTAATATGTTTTAAATAATTAATTTTTATGATAATAAAAAGCATAGACAATGTCAGACGTAAATTTTAAAAACCGTCCGTAAAACTTACAATTTTGACAGACATGAAAAAATACATGAGGAAATGCATATTTAAAAAACAGACGCAAAAACATATCGTCTGTGGGTGCCTTAAGAAAAGAACTTTGAGAAAAGTTTTTGAAACAAATTTTAAATTTGAAAATAAATTGAAAATGTATGTTGAAATACATATGTACCTATTTTCAATTGCAATAAATTTATTTCTTAAAAGATAAGACAAAAGCGACAAAAATTTAAAAATATAAAAAGAAGGTTAATTGAGTTCTGTTTATTCTGATTGAACAAATTACTTCTTCCTTTGCTTTCGAGAAATTATTTAATTTAGCTTTATTAATATTTTTTAACTTCATTCATTAATATATTCAATTAAAAAATAGAAGCAAATAATTTTGTTATTATACACATATGCTTTCTTATTATTTTTTCATTTGAAAGTTCTGTTACCGATTAATATAAATCATATTTTTGGCGACATTAAAACATAACCCAAAATTTTATGGAACTTAAGAGGCCAGTTTATATATACTGCTAAAACAATAAGTTTCTTTTGTTTTATTTTGTAAATTTTTAATTTGAATTTGAGTACAAAAGTCGTTAATTTGAAAGTAAAAACCTATATATAGTGCCAATTTCACGATAACGAATCTGTTCGTTCGTTCGCACAATTACATTTAAAACAAAAACAACATTCAAAATTTTGAATCTTGTTTTTGTTTTAAATGTAATTGTGCGAACGAACGGACAGCTTCGTTGTCGTTAAATTGGACGATAATCTTTGGGCTCATTTTCTCTTAATTCTTTTAATAATTTCTCATTTGAAAACTCTTTCAATTCATTCATACATTCTTCTTTTTTATTTGTATCTCTTCCTCCTCATGTTCGTGCATTATTTTATCAATTTAACAAACTGCAGCTAACACGCTTTTCATGTCCCTCATTTTCAATATATTTTAGTCGCGTTTAGGTTTAGTTTAGCTGGTGTTTCGCTCTTGGTTCCTTCGTGTGTATTTGAAATGGAAACATGTAAAGAAACACAAGTTTCTTTCAATGTTTTATCGTCTGTATGCTCCATAAAGAGTAATGTTGATCTTGCACAAAAAACACATTATTTAAGAATTATTGTAATATTTTTTTTAATGATAATATTGGTATGGTTCAATTATGTTTGGAAAAAAATATCGGTCAAATGGTCACCGTGACCTCGGCGCCACACCTCTATCGATAGTCCAAATTTTTGATGACGTTGAGGCATTATTGAGGTTCTATGCCGTTAATGTGCCGAATTATTTCAGCCCTTAGTTCTTGACTTATTGCTGGTTTATCGACGTACACCTTTTTTTCAATTTTTTTTAAGTGTTTTTTATTTATTGAATCTTCAAAAGGAACTAACAATAAGTATTCAAATCTTAATACAAAATATAAAAATAAAAAAAAATAGATTTTATTTTAATATCATTTTAATATTCAAGATAGGACTCGTTCACCAACGAGTCACAGCCACGAATCTACAAATTCGAGATGACTGGATCAACATTATCAAAACAACGATCGGGGCATCCTAAAGAATTGAGGGATCCAGAAAACATATGGCGAGTACGAGCATGTGTTCGAGAACAACCCAACCTCTCTCCTCGTAAGCGAGTAAAATTGCATTCTTCATAAGGATCTGCACTTGCGCCCATACAAAATTCAAATTGTACAGGTGGGATACTGACTATGCTCAAAGACTTCATTTTGCAGATGAAAAGAGGTAACGTTAACTGGCCCCGATTTGTGACCAATGGCACAAATCCTTTTCCTTTGAGGATATCTAACAAGCAAAATTTTCAGTAACAACGCGGCGACTATTACCGAACTAAAAGAAAATATACCTTTCAATACTTGTAGAGCAGTTATATAAAATTTCCGGTCTAGGTTGCATCAGTAGCAGAGTGAACAAGGATCATATTTAAGTGTAGTAATTTTGAAAAAATAATATCCTATTTCATGTACTTTAGTAAAAAATGAAAAATTTTTTTTAGCATTTTTTTATTAATAATTTCAAATGCTAATGTGTATCAATACGAACATTGAAAACGCGCCTTACCTTAGAATGTTAAATATATTTACTTATTAAATACATGAAAAAGTTTCCATAATTTCCTATTCCCATTCTAACGATTATAATTACCAATTTTCCTTGATCATCCTTGTAATGATTGCACATAAGCATTGATGTAATGCGCTTGCAGTTTCCATTTTCATCATACAAAAATCATACAAAAAATATTACAAAATAAAATTGTCTACATTTTGGCTTTTCCTTTTGCTTTCATTATACGATTTATAAATTCAGCAGGATTGTAGTTTTTATTTCGTTTTATTTTTCTAATTAAAAAATACTTTACGTGAACATTTTTAAGCAATTTTTGCTTTCAGAAAGCGATTAGCGAATACTTGTTTCTATTGCAATGACTGAAACTATATAAAATGGGAAAACTTGTAATAAGCAAACAAATAAAAATTGATTGAAGTTCTTCAGGCATAGCTAAATCAGCAAGAAGTTGGAATTAATTCTAATTTTCATATCAAGGTATTTATGTTTTATTGCTTATTACACATACATTTACTTATGTACATTAAGAAATAGTTAGAAATCAGTTTCAATATAATATTTCCTTTGCTTTTGTAAAGCACACACAGAGGAAGAGCATTGTGGAATTTTGTTGCTCTAACATTGTTATGTGGTCTTTCTTGCGTTAATGCATGTACGGGTAGAGTGTATTGTAGTGGAATTATAGGAAGTTATAATACAACTAAAAGTGTCTTTGAGTTCTAAAAGTTGGTACAATGCAGTGATAGAATTTGCGAAGATATTTTTGGAAACAAAAAATATAATTTGTTCTTAGCTACAATTGCTACTTGTAGCTAAGAACATTCAGTATATATATGCTTCGTAATGTAAATATTATTTTATTGATGTTTTGTTGAACTTTGTAATTTTTGAATTCGATTTTTGGTTTATTGTACATTTGCTCATCGGGTTTTAGTTCAATTATTTCCTTTCTTAAGTTTTTTCTTAAAGGCCAGTATGCAGTTCTTACGGAAATTCAGGTTCCCATAAGAACTGTGTGTAAATAAAGTTACGTAATTTCAGGTTGGTCAATTCCTTATGTATAAATCCGGATACCGGTGCGGAGTTCGTAAAGAAAAGTAAACGGAATTTTTGATATTTTTTTATTATTACAGGTATGTTAAAAGTAAAAGTGGAGACTTTTTTCGTTAACTGAAACAAAAATTAATGTTCATGCATTTATTTGCCTACGGAATTTTTGACAATTTGTTATATTTTGTAATTGTTTGCCGTATATTTGGTCGGTGAACATAGCATGAGGCAAGTATTTTCATACATACATATAGCTCTTCTACACCAATCTACACAATCAGTTTTCCGTGTAGAAATAAATGTACATTTTCAAACGTGAATTTCTGTAAGAACTTCGTACCGACCTTAAGAAAGTTTTTTTTTACAATAAAAATTTGCTGTGATCAATAATTTTTGATTAAATCTTTATCTAGCGGACAACGGCATATCTTTCGGAGAAATGGTGCCACTCAATCCATCATTTCGGTGAAAGCAAGGTGGTGCCTCTAGATATTTCCAAAGTGTTTGACAGAGTGTGGCATGGTGCACTACTGGCAAAACTTACTGCTTTTGGTGTCGGTAACGATTTCTCTCGGTTTATATCGAGCTTTCTCAGAGATCGCACTATACGAGTTGTTATAGATGGGGTCTCATCAAACGAGTTCAAGATCAATTCAGGGGTACCGCAAGGCTTAGTTCTTTCTCCTACTCTATTTCTTATTTTCCTCAACGACCTTCTCTATCAAACTTCCAACCCTATCCACTCTTTCGCAGATGACAGCACCATTTGTCACTCGTACTCTTTTGGTCATAGGCCCAGGATATCAGAGGTCACTACCAAGAGGCTAACTATGAACGATTCACTGAATAGTGATCTTCTATTAATCTCCGAATGGGGTCGTAAAAGCAGGGTTACCTTTAACGCTCGTAAGACCCAATGTTGCTTATTAACGCACAAACAAACGACCGCAAATGCTGCTTCATCTGTACTCATGGATGGTATAAATATTGAGGAATCAGATGCTCTTGATGTTCTTGGAATGAAGATACAGTGCGATGTCCGCTGGACTGAACACATTTTTCATGTCTCTAAAGAAGCATTCCAGTGCCTCGGTTTTTTGAAACGGTGTAAGATGTACTTCACTTTCCAACCGACCTCCTTACTATTTATATCACCTCCATTCGATCGAAAATTGAATACAACTCTCATGTTTGGGCCGGTGCCTCAAAGTCTATTTTGGGGTTACTCGACCGTGTGCAGGAGAGGGCGAAGAAGCTTATCGGTGACAGTAGGGTATCCAACTCTATTGATTCACTGGAGCATCGACGCAGTGTGGGGTGCGTTACTCTGTTCTATCGTTACTACAATGGATTGTGCTCTGACGAGATTAGGGATCTTGTTCCCGAAACTCGCACATTTTTAGGTAGCACGCGTTCATCGTCTAGAGCCCATCAATTTGTGGTTGATTGCCCGGGAAATCGTACTACGCATTACAGAGAGAATTCGTTTTTCAGCCGCACACTTCGTCTGTCGAACAAGTTGCCTGCAGAAGTGTTTCCCGTCTGTTATAACGTTGGAAGATTCAAGTCAAATGTTCACAAACACTACTCCCGCTTTCCCCCTCCTCACAACCTATTTTCCTAGTTCTGGTACAATGCACTGCATATGTAGGGGTCATCCCCTGAATACTAGTCCAATATAAAAAAAAACTAACTGCTTCATAGTCGCTACACTACAATTTCAACAGAGTTCTATTTTCAAATTAAATAAACAACAACAGTTTGCTATACACACAGAAACACATTTTTTTCGTGTTCAATAACGAAATTCGTTGAAGCAATTAATAAATTGTACGGACCTGCAAAGGAATTCGTGGATTTAAACAAAAGTTTAGTAACAATAATTATTGATCGAAAACAAAAATTTTTTTAAACCACAACAAAATACGATATCCAAGGTCAGTTTTTTGATATTTATGTATCTGCATATAAATAATTTTTTTCAGACAAAAGTTTTATTGATCTTAATTTTACTTTAATTTTTTCTGTGTAATGCTGTCGCAAAAATATTTGTTTTGAAAGTAAAATAAGTCCATTCCTAATATAAAAAAAAAATATAATTAAAATAACTTTCTTATTGCAATTATTATTGATTATTGCACGCCGCACAGTGGACCATTTTAAAATTTGGCAGCCGAAAGTTATGTCTTTTTTTTATTACCATTTTAAAGATAAGTAATTAATTCGAAAGTAAATACCAGTGAACTTCGGGAGCCAAACAATTTCATTTCTATTTTAATTATATCATGGCGAACGGGGTGCTCCAAAATGAAATTTTCTAAAATGTTGCCAAAATTGCAAAATTTCTCAGAAAATATTAATTTGTAAATGATTATAATTTTTTTAAGTATTTTTTGTTTAGTGAAATCAAATAAATTTTGTACTTTTGCGTAGACTATTAGCTATTATATTCCTTAAAAATTTTTTTAAAAAGTTAATATTACCCAAAATTCACCTACCTAATAGAGCATAACTCCTCCCCGTTAGAGCACGTCAAAAAGATCTTTCGCCATATTCTACTCCAAACCCTACACGGTTATATGCCACTGTATATGCGGCAGGTTGCGCCCGTGTGCACCAGAGCAAGCAAAGTCAAAAATTTTGGTCCAAATTTTTCAATCCAAAATTTTAATGCAATTTTTTTTTTTTCTTTACTAGTTTATTATTTTTTTTTTTATTATTTTGACCTTTGAAATAAAGTTCGTATTCATAGATTAGTTGCTTACCCCACTTTTTGCTTTTGAGCAAAAAAAAAGTTGTTTAAGTTCGCTTACGCGACATTTTCATGAAAAACCCGGTCTAGGCTATATCTCGAGTATATATGGACCGATATCGAAAATTTTCATTTTCCATATTTATATAACCTCATTTCATTACCAGAACGGCTTTTGAACACAAAAAGGTGTTTCAGTTCGCTTACGCGACATATTCATGAAAAGCCCGGTTTAGGCTATATCTGGGGTATATATGAACCGATATCGGGAATTTTAATATTCTATATTTATATAACCGTATTTCATTACCAAAACTGCTTTTGAGCAAAAAAAAGTCTTTTCAGTTCGCTTACGCGACATTTTCATCAAAAACCCGATTTGGGCTATATCTCTGATATATATGGACCGATATTTGATTTTTTTGAAGTGTGAAGTTTGAAGCAAAACAGACAACTTTGTTTTCAAAAAACTTTTTTTTCAAAAAATTTTAATACAAAATTGCAAAAATTCATGGCTTTTTTCGGAATTTTGAATATATCTTAGCTATACATTATACATTAGCTATACGTAAACATATATTACTGAATTTCAATAGCCAACACATGGCACGATGGAGTAATAGAATGGTGAAAGAGGAAAGTTTCTATGTCTAATGGTGTTCTCAGAAACGGTATTTCAACGACCGACAGACGGACATCGCTTAATCGACTTTTCCATTAATTCTGAATCAGAATATATATACAAATCAGAATATATTACAAACGGAATCACAAACCCCTAACATTTTTGTGAAGGGTATAAAAAGTGCTTACAATAATGTGGAATGTATCCTTTCCGGTTAGTAAATAAATTTTGTAAATCTGTCTCTTACGGAATTATTATAAAATTGTATTCCAAAAAATTTGTTGCAAAACTTTAAGATTTAGGACAAAAGTTTACAGTTTTGCCTGCCACTTCTTATTTGCTATTTTAGCATAAAAAACATATGTTCGACAAACCAACACAAATTGTTTTCTTATTAACGAATACGAGTACAAAATCCACAAACTAAAACTTTTTCATTAGCATATGACTGCAAAGCAAAAAATAGTTTATCACTGTTGATCTCTTAAGGTTTCTAAAGTGTTGAATAGATAATATTTGTCAAGGGAAATTATTGTGTGAAAATACAATTTTATCTTTCCATATTTTTTCTTAGGAATTTTTTAATTTTTTTGCATATTTTTGCACAATAAACTTACATTGAGTTTTCAGTGTTGCGAAGGAAATTTCATTTACGGGTAAAATGAAAGAAGAGTTCAGAGAAAAATAATAAAAATAAAAGCTGTCACAGGACAATACAATATGTTAAGACGCACTGTATTCAATGTCTATATAGGCTAGAAGATTTGAAAACTTTTTTATTCTTAGTGAATTTGAAGACCACGAACCGGGTTCATCCTATACCCGAGACGATAAGAGGAGAAGAAAAAACTAACTGATTTACATGACTAAAAAAGCTTTTGTTGGTCTGCTGACAGTAAATTCTTTAACGGCTGGTTGAAAACTGGAAAAAAAAAATTTACAAATCAGAATTCAATAACTGTGATAATTTCAAGTTGAATACCGAAATTTTATTTTAAAACACGACACGATGAATTATTTGTCAGACTATGGTCTGACAAATAATTCATCTGACAACAAATATTGTAATGTTCAAACGGTTGTCATATTGTTAGATGACAAAATTGCCAGACATGTTGTAAGGCATGTATATAGACAACCATCTGTTTGGCAGTGTTGCCCATCAAACTTCTTTCTGACAATGACGCCATTGTCAGGTGCATTAATTTTATACATCTGACAATAAACCTGAGCCTGCAATACTAGCCAATTATCTGGTAATGCCGACGAAGAGTGTTCTCATGATTGTCAGATGCCTGACAACATTGTCGTCTTACAATTGATTGACAATGGTTTTTCTGACTACGCTGTAAGTTAAAAATTGGCAGTTCATACGATTGTAATACATTTTCAGACCATTTTACTGGCAATAGTGTTAGATCTGACAACCGTGTGTACATAGTTAAAGAGCATAAGAAAAAGAAGGCGTTGCTTAAGGGCGTTTCAGACTATCATACAAGTCTTAAGATTTTGATTGGATTTTGTGGGACAAAAATCTAAAGATATTTGTTGCGACTGTCAAAAAATCTAACGTACCATTACATTTTGTTTTCACACTATCACACCTAAAGTAAAAGAAGGAATATGACTTGAAAATAAACAGCCAATTTACTTAACGTCTGGTTTTAATATTTGTATTATTTGCTTTTGCAAAAAATGCAACCCTGATCCAATGAAAAATCTTATTGTTTAAACAAATTTCTAAAAATGGTGAAGTGTTATTGATGTCAAATCTTTTACCGTATTATTTCTCATTTTCATAACGCTTTACATTCACACTATCACACTTGCACGTATTATTTGATTTTTTAACAAGTCTTAATACAAAGTGTGATAGTCTGAAGTGCCCTTTAGTCTGAATTTAGACGAGCGAACATTTGGAAGAAAAACATTTGGAATTCTCTTTTGATTTTTCTTTCGCATTCACACAGCCAAACATGTTGCCGGCAACATTCCATTATTATTTGTTTTTTACATTTTTCGTTATGTTGTCTGTTAATTTTTTGACATATGATATATTTAAATTATAAAAAATAATAAAATTGAAGTTTTTCATAAATAAATTTATTTTTAATATCTGCTACAGTCACACCAAACATTTCCTTCTCCAAAATATTTTTTATTTCATTAAATGCCTGTACTTTTTTTATTCGGTCCATATATTCTTTGGATCACACACTGTACCGATAATCTCTTTCCTGTACAAATATTTGTATTTCATATTTATTAAAGTTTCCAGAAAATGTAAATTAAATCAAAATGTCAAAAAGTAAGTTTTATGTCAATAGAGTAAATATCAACAAAGCGTGTTGCCGAGTACCGAACACAAAATCGATTCTCTCTTCCCCACCGGTAATTGTCTACCAAACTAAATGTTTCCCTTCCAAATGTTTTCGTGTCTAAATGCAGACTTAAGCTACGTACACACGGTTGTCAGATCTTACAATATTGCCAGTAAAATTGTCTGAAAATGTATTACAAGCGTGTGAAGTGTCAATTATTAACTTACAACGTGGTCAGAAAAACCATTGTCAATCAATTTTAAGACGACAATGTTGTCAGGCACCTGACAATCGTGAGAACACTTTTCGTTGGCATTGCCAGATAATTGGCTGGTTTTGTAACCTCAGTTTTAATTGTCAGATGTATAAATTTAATGCACCTGACAATGGCATCATTGTCAGAAAAAAGTTTGATGGGCAACACTGCCAAACAGATGGTTGTTGACATACATAAGTGGCAATGCCTTACAACATGTCTGGCAATTTGTTTCATCTAACAATCTGACAACCGTGTGAACTGACAATTTTTGTTGTCAGATGAATTATTTGTCAGACCATGACAATGAAATTGTGAGATTTTCTTACGATCGTCTGAACACACAATTTACTTCTGCGGCACAATTTTTCATTGTTACTACATTGTCAGCATGTTGCCAGATCTTACAATATTGCAACATCTAACAACCGTGTGTACATAGCTTTATTCAAAGCTTTGCTTTATCTTTTAAGAATCATTATTTTACCTCTTGTCTAAGCAAAAACCTTCTGTCATTTCTTTAGTTTAAATTACGTAAGTTTAGTTTCTTTTCCTTATGCACAAGACAAAACAAAAGAAAAAAAAAACTAAATACTTTTTAATTTTCTTATACTCTTTTGAATATAAAGCAAAGAGGAATAATTTTGTCAGTATTTCTTTTTAAGATAAATGTTTATTTTGTTCTTTAATTTTATCCCGCAAAATCTAAGAACTTCAATGATAATAGTTAATATCCACCATTATTTCTCAGGGGTTCAGTTTTCCACTTAAGCAACTTTAAATTGCTCTTATTAAAATTACAAAGATGTTAATTATGTTCAAGATAAAAAAATATCAAAACATTATACTCAATATGTTTAACCTTGTGGTTTTTGCAAATAATGCTTTTAAAGGGTTTCTTTCCTCCTCCTCTTTGTTTTAGAGACAAGTTCTCCCACAACCACAAATGTTTGCATATTACGGTAGAATTAGAAATGTAGCAAAAGCAAAAGAAACTATTCAAGGAAACAGGTTGCTACGAAGAAATGTTCATAATATTAGAAAAAGAGTTAGATAGTAAGTAGTTGCGTAAAACTTTTTTATTACTGTGAAATTTTTATTTAAAATTCTTATTCATGATGGAATTTTTATAAAAGTTTTCATTCTGTTTTACATGCAAATGTAATATTCTTGTATTACAAGAGTTTTTCTATTTTCTTATGACAAAGAATTATTGCAATTGTTTTGTAAAACTTAGATTAAAAATCGTTCTAAAAGGAATTTTTTTTATTTCAACTATTGCCACACTGCAAAAGGTAACATAGATGTAGTTAATACAAGAAACCACAACATAAAATAGGTTTGCCTTGAATAAAGTACTAAAAAATTTAAGTTCAAGTTACAAATACTGAACAAAGTAAAAAAGATTTCTCTTGTTTTTTTATTAATTGAAAAAATAAATTGCATATTGAGTGGTCAGCAATTGCACAGTGGTACTTTTTGCCACTATCTTGTAATTTGCCTAAATAAATTGTTGTTGGGTTGATATTGTTTGGAACTATTTTGTGATATATATATTGGACTACATATTTTTTTCTACTTGTAATCAAACAAAAATGAACACCAACTACAACTACAAGTAGAAAAAAAATATGTTGTTGACCTTACGATATCCTAAAAGCAACATACTGTTGTTGAATTATATGGTTGGTGCAGATAATTTTATAATGTTATATTTGGAACACCAATATGCTTCACTATATAGGGTGTTTTTTTAAGCCCGATAGAACTTGAAATTGTAAAAAATAACACAAAAAATTAAATTGTAATCAAAATTTTTTTTTATTCGAAAGATCAATACGTGACATTAACATTTGAAAATGATTTCGGGCATATGGGCACCGCGGCTGTTCTTGACGAAGCGCATTCTGGACGTCCAATTTTGGGCCACTTTTTCGAGCACTGCTGGCCGTATGTCACGAACAACACGAACAATGCTGGCCTCCAAGGCGTCAATTGTTGCTGGTTTATCAGCATAAACCAGTGACTTCACGTAGCCCCACAGGAAATAATCGAGAGGTGTCAAATCGCACGACCTTGGAGGCCAATTGACAGGTCCATTTCTCGAAATCAACTTATCGCCAAATTTTGATTTCAGTAAGTCGATGGTTGCGTTCGCCGTATGGCACGTAGCGCCATCCTGTTGAAACCACATCTCCTCCGGATCAATGTCATCCATATTTTCAAACAAAAAATCATTGATCATGGTGCGGTAACGATCTCCATTGACCGTAACGCGAGCTCCGGCCTCATTTTTGAAGGAATAAGGTCCGATGATGCCACCAGCATGAAAACCGCACCAAACAGTGCATTTTTCTGGATGTAATGGAGTCTGTAGGGTCTCTTGTGGATTGGTCTCACTCCATATGCGGCAATTTTGCTTATTAACAAACCCGTTAAGCCAAAAATGCGCCTCATCGCTGAACACAATTTTTCGTCTATAAGCTGCGCGAATCGACGACTGATTTTCAAAGTAAATTTGGATAATTTCGTAGCGTTGTTCAAGCGTGAGTCTATTCATGATGATTTGTCAGAGTATACTGAAACAAATAAAAAAAATGTTTCATCAAAATTTAATTTTTTGTGTTACTTTTTACAATTTAAAGTTCTATCTAGCTTAAAAAAACACCCTATAGTTAAAAAAAATTGTAAATAATCAAACTATATTCTGGTTCAACATGATTATAATTGTAAACAACCATAATCCTAATAAAAGTTACCATATTATTAACATACCCAACTATGTTATTATGCCAACCATTAATTAATATAACCATATTATGCTCATTAAAAAACTATATCAACGTGATGACTAGTTTTATTGACATAGAATTATATTTATATCATCCTTCACCATATAAATTAAATAAACTAAATCCCTGGAAAAACGATGCTATTTTGTTTATATAGAACTAACTGTATCTCACAATAAATATATATATATATATATATATATATATATATATATATATATATATATATATATATATATATATATATATATATATATATATATATATATATATATATATATATATATATATATATATATATATATATATATATATATATATATATATATATATATATATATATATATATATATATATATATATATATATATATATATATATATATATATATATATATATATATATATATATATATATATATATATATATATATAATGTATTTTCATAAATATTAATAAGTAAAAATTATTCTCAAAAAAACAATTGGGTTTCACAATTGCAAATGAATTCCTTGTTATCGGGTTCTATTAGCTGAGATAAAAATAAATTTGTTAAGAATTTTGTCAACAAATGCATATAGTATATAAAAAATCATACCAACCTATATTAATATGGTTGGATATAACATAGTTTGGTTGTTATCAACAATAGTAGGGTTCGTCTTCAAAATTCCTTTAGCTACGACAATAGTATTGTTGGGCACAACCACAATATGGTTGGCCGATAGCCAACAGCAGAACGAGCCGGCCATTGCGGATTTCCCGTATTATACGCATCTATAGCAAGTTGTATAGTGTGGTCTCTGAGAAATCTATATAAATTATAATACAATATAAATGCAGAAAATTCATCACTAACACCAAAAGTAGTAAATTTTGGCAGTAATTAACCATGTTACACTTCATCAAATAGCTTGGAAACATCTAGGGCCAGCACCTTACGAGTATTTTCACCGAAATGGTGAATCAAACGGCACCATTTCTCTGAAAAATGCGCCAAACGATTGCCATTAGAGCGATTTATATTGTCGGTCATAAAGCAAGCTATATGACTATAGGATGTCTGGGGGAAAATTTATATATAGGTTTTTACTTTCAAATTAACGATTTTTGTAATCAAATTCAATTTTTTACAAGTCAAACACAATGTTTTGCAACACAAATTCAATTTCTTGCACTTCAAATTAAATTCTTTTCATTTCATATTAAATTTTTTCTATTTCAAATTAAACTATTTTTATTTCAAATTAAATTTTTTTTGTTTCAATTTAAATTTGTTTAACTTCGAATTCAAGTTTTTATTTATTTAGCTAAAAATTTACAAAATGAAATAAAAATAAACTTCTTGTTCAAGTCATTACTCGTAATTTGTCCTTAATATAATTTTCTAAACCAAATTTGGACGGTTCCTATTGCAACCGTTCTCCAGATGCAGCTAATGACAAACTCATGGTCATATGATAATTGGTCAGATAATAATTGTTACAATCTGAAGGTGCTACCGTTTCGACTGACTGTTTAAATATTGTTATCAAGTCCAAATTACTATCCGCATCAGCTAATAAATTTCGGGCAGGTAGTTTTGTTTTAGAAAAAAAAAACTTTTTTATTTGATTAAGCTCACCTATGTAGCTATGTAAGGAGGAAGAAAATTTATAATGTGCCCGGATTCTGCAACCTTATCTTTTGTATCTTGAGTTTTATTTATCTTAGCATTACCAAGGACCATTCGGTGCTGATTTCAGCTAATTTACTGAATAGCTAACTCTTCCAGGAAAATTATGAAAATGTTTACAGATGAATTAGCAATGATCGTCTTGTCTTTCAAAACAGAAATTTATTACAGTTGAAATATCGGGAGAACATATTTTTTCAATTTATTTTCAAATTTAAAATAAAGTTTATTCATAAACTTTTCTCAAATTTTTTTACTTATAATGTAACGTATATTGAGTTTTTTTTAATAAAGCCTTAAGTTTTTAGCCAAGTAAACAAAAAATTGACAGTCAGTTCGCCCATGTCGAAAGGATAAGTTCAATCGCACTCAGGGCGAAAGAAAATTGATTTGGGGTTTTTCTAACTTAATTCTATGCGAACGATGTGTCAAAATTCAATTAAAATACATAAATTTATGCGAACGAAGACGAACTCAAATTTATTCGAATGTGAGTGACTAGCTTTCTTTCGCATACATTTTCATTCGATATCGTCGAACAGGCTGTTAATTCGAAGTTAAATAAATTTAATTTGAAACACAAAAAATTTAATTTGAAATAAAAATATTTTAATTTGAAATAGAAAAAATTTAATATGAAATGCAAAGAATTTAATTTGAAGTGCAAGAAATTGAATTTGTGTTACAAAACATTGTGTTTGACTTGTAAAAAATTTAATTTGAGTACAAAAATCGTTAATTTGAAAGTAAAAACCTATATTTAAATACAATTATTTTAAAGAATAATAAACAGTGTGGACAAAGTGTGGCGCTGTAGGAATTATAGATTAATCGAGTTTGTAAGTCATGAAGCCTCGGTGGTCGCGTAGGCATCGCGCGTTCGTTAAGGATACATTTTTTAAGAGCAATGATTTTTACATAGTTGCTTGTCGACAATATTGTTCCAAGTTCGGTAATAGGCGAATACGTGATGGATGTAGTGTAAATTTAATACGTTTGTGAGTGCAAAGATTCCGCGCTACAGAATGTCCCACGTCCAGGACCCAGCTGATCTTCAATGACTTCCGAAAACACTGAACTGGTTGCAAGCAGTTTACGTGAAAATCCGAAAAAGAGCAGCCTCACAGGACCTCCAAGAGCGTTTATTCATGAAATTTTTAAAACGAATTTGAAGTTCCATCCTCTTAAAACAAATCACTCAAGAATTGAACGAAAGTGTCTTTGACTTATGCAAAATTTTTGTTAAACGATGTTGAAGCATTTTCACGCTGTAAATCCCAATTTTTAGAGCGACGGAGCTCACTTTCTCATAAATGGCTATAAATGGCTACTGGTCTCCAAGAATACTTAACTCTTGATTAAAACATCAAAAACTATTGCATTGCCCCTGGGTAACTGATTGGTGTTTCTTATTTTCGTGTGAGATGTCAGCGGTGACAATTATCTACGCATTATCTTCTTGCACTTCACACACGTGGTTTTAATAGGATGGGAAGACTGCACACCCAGGCAAAGTTTCGATGAACTTGCTTCGGCAAGATTCCTCACAAAATCTGATCAGTCACTTTTGAGGATTTTTAATTTGGTTGACATACTCTTATAAAACATTTCTTTTCTACCGTACAATGCCCTTAATAAAACCTTGTGTCAGTTGGTACGTTTTTATTTAAGTTTGCAAATATAAATATGTAAACAGACAACCTGTAGGTACCTCACATGACGGTAGTTAATCATATATTCCATGACTTTTGAATGCGCGAAGCAAATTGCTATTGGGCGGTTTTTTCAGGGATTTAAAGTTACTAAACAATGGGAACTCACCAACAAAGTAATATTTGCCAAAAAGTCATGTTAAAGGGCGCGCCAGCACACAACAACACGGCTTCAACACCATGCCTCTCGATCCCGGAGACTTATTCGTATTAAGATCGACCAAAACACTTTTCACAAACGCCCAAATATCTACCGTATAGCAATAGATCCTCTTTTAAATTCAGGAAGAGTTGACTTATCACAAAACCTTCTATCGTAGATTTTTTATTGCTATAGATTCTTTCATTGTAACGAATAATCTCTGAAAACGTTTTGTATTATTTACAAGTAATATCGCACGTTTTGGTTGAATCATCTTTTTTTTGCCTTATGATATAGCTAAAGGCCGTGATTCACTATTCTACACGATCGTGCGATCTACTAAATTAAACATATGTGCTGAAAAATTACTAAAAATGCAGCTGTGTGACAGAGTTGTTGGCAAATCGTGCGATTTGAAACATTTTATGAAAATTAAAAAAAAATTACGGTTCTTGTGCGATCAGTGTGATATATATTGTGAAAAATATGACAATATTGTTGGCGCCTCGAGAAAAAAATTTAAATAATGTTAAATTAATAATGGTTACAAAAGTTATTAATTATATTATTGTGTATATACGAGTAAATTATTGCAATCATAATTGTATACTAGTGTGGCCTACAACGCCCTTTTGAAGTGATTTTGTAAATTCGGCCAGACTTCTAAAACATTTTCCTGTGAATGAACCATGAACGATCGTGTAGGCTAGTGAATCAGAGCCTTAATCCAAAAAATATGTACTGGAAAAATGTTTGTAATATTATTAATGAAAAATTTTATGTACGCTAAAGTTCCCTAAGTTTTTCTCCTGTAATATCAATATGGAAACTCAATACGGAATCACGAATTTAAGCTAAAGATATGCTTGTTTGAAGTGCGTAACAATTTTTTTCATTTAAAAGTAGGTCACAGCAAAATGTTTATAATCGTAATGGCCCTAAATTGCTAGTAATAGTAAACAAAGAATTTTTATGAAAGAAACAACAATAATAACAATAGCATCAACGGACATACGGCAACCAATAACAATAGAGTATTTTTTCAATGTATCCCCAACACAAAATGATTTAAATTTCTAATCACTTGAACGTTCAAATTTATTTACATTTTGTAAATGAAAATCAATCGATCTATAGCAATATGCGAATAACATTTGTTGGCATGCAGCTATGAGAAGTTTGTTTGTATAATTTTTCATCTCTGATGTAAAATTATCTTTTTTAAAAATTTGAATAAATTGAAAATGTTCCAAGAGTATTCAAGGTAATTGTACAAATCAGAACAAAAGTGAACAGAAAAATTATCACTTAACATGAAGAATAGCATTTGAATGAAAACAGTTTTCTGGGAAATTTGCTATTTCCTCAATAACAAACCATAATTTTGTATTTTATATGCAGTAAAATTATCTACATACATACAAACTTGGAAAACATTTGTAAATATTACAGACAAGCAACACCACAATACTAGTTGTAAAATTAGTTATACATATTTAAATTTAAGTTTTGAAAAAAAAAAAAATCTGGGTGACAACAAACTGTTAGCTCGAAAATCTATTTGACACTTTTGCATTCGTTGGGTCATATTGACGGTGGCATGTCATTACACACACTTAAAATTGTCAAAACGTCCATGGACGCTATGACACGCTTAAGAGTCAAAACGTCCATGGACGTTAAGACACTTTTGAAAGCGACATAATGTCCATCAGTGAGGTGTCGTAAAGTCCGTGGACATTATGACACTTTGTAGAGTGTCACAACGTCCATAACTTAAGTTATAATTAAAAATTTTAGTAGTTGAAAATTTTCATTTTAATACCTTTATCATAACTATATACGAGTATATGAACGTATACGTACACAAAGAGAAAAAAGACGTTCTTTCATTTTTGTCAGCGAATGATAATGCATATCTTGTTAAATTGTGGACACATCGGTGTCAAACTGTGAACATACCGCCGTCAAATTGCGAATAGATGGCACAAAAATACCGGTATTAAATTGAGAATATCTTGTTGTCAAGATGAGATCGCTTTGTTAAATTAAGTACGGATGTTGTCAAAACGACAACACCTTTTGTCACGTGATATGATTTGTTTATAAATTTGCCATTACGTTTTCTGTGTTTTCTAAGTGCTGTTATTTAAAAAGAAATATATATGTACATTCATATATAATAATATAAAGGACAAGCAATTTGATGTATCTGATAAGCAATCCAATGCAAGATTTTTCCTTCGGCGCCGATTTTTCCTTCATACTTCCTTTATGAGTTAGCAAGCAATGCAAAGTAATAAAGATTATTAAATCGAAAAACTTGATCAGCAATTGGACATTGGACATATATATATCAGCATCTGAAGTTTTTAATATTACTATCAATACATAAAACAATTTTCTTTCATTTGATTGCTTACCAGATAAATCAAATTGCTTGTCCTTTATTATTATACTCACCTTTACATTCAGACTTCCTTTATGAGCAATCAAGCAATGCAAAGTAAAGATTATTAAATAAAAAAAAAGATATTGGAGAAGAAAGCGATTCAGAAACAAAAGGTATCGAAGAAAATATTATCAACATCAATAGTAAGGGACAGATGTCTTAAAATTCATTATATGCTTGGCAGAGCCAAGAAATGTCTTATTAACGCCTTACAAGTATTTCACAATTTGTTCTCCTCGTTTTCAAAATTTTGACACTAAATCTAAGAAACGTAATTCAACCTTGCTTTGCCCTTACTATAGAAAACATTTTTTGAACGTAACATACTATTAAATATATTTCAATAAGCGATTATATATTTTGAAGTATTTTTTACTTCTGTGAAAACTCATTTCTGTAAAAAAATTCAATTTTTTGGTTTAATTTTTCAAGGGAATACTAGTTCGTAAATTTAAAAATTCTTTATTGAAATAATCACTTGTTTAATTAAAAAGAATGAAAGTGTGAATTTCTTGCAGGCAATATAAGCAAGAGTTATGCGTCAAAGTTTTGCCACCGAAAGTGTGAATCAATTTGATAATGCGAACGGCTTTTATTGGTCCAAATTATCACTGATTACATTATCATACAAACATACGGTTATTTACAAATTTAAATTCTTTTATAATTATGGACCTTATGACATTTTTAAAAATGACATAATGTCCATGTGCAAAGTGTCACTATGCCCATGGACACTATGACATTTTCGAAAGTGTCATACTGTCCATGGACCTTATGACAATTTTATGGGTGTCACAGTGCCCATGGACATTATGACATGTCACCGACAGAAATATACGGTTATTTTCATATTTAACTTCTTTTTTAGTTATAAACCTTATGACATTTTTAAAAATGACATAATGTCCATGTGCAAAGTGTCACTATGCCCATGGACACTATGACATTTTCGAAAGTGTCATACTGTCCATGGTCCTTATGACAATTTTATGGGTGTCACAGTGTCCATGGACATTATGACATGTCACCGACAGAAATATACGGTTATTTTCATATTTAACTTTTTTTTTAGTCACAAACCTTATGACATTTTCAAAAATGACATAACGTCCATTTGAAAAGCGTCACTATGCCCATGGACACTATGACATTTTCAAAAGTGTCATACTGCCCATGGACCTTATGGCACTTTTATGTGTGGCTTAGTGTCCTAGGTCGTTATGACACTGGACATTATCAAATGTCACCGACAGAAATATACGGTTATTTTCATATTTAACTTCTTTTTTAGTTATAAACCTTATGACATTTTTAAAAATGACATAATGTCCATGTGCAAAGCGTCACTATGCCCATGGACACTATGACATTTTCAAAAGTGTCATACTGTCCATGGACCTTATGACACTTTTAAGGGTGTCACAGTGTCCATGAATATTATGACATGCCACCCAAATTGACCCAATTTTATTTTTAAAAATACTTTTTTTACTCTGAAGGTTCGATACGAAATTTTTATTTATGGAAATATGAAACACCATGTAGTAGTAAAAAATTTTTTTTTTTGTTTTCCGTCTATATAGAAAAATTTGTATTTATTAATTGCGGATTTCACGCATAGATTGCGCCAATTATATCAGTAAAATCACCTAATTCACGCTCTGAGGGTGGCACAATTATCACTTCTTCTCAACTGAGTGTGATCGCTAAAATTAAGTATGTTTCGTGCAAGAGGTTTTGGGTGAAGTTCCAGTCGCTTACTTCGAAAATTAGTCTTTTATTAATGGAACACATCTTGTGAGTTTTTTACGCGCATGCCGGTTTTCGAGGGCTAACAACCATCCGAAGTGCTGTTGTGTCCTGTAAGGAACCAGGAGTAATGGATAGGCATGTGAGGGCTGATGTTCTTAATAGATTTTAGCCTACCAAATCATTAACCTTGTCTTTCATTGACTGTTGGGAAATTGCATACAGAAGAGATAAGAAGGTATGAACTCTTCAGCAAGGAGTTTGTCTATATAGCTACAAGCTTATGGAAAAAAGTTGCTACCTATGTTTTCCTAGAAAGCCACACGAGTATGCTGGTTAATCGTGAATAGTCCATTGGAGTTGGTCCATCAACTCAGTATGCATTATGCTGAGCCAGTCCCACCAGATACTGAGCATGACCTTCGAACCATGAATATTCGGTTTAGCATGGCTGGGATATTCCACCTCTGCGCTTGGAATTGTTTTAATGAACTCATTTTTCATCTCCAGTTACAATTAGATGCGGAAAATTCTCCGTCGTTGTCTTGCAACCAGTTGTTCACAAGCAAACAAACGCCGTTCAACCGTTCCTTGTTTCTGAATCATTCCATGATTTTCATTCGGTTTGAAATGGCTTCTTGCGCCCTTCTCAGTGATCCTGCCAGATATTGTTGCGTTTGATCAAGATATTGTTGCGTTTGATCAATTAATGTTTGCATCTTGGTCAAATAATGCCGCCAATTCGTTTCACTTCAACCGCAATACTAGTCTTCAACATCAAAATCACCGTTATTGAAGTGTTGAAACCACTTCCAGCAGGTTTTTTCACTAATAGCGGTCTCGCCTTAGGTATTTGAGAGCATTGGATGAGCGTCAGCCGCAGAGTTATTCATAATAAAGTAGAAAACTATAACCTTCCTCAAATGACAAGAATTTGGCTGGTGAGTTGACAAGTTTAATCCAGAATAACTTTATGATGGAGACACAAATCGACTAATATTGTGATGGCGTTATGTTTACAAATACCAAAGCTGATTTATTTTGACTAATACTTACCTTTTCAGCCATCTATCGCCAAACGGCATAAGCAAAGTTATACACTTATTGATTTTAGTTTCTATTTTAGTAGTCACTAAGTCCGAAAATACTTCATTTCGTCTGGTATCAGTTGTCCATTTGTTTGTTTAATGAATTATTTTATTTGACATTAAAAGAGTAACTACATGTGGGCAACACACTGCTCAAAGTTTTCGCACAGCCGACACAGAGCTGAGAGGTACTTATTCATATAGAAATTCTGGGAGCAGCAACAGTTTATGTGTCATTTCGTTAAACTTTAAAAGTTTTCTTTCATAACTGTATTTGGGTATTATTTAAAACATCTGTACATATGTGCTTGTATCAAAGTTTGGTTCGAGAAAAGTTGAAAGCAGCATGTATTTTCAACAATATTTTGTAGCTGGGAAAATGAATAAATTTAATTTTGTTGTAAAGCAAAACTTTTCATATATTCTTTGAACTTTATTATGTATGGTGTGTGATGACATTAAAATTATTGTTGCAAAACATTACCAATAGTGTTTTGCAAAGTGTTTTTGATTTTCTACATGTGGCATGTTTGTATTTGTTAGCAGTTTAAAATAAAAAAACTTTATGACAATCACTGCTACAATTGAGAGTGTAAGAATTAAATTACTCTAGAACTGTGTGGTGTGTTGGATGCTGCCGCTTTACTCTAGGCTTAAACATGTCTGAGCAGACTGGGTTGCATTTTTTCTGAGTTGTATAGGTTGTCTGGTGGCAAATTTATATTTTTAAATACGATTATCGAAAAGTAATAAGCGGTGCACAGTGGGCCCAAACCAAAAAAATCTGTGTCTTTGAAATGAGCGATCTGATTATAAAACAAGTAAGAGTGTGGTATATTAGGCTGGGCCGAATCTAAAATTTGAACTTAATATGCCCAGATATATATGAACCGATATCGGGGAAAAATAATTCATATTTCATATTCCAAAAAAGAAATATTTAATGGACATTTTCATGGAAAAGTTTGTTTAAGCTATATCTCTGTTACCGATATCGAAATTTTCTATTTTCTGCATTTTAGTAAACTCTTTTATAACGAGAATTGCTTTTCAGCAACAAAAAAACAAAAAACAATGTTAATGGAAAAATCGGTTCAGGCTATATCTCGGTCCACTTGTATGGACCGATATCGGAACTTTTCATTTTCCATATTTATATAACCTCGTTTTATTACCAGAACTACTTTTAAGCAAAAAAAGTTGTTTAAGTTCGCTTACGCGACATTTTCAAGAAAAACCCGGTCTAGGCTACGTCTCGGGTATATATAGACTGATATCGGAAATTTTCATTTTCCATATTTATAAAACCTTATTTAGTTACCAAAACTCTTTTTGAGCAAAAAAAGTTGTTTAAGTTCGCTTACGCGACATTTGCAAGAAAAACCCGGTCTAGGCTATATCTCGGGTATATATAGACCGATATCGTAAATTTTCATTTTCCATATTTATATAACCTCATTTTATTACCAGCATTTTAAGCAAAAAAAAAAGTTGTTTAAGTTCGCTTACACGACATTTTCATGAAAAACCCAGTTTAACAGCTAAAAGCTGAACAAGAATTTATATTTGTGATTATATGTGCTACACGATGGGCGACAATGTCTTCGATCTAGTCTTCAAATCGTTCAAGTAAAATATTTCTGCAAAAATATTAACGGGGACTAAAAAAAAAAAAACAGCAAAAATGTATAAAATTTGAGAATAGATTTTTACTCAGTTGAGTATTAACAGCAGTACAAGACATATCGTCAGTTTTTTCTGTACATGTTGCATGAAATAAAAAAATGTATTATAGTTAAACACTTATGTACTCGTGTATATATTTAAAAAAAAAATACTAAAACAAAAATGAGTTTCTCAATAAATTTAACATAAATTTTTTCAATTAGTTGTACATGCATACTCGTACATATTACTTTTAAACAATTAATCGATATTAAATAGATTGCTACTGTGGTGAAAATCGTCGCCTACACAATCGTTGACGAGGTAGTGTGGATATTGTCACTTATGTATTCGTCGACAACATGGTAGAGGAAAATGTAGTGTATATAATTGTCGCTTGTGTGGTCTTGCGTGATTTCGTTTGAGATGTCGTCCACGATGTTTGATTGTCTTGTACCAATCGTTTAAGATGTCTTCAAGACATGGCCAACTGGGAAGTTAAGCACACAGAAAGTAAGATTTTATATGTAATGGACTCTACTCGTAGGTCTTTGTATGTGTAACACAAATTCCATTGCTGTAAACATATTACTCTTTTACAGAGCTTCAAGGTAGAACAGCTAAGGGAAATATTTATTTTTTTTTGCATTTAATTATGTACTAAATCACCAAAATGAACTAAAAATAAGTTTTCAATTCATTATTAAGATTAATTAAATTAATTAATTAAGCGTAAATATTAAACAAAATTTGGTTTTTACTTAAGTCCGGCCAATGCTAGATGAAAAGTTTTACTTTGCGGGAACTTTACCCCTAAAATCACCTGTTTAACTTTCATAACTTTGACAAAGTTATCCCTTCTTGTCAACCGAGTATGGCCGCCAAAATTAAGTATGTTGTGAGCAAATACATTTGGGCGAAGTTCCAGCTTACTGGCATCTCTTGCTGGGAAAATTCGTCTTTTACCTGCAGCACACACAGATCCATGTGCATTCGTGAGTTTTTGCATACCATGGAGCTGCAGTAATCGTTCGAAGAATTTGGTTTTGTCGTCTTTGAATTTTTTCAATGTTGGACGCTGAAGCGGTGCCCCATAATTGAATTCTATAGCGCCATATAGGCTTTAGGATTGCGTTGTATAACAAAAGTTTGCAATCCAACTACAATGTCGAGTTTCTGCCCATAAGCCGATTAAGGTGCGCTGCTTTCAGTTTCAACTAAGTGACTTTCGATTCAATGTGATACTTCCACGTTAGCATACGGTCTGAGGTATACGCGAAAGTACTTGACTTCATTGTGCTGCGGAATAGGTGAGTTGCTAATTTGGATAGGCGCATGTTTGTTTACACAGTGTGATCCAGGTATACCCGAGATATAGCCTAAAACGATTTTGACATGAAAATTTTTTGTGAAAGATTACCTTTTTGGCATGGCGATTACAAGCCAAAAAATTTTTTTCCACGATATCGGACCACATATATCCAAGGATATTTAATTAAAACTTGTAATATATACTATATATTTATGTGTCTGTTGTATTCGGCTAAACCGAAACCAAAGTTTCGGTTTAGCCGAATATACCATGCCCTTACTTGTTTTTTCTAAAATTTTATTTGAATCAATGCATTCTTTTAAAGGTCCTTATTTCAAAAAATTTATGAACATATTTTGGCAATTCCCTTACTGGACATGAAAAACACATTTTTCTATCTTACGCTCAACCTTATTTATGCCAATCACTCACTTCTTTATTTAATATTTATATTTGTTTAAGCCTTACATCGCATGATATGAAGTCTGGTATGAAACCTTTACGCACGTTAGCTTCTCCGCTATTTATCTTGTGTACCAAAGTATAAAGGTATTTAGCTCTGAATTGAAATTCATCTTTTGAAGTGAAGCCAGTATGAAATTCATATATCAACAAACACTCAATCGAATTTTATAGCTGAAGGTATTTAAATATATTTATAGATATGCTTTAATGTTGATAAATATAAATATTTTGCTGCTATACACTCAGCAGGGTTTCAATATCAAATAAAGCGTAAAATGGAGGTGCAAATGGCGTATTGGAATAAGTGCCTGGCTTCGAGTGCTCTAAAGAAATTGATTTTTTCCAAAAAAAAGAAAAAAATTCAGCAATCAACTTAAGAGTTTAAAAAGAAATTGTAATTTGATTCCGTAGTAAATAAATTTTATGCATTATTGTAAAGTTAAAAGATTACGACAACACCCTGGGCGGTTCCCGAAAACTTTTTGATGTACAACCATCAATTTCTTTCAAAATGATTTGATTAAATATTCTTTATTGCCATAAAAAATGATCCATTCAAAACTTTGCCATGAAAAACATTATTAAAATATATTTCAGCATATTTTAGTCTTTAGAAAAACCATCTGCCTTATTTACACAGTTATGAGAGACGAGCTTCCAGAATCAACAAAATATATTGTGTAGTTTGTTGATATTTCTTTTGCGCTTCATTGCAGAACAGTCAATACATATGAAAACACATTCACATTTGTGTACTGAAAAAGGTAAACTGAAAAAACCAAATATAAACAAAAACGAATCAATTTTATGTTTAAAGACCAAAGTTCAATAAACATATAAGTCACAGTAATAATATATTGACTAAATTTGTGAGAAATAAAATTGTTGCTGCTTTTCCAGATTAAAAACATGTACCAGAGAACTGCAACCGGTACCATTTTTAATGATCTAAGTACCCCCGTCTTAAAACGAGTTGCAATGTGACTGGCCACCGCATATTGTTTGCACAAGTATGTTTTCTACTCGTTAGAGCTTGTATCTGTTAACTAGAGTCTATAACACTTGACTAGGCAATATTATATGCGGTGGCTGCTTGATTTGGTTTCTCAATTATTTTTTCATTCGGCAATCGAACTCGTAGGTCTTTTTAACAATGAAAATAATATTTGTATGTAAGAACTTGCGGTCACATATTTATCTTCCCCAAGAGAGTGTGTGTGTTCAGTTTTATGTATTTATTCACTCACACTCGGTAAACGTGTTCGTACTAAGCGCGGCGTTGCCAGGAGGGTTCTAAAACATCATGCTTTGGCGATCGTGTTTTGAAGAAAATATATACACATGTATTATTTGAACATATTTAGTACAAAACCGGTAAAACTAATAACTTTTAGTTTAAAAAATAGATTTTTTTTGTGAAGCATATTTTTATCAAATTTCTTTTGTTTTATGTTCCTTCATTTATAATAATTTATATAATTATTTCTTAGTTTTAGTCCAAAACCACAATAAATGCACAGTTACACATACATATAACCAACTGTGGAAAAAATTTTGTTGGAATAGAGTTCCATCGCAGCCACGATTTCAGTTAATGAAAAAGAATTTGTCGGGAGTAATGTTTTTACAAGTTAATTTTTGACGACGTTATGTATGTATTATTAAGAAAACGATTAGAAACTAAAATAGAAAATACTCAAAGCGTTTCTCTTATAGGCTTTTTCCACTGAATAACATCTACCACCAGTTTTTGAAGATGATAACATCTTCCCATAAGAAATACATCGTAGTAAATGTCAACATTTTTCAACATCTTTACAAAATGCTCCTATCTCATTTTTTCTGTAATAATTTTTTCTGTGTTTTTGTCAAATTTTGTTTATAAAGCCTAATTTTATTTAGAAACATATATATGTATATGAATTTTGTAATCATCTTTTTGTTTTTAAAATTAATTTATTTCCAAAAAGTTTTGTGTGTTTTTGTTAAATTATTTGAACATTAAAAAATAATATTTTTGATTGATAGTAGATGTTAGATGTGAGCAATGTAAACAGTGTTTCACATTTTCAACATCTTTCATGCGTTTCATGAAAATGTTGATCGGTGGAAAAAGCCTATTACTAGGTGCTAGTAACAGCAACCCTATTTTTTTTTTTTTTGCTGTTTCTTTTGCTCTTAAAAAGCACACAAGTGATTGGATACATTTTCGATGTATCAAGATTACACAACCGAACTACAGGTGTAAACAACCCACCGCATAAATTTTTAAGAGTGTTTAAAATACCCGAATGGAAAAATGATTGAGCGATGCCCTGGTGCAGATCTCTGACAAGTACCACATTTTCATTCATAGAAGTGAAATTGTCAATGGAATTATTTTTTTAACAGTTATGTGGAAAATTTGGCTTAGTACACCATTTTTTTCTGGGCTTATGCAATACCGCATTTAAAATTGCACCCCAATTGGTTCAATAAATATTTGATTAAGAAAAGGTTTCTGTATTTTTCGTTCTTTAATACTGAAGGAACAACATTCATCAAAAAATATATAGAACTTTTTTTTTTTTTTTTGTATTAATGCTTTTTCTATTTACATTCTAACCATTTAAGGATAATAAGTAAATTTATATACATTAGGAAAAAATAATAATTTAAGTTGTTAAACTCTACTGAGGACAACAACAGGCGTTTGCAGCTAATATTGACAAATTCTTTATAAAATTTAATAGCATTTATTTAATTATTTAAAAAATAGTCAAAAGAAAATATCATAGTTTAACCTAAAACTAATATCACAGGACTTGTCTTGTCAACTTCAAGTTATCTGAACAATAAAAAATTGGTCATAACACAAAAGCATAATTTTATTTTTATTTTTATCGTGTTTTTATTATAAAAATATAATTTTTATAAAAACATTAATGCGGGCTCCATAGTGCACGCTCGAGCAACTTGCCTAGAACATATGCATGAAAAACATTCAGTTTTTTTTTTAATGATATTCATAAAAATTTTTAAACGCGTCGTTCGTCGTATGTTTTATAAACAGCACATTTAGTAAAAGGACAAATTCTAAGCTTTTATTAATAATACTCGTATTTGGCAGTGTTTGTTAGCTGACCTGGTTCAGTGCTCTGTGGAAATATACGTGAATCTCCAGAATTATTTTCGCCAGTAATTACAAAATCTTTATGGTTATGTTTAATTCAATTTATTTTCAAATTTATAAAATATAAAGGAACTGAAGGTTCTTGTTCAAAAGAAAGATATAGAAAAGGAATAAATCATAAAACTGTAAAATTAATGACTTATGTTTGACAATTTAACAATATTAGTTAAAACAGTATTGCATAGGCATTTGAATTGAAGTAGGGTGCAGCAATTTTTAAAATTTTTTTTGCAGCTTTGAGAACAACTTATAAAATTAACCCTTAAGTGAACACCAGGGTCAAAAATTTTTCAGATTTTTCTGAAAAATGTGCCATAGGTCACTGATTTTTTATGAATTCTTCAATAAAAGCGTTTTGTTTAGAAAAATGTAAAAACAAATAACAATTTTTAATCTGTGAGCGCGGTAATCGTTCTTAAGAAATTTTTATTTACATTTGATCTTCCAAGATCCAGCCAGGCCCTATAACAATATGAACAAAAGATCCTGCATAGAAACAAACAAAACGTGTAAAAATCACACTATCTATAAAAAACATTTTCTTTGTGTTTAACACAAAGAAAGTAAGGAGCAAAGTGGTTCAAGTCGTCACCAGCTCCCAGAAAATGTATGTCGCATAATGTTTTGAAATATATTGGAGGGCCAACTCCTAAAACCGTTTCGAAATTAGAGATATTCAAACTACTTTTTTCAAATGACATAAAAAAAAATTATACAGCATGAAACAAATTAACATGGTAGAAAAGTTTATGCATTATCAGACAAAGACAAAGCTGATAAAAAGCCAGTTTGGATACCAATGCCTATGGAAGAATTAGATGTATTCGTGGGAATATTGATTTGTGCTGGAGCAACACACAGGCTATCGCGGAGCGATGGAAAACTTCATATATACCCTTGTTTCGCGAATTTGAGCTTCATGAAAATATCTCCTCTCTTATGTTCCGAAAAAAATAAGGCTGTTATACTGCTGTCGAGTTCCCGCTGCAGTTCACTCAGTACTAATGTAGTAGGTATAAAGAAAAAACCGGAGGCAATCATGCATTACAACAATGTTAAAACAGGTGTGGATATTATGGACCAAATGCTTCGCAAATATACTACTAAGCGAAGAACAAATCGAAGGACCTTAGCACTTTTTTACAACATGATCGACATAATGGCTTTGGTTTCATACATAATCAGTGATGTTAACTTTTATTTTCAAAGTACTGCACGACTTTAAGAAATTACCGTAGTTTGAGCAAAATTACCCTTACAAAAAGTATTTAGCTGAACTGCTCATAATAGCACCGACGCTAATAAACCAAAACTGTAAAAATTTATTAAAAGAACTAAATGAACAAATGTCAAAAAATAATAAATATTAATTTTAATCTAATTCTGGTTTCTTTAATAAAAAAATCTCATCTGCAATAATTTAATAGATTTGTTAAACAATTTTGTTATCTGATTGAGAGAAATCTAAAGGCAAAATCTGGCAAGTGGTGTGTAAATCTAAGTTTTCTAAAGCATTTCAGAAAACTCTTCAGTCTCAGGGCAACAATTTAAATTTATATTGTTAGCAATTTGAGTAACCACTGAAGGTGGTATAGCAACCAATTACTTGTCAAGAATATTGCATGTTGTTTTTGTATACGTTGTACAACCATCAGTAATTTTATTATATTACATTAACCCCTGATTTGACTTATCACACAACTATAGATGTGTTCTGCTTTTCGACGATGTAATTTTTAACAATTCATGGCTGGAGTGACGACTCCAATTAGCTTTGACGATTCTAGCAAAGTTGTACTAAGATAACTATAATAAAGCAATTATGATTTTAGAAGTATAAAAAGTGAAACCAAATGAATAAAACTTTTTGAAAATTACCGTACAAATAATAAAATTACCGTGCTGCCGTTTGAAGGTCAAAACTACCGTACAATACGGTAATTACCGTACAGTTAACATCAATGTACATAATATATGATGAAAACCTGTCAGTGAGAAAGACTCAAGGCACCAGAAGAACCTTTTTATCCCACCTTTCGGAACATCTTGCATATCCTTGCGTTGAAGAACGAAACAAAAACAAGAAAGTTACAACAAATTTTGTTATTAGATCGGGAGTAGAGGTTTTTTTAAACAAAACTATTCAGGTTGAAAAAAACAAAACGAACTATTCTTTTTTCTTTTTTTTTTTTTAACTTGGACCAGTACTCAGTGCATTGTACCAGAACTAGGAAAATAGGTTGTGAGGAGGAGGAAAGAGGGAGTAGTATTTGTGAACATTTGACTTGAACCTTTCAACGTTATAACAGACAGGAAACACGCCAGCAGGTAACTTATTCCACAGGCGGAGCGTACGGCTGTAAAACGAATTCTCTCTGTAATGCGTAGTACGATTCCCTGAGCAATCGACCACAAATGGATGAGCCCTGAACGATACACGCGTGCTACGTAAAAATGTGCTGGTTTCAGGAACAAGGTCCCTAATCTCGTCAGAGCAAAATCCATTGTAGTAACGATAGAACAGAGTAACGCACCCCACACAGCGTCGATGCTCCAGTGAGTCAATAGAGTTGGATACCCTACTGTCACCGATAAGCTTCTTCGCCCTCTCCTGCACACGGTCGAGTAACCCCAAAATTGATTTTGGGGCACCGGCCCAAACATGAGAGTTGTATTCCATTTTTGGTCAGATTTAGGTGGTATAAATAGTAAGGAGATCAGATGGAGAGAAGTACATCTTACACCGTTTTAGAAACCCTAGGCACTTGAATGCTTCTTTAGAGATATGAAAAATGTGTTCAGTCCAGCGAACATCACACTGTATCTTCATTCCAAGAACATCAAGAGCTTCCGTTTCCTCAATATTTATACCAATATTTCAGGAACCTAAAGACATTTTGAGCCAAAAAGCGGCCATGAGGTTTTGAAAAATAAAGCAAAGTGTGTTATTTGGAAGGACATAGACAACGGCAAGCGTAGCACTAGATTCTTCTGCCAATTCTGCAAAAATCCTGTTTGCCTTCAGCATTCCAAATGTGATTATACATGTTTTAAATGTATACTCTTTTGTGTATATGACTACTATTTTAATGAAACGACTGAAGTTTTTAATTTTTTTTTTACTTGTTTACGTTTTATGTATTTTATTATAATTATTTTTTAAGGATGAATAAGATATAAGATTAATTTAAAATACCAACAAACATATTTCATCAAATGCAATAGAAATGAATATCCATACAAAATACAAGGGGTTCCAGCCAGACCCTGGTGTTCATTTAATTAAACTCATTTTAGTGTTCACTTAAGGGTTAACAACACAATTTTTGGTGCGTGTTTTTTTTTTTCGAAATAAAACGTATTTTCTGCCATTTTGGTGCGTTTTTAAATTTCAAAGTTGACAACGCTGCTGATGTGCGTATTCATACACGCTCTCACAGCAAATCAAATTAAAAAATAAAAAATAATTATAAAAACGTGCTTCGATATGCAGCTAAAAAGCAAAAAATAATTTTAAAAATATGCTTAAAACAGTGACGGAAAACCACGAATATTTTAGTGAGAAAAGTGTGGGGCACTTTTTGTCACATTTTTGACGTATCAAGATTTCGACGCTTTTTTCACAATAATACTAGTCTTCGTCCACTATTATCTGTACCATATTCACTATATTCTGCATAATTACATTTTTTTCTGAACACATCAGTTTCGATTTCAATAGCAATATGTGTATATGCACTTAAGCACTTTTAAGTGTTTTACCATTTTAAACAAATTTAATACTTTTGTGTATATATTTTATATATATATATATAATTTTTTTAACACATTGAACTGCCAGTCTGTACTGAATATTTATGAAGTCAAATGAGCAAAAGTTAATTCAATAAATTTAAGTTTATCATGCAAAATACATGTAAATTAAATAGCCAACAATATTTGCCAAGTTGGCCCATATATTTAAAAAAAAAAAGAAAAAATTCATCAACAAGCAAACCCAAACATAACAAGAACATATGCCGGCAAAAACTTAAAATCAGTAGAGAAAAAATAGTCTGCTATAGTAGTAGTGCATAAAATTTTATGGCGTTAATGAAACTGCGGTTTTTTTTTATAGTCACTGCGCTTAAATTTTGTTGCCCAAATGCAATCTACTTACCTTCTGGGAATATTTTTTCCAGCATGCACAATATTATGAAACAATAATAAAAAGTTTTAATTTTATTTATTTAAAAGTGTATAAATATGGATAAAATTTATTTTTATCATAATTAAACTGAAATTACAAGCAGTGGCTGTTTCTGACATGTGACATTGTAATTAATTTAATAAATTTTAATAAATATTATGAAAATTTTAATAAAAAAAAATATTTTAGTAAAAATATTATGCTATACAACTGGCTAAATACACTTGGATAAAATATATACATACATAGATATACATGTAAAGATTTTTATATTTGCACAACATTTTCTGTTTTAACAATTAAAACGGAAACGGAATTATGGCTCCCAAAAGTTTTTTATAGCAGTTTCAGAAAAATTTTTTATTAAATAAATGAAGAATGTTGTAAAGCTTTGTAAATTAATTTCAATGTGAAACGATAGCTCAGCTTTTCAAAAAAAGATATAAACAAGTAAAGGCCTCATTACTTTTCACTTTCTGTTGCCGTTCTGTGACGTTCATTTCTGCAGCACATATTTTAAAATTAGTTTTTTCGTGAAAATATTCTACAGTAGAGCATAAATAAAAGAAACACATTGGAATGCAGAATAAAATATGTACATAAATATTATCTTGTTTGAAAAAAAGGAACAAATTAATAATTTAGAAATGGTATTCAAACAGTCCACTCCTATCTCACAATCTCTAGACTTTATGATACTTCTTATACAAAATATAATTTTTTTCTTGCTAAACTCTTTTGATCATTCATAGTTGCTTAATTGATAAAAATGTTTTAACTTTTCAAAATCTTTAATTGAAACAAATTTTTTTAGTTTTTCACAAACAAAAAAATTATATACATTTGAATAAAAAGTTTATGTTTCCATACCTGAAAAAAGTAAAACATACCCATATCTGGCCGTCACTTAACGTTGAATTCTATTTTCAACAGATTATTCCGCGACAGAACAGAACGAAAAAGTGAAAACAAACCATGTACATATAGTTTATATTGAATAGAAAGAAAACAGCTGATTCAGAACGGAAAAGAACGTACAAACTAATTCTGCCTTAAGGCCTCATTAGTTTGTACTTTCAGTTGCCGTTCTGTGACGTTCTATTCTGTAGCAAATATTTTACAATTACTTTTTCTGTGAAAAATTACAGCTGATTTTACAGTGAAGCACAAGCAAGAGAAAAATATAAAATGTTTACAACGTTTCTTATAAAAAATATAATGTTTTTATTTTTATAAATTATATATTTTTTGAACATCCATAGTTCTTTAATTGATTAATATACATTAAATTTTAAAAATCTTTAACTAAAACAAATTATGTTAGCTTTCGACAAAAAAATATGTAGTCATATGAATAAAAAATTAATTTTCCCATACCAGAAAAAAGTAACACATATACATATCTGGGTGTCACTTAACGTTGAATTCTATTTTCAAGAGGTTAGTCCGCAACAGAACAGAACGAAAAAGTGAAAACAGACCATTCACATATAGTTTATATTGAACAGAAACAAAACAGCAGAGTTTATGACACTTCTTACAAAAAATATAATTTTTTCCTCTCTAAAATAATAATTGATCATCCACAGTTGCTTAATTATTAAAAATGTATTAACTTTTAAAAATCTTTAGTTGAAACAAGTTTTTTTAGCTTTCGACAAAAAAATTATATACATTTGAATAAAAAATTAATGTTTCCATATCTGAAAAAAGTAACACATACACATATCTGGCCGTCACTTAACGTTGAATTCTATTTTCAACAGATTAGTCCGCAACAGAACAGAACGAAAAAGTGAAAACAAACCATTCGCATATAGTTTATATTGAACAGAAACAAAACAGCTGATTCAGAACGGAAAAGAACGTACAAACTAATTCTGCCTTTAAGAGTGTAGTATATTCGGCTGGGCCGAATCTAAATACCCTTCACGAGAGTCACGTATATATATAGTATATTAAAAATGTGATTTAAATATGCTCGATATCGAACCGATATCGGAATTTTCTATTTTCTGTATTTTAGTAACTTCTTTTATAACGAAAACTGCTTTTCAGCAAAAAAAAAAAATGTTAATGAAAAAATCGGTTCCGATGGACCGATATCGGAAATTTTCATTTTCCATATTTATATAACCTAATTTTATTACTAGAACTACTTATAAGCAAAAAAAAAAAAAGTTGTTTAAGTTCATTTACGCGACATTTTCCTGAAAAACCCGGTTTAGTCTATATCACGGGTATATATGGATCGATATCGGAAATTTTCATTTTCCATATTTATATAAACTTATTTTGTTACCAGAACTGCTTTTAAGCAAAAAAAGGTGTTTAAGTTTGCTTACGCGACACTTTCATGAAAAAACCGGTCTAGGCTATATCTCAGGTTTATATGGACCGATATCTTAAAAATTGTATTTTGCCTTTTAGTTGCCAATATCAATAATTGTGTGAGCTTTGAAGCAAAACAAACAACTTTTTTTCCAAAATTTTCATTAAAAATTGAAAAAATGGCTATTTTGGAATTTTGGATATATCTCAGCTAAATGTGAACCGATTTTACTGAATTTCAATAGCAAACCCATGAATGGTTTTCTCAGCAACGGTATTTCAACGGCGGAAAGACGGACATCGCTCAATCGAATTTTCTACCAATACTGATCCTAAATATCTATACTTTATATGGTCGGATTGTAGAAATTACAAATGGAATCACAAACTTTATATTTTTGTGGAGGGTACAATTACAAAAATATAAAAGAGAGCATTTGATGAGTTCAAAAGCTATGTTAAAATACACACTTCTATCGCGAATTAACATTCCCATGACAAAACTCCCAAATTTTAATTTGTAATTTTTTTTTGTTTTGTTGAACTTTTATAATTTTTTAAATTAAAAATTTTTTGGTTTGTACATATGTACATCGGGTTTTTAGTTCAAGTTTTTCCTTTCTTAAGAAGGATTTTTTACAATACAAATTTTATGTTTTGCTATCGTGAATGATTTCCATAAATGTTTTTTGGGAGTGAATTCCCATATTTTAAAAGTATGGCATCGCCAATGTTTACTCCCACGATTAATTTGACTAAAATAATTCAAAACAATAAAAAGTGGGAACAAGAAGTGAACATGTAAGTAGCAAGTTGTTTTTCTTTAATTTATTAACACAGGAGCGTTAATAAAGAACAAATTAATTGTCTAGCTGTAGCGACAAAGGCTTCCAAAAGGATAAAAAAGAGGATATGGCTAAATTTTGAAGTGGTTTAAGCACCACATTGAACAGCAAAATATACAAAAACCAAAAATCTAATTTAATAAATTGATTACATTTGCTGTTTCTTATAAATTAAATTTTTACAAACTTCCCAGCAATTTAGCTCGCCATTTGTTTCTTTATTGACATTTGAGTTGCTATTGTGAATGATTTTGCTCACTGAACATACCTGCAACAGGTTTATATTACAAATTCTGCTCAATTTTATAACAATTTCGTGCTAATTGCTCAGTAACCTATTTGAGTTTTTGTATGGAATATTGAGCTCAATTAGGGTGTTAATTGCGGTAATCTTAATAATTGTGTATGTCTGAACACGCTATTAAGCATAGTCATTTAGTTAAGGTTTGATTTGATGTCATCTGTTTTTAGCTTTAACAAAAAATTCAGTTTTTCGCCTCCAGAGTTTCTTTCGGCACAGGATGGTAAAGTTTTATTGAGCTAACAGTTTAATAACACGTTTACAGATATGAACACATCAATTTTAAGAGGAAGAGCAAAGTAACAAAAACTCCCTGATAGACACTCTTCTAGCTCACACATACTAGCACAATGTAAAAATTAGAAAGTTTCTTGTTCGTGTTTTGAATCCATTGTTCTCCTCTATTTTGATATTGTACTTTTTTAGTGCACTCGGAAGAAACCAAAATCTCTACGGACGAAAGTTTTATGGTGTTAATGAATTTTCGACATCTAAAGAATACTTGTAAAACAATAAGGTTGGATTTTATTCGTAATAAAAAAAAGCGATAAAATTTATCTCTATTTACACAAAAACTGCCCTGGAAATCGAATATCCTCTACTTAAATTTATTATGTGTTAGTTTATCATTTTCAGTTTTTATTGCAAAATTCAGTTTTACAATAAATCAGCTTCAGCAAAATGGTACTCTCTTTCTGTTTTACTTTTCAGTTGACATCGAATAAAGCTGTTACAAGAAAAGACATTTTCAAAGTTTTTGTTTGTTGGCAGGAAACAGTTAATCCTGTTGTAGGTTTTCCCTTTCAACATTTGTCAGTAAATGCCTACATTTCTCTTGTCATGACGTTTATTTAAGTTAAGCGTTTTGAAAATTTACATTTGCTCAAAAAGTCTTTTTTCTTGGATACAATGGATAAGTTAGCAAAAAAAATAAATAATGGAAAAGGTGTTTACAACTTCTTTTGTACACAAAAAAAAAACAAATTTTTTTTGTTTAAAATTTTTTGAAGTCTGTTGTTTTAAAGCCAGATTAAATTTATAATACAGGGAAATAAACAAATTCTTAAAACTTGGATTTTATAAATACGCGACTTTTTGCAAATTTTCCTTTTTCGTGCAAACATTTAATAAACATAAAATTATATAAATTTATTGAATTTTTGTTGAACTTTATAATTTTTAAATTAAATTTTTGGTTTGTACATTTGTACAACGGGTTATAGTTCAAGTTTCTTCCTTTCTTAAGTTTTTTTTTAAGAAGGATTTTTGTACAATACAAATTTGATGTGATCAATAATTTTTGATTGAAGAATACAAGAAAAATAATAATCAAATCTTTAGCTGGGGGACAACTAGCTGCTCATCAGCACCCACTGGGATTTGAACTCGGGTCATGATGTATCATGACCTGCTGCTTTAACCATTCAGCCAATATGAGATGAATATAGACAGAAAATAATTAAATGCTCGGTACACAATCCCTTTGTCAAAATTTACCGTGATCATTTTACATAAACTGAATTTCATTGATGCAGTGTTGAGTCACCTCTTTTATTACATGGGAGCTTGTGGACTTGTTTGCATTCTGTGTGCTTTCACATAATCCCATAAAAAATCTAAGAATGTTAAATCACATGATTTATGGCGTAAATTCTGATTATCAAAACGAGAAAGTACAAGGCCTGGAAATGTCTCATGTAGTAATTAATTTATTTCACATGCTGCAAGGCCAGACTAAAATCATCCAATTTTGGCTGAAAGAACAATATTATCGTGCCGTAATATCGTACATCAACTTCAGTCGCTGCTTGACAGTTCATTTTCACAGAAGCTAAGTCCAGTTATGCCTGCAGCTCAAAATGCACTTGCTTTCCCACAATCTAAAGTAAGTTCTCAGAACGCCTAAAACGCCAAAATTGGCAACTAACAAAGCCGTTAAGGTAAAAATGTGTTTCTTCGCTTGGGATAGTTTCGCTCGAAAAGTCAATAATGAAGAAGTCTCTGCTTTGACGGTCTTATATTATGATGGATTAACTCCACGAGAGGTTCTATTTACAATTCATGAGCGCCCTGTGTGTTTTGCAAGGCGCACACAGGTCGCATTTTTCACCATATAAGTGTGTAGCTCGAGCCTTCTAATCTCCCTGGCATGCAATTTCTCATACAGTCAATGGAAGACAATGTTGAATAAATAGACAGCTCGAAGCTCATCAAGAGAACATAATTAGTTCACCCGCCCAACCATCACTAGTGATGCCTGCAAGACAACAACTACTCTGGGCTTATTAGCCCCCGAAAACCGGCAAGCACAATAATTATCAGGGAAACTACAATACTCGTATTTACCATCCCTGTAGTTTTATATTAAAAAGATAGACTGAACGTTTCAGTCAAGATGTAGGCACCTCAAATATGATCAACATCGTGATGGTCTGCAAGTAGAACTTCCAAAGCCAAGGGGCTTTGCTGATCCCCTTGGTGAGAGTATTAGATGCTCACCGTAATCTAAGCCTTGCGGCTTCCTAGATTTTTATTTGCTATAACAAACGCGGCACTCATGCCTTGATTAGGCACACCAAAGTAAAATCTAGTCCCCAGGGGGAATAAGACAATACGTTATATAATGCAGACTCGTTGTTCTACTCAATGGTGCATTTTTACGCGAGCTAAACTGTTAGCTGCCTAATTATTTTTTGGGGCTGCTACCACTTTCCACACAACTGGGGCTAGCAGCCTGTTACACCTAATCCTTTGCAGCACAAATGGCAGCAAATTTAAGTCTTTCATTAATTTTGGGCCACTCTTTATGTTTAATTTTATCAAAGTGATATTGCAGTGAAAATATGTACAAGGTATATTGAAATGTATATGAAAGTAAGTAAACAACAAACGTAGACCAAGACCGTTTATAAAGAATAAGAAAGTATTTAAATGATTTACTATATGAAATATGAGTCTGCTTTTTTTTCAAAGTTAATATTACGATGTTTTATAACAAAAATTTTTTAGTTTATTGATGTTTTGTCGAACTTTATAATTTTTAGATTTTTGGTTTTTGTACATTTGTTTGAAAGGTTTGGTATTCTTCAATCAAAAATTGTTGATCACAGCAAATTTTTATTGTGAAAAATCCTTCTTAAGAGTCTGAACACAATGTAACGATAATTTATTGCGGTGCAGTCTTTCATACGATTTTGAAGTAAAAACTCGCAGTGCGGAGCGGCATTAAATAATATTTTTTTTATTTTCATTGCGGACTTTTTTATTCTATAAATTTTTGATTCTCTTTCTCTTGCCGATGTTTTTGAATACTTGGCAATTTTCACGACAATAAAACAATAACAGCCAGTTTACCAATTTCGAAAGAAAATGAATGCGAAAGAAAGCCAGTCACTCACATTCGAATCAATTTGGGTTTGTCTATCTCACTACTATTCGTTCGCATATTCTTATGTATTTTGATTGAGTTTTGACACATCGTTCGTATAGAAAAAAGTTAGACAAACCCAAATCAATTTTCTTTCGCTTAGATTGCGAACGCAAGCAGGCTGTCGAGATTGGTAAACTGGCTGTAAATATGATTTGGAGGTTTATAAATTTTTGTCATGATATGTAAAAGTTTAAAAATTATATTAACGGCCAATAACGAAAAATTATCGAAATAATTAGCAAACATGACTGCCTTTATAATATGCAGTAGAGAATTTACAAAAAGGACAATGAGAATACTTGTCATTGCTAGTTTACATTTTTATTCATTTATTTGTGCATTCATTTATGTAAAATTTAAGAAAAATGTTCTGTTTGTGTTAAATATTTTTAAGGGCAGTAAATAAAAAAAATTACAGCTGTTAAAAAAATTTTTAATTTGATAGACTCCACGTTTGTTTTATGTGTGGAAATAGAAACCACGACACATACTAACAGGATATGGTAGGTAGGAACCGTTGATTTAACAAGGAATGCGGGTGGATTTTTCAAAACATACTTGCAGCAAATTGAAAGCCAGTACGAGGAGCATCTTCATCTAGTAACAAGAATGAGTATTAATAAAAACAAGGCGCTCGCTTCTCTACTTAAACCAAAACTCAAAAAACATTCATTTAGAAAACCGCTTAGCCCCGATTATCACTCACTTAATGTATAATGTTAAGTCTGCAATGTGTTTAGAAATATGATTAAAAACTTCTTGCTTAACCACCCCCAAACCTAGTTTTTATAACTTTTCATTAAGCTACCTTGCTCACTTGCAGAATGCGAATTTTGGCTTGAGCTTATAAAATTGGAGTATTGGAGAGTTAAGGAAGGTTTTTTATGAAACATGCGAAGAAATATGAAATGAATTGCATGAAGTCTATGTGACTAATCCGAATATAACCGATTGGTCCCAAATATCATCTTATTTTTAAGCAAAAACTGGTCTTCCTCATTGTCTTTTTTGTAATTTCCCGACTGCATATTATAAAGACAGTCATACTTCCTGATTTCTTCGATCATGTTTTCGTTATTGGCCATTTTTTCTTCTATCGTTAATATACTTTTTAAACTTTTACATTTCAAGACAAAAATTTATAAACTTTCAAATCATGTTTTTTGTTTTATTGTCAATTATTTAAAAACTATGGCAACATCGCAAAGAGAAAGAGAGTAAAAAAATTATAGAATAAAAAAGTCCGCAATAAAAATAAGAGTCTGAACACAATGTTTGCTTCCCGTTGCGTGAGAGAAAAATAAACATAATACAACAGAAGACTGTGACGGCAATACTTGTCATTGTTAGTTCACATTTTTATTAATTTATTTGTGCATATATACTCCTATAGGAGTAAATTTTTATAAATTTTTTTTAAAATATTTACTGTTTGTGTAACGTATTTTTTAATTTGGCAGTAAATAAAAAATTATAGTTTTTTTTTGTTTAGTAGAAGCCATGATTTGTATGTGGAATTAAAAACTACGGCACATCCTAACAGGATATAGTGGGTAAGACGCGTTAATGCAGCAATTGTGCTTTTGTTTCCACTTTTTATACGCATCCCGTAAATTTCGATTTTTTTTTTTGCTTCCTCAGCTAAAATTAATTAAATTCTGACAAAAAAAGAAGGTAACTGAAAGAAATTCACCTACCTGGTACGCCAATATATCTGCTTTATACTGGAAGTTTTTGTAACTACCCAAATGCAAATTATAAAGACAGTCATACTTCCTACTTCTTATCTAATTTTTTCTTCTTCCGTTAATATTTATTTATTTATTTAGTAACTATACAGTTGCAAAGTAAATTTGCAATAGGATGCACAGCATGAGCGGGGTGACAAAGACCATATTGCCCAAGATGGTATTTTTGTAGCGTCGCTGTGACTAACTGTAACGACCTATGCCTTCACATAGGAAGTTTCCATGTGGTTAAAAATGAACAACCTCTAAAAAAAACTGTAAACCAATACAGTTACTCTTCCGTTAATATATTTTTTAAACTTTTATATTTCATGAAAAAAAAACAAAATCTAAAATCCTGTTTTTTGTTTACAATAATGCTGTGAAAATCGGAAATTTTTCAAAAGAGATGGCAACATCGAAGGGAGAAAGGGAGTTAAAAATTGAGAGAATGAGTAAGTCCGCAATGAAAATAAAATAAATTTTAGTTTTATGCCGCTCCCCACTGTGATTTTTTAGTTCAAAATCGTATGAAAAAACGCACCGTACGAGTAATAAATTATCGTTACATTGTGTTCAGACTCTAATACGTTTATTTTTCTCTCCCGCAACGGGAAATCGTACCGCACCGCATACTCTAAGAAAAGAAAAACTTGAACTAAAATCCGATGTACAAATATACAAAAACCAAAAATCAAATTTAAAAAATTTTTAAGTTTATTGATTATCTGACATTAGGCGCAACTTTAAAAAATCGCTCTACTTAAATTACTGCAAGTGAGTAACAAACCATTGAAAACGTGAGCCTTTGAGATTTTGGTTTTACTACTTATATCTAAATATAATCGGTTGGTAGTCCCTGAAGGTAATTTATTGAATTTGAAGTAAACATATTAAAATAAGTCAACTGGAAACATCAAATATACTTATTTATGTGTTACCTATGGATATGAAGATAAAATTTATGATGTGTTTTAACGCAAAGTTCTTCTTGTGGGCCTATCTAACACAAACACAAATGTTTGTTCATATGTTTGTGTTTATGTGATTGTGTAGTCGTTGTTATAATAAAAGGAAATTTAGGAAATACGTTTGAAAGTGAACTACACAGAAAAAATTATACGAAAAATAAATTCAGCAAAATGTTTGTTTGAAAACAAAAATATACCTTGGATATAATATTAAATAAAAGTTTTCTTTTATTCAATACACAGAAAAACATTTTTTTCATGTTCAGTAACGAAATTCGCTGAATCAATAAATAAATTGTTTGAATCAGTGTTTAAAAGTCTTTTCAACTTTTGCTTTTGCGCAGTTTAAGTCGTTTTCGACTTCGTATTGTTATAAAGAAAACTGAAAGCAACAGTTTACAGTATTCACATTATGAAGCGAGAGAAATCAAAAGTTTGAAACAATAAACTGTTGATTTGAATAAAAACTTTTCGCTTTTCAAACAAAACTTTTGCTTATTCTTAGACTTTTAAAATGAAAAGTTTCTTTAAACAGTTTTAAGGTTCTTTGCGCTCATTCAGTTTTGTTTTAACTTTTAAGTTATATGTAGAGTGAGCATAAATTGGGTGTGCGTTAGTGAAAGAGCTAACCAGCAAACGCAAAATTTTTTTAATATAACTACTAGAATCTTATATGCATATACCGACACGAGTTTAAAAAAGGTTTCTTTGGAAATAAAATAAGGGGAAACTATTTTAACTGGAAAGCAATAGTACAGTAAATAGTTTGTTTTTCTGGGAATTAGAATCAATATTAATATTATAAACAGCGTGGCATTTAAGTTGGTAGTGATAATAGGTGTGTTTCTTTACTCTACTTTGGGATCCCGCGGGATCCCAATTTGCACGAAAAGCGTTCCCGTACTTTAAAATTGGGCAAATGAGAGCGCTTTTGAGAGAATAGTATGCTTCCTCTTCTTGCACTAAACAGCCCGTACTTTTTCTTCGGGCTAGTTTGGGCAAGTAATTAAGCAATCAGCTGTTCGAAAAATAAACAATAGCAAAGAAACAAAGTTCATTTGAATCAACTCGTATACAAATCATTTCAGTGTTTTTATATAAAAATTAAATACACAGGAATGTACAAAAGACCTTAAAAGCTAAAAAGTGAAAAATATCACAGTATTTTTTCGTAAAACTAAGTGACAATTTTTTTTGCCATATCAAAACACAGCATATGTTTCTTTTTGGGCTAGAAATTTGGCTTTTTGCGTTCCCGTACTTTAGGTAAATTTTATCTGTATTTGAGAGTAACTCATGCATGCTCTCTTTTGCCCGAAACTTGCCCGGAAAGTAAAGAAACACACCTAATATATTTCGGATGGACATATTGTCTTTTTCTCGGATAAATACATACATACATATTTAAAAAATTGCTTCTCGTAAAAATAATCGTATGTTTGTTAAAATTGTTTGCTTTTCTGTTGCATGTTTGCTGTAAAAAATATAATTTACTTTACATGTTCTTTCAGCTTTAATTTTTAACAATAACCATAAAATACTTTTCAAATGCAACTCTTATGTTAACTGGGCAGTATATTGCCTCTTTTGAGCAGAAAACAAAAGAGAATAACATATTCAAATAAGTTCTCTAAAACAACTGCGCAGTTACTTCCAAGCAAGAAGTTTGATTTTGGTTTACAAACTGTTGCTTAATTATTAACTTTCAAAAGGAAAAAGCTAAAACAAAATAAAACTTCCCACTCTATTTAAAATATCGAAAGACTTTTCAAAGTTTCTCTTTGTATGGAAAGTTTAAGAAAAAGCAAAAGCATTCGAAGTGTACAAAAAACTTCTGCTTCGAAGCAACAGTCAAATTTTCAAACTTTTGCTTTTCTAAGTTAAGTTTTTTAAACACTGGTTTGAATGCGTACCTGTAAAGGAATTTGTGAATTCAAACAAAAGTTTAGTAAAAATAATTACGCTCGAAAACAACGTTTTTTTTAACAACAACAACATACGATATCCAAGGTTATTTTTTTGATATTTATGTATATGCATACAAATTATTTCTTCAGACACAAATTTTGTCCGAAGAAGTAGATCATAATACGTTATGACCCGAGTTCAAATCCCAGTGGTGTTGATGAGTAGTGTAGCGACTACGAAACAGCTAGTTGTCCCCCAGCTAAAGATTTGATTATTATTTTTCCTGTCTTCTTTAATCAAAATTATTCATCACAGCAGATTTGTATTGTAAAAAATCCTTCTTAAGAAAAAAACTTAAGAAAGAAAAAACCTGAACTATAACCCGTTGTACAAATGCACAAACCAAAAATTTAATTTAAAAAAATTATAAAAGTTCATCAAATATTCAAAATTTTGTTAATTTTATTTTTACTTTAATTTTTTCTGTGTAATTATTTTTTTTAAATTTCTGTTTAAATCTATGAACTCTTTTACTGGCGACCTGTCAAATAATTTATGAATTGACTCAGTGAGTTTGCTTATTGAACATGAAAAAAATTTTCAGTGTAACAAAAAAGAATCTTTATATAAACATATGAACCAAATAAATTCTGTGCCAAAAAGAAATAACTGCTTAAATCAACTTACGATTAATAGTTTCAAACTAGAGATATTAATGATGTTATGATGAATTTGAGAACCGTTTAATCATAAAACTGTTTACATTTTTGTACACAACATTTTTGTATAACAGTTAAGCCAAGAGAACATGATTTAACCAATTCTAGCTTATTGCCACAGGATTTTAATTGACATTTATTGTTCGTGCATGATGAGTTTTATTTCCTTAGCTTGAATGGCTTTCATAAGATATGGCTTTTATTAGTTTGATTTTATATATATATATATATTTTTTATTAATCTGCAAACAGATTAAGAACACAGCCAGAAAAGAACATGATGTTTGCAGCAGCCACATGAGAACGAAAACAGCCCACTACAACTCTTTTGGTTCTATATTTTAAACTAATATTTTGGTTTTTATTTTAATTGAAGAAAGGTGAAAACCAGGAAATTAAGCTAGTATATTTTCGAAATATAAATATTATGCCCATAAATCTGAGGTAGATTTTCTGTATCTTTTATAAATTATGTTCTACTTTCAATCAGGCGCAAATTTAAAAAAGGTGGTACAAGGAGTTTTCATCACATCTCGTCCAGCCTTCTCTTGTACAAAATATTAAAAATGTACTTTCTTATTTCTATAGTAAGCGTTTGAAAATACAAAAGTTTAGAATTCCGTGTATTTTCATCATGGTTTAACTTACGACTATATCAAATAGTATTAAGCGTATACTGATTGAAATTTTTTACCCGAGTAATAGCTCTGTTTGTAACTTTTTTTGCGGTAATAGCGTTTTCACACTTACTCACATCTAAGAGATGTGTACTTGTTTTTTTTTTTGGACGCGGGCGGTTCAGAAACGTCTTAGCCTAGCACAAAAAGCGCGGTATAAACAGAAAAACGTTAAGTATTTTGGAAACTTCCATCTCTGCTATAAACACATGTTTTTATTTCGATCTGGTAACTCCTTCATACAGAAACAGGTGTTCACAAACGCGATTTTTTTACAATGGAAAACTTAGAAATGCGTGGTGTCATTAAATATTTACATAAAAAAGGTTTATCAGGACAAGAAATTCATAATGATATGGCGAATATATTAGGGTTGCTGAATTTAAACGTGGTCGTACGAGCATTGAAGATGAACCACGTAGTGAACGTCCAAAAACAGCAACAACAACAGAAATTGTAGCCAAAGTGCATGATATGGTATTAAATGATCGACGAATAAAAGTGCGTGAAATAGCTCTCAAATGATCGAGTTCATTCAATTTTACATGAAGAACTACAGCTGAAAAAGCTTTCTGCAAGATGGGTGCCGCATTTGTGAACAGTCGACCAAAAACGCATAAGAATGAATATTTCTTGAGCTTGGTTGGATCGTTTTTAAATAGAATTTAAGCGTCGTTCCATAACTGTTGATGATATATGGATCCACCACTATACTCCAGAGTCAAAAGAACAATCCAAACAATGGACTGAAGCTGGAGGAAATGTCCCAAAGAAGGCAAAAACACTTCAATCGGCTGGTAAGGTTATGGCAACGGTTTTTGGGACTTCAAATGTATTTTCTTGATTGATTATCTGCAAAAAGGTAAAACAATAAATTCAGAATACTATTGCAACCTTTTGGATCAATTAAATGTACAAATTCGAGAAAAACGTCCTGGATTTCAACACAAAAAAATAATTTTTCATCAAGACAAGGCACCAGCGCACAAGAGTGTTTTAACAATGGCTAAAACCAACGAATTAAAGTACGAGCTGCTTGACCACCCAACTTATTCTCCTGATTTAGCTCCCAGTGACTTTTAACTGTTCTCAAATCTAAAAAAATGCCTTGCTGGCAAGCAATTACAATTGTAAACCAGTATTTTGAAGACCTATTTTAATCAAGGGATAAAATTACTAGAAAAGCGTTGGACTAAGTGTATTGAAGTTTCAGGAGATTATATTAAAAAAAAAAAATAAAAGTATTTTTGAAAAATTAACTGTTCTCTTTCATTGATAGGCTAAGAAGTTTCCGAACCGCCCTGGTACAGTGATAAATCAGAGATAGACAGTAGTAGATAGTTTGAAGTGTCATTGGCGAAATACGGTCACAACTGCAGCGAAAATCAGTGTCAAAAAAAATCCGTTTTATTGATATAGATAGTACAAAATAGTTGTATATAATATATTTGATTGTGACTAAATTTTTAAAGTCTCTAAAAAAAGCACCCTATATGAACACTTCTAAGAAATTTTATTTAATTTTTGAACAACAATATTGGGTACAAGAAACTTCGAAAGACTCACAAACAACCACAAATAGATGAAATTTAAAAAAGTTCAGTTCTACCGTTTAATATACACCACATTAAATACACTGATATCCCTTAGAGACCTTTCGTCCTTCTTCATCTGTCTAAGCTGATATAATAGAAAACTTAAATTATACATTAAAAATTAACGAGTATTTAACTTTCATTTTACTAAGTGGTTTTCTGGGAATTTTGTTAATTTTCTAATTTAAAACATATCTTTTAAAGTTAAATCTAAAGCTTTATTATAAAGAAAATTCTAAGACGGGAAAAGTCTACAATTATGAAATCTCTTTTATCTTTCTTAAACGAAAGACACAAAAATATTTGTTAAGGTAAAAGTTGTTGCAGCTAAAAATTTATATTAAAATTTAGCTTATGATTAATTTTTGTTTTATTTTTTCTATCCCTTAATGACTTGAAAGTGTGTTCAATATTGTTTCTTTTTACAGCAGAAGAGTTGTTCAAAAAAGTTGTACAAATAAAATTATAGATTATTTTTTGCAATTCCATCACGTAGTTGTTAAATTATAATCTATATAAGTTATGTAACGAAGAGCAGCTGCTTGTCATAAAACCGTCTTAACCCTCGTCAATTGCTACAATTGAAAAGTTTTCAAGTGTTACTGTGCAACCTAAATTAGCGCGTCAAGCGTAATTTATCTGTCAAAAATCTTAACGTACATACAAATGAATGATTCACTGAATAGTGACCTTCTATTAATCTCCGAATGGGGTCGTAAAAACAGAGTCGCCTTCAACGCTCGTAAGACCCAATGTTGCTTATTAACACACAAGCAAACGACCGCAAATGCTGCTTCATCTGTACTCATGGATGGTATAAATACTGAGGAATCGGATGCTCTTGATGTTCTTGGAATGAAGATACAGTGTGACGTTCGCTGGACAGAACACATTTTTCATGTCTCTAAAGAAGCATTCAAGTGCCTCGGTTTTTTGAAACGGTGTAAGATGTACTTCACTCCATCCGACCTCCTTACTATTTATACCACCTACATCCAACCGAAAATGGAATACAACTCTCATGTTTGGGCCGGTGCCTCAAAGTCTATTTTGGGGTTACTCGACCGTGTGCAGGAGAGGGCGAAGAAGCTTATCGGTGACAGTAGAGTAAAACTGGGCATCGGATAGATCACTTTATGCCGAATAATGCGTAAAGATCTTGGTTTATACGCAAATAAGATCACACTGACTCAAAAATTTAAGCAGCTGGATCACTTTACGAGGCCTAACTAAAAGAGTACGAGTGGCTGCTGTCATCCGCGATACGGAGGCCTGAACGGCAGAGATGTATTCGTCACTTTGACCAACACGTGGTATCACTAAACTTGTTATTGCTTATCTACTAAGGACAAAACAATGACCGAAAATGGGAGTCCAGTAGTATACTTTTATAATTTGCGTACGTTGTTCATTCACCATAATGAAATGTTGAGTTTGCTGGAAAAATATATAGTTTAAAAAAACTAAAAAAAAAACACTCTTCGATATCAAACTAGTTATCCATGTAACCAGATAGTTATCCATATAGCACGATCCAATTTTTTTGAATTCCCAACATCGGCTTCAGGAATCTCCAAAATCCCCCAATTCTCTGGATATAATATGTCAGCTTCACTTTTCGCTTTCAATCGAATGACCATTAATATTTCTATAATTATACGCCCAAAACGCATTTTATTTGCTATAGCGAATGAGGGATCCCTTTATATCCCAGAAAGAAGAGTGCCCTGTTGAGGCATGCGCCAAAGCAAAATTTTTTCTCCACCGCGCGGCTTACATGAAAAATAAAAATTTTATATATTTCATAAGTAACTTAGTATTCATAAAACAGTTTTCTAAGTTTCTGCTACTATTGATACGTCGGCAAGTAATATGACCATGAATATTTCTTACCGCAAAAACATGCACTTTTGTTATAAAGGTATTATTTTTTATTATATTATATTATTATAAATATTATTATATTGTATTATATTTTGCTTTTGTATTGAAAAACAAGTTTTTATGTGAATAATCATCTCTCCATTTATGAGCAAATAACAAATTTCAAGCTACATGTAAATAAACAAAAAGTAAAAGAAAAAGTTTTTATTCATCTTTCAAAGATCAATAAAAGTTTTTGCTTCAAAAAGAAAGCAAGGTGAATATTTAAGGTAATTATATTTGCAAAAAAGTTTTAGCATAATTTTACCGCACACTTAACGCTGTGTACGAGTACAAATGTTGTTGCCAATACAAATGATAAGACACATGAAACCGACAAACGTGTTTTTCATTGTTGATAGAGGTTAATAAAAGGTCTGAAAACCCCCAACAAACATATGATAGAAGACACTTTATTCTCTAGTTACAAATCGTGGTTGGCATTTCAAAAGGTGACAAAGCCTTTGAGAGTTTGATTTGGTCTTTGCTTAAATTAGATTAAGGTTCATTTTTTAGTTTTATTTACGCAGTTTTGTTTACGTAGTTTTATGAAAAGTCCCAGAGTACAATCCACGCTATTATTAAAAACAATTTATTATGAATAAAACTGTCCTCTTAATGAAATACTTTTAATAAAAAAACTATGAATATTATTATGCAAACAGTTAAATATATAATTTTTCCAAATGTTGTTAAGCTGATTTTTGAACCAATATCCTGCGCACGCAGTCATGAGCTTAAAATTTTACGTTTTTGGTATAAATGTTCGAACAAAAAATTTCATCAATTGAAATAAGAGGTGTCCCAAATTGAGGTATCATTTTATTTTAACTAAAGAAAAGGCTTTTTCAGACATTTAAAATATTTTTATTCAGTTTCGATTAAAAGAAAAAATTATGCCGCTCAAGTGACTCCCTCTACCTTTTCTATTTTAATTATCCATCATATTTTTCAATACTCTCGTTTTAATACTTGATATCTGCCCGATAATGTTCGGTTTAGGCTCTAAAACTGTTGTAGGATTATTGCAAATCTATACTTACGATTAGAAAAACACAAAAATTTAAGGGTTTCAATTCACATAATCTTGGAGGCCAATCTTCTCCTCTACGAGAAATAAAACAATTTTCGCTCTTTATTTTCTTTAACAAAATTTTGATAAAAACACGTTGCTTCTTCGTGTAATATTTAATATTCCCCCCGGGAAACAGGTTTTGAAAGGAGGGGAAGGGAAGCCACATGACGTATGTTGTGTTGGCTTCCGAAACCCTTACCAAGGGTATAAATTGGCATAACGGGGATCAGCATGACCCCCGGGTAGGTCTGCTTGCGGTTCGACCCGGGCTGATCATGGTTGAGGTGCCTACCTTGACTGAAACGTTCTGGCTATGGTTGAAACCTAAAACGCAGGAACAGGGTGTTAGTATCCTTGTTTGTTTGGTGTGTGGCTTTTTTCGGGGACTAATAAACTCCCGAGGGTCTGTTGCCTTTACAACAGATACCTGTACCGTGAGGAACCAGTGGTGATGGTTGACGGGTGAGTAGGTTTAAGGTCTGATGCTGCTAGTGGGCTTCGTCCTACCAATTCATTAAGTCTTGTCTTCCATTGATTGCTGGGAAATTTCATACAGGAGAGATTAGAAGGTCCGGACTCCTCAACAAGAAGTTGCTCATATGGCTACAAACATATGGCAACAATTGCCACACGGGGGCGCTGGTGAATCGTGAATAACTCACTCCGTGGAATTGGTCTATCACCAGATAAGGCCGCAAGGCAGGTGCTGATGTAAATCTCTTTCACAACTGTAATATTTAATATTAACTAAACGGAGTGAACCAAGAGTCTGAAAATAAAAAGTTTTGAATACAAGTAATGTAGCTGATAGAAATAGTGGCATCAAATTTAAATTTTGGATTCACTTTGCTTCTCATAATACACATATATATAGTGAGGTCACCTGTCGAATACCAAGGCTGACATGGCCCAGATATGGTAACAGTCGGACTATTACCCTTAGTAGCCTCCCGCAACGAAGGTTGCGCTCTGACGGTCCTGGTGGGTCATTGCTACTTCGGATTTCATAGGTAGCAGGGGAGGCGGTTAAATCTTTCATTTAATGATCTCTGAAAAAGTTTCAGAGACGAGAAAGTAGAGAGTAGAGGACTTCGTATCGCTCTTTTATTGCAACATAGTCATATCTAAAAAAATTAACTTTTCAAGTTTACAATGCTGCATTGTTAACAATACTTACCTTTTATACTGTGACAAAAAATTATCTAAATTACTTTTAAACTATTTCCTTTAGGAGATATTTCCTAAAAATTTGTTCTAAGACTTGTATGCAAACTAAAAATTTGAAATGTGTTTTTCTCGAAACAAGCTTTTTTTAGTTATGACTATGTTGCATTAACGGAGCGGTATGTCGGTATTCCAGCTATTCCGCAAAAAGTACCCTCCTGGCACTCTGCTAATTCCCGTTCTGCCAATTAACCTTTAGTGAGGGTATCGGAAGTCTAACACAATATAAGTCATACGGCTTCCTAGAGTTTTATACGCTACAACAAACAAGGAGCTGCTACCCCTCTCTCTATATCCCATAAAGCAAAGTATCTTTCTTAGGCGTACACCAAAGCAAACGCTGCTCCAGAAGAGGGCGTTAATATGACAGATGGATGTTAAAAAACATTTTATTCACATGACTTAAACGAGATACTTCCATGAAAAAAAGGTCAAACAAATTTAAAGCTCAAAATCACAAGAGTATTTAAAATAATTTTTTTGACCATTTTTCTATTTACTTATTTTATTGATTTTGGATTCTATACAATTACAAGCAGAAGTTATGTGTTTGTAAGGTTGTTGCTTATTCTTTTATTTTCCTTTAACGAGGCTGTAGAACAAAATTTCAGAAAATTTTTATAATACTTTAAGTGCTTTAAATATTTTTGTTTTTCACTATAAATTTGTTTTCGATATAAAAAATTTCTTTGAAAAATGAAACGAAAAGAAAATTATTTAAGAAGAGCCATAAAGAAGTAATTAAAATACTAAAGCCGGATGGACTAAATCATATATTTCAATATAAAACAAAAACTTTTAAAAGTATATTTACGGCAAAATAACAAATAATCTGACTGGAATTCAACTATGTCGAATAATCAAATAATTGCTTGCATCGAGCAATATTTATGAGACAAAACAATTTTATTCGACAAAGAGGGAGCACTAAGAGCACTCTAAACTACTTTTATTGAAAATTAGGTCGATTATAGTATGCAACAATCACTTATTGTTATCGACCCAAAATTACGCAATCCATTCTTTTAAGCAAAATATGTCTACTGGTTTTTATGCAAACAGAGTCTAATTTTTCCCCCTTTATACTTATTTTCCTCAACGACCTTCTCTTTGCGGATGACAGCAGCATTTGTCACTCGTACTCTTTTAGTTATAGGCCCAGCCTATCAGAGATCGCTGCCAAGAGACTAAATATGAATGATTCACTGAATAGTGATCTTCTATTAATCTCTGAATGGGGTCGTAAAAACAGGGTCGCCTTTAATGCTCGTAAGACCCAGTGTTGCTTATTGACGCACAAACAAACGACCGCAAATGCTGCTTCATCTGTACTCATGGATGGTATAAATATTGAAGAATCGGATACTCTTGATGTTCTTGGAATGAAGATACAGTGTGATGTTCGCTGGACTGATCATATTTTTCATGTCTCTAAAGAAGCATTCAAGTGCCTCGGTTTTTTGAAACGGTGTAAGATGTACTTCACTCCATCCGATCTCCTTACTATTTATACCACCTACATCCGACCGAAAATGGAATACAACTCTCATGTTTGGGCCGGTGCCTCAAACTCTATTTTGGGGTTAATCGATCGTGTGCAGGAGAGGGCGAAGAAGCTCATCGGTGACAGTAGGGTATCCAACTCTATTGACTCACTGGAGCATCGACGCAGTGTGGGATGCATTACTCTGTTCTATCGATACTACAATGGATTTTGCTCTGACGAGATTAGGGGTCCTGTTCCTGAAACGCGCACATTTTACGTAGCAGATCTCATCCATTTGTGGTTTATTGCCCGGGGAATCGTACTACGCATTACAGAGAGAATTCGTTTTTCAGCCGTACGCTTCGCCTATGGAATAAGTTGCCTGCAGACGTGTTTCCTGTCTGTTATAACGTTGAAAAGTTCAAGTCAAATGTTCACAAACACTAGTCCCTCTTTCCCCCTCCTCACAACCTATTTTCCTAGTTCTGGTACAATGCACTGCATATGTAGGGGTCATCCCCTGAGTAATGGTCCAATATATATAAAAAAAAAAAAAAAAAAAATGTGCATACACTACTCTTGTTACAACTTTTGAGTGAGTTTTGGAATTTTAGAATACGTAAAGCATTGGTGTTTTAAAAACTTGTTAATGCTTGTTCACAAATTTCAAATCGACTCGAAAATTCTAACGTGATATACTTCGTTTCACTTATTTAAAGGCACTACAAATTTCTTATTAAGAAGCCTGTATCTTTTGCAATTTTTAACCGATTGCAGAATTTTAAAATAGCAGTGAAAGCTAGATCTTGAGATATAAACAAATTATGTTAACAGTGGTCTCTTAACAAACAACTTGTCCTGAGTAGTTTATAAAAAAAATACAAAAATTTACTTGTTTTTTGTTTCACTTGAATAAATGCACCTTAACTAATTTTAATTTAACGACATAGAACCGCAATTATGCCTCAGAGCCCGCCGAGTATGCGGCGGCCATTTGGCCGATATTTTATTCCATACATAATTGAACCATACTAATATTATCATAATAAAAATCACAATAATTCCTAAATATTTTCCTTTTTTTTCTAATATTATATCAAGTTTAATCCTGGCTTTAGCCAAGAAATATTTTTATTTTTAATTAAATTCAATTATTTTTATTGTTTTCAATTATTATTTAATTGTATTCAATTATTTGTTCCTGTCTTCTTTGATCAAGAGTTATTGATCGCGGCAATTATTGCTATAATTGAAAATAGAAATATTTTTTGTCTAAAGCCAGGATTGAACTTGAGCCAGACGAATGATACCATTATATAATCGATAATGTTCTAGATTCTACTTTGAAGTGAAAATAGTTTGAAATCACTTCAATTTGAAACTTTGGTGTTCTACATTCTACTCCATACTTTTCATTTGTGTTTTGTTTTCGAACATTATTTTTTGTAGTGAATTGTCTGGTTCTTGAAACTACTTTTACACAAAAAGTAGTAGAAAATGAAATATTTTACAGAAAACTTAGTATAATTACAATCCCATTGGAATAAGAGGGTTAGATGACGGAATATTTATTTCAGATACAATTGTGCATATATTTATAGGGAAAATAAGGAGAATATTATAAGTTTTGACAGCTCACGCACGTTTTGTATCTTGTGTCACTGTCAAACATCTTCAGTTTGGTCTATAATTTAATCATGAATCGTCTTACAAACGAACAACGCTTGCAAATTATTGAATTTTATTACCAAAATGCGTGCTCTGTTAAAAAAGTTCATCGCGCGCTTCTTCCATTTTATGGTCAGTTTAATCGACCTACTAAGGCTTCTATTCGGGCTATTGTAAAAAAATTTCGCACCAAATTTACATTGTTGGACATTAAACCACCAACACGCTTACGTAGAGTGCGAACTGAAGAAAATATCGCAGCCGTATCGGCCAGTGTTGGTGATGACCGTGAATTATCGATTCGGCGCCGTTCGCAGCCATTGGGCCTCTGTTACTCCACTACGTGGAAAATTTTGCGGAATGATTTGGGTGTGAAGCCTTATAAGATACAGCTGGTGCAAGAATTGAAGCCAAACGACCTACCACAACGCCAAATTTTTGGTGAATAGGCTCTTGAAAAGTTAGATGAAGATCCACTTTTTTATCGAAGAATTGTGTTCAGCGACGAGGCTCATTTCTGGTTGAATGGATACGTGAACAAGCAAAACTGCCGTATTTGGAGTGAAGAGCAGCCAGAAGCATTGCAAGAGCTACCAATGCATCCACAAAAAACAACCGTTTGGTGCGGATTATGGGCTGGCGGCATCATTGGGCCGTATTTCTTCAAAGATGATACGCATCACAACGTTACTGTGAATGGTGAGCGCTACCGTGCGATGATAACAAACTTTTTTTTTGCCCAAAATGGAAGAGCTTGACTTGCATGACATGTGGTTTCAACAAGACGGTGCCACATGCCACACAGCACGCGAAACAATGGACCAATTGAGAGGCGAGTTCGGTGAACAGTTTATTTCACGCTTGGGACCAGTCAATTGGCCGCCCAGATCGTGCGATTTAACGCCTCTAGACTATTTTTTGTGGGGCTATGTTAAGGCTAATGTCTATAGCGACAAGCCCGCTTCGATTGACGCACTGGAAGCCAACATTGCCAACATTATTCGTGAGATACCGGCCGAAATGTTGGAAAGAGTATGCCAAAATTGGACTAAGCGGATGGACCATTTGAGGCGCAGCCGCGGCCAATATTTGCATGAAATAATCTTCAAACATTAAATTATATCGACCCAACTATCGATCCAAATAAATATTTTATGCATTTTTCTGAATTTTATTTAAATTGTATTTAAATTTCCAATAGTTCTTATAAAATCACCCATTATAAAAAACTAATATTTGTTATTTTATTAACTAAAGTCGATTGGCGATATCATCTCTTATTACAGCGTTTACGGAGTCACTAACTCGTCCGAATCATCCTCACCACTTGTCTTTTGTTTACCGCCACCCGCTGTATCAAACTTTCGCAGAAAATGGCCCTTAAAAAATTACGATCATCATTGCAAACGGAGAATTTGATAAATCTAACTAAAGGCCGTATCAGATAAAGCTTTTGCTTCGCTTTGCGTTGCAAATTCGCTTCGACATCTAAGATAAAATATATATATGTATACTTATATGAAACATGTCACAAAGTACTTTTAACGCAACGTGAAACGAAAAGTTCAGCAGCTCTTATGTTTTTACTCGTTAAAATTTTTCTAATAGCTCCAAAGCTTTATGCACTAAGAAAACAATTGGAACCAATTTTAGAAGTTCGTCCAATAATATTTCTAACTTCTATTATCATAAGAAATAATTAAATATAAAAATTAACAACTAGTTTTTTAGATAAACAAACAAATCGTGAGCGTTGCCAAAGTTTTCATTGTGACATACACCTTTTGCTTTGCGCTTTGATGTTAAAGCTTTAAACATCACGCAAAGCGGCAAAGTGTTATCTGACATGGCCTTAAATAAATAAAAAATTTTCCACGTCGTTTTTTTGGCAAAAAAAATAAAATGAAATTGAAAATACGGTTCATTTCAGTACTGGTTTGTATAAAAGAAACAAATAAAATTGAAAACATGGTTCGTATCAGTACTAGTTACTGCACAATTTATCCAAGTTTTATTTTCGAAGTTTAGTTCGAACGAAAGAATGAAACACCCAAACTACTACTTTTTCAGAACAACTACGAAGTGGGGTCCAAAAATACTACTCTCTGCCGTACAAGCAATCTATTTGAAGTTTCTGGATATATCGGGTGGTTAAATTTCAAGGGCCGATGTTGAATGTGAACCACACCTAAACGCCAAGTTTTTTCCGAATTTTATTTGACATTTCTCTATTTTAGACTTACTCAATTTGAACCATGGAAAGATACATAATCCAACAACGTGTTAAAGTTATCCAAACTTATTATGAAAATGATGATCAATTTTCGAAGAAAATCATCTTCAGTGATGAGGCACATTTTCACCTCAGTGGATTCGTCAATAAACAGAATTGCCGCATTTAGGCGAATGAGAATCCAAGAGTGACTGTCAAAAAACCCACAAAGAGTGACTGTTTGGTGCGGTTTATGTGCTGGCTTCATCATCGGGCCGTATTTTTTCCAAAATGAGGTCGGTCAGGCAGTTACTGCGAATGATGTTCGCTATCGTGAGATGATAACGAACTTTTTATGGCCCGAATTGGAAGATATGGATGTAGACGATATGTGGTTTCAGCAGGACGGTGCCACTTGCCACACAGCTAACGAAACAATTGCTCTTTTGCGCAACAAAATCAATGGCCGTGTTATCTCACGTAATGGCGATGTCAATTGGCCGCCAAGATCATGTGATTTGACACCGTTGGACATTTTTCTTTGGGGTTATTTGAAAGAAAAGGCGTACGTCGATAAGCCAGAAACAATTCAACAGCTAAAGGATGAGATAATTAATAATAACATTAACGGCATAGAACCTCCATTATGCCTTAGGGTCATCGAAAATTTGGACCATCGGATGGTGCGCCGCCGTGGTCGCGGCGCCAATTTGGCCAATATTTTGTTCCATACATAATTGAATAATACCAATATATCATAATAAAATAAAACTACAATAATTTCCTAAATAGTTTGTGTTTTATTCAAAATCAACATCGGCCCTTGAAATTTAACCACCCTTTATAATCATAGTATCGATTACCACTTATCGCTGCAACCATCTATTGCAAACAAATTGTCGGAAACAAGTGAAAAGCAAGCAATTTTTCCTGCAGCATTTATAAAAAACACCTTGATTTACTCCTTATTTTTACAACTTTGCTGCCTAAGTGCAATTTGCCTCTGTAGCTCTTGATAATAATTGGAAACAGATAAGCTCTTGTCAAATAGAGAAATTGTAAAGAGAAATTTTACAGGTGATTCTCTTACGATACATTTAAAAATTTTTTAGAAAATTAAAATTTTTGTAAAAGTTAATACCGTTTGCCATATGCTGTGTTGAAGCCAATGTTCTATACTAACTTTTTTTACAACCAATAAGGTTTTGGATTTTCTTTTTTTTTTTTTTACTTTAAAAATTGTTTTTATAGTAAACAATTATCAATACACTAGTTATCAATTCTTGTTTGTTTTTTTTTTCTCCACAAATTTCTGGTTCACGTAAAGAGAAAACAAATTCAAGTAGTATCGATTACACAGAAGAGTCAACAATGTGCTTCATTTTTCTTTCCTTCTATTTGTTCATGATACTCGAATATTATTTTCTATAAGAAAAAAATGTCTTTTAAATGACTATCACTTTGCACGTATCTTATAACAAACATGTTCAAATTTTATTTTGTGTGTAATTTTACAAAAGAGGCATTCCAAAGTGATGAGTTAAATCACTGGAAGTTTTTAATGACAAATTTTGAAAGATTCCAGTTTCAGGATCAACAAATAAGCAGCAAATCAAAAGGTTTAACTGAAATGTTGCAGTTTCTAAAAGTAAATAACTACGTAGCACTAGATGGCAGCACAATTTTTTCATTTTTCAGCTGTTAAAATTCATCGATTAGTTTATTTGTTGTAGTCGTTTGAAGTAAATAACTTTTGTGTTTTTTGAAACATAAAAAAAATTCAATTTCATGCAGTGATTAAACACTATTATTTGGAAAGGAAAAATGGCGAAAGAGTCGGAAGAAAAGCTCGACAAACATAACGGTGAGTCTGTTCCGTCAGATTACACGGTTAAATATTGGATTGCTAGTTTTATAGGCGGCCGAACAAGCACTATATCACTACAATCAACAGGAAGGCCAAAAAACGCGGTTACTGAAGAAAATCCTCGCTATCGTTATGACCAACCGCCGAGTCAAGTTACGCGCGATTATTGAAATGGTAAATGCATCATATTACTTCTTTATTGCAACATAGTCTTATCTCAAAAAATTAGTTTTTCGAGTTAAGAATTCTGAATTGTTAACAAAACTACATTTTATATTATGCCAAAAATGTATTCAAATTACACACGGTTGTCAGATCTAACAACAACATTGCCAGCAAAATTGTTTGAAATGTATTACAATCGTGTGAACTTCCAATTTTCAACTTACAACGTTGTCAGAAAAATCATTGTCAATCAATTGTAATACGACAATGTTGTCAGGCATCTGACAATCGTGAGAACCCTCTTCGTCGGCATTGCCAGATAATTGGCTGGTATTGTAAGCTCAGTTTTAATTGTCAGTTGTATAAAATTAACGCACCTGACATTGCATCATTGTCAGAAAAAAGTTTGATGGGCAACACTGTCAAACAGATCCTTGTTGACATACATAAGTGGCAATGCCCTAAAACTTGTCTGGCAATTTTTTTCATCTAACTATCTGACAACCGTGTGAACTGACAATTTTTGCTGCCAGATGAATTATTTGTCAGAAATGAAATTGTAAGATTTTCTTACGATCGTCTGAACACACAATTTACTTCTGCGGGAAATTTTTTCATTGTCACTACATTGTCAGCATGTTGCCAGATCTTACAATATTGTATTATCCGACAACCGTGTGTACATAGCTTAAGACATAAAATTTGAAATGTGTTTTTCTCGAAACAAGCTTTTTGTAGTTATGATTATGTTGCAATAAATGAGCGATATGAACGTGTGCTCAACACTTTGCATGAACATTTTATGCTTTATTTCGATGTCTGTAACTCTTATTATAATAGATATAAAAAGATACTGATAACTAGAGTTAACTACGAGATTTTTATGTCCTTTAGTTCTTTTTTAAGCTAATTGGGTCTAAATCTTCCAACGTAAATTAAAACAACTTTATTTACATTTTTTCCAAATTTTTTGTCGACTTCTTCAGGGGGATCTAAGTTGTGTGGAAAATAACACTAGCATCACAAATACAGGGTCGCGCAAAAATAACCTTAAGATGTTTTTTGCCTGAAAAAAAAAAAATGAAAAACTTTGATTCTACTTGTGGATTATTTTTATTTGGTCTTTTAATTTTTTTACATCTAGTCGAGAATGTGATGTCATATAAATGGCCGCCGCCACAGTTGATTGCCATTTGAGCCCTTTTTATAGCATTTTCCATCACATTGGCCAAAACTTCCGGCGATAGGTCCTCACGTTCTTGACGGATATTGTCTTTAAGAGGTGCAAGAGTCTGAGGCTTGTTGACATAAATCTGCAACTTCGAAAAGCCCCACAAAAAAAAAGGCTGCAGCGATCAAATCAGACGATCTTGCTGGCCAGTGCAAATCGCCAAAACGGAAGATTAGGTGCCCGGGAAATGCATCCTTTAGCATATCGGTTGTGGCACGTGCAGTATGAACCGTAGCACCGTCCTGTTGGAACCACATGTTTTCCAATCCCAATTCATCAATTTGCGGAAAAAGGACTCGTTGATCATTGCTCTGTAACGCTCACCATTCACAGTAACCTTTTGGCCCGCGACGTCTTCAAATAAAACAGGTCCGATGACTCCTCCAGTGAAAACAGCACACCATACAGTGACTTTGACCGGGTGTAATGGCTCTTCGTAGGTTACACGCGGATTTTCAGTGCCCCAGAAGCGTAGATTTTGCTTATTTACGTACTCGCTAAGATGAAAATGGGCCTCATCACTCATGATTATTTTTGATGAAAAATCATCTTCCTCGTGGGGTCAAATAAATAGTCACCATTATTCCGCGTTCTGGAGCGGTGTAGCGTAACATTGTTTACTAACGTGTATTTCTCATGTGTTTACTACACAAATGCCAAAACAGAACTGACATTAGGGGCCAATCGCAAAATTTATAGCATTTTCTGATAGGAGGATTATTTTTGCGCCACCTTGTATTTATACAACTACAAATTTTTAACAAACTATATTTTCTATATATACTATTATTTGAATGCAAATACAGAGTGTCCGCCGGGAAGGTATACTACTTTGTTTCCATTGTAACCCTAAGTGTATAAGATGTGGCACTGTCTTGTTGATACCACATGCTAATCAAGCCCAAAGCATACAGTCATGGCGTTAGAAAGTTTTCAATCAGGATATCGATTCCCATTCACAGTTACCAATAAGCCATTAACATTTTCAAAGAAGTAAGGTTCAATGATTTCTCCTGAAAAAATCGCACGCCACACTGCCACTTCCAAAGAATGCTAAGGTGACTGATGAATAATTTGAGGTGTGGGGTGGGCATTGCTCAGAACCGACTATTCCGTTTATTCTCATATCCACTCAAATGAAAATGTGCCGTGTCCCTCATGATGACTTCTGCGTGAAAATCGGGACTATCATGATCAAGCTATAACATCCTATTGGCATACAAGTATGTATGGCGGCGAATATGGTCTTGTGCAAGAAGGTCTTATGTCAACTGAAACTTAAATGGATAGAAATGCAAATCCTTGTGCAAAATTGTGAGCAGAATTGTGATTTGAAGATTTACTGAGCACTGCGTTGAATTGAGGTTGCTGGATTGTTTTGAACACTTTCTTGAGCAGAAGTAATATTTTCAGCCGATCTTGCAGTAGGTTGTAGTCCGTGGTTAAGCTTATAGACCAGAGACCCTTTTACTTCGATAAAAAGTGCTTTTGTTGGCACATTCTTGCAAAAATTTCACGTAACTTTCTTATCGTCACAGACAGCTGGTCTTGAACACTCCAAGAAATTTCTAAACTTTTATAAATAGAGGGCCGAACGTGCTCTAAAATTGGACAGGAAAAGTCTCAGAACATTGACAGGTGCACTTACAGGTCATTATAACTGCTACAAGCACCTTCACTGGATGGCCATTTCCAACACAGACATTTGCAGATTCTGCAGTGATGAAGAGGAGTCAATGGAGCACTTAATCACCCACTGTGGAGCACTGGGACACAGGCTACTACAAGCTTATATGTTAAGTGAATGTGACATAATATCATTCCTTATGAAGGAGCTTGTCCGTTTTCTTGACATACTCAACCCATAATGGGGCAAGGGCAAAACAAAGTAGTATACCTTCTCGGCGGACACCCGGTATTTGACAAAAAATATTATTTCGAGTAAAATAAGTATTTTCTAACGTGCTGAATGCTTTTAAATTTATTTATATAGCTGTTGCTTGTGTAAGTGTAGTTCAATACGTAAGAAATGAGGTTTTGCTAAAATTTTCCATTAAATAAGAAAACGAAAATCACTTATACCACAAAGCGATAGTACAAGTTCACATCAAAGAGAAAAAAAAAATACTTGGATTAATGAACACGAACTATATTTTTTTTAGTGTAGTTGCTCTATGGAATACCCCAACAAAAATTTTATGCAGTGTCAGCAAGATGGTGTTATAAGTTAAATGTTTAACTATTGTGGTTTAAAGTTTAAGACTCTTGTCCGTTTTGTAACACATACACAAGGAGGAAAGACAGTACATACACTCAAGCAATGAACAGTGTTGTCCACTAAATCTTTTAGGATTATATTTATATACATATAGATTTAAAACACACAAATATTATAAATTCTTTTCAAGTAATAAAACGCATTTAGTACATATAAATTAAAAAAAAAGATACTTCAGTTTAAGGTATAAATAAAATAGGGAGCAATAAATAATTTTGTTCAAAACCCTAAAACACTTTTCTAAGTTAATTGCATCACCGAGTTCAAAACGGTGTAAAATATTAACTTGTTTGGAATTTTTTCTAAATTTATTCCATCATTACTCTTGCATTTGTTAACCACTCTAATTAAATTTTTGAGCGTTTGTTAGCAAACTACCATGCAGTAAAGCAAAAATTTGATCGACCTAACAGATCAAATGCTTTTATTACAACTCATATGAAATGGAATAAATATAGTTTAAAAACTAAAAACATACTTCGATATCAAATTATTTCTCAATATAAGCTGATAATTATACGTCTAACGTGTTCCATAATTTTTTTAGGAATTCCCAAAATTATCTTAAAAAATCCCCAAAATCCCCGGAAATAATATGGCTACTGCAACTTTCACACTAAATTTAATGACCGTTAATAGTTCAGATACACGTTCTTGATGCATCTAGTCAACATGTGCGTTCTTGAGTTAAAGTCTGTTGAACAACTAAATAAAGAGCACAAAAAAAGAAGGACTTGCCTATAAACTAAAAGTCCACCTCTGTTCTACATTGTTTCCAAGGTTTCTGGTTAACGGTATGCATGTGCGTGTAATTTATAATAAGCAGATGACTCTGATATTGGATTAAATGTGATAAAAATTCGTAATGATATACGAGTATTGAGAAAAACGAAACTTTCTCTCTTCTATTGAACTGTACATGAAAAAAAAATCAGTTGGAAATATGATTACAGCAACATTAGTATTATTGTGTACTATTGTTAAAAACAGCCTATTAACATTTTAATTATATATAACTTCCCTATAATTATAATTTCGTTTGCATTCCGGCAATCTTTTGTTACCGTCTCTCAATTACGGAATATGATTGTCTGCAATGTTAGTATTGCAAGTAAGTTTTTTGAAATAACAATAGTTTTCATCATATTGTAGTGAGGAGTTGATGATAAAAGAGGTTTTTTATAAAAATTTCTATTCATTAAACTTCTGCTACATATTTATAATTATTTACACAAATTAAAAAAAAACGAACAATTAACCAGAGGTGAAAAAATTGATGTAGTGAAAAAATTATAAGAAAATATTGTATAGAAAAACTACAAAGCACTGATTACAAATTTGTTTTATTAAGGGTGGTTAAATTTCAAGGGCCGATGTTGATTTTGAATAAAACACAAACTATTTAGGAAATTATTGTAATTTTATTTTATTATGATATACTGGTATTATTCAATTATGTATGTAACAAAATATCGGACAAATTGGCGCCGCGACCACGACGGCACAACTCCATCCGATGGTCCAAATTTTCGATGACCCTGAGGCATAATGGAGGTTCTATGCCGTTAATGTGCCGAATTATCTCATCCTTTAGCTGTTGAATTGTTGCTGGCTTATCGACGTAGACCTTTTCTTTCAAATAACCCCAAAGAAAAAAGTTCAACGGTGTCAAATCACATGATCTTGGCGGCCAATTGACATCGCCATTACGTGAGATAACACGGCCATTGAATTTGTTGCGCAAAAGAGCAATTGTTTCGTTAGCTGTGTGGCAAGTGGCACCGTCCTGCTGAAACCACATTTCGTCCACATTCATTTCTTTCAATTCGGGCCATAAAATGTCGTTATCACTTCACAATATCGAACACCATTCACAGTAATTGCCTGACCGGCCTCATTTTGAATAAAAAATATGGCCCAATGCCGCATGCCAGCCCATAAACCGCACCAAACAGTCACTCTTTGTGGGTTTTTTGACAGTCACTCTTGGATTCTCATTCGCCCAAATGCGGCAATTCTGTTTATTGACGAATCCACTGAGATGAAAATGTGCCTCATCACTGAAGATGATTTTCTTCGAAAAATGATCATCATTTTCATAATAAGTCTGGATAACTTTAACACGTTGTTGGATTGTGTATCCCACCATGGTTCAAATTGAATAAGTCTTAAACAGAGAAATGTCAAATAAAATTCGGAAAAAACTTGGCGTTTAGGTGTGGTTCACATTCAACATCGGCCCTTGAAATTTAACCACCCGATAGAACAAGTTAAAAATTAAACAAGTTGCCACAATATGTATGATGCATTTGTTCGCATTCGAGTATTGTCAGTAAGAGAGATTTTTTTAAATATATTCGTTGACATCTAATTTGTTTTATTCGGTTACTTTCTATAAAAAAATGTAGTTGTTTTTATGCTTTGTTGTTTATTATAATTTAAATTATGCAAAAACACATAAATAAAATCACCAATACTAAGTTGAAGTCAACTATATTTTTGGACAACCATATTATAATTGTGACATAAAACATATTATTGCCGTAATAACATTAATACCGAACCACACTCTTGTTGAGAACAACCATATTACTGTTTCATCTAACCATATTAATATAGCTATACACAATTTTTGAGGTTATGGAAGTACAGACCAATGATTCCACCAGCTCATGAGGCACATTAAACAGTCAGTTTTTTGCTGTATCGGTATGTCAATACACTTGAAGATTACCATCACTGCAAATACGCAAACCCAAATAAAAGTGAGCTTTATCAATAAAAAATTATCTAATGAATATGCGCTTCAGCGGCAATCTTCTAAAATTTTAATATTAGTGTTGCCAGGTTATACAGCCCAGAATGCCGCTTCTAAGATTAGTCGTTGGTTTGTTAAAACTATTTTCCGATAATTATAATAACATCGTAAATAACTCCTTATTTCAACACAAAACAAAAATAGTTTCATAAAATGTTTTTCACTATAATGGGCAGAAAACACTAAAAACAAAATCCACACCTTAAATTAAATGTTAAAGTTTTCCGCATAATTAATCAACAACTGAGGCACAAGTATTTAAAACTAACATTTGAAAAGCATTTGTTGTAATAACCACAGACAATATCAAAGAGTGGTTTCACAGTATTACTCAAACTTTAAAGCAAGAGTAAATTAAATCTAATGGCGTTAAGCACTGTAAAGAATGTGTCTCTATCAATTAGAATTCGGTTTGGAAAAGTTTCTTACTACTCGTATTGGTGCGTGCTTGTGTGTAAATAAGCGGTTTATTGAATTTCTGTATACGGTTATGTGTAGACAGAAAAGCATAAATACTATACGAGTATGCATATTTTTGATTCTGCTCAGCTTGTGAGATAATAAGATGTTTTAGTGGCAAAATATATCATTATTTTTAAATTAACAAAAAACCGCAGTAAAAACTTTAATAATTTAGCTGCATTATGATATAAAATATAAATTTAAGCCGGCTAAAAAATTTGTACAAAACTTTAAGTTGGAACCCAGTTGGCCATGTCTTAAAAACGTCTTAAGCGATGGGTACAAGACAATAAAAAATCGTGGACGACATGTGGATGAGGCACTATGCGAATTAGCTTTGTTTAATTCGATTTTCAAAGTATTAAACTGCTCCAAAACTGTGTATTTATCGATTACTAATACACCACTGAACTTAAATATCAATTACATTTTGATTGTCATGATCTAGTTGAACAGCTGTGAGCTGTGAAACATAGCATATGTTTCAGCCGGTACATCACTCATCTTTAACACCTGTTTTCTTTGCATTGCCATATATTCGCTAAAGTTGCGTTGGTCTCAATTAAGTGGAAGAAAACTAGTTTTATTTATAGCTAGAGGTATGTATTAACTAAAAAAATTTTGTTTGTGACCTGTGCTGAAGTGTTGTAGAAAATATGTGGTACAAGTTGACTATACGACTAACTGCTTGAAAAAAAGACTTCTGTGGACCGGAACTTCTGATATTCTTGGGTATTCGCGCTAGAATATTTTTTTTTTTAAATTACTATATTATCCTGTGATTGTAAAATGTGCAAATTAATTTGCAGCCACCTGCAACTTTATATTATATTGCATTTTTTAGGAACAAGGTCAGTGCTCAGACGAGAAGTTTATTTACTATGGCGCAACGAGCCTATGCCTACTAAAAACAAATTGTGCCGTTGAAAGTCATATATTTAATAATATAATTAATTTAGTATTTTGGTTTTTATTCGACCTCTATTTCTTAATTAAGTAGTATTTCGTTGAGTTTAAGGTCCTTTTTGCTTATTTATTTTAATATTTCTGCCAATATTTCGCTTTCCTTCGGATAGCTTCTTCAGGGCAATGAAGAAGCTATCCGAAGGAAAGCGAAATATTGGCAGAAATATTAAAATAAATAAGCAAAAAGGACCTTAAACTCAACGAAATAATACTTAATTAATATAATTAATATTAACGCGTATAAAATTAATTTAATCAGCAAAAAAAGATAAACATTTTGTAGCGAACTTGGTTGAGAAATGGAAATTGAACCTTAGAAGTAGCCACAAATTTGAAGAAAATAATAAGGAGTGGTTAGATGGACAACTTTTATTTGTTGATCTGTTGACGTCGTGGAAGACCCGACAAGATGTTTGACGAATGTTCCAATAAAATTAAATTAAGTAAAGTCTTCCAAATTGCTATGGAAATACCTCACAGTGAGCTCGTATTAGCTGCAACGTGCGGTTTATACAAAGCAAACAAGAAGGATGTTGATAATGACATTTTACAGCTTTTGTCACATCATAGTGTACCACCTTCCTTCATCTAATAGATCTTAGATTTATCTAATAGTTCTGAATCGGAATAAAAAAAACATGTTAATTATTAAAAAGTATGGATGACAACACAATCATCATAGTGTCAAAATTTTTAATATTAAAAAAAAGAAGAAAACAAAAGTAACATTGGTTTCGACCTTTTCTTTTGGAAGGTAATGCTGCGCATGTGTCTTTTAGGGAGCGATTGAAAAGGAATGATCCTGACCTATACAAAAACTTTGTGCGAAGGTCCCCAGGCGATTTTGGTTATTTGCTTAATCTCGTCACCCTATTAATAGAAATAGCCATATGCCAGAATCTATAAGCACCGGAGAACGCCTGGCAATTACTTTGAGATTTTTAGCGGCTGGGGACAGTTATGCAAGTCTAATGTTCTTGTTCAAAAGATCAAGATCATTGATATGCAATATTGTGCCTGAAGTCTGTACTGCTTTATATAAATTATTAAAAGATGAATTTTTAAAGGTAAAAAAAAAAAAAAAAAAAATATATTATATTATATATATTTTATTTTTTTATTTTTTTATTTATTAGTTTAAATAGTAGTATTAATAATACTTTATAAAAACATTATCTAATAATTTTCATTAATTAAAAATTTAAGCTCTAATGACAATTATTTTTTATATGAATTATACATTTTATTTTAAAAATATTTATATTCTCTTCATTTTTTACTTCTTTCGGTAATTGTTTAAATACTTGTAGACCCATGTAAAGCAGACAGCTCTTCCTTGCGTTGTTTGTGGTTTGATGAATTCTAAAATCATTTGCGTTGCAGAGGTTATACGGCTGAATTTTGTTGACATAAGTTAGCTGTTGTGTTAAATATTCTAGGGCCTTTCCTGCCTTAATTTTGTGAATAAACATACACGTATTCAGTTGTAGTCTCTGTCGTATACAAATCTATTGTAACATATTAAGCATAAATTGTATTGGGGTATATCTGTTATATTTAATTATTGATCTCATAGCTTTATTCTGCAGTTTTTGTAGTCTTTCTATCTGAACGTTTGTACAGCATGTATATAATATTGTTGAACCGAATTCAAAATGTGGTTTGACAATCGAGTTATATATATTTATTGCGGTTAACATTGAACTTTTATTTCTTATCCGTTTAAAAAAGCCAATTTTTTACCGATTTTTTTTTAGTAATATAATCCACATAATCTTTAAAATTCATATTTTTGTCTATAATGAAGCCGAGGTATTTAATTTTTTCCACTTTTTAAATTATTTTATCATTAATTTTAAAATCTGTGTTGTTGCTCATATTTATTTCCATAATTTTAGTTTTATCTTCGTTAAGTTTTAGTTTATTCATTTTTAACCATTTATTCACATTTACCACATCATGATTCATTTTAATATTGCATTCTTCATCAGTTTCCGATATATTATATATGAGAGCATCATCTGCATATAATATTATCTCACACTTTTGAAAAACATTAGGCATATCATTGATAACTATTATGAACAGCAGAGCGCCAAGGATCGACCCTTGCGGAACACCATATACATTATTTATTGTACTTGATTTTACATTATTGACTCTTGTTATTTGTTTTCTATTTGCCAAGTATGATCCAAACCAGTTTAATTCATTATCTCTTATGTCATAGTTATATAATTTTTGTATCAGAATTTCTCTATCTATCGTTTCAAATGCTCTTTTAAAATCTAGAAATATTGAAATTTTTTCGTTTTTGTTTATATTTTTCCATCTATTTATAATGTAGTTTACAGCGGCTGTGTTCTGTAACTCTCGCCACGAGAAACTTTTCGACTGGAACGTGTGAAATGAAACAAAGTTGAAACAAACAGCTGCTTTTCTCACTAAACTGTAGCTATAACATTTATTCGGGAGTAATAGTTGTCACGTAAGGAAATTACTCGCCATTTTACAGAAAAACTGTGTCTGTAAAACTTTTGCGAAAAAATTTCCCGCATTCAACTGTCATTATTTCTCGCAAATAAAAAGGCTGTGAGATAGTATTTCAAATAACAATAATCATCATTAAATGAATAATAATGCTGAAAAATAAGTATTTTGCAGTTAAATTAAGTTTCACATATATATTTACACAGTTTAGAATGATCGTTTTTTTTATTTTAACTTTCTATTTAATTTTTATACCCTTCACACAACAAGTTTTAAGGGAATACTTATATAAGTTTGTAATTTCTACAATTTTAATTTCCGACCCAACAAAGTATATTGTAATACATTATAATGTTTTTTTCAGAATTCACAAATTGCAATTGTTTCTTAATGTTAAAAAATTTTGTGCATAAGTATGTACGCATGTATTTGCAAATAAAATGTAAACGTTAGAGTCATACCATACATTTTCTAGAACAGCCAGCGGTTATAATATGACGCCGTCGAACAAAATTTCTTAGCTTTAGTAAGTTTTGGTCGGCGACGGTACTAATTGTGGCTGGCGCTTTCATTTTTAAAATTGCATGTCGGCATCGTTTTATATTTTCAGACATTTCTAACGTAACGACGTAATCGCTTTGGGTAGTTTTCGACATGAGTTACAGACGCAGTTTTTTCTCACTTTTCGAGAAACGATGGAATAATTTGTTTCACAAGTTTTCGACGCGAAAACTTCTCGCCAAAGTTACAGAACACAGCCACTGATTGATATTTTGAAAGAATATTGTTTATTTCTAGATATTGGTCAAGTTGATCTTTTGTCACTTTTTCGAGAATTTTTTCACATAATTTTAAGGAGTTTATTGGGCGAAACTCTTCGCATTTATTTGTTTTTGCCACTTTTTCAATAGGAGTTACCATTGATGTTTTCCAATTTTCTGGGAAATTACCCGTTTCTAATGATTTATTTACAATGATTTATATGCAAGTAACATTTCACCAGTTGTGGTCCAGTTATCTAGAATCATATGAATATTTACTTATTATAAAAAAATCATATCAAAAAGAATATCTATTGATAATGATGCCAGCAACAGAGGAGGAATGGAAGAGTATTTCCGAATATATAAATAAAACGTGGAATTTTTCCAATTTAATCTGGGTATTAGGGAAAAAACACATCGATATTATAGCACCAGCATACTGTGGAAGCACATTATAATTATAAAAAGAAAAACAATTTTGTTTACATCAACGTTGGTGCAAAGGGTTCGCTTTCGAATGGATTATATAATAACGCAATGAATTTGCCGCAACCAAAACCACTGCCCAATAAATGTAAGTAAAATCATGTGATAATAAAAACATGTGATATGTATTGAATCAAAAGAATGAACATGCTGTCAAATTATTTATAATTATCAATATTGCCAACTGCGATTCTGAAGCTTATTTACACGGCATCAATAAAATCTTCACAAATTTTGTTCAATAAATTTTAATTAATAAATTTTGAAGAAATTTTCCTGTTTACACGAGTTTGAAAAGAACATGCTGTCAATTACTTATAATTATCAATGTTGCCAAATGCGTTTTTGAAGCTTATTTACACGGCATTAATTAAATCTTCAAAAGTTTTGTTCAATAAATTTTGATTTATCAATTTTGAAGAGCAACTTTGAAGAAAATTTCAATCGTATAAATATAACTACTTAATAGTTATTTCGTTTCTACACAAATGTGTAATATTATTTAAAACTCTTCGTTTCTTCAACCCTGTTTTTTGTATGATAACTATCAGCTATTTAAAAAAACGGAATTTTCTTCTTTTATTTTTTTATGGACAAACAAGAAATTGCAGTTTTGCGGTGATTGCAGAAAATTTTTTTGTTTTGTTAGGCAGCATTTTCTGTATGGAAACAGAAACACTATAAAAAAATAGAGAATATTATATAACCTGAACTAAAAATTATATTTTTAATTCTTCTATAAGTACAACTTTTAACCAAATGTTTGCGCTTTTTTACTTAAAAGCAACCATGGTAATGTTGAATATTTAAATAAAAGCCTTGTAATTCATACCAACCAACAGCTGTTGTTGTCAAAAAGATTTTTGTTCTATTTACTTTACAAAAACTTCTTTAATATTCCGCCTTTTCCTTGTTGATTTTTCTCCAGCCTGAAGAAAATTCATATGACGGCATAAGTTCTACCAAACACACCGTGAAAAAAAATATGTGCAATAAAACAAAGAAACCAATTGCACAATTACATGCTATAAAATGACTTCAAGCTTTTGCATTTATAATAATTTGCAGGAAAAGTGCAGAGAAATTTAAAAACAATGTGAACAAAACCATAAAAAGGCGGCCTCAGAAGTAAAATAAGAGATTTATTTCGCAAACTTTAAGCGCAACTAAAGAATTCCTTGTAAGCCAGTTATAAATTGTTGAACGTTTTTATGGCAAAAGAAAAACAAAAAAAAAAAAGGATAACAATGTTAAACCAATGACGCACATGCATCATGTTAATTGAAAAATGTTTTGCTTAATCCAAAAGGAGTGAGTGATGAAACAGAAAAAAATATGCAGAGTTAATTCATCATCAGTTTTAAATATTTTTGCCAACAGATATTTAAATTAGCAATCTTGTTATACAAAATTATTTGCTAAGGAAGCTCATTGGATCATTTCTTATATTCAAAGTGGTTCAATTTTTAATATATTTTTAAATAAAGTATTAAACAACATTAAATAATTTCATATAAAATAATGCATGTTTTGGTTACTGACGAACACATTGGACCAAAAATGATCTTCGTCACTGAAGACGGTTAAAATTCATTATCTGGGCGCATGTTCTCCAGAGCCCAACCGAAGAACGTCCGTCACATGAAATGGTTCATGGGCTTTAATTCTTGATTGAGTTTGATCTGGTATGGGTGTAAACCAAGATCTTTAGGGAAAAATAGCCATAAAGTGGTCTTCGGTACGACCAAATCTAGAAAGTGCCGTGTGACCGACTGATTTCGATGGTTTGCCACGACCGCCAGAAAGGCAGCGATATTTTCGTTACTGCGACCAACCCGTTATATGCAATGAATATGTAGACTCCGCGGTAGCTCTGGATATTTCTAAAGCAGTTGGAGGAGTGTGGCATGCTACACTACTGGCAAAACTTACTGCGCTAACTCGGTGATAACTCGGTTTATAAGGAGCTTTCTCAGAAACCGCACTATACGAGTTGTTATAGATGGGGTCTCATCAAACGAGTTCAAGATTAATTCAGGGGTACCGCAACGCTCCGTTCTCAATCCTACCCTATTTCTAATTTTCCTCAATGACCTTCTCTATCAAACATGAACCCTATTAACGCTTTCGCGGATGAGAGCAAAATTTTCCACTCGTACTCTTTTATTTATTAGCCCAGACTATCAGAGATCGCTGCTAAGAGGCCAAATTGGAATGATTCACTGAATAGTGATCTAGGGTCGCCTTTTATGCCCTTAAGAAGCAATGTGGCTTACTAACACACAAACAAACGATCGCAAATGCTGCTTCATCTGTACTCATGGATGGCATAAATATGGAGGAATCGGATGCTCTTGATGTTCTTGGAGTGAAAATACAGTGTGATGTTGGCTGCACTGAACACATTTTTCACGCCTCTTAAGAAGCATTCAAGTGCCTCGGTTTTTTGAAACGGTGTAAGATGTACTTCACACCATCCGACCTCCTTACTATTCATACCACCTACATCCGACCGAAAATGGAATACAACTCTCATGTTTGGGCCGGTGTCTCAAAGTCTTTTTTGCGGTTACTCGACCGTGTGCAGGAGATGATGAATAAAATCGGTGACAGTAGGGTATTCAACTCTAAAAAAAAAAAAAAAAAAAATTACTCTATTCTATCGTTACTACAATGGATTTTGCTTAGACGAGATTAGGGATCGTCGAGAGTTCATCCATTTGTGGTCGATTGGCTGGGGAATCGTTTTTCAATCGTACACTTCGCCTGTGGAATAAGTTGCCTGCAGACGTGATTCCTGTCTGTGGAAACGTTCAAGTCAAATATTCACAAACACTACTCCCTCTTTCGTCCTCCTCACAGCCTATTTTCCAGGTCCAGTACAATGCACTGCATATGGCAGTGTCATCTCCTGAGTACTGGTCCAAGATAAAAAAGACTCAAATTTTTAAACTAAACTTGTTGTTGCTTGTTGCGGCCACCAACTCCAAATTTCGGTAGCAAATTTTCATAGTTGTCATACGTTGTTCATTTGTGTACTTTACCATGATGAACATGTTCAGTTTACTGAAAAAAAAGGAGAGTAACAGTGGTATGATCAGTGAAATAGAGCCTTCACAAATTGAATTTGAATTCAGAATTGTCAGATTGCTAGAAATCACAAACTGAAGGCCAACGATCATCTATAGCTATATCTGTGGATCCAAATCCAAGAAAACCAGCACCATGACGATTGATGCATCTTTTAAATTTATAGAGCATGTATGTTTCTTATACGTAGTTATATATAGTTTTGAATTTCATAAAAGAAAATTTTAATAATTATGCAGGCCAAAAATTATCCTTTACCCCACTTGGTCATAGTTTTGCAATAATATTTTTACGTTTTTGCCTCTAAAAACGCTTTTGTGGATTCTTTAATTGCAAATGAAATGATGACGCTCACACTTGTTCGTTCCTATTTAAATAATTCACAACTTTATTTACACTTGATACTACTGTATACCAAAAGACTAGATTTGCTTACTTTGACTTATGACTTTCTTGCACAAAGTTTACAACTTAAACTGACTGGTTGCTGCCGACCTACCGGCTATTTATGCGTCTTTATCAGTTTCTGCAAACGACATTAATTTTCCAGTCGTTCATAGTGTATAAATGTATTTCTTTCGCACTTACACATTCATACACATGCTTGCGAACAACAACAAACAATAATAAAACGAACACCAAGAATACAAGAAAAACAACAACATCATTTGTAGTTGATTTATTGGGAATTTTACGTTCATAATGTACAAATGTATTTATTTTCTACATACACACCGCTACACAAGCTTGTGAACAACAAACAAGTCAATATAACTAAAAATAATAAAACGAATACCAAGAAAAACAACAACATAATTTGTAGTTGATTTAGTTGGAATTTCACGTACTTTAAATCATGTATGTTTGTTTCTTTGTGTATTATGTTTTTAGTTTTATCTCGTTTGGGTGAATGTGTGTGTTGCACGTTTTCAACAAGCAGATCAACAGCTGCAGACTGGGTTAGATGTGATAAAAATTCTTCACAATATAAATTTGCTGTATTCGTTTATACTCAAATCCATATTTCGAATTTCGTCGATATTAATTCAGCCGTTTGGCTTGCGCAACAAAACAAATTAATTTACGAATTTCTTCAGGGGACGAATATGCGAAAAAAACATGCGGATTGGAGGTTATATAGCGTTCTTACGTTTATTTAGTTTTAGTTTCCTTTTTTGGTTCCTAAAACTATTATTTTGATAGATATAATCAAAAACAGTAAGAAATATTTCCTGAGTTTAGGCGCTTTTAATGTCCATCACAAAGTTTGAACTTGCTCTTGTGAACAAAATTGTTTAAAATCAGATCAGCAGTTCCAGAGATGACCTCTTATATACATAAAAACTTTTACTCTTTATATATTGGTATAGATAAATATAATATTTGCAATAGATTCTTTCAGCTCAAGGTTAGTATTTATTTTCAATATTTCGATAAAAATTTTTTATCATCGTCAGGAAAATTAATATGTTATTTTAATAACATATTATTATTATACATTGCAACTAAAGATTAGCTGCAAAAATAATAAATATTTACCTAAACAAGATTAAATAATTATATATCGAATTGAAAAAAAATTTATTAAAAAATTAAAAAAAAAAAAAATAAAACCAAAAAAGGTCCTTGAGTTGAAAGATATTATTACAAATACTATAATTACCTGTATTGTATTCCAGTACAATGCACTGCATATGTAGGGGTTGTCCCCTGAGTACTGGTCCAAGATAACAAAAAAATAATAATACAAATAAATAAAGATCAAAGCAACTAGGATCAATATTAATAGATAAACATAAAAATTAAAAAACCTAATTTTTATTAATTTTTGCATAAACTTGTATATTTTCTATTGTATTTTAATCAATTAAATTTTTTATTCGCTATTTTAGCTTCTAACATTTATACCAATAAAATATTATAAACAGCTTGTTTTCTATGTTTCCCAGCTATCTATATGTCGACATTTCATAGGAACTACCCTAATCATCACTAGACTTTGGAAATTTTTGAAACATTCAACTTTATATCCCAACAATCTAAATAAATTGCTGAGAATTTAAAAAGAAAAATGCTGTAATAATACCTATCAAAACACAAAAAACAAGCTTTTTCATTTATACACGTCTCTAACATTTCTTTACACCTTTCAAACAAATGAACAACTTTTGGAAAGTATCGAAAAGCAGAGAACAAAAATTCAAACAATTAAGTTTTTTATTCGCTATTTTAGCTTCTAACATTTATACCAATAAAAAATTATAAACAGCTTGCTTCTGTGTTTCCCAGCTATCTATATGAATGTTTGAGAATAACTTTCAAAAGTTTCCAAAGTCTACTGATGATTAGGGTAGTTCCTATGAAATGTCGACATATAGATAGCTGGGAAACATATAATTCACTCATTGCATTCTTTTGAAATACATTCTTAGTTTCGTTTGTCAAAATGATAAAATAAATATCTTTTCCAACATAAAGTACTCACAGCCATCACGTTTAGCTTTTATTTTTTGTGGCTTTTGCATGATTATAATTGTCATATGAATGTTGCTGAACTGTCAGCACGATACTTCCATATGGAATATAACGTATTGTTTAACACTTAAAATATTTTTCATCACACTTAAGAAGCAACAGAACTTAAGCATTGAACTTGTTCTCTCTACCTGTGTTTGAGGACTACAGAAGTGACATCAAATGTTGTTAAATAACTTATGATGGATGATGCATACGGCTACCAAATATGTTGTGTAAATACAATTTAAAGTATTTTATGAAACAGCAGGTACCAAAGGAAAGTTAATAGAGACGGATTTTATATAGCGTATGTATGTACAGACAAATACACTAGTATGTGTAGGAATAAACAAAAATATAAAACAGTAAGTGCCTGTTCACGGATAATGAAGTTATTCGTTCATTCGTATGATTGCATTTAAAACAATAATACAGTTTCTTTGATGTTGTTTTTCATACCCTTCAAAAAAATGTAAAGGATATACATATATAAGTTTGTGATTCTGTTTGTAATTTCCACAATTTTCATTTCCGAGCCTACAAAGTATACATATTCCGATGCAGCATCGACAGAAAATTCGATTAAGCGATGTCCGTCTTACCGCTGTTGATACACCGTTTCTGGGAAAACCATTAGGCATAGAAAGTTTTTTCTTTCACAATTCTATTACTCAATCAATTCATGTGCGTGCTATTGAAATTCAGTAAAATGGGTTCATATACTCGTATAGCTGCGATATATCCAAAATTTCGGTAAAATTTTTCCAAAAATATATTGTTTGTTTTGCTTCCAACTTGACACAAATATTCTACGAGTACAGAGCAAGTAAGAGGCAAAAAGAACTTTTTCCTGATATCAGTACATATATATCCGAGATAAAGACTAACCCGACTTTTCCATGAAAATGTTGCGCAAGCAAATTTAAAAAATGTTTTTTTTTTGCTTAAAAGTAGTTCTGGTAATAAAATGAGGTTACTTAACTATAGAAAATAAAAATTTCTGATATCGCTCCATATATACCTAAGATATAGTCTAAACAGAATTTTTAATGAAAAAGTCGCGTAACTGAATTTAAACAACTTTTTTTCTGTAAAACAGTTCTGGCAATAAAAAAAAGTTTACAAAAATACAGAAAATTAAAAATTTCGATATCGGTCCACATATACCCGAAATATAGCTTAAAAACAGAAGGTAACTTAATTACAGAAATAAAAAGTTTCCGATATTGCTACATATACTCGAGATATAGCCTAAACCGATTTTCCCATACAAAAATTTTTTTTACTTAAAAGCAATTCTGGTTATAAAAGGAGGCCACTTAAACACAGAAAATGAACATATTCGATATCGGTCCATATAGTTACACCCGAGATATGGCCTAAACTGATTTTTACATGCAACGATTTTTTTTTTTTTGGTTGGCGGCCAGTCGACATCGTTACCACATGAGATAACACGGCTATTGAATTTGTCGCGCAAAAGAGCCATTGTTTCATTAGCTGTGTGGCAAGTGGCACCGTCCTGTTGAAGCCACATATCGTCCACATCCATATCTTCCAATTTGGGTTATATAACATTCGTTATTATCTCTCTATAGCGAACACCATTCGCTGCCCCACTGGCTTCATTTGGGAAAAAATACGGCACGAAGATACCGCCAGCCTATAAAACGCAATCTTTGTGGGTGCATTGGTATTTCGACAATCACTCTTGGACTGTCATTTGACCATATGCAGCAATTCTGCTTGTTATTATTATAGTATTATCTACATATTTATCTTATAGTATTATCTACACTTAGGTAACAATGTGCTTCATCACTGAAGATGATTTTCTTCGAAAATTGATCATTCGCTGTTACCATTTCTTATCACCATTCTGACGATTGACAACGCTTGGAGGCTTCAGTTCTTGAGTCATTTTGCATTTTGTAAGCGTGTAAATATAAGTCTCTATACATAATGGTTATTAACGAAGAGTGTGAGAAGTGCTATTGTCTTTATGCATAATGTTCATTTACGACAATTGTGAAAGGTGGAAGTGTTGACCATGACGACGAGTTAGCCACACTATCGCGAACAGCAGCAATATTTTCTGCATAGAGAGCTGTGCGAGCATGCATTTGGTGCTTCCACATCTCCCACAGACCCGGTTTGCTCAAACGTTTGCACAACTTTTCCGATTGCACGCACATTAATTGACCGAAAAAATCACGCAGTACACTATATGCATTTTCATTTGAACGCCCATTTTCATAATAAACTCGAGTATCTTCCCATAGTTTAAATTAATTTTGAAATGAAATTGAGAAATGCCAAATGAAATGCAAAGAAAAAAACTTGACGTTTAGGTGTGGTTCGCATTCAATATTAGTCTTAAAATTTAAAAACCTGGTATTCCGATAGCAAAATACAAAAAAGTAATAATAGCTTTAAAAATGTTGAAATTAAAAAAAAAAAGATTGAGTTTTAATTGAAATATGCTAGGAACACAACTGCGACGGACGACGATTTTATAGTCGCGAATATTTGTCGCCAAAAATAAAACACGTCATACCCAGTGAAAGTTGAAATAGATTTATTTCTTGAAGAAACACGCCAGTGAACGACAAACAAAACACTATCATTAGACCAGGTTTTACGTATATATATAAAAAAAAGTATTTCTCCCGAAATAATACTTTATATATTTATATTAATCCATGTAGTAAAAAATTTATGTTCTCAAAATATAATTTGTTCAAAAATCCCTCTTTTGGATGGAATTTGTATACGTTTAGTATTTGTATTAATTTTTTTAATTTTTTCTTTGCACGGAATGTAAACAATATTATCTACACAAAAGTTCGTTGATATTGTGCTTTACACGACGAATTTATATAACGACTATTTGTCGGCGAGTTTGCCGCGATGGCCGAAATTCGTCATTCGTCACAATTGTGTTCCTAGTTTTATACTCAAAAACGATTTAATGGAAAAAGTCTGTCGCCATTTTCGTTCGTAATTAAATGCCACTTTTTCGGTTTGCAATTCACCAATAATAGATGTTCAAGACTGCATATTTGAGAATAATAGCCGCACAGTGTTGAACGGACAAATTTCGTCTTAATTTGGAACAAATTTAGTCATTTGAGATAATTTGATCATATGAAAAATATCCCATATCATGTTACAAATTATTTATTTGGGCATACGAAATGATTTGACCCAAATCACGAATATGGAAATGTGTTCTTACAATCAAACCACTGAGACTTAGTTTTCAATATGACGAAAACTTCCTAAACAAAATAAATTCCAGGAAATCTCCAGATATTGATGAAATCACTGGTAAAATGCTTGTACAAAAGTATTATTATTATTATTATTATTATTATTATTATTATTATTATTATTATTATTATTATTATTATTATTATTATTATTATTATTATTATTATTATTATTATTATTATTATTATTATTATTATTATTATTATTATTATTATTATTATTATTATTATTATTATTATTATTATTATTATTATTATTATTATTATTATTATTATTATTATTATTATTATTATTATTATTATTATTATTATTATTTATTAATAGATTTAGAAAGTATCTACATATGTTATAATTGGCGCGATTTTTAACAAAATTATTTTAAATACAAAAGTATTATTCAGCTCTATTATTTGAAGTTTCCTAAGCTTTTGATAAAGTGTGGCGCGAGGTTTTAATGCACAAAAGAAAGTTGAGCTTGCGTGCAAACACTCACAAGCTTCTGGAAAGCTAGTTATGTGGCTGAAAATTTGTTATCAGAGAAGGTGATTTTGTAAGCCCAACTCAGCCAATGGAGGCAAGAGTTCCCTAAAGTAGCATTCTAGGGCCTATTTGAATTTGATTTATGCCTCTGACATGCCAACGAGTTCCGGAATCCACACTTCAACTTTTGCAGATGCCATAGTATTCTGCAGCGTTCATGAAAGCCATCAATTAGCTTCTCGACATGCGCAGGAGTATATTTTAGTATTATAGAAATGGTTAAAATTTTGGAAAATCAAAGTTACGAGAATGAAAAAAAAGTGTATTCATGTAACATTCACACTGCGTAAAAAATTTGTTAATGTATCCAAATTAACAACTCACGTAATTCTGAGCATAATGAAGTCAAGTATCTGGGTATTCACTCGGACTGTATGCTAACGTGGCAGTCCCACACTGAAGCTAAAGTCACTCACTTGAAATTGAAGACCTTCAATTTGTCTTATGAACAGAAAGTTTAGCTTAAAGTAGATTGCAAACTTTTGTTATACAATGCAAAACTAATCTAAATCCTGTATGGTGCTATGGAATTCAATTATGGGGCACCGCTTCAGCGTCAACCATTGAAAAAATTCAGAGGTGACAAAACAAAATTCTTCGGAAGATAATTGCAGCTTCATGGTACGTAAAACACTCACGAATTCATAAAGATCTGAGTGTTCCGTTAGTAAAATACGAATTTTCAAAGCATGCGACAAAATATATCAGTAAACTGGAACTTCACCCAAACCCTCTTACACGCAACATTCTTCATTTTGGCGGCCATACCCGATTGAGAAGAAGGAATATCCTTGCCACCATTAGAGCCTTAAACAGGTAATTTTACCGATATAATTGGCGCATAATAAAACTTTTTGCCTAGACTGGATTTGGTTAATTTTTTGTATTTAGTATTCATGTATTTAGAAAAGCATTCAAACCAGTTCAGATTGTTAAAATTAGATATGAAAAATTCAAACAGTAGAAGTTCTTGGATTGTGGTTATAAATGGGTCTTAAGGATTCGGGATTTTTTTTTAAATTTATTACGAATATTTGACGTGATAATGATTATTTTTCTTACGCGTTTCTTTAATAATGTTTGTCTTTTAGTAAAACCCCAACATCTAACTGATTGAGTGTTTTCTATGAAAAACTTGAAACTTTATGCTCTAAGAACTAAAAATGAAAAAAAAAATGATAACGTGTGTTACCACGTTGAAGAGCAATTTTGTTTTGCCAATAACAGGATATTCTGGTGACAAAAAAAATTATTTTATTCATTCCTATTTTGTATGCGAAAGCGAAAACAAACTTTGAAAGCTCAAGTGTTTAAAAGTGGCCAAAAATTCCAATTTTTTTTTTGTGAAACAATCTATATTAAACAAGTGTTAAAAGCATATCTGATGACATGTCGACATGCTTTGAATATGCAATAAAATTTCAAAGCAATTTTAAACTTGTACTTTGCTTTACATACAGCAATTTTGCATGTTTGCTTATTGAGCAATGGAAACGTGATTGCAACTGCGTTTCGGAAGCAGGCAAGGATATTTCTTCTAAAACTATTCCCATGACTTCAATAAAAAGTATATAATTTTGAAAGACAATTTTTTCAAAAGAAAACTTCATATACTCGTACTTCCAATTCCAGCCTTAAAAATATTAGTGAGCTAGAAAATTTCTTCCTTTTTAGTCAAGTTGTTAAGTGAATTTTTATAATCCTCTAGCAGTTTTACTTTACATCTGGAATGGCGTACAAATTTTCTGCCTTTTATTTTTACGCAAAAGGTAATAAAATCGAAATTGTTTAAATGATAACATAAACACAACAAACAGACATTTTGCCACAAATACTCGTATGTGGTAAGATTTTAATAATCATGCAGTATACTCGTATTAAAGTCATAATAAAATTATTCAATCGTGCATTTCATAGCAGATTGCTACAATAATAAAAGCAAAGTTTCTAAAATTATAGGAAACAGTAATAAATGTACAGAGTGTCTGGTGGCAAATTTATGTTTTTAAATACATTTATTTCAAAAGTAATAAACGGTGCGAGCGGAGAATGGCGCCGTTGGAATTATCGACTTTACGCAGCGTTGTCAACTCGGTGCGTTTCGCACCGTTTTTGGTGCTTTTTAAAATTATTTTAAAATTCTGTAGTCGGTGCGGGGTGCGCTATTTTACATTTTCTGTGCGTTTTTTAAATTTCGGTGGCACAAAATCAAACTCAACTCAACTGTTTGTTTTAATGTAAGAAAAAAGTTTAGTCACTATCGAAAGAAAAAGAAACATTTCGCTTTATAAAATTTGCTGCTTTTAGAGAGTGTTTTGTTATTAAACGATCAAGCAATGTTTGTCAAATATTGCACTAAATGCAGTCTTCGAACAGTGAAGTTCGTATATTATGGCTCGTGAATGCGTTACGGTATTGGTAATTGAGAAATTACCAAATTATTAAATAAAGTATAAATTTTGCATTAAATATTGATTATGGTAAAGTTCACCTTTTATTTGTTATAATTCTGGCAAATTTGCGTAGATTTCAATAAATTATTTTAAAGACACCGCTTACAAAAACAGAAATGAAATGTGTACTGTGTTTGATAAAATTGCCACTAATCGAATTTGAAGGATTGTAGTGCAATTCTGTAAATTTTAGTGATTTGTAACTTTTTTCGATAGTAATTGTTGTATGGTCCTATAATAAATTTTGGTGACGTTAAGCAGCTGTATTTTTTTTGTGTCCCGAAAGGAACAGCTGATTTCGGTCGACAGCAAATATAATTAAATGATATTGCTTAATAATAATTTTGATAAAATATAATCATAAATTAGATAAAATATCGTTATAATTGTTAAAAAAGTCACATTATATTAATAAAACTAACAGAGTTGTTCGAGTTCGTGACCGAGTTTGCCAAACATGAATTCTAGCTATTGAATAAATTTGATGGGATGCCATCAAGCGGTGCTATCAGACCCAGTTTGGTTGTGTAATAGCGGCTTAAAAGACTGTTTCATTATCATGTTTTTAATATAAAAATATTGTACTTCTTAAAATACAAAATATGTTTTTAAAAATTAAAGGAAAAAAAAAATTAATTCGGTGCGTTTTTGTTGAAATAACGCGCTTTTTTCACCATGTTGGTGCGTTTTGAAATTTCAAAGTTGACAACGCTGACTTTACGGATTTGTCAGCCAAGATGTTGCAGTGGTCGAATGAGGATCGTGAATTCGCTGTGGAGACATTTTTGAAGAGTAATGTTTTTGTCCAGAGTTCGGTATTCAGCGAATACGGGATGAACCTAGTGTAAATTTTATTCTTTCGCAGGTGCTGAGATTCCATGTAACTGCTTCGGCTATGATTGTTGCACGGCCAGCGCTTAGTCGACCTTTAAGGACTCCCGAATACATTGATCTGGACGAAAGCAGTTTACGAGAAAATTCGTGATTTTCAATACGAAAAAGAGCAGCCCTACTAGGACTTGTAAGAGCGATTACTCAGGAAATTTTAACAAATTATCTGAAGCTTCATCCTTTTAAAACTCAAATCGTACAGAAACTGAAGGAAACTGATTTTGATTTACGTAAAAACTTTTTTGAAACGATGTTGGAGTGTTTTCGTGCTGTAAATTCTATTTTTGGGAGTAATGAAACTCATTAGCAAAACAGCTAATTATTACTGGTCTGGAACAACCCGCATTCCATTGAAACATCAAAAATCTGGTTAACTGTGTGGTGTGAAAAAATGCAATATTTATAATATAATATGTTATTAATAAATTTTTATTATTTCCCCAAGTTGTTAATATATGATATGTGTGAAAAAACTGAATATTTTAATTACTTTGCATTCCACAAACAAATAGCGTTAATATAAAAGTGCCGCCCAGATATAAGTTTTTGGTATCTAGAGGAGTTTATTTTGCAAAGAACACAAAGATTTTCGTATGAAGAATTAAATCGTCTACGTTAATGACAGTTTCGTAAAGACAATATATGTTTCAAAGAAGTAGAACTAAAACAGCTAGTTGTCCCCCAGCTAAAGATTTGATTATTATTTTTCTTGTCTTCTTCAATCAATAATTATTGATCACAGCAAATTTGTATTGTAAAAAATCCTTCTTAAGAAAAAAAATTAAGAAAGGAAAAACTTGAACTAAAAACCTGTTGTACATACATATGTACAAACCAAACAATTTTTAATTTAAAAAAGTAGAACTAATTTTATTACGTTGTTTAGTACGCGATGGCTGATTTGATAGAGTAGTCGATCACCAGTCATGAGGTGGCAGGTTCGATTTCTGCCACAGACCCTGGATGGTACTGCAAACAAGCAATAAAAAAGCTTCGCAGTTTTTGTTAAAAAAAAATGGAGTTTTAAATCCTAAAAAATTTTTTCACATAAGTATGTCATTATAACGAGTGATTTTTTTGCTATTATCTTTTTGGCAACACTAGCTTTGACAGCTCACGCACGTTTTGTATCTTGTGTCACTGTCAAACATCTTCAGTTTGGTCTATAATTTAATCATGAATCGTCTTACAAACGAACAACGCTTGCAAATTATTGAATTTTATTACCAAAATGCGTGCTCTGTTAAGAAAGTTCATCGCGCGCTTCTTCCATTTTATGGTCAGTTTAATCGACCTACTGAGGCTTCTATTCGGGCTATTGTAAAAAAATTTCGCACCAAATGTACATTGTTGGACATTAAACCACCAACACGCTTACGTAGAGTGCAAACTGAAGAAAATATCGCAGCCGTATCGGCCAGTGTTGGTGATGACCGTGAATTATCGATTCGACGCCGTTCGCAGCAATTGGGCCTCTGTTACTCCACTACTTGGAAAATTTTGCGGAAGGATTTGGGTGTGAAGCCTTATAAGATACAGCTGGTGCAAGAATTGAAGCGAAACGACCTACCACAACGCCAAATTTTTGGTGAATGGGCTCTTGAAAAGTTAGATGAAGATCCACTTTTTTATCGAAGAATTGTGTTCAGCGAAGAGGCTCATTTCTGGTTGAATGGATACGTGAACAAGCAAAACTGCCGTATTTGGAGTGAAGAGCAGCCAGAAGCATTGCAAGAGCTACCAATGCATCCACAAAAAACAACCGTTTGGTGCGGATTATGGGCTGGCGACATCATTAGGCCGTATTTCTTCAAAGATGATGCGAATCACAACGTTACTGTGAATGGTGACCGCTACCGTGCGATGAAAACAAACCCAAAATGGAAGAGCTTGACTTGCATGACATGTGGTTTCAACAAGACGGTGCCACATGCCACACAGCACGCGAAACAATGGACCAATTGAGAGGCGAGTTCGGTGAACAGTTTATTTCACGCTTGGGACCAGTCAATTGGCCACCCAGATCGTGCGATTTAACGCCTCTAGACTATTTTATTTATTCATTTTAGAATAGAAAGAATCATAATACTTCATAATAAAATTTTTTCTATTATTTTTTGTAAGTGTTTACCTCACCAAAGTCTGTTGAACGACTAAACTAAAGAGCATACGGAAAGTAAGGTGTTGCTTATAAACAATTGCTTGACTAAATATCTACCGCTGCCTTATATATTTTCGACGTTCTTAGCTGTACACACACAGCAGCAAAGCAATAGCACTTTCGCATGATTTTCTGTCGCCGATTATCAGTGTTGATTTTGTTTGCGTAAATATGTTTTGCTTTTTACAACAAAAAATAAAATGAAATAAAAGTAGTTTTTCCTTGAATATATTGGTGTTGGCTCTTTCATATAGATCTTTTAGGCACCCCTGATTTATACAATTCTTTAAGAATTTTTCTATTATTCCAATAACAAACAGCTGTTATATGGAAGACTTAGCATATTATTTAGAATTTAAGTGATGGTACCACACTTTCTTCGCATTTAAATAAACGGCTGAAATTAAAATAAAAATTATCTTATTTTTTACTTAAATATAAAGTAAAAAATTTGGCTTAAATAAAATTAGTATCATTTAAACTGATGTTATTAATTATGTTATTAATTATATTATATTATATTATATTATATTATATTATATTATATTATATTATATTATATTATATTATATTATATTATATTATATTATATTATATTATATTATATTATATTATATTATATTATATTATATTATATTATATTATATTATATTATATTATATTATATTATATTATATTATATTATATTATATTATATTATATTATATTATATTATATTATATTATATTATATTATATTATATTTTATTTTTATTGAAACACATTAGCTTTTGAAGAATTTTTGTTTTATTGATAACTATTATTATATTTTCTGACTTAAATACTTTTTATGATTAACTGTTGACTGGGGTATCAAAGTTAGAATATAGTAAATAAAACTCAGTTGTTTGAGTTTTTGTTCTTTGCTTTTCGATGCTATCAAAAAACAAATCGTAGCACCCAACGGTTATTCATTTGTTTGAAAGGTGTAAAGAAATATTAGAGACAGGTAAAAATATAAAATCATCATAAAATTCGACTCTTGCTAAAGTAAGTCTTTAAGAAAAACCTGTTGTTATGTTTTTTGTATTCATAGTTAAGAAAAGTATACTTTAAGTTAAACTAGCTTTAAATGGATGGTTACTTTTATTTGCTGAGTATTTACTCACAATTTCTAATCAAACATTGGAAAGTGGCAACCTTGAACACATTCTTTGCTTTCTTTTACATTTCTTTAAGAATATAGTAAAAACTTATGAAAAACAATTAAATTTTTTATTCACTATTTAAGCTTCTAACATTTATACCATTTATAAAGGTGTAAAGAAGTGTTAGAGACGTTTATAAATGGCTTGTTTTTTGTGTTTTGACGGATATAATTAGAGCATTTTTCTTTTTAAATTCTCAGCAATTTATTTGGATTGTTGGGATATAAAGTTGTATGTTTCGGAATATCTTTCAAAAATTTCCAAAGTCTACTGATGATTAGGATAGTTCCTATGAAATGTCGACATATAGATAGCTGGGAAACATAAAAAACAAGCTATTTATAATTTTTTACTGGTGTAAGACTTATGTTTAATTTTTAAGAACTAACAAGTTGATTTGCGAAAAAATTATGGAAAATAGAGAAAATAGAAATAGTAAGATTGAAGTATAACATATACGAGTATGTATATGATTAGCCAATCAATCAATGATTGATACTCAGCAAGTGAAAAAACCAAGAGACAGAGAGACAAATTGGAGTGCCGCTGTGTTGTCAAATGAGTTAAACACAAGTTCAGCTGGTTTTAAATTTAGAGTTGGCTTTAACGTCAAAACTATACTTTAAGTTGTCTATGAATGAGTTAGAGTCGACTCTTAGAAAAGTTAACTTTAGTTGTCTTAAAGTATGCTTTATTTTCAACTATGAATACAACCCCTTATTTTTTATGTTTTGACAGCTATTATTAGAGCATTTTTCTATTTAAATTCTCAGCAATTTATTTAAATTGTTGGGATATAATTTAGTTTATAAAATTTGCAATGTCTACTGAAGATTAGGGTAGCTCCTATGAAATGTCAACATATAGCTAACTGGGTAACATAGAAAACATTCTATTTATAATTTTTTTTATTGAAATATATATTTATACATATTTTTGGTTTTAAAAAACTTGACTCTCATTTTCTTTGAAATGCCATTTTTGTGCCACTATTTGAAAAAAGTTTGTTGCAGTTAGGTGAGGTTGTCAACACTTTACTGGACAAATTGCGGCAAATTCAAATCTTGCCTTAATTATTATGACACAATATCCAGTATTTAAGCAATTAAAAATATAAAATAAAAATAAAAAAATTACTTGGTGGAATTAATTACATTTTGGTTAATAAAACATTTTTGAGTTTGTTATTTACATAACGAACAATTGTTACGTTACTGACATATAGTTTTTTATTGAATAAAAGTCAAATACACTAAATGCAAATACGAGTACTTATTTGTTACACTGAATGGCTGTGTACTCAAATATTTAGCCATTACAACATCCTGCTGACATTGCATAATCGTCAATTATATTAAAAATTGTTTTAAAAAAAGAAAATAAGTTACAAAAAAAAAAAAAAACAAGTATTTGACTGAGTACACATTTGGTGGCATCAAGTACGTGCAAAATGATATCAATTTGAAAAAAGCATTTTTATCATAATACACGTACCAAAAACATTCACATCAGAATGTTCTGGCTTTTTTCGTGTTTCAAAATGTGAATTAAATTTTTCCATTAAATCACTGGTAGGTATTTTGGTATCATTATTTGTGCTAAAAAAATAAATACATATATTTTTAATTAAAAATAAATAAAAATAAGAATGCTTGATACAGATTTGTTTTCTCTTTACCCAAGTATTTTATGAAAAAGAAAAAAAAAATGTTAGTGGCAATTGAGAACTTGTAAACACATACATACATGTGTCCGAATACGAGTATGTATTGAAGTTTTATCTACTTTGAATAAAACCTCCTCTAAATATTTGGAAAATTTAAAAACAAAATCATGTTTATTACACTTGTGCATGAGAAAAAAATAAATTCTTAAATTCTTAAAGGCGCTTTTCTTTAATATTTTTACCAAATTTTGCTCATCAGGAATTTTTTAAAGCACTTCTGCCCGCAGAAAAAAAGCAATTTCGAATATTGTTGTGGCAACACTAGTGTTTACTCTGTCATAATTTGATTTACTGCCGGTAACAAAGTATCATCGTTTGTAATATAGTATCGTTCACTCTAAATATAGTAATATTGAAAAATCTACATTTCTACTCTTATATTTCTGTCATTTCCAAATATGGTTGAATGCAGTAATAATGTTTTAACAACCAGTTTGTATACAACAATAGCTTTTGTGGTATACAATAATACTTTTATTATTTTTAAACGTGTGTATGGTTATGGTTTGTATAGGCAACACATGTGCGTTTGGAAAATGTACTAACTATTGTTGTTTTTGTGAAAACCTTTGACAAATACATTTATAATAATTTTGAACGAATCAGTTTTTAGTGTGTAACACACATTATTGATTTTAATAATATTAAAAAGAAATGTAAATATATAATTTCTGGTGCAAATAAATATTAATAAACATAAACATAAAACTTAATATTTGAAATCGAAAATGTTTGGATAATAATTGATATCAAAAAATAGCTTTATTGTTTAATATTTTTGAATGTATGTATATTTTTGTAGATTTATGGGCCAGAGCAAACATGCAGGAATATTTCCAAAACATCAAGACAACATCTGAGTTTTTTTTCTCTTCTATTTTTTAAAATATTGCTTAAAAAATTTATTGAATTTCAAAATATTGTTTAAAAAGATATATTGAATAAATTACATAAATGTGGTTTTAATTATGGAAGTAATGTATGTGTGCTTGTATGTGTATATATGCTATCATGTAATTTTGTGGACTTCAACATTACTACTATTGACCATGACAATAGAATTCACAAATTTTCAATAACATGGATAGGATTGATAATATGATATCGTTGGGCATGCCAGTAGAATTTCAATTTTTACAATAACAGTATTCGTCATGATAAATTTTTTGGAACTTTTACCAAATATATGGTTATGTGGTATAATTTTGATTTGTGGTTGTACTATGTTTAGTAGATAAATTTCAGATTGAAACCATATTATGTGGTTGCGTTCAACCATACAATTCAACAATAGTATTTTGCCCTTAGAATAATGTCATATCAACCATAGTTTTTCTTCTACGTGTGCAGTAAACATAAAAAACATTTCATATACACATTTCATATACATTTTTATATGTTCACATACATTTTCATATGTGTTTTTCACTAAGTACTAAAGGCCGTGTCAGATAAAACTTTTGCTTCGTTTTGCGTTGCAAATTCACTTTGACATCTAAGATAAAATATATATATGTATACTTATATGAAACATGTCACATAGAGCACTTTTAACGCAACTTAAAGCGAAAAGTTTGGCAACTCTCATCTTCCATCTCCAAAGCTTTATGCAGTAAGAAAACAATTAGAACCAGCTTCTATTATCATAAGAAATGATTAAATATAAAGATTATTAAAAATTTTTTAGATAAATAAGCAAATCGCGGCATTATTATGACATACACCTTTTTCTTTGCGCTTTTCTGTTAAAGTTTTAAACTTCACGCAAAGCGACAAAGTTCTATCTGACACGGCCTTTACATTTATATTGCTTTAAACCAGTGGTGCCCAACAGCTCTATATGGAAGAGTAAACACTAATACATTTAAGGAAAAATTATTTTTATTTAATATTTTTTGTTGTAAAAAGCAAAATAATTACAAAAACAAAACTCACACTGATAATCGCTGTCGTCAATGTTTACCAGCAAAGCATGCGAAAGTGCTGTTCTTTTGCTTCTGTGTGTGTACAGTTAAGAAAGACAAAATTATATAAAACAACGGTAGACATTTAATCAAACAATTGTTTATAAGCAACACCTTCTTTTTCTTAAGCTCTTCAGTTTAGTCGTTCAACAGACGTTGGCGAATGTACATGCTAGCTAGCTGCGCGGCGCTTTTTTTTCCAATTACAGTAGATAACATAAATGGCAATGCAACATCACTTTATGATAAAAAATGCGGTTATATATGTCTTTTATGCGATCAAACATTTAAAATGTATAGAGAAAATGTTATTGGAAGGTTTTATGATTTCTTTCATTTTAATATGAATAAATACAATGACATACTTATGTGAAAAAAGTTTCTGGGACTTAAAATTCATTTGTAGTAAAACAAATTTGGTCTTGCGTCTTTGAAACATTTATAGCTCTTACGAAACTGTCATAACAGCATTAACGCGATTGAATTGTTCATACGAAAATATTTGTTTTAGTTTTGCTTGTCACAGTAATTTAAATTACTCTCATATTATCTAACTAACTTAAGCGCAAAACAAATTTGTCCACCACTGATATGAGACGAAGTTGTTTGTGTATTTTTCAATGCTGAGCGTAGTATTTGTGTATTAAAGAGCATATCCCTATAGCTAAGCGCATTTACAAAAACAATTGAGTATCAAGCGCATAAGGCTGGGCACACTTGCCTGAGAGTTTCAAAATATATATGGTTAAGAAATTATATAAATAATAAGCTTAAAATAATTGGTATGTGGGTGCTTTTAAAATGATTGCTTTGATATGATGTACAGGAAATTTTCTCTCCTCATATCGAAAAGTCGATGGCACAATATCGACACATTTCTGTACTTCGAAATCTATCCCCCTTATTAATATATCGGGTGGTAACGTCAAGCTTTATCTGCACTCCATTCGACATTTCTCAGTTTCAAACTAATTCAGGTGCTGCAGTCGTTTGTTTTTGATTCAAAACCAACGTCGCCCTTTAAAATGTAACCACTTATATGTTAATTTGTTTTGGTTTAGGCTTTTGAAATATTAGAAATATTAATTTAATTTGTTACTTTCCTCCTACCATTGATATTTAAGTGCTTGTTTTTAATTGAGGATTAAAACTATTTAATAATATAATTTCAATAAAATTCACTTTCTGCAAAGCAAAGTACTTAAAAATGTAAATATGTACTTGAAAAACATACGTAAACTACACTTGACTGAATTTAAAACAATTCTTCGTTTTATTCCTTTACTTCTTGTTTAACAAATAAATCTTTCGATTTTATGTATGATTGGAAAAGTATTATTTTTTCTTTCTTCTTTATTCATCTTAAGATATAAAAAAATAATAACATACTCACATTTACACCAGTCTTGGGAGATGCACTCGCACACATGTGAAAAGTTGAGAGAAAGGAAAATTGAACAAATGATTATAAAACTATTGAATGGTTCAGTGCATTCAGGCTTTTATTCCAGTAGGTAGAAAGTACGATAATATTTTACGACTGGCGAACAAGTTGTTACATTTGAAGCGGAAAACATTTTGAGTGGATCAATTTACTTGTTTACAAAGCTTCTTTTAAGGTTCGTTGAGAGAGAAAATTTAAATGAAAGGAAATTTGTTTTCTCAGCAGATAATCTCACGAAAATGACATAGAAGCAAAATTCGAAGATTGAACTGAAAATTATTTATATGTCAAAATGTTATTTAGGGTGATCCAAGCATAATGCATGATATTAATTGTGAGGCATGCCTCAACGTCAAGTTTTTTACCCAATTTAGTTTGATATTTGATATTATTTTGAAAATTTCATTTTCTGTATTTTAGTAGCCTTCTTTTTTTTTATTACTAAAACTGCTTTTAAGAAAAATAAGTTGTGTAAGTTCGCTTATGCGACATTTTCATAAAAATTGGGCTTAGGCGATATCTCAGATATATATAGACCGATATAGGAAATTTTCATTTTTCGCATTTTAGTAGCTTCCTTTTATTACCAGAACTGATTTCAAAAAAAAAAAAAAAATTTTTTTAAGTTCGGTTATGCGACTTCTTCATGGAAAATCGGTTTAGGTTATATCTCAGGTATATATGGACCGGTGTCGGAAATTTATATTTTCTTTATATTGGTAGTCCTCTTTTATTACCAAAGCTACTTTTAAGCAAATAAAGCTATATAAGTTCGCTTACGCGACATTTTCATAAAAAATCGGTTTAGGCGATATCTCAGGTATATATAGACCGATATAGGAAATTTTCATTTTCCGCATTTTAGTAGCTTCCTTTTATTACCAGAACTGATTTCAAAAAAAAATTTTTTTTTAAGTTCGCTTATGCGATTTCTTCATGGAAAATCGGTTTAGGTTATATCTCAGGTATATATGGACCGGTGTCGGAAATTTATATTTACTTTATATTGGTAATCCTCTTTTATTACCAGAACTACTTTTAAGCAAATGAAGCTATTTAAGTTCGCTTACGAGACATTTTCGTTAAAAAAACGGTTTAGGCTATGTTTCGGGTATATATGGACCGATATAGAAAATTTGCTTTTTCTGTATTTTAGTAAACTTCTTTTATGACCAGAACTGCTTTAAGAAAAAAAAATTGTTTAAGTTCACTTACGCGACTTTTTTATGGAAAATCGGTTTAGTCTATATCTCGAAAATATATAGACCGATATCGGAAATTTTGCATTTTCTGTGTTTGGGTAACCTAGTCAAACCAAAACTAATTTTAAGCAAAATAAGTTATTTATGTTCGCTTACGCGACATTTTCATTAAAAAATCTATTTAGGCTATATCTCAGATATTCTTCTTTTCAGTTTTTCTTATATATTCTTTTTATCAGTTTTTAATATATATTTTTTTCTCGTTTTCTTGGCAAGCACTGACCTTGAAAACATAATTATAATAAAAATTTTTACTTGCTTGATGGGTTGCATAAAAGGGCAGACATGTGAAAAAATCCACAAATTTGTATTATCCATTGAACATCGTTTATTAAGCATTTTGACCGTGTGTATCATGTTCCAAATTTATTTGAAACCTTTTCGCTGCTCACATCAGATGCAGCTTATTTTATAGTCCGAATGACTATGCTCGAAAGTCCTTTGAATATATTTATATGCTTTTTGAGTAAGAAAAGGGTCAAATACACTATACAAACTACTTCGCAAACATGTCAAAAATTTATGTTTGCGCAAACATATTGCATTATTTAGGGGAGTGTTTGATCGCTTGCCCAAATATTGAAAGCATGCTTGAACGAAAAACGGAAATTTTTGATTTTCGTGAAAACTGTTTGCCAAATCGCATGTGTTATGCTAGAAGAAGAAGAAACACACAAAATGGAGCTAGAAAGAATTTTCTTGTTTGAATTTATAGAATCATATAAAAGTTTTTCTGACAAATAAAATGCAAATACCATAGCAACAGAATTTCAAGTAGTAGAAGCTATAATATTTTGCAGAAAGACTGAAAGACTAATGTCCTAGAGTCACAAAGAAATTAATATAAAAACAATTTACAGTTTGCGGACTTTATATGGCGAGTAAATTGCCGCAATACATTGGCCACCTACTGTTATTAAATAGGTTAACTTGTGTTTGTATTGATTATGCTTGTGTTGTTTGTGACAAATCATGAATAATTTTTCCCCTAAAATGTTTCCCCATTTCCCAAAAGTACGATCATGAATAATTTTTCCTATAAAATGTGTTCCCATTTTCTGATATATAAGTCAGCGGTGAATGACACGAACAAAAAAATGTTCCCATTAAAAATTTCGCCTTATCGTGAACGGATTTTTCAAAGACATTTTTCCCATTTTTTGTGCAAATTTTTTCATTTTATTTTCTTTGGGGAACTAGAAAAAAATGTGATTAGTTGTTATATTTTAATGGATTTATAAATTAACTAAAAACTATTTTTAGGTCTAAATCAATAAATAATGTGCAACGCGACATGCTTCTCAATAGGATACAACATAGCCTGCAATGGGTCGGTTATTGTTTATTATGATATGAAGTTTTGTGAAGGTTTCTAAAGATGTGGTGGCCGAATTTTGGCATTCGCTTACAGAAGAACTAAATATTGCTGGTCCTCCTATTAAAACAGTTCATGAATGGAAGAAGGTATTTTTAAACATGCATACGAGTTTGTACATACTTATACAACTTGCGATACGTGTGGATAGACCAAAAAGGTATGTGCGGTGAAAAGCAGCTGCTAATATAAAAAAACCAACGAGAAACGGGAGGTGGACCACACCGAACCAAAAGCTTGTTAACCAGTGTGTTATGGATTGGTAGAAATAAAAGAGTCGGTAGAGGGCTTAGAAAACTACCCAAAGACGTTTATGAATGCGAAGAAATTAAGCAACCTCTTTACGTGCTCTTGGGGATGAAATAAGCTCTGAAACACCCATCTGTTCAAAACTTTTAACACCATCGCCATAAGTCACTACAATAAAAAGTCCAGTAATAAAAAATGCTTCCTCCATTAAAAGAAGAAGAATTGAGCGACAGGAAAAATTAACAACTGCCGAACTTATTGAGAATGAGTTGAATAACGAGGAAAACTTATGCTTTCCACAATCGTTGAAATGTTAGAACCACAACAAAGAAGTGGAAGTTATGATGAAAATGGTATATCGCTTCTTAGAAAAGAGCAATGATTTAAAATTGAAAAATATGAAAGAGTTGGAGCCTCACAACTTAGGTATTGAAAAACTTCTCGAAAAGAAGTTGCAGATAAAATACAAACTTAGGATATTAATTATAAAACTTATATGTAATTACTTTGTACATCACTTAATCACAAATTTTCAATAATTTTTACTTTGTATTTATATTTTATTTTTCCCTATTGTCTACTGACTACATATTGATAGAAAAACAAACGTTTCCATGATATTCATGATAGCAAATTTCCCTACTTGGGTAATAAAAATTTTATGGGAATAGACATATTACATTTTAAGTTAGGTTTGACAGGCTGCCAGCTATTGTAAATCCAGCCCACTTAGGTCCAGTCAGTTCAGGTTGTGTTACATTTTAAGTTAAAAAAAAAATTTTGTTTTCAAAATTTTTCATACAAAATTTAAAAAAAAAAAATTGTGTTTTTTTTTGGAATTTGAGATATATCTCAGCTATATGTGAATCGATTTTACTGAGTTTCATTAGCAAACCCACGAATCGATGGAGTAATAGAATGGTGAAAGAAAAAGGTATCTAAGTTTTATGGTTTTATCAGAAACGGTATTGCAACTGCCGACAGACGGACGGACAGACAAACGGACAACGCTTAATCGACTTTTCTATCAATACTGGTTCAGAATATGTATACTTTATAGGGTCGCAAATGAAAATTGTACAAATTATAGCAAACTTATATACACCCTTTACATTTTTATGAAGAGTATAAAAATGTACATCAATAAGACAAGAACAATTCAAAAGGAAGTAATAATTCGTCATATTAACGATATTGAACATCATTTATGTCCCACTATCTTCGAAGATGTAAAAAACTAGTATAGAGATCTGCCACCCGTCGAAGCTGAGGCTGATATTTTGTTTTTCACATAATTTTTGTAGATCTCTCTGCCATAATAAAAAAATATAAAGATAACTGTCTGAAAACTTTTTGTTTAATTACATTTGCAGTCCTTTGATAATATTTTTCATGTTTAATTTTACTTTTTCTTAAACTAAACAAATTGTATGGTAGTTTTAAGCCGACTATTTCAAAACGTTCGCGTTTCCATAAGTAAAACTAAGCTGGCAAAAATGGCATATGCATAGAAGTAAATTTGAACTGACGTAGACACTTGAGTGTGTATTTTTTTTTGTATTCACTTGATTCATATCCATGTCTTAATCCGCAAGGATTTCTATAAAATTTCGTTTAGAACTTTGTTTTTTTGTCTTTTTCTTCGACTTACGTTTCAGTTAAAACTATTTTCTATTCAATATTTTTCATACTTATGAAATGCGTATGCACATTAAAATGTTTTATCTCCAGTTTTATCGTAGAAGAATTGAGGTAAAAAAATAAAATAAAATGTGAAAATAATCTTTTTAGTTTGATATGTCGGTAAACTGCAACGAATTTGTAGAATATCATTCCTGCTGCCATTTAAGTGCCAGAAATGTTAAATAATTGTTAACTGCTTTAAGCTTAACCTTTAGGTTTTTATTAAAGAAAAACGTAATTTGCATAATTTTTAAGCAATTTTAGAAACTTAGAGTAGAACGCCTGAGGTAAACGAGTATGTCCTGAGTTGCTTTAAAAGTTTAAAAACGGTGATTTAAACGTAGAAGAAAAAGATTCCAGTAGACAATATACTAGATTGCATAATAAGAGGAAATATTAAGCAAATACAAAAGGAACTAGAACTTACTAGAAGTCACTCATTAAGCAGTCTTACATCATTTAAGCTACGTACACACGGTTGTCAGATCTTACAATATTGCCAGTAAAATTATCTGAAAATGTATTACAATCGTGTGAATTGCCAATTTTTAACTTACAACGTAGTCAGAAAAACCATTGTCAATCAATTTTAAGACGACAATATTGTCAGGCATCTGACAATCGTGAGAACACTCTTCGTCGGTATTGCCTGATAATTGGCTGGTATTGTAAGCTCAGTTTTAATTGTCAGATGTATAAAATTAATGCACCTGACAATGGCGTCATTGTCAGAAAGAAGTTTGATGGGCAACACTGCCAAACAGATGGTTGACATAACTGGCAATGCGTTACAACATGTCTGGCAATTTTTTTCATCTAGCAATCTGACAACCGTGTGAACTGACAATTTTTGTTGTCAGATGAATTATTTGTTAGACCATAGTCTGACAATGAAATTGTAAGATTTTCTTGCGATCGTCTGAACATACAATTTACTTCTGCGGGACAATTTTTCATTGTCAGTACATTGTCAGCATGTTGCCAGATCAGACAATATTGCAACATCTGACAACCGTGTGTACATAGCTTTAGTGTTCTTGACGAAAAAAATATGTTGTTACAGTTAATGGTACACTGTCTTCCTCGAAAATTATAACAAGAAGTCTGCCTCTGGGTTCAATTTTGTAACCTTTGCTGTACTCTATTTATACCTCAGACTTTTATCCCTCTACTTATTTGAAGGTTGCATATTACACAGATGATACTACTTTAATAACGCCAAGCGTTGTAAGCATTTTTAAAGAAAATCGAAAGAGAAGTCGCTGTCAGCAAAAAATATTTTTGCAAGTTGAAAATTGAAATCAACTCTAATAAAACCTGATAAATAATATTTCCTTATAACAATTCTTACCAAGTCGCCCACTAAGTTTTGAACATGAAAGAATCCAAAATGAAGTCAAATATTTAGGTATGTGTGGCTAGACTAGACAAAAACCTTACTGCCTGGCCCACGATGCCACTCGACATCGCTCGCTTGATAGGCGTACTCCCAACCAGAACATTCTGCTTTTCGCGTTAAGAGGGGAAGGAGTTCCTCGTTTGTTGTAGCAAATAAAATCTATGAAGCTGGCATTATTCTGTTGGCTTCCGAAACCCTCACCAAGGATTCAAATTTTAGAAAAAGGGGGTAGACATTGTGACCGGGAGGTCCTGCTTGCAGTTCTACCCGGGCTGATCATTGTTGAGGTGCCTACCTTGTCTGGAACGTTCTGACTGTGGTTGAAACCTAAATCGCGGAAAGGGGGAGTTGGTATCGGGGGTCTAACAACCGCCCGAGGGTGTGTTGTCTTAACAACAGATACCTGTATCGTAAGGAACCTCTGGTGATGGTTGACGGGTGAGTTGGCTTAAGAGCTGATGCTGCTAGTGGGCTTCGGCCTACCAACACGTTAAGCCTTGTCTTCCATTGCTTGCTGGGAAATTGCATACAGGAGGGACTAGAAGGCCCGAACTCCTCAACAAGAAGGTGCTCATATGGCTGCAAACATATGGCAAAAATTGGTACCTGTGAATCGTGAATAATTTACTCCGTGGATAAGATAACTACTGCCTATAAATACTATATGACTTAAGTTTTCCCGCAAGTATTTATTATATGGTCCGACCAAGTATCGTTAAAAGTAACTCCTAAACTTTGGGCTTTCTTAATATATCTATTGGCTGCCAGTTGATATATATAGGTAGCATTTCAGTTGCTTTATATGATCTTTTGTAGGAAAATATACATTTAGATTTTCTTGAATTAAGACTAAGACAGTACTAAACTCTTGTTAAATCTTCTCTTAGCTTATCTTGAACATTTTCAAGCCGACTACTAATATAAAGGGTGGTTAAATTTCAAGGGCCGGTGTTGATTTTGAATAAAACACAAACTATTTAGGAAATTATTGTAATTTTATTTTATTATGATATATTGGTATTACTCAATTATGTATGAAAATATCGGCCAAATGGGCGCCGCGACCACGGCGGCACACCTCTATCCGTTGGTCCAAATTTTCGATGACCCTGAGGCATAATGGATGTTCTATGCCCTTAATGTGCCGAATTATCTCATCTTTTGTTGCTGGCTTATTGACGTACACCTTTTCTTTCAAATAACCCCAAAGAAAAAAGTCCAACGGTGTCAAATCACATGATCTTGGCGGCCAATTGACATCGCCATTACGTGAGATAACACGGCCATTGAATTTGTTGCGCAAAAGAGCAATTGTTTCGTTAGCTGTGTGGCAAGTGGCCCCGTCCTGCTGAAACCACATATCGTCTACATCCATATCTTCCAATTCGGGCCATAAAAAGTTCTTTATCATCTCACGATAGCGAACACCATTCACAGTAACTGCCTGACCGGCCTCATTTTGGAAAAAATACGGCCCGATGATGCCGCCAGCCCATAAACCGCACCAAACAGTCACTCTTTGTGGGTGTATTGGTTTTTCGACAGTCACTGTTGGATTCTCATTCGCCCAAATGCGGCAATTCTGTTTATTGACGAATCCACTGAGGTGAAAATGTGCCTCATCACTGAAGATGATTTTCTTCGAAAATTGATAATAAGTCTGGATAACTTTAACACGTTGTTGGATTGTGTATCTTTCCATGGTTCAAATTGAGTAGGTCTGAAATAGAGAAATGTCAAATAAAATTTGGAAAAAAAACTTGGCGTTTAGGTGTGGTTCACATTCAACATCGGCCCTTGGAATTTAACCACCCAATATGTGGTTGGACATCATCTACGCACATTCTAATACCGTAATATTTTAGTTGCTCTAGCAATTTCTTTGGTTCCCCGAGAATTGAGCCTTGTGATACACTTCTGGCAACTGACAGGAAGTTTGCGAACGAGGCCATACAAGTACGATTTCATGAATATTTATACATATTTATTTTATTGAAATTTCTTTAAACGATTTGGCCAATAAAAGTTTGGAAAGACTTGTCAGGAAGTCTTAAGTGCAACCTTTCTCTACCTCTACATTAAAAATCAATTTGAAAATGCTATAAGCATTTGAAAACTTGTTGCTTCCATAAACTTTATATTTATGGCTGATATATGTGAGACTTTGAGATAAGATTCTGTTTTAAAATAAATTTTTATTATACATTAAAAATCATATTAAACTATAAACGTTTGATTTTATGTTTTTCGAAAAAAAAAGCAAAACACAATTGGATAACCTATCGTTTAGACAGGAAAGTAATTTCATGAAAGTTGCAATACACTCACACTTTTTTAATAACACACTCTCATTTTACTTACTTTCCACTCAGCTTTCATTAAAAATTTCATGAAACAAATTTTTTGACGTTTTCTGAAAGTAAAATGACAAATTGCTAAACATTGTTACCACATACGAAGAATAATACAAAGTTGCAGTATCGTAGTAAAATAATAATTATGAAATTAACTTCATTTGCAAGTCTATGAAAATAATTATGATCATTTGTCATTGTATTGTATATTTAACACAGAAAGAAAACAATTAAAGTCTTTTTATAAAAATAACATCATAGAAAAGTTTATAATGATAAGTTTTTTTAACTATTGCCCCATAAATTTGTATATGTAATAAGTTCGGCAACTCTGATTAGTAAGCAAACAAAATAAGAGTGGATAGAAGTAGAGGCAAATTTTGCAACTCTTTGCCTCGGCGACATTTGTAAAATGAACTTTCACTTTCCTGTGTAGACGAACAAGAAATTTTCATGAAAGTCGTCTATTTCATTGAAATTTTTATTTGTAATACGTATACAAAAATTTCATGATAGTACTTTCTTGTGTAATGGCAGCGTAACAGCAATTTTTACAGTCAAATCTATGCTCTTCAGAGAAAGAACATGTGAGTAAACTCTTAAAATTTCATCACTTAACTATGCTCTTCTACTGTTAGCACTAAAAGCCAAAGAGAAATAATATCCTTGTTGGTAGATACGAGTAAAAGCGGAAAAACATAAATTGTTAAACTACTGTATTCATGGTACTTTACATTGACACAGTTTTGCAAAATGCCCGCCACATACACACACACACACACACTCACACATTTACAGATTCATTGTAAGGAAAATAAGACCAAACAGCATCATTTATTTAACAGTTCCAACAACAAGTTAAACAAATCAAAGCAATGGAACAAAAACTGTTGGAAAACAGATTTTAAAAATATTGGCGTAAAATGTAATCTGCTAACAGGAACAAGGTTTAGTTTATAATTTGCCGGTGAAGTTCGAACAACACGCAGCGGAAGAGATTTAAATAAGAAATTTTACATATGTATATTTAAAAAAATATATATAATTATCAAAATTCTGACAGAAACAAAATAATTTATTAAATACAAAAAAAAATTAAACATAATTACAGTTTTTGAAAAATTCACATTTTAAACCGCAATTTCTGCAAATTTTAAAAATTAAAGTAAAAAATGTAAAAAAATATCTTTACAGCAATAAGTGAGTGCTGTTAAATAAAATAAAGTTATAAACACATTGCGCTTTATTGTTGTATTGGCATCGATTTCAAAAGTCCTTAAAAATATATGTGCAAGAACATTTGTTCTACTAACACAAAAACATACAGGACAAAAAGAAAAAAAAAAACAAACGTTTGATTATGTTAGCTTAAGTCTTACTCAAATGCTTTTAAGATAAAAGGCATCAAGAAAAAAAGAAAAACATAAATATAAATATAAATATAAACACATTTCAACCGATAAAGTAAAACAGATGTTGTATTATGAAAATCGAATTGTAAGCAAAAAAAAAATAATAATAATAATAACAAATATGCCACAATATGCTAGATAAGCAAATCTTATAAGAGCATAAATAGAAAAGAAAACAAAATATGCCAAATTAATGTTAAAGCCAAAGATTTTTGCTATTGTTAAGAGTTATTTATGTTGGAAAAACATGTGCGCTAGTTGTTGTTTACACATCTTACAGTGACAGCCAAAATAATTATAAATAGTTATATTGTATATAAAAAAAAAAAATGCAATAAAAAAAAGTTTTCTGTGCATTCATGAAATGCTACAAGCATAAATGTAAATAGTGTTTAATATTAAAAATTCAGCATTAAATGCACAACTAAACATCTTTCTTAAATGGATTACTACTAAATTTTAAATATGGATTTATTAAACTTAGCATCATACATATGGAATATATTTCTATTATTTTTATTTTTCCCACCGGGTAAGTTGATAATATTGCCTACACATATATGTATTATTATTGTACCACATCCTATAACTCAACAACTTTAAACTAAACATTTAAAAAAATTAATATATTAAAACCCTACAGGCAAAAAAACTTACTAAACGTTTACTTATCGTTATGAAGCATAATTCCCCAGTGTAATTCAAAATGCGATATTGGGTTAATATACAGGGTGGCTGATCAATTTTGCTACATTAAGCAACTCAAACAACTTTTTGCAAAGTTTATGTAAAAATGATAATATTGCCTACACATATATCGCTCCTTTATTGCAACATAGTCATATCTCAAAAAAAAAAGCTTTTCGAGTTAACAATGCTGTTTCCTTTTGGAGATATTTTCTAAAAAAAATTTCTAAGACTTGTATGGAAACTAAAAATTTTAGATGTGTTTTTCTCGAAACAAGCTTTTTTTAGTTATCACTATGTTGCAATAAAGGAGCGATATGTATTAAGCTGGATTCACCCATTGTTTCCGAACAAATTTTTTTTTTATATGTAGTTTGACATATCTCTTCCTAAAAGAGAGAAAATATTTTTTGAATTGGTTTAATTTTATATTTTGTCCGGACAAAATTGAGCTGAGATGCGAATAGGATACATTTTTTCATACAAAATTGTATTGAGTTGCCCCATGGAATAAAAAATTTACATAGTAATTTTATTCTGATGAAATTTCAATTGGGGCTGCCATTTGTTATATGTACATAGTTTTAATAGTTATTAAAAAATAAGTAATAATTTTAATATGGAAATAAATGATTTGATTGCCCAAAAACTTATTGAAGAAATAAAAAAGCCAGTAAAGACCTTGATTCACTATCCTTTACGATCGTACGATTCATTCACAGGAAATTTTTTCAAAAGTCTGGCCGACTTGAAAAAATCGCTTCAAAATGGCGTTGTAGGCCACACTATTATACAAGTCTGATTGAAATAATTTATTTACACAATAAAACAACTAAAAACTTTTATTAACATAATAATTTTACATTACTTATATTTTTTTCTTGAGGAACAAACAATATTCTTATATTTTTCACAATATATACCACACTGATCGCACAGAAACCATAATGTTTTGAAAAGTTTCATAAATTTTTTTGAAATCGCACGATTTGTCAAAAACTCTGTCGCACGGTTGAATTTTTAGTATTTTTGAGCACACATGCTTTATTTAGTAGATCGCACGATCGTGTATTATAGTGTAGCAAGGCCTTCAGAGAGTGTATGTACGATATAATGTGTAAAAATAATCCATTGCTCTACTTTGCTTTAAAAGTCTTTTCACTGCAACTCTTTTCTTATACTGGGCTAATAATAATGCTTTATGTATTCCAATGGCTATAAGCAAAAGCAGTTATCTTTTTTTCCATTATTATCACAAAATATTTATTAATAATTGAGAATATGTAAAATACGCCATAAAGCAAAATAATAACAAGCAGTACTACCACCTTTTAACACATATGGCAGCTCTGATTTTCCGGGACATTTTTTTGCAATGGGCGAATCGTGCTGCAGAGAACTCTCAATAAAAAATTTTTTGTCCGGACATCCTATAACTCAACAACTTTAAACTAAACATTTTTAAAAAAATTTTAATATATTAAAAACATACAGGCAAAAAAAAAAACTTGCTAAACGTTTACTTAACGTTGTTAAACAAAATTCCTCAGTGTACTTCAAAATCCAATATTTGTTTAATATACAGGGTGGCTGATCAAATTTGCTACATTAAGAAACTCAAATAGCTTTTTGCAAAGTTTATGTGATTTATTTTTTAGTAATTAATTAGAAAAATAATACATTTAATTGATTCATGAAGTTTAAAAAATAATTAAATTCAAATGGTCTCCACCCTCGGTGACACATGTGCGACATCTTAACGAAACGTTATTACCAGGCGGTTCGGAAACTTCTTAGCCTAGCACAAAAAGCGCGAAATAAACAGAAAAAAAAGTTAAGTGTTTTGGAAACTTCCATCTCTGCTATGAACACATGTTAAATATTGTTTCGATCTGGTAACTCCTTCATATACTCGTAGAAACAGGTGTTCACAAAAGACGCATCCGCGATTTTTTTACAATGGAAAAATTAGAAATGCGTGGTGTCATTAAATATTTACATAAAAAAGCTTTATCGGGACAACAAATTCATAATGATATGGTGAATGTGTTAGGTGAAAGTGATCCTTCAAATGCAGTAGTAAAAAATTGGGTTGCTGAATTTAAACGTGGTCGTACAAGCATTGAAGATGAACCGCGTAGTGGACGTCTAATAACAGCAACAACAACGGAAATTGTAGCCAAAGTGCATGATATGGTATTAAATGATCGAAAAATAAAATTCCGTGAAATAGCTAATATCTTGGGCATCTCAAATGATCGTGTACATTTAATTTTGCATGAAGAACTACAGTTGAAAACGCTTCCTGCAAGATGGGTGCCGCATTTGTTATTAGTCGACCAAAAACGCATAAGAATGAACATTTCTTAAGCTTGTTTGGATCGTTTTAAGAGAAATAAAATGGATTTTAAGCGTCGTTTCTACCACTATACTCCAGAGACAAAAGAACAATCCAAGCAATGGACTGAAGCTGGAGGAAGTTCCCCAACGAAGGCAAAACCAATTCAATCGGCTGGTAAGCTTATGGCAATGGTTTTTTGGGACTTCAAAAGTATTTTATTGATTGACTATCTGCAAAAGGATAAAACAATAAATTCGGAGTATTATTGCAATTAAATTTTTTTCCAAAACGTTTGCTCTAAATTATGGTAAACTTCATCTTTTGTTTGTTATAATTTTTCCATAAATTCTTTTCAAGACACCGCTCACGAATACACTTTCATATGAAATGTACACTATGTGCGATAGAATTTCTATTAATCGAATTTGCAGGCTTGTAGTGCAATTATGTAACTTTCAATGATCCGATAATCGTAAATTCTTTTGACAGCAATGATTGTATGCTCCGGCAATATAATTTCGACGACGATAAGCAGCTGTATTTTTGCGCCCTTGATAAAAAGTAGTGAAAGTAACAGGTGATTTCATTTGACTTCAAATATAATTAAATGGCATCACTTAATAATAAATTTGATAAAATATCGTTATAATTATTATAAAGATAACATTATCTTAAAAAAAACTAACACAAATACGAATTCTAGCTATTGGACGAATTTGATGGCATGCCATCGGGATCAAACATTGAATAAATTCTAAGGCGCCAAACCAAATTCTTCGAACAATCACTGCAGCTCCATGATACGTAAAAAACTTACGGATTGACAAGGATTTGTGCGTACCGTTAGTAAAAGATGAGTTTTCATAGTAGGCGGCAAGGTATATATGTATATCAGTAAGCAGGAACTTCACCCAAATCCTCTTGCGCGCATCATACTTAATTTTTGGCAGTCACACTCCGTTAAGAAGAAGAGATGGCCTTCCCACCATCAGAACGTTAAATACGCGATTTGTCGATACACGTGTAGTTGGCGCAAAATAATACTTTGTGTCTAGCATTGGCTGGATTTAGTTAATTTTTATTAAGATTTGAATACTTATTGTTAGTTCACATCGTGAAAATTCAATAAATAACTAAAAGCTATAAAAATGGCTATCCAACCCAGTTGGAATACAAATTACACACTCCCGATGGAAATTACAGAGGGATAGAAGTTGATAGCCAGATATATGAAAATCCTGTGGATCAGTTTTCACATAAGGTTGGTTTAGATCTGAACCGTTCGGGGATGAGTAAGTCTCATAAGTTGCATATCTCCCTCAGGCAGCACAACGATACCAAGAAAGGACCAAAGTGGGCTGGCTTAATGAAACTAAGAGCCTGTACAACTTAATCTAACCTATTGGAATTCCTTAGTGTAATTTTAAGATCGAAAATGCAATACAACTCACATGTTTGGTCTGGTGCCTCAAGGTCTGTGTTGGGGTTACCCGAGAGAGTGCAGGCCAGAGCGAAGAAGCTTATCGTCTATTGACTCACTAAAGCATCATCACAGTGGGTGGAGTGTTACTATGTTTTATCGATACCACAATGGATTTTGCTCTGACGAGATTACGGATCTTGTTCCCGAAACCCACAAATTTCTACAAAGTACACGTACATCGTCTAGAGCTCATCCATTTGCAGCCGATTGTCTAGTGAATCGTACAACGCATTAAGCTATAAACACATAGACGACAGCAAGCAGCAATCTGTCAAAAATAATATACATTTGTTTAAATGCACACGATTATTTTAACGACATCACAGCAGAACGACTTCACAACAGCATTTGCTGCTGCTGCCAACTTGGACTAATTTCTATTTTCGTAAGCAGCAAAAAGTAAATGCAGTGCTGCCACTATAAATATAAATTGGCAGCAATAAAAACTAAAATTTGTTTGAAATATTTAATAGAAATAAACATCATATAGATAAGATAAACAAATAAATTGATGAGTTTTTACAACTTTACGTGATATTATTACGTTTTCAGTTAGTAGTGTTAATTTTCTTCATGTAAAATATACATGTGGCACCTCTGAAATTGGAAAGGTAATTGAATGCCTTTTCCGTCGATTTAGTGCGTACAGGAAATGGCTGAGTAATCACCCCTATTCTGCGTTTCGATTAAGTCTCCGCATTCAGTTCCGTTGCGATCGAAAATTGGTATTCTGATAAAAAACGGAATCGAAAGAAAAAGAAGAAGACAACAATGTTTATAAAATTAATAGCATCTCTGTGGAATGTGGAAATGAAATTGCAAAATAAGCAAGTTTGTTATCGTTTTCACAAACAAATGTCAAATTTAATACAAAAAGTTGTTTGTATACATAATTAAAAATAAGTTCTTAATAAAGTTTAATAAGAAAAAAGAAATATATACAAAAACAAACTAAAATTAATTGTTCATAAATATATTACAGTGCAAAGAATCTTGTGAAGATAAAGGTACATAATAAAAAAAAATTAACAGTGTTGTGATTAATTATGGAAAGACCAAAATAAAACTTTAATAAAAATTGTAGGGGATTAATTCACTGTGTTGCAATTATTTTTATACCCTTCACAAAAATGTAAAGGGTATATATAAGTTTGTGATTCCGTTTGTAATTTCTACAGTTTTTTTTGCGACCCTATAAAGTATATATATTCTGAATCAGAATTAATGGAAAAGTCGATTAAGCGATGTCCGTCTGTCCGTCTGTCCGCTGTTGAAATACCGTTTCTGAGAAAACCATTAGACTTAGAAACTTTTTTCTTTCACCATTCTTTTACCCCATCGATTCATGGGTTTGCTATTGAAATTCAGTAATATCGGTCCACGTATAGCTGAGATATATTCAAAATTCCGAAAAAAGCCATTTTTTTTGCAGTTTTGTAGTTTTTTGAAAACAAAAGTTGTTCGTTTTGCTTCAAACTTTTTTCAGATATCGGTCCATATATACCCGAGATATAGCCCAAATCGGATTTTTAATGAAAATGTCGCATAGGCGAAGCTAAATAACTTTTTTTTGCTCAAAAGCAGTTCTGGTAATAAAATTAGGTTAGATATATATGGAAAATGAAAATTTCCGATATCGGTCCATATATACCCGAGATATAGCTCAAATCCGGGGTTTTCATGAAAATGTCGCGTAAGCGAACTTAAACAACTTTTTTGTGCTCAAAAGCAGTTCTGGTAATAAAATAGGGTCATATAAATATGAAAAATGAACATTTTCGATATCGGTCCATATATACCCGAGATATAGCCTAGACCGGGGTTTTCATGAAAATGCCGCGTAAGCGAACTTAAACAATTTTTTTGTGCTCAAAAGCAGTTCTGGTAATGAAATTAGGTTACATAAATATGGAAGATAAAAATTTCCGATATCGGTCCATATATACCCGAGATATAGCCTAAACCGGGGTTTTCATGAAAATGCCGCGTAAGCGAACTTAAACAATTTTTTCGCCTTAAAAGTAGTTCTGGTAATAAAATAAGGTTGTATAAGTATGGAAAATGAAAATTTTCGATATCGGTCTATATATACCCGAGATATAGCCCAAACCGGGTTTTTCATGAAAATGTCGCCTAAGCGAACTTTAACAACTTTTTTTTGATTAAAAACAGTTCTGGTAATAAGATCAGTTTATATAAATATGGAAGATAAAAATTTCCGATATCGGTCCATATATACCCGAGATATAGCCTAAATCGGGTTTTTCATGAAAATATCGCGTAAGCGAACTTAAACAATTTGTTGTGCTCAAAAGCAGTTCTGGTAATGATATAAGGTTATATAAATATGGAAAATTAAAATTTTCGATATCGGTCCATATATACCCGAGATATAGCCTGAACCGATTTTTCCATTAAAATTTTTTTTTTTTTTTTGCTGAAAAGCAATTCTCGTTATAAAAGAAGGTTACTAAAATACAGAAAATAGAAAATTCCGATATCGGTTCATATATAACCGAGCATATTTAGGTCACATTTTTAATATACTATACATATTCGTGACTATCGTGAAGGGTATTTTAGATTCGGCCCAGCCGAATATACTACACTCTTACTTGTTTTTTTTTAATATCAATAATTAAATTTTTTAATTTCTATAACAGCTGCATTATTGTTGGTCAGAGAGGAGAACAATATGAGATATAATGAGGCTGGCATTTTTTTGTTGGAGGGCCAAGTGCATTGATGATTCCTGCAACTTCCTCCCAGAACACTGCTACTTCTTCCTTTGATCACTGGTGATATCCACATGCAATGTCTGCATTAGATGACATTAAATTTGACAATTTTTCATACTGCTCTGGTGTTGTTGTTTTTGACCCAAAATACATAAAAAACACATCAGATTGGGGTACAAAAATTAATAATTTAAAACAAAAAATAAAAAAAAAAAAAAACAAAAAAAATAAATAAATAAATTTAATTAAATAAAATAATTTGAAATAATTTTTAATCGTTACTGAACATTTTATATCATTTTCTACTTACATTTTTTTAATTTTTTAGCTAAAAAACAGATAACGAAAACTTCTCCGTCAACAAAAAAACAACTGAAAAAAACGGAGTTCCGATCGTAATTCAGAATACATACGATCAAACGAAACTGAGCAGAATCGAAATGCAGAATACTCAAGTTGCCAGACGGAGAAACGCAGAATAGCCCCCAATGTCATCTCAAAATTCAAAATTTGCCTATTTTTTACGTTTGTTTCAACATTTTAAGTTTTTATTTCTTTTTTTTCTACGTTGTGGTAATGACCGGGAATGGTTTATTCTTTTACCAAATAGTTTATTTAATTACCAATCTTTTAAGCGTAATTTGAATAAAAAATAAGTAATTTGAAATAAAAAAAAGAAATGAAAAATTTTGAAAGAAACGTAAAAAATAGGCAAATTTTGAATTTTGAGATGCCATTACTCAGCCATTTCCTGTACGCACTAAATCGACGGAAAAGGCATTCAATTACCTTTCCAACCATATGCTATTTATCTCGATCGGAGTTTTTGGTTAGACTCCACAAGAAATTCGTATTATATCAATTCGCATTATATCAATTACCTTTCCAACGATATGCTATTTATCTCGATCGAAGTTTTTGGTTAGGCTCCACAAAGCTTTGAGTGGGACCATACACCGTTATCTAAAAAACGGTACTTGGAAAAAAATTACAGCGTTTTTCGTGTTCAGAAGGTCCGAATTAACTTATCTAGGCATGTGGCGTTCTTGGTATTTTTTGGCTTTAAACCAGTGTAATTAATGTATTTACTTCTTTTATAATGGTCTGATGGGATTTCATTTATCTTTAGACTTTAATTAATTAAATAAATAAATAGCAAACTGACAAATTGCGTGTAAAAATTTTCAGCAATATCAAGTATTTTAGAATTGGATGCAGAATCGCACTACAGAGCAACCTTCAACGGTTATATAAAAATTTAAATTGTTCACGGTAAAGATAAATATAATTCTTCTGATAATTTGAAGTAATGTTAACCAATAGATTTTTATTCAACAAATATTCTTGGTAAGAATTATGCTATAGAAAAAAAGTTCAATTGGTAACAGGATGTCTTACAATAAAACACAAATAATTTAGCTTAAATGAACTGAATATTCGATTTCAAACAATTTGCAAAATGCTTAGCTTGTATTACTTTTTTTTATTAAAACACATAAAAATTAGAATTGTTTTAACGAAACAACTAGCTTTTTTATTCACTTTTAATTTAGTTTTGAAAGCAGAAGCATATAAAAATTAGTTAGTGCCTCAGAGATGCCTCCGAAAGTCTAACTTAAACAGCTTGTTAAAATATTAAGATACTAAAACATTTTCAATTTCTTGCGCTTTTAGTTCGCAATAAAAAATTTATTTTTGTGAAACACACTGCTAATCTGCACGCAGAAATAAAAAAAAGGATGGAAACAAGACGAAGTAGAAATGATAATAAAATAAATGCACAACTTGTTTAATCCCAAAACGAGGAAAAAAGCAAAAAACACTAAGAAGAACTTTTCATTTTTCTTTTCAAGTTAAGCTCCCGCTTTATAAAACTATAGTAACTGTTGTTTTCTGATGAAAGCAGAATGAAAAAAAAAATTTAAAAGTATGCAGCAGCAAGAACTAAAGTGCTGTGAAGTAACAAGAAAACGGTTTATCCTTAATCTTAAAAAAAAATGTTGTTAAAACATTTCAAGAAAAGTCATAACATTATTTTACTTTATATGCACGCACTTACATACACTTGAATAATTTCTTTTTACAAATGTTAAAAAGAAAAGGTTTGCACAAATCCCAGAAAACTAAAAAGCTTAAAGACGACATAACAATGCAAATCAACTACGAACATTTTTAACACTTTCAACAAACAAATGTGACAAGGTGTTTCTTCTTTACAGCGAGGGGATATTTAGTTTACACTTTTTATGAAAAGAAAAAAAGTAAAGATAATAAGTGAATGAAGTAGGAATCTTAGCAACGGGTCTATCAATTGCTTTTGAGCTTTGACACATCGACGGCTCCGGTTTAAAACATACTAAGTCAAAAAAGCTAGTTTATTAATACAGGATGGTGCAAAAATAACCTTCCGATGTTCGGTTGTGGCACGTGCAGTGTATGCCGTAGCACCGTCCTGTTGGAACTACATGTTTTCCAATTCCAATTCATCAAGTTGCGGCAAAAAGAACTCGTAGCGCCCACCATTCACAGTAACCGTCTTCGAAGAAAAAAGGTCCGATGACTCTTCCAGCAAAAACAGCACACCATACAGTGACTTTGAGCGGGTGTAATGGCTCTTCGTGGGTTACACGCGGATTTTCAGTGCCCCAGAAGCGTAAACTTTGCTTATTTACGTACCCGCTAAGATGGAAATGGGCCTCATCACTCATGATTATTTTTGATGATAAATCATCTTCATCAATATTCCGCGTTCTGGAGCAGTGTAGCGTAACATTATTTATTAATGTGTATTTCGCATGTGTCTACTACACAAATGTCAAAACAGAACTGACATTAGGGGTCAATCGCAAAACTTATAGCAATTTCTGATAGGAGGATAACTTTAGCGCTATCTTGTGTATGTATGTGTAAATATTAATTATAAATTGTCAAAAACTGTTCGCCCCGGGGTTCCCAAAATCGTATTATTCAGATGGTATAAAAAAGTTGGAATATCGTCTTACTACGAGTAAGTGAATTGAGCTGAAAGTAGAAAATGTTGTGGGTTTTGAAAAAGAAAATATTTTTTTTGCCTAGTTAGGTAGCTTTAATATCAATCCGTCGTGGTATTAGTTAGTAAAGTCAATTTTACAATGAAGTTGGATTGCAATATTATCTTGCAATCAGTCATTACAATTGCCTATGTTTTGAGTTTGAATCAATCCATCTGCTTAAATCAAGCTATATCAAAATTCAGTTAACTTAAACCAAAATTATATTGAGCTTGGTTTAATTACGGATTATACAAGTACTAAATATAAAATTTTACATATATTTAATTCCAAATATATACTCTAGATAAGCTGAGAAAGATATTAATTTAAAAAAAAAAACGTTGATTCGTATAGCAAAACAAGTAAGAGTGTGGTACATTCGGCTGGGCCGAATCTAAAATACCCTTCACGATAGTCACGTATATGTATAGTATATATTACAAATTTAAGCTAAATATGCTCGGATATATATGGACCGATATCGGAGAAAAAATACGTTTGCCTTGTAATCACCATTCCATAAAAGACATTTTTCATGAACATTTTCTAGGAACAGTTTGTTTAAGCTAAAGGGTGGTTAAATTTCAAGGGCCGATATTGATTTTGAATAAAACCCAAACTATTTAGGAAATTATTGTAATTTTATTTTATTATGATATATTGGTATTATTCAATTATGTCTGGAACAAAATATCGGCCAAATGGGCGCCGCGACCACGGCGGCACACCTCCATCCGATGGTCCAAATTTTCGATGACCCTGAGGCATAATGGAGGTTCTATGCCGTTAATGGGCCGAATTATCTCATCCTTTAGCAGTTGAATTGTTGCTGGCTTATCGACGTACACCTTTTTTTCAAATAACCCCAAACAAAAAAGTCCAACGGTGTCAAATCACATGAGATAACACGGCCATTGAATTTGTTGCGTAAAAGAGCAATTGTTTCGTTAGCTGTGTGGCAAGTGGCACCGTCCTGCTGAAACCACATATCGTCTACATCCATATCTTCCAATTTGGGCCATAAAAAGTTCGTTATCATCTCACGATAGCGAACACCATTCACAGTAACTGCCTTACCGGCCTCATTTTGGAAAAATACGGCCCGATGATGCCGCCAGCACATAAACCGCACCAAACAGTCACTCTTTGTGGGTGCATTGGTTTTGCGACAGTCACTCTTCGATTCTCATTCGCCCAAATGTGGCAATTCTGTTTATTGACGAATCCACTGAGGTGAAAATGTGCCTCATCACTGAAGATGATTTTCACGATATGCATTTTGATTTGAACGCCCATTTTCATAATAAGTCTGGATAACTTTAACACGTTGTTAGATTGTGTATCTCTCCATGGTTCAAATTGAATAAGTCTGAAATAGAGAAATGTTAAATAAAATTCGGAAAAAAACTTGGCGTTTAGGTGTGGTTCACGTTCAACATCGGCCCTTGAAATTTAACCACCCAATATATCTCGGTTATAGATATAAATATGAAGCGATATCGGAATTTTCTATTTTTTGTATTTAAGAATCCTTTTTTATAACGAGAGTTGCTTTTCAGAAAAAAAATTACAATGAAAAAATCGGTTTAGGCTATATCTCGGGTATATATGGACCGATATGGAAAATTTTCATTATCTGTATTTTAATAAACTCGTTTTATAATCAGATGAAGCAAAAACAAATTTTTCATGAAAAAATCGGTTCAGACTATATCTGGGATATACGGTTATATGGACCGATATCAGAAATTTTCATTTTCTGTATTTTAATAACCTCCTTCTATAACCACAACTGCTTTTAGGCAAAAAAAAATGCTACCGACACCATGTTTCAATGTCCCTTTTAGTATAACGTGGATTAAGACGTTGGCCTTTCGGTCATCTAATTAATCTTAATCTATCGGAACCTTTTAAATTAAATTTGGACTCATCGGAGAATAGTATGGAATTCTTTTGTGTGTTGGTCAAATTAATTCCAACTTGGTCAGTATATTTTATCGTGATATCTTTTTTACACTTTTATATGGAATGCTTTTAGTCCACCTTCTGCAGCCTGCGTTTGCATCCTTCTGGTGTTACCATTTAATGACAATTGTGTGGCGCTGATTCTTGACGACACGAATTGGTATTTTTTTTTATCAAACGTATTATTGCCTAGCCATCTCGTTTACTGGTTTTTCGGGAAAGTCCACCTTTATGTTGTGTAACAACGAAAACGGCTTATAATTTTTTTTAATATAACACTGTGGTGAATGTCAAATTTTTATGCAATTGTGGTCAATAATTGGCCGTCATTAAAATCAATTATTATTATTTCTTTTAAATGCACTGAATAATTATATCGCGCCATTTGTTAGAGAAGTTACAAGTCACGTCCAGAACAAGTTTGAAGGCACGGAAACGACGGAAAACTATATGCAAATTTTCGCTATACATGCATACTTTGATATTTAAACAAATAATGCCATCTTTTGGAAATGGGTTTTTCTTATTGTAAGTAATGAAGAATATTCAAGGTTACGTGCATTAGTTTTGTCGCTGCATCCTGGATCATTCTAGTAGAAACAATTATTTATATATTTTTAAATCACAAGCATCAAACTTTTCCCTTTTGTTTTTAATATCTAAAGAGTATTTTCTTTTAAATATAATAATATTTTTTTTTAAATAGGCATTCGTTTGAATGTTATCGTAAAGTTTACTGATAAGCAGAAGTCCGTGCTTTTAGTTTTTGGTACCAAATTGGACCCAAGTGGGCTGGCTTTACAATAGCTGGCAGCCTGTTAAATGTAACCTAACATGGGTTTCAAAATGACTACAATTCAGCTTATTATTTCTAGCTTTTTCTAATATGAACATTGCACTACACATTTCAGAAATAATCCATTCTAGGAGTAAATTCCCGTATTCAACTGAGTGGCAACGCCTTTTTTTTTATATTTCTCTCTAAAAATAAACTTCAAAAATCCTAATTACAAATAATCAAAAGAGAATGTAACTACCTTGTATTTTTTATATCATGACATATATTGGTATTATTATATATTATTAGTATACACATATTGGTAACAACCAGTTCAAAATTTCAAAATTTCTTAAATTATTTATCAGTTTTCTTTCTAAAACAAAGAACAGAGGCCAAATCACCGCATACGATATCGAGCAATATGATCGAAATTTTTCATTTTGGTATCATGGCACACGATATCGAATGAATTGTTTTGCAATAATGTAAAAAAGTTAAACAATTTCTTTTTTATATTCGTTCTTTTAGGGAACATATGGTCTTGAATCTATTACATTTTGTTTAAATTACGATCCGAGTTGCATCGTTTGGCATAATCTAGATGTATCGTAATGTTATTCGATACGATAATTAATTCGATATCGTATGCGGTGATTAGACCCCAGTTTGTTAAGCTTTACTCATTTGGTAACAAATATGTATATGAAACCAAAAGTAAATTTTATTTTAATAAAAGGCTGTTAATCTATATTTTTTTTTTAATTCTACAATAGCAGTAAACTTCTAAGCCATTCTAAACATTATTACAAAAAAAAACACATTTTCTTGATTCACTCTGTATGCTTCTTCTTCCACCACCTCACTCTGCAAAAAGTTCATTGAAATGACAAAATTTACATACAATGTTCAAAATTTTTTTGATTTTCTTACAAACATGCTTCAAATATTTGTACAAACTAGCAAACACCCCCACAAACGAACAAAAATGTTTGCGCGAACCTAAAACTTTGACATGTTTGGCAAGCAGTTTGTGTGGTTTATTTGACCCTTTAATCATTCTTTTTGGGCACGTGACCTAATAAAGTAAATAAACTCAATTATTTAAATAATACACAATATTATACAATAATGTTGCTGTAACCATATTGCAAACTTCTCTTTTTTTTGTGTGTTTAGTATTACATTGTTAATTAGATATTTAAAGAGAATAACATTTTTTTCATTAATTAAACTATTTTTTAGGTATTGCGTTAGAAAGGACTGAAGCAAAAACAGCAACAAAAGGTACAAAGAAAACTTTTCAACCAGATTTAACAAGTATCATCTCCGTGGAAACCATTAGAAAAATGTTGACAACACCAATATCCCCATCCACATCCACCCCTGCAACAACATTGGCAATTACGACAACCATTCCAACTAAAACAAAAAAAATGTTGTCATCGTTAGAAAGAACAACAACAGCCATGACACAAACAACAACAACAACAACAGCAACAACGGCATTAAGAGTCTTGTTCGCCGAACGAAACACAAAAAATTACACAATCAAACAAGAAAAGCAACACAACCATTACAAAGAATTTAAAAGCAACGGAATAATAGCAACAGACAACAGTCATGAATTATTTAAGAGTGATGCAACAACAACAACAACAACAGCAATACCAAAAGCAGCCAAAACAAGAAAACATATGGACGAACATGAAAAGGAAAACCCTTATACTAAATCAGTTGCAACTTTTGCAACAGATTTCAGTAATAAAACTTATGATGTTCAGAAACATGCTAAGCAAGTCTTACAACATGACACGGCAAAAAAAGTTGCACAACTAAATGGCCAAACAAGGTCCGGTATAGAAAACTTGACAAAAATCGCTTTAGTGGACAAAAATATAATTTCAAATTTCAGACTAACAAACACAAACACTCACAATTCTTTTGTAAATAAATACACATTAAATCCCTTTGTAAACTTCTACAATGATCAACATAAATTCGAAAGGGTGCAGATTCCAGAGAGCATAAGCACAAATGAAATATACATCAGTGACCCCAATGCCATCATCACCAACAACAACAACAACAACATGGTACAAGAAAATAATCATTATGGTAGTGGTCAGAATGCAAGTACTGCATACACAACAACTAATGATTCTAACAAGAGTAATCAAGCAGCAGCAGCAGCAGCAGCAGCAGCAGCAATAACAACGATTACAAAAAAACATTCAACGTTCGAAACAAAAGAAAACCATATGTATGACAACAATAGTGCATTACCATATAAAAGTGCTGCTTTGAAGGCATCAGCTCCTGTCATAAAAACAATGAGTAACAATCTCAACGTGCACAGCAGTAGTAGGAACTTAAGTAGTCGAATTGGTAGTGGTAGTGGCAGTGGCAGTAGTAGTTTCAAACGGGACACTTTAATGTCTTTAGCAGGCATACTATCTACAGCAAAGGCAGCTGCTGTTGACAAAATGAAAACCCCTTCCATTGCTTTAAAACACGATTCTGATGACAGAAAGAGCATATTGAAAAAACAAAATATTTTCAAAAGCAATATTTCCTTTGAACATGAAACTTTAGCCGTAAATGAAACAATCCAAAAACCAACAACAGCAACAACAGCAGCTGCAACAACAAAACTAAATGAAATGTCATCATCATTACCATTAAACGTTTCAGCAACAGACTCTGCTCCATCAATAGAATCAACAACAAAAGAAATGCCAACAACTGAAGCAACATCCACTACAACAGCAAAAAATGTTTTAAAAACTACAACAAGACGTCGCAAAATATCAACAACCACATTAAAACCACCACCTACAATTGATGACTATCAAACAGTAACAAGTCAAGCTGGGACTCATGCTTATCTGCCCTGTAACGTAAGTATGAGATATTTATTTATTTGCTGCACAATACATTTTGATGAGGGATTAAACATTAAAATTTTATTACAAAATACTTTAGTTTAATGATCGTGCTCTTTACGTATACGACCCTAGACGAAATGCGGTGCAACTTTTTACATGACTGATAAATTGTATAATTTGTTCTTTAATAGCAGAATATGCTTATACTCTTAGTACAGTTTTAAGCTACAGCTTGCTTTGCAATGAAAACAATTATATTGTTGCTAGGAAAACTTTTTCAGTTTGTATTTAAAATTAAAGGGAAAAGAAACAACCATACATAATAAAACACAGCTTTCACACACGGAAAGCTTACTTTGCAAGGGGAAAAAGAGTACAAGAAAGCCATCCTCTTATCCCCTGCCATCACTAAACTAAAAACTTTGCAAAATAAACTAACCCGTGTGTGAAAGCGCTGAAACAGAATTGATATATCTCATAAACCAGTTATGGCATACAGCACTCAGCATGGAATGTGACGTTGTGACCAGCATAGGTTTAATTTTAAACGTCATGAAAAAAAAGTCATAAGTCAGAAGTCTAGTATGTAAGTTAAAATAAAATTATGAAGTATTTGAGAATGCGCCGTTTGCGCGAACCAATTCGTCAGAAACGCACAGAATTGTGGAAAAAGCAATTATGGATTTTGCACCCTGATTACGCACCACCTTGCACATCATGCTTGTGCGTGAGTTTTTGGCCAAAAACAAAACCGTTATATTACCTCTACCACCGTATTCACCGGTCTTGTCCCCGCTGACTTTTTCCTCTTCCCAAACCGGAAGACATCGATGAAAGGAAAGCGTTTTGCTACGATTGCGGAGATAAAAGAAAAATCGAAACAGGAGCTGTTGGCGATACCAAAAAGCGCATTTTAGAGGATTAAAAACAAAAGACTGGCGTAAGTGTATTATTAAATTTATGGTTTGCACATTTGTACAACGGGTTATAGTTCCAGTTTTTTCCTTTCTTAAGCTTTTTTTTTTTTTTTTTTTTTTTTTTTTTTTTTTTTTTTTTTTGCTTTAAGAAGGATTTTTTACAATACAAATATGATCAATAATTTTTGATTGACGAAGACAAGAAAAATAATAATCAAATCAAAAAAATGTATTATATTTTTTATTTATTGAGCAGGATTACTTTGAACTGGATAATATAAGTTATTGATGGATAAATAAATACTTTTTGAAAAATTTGAAAAAAAGTTTATTTTTTGATCAGACCTTGTATACTGGAAAACACTAAATATATAGTTGAAAAAAGCTAAAAAGTGCTAACTGATAAACAAAAAATTTGCATCTATATCAACTAAACTATATGTTAATTTAGCTGAAGAGTCGTTGTTTAGCTTCGATAGTGAACGGACGTGTTTGTTTTATTGATCGCAAAGTAAAAAAAAAAAAAAAATATAACGGGATTAAGTAAAAACCGTAATAGGTGAACAGAGTGTTTTTGTTTAAAAGAAAAATTTTGTGACATTTTTTTAAATACTGTTTTAAATTATAAATAAAAAATAGAAACAATTAATTGCATGAGTGCACCTATCAGATGTAATTCTGAAAAAGAGCTTAGCTCCGGTAGAAAAAATCTTTGGATTTCAGAGGAAGAATCTGTGAAAAAATCACTGGAAAATTTCCTGTCTCTAAGAGATAGGAAACGCCCGCGATCGTGTTCGCCAAATATTGTTGTTACAACTGAAGACAAAACATCTTCCGGTTTAATTGTTGATGATAAGCCAAAAACCCAAGTAGGCATGGACAGGTACATAACCGTGGTTAAGAGACAGCGAAGCCCCAAATCAGCTCAAATATCATCTAAACCGAAAATTTCTAAAGATGATAATAGGACTTCGGCAACGGATAATAATAGGTTTGCTATACTGCAAACAGATGAGCCAACTATATCTAAAAAAACCTTTAAGCCGCCACCAATATATTTGCGAGAGCCTACCTCTAGTGACCTGGTAAAGCAACTTATTGCGGCAATCGGCAAAGACACTTTTAACGTAACATCGGTTAAGCACGGCGGCATAAATGAAACAAAAATCCAGGTAAACAGTGAAAATGAATACCGAAAGTTGTCTGACGTTCTAGAGAAGGAGAAGCGATCATTTTACACATATCAGCTTAAAAGTGCCAAAGGTATTCAGGTCGTTATAAAAGGTATTGACCCTTTTGTTGACACGAATGAGGTTAAAACCGGACTAGAAGACAATGGCTTCAAAATTAAAAATGTGGTTAATATTAGAAACCGTGAAAAAATTCCTCAACCCATGTTTAGGGTTGAATTGGAACCTAGAGATGTTCTCCTGAAAAAGAATGAAGTGCATCCAATTTATAACCTCAAATATCTTTTGCATCGTAAGGTTACCGTTGAGGAGCCTCATAAGCGGTTAGGGCCCGTCCAATGCCTAAACTGCCAAGAATTTGGCCATACTAAGGCCTATTGTAAGTTGCCCGCAGTTTGCGTTGTGTGTGGTGAACTTCACGGTACATCACAGTGCAAAAAACCTAAGACTGACGCGAGCGTTAAAAAATGCAGTAATTGTGGAGGTAACCACACTGCAAACTACAGGGGTTGTCCTGTCTATACTCACTTCAAGAGATCAATGACAAATAGGCCATCAATTTTAAATATGCCACCCCAGCAGTCTAACACCATTTCTACAACCAATTTCTCCCAGGTACGCCAGCCAACCAGCCATATACACGTGCAAAACCCCCAACAAATTTCTTATGCGAATGTGGTAAAATCCGATAAACCAAACTTGAATCAGGAGCCCAAGCCTCAAAACTCCGACCAAAATTTTAGCAATCTTGAGGCAACTCTGCAGACTCTTGTTCAATCTATAAATACATTTACGGTTTCCATGACGAACATGATGCAGGAAATGCTGAAAATGCAATCCACTATTTTGCAGGCAATTTTAAAAAAATGAATTGGTTGAAAATATGTTTCTGGAACGCAAACGGCATTCGCCAACAAAAAAATGAACTTGAGCACTTCCTTATGGAAAAGCAAATCGATATAATGTTGATTGCTGAAACCCATTTGACAACCAACAGTTACTTCAAAATTAATGGGTACGCATTATATGACACTAAAGATCCCCGCGGAAGATCTTGCGGAGGATCGGCAATTCTAATAAAATCCAGAATTAAGCACTATTTAATGAACGAGACACGTGAGGAGTATATCCAAGCAACTAATATATGCATTGAATATTTTCATGAAAAAATCGTTATTTCCTCGATTTACTCACCGCCCCGATTTTCAATAACAGAAAGCCAATATTCAAATTTTTTCAAATCACTTGGGCCTCGATTTTTAGCGGCTGGCGACTATAACGCTAAACACACTTTTTGGGGATCACGCTTAATTACCTCGAAAGGCCGTGTGCTTTTTGACACCGTTTCCAAAATGGGCTTAGATGTGGTTTCAAGCGGACACCCCACTTATTGGCCGACAGACCGACGAAAGATCCCAGACGTTATAGATTTTGGAGTTGCGAAAAATTTTCCTTTAGAGTGGATGCAAGTGGAGCCTTCATTAGATTTGTCATCAGATCACTCTCCCACTATAATCTCTGTTTCGTTCCCCCAAGAGATTGGCTCACCGTTGACTGTCAATAGAGTTAATTGGTTAAAGTACAAAAAATTTTTGAGCACACATTGTACTGAAAATATCGCCTTGAGAACGCCTGAGGATATTGATGTGTCAATTAACAATTTTTCTGAAAACCTCAAACTGGCCGTACAGCATGCTACCACTAGTCATTTAAGACCTAGAAACGAGAGCAATAGAACTTATTCATCTGAAATTGAGCAACTTCTGTCAGAAAAAAGAAGAGTCAGAAGAGAGTGGCAACTTCGCAGGTCGCCCCAGCTTAAAGCTAGGCTACGGGAATGCATAACTCAGCTAAGAAATCTGCTTGAAGTCCATAGAATGGCTTCCCTTAAAACATATTTGGAAAGCCTTGATGGTACCCCTCAATCTGATTATTCCTTGTGGAAAGCGACAAAAGGTTTAAAAAGACCCGTAATAGGTAAGCCACCTTTGCGAAATTCAACTGGCGACTGGGCAAGAAGCGATTCTGAAAAGGGAATGTTGTATGTCGATCATTTGCGAAACGTTTTTATCACAAATGATTCAGAGAATAATACAGCGGAATTACCACCATATGTTGTTAGACCTCCTGTGTCTTTGAGATTTAATTTTCAAGATGTCGAAAACGTTATCGGTAATACAAACCCCATGAAAGCTCCAGGCATTGATCAAATTACTGGTAAAATGCTTGAACAGTTACCTCGTGTAGCAGGGTTCTACTTTTTATTTTTAACGCCATTTTACGCCTTGAGTATTATCCTGCAGAGTGGAAGGTCTCAATGATTACTATGATACCCAAGCCAGGGAAGGATCTGACTAAGGTAGAATCATATAGACCAATAAGTCTTTTACCAACAATTTCAAAACTATTTGAAAAATTGTTAATGGCGAAGTTGAGTCCAATATTGAACAATGTGGGATGCATCCCTGATCATCAATTTGGTTTTCGGGCTAAGCATAGCACCATAGAACAAACGCACAGACTAGTCAATGTCATAAGACAAACCTTTGAGGCGAAGAAGTACTGCTCAGCTCTTTTCATTGATATTTCTCAAGCGTTTGATAAAGTGTGGCACGACGGCTTAATGCACAAAATAAAGCTAAATTTGCCTGCAAATACACACAAGCTTCTGGAAAGCTACTTATACGGGCGGAAGTTTGTTATCAGAGAAGGCGACTTTATTAGCCCAACTCAGCCAATCAAGGCAGGAGTTCCCCAAGGCAGCATACTGGGGCCTACTTTATATTTGATTTACGCCTCTGACATGCCAACGACATCTGGAATCCACACTTCTACCTTTGCAGATGACACAGCGTTTTTGAGTGTTCATGAAAACCACCATTTAGCATCACGAAATTTACAGGAATATACTTCAATATTAGAGAAATGGCTAAAACTTTGGAAAATCAAAGTTAATGAACAGAAATGTACTCATGTTACATTCACACTGTGTAGGCAAACATGTCCGCCTATCCAAATTAACAACTCACCTATTCCGCAGCACAACGAAGTCAAGTACCTTGGTATTCACCTGGACCGTAGGCTAACATGGAAGTCTCACATTGAAGCAAAGGTCACTCAGTTAAAACTAAAAGCAGCGCAGCTAAATTGGCTTATGGGCAGAAATTCGGCACTGAAATTAGATTGCAAACTTTTGTTATACAACGCAATACTAAAGCCTATATGGTGCTACGGAATTCAGTTATGGGGCACCGCCTCAGCGTCAAACATTGAAAAAATCCAAAGGCGACAAAACAAAATTCTACGAACGATTACTGCAGCTCCATGGTACGTAAAAAATTCACGAATTCATAACGATCTGAGTGTTCCGCTGGTAAAAGAAGAATTTTCTAAGTACGCGACAAGGTATATCAGTAAACTGGAACTTCATCCAAACCCTCTTGCTCGCAATATACTTAATTTTGGCGGCCACACTCGGCTTAAAAGAAGGGATACCGCTGCCACCATCAGATTGCTCAATAGGTGATTTTACCGAAATAGCTCCCGCATAATAAAACTTTTTTGTCTAGCATTGGCCGGACTTAAGAATTACATTTTTTAATTTTAAATTTAGTATTAAGATTTGAATACTTATTGTTAGTTCATTTTGAAGATTCAATAAATAAAAAAATGCTTAAAAAAAAAAAAAAAAAAAAAAAAAAAAAAAAAAAAAAAAAATTTAGCTGAAAAAATTCAAACATGGCCACACTGATTGAGACTGACAATGCAAATTAAGACTATCATCCCCCTTCAAACAGGTTTTGCCTTGGCGTACACCAAACCAGCGCAATTTGTTTAATGCTGCATAGAGGAGAAGGAGTCCCTCGTTTGTTATAGCAAACAAAACTCTAGAAAGCCGCATGATTTATGTTGTGTTGGACTTCCGATACCCGTGGCAAGGAATAAAATTGGCAGAACGTTGCAGCAAAGCCCTCGGAAGATTCATGGGTGCAGATCTCTAACTAATGATCATGGTTGAGATGCTAGCCTTAGCTGAAATGTTCTGGCTGCGGTTTAAACCTAAAATCGCAGGAAGATGAATTAGTTACCTAGTTTATTAGCTTAGTGTAGCCCAATTTTTGGGATGCAGTTGTCTTGCAACAGACGAGTTCAGGATTAATTCAGTGGTACCGAAAGGCTCCGTTCTTTCTCCTACCCTATTTCTTATTTTCCTCCAACCCTATCCACTCTTTCGCGGATAACAGCAGAATTTGTCACTCATACTATTTTAGTTATAGGCCCAGCCTAAAAGAGATCGCTGCCAAGAGGCTAAATATGAATGATTCACTGAATAGTGATCTTCTATTAATCTCCGTAAAAACAGGGTCGCCTTTAACGCTCGTAAGATCCACACAAACAAACGACCACAAATGCTGCTTCATCTGTACTCATGGATGGTATAAATATTGAGGAATCGGAAGCTCTTGATGTTCTTGGAATGAAGATACAGTGTGATGTTCGCTGGACTGAACACATTTTACATATCTCTAAAGAAGCATTCAAGTGCCTAGGGTTTCTAAAACGATGTAAGATATACTTCACTTCAACTGATCTCTTTATACCACCTATATCCGACCAAAAATGGAATACAACTCTCATGTTTGGGCCGGTGCCTCAAAGTCTATTTTGGGGTTACTCGACAGTGTGCAGGAGAGGGCGAAGAAGCTTATCGGTGACAGTAGAGTATCCAACCCTATTGACTCACTGGAGCATCGACGCTGTGTGGGGTGCGTTACTCTGTTCTATCGTTACTTCAATGGATTTTTTGCTCTGACGAGACTAGGGATCTTGTTCCTGAAACTCGCACATTTTTACGTAGCGCGCGTGCATTGTTCAGAGCTCATCCATTTGTGGTCAATTGCCCAGGGAATCGTACTACGCATTACAGAGAGAATTCATTTTTCAGCCGTACGCTCCGCCCGTGGAATAAGTTACCTGCTGACGTGTTTCCTGTCTGTTATAACGTTGAAAGGTTCAAGTCAAATGTTCACAAATACTACTCCTTCTTTCCTCCTCCTCACAACTTATTTTCCTAGTTCTGGTACAATGAACTACATATGTAGGGGTCATCCCCTGAGTACTGGTCCAAGTTAAAAAAAAAAAAACAGATGCCTGTACTGTGAAGGAACCAGGGGTGGTAGTTGGACGGGTGATTTCGTTAAGGTTTTTTGCTCTTAATGGGATTCGGTCTACCAACTCAATATGCCTTTTCTTTCATTGACTGTTGGTAAATTGCATACACAGGAGGGACTAGAAGAGGCCTGAACTCTTAGCAAGTGGTTTGTCTACATGGCTACAAACTTATTGCAAAAAGTTGCAACTTGTGTGAGCTTATCAAGCCACACGAGGGCGCTGGTTAATATTGAATAATTCACGCCGTGGAGTTGGTACAACTTCAGATTAGCCGTCATGGCAGCTGCTAGTTTAAATCAATGTCACAACTGTTTACACTATAAAGATTTAAAATTCTCAAAAAAAAAGATGAAAAAAATAATAATAAACAGCTTTTTTATCTTTCCAGCTGTCTATATGTCGACATTTCATAAGAGCTACCCAAATCATGAGTAGACTTTGGAAATTTTTGAAAGAAATGCTCAAGCATTTAGCTTTATATCCCAATAATCTGAATAAATTATTAAGAATCTAAAAATAAATATGTTTTAATAATACCTGTAAAAAACACTACTTTTCCTTACACCTTTCAAACAAATGAACAAACATTGGTTGTTGTTGTCGATGTATAGACAGCTGGGAAACATAAAAAAGCAAGCTGTTTATATTTTTTTGATTGGTATGAATATTAGTCGCTAATATAGTGAATAAAATAAAATTGTTTAATGAAAAAACTAAAATAAAATAAATAATTAACAAATAATAACACATATTTATTTATTTATTTTATTTACTTTATTTATTTAGTAACTATACGGTTGCAAAGTAAATTTGCAAAGTATAGGATACACAGCATGGGCGGGGTAACAAAGACCATAATGCCCAAGGTGTCAACAGTACTTTTGTAGCGTCGCTGTGGCGGGCTATAACGACCTATGCCTTCACATTAGAAGTTTCCACGTCGTTAACAATTAATAACCTCTAAAAAAACTGATAACCAATACAGTTAGTTGAGGTAGGCAGTTAACCACTGCGAGCGAGACGCACAACTCTCGAATACCAAACAACAAACACAAGCCTGACCGCACTTAAGAAATAATTACGATGACGCGAGAGCTGTTCTTCAGCCCAGAGCTGCTTTACGACTGAAAATAACAAATAACGAGTGATTTTTTTGCTATTATCTTTTTGGCAACACTAGTTTTGACAGCTCACGCACGTTTTGTATCTTGTGTCACTGTCAAACATCTTCAGTTTGGTCTATAATTTAATCATGAATCGTCTTACAAACGAACAACGCTTGCAAATTATTGAATTTTATTACCAAAATGCGTGCTCTGTTAAGAAACTTCATCTTCCATTTTATGGTCAGTTTAATCGACCTACTGAGGCTTCTATTCGGGCTATTGTAAAAAAATTTCGCACCAAATTTACATTGTTGGACATTAAACCACCAACACGCTTGCGTAGAGTGCGAACTGAAGAAAATATCGCAGCCGTATCGGCCAGTGTTGGTGATGACCGTGAATTATCGGTTCGGCGCCGTTCACAGCAATTGGGCCTCTGTTACTCTACTACGTGGAAAATTTTGCGGAAGGATTTGGGTTGAAGCCTTATAAGATACAGCTGGTGCAAGAATTGAAGCCAAACGACCTACCACAACGCCAAATTTTTGGTGAATGGGCTCTTGAAAACTTAGATGAAGATCCACTTTTTTATCGAAGAATTGTGTTCAGCGACGAGGCTCATTTCTGGTTGAATGGATACGTGAACAAGCAAAACTGCCGTATTTGGAGTGAAGAGCAGCCAGAAGCATTGCAAGAGCTACCAATGCATCCACAAAAAACAACCGTTTGGTGCGGATTATGGGCTGGCGGCGTATTTCTTCAAAGATGATGCGAATCACAACGTTACTGTGAATGGTGAGCGCTACCGCGCGATGATAACAAACTTTTTTTTGCCCAAAATGGAAGAGCTTGACTTGCATGACATGTGGTTTCAACAAGACGGTGCCACATGCCACACAGCACGCGAAACAATGGACCAATTGAGAGGCGAGTTCGGTGAACAATTTATTTCACGCTTGGGACCAGTCAATTGGCCGCCCAGATCGTGCGATTTAACGCCTCTAGACTATTTTTTGTGAGGCTATGTTAAGGCTAATGTCTATAGCGACAAGCCCGCTTCGATTGACGCACTGGAAGCCAACATTGCCAACATTATTCGTGAGATACCGGTCGAAATGTTGGAAAGAGTATGCCAAAATTGGACTAAGCGGATGGACCATTTGAGGCGCAGCCGCGGCCAACATTTGCATGAAATAATCTTCAAACATTAAATTATATCGACCCAACTATCGATCCAAATAAATATTTCATGCATTTTTCTGAATTTTATGTGTTTTTTTTTTTTTTTTAATTTTCGATAGTTCTTATAAAATCACCCATTACAGTAGTTCAACATACTCTTTCGATTATTTCTCTATGTCGCATATTCGATGTACTCCTTAAATTTATAATGTCTGGCCACCTTAGGCATTTAATGCTGGTATTTTTGAAATAAATAAAGTTTAAATGATTTAAGCAACTTTTTACAACAACTTAATTTCTGAATGATACTTCACAATTTTGGAGAGGGAGTAATTTGCCATTAAGAGTAGTACCCTCTTAATTTTACTTTCGATCCAAAAACCAAAAATGTTTCCAACTTAAAAAAGAAAACTGTGTTGTTGTTTTGTTCCTAAAATATGGTTTTCCTTTCTGAATTTCTATTAAAATTCATGTTTATTGCAAATGTTTTAAGTAAAAATCATGCAATATGCGTTCTTATTTTGCATCAACGAATAAATGCAAAAAAAAAAAAAAACTAAAAACAAAATCTTAGACAGTAATTGTTTTGGAAACTTTGCAGCTTGAAATGTTGAAAATTAAAATAAATTCAAACCAAACTAAAACAAAACTAAAGGTTCTTGGTATTATAATTATAAATTCCTTTGCTTAATAGCTGAGAAGGAATTAGTTTTAAGTTTTTGTTTTATATACAGTATATAAGCACACACATTTATGTGCAACCACACAGTAAATAATTCTCCTTCAAAGCATAAACAAACCGCATACATTTAGAAAATTACTGATTCAAAAAGAACATTTGCCGAGAAGTAAGCGGAGTGAACAAGTTTTCCTAAAAGGAAACAAAATTTTAATAAATAAATCTGCCATAAAAATGCATTTTTCCCCAAAACAACAACAGCAACAAATGCAACAGCTAACTTTTCTTTACCACATCCTTTGCGTGCGAGAAAATACTGTGCTGTTACGAGTATTATTGTTTTTTTTTTTTTGTTTGTTTTATTTTTAAGATTTTTTTCTTCACAAACATTATTTTGCATGCTGCCGTCTGCTTGCTCCTGCTGTAATAAAATTATTATTATTTCTTTTTTTTTTTTTTTGTTTTAATATTTTTTGTTACAATTATTTGGGTCAATGTGATGCAAGTTTCTGCGCAAAAAATCAACTAAAAGAAAAGTTTTTAGATGTTTTGGCAAAAAGAACGAGGAAAACTGTTTTTAAAGTATTAACTGTAATGGCTGTGCGAGCATAAAAAATTATTTTCACTTGACACAGCCAATAGGAAAAGTCTCTTTCGAAACCATTACATGATTGTTAGAAATATAACAGCATAAAATATTTACATGAAAAATTTTGTTTAGGTTTCTACTTGTCAGAAATATTTACTGCTTAAAAGTTTTGAAAAAAGAACGAATCAAAATTATGAAACCATGAATTTACAATTTTTTTTTATTATTATTATTATAATATACTAAACACTAACACAAAGTGGTATTATAAACAATAAAATGGTAATAAATATAAATACCCTGCAGTACTCGTAGTTAACCTTTATGTGCTCAGAAGTCTACTTTTGTACTAATTTTGATTGGATTAGCGAATAAAAACTAAAAACGTCAGTAAAACAATTTGAGGTTTTTGATAGCTTCCAAAAATCTGATTTTAAGCAGATTTAAATGTTAATGTTGCAAAAATAATTATTTCGTAGGTGATAAAGGGAACTTTTTGCATTTGTACACTGAAAAATATTTGCTTCATATTTCAAATGAACCCAATTCATTAAATAATTTTCATTAACGGAATGAAAAATTACGTTCCATCAATGAAGATTCATAGCATTAATGAAAATATTCATTCAAATTGATTCATTAGGTTTGATAATTTCATTGGATTTGTAATAAAAAATTTTTGAACGCTGGGTGACAAATTTTAGAGATTTAGTAAAAGTGAGATGATAAATATATTACAAACAGGGCTGGGCAGTATTTGAAATACTTGTATTTGAAATACGTATTTAAAATACAAATACGTATTTTGTATCTGTATTTCAAATACACGACCGGAATGTATTTAGTATTTTGTATTTCAAATACATAACTTAATAGTATTTTGTATTTTGTATTAGGTTAGACTATGTACATTCGAACCACCCGTACTGGTCATATATCAGAAGTGATTTTTAAATTATTCTTGTCACAAGGTTATCTTTCGATTAAAGTAAATTTTAGGTCCATTTAGGAAATCATCTTTATTTTATTACATTTTAAATCTCTCTAGCTCTTTAAAAACACCCTTTTATTTAGAACAATATTTTTTTAAAACAATAAATAATTTATTTTCTTCTTCTATGTTACAATTCCAGGTAAAACAATTAGTTAAAAAACCCATATCATGGTTGCGTGTTCGTGATGGTCATATCTTAACTGTAGATCAAACCACATTTATAGCCGATCAGAGATTTCAATCGGTGTTTACCGTAAATCCGGAAAGATGGTCATTACAAATCAAATATGTGCAGCTTAAGGATGCTGGCATTTATGAATGTCAGGTATCCACGGAACCAAAAGCAAGTGCGATAGTGTATCTGCACGTGGTTGGTGAGTACAAATTAGAAGAAAACTGTTTTATAGAAGATAACACGGCTAAAAAGCACTCTAAAGAATAACGTGATAACACCGAAAAAATATTGTTTATGTTCAATAATGAAATTCAATTAAACAATGAATTGCTTCAGAGGAATTCGTGGAATAAAAAAAAAAACACGTCGATAGGAAAACTAAAAATAATATTTATTGCTGTCAATGTAATGCCTAGAATGAAATTATTGTAAATAACGATAATAGTCAAATTACTCCGCAAATATATCAATACAGAGACCATAATCTAATCATACATACATGTACGACGTTGCTTTCCCCGTTTTTCCGAAATTCGAGGCTTTATTGTAAAAAACTGGTTACACATTTATGACTCAGTATATTGTCCGTTGCTGGCTACTACATTCTTCCATATTTCGGCGAGCGTACCGGTCCAGCGTTGGATCTAGTCATATTTTGAAGTAATCCACGAATAGATACAATTTTTAACTTTTTCATAACACCGGTAGTACTGGTCAGCCAGATCGTGTGCCATGTGGGGCCGTGGGTGGGGTAGAACTTCCCATTTCAAAGTTTCCCAATATATCTTGACCATTTTCCTAACAGAAAACTTCACTTCTAGGAGCTACAGTTGAAGAAAGCAGAAGTATTCTAGCAGTTACTTGCTTCAACTCCGTTTAACTACAGATTTGATTACAATAGCCAAAATGTCCTTTAAATAAAATTAGTTTTTCTTTATCACAGAGAGCTGCTTTTTACAGCCCTGGTTAATTTTAGCTTAAATTTGATTCAACTACTCTAATGTATTTCGCCATAACTCGAGAATGGCTTCACAAATATTATTAAGCAAAACGCAAAAAATAAGCTACAATATTGTAAGTTAAAAGTTTCATAAATGTAAATGTATGTGTGCCATTATTGCTTTTTAAAAATTATAAAAACTTATATCTAATATCTTCTTCTTATATATAAATTTTTGCATTTAAAAAAAATTGTTAAATGAAAAATTTGGTTTTAATTTTTAGTTTCTGAATAACTACGAAACAATGAAAGATGGTGAAAAAGATTTACATCAGTACTTGCCTTTACGGCCTTATCTGATGATGGACCAATTCCACGGAGTGAATTATTCACGTAGCCCCGTGTGGCTTACTAGGCTAACACAGGTAGCAATTTTTGCCACATGTTTGTAGCCATACGAACACCTTCTTGTTGTTGAGGAGTTCGAACCTTCTAATCCCTCCTGCATGCAATTTCCTAGTAATCAATGGAAGACAAGTCTTAATGAGTTGGTAGGCCGAAGTCCACTAAGAGCATCAGCCTTTCAACCAACTCACCTGTCAATCATCACCATTACTTCCTTACAGTACAGGTATCTGTTTTAAAGACAACAGACCCTCGTTAGTCCCCGATAAAAATACCCAACAATTATCACTGATACTAACTCCCCATTCCTGCGTTTTAGGTTTAAACCACAGCCAGAACGTTCCAGCCAAGGTAGGCGCTTCAATCATGATCAACCCAGGTTGAACTGCAAGCAGAACTACCCGGGGGCAATAGTGATCCCCGTTCTGCCAATTTATACCCTGGGTAAGGGTTGTGGAAGGCAACACAATATAAGCTATGCGGCTTCCTAGAGTTTGATTTGCTACAACAAACGAGGAACTCCTTCTTCCCCTCTTAACACGAAAAGCAGAATGCCCTGGTTAGGAATACGCCAAGCAAAACCTGTTCCACGGGGGGAGTGAAACATAGAAAAGAAATTAATAAAAAAAAATTTTTTCAAAGTTCTCCAATAAAACTTGAAAAAAGTAAACTTTTTTCTTAAAATATTTCGTTTGCGAAAGCAAAACAACAAGTGCATTATTTTAAATTTTTGTTCGCAGTGGTGACGTTTTCTTTCGCATTGTCGTGACTTGTCGCATAGAAGTGTGTTGGAGCAACGAAAATCAGTTTTTTTTCGCTTAGACTGCGAATTAATATGATTCTTCTAGCTTGTGAAACAGGCTGTAAAAAATTATCGGAATGAATACATTTTTTACTTCAGGAACGAAATAAATATTTTCTAACAAAATGATTTTATATCGAAAAACTTGTAAATTTTTGGTTTGTTGAAGAACCAAATAAAAAAAACCGTTTCTGTGCCTCGTTTCTGTAAGATTAGTGAAAAGTTTATCGCATCGAAAACTATGAAACATAAAATTCCATCGTTTCTCGACTATCGAGAAAAACAGCCTTTCTGTATATTAAATCGAAAAGAGGCAATACTAGTTACGTCTTTATTGGAATATTTCCATTAAGCAGCTGTCAAAATGCAAAAAGTAAACAAATAAGATGAAGAATATAGGAAAAATTTATCAAACAAAAAGAAAATTTAAGAAACAAATGTTTAGCAGTGAATAAAACAATTGAATTTAGTGTTATAAATAAAATAAAATTGTGTCAATCAATAACACGTTTCCATAAATAAAAACACATTCAAATCGTAAATAAATTTCATAAAAACTTTCAATAAGCTGACCAATATGACCGGCGAAACATGTTGCGCATTTACAGACAGAGATTAAGGGCTGCAACCGACCCTTTTTTAGTTCCTGAACCGATGAGGGAAGCTTCTCGCATTCGAGACAGGCTAAAATTAAGATTTTGCAATTAAATTTTTAATTTATCATACTGTATGTATGTACATAAATATTAAGAAATAAAGAAAAAACCAAAAAAATGTAATTCATAATTTTTATATATTTATTATATTATATCTTTCAATTTTCTAAAATAAAAAGAAGAAATGAATAATGAACTACATTCAATATCTGCCGTATTCATAATAAATAATTTACACATAACAAAGGTTTAATTGACAAATTTTGTGTAAAAATATGTATGTCACGTAAGCTTTTACTAATTGCAAATTATTTTTTATGAATACGACAATATGTGTATAAATATTTAAAAACTTTACCTTTTCTACACTTTTTGCATTCATTATGTCAATTATATATTTTTTAAATTTATAACTTCCGCAACTCTTTTATTTGTGAAAAGTTTTGACAGCTCTAGCGAGAAACTTCTCGCAAAGTTTTAATACAGAAACAGGTTTACTCACAAGCTTCCAATGAATTACGTCAAAAAAACTATTTTGGCAGATATTTCTCGCTTCTCAAAGATACAGAAACATTTGTGTGAGAAACTCCATTTTTTGTTTCAATTCGCATAGTTTCTCTGTCAATTCCTTTGTTTCTTGTGAGAAATTTCTCGATGCGAGTAATACAGAAACGAGGCACTGTTTCCAAATGGAATTAAATTCTGTGGTATGGTTGGTAAACTTTCTTGAAAACTAAGTAAACCATGTTCGCAAGGAGTCCAGCAAATCAATCACAAGAACTTAGGGGCATAAAAAATATTTCAAAATCGTGTAATTTGCGAATAAATTTCCAAATACAAAATATTTCAAAATCGTGTATTTTGCGAATAAATTTCCTCACTCTTTAAGAGCTTGCTTCACAACATTTAAAACGCTTGACAAAATATAATTATATACTCTATTAGTAATTCTTTAGATTAACTTATTAGCTTTAAACGTAGTGCATTATAGCTCCTCCACAGCGCCAAAATAATTATTATAATTCTTTATGCATTGTAAACTATCAGTATTTTATTGCAAACATGAGTTGGCATTAATTATTTTAATTTCCTTCCTTTGCTGTTTCTTGTTTTACTGCAGAACCGAAAACGGAATTGATTGGTGCACCAACACGTCATGTGAAAGCCGGAAGTCAAGTAAAACTATTGTGCATAATTAGTCAGGCATTGGAGCCACCGTTATTCATTAATTGGTTTTATAATCAAAAGCAAATATATTTACATAATCATAAAGGATGGCATACAGAAATTGAACGAATTGAATTACCGCCGGATACAACAACAACAACAACCACATCAACAACGACAACAACAACTACAACCACTACCACTTCCACAACAACACCGACAATAACAACAACAACGAAATCCTCGGCTGCTTTAGCTTCAGGGCCATCATCATCATCATCATCATCATCATCATTAAAATTATCTACAACTGCTTCATCAATGCTAAACGGAAGTGAAATTTCTGCAATGCATGTATTTACATCAATTACACCACAACAGTCATTAAATGATGGCAATCTTTTAGAATTGGTGTCAGAATCAACATACAATAACTACCCCAAGTTAATAAAACCTGAAGCCGCATCAATATCAACTCCACTCAAAACAGTAGCGACAATACAGCCGGAGACAAATATAACGGCAACAACAATGACAGCAACAACATTGCCGCCAGCTTTACAAGAAACAACATCATTTGATTATACAACTGACGAGAATAATGATGACTATGAGGAGGACTCTAAAATAAATCCCTCGGCATCAACGTTTGAAACAGCTGAAGCCATGGCAGCTGAACGAGGTTACATGATGCTGTCGTCGCTGATGACATTTACTGATGTTAAACAGATAACGGTAATTGATTTCATATTTTACTCCAAACTTATTGTTAATATTAAAGCTGTCATAATTTGCGTATGTTGGCAAAACTTTTACAACTCAGAATTAAGACAAATACAAAGAGTCAACATCACCGAAACTAATTTCCAATTTTAACACATTTTGCTTGACTTTGAATGGCAAAAGAATTTTAAATAGAAGCATGTAAATCTACTCGTATGCTCGTATTTATTCCTTTAGAAAAATTGCTTCGCAAGACTAATGACATACAAACAAATTCGTAAACCAAAACCAAACTTGTAACATAACGAAGAGAAATTTCTCACACAAAATATGATTTAAAATTTTTTAGCTAAAAATTTGATTATTATTTTTCTTATCTTCTGCAATCAAAAATTATTGATCACAGCAAATTTGTATTGTAAAAAAATCTTCTTAAGAAAAAACTTAAAAAAGAAAAAAAAAAACTTGAACTAAAAATCCAATCTACAAATATACAAAAAATCAAATTAAAAACAAGTTCAACAAAAATACGCGAGTATATGGACCGATCAGTGGCTGTGTTCTGTAACTTTGGCGAGAAGTTCTCGCGTCGAAAACTTGTGAAACAAATTATTCCATCGTTTCTCGAAAAGTGAGAAAAAACTGCGTCTGTAACTCATGTCGAAAACTATCTAAAGCGATTACGTCGTTACGTTAAAAATGTCTGAAAATATAAAACGATGCCGACATGCAATTTTAAAAATGAAAGCGCAAGCCACAATTAGTACCGCCGCCGACCAAAAATTACTAAAGTTAAGAAATATTGTTCGGCGGCGTCATACTATAACCGCCGGCTGTTCTAGAAAATGTCTGGTATGGCTCTAACGTTTACATTTTATTTGTAAATACATGCATACATACTTATGCGCAAAATTTTGTAAAATTAAAAAACAATTACAATTTGTGAATTCTGAAAAAAACATTATAAAAGTGTTACAATATACTTTGTTGGGTCGGAAATTAAAATTGTAGAAATTTCAAACTTATATTAGTATTAGCATTCCCTTAAAACTTGTTGTGTGAAGGGTATAAAAATTAAATAAGTTAAAATAAAAAAATGGTCATTCTAAACTGTGTAAATATATATGTGAAACTTAATTTAACTGCAAAATACTTATTTTTTAGCATTATTATTCATTTAATGATGATTATTGTTATTTGGAATACTATCTCACAGCCTTTTTATTTGCGAGAAATAAGCGGGAAATTGTTTCGCAAAAGTTTTACAGACACAGTTTTTCTGTAAAATGGCGAGTAATTTCCTTACGTGACAGCTATTACTCACCAAGAAAAGTTATAGATACAGTTTAGTGAGAAAAGCAGCTGGTTGTTTCAACTTTGTTTCATTTCACACGTTTCAGTCGAAAAGTTTCTCGTGGCGAGAGTTACAGAACACAGCCACAGAGATCAGATATTTTCGTTTTCTGTATTTTAATAACTTGCTTTTATAATCACAATTGCTTTTAAGCAAAATAAGGTTTTTTTGGTTAAAGAAACGGTTTAGTCTATATCTCAGGTAGCGGAAATTTTTATTTTGTGTATTTTTTTATAACCAGAACTGCCTTTAACCAAAAAAAAAGTTTTTTCATCGAAAAATATGTTTGCGCTATATCTATGGTATGTATGGACCGATATCGGAAATTTTAATTTTCTCTATTTGGTAACCTCCTTATATCACCAGAACTGCTTTCAAGCAAAAAAAGTTGTTTAAGTTCACTTATGCGGTATTTTCCTGAAAAAGTCGTTTTAGACTATATCTCGAGTATATATGGACCGATATCCGAATTATTAATTTTCTGTGTTTAAGTAACCTTCTTTTATAACTAGAATTGCTTTTAAGCAAAAAAAAAAAAAAAAAAAAAAAAAAAAAAAAAAAAAAAAATCAATGGAAAAACTGGTTGATACTATATCTCGGGCACATATGGACCGATATCGGAAAATTTTATGTTCTGTATATTAGTAACCTCCTTATACTACCACAACTGCTTTTAAGCCAAAAAAAAAGTTGCTTAAGTTCCCATGCGCTACATTTTCATGAAAAAATCGCTTTAGGCTATATCTCGAATATATATGGACCGATATCGGAAATTTTCATTTTCTGTGTTTTAGTAACATTTTTTTATAACCAGAACTGCCTTTAACAAAAAAAAAAAAAAAAAAAGTTTTTTCATGGAAAAATATGTTTAGGCTATACCTCTGGTCTGGACGGACCGATATCGAAAATTTTAGTTTTCTCTATTTGGTAGCCTCTTTATATTACCAGAACTGCTTTTAAGCAGTTATATAACCGCAATGCTTTTAAGCAAAAAAAAAAGTTATTTAAGTTCGCATACGCTACATTTTCATGCAAAAATCGGTTTAGGCTATATCTCGGATATATATGGACCGATATCGGAAATGTTCATTTTCTGTAACCTCCTTTCATACCCAAAACTGCTTTCAAGCAAACAAAAATTTTTTTATGGAAAAATCGCTTCAGGCTATATCCCATTTTCTGTATTTTAGTAACCTCCTGATATTACCAGAACATGTTCTAAGCAAGAAAAGTTGTTTAAGTTCGCTAACGCGACATATTCATGAAAAATCGGTTTTGGCTATAGCTCAATTATATGTACCCTTAACATTTTTGTAAAGGGTATAATAAAAATCGTAAGTAGAATTTGAAAAAAAACTTAGTTTTGCAAACACGGAAAGATTTTTTTTTAACACTAAAACTGCAAAGCTAATTTGCTTGACTGCAGTACCAGTCAGTATCTGTGGCAGGACTTGAACCAGGGTTCTTGAGCCTGTTGGGCGAGCACTCTGCCAAATCAGCCATCAAGTATAAATTGAAAGTTTTGCTGTCACAATATATAAAAAATATGCCCATTATTCTAGCCACATAGTTTAGCATTTATAACGAAAGTCTTACACTAATAAAATGAAATATATACTTTACATTTACTACACTGATTAGTACAGGGTGGCGCAAAAATAACCTTCCGATGTTTTTTGGCTGTAATTAAAAAAAAAAAAATGAAAAACTTTGATTCTTCTTGTGGATTATTTGGTCTTTTAATTTATTTACATCAAGTCGATAATATGATGTCATGTAGATTGTCATTTGAGCCCTTTTTATAGCATTTTCCATCACATTGGCCAAAACTTCCGGCGATATGTCCTCACATTCTTGACGGATATTGTCTTTAAGAGCTGCAAGAGTCTGAGGCTAGTTGACATAAACCCGCATCTTCAAAAAGCCCAAAAAAAAAAAAAAAAAAAAAAAAAAAAAAAAAAAAAAAAAAAAAAAAGGCTGTAGCGACCAAATCAGGCGATCTTGCTGGCCAGTGGAAATCGCCCAAACGGGAGATTAGGCGCCCGGGAAATGCATCCTTCAGCACATCGGTTGTGGCACGTGCAGTGTATGCCGTAGCACCGTCCTGTTGGAACCACTTGTTTTCCAATCCCACGTTGATCATTGCTCTGTAGCGCTCACCATTCACAGTTACCGTTTGGCCCGCGACGTTTTCGAAGAAAAAAAGGCCGATGACTCCTCCAGCGAAAACAGCACACCATACAGTGACCTTGAGCGGGTGTAATGGCTCTTCGTGGGTTACATGCGGATTTTCAGTGCCCCAGAAGCGTAAATTTTGCTTATTTACGTACCCGCTAAGATGGAAATGGGCCTCATCACTCATGATTATTTTTGATGAAAAATCATCTTCATTAATATTCCGCTTTCTGGAGCAGTGTAGCGTAACATTGTTTATTAGCGTGTATTTTGCATGTGTTAAGTACACAAAGGTCAAAACAGAACTGACATTAGGGGCCAATCGCAAAATTTATGGCATTTTCTGATAGGAGGATTACTTTTGCGGCACCTTGTACATATAGCGAAATTCTTTAATTTTAATACAATAGTTTTTCGTAAGAATAATGAAAAAATTTTCGCAACATTAACGAAGTTGTAAAAAATAATAAAATGGTGCCAAGAAGAAAGCTTCATCCCAATAATGAAGCTTTCATAACTAAAATGAAACTTTTCATGGTATTAACGAAAGAATGGTGGACGAAGTGTTTTCATTCCCATAACGAGAAGTTTTTCTTTCACAGAGTGGCATTGCGAGTATCGCTAAGAAATATATTTTTCAACTACATACGTATTAGATTTAATAATACTTTTAATGAGAATTAAAATTAATTTATTGTGTTTTCAATATAAAGAACAAACGGAAATTAAAAAGTAAGTTTTTTGTTATGAAATTACATTTAGTAGCCGCTTGCTCCAGAAAAAATTTTGTTGTTGGTTTAATATGTGCAATTATTTAATAAATAAATATTTGAATCAAATATTTATACAAATATAGCTGACTGATCAGCAGTTAAGTAATCCTTAGCTATTATATTATTAACTTTTAACTATCGCAAAAAAATCAACTTAAAATCTACTAATTAACGAGAAAGTTTTAGGTAGTTGTATGAAAGTTGGTTATAGACAAAGTTTTAGGAAATTAATTTTAAGTTAATTGAAAAGTAAAGCAGGATTTCGACATGTTGAAAAAGTGTATTTAAGTATGTATATATGTATGAGTGCATATAAACATACATTTCTACATATGTATATGTATTTGTATTTTTTTGCAATATTTTTAATTGTAAGTATGATTTTCTTTTTCCAATTACAGACTGCTGCATTAATTATTCCATCAGTACAAAAGCAAGATTCTGGAAATTACACATGCAGTCCTTCAAACAGTCAGCCACGGACAGTTGTGTTGCATGTCCTAAATGGTAAGAGTATTAATGCACAAATACACACACATATGTAATACATTCTGTTCGCATTTTATTATCAGTTCGGTGTTTTGCTTTTCCTTTCACAGTGTGTGAGAGTAGTTCTTTCATTTATACGTATTTATTTATTTTATTTTTTCATTTGTTATATTAATATTTCTACTTTGAGAGTGTTAAAATAAAAGCACTTTAATGAAATTAAATTGAACTTAAATTAATTTGAAAAATGAAAAGTCAATTTTATATAATGACAGGGAAAGAAATATTTAATTAAAATTGAAAAAGGTTATATAAGTATATATACAAAATATATATTTTTGATTTCGCGTATTTGTGCAAATCATCTGAATGTTTTAAATTTGTTAACCCATTTTGTGCCAATGGTCGACATCTCGACCACAAACTTTTATTGTTCTTTATAAAATAATTAGAGGTATTAGGTAGTGCAATTAAATTTATTTTTTTTTTATAAATAATTTAGTTTGTTGTTTTGGCTTTTCGATGCAAAGTGTTCTTCCTCGCCCCTCCCCCTGTTATAATCCTACCTGTGGGGGGCAAAAATTTACTAAAAATAGTCCGTTATTAAACTACTTAGAAATACTTGAATAAAATTGAAATATAGAAAACGGGTTATCGATTTAAACACCCAACAGTTTGAATAAATTATAATATAAACTTTATAATTTATCAGCAATCACATATCGTAATATTAAATGCAAACGGACGTAACTAGACTTTTTATTTTTTACAGCAGAATCAAAAAACCTTCTAAAATCAACAAAAATAATGATTTATTTGCAATTTTTATAAATTGTACTTAAGTTGCAGGAATTTATATATTGGTGAAGATATTTAACATTTTTTTTTCGAACATTTAAGCTTTTATATTGTCACATTTTACAGTTTTGGGGTTCTAAAAAGCCATATGTGAAAATGAATCCACAATGTGTCACTATTTGGTGTAGATTTTGGGCTGGAGGCATAGTCGAGTAATTCGTTTTTGAAAATGAGACTGATAGAACCATGACTGTTACTGATGATCGCTATGACGACGTGATGATACTGCCGAATTTGGATGATACGCATGTGCTCAATATGTGGTTTCAGCAAGATAGTGCTGTACTAGCATATAGCCCGAGATATTATTAGAGCATTTTTCTTTTTAAATTCTCAGCAATTTATTTAGATTGTTGGGATATAAAGTTGAATGTTTGAGAATATCTTTCAAAAATTTCCAAAGTCTACTGATGATTAGGGTAGTTCCTATGAAATGTCGACATATAGATAGCTGGGAAACATAGAAAACAAGCTATTTATAATTTTTTACTGGTATAAATGTTAGAAGCTTAAATAGCGAATAAAAAACTTAATTGTTACAATTAAGTTTCTTTTAAAACCGAGAACCACTTATTATTGGGACTATACACCCTAGTAAAACATACCCTTTAAATACGTTTGCCGCTATTTGTGTTTGTGTTGTGCTGTTGATGGCTGTAGCCGGCGGAAGCAAATTTGTACACCTAATAGTTGTAAATAAAGTCAACATTTGCCAATAAATTTGCGTTACTTGCAGCCTGTTGTATTACATGCAGGTTGGGTTAGGTTGTTCAGGCTGTCAGTTTCATGAAACCAGCCCACATGGGTCCTTTTCTCGTCGCGTTTGTGTTGCCTGGAATAAGATATATAACTTTAAGAATTATTCCCAACTGTGACATATTTCATTCCGGTTTTTTCATATTTCGTTTCAAGACAATTTCTTTTATTTTAAAACTGTGAACCACTTACTCGTATTATTGGGACTATATATCATACAGCCCTAATAAACTTTACCTTTTAATAGTGCTTGCCATTGTTTGTGCCTTAGTAAATAAATACTTTTTTTGTTTTGCTTTTATAATTACAGGTGAATATTCAGCTTCCGCGATTACGTCGGCTGCTTTAAATCTCCATTTTCAATTTAAATTCTTTACATTTAATTGGTCAATATTTGCGCTAATAGGAGGTTTATTAAAAAACTCACTACTTAATAAACAACATTTAATTAAACAGTACACTGGTGGTTAAATAATTAAAATAAAAAAATAAAAAAAATGGAAAATAATTTAAGTTATTTATTTAAATATTTTATAAGCTTTTTTTATGGAGAAAACAATATACTAATTAATAATGTCACTTGAAAAAATTAAATTCAAAATGAGACTGCCATTATTTGAAAAAAACATAATAATATATAATTTATATGTGAACATAAGTAGGTATAGACATGTATGTTTTCATTTAAGAGATTAATAGAATTTAACAATTATAAAAAACCGAAAATCTGTATATACATTAATTAATATATAAATTAATTAATACTCTGTTACCACATTTAATAAAATACTGTAATTAAAAAATAAATAATAAATACATTTAACTACTACACAAAACATAACTATATTAAAAAATAAAATTAAAAAAAAAGATATCAAACATTGATTAATTCACTTAAACTGCATTTTTATCTAAAAAAAATTATAATTTTCATACAGAAAATTAGAGCGTATAATTTTTTAATAAAATGTGAAATAAAATCTACAATTAATAATTTTATGACAGTTAGCAGAAAGAATACAAAGCACAGTGGGCCGATTTAGTAATCGCTATTGTGCCAACAAGTTTCAGGAAGCTTTGAAGAAAAGCAGCTTCCACTACGGCATAACAAAAAAACTATTTTCTCAACTGTTGTGAGTCAGAAGCCATTTCTTCCCCCAGCTAATAATATTGCAAAATAGCCACTATTTTTATCCAGGGGAAGAAGTGAGTTCTGACTCACAATACAGCATTTTAACTTTTCTCAACTTTTATTTTAACCTACATTTTCATCTACGACAGTGATCACCAAAAATCATGTTTTTGCTTGATTAACTCATACATTAAAATTTGTAATCAACAAAAATCAGGCAACAAAGTTCAACGCTGAGTAAAATCAAGTCGTCTTGTAAACATTCTAAATTTGTATTCAGCAGAAATCAAGCAACAAAGATTAATGCTGAGTAAAATCAACTCGCGTTGTAAATAAAGGGTGGTTAAATTTCAAGGGCCGATGTTGATTTTGAATAAAACACAAACTATTTAGGAAATTATTGTAATTTTATTTTATTATGATATATTGGTATTACTCAATTATGTCTGGAACAAAAGGGCGCCACGATCACGGTGGCACACCTCCATCCGATGGTCCAAATTTTCGATGACCCTGAGGCATAATGGAGGTTCTATGCCGTTAATGTGCTGAATTATCTCATCCTTTAGCTGTTGAATTGTTGCTGGCTTATCGACGTACACCTTTTCTTTCAAATAACCCCAAAGAAAGCAGTCCAACGGTGTCAAATCACATGATCTTGGCGGCTAATTGACATCGCCATTACGTGAGATAACACGGCCATTGAATTTGTTGCGCAAAAGAGCAATTGTTTTGTTAGCTGTGTGGCAAGTGGCACCGTCCTGCTGAAACCACATATCGTCTACATCCATATCTTCCAATTGGGGCCATAAAAAGTTTGTTATCATCTCACGATAGCGAACACCATTCGCAGTAACTGCTTGACCGGCCTCATTTTAGAAAAAATACGGCCCGATGATGCCGCCATCACATAAACCGCACCAAACAGTCACTCTTTGTGGGTGCATTGGTTTTTCGACAGGCACTCTTGGATTCTCATTCGCCCAAATGCGGCAATTCTGTTTATTGACGAATCCACTGAGGTGAAAATGTGCCTCATCACTGAAGATGATTTTCTTCGAAAATTGATCATCCACTGTTGCCATTTCTTGCCACCATTCTGCCCATTCACGACGTTTGGAATGGTCAAGAGGCTTTAGTTCTTGAGCCAGTTGCACCTTGTAAGCGTGTAAATGCAAGTCTTTATGCATAATGTTCATCAACGACTAGCGTGAGAGATGCAATTGTTGGGCACGACGACGAGTTGAGGTGGACGGCTCTTCAGCCACACTATCGCGAACAGCAGCAATATTTTCTGCAGTATGAACTGTACGAGCACGCACTGGTGTTCTCACATCTTCTACAGACCCGGTGTGCTTGAATTTTTCACGATTTTTGTACGCACATTTGGACGATCAAATTGACCAAAAAAATCACGAAGTGCACGATATGCATTTTGATTTAAACGCCCATTTTCATAATAAGTCTGGATAACTTTAAAACGTTGTTGGATTGTGTATCTCTCCATTGTTCAAATTGAGTAAGTCTGAAATAGAGAAATGTCAACAAAAATTCGGAAAAAAGCTTGGCGTTTAGGTGTGGTTCACATTTAACATCGGCCCTTGAAATTTAACCACCCGATATGCATACCATTGTGTTTTTTTTCATCAAGTGTTCAAAAATTAATACATATCACTCCTTTATTGCAACATAGTCATAACGCAAAAAGGCTTGTTTCGAGAAAAACACATTTCAAATGTTTAGTTTCCATACATGTCTTAGAAAAAATTTTTAGAAAATATTTCCAAAAGAAAACAGTTTAAAGGTACTTTAAATAAAATTTTGCCACAATATGAAAGGTAGTACTGTTATCAATTCTGCATTGTTAACTCGAAGAGCTAATTTTTTGAGATATGGCTATGTTATGCACATTTGTTTTCTTCTATGCCAAGCTTTTGTTTCTATGTATGTGTATTTTATTTTGATTTTTTTCAACAGAAGCATACAGAAATCTGTTGAACACATCACGGCATTGATTTATGCTAATTTTTTTTTTTTCTTCCAAAACAAAAATTCGAACACAAGAAATGAATGCCGAACTATATGCGCATTTATTTATATTCAAGCAAAAATCTTAACGATGATTTCACTCACATAGCGAAGTTATCGCTCATTGTGTTTACTGATTAAAAATCAACTGGGCATTTGTGCGGCTGAATACTAAATCATATTTGAACAAAATGAAATGGCTTTCATGTTGTTGAACAAGTATGTTTTTTTTTTGCAATCACTCAAAGTAGTTCTCTGGTGTACAACCATCTACCTGTATAAGTTTTTCATATTCTGTTGAATATATTATCGCTATTTGTATAGGTAGAGATTTGAAATTTTTAATATGTGCCTAAAATATGGGGTTTCGACATTTAAAAAAATAGTTTGAATTAAAATATTTTTTGAAAAAAATACAAAAAAGAAGTTTTTGAGATTTACCCCATAACCATACATCTAACATACCCGCGTAAGTAAAGAACAATTCAGAAACTTGTTTAATTCAAAGCCCAGAAAATGTAGCGTTTTAATATTTAAAAAAATTACACATATGTGTACGAGGGCGTATTGATATTGAAGCTACTTAAGTAGGAGAAAAAAATTTTTTTTCAAAAACCATTTATTTCTCTACTTAGCCTCCTTTTATCTCAATACAGAAAAAATTTTTTTGCGTGTTCAATAATGAAATTCGTTGAATCAATTAATTAATTGTTTGAATGCGGACCTGTAAAGGAATTCGTGGATTCAAAAAAAGTTTGGTAAAAATTATTATTGATCGAAAACAATAATTTTTTTAAACAACAACAAAATACGATATTCAAGAGATTATTTTTTTTTATATTTTTGTATATTCATACAAATTATTTTTTCAGGCAAAAATTTTGTTGATTTTATTTTTACTATAATTTTTTCTATGAACATACTTAGTAACACGATATTCCAACTTTTTTTCTGAATAATATGATTTTGGGAACCCCTCAAAATACGAGATACTGTCAGTAATGACTTCTTCGTTTGAGATTAATTTTTTTCCTGCGAGCCATTTTGTCAAGTTTGGTAACAGAAAAAAGTCACTAGAGAAGCTAAATCTGGTCTATAAGGTGGATGATCAAACAATTGGAAGTGTATTTCACGTAATTTTAGCATCGTATCCAATGCTGTGTAAACCGTTGCCTTATCTTGAAAAAATAGTAATTTTTTCTTCTTTAAATACGATAGTTTTTTCTTGATTGCATCCACTAATTAATCCTATAATGCACGATAATACTTTCCTGTGGTTGTGAATATTTTTCAAGACAATCGATGAGCAGTATTCCATGTGTATCCCAAAATACGGTAGCCATATTTTTGCCAGCCGATTTCACTGTCTTCGCCTTTTTCGGAGCACTTACACGAGCTTCCACCATTTATTTCGATTGGTTTTTGGTTTTAGGTGTGTAGTTGGGTGGACCCACGTTTCATCAACAGTTATTAATCAACGTCAAAAATCAACACGATTATACTTTATCATCTTGCCTATAACTTCTTCATATACAAATGTTCATGCTGATATATTTGCTAGGACATGGGATGGCAGATTTGCCAAAAAAACAACAGAGAGAATTTTTATTGGCCCCACTCCAACATTTGGCTTCAATGGGAGTCTCCATAGTGAGGAGATAAAGAAATGGAACAACATTGGAAGGAGACAGCTGGTCTTCACCACTTCAAGAAATTTCTAAACTTTGATGCAAAGTGGGCCGAATATGCTCTAAAACTGGATAAGAAAAGCCTGCGAACACTGACAAGTGAACTTACAGATCATTATACCTGCCTTAAGCTCCTGTACAGGATGGGCATTTCCAACACATACATTTGCAGATTCTGCGGTAAGAAAGAGAAGTCAATGGACCATTTGATCACCCACTGTGGAGCTTTGGGACACAGGAGAAATAGGCTGCTACAAGCGCATATCTTGAGTGAATGGGACTTACTACCACTCCCAGTAAAACAGTTTGTCTGGTTTCTTGAAGTATTTAATCCATAATGGGGCAAGGGGAAGCACAATAGGTCAACAATGGTCGCAGTTCATGTTTCCGATGAGGGACACATCCCATTCGAATAATAAGAATAATTAAAAATGCCTTCAATTCTGCGTCTTCGAAAACCTTTCCTCTTTCGCCGCCAGGCTGGTCTTTAAAGTTAAAATCATTGTTCTTGAAGTGTTGAGACCACTCTCGGCTAGTTTTATCGCTAATAGTAGCTGCACATTTGACATTTAGTGCATTAAAGTAGAAAATTGAAACTGACATTTCGACACTTACCGCTCCCCCGGGGAACAGATTTTGCCTTAGCGTATTCCAAATGATGGCATTCCGTTTTTCGGGTAAAAAGGGGAAGGAGTCCCTCGTTTGTTGTAGCAAATAAAACTCTAAGAAGCCACATAACTTATGTTGTGTTGGCTTCCTTACCAGGAGTATAAATTGGCAGAACGGGGATCAGCATTATCCCAGGGTTGTTCTGCTTGCAGTTCAATGCTTGACTGGAACGTTTTGGCTGTGGTTTGAACATAAAACGCCGGAAGGAGGAGTTAGTAACCCTGATAATTGTTTTGTATGTGGCTAACAACCTCCTGCGGATCTGTTGCCTTTGCAACAGATACCTGTACTGTAGGGAACCAGCGGTGATGGTAGACGGGTGAGTTGGTTTAGGGACTGGTGCTCTTAGTGGGCTTCGGCCTACCAGCTAATTAAGCTTTGTATTCCAAAGATTGCTGGGATATTGCATACAAAAGGGATTAGAAGTCCCTCAACAAGAAGTTGCTCATATGGCCGCAAACATATGGCAAAAATTGCGTCGTGTATGAGCCTAGTGATCCACAAGAGGGCGCTGGTGAATCGTGAATTTTTCACTCCGTGGAATTCGGCCATCATCAGAACGCTTACCGCTACAGCCATCTGCTGCAAAGCAGTGGAAGCAAAGTTGTACATCCACAGGTCTAAGTTTGTACTAGTAGCAGCAAAAATCGAAGAGGTGTGTTGATAAACGAGATCTTTCTTCAGCCACAACAACTTTAGTTGGGCAATTCTTGACTTTATAGAAGTTTTAGTGAGGGGAATCAGAAGAGAAAAATAATGGCCGGTATGTTTGTATGTGTATGTGCATATACAATGTAAATTGTAAGAATTAAAAGCTAGAGAAAGCTCAAGAATTGCTGAAAAAAGTTTTTGTGTGTGGACAAGAAAGCAAGTCCAAAAGAAAATTGCGAAAAAGTTGGGCAATTAAAATCGCCCTGTCTGATCTTACTCAAAGTCCATAGAGCAACTTATTTGATGATTTTTGTTGAAATGTAAACAAAGCATCAACCGAATGTTTATCTACGTGTTGGGTAGGAAGATTTGTACAGCGTGTTGGTAAGGGCATTGCGACAGCTGAATTTTGTATATTACCCTAGCAAGTATTGATTATTGATATTGGCCGCCGCTGTTTTAATGATATTTTACTATTATTGGCTGTGTTGCTTTTTGAGGCTGCGCATAGTGAACAATTTGCGCATATTAATGGAAATAGAGTTTGAAGAATCTCTATATATCTAAGAGAATTTTTAGCAAGTTAAAGAGAAACTAAGAAAAATAGCTGCATATATCACCATACCAGAACATATCGCTCCTTTATTGCAACATGGTCATAACAAAAAAAAAAGCTTGCTTCGAGAAAAACACATTTAAAATGTTTAGTTTTCGTACGTATTAGAAAATTTATTTAAAAAATATCTCAGTTAAAAAGTGATTTAAATAAATTGTTGGCATAATATAAAAGGTAGTTTTGCTAACAATTCGGCATTGTTAACTCGAAAAGCTAATTTTGTGAGATATGTTTATATTGCAATAAATGAGCGATATGTTTATTTATAATTTATTTTTATTTCTTTCATGTATATATGCATTTAGTAAGTATAAGTTTATATCAGAAACTTTTTTTTATAAAAACAAATGTAAATATAAATTAAAATCAATAAATAAATATTTATAAATATAACTGTAAAAACAAACAAATTTCGGTTTGTAAGTGATTCTTAAGTCGTAAGAAATTTTCTTCCATAAAATATGAATAATGTATTTAAAACTTGTTCTTAGAAAAACAAATATGCTTTCCATTAATATAAAAGGTAATAAATAAATTTAAATTAAAATATACTCGTATAATAAAAACTTAAATTTAAAATAAGTGGAGTGCATATTAATTACTCTAATCAATAAGAATATAAATAACTTTAGCATTACATTCGGATATAAATCAATGCAATAAACAGACAAATATCCTTACACTCGTTTATGTATTTAATACCATTTAATTTCAAAGGAATTATTTCTCCTTAAACGCATAAATTCTTTACATGCTTATGTAGTTGAGCAAGTACTTAGTTTAATTAATTTCAGCATAATTCTTTATGAAAACCTTAAAGCTTTCCAATAAATTAACTTTTAAAGATTGTTGTATATTTATTTTAGTAATTTGTATTGTTTGGCTTGTTTACTATTCGTTTAGCTCTAAAATCTATGGGAAAAGGCTTAAGACAATAGTTTTAATTTATGTACATACGTACAGTTGCTGTATTTCATTAACTCTGTGGCATTGCTACCCAGGAAACATATTCAAATATACTAGTCTTTTCTATAATTTTAAACTAAGCTAATATATTTTTCATTCGATACTTATCAAAAATCTTCACTTTTCAGAAAAAAGTTCTTTAATAGTTAATCATTACAAAGAAATTAATCCTTTTTATAATGGGTGATTTTATAAGAACTATCGGAAATTTAAAAAAAACACAAAATTCAGAAAAATGCATGAAATATTTATTTGGATCGATAGTTGGGTCGATATAATTTAATGTTTGAAGATTATTTGATGCAAATGTTGGCCGCGGCTGCGCCTCAAATCGTCCATCCGCTTAGTCCAATTTTGGCATACTCTTTCCAACATTTCGGCCGGTATCTCACGAATAATGTTGGCAATGTTGGCTTCCAGTGCGTCAATCGAAGCGGGCTTGTCGGTATAGACATAGCCCCACAAAAAATAGTCTAGAGGCGTTAAATCGCACGATCTGGGCGGCCAATTGACTGGTCCCAAGCGTGAAATAAACTGTTCACCGAACTTTCCACTCGGCATGTGGCACCGTCTTGTTGAAACCACATGTCATGCAAGTCAAACTCTTCCATTTTGGGCAAAAAAAAGTTTGTTATCATCGCACGGTAGCGCTCACCATTCACAGTAACGTTGTGATTCGCATCATCTTTGCAGAAATGCGGCCCAATGGTGCCTCCAACCCATAATCCGCACCAAACGGTTGTTTTTTGTGGATGGTCTTGCAATGCTTCTGGCTGCTCTTCACTCCAAATACGGCAGTTTTGCTTGTTCACGTATCCATTCAACCAGAAATGAGCCTCCTCGCTGAACACAATTCTTCGATAAAAAAGTGGATCTTCATCTAACTTTTCAAGAGCCCATTCACCAAAAATTTGGCGTTGTGGTAGGTCGTTTGGCTTCAATTCTTGCACCAGCTGTATCTTATAAGGCTTCACACCCAAATCCTTCCGCAAACTTTTCCACGTAGTGGAGTAACCCAATAGCTGCGAACGGCGCCGAATCGATAATTCACGGTCATCACCAACACTGGCCGACACGGCTGCGATATTTTCTTCAGTTCGCACTCTACGTAAGCGTGTTGGTGGTTTAATGTCCAACAATGTAAATTTGGTGCGAAATTTTTTTACAATAGCCCGAATAGAAGCCTCAGTAGGTCGATTAAACTGACCATAAAATGGAAGAAGCGCGCGATGAACTTTCTTAACAGAGCACGCATTTTGGTAATAAAATTCAATAATTTGCAAGCGTTGTTCGTTTGTAAGACGATTCATGATTAAATTATAGACCAAACTGAAGATGTTTGACAGTGACACAAGATACAAAACGTGCGTGAGCTGTCAAAACTAGTGTTGCCAAAAAGATAATAGCAAAAACATCACTCGTTACAAGGAGACAACAACGAAAGTTCAAAAGAATTGTATTGAAATTTCATTCCAAAATTAGAAATGCGAGGGCATATTGTTATTGAAGGTACCTAAAGGTAGGATCACATGATTACTCATCATACTCGTGCTTTTGTATAAAAATTTAGATTTAAGGGATTTCCCTAGATTTGTTTAAACTAGTATAAAAAAATTCAGCATTTGAAAAATAAGTCAAGCTAAGTAATTTTTTCATACATGTAAAGAATTTTTTAAAGAACTTGTCACACTGGCAGGTATCCACAAATTTTCCTTAGGTATAAAACGTTTTCAACTTTTAATTAAGGCAAACTTTTATTTTCTAGTAATAAGAAGTAAAATAAAAAACCCTAAAAATAATAAAAAACATAATCTTGTTTAATTTTTTTAGAGAAATATTCTATACTTTATAATATGTAATTCTTAATCATCGAGACCCAGTGCAGACTGGGTGCACATACGAGGTATGATAAAAAAATCACCTTTATTTTCAAATTTCGTGAGTTACGTAAGTTTTATTTTCACACTTGTTTCTATTATGTGTATTGGCAGTATCAGCCATTTCGGATGATCTGTTTTTTTGACAGATAAAAAGGTTAGTCGTGTTTTAGTGGCTCTTCGTTTTTTACTATATTTACCAAATTTTGAGCAATAACAGTGTCGCATGGACAACGCTCAGGAGCTGTTGAACATCGTCAACGCTATTTCCTCAAAAAGTTCATAACTGGTGATGAATCATGAGTGTATGTCTATCACATGGAAACCAAAGCCCAATCATCGCAATGGAAGCGTCCAGAAGAGTAAAGACCGTAAACAGCACGTCAAGTTCGGTCAAATGTGAAGGTTTTTGTCTCTGTTTTCTGTGACTGCACTGGCGTGATATATCATGAATTCTTGCCACAAGATCGTACGGTCAATAAGGAATACTACCTTGAAGTTATGCACCGTTTGCGCGAAGCAATTCGTCAGAAACGCACAGAATTATGAAAAAACAATCATGGATTTTGAAAAATGATAACGCACCAGCTCATACCTCGATGCTTGTTCGTGAGTTTTTGATCAAAGAGAAATCCGTTACACTGAAAAGAATTCCTTCATTAATATAATGAATATTGGCATTAATCTAATGAAAATTTTCATTATTTTTCGGCCAATGATGGCCTTCATTGGACTAATGAATCTTATTTCACTAAAATTATGTAATGAATATATTCGTTAAATTAATGATAACTTCATTAAATTAATGAAGCATGAATCATGATATTTATGAATAGTTTACATTAAAACATAGAAAATATTCATTAAGTTAACCACTCAATTTCATTAGTTTTATAAATTTGGTACATTAACATTAAGTAAAACTTTCATTTCATAAGTAAAACTTTAATTTTTTCATTAGGCCAATGAATTTTCACTAGTGTAATGAATACATTTGTTGAACCCATGAAAATGTTCACTAACTTGGTGAAAAATTTTTTTTATTCTAACGAAATAAAGTCATTAGTTTAAGGAAGAGTTGCATTATTCTAATGATCTTTTTTCATTAGAATTGTGCTACTGAAGATAAACTAAACAATTTTTTTTATACTACGCATAAAATAATTTTTATTGTTTCAATACAATATTGAAATTTTTACTAAACAATTTTTTACACAGTAATTAATGTATAAAATAATTTACTTTATCATTTAGTTAGTAGTTGTAATATATTTATCGTCTTACTTTTACTAAATCGCTAAAACTTTGTACTAAGCCTTCAAAAATTTTTTATTACAAATCCAATGAAATTCTCTAATGAAATTATGAAACCTAATGAATAAATTTTAATGAATATTTTCATTAATGCTATGAATCTTCATTGATAGAACGTAATTTTTCATTCCGCTAATGAAAATTATCTAATGAATTGGTTTCATTAGAAATATGAAGCAAATATTTTTCAGTGTATCATGCCTCAACCACCGTATTCACCGGACAGGGCCCCTGCTGCCTTTTTCCTGTTCCCAAAACTAAAAACACCGATAAAAGGAAAGCGTTTTGCTAGGATTGAGGCAATAAAAGAAAAATCGAAACAGGAGTTGTTGGCGATATCAAAACGCGCGTTTCATAAGTGTTTCGAGGATTGGGAAAAAACGCTGGTATAAATGTATTATATCTGATAATACATTTATATAATGATAATAAATAATAGTTATTTTTTGATCAGACCTCGTAAATACATTAGTCATCTCTTAATGGAAATTGCTAGTTATTTATCTGCAGATTTGTTTAATGCCGAACAGGCTAAGTAGATCGCTTTTTTTTAAGAAACCAGTGGTAGAAGAAGGTACCTTCGTATCAGAGATCTGCACAGACATAACGCATCGCATACTCGTAAGTACAGCGGCTATTTAACAGAATTATTTTTATTTCCACAATAAGTTTGTAGGCGAATTAAATAAAACAGCATACGTCTTTCTACTTCAATATCTAATTTTTTATTTAATTATCGTTTTTCAAAAATGACATTTGAAATATAAATCCATACATAAAATTCGAACTTATTATCTAGCTTATTATCTACATTGATATTCAATAAAAATAAAAAGGACAGGTATGTATCGGGTGGTTAAATTTCAAGGGCCGATGTTGAATGTGAACCACACCTAAACGCCAAGTTTTCTTTCGAATTTGATTTGACATTTCTCTATTTCAGACTTACTCAATTTGAACCATGGTAAGATCCAACAACGTGTTAAAGTTATCCAGACTTGTTATGAAAATGATGATCAATTTTCGAAGAAAATCATCTTCAGTGATGAGGCACATTTTCACCTCAGTGGATTCGTCAATAAACAGAATTGCCGCATTTGGGCGAATGATAATCCAAGAGTGACTGTCGAAAAACCAATGCACCCACAAAGAGGGACTGTTTGGTGCGGTTTATGTGCTGGCGGCATCATCGGGCCATATTTTTTCCAAAATGAGGCCGGTCAGGCAGTTACTGTGAATGGTGTTCGCTATCGTGAAATGGTAACGAACTTTTTATGGCCCGAATTGGAAGATATGGATATAGACGATATGTGGTTTCAGCAAGATGGTGCCACTTGCCACACAGCTAACGAAACAATTGCTCTTTTGCGCAACAAATTCAAAGGCCGTGTTATCTCACGTAATGGCGATGTCAATTGGCCGCCAAGATTTGACGCCGTTGGACTTTTTTCTTTGGGGTTATTTGAAAGAAAAGGTGTACGTCGATAAGCCAGCAACAATTCAACAGCTAAAGGATGAGATAATTCGGCACATTAACGGCATAGAACGTCCATTATGCCTCAGGGTCATCGAAAATTTGGACCATCGGATGGAGGTGTGCCGCCGTGGTCGCTCGCCCATTTGGCCGATATTTTGTTCAATACATAATTGAATAATACCAATATATCATAATAAAATAAAATTACAATAATTTCCTAAATAGTTTGTGTTTTATTCAAAATCAACATCGGCCCTTGAAATTTAACCACCCTTTATATTAAAATGTCGAATATTCCAGAAGAACAGTGCTAAGGAATCAAATCAGTTCCCTGCAGAAGTTATTGGAGTACATGATCCGTTTTAAATAAAAAGGAGTAGTAACAACATAGTCCGATGTAATGCAAACATGGACCATAATAACTAAAAAAAAAGATATTTGACAATACTCGCAACACATTATTAAAAAAAAATACAATTATGGTAACACTGCTACACCATGTTTTGTTTAGTGTGTTTTCTGACATGCCGAATGATTTTTTTTTTATTATTATTAATAAATAAGTGTCTATCACAGGATTTGTTAACTTCATCTTTAACCATGGGTATGTTAAGGTCACGATGAATATTTTTATTATTCACAAATCATGGAGACTTAGTTATGTCCTTATTATTTTTGATTGGAATCTTTGAAGAATTTCAAGGTTTGAGTTACTAGTAAGTCCAGGTATATTCTATGAATTCAATTCTTATGTTTGCAATTATTTATTTATATTTATATTTATACCAGTAAAAAATTATAAATAGCTTGTTTTCTATGTTTCCCAGCTATCTATATGTCGACATTTCATAGGAACTACCCTAATCATCAGTAGACTTTGGAAACTTTTGAAAGATATTCTCAAACATTCAACTTTATATCCCAACAATCTAAATAAATTGCTGAGAATTTAAAAAGAAAAATGCTCTAATAACATCTGTCAAAACACAAAAAACAAGCTTTTCTATTTATAAACGTCTCTAAGATTTCTTTACACCTTTCAAACAAATGAACAACCGTTGGTTGCTACGATTTGCTACAAGCTATTTATAATTTTTTACTGGTATAAATGTTAGAGGCTTAAATAGCGAGTAAAAGACTTAATTGTTTATATTTTTATGTTATGTTTTTGTTTATAATAGTATTTTAGCAAATGAAGAAAAAAATGTATACAAAATATTTTGTGTTTATATTTCATTTGATTTTTTTTTTTTTGCAAAAACATCCGAAAAGTGCTCTAAAAAATTTGTGGTATTCCATGGAGTATGCACATCAGTGTAATTTAAAAATGGTTTCCAAACTAGTTTTCTGTGGTAACCCATGGAGTAGTGGCATGAAGTAATTTCAAGACTAGCCCTGTGTTAATAATTTGTGTAGTAGTTACTTGGACCAGTTTTTGGATTAGTCTGATGTAATGTTTTTTTGGATTGCATGGTGTTCTCCTAGGACATTGTAAAATGGAGAATGTTTTTCCCATATATTTGGACTACTTTTGGACTAGTCCTGTAGTGCAATTCACTAACTTTTAACGATTTTAAAAGAGCATAGCTTAACGCGAGTAATTGTGGTTTGCACTAACGCTTATGTGATTCACTAACTTATTCTTAACACCTTTGGTTGTATGTTAAAAAAATTTGAAATAAGGTGGCAGCTTTGTTAAAAATAAAGAAAACCACAAAGAGGAACAGAAAAAAACAAACAAATTTGCAAATAATTCTATGTTTAGGGAAAGTAAAACTATTTATATGTTTATTATTTAAATATATTTTTTGATAAATAAGATAAGTTCCTGTCACGGAAAACACGCCGACCGACTGTTGGAGTCTTCCGATAAGTCATATGCCAGATACTGTGAAGTTATTCTAGTAGAATTTTAACGACATTGGTGTTAAGATAAACACCACAAAAATAATTGGTGTTAGTTAACGCTAATCAGTCAGGCTATAAAAACAGCTGATTTAAAACGAAGACAAATAGTGTTAAAAACTGTTATAGAATCGCGAAAACACCAACGCTAGTGTTAATTTCTCCAAACGAACTTTATTAGCGTTAAAACAGGTTAGTGAATTGCACTACTGGTCCCTTGTGGAGTACTCTTTACACGCATGTAACGAGTAGTCTCGATTTCTGCAGGGAAGTTTGTAGGAGAATTAAATAAAACAAGTCATGTCTTTCTAGTTCAATATCCAATTTTTAATTATCGTTTTCCAAAAATGACATTTGAAATATAAATCCATACAAAAAATTCAAATTTATTATCTAGCTTATTATCTACATTGATATTCAATAAAAATAAAAAGGTATGTATATTAAAATGTAAATCGAATATTCCAGAAGAACAGTGCTAAGCAATCAAATCCGTTATTCTAGAATATTCATATACACATGTGTGTATATATGTATTACATACAACTACAACTACTATAAGTTTACTGTGCACTTTTTCACGACTTCATTCACGTCGTTCTCCTCCTTACTATCTTTGGTACTGCTGCAAAAATCGTGCTCTATATCACCTCCAGTACCAAGTTCTTTAAAAAATAGCACCGATTGCAGTTCTCTGCTTCTTTTTTGAACGTTCTACAAAAGTCACTATACGGAACATATAATCCCGAGATATGCCCATAAATTTCTGCGTCTTGATGGGAAATATTACTCAATATTGTTGTTCCTTTACAGTCATAGTTAAATCAAAATAGTTTCGACGCCTGATAGATTACTTAATGTAAATAAGTAATTTGTTGTAATTTAATGATGTTCGTTAATTAAAAACAAAGTAAATAATTTTAATCTAGAAAGCAACGGCATTGACTTGTATTGATGTAATGATATTATATATCCGAACAGTTATCAATTTAAAATATTTATACATACTTTACATACTTACCTAGTAAGCATAAGTATGTGTAACTTTTTAATATATTTTTTTAAAGTAAACAAACAAATACTGATTAATTATAAATATTGCTGTTTTTTTTAGTGTAAATAGCAAATAAAGAAAAAATAAATAAAAAGTTTGTTATTTATTTATAAAGCTGTTTTTTTTTTTGAGTGCATAAACTACAATAGAACAATATATTCACGATTTTGGTTTATCACAATAGATTAAATACATAAAAACTTGCGTATGTTGAACAGTTTTTCAATTACTCAGCAAAAAAAAATACGCTTAATAAAAATAAAAATTTTTTTCTCAGGTATTACGTTACTAATGGCATTAAAATTATTCAATTTAACATTGAGTTAGAATTACAGAAATTTAAACAGAAATCACACATATATCTTTTTTGGACAGGTATTTATGTTTGTGTGCTCTATGACCTACTCGTATGTGTAACTCAATCACAATTTGGTGTGAGCATGTGTGTGGTGGTGGTGGTAAGGGAGATGTTGAAGTGGAATAAAACAAATTATGAGTATGATAATAATGAATTGTTTTCTGTGTAGAAGTTAGAAACTGGGGAAAAAAAAACGTCTCATATCAAAGTTTAAAAGTATTCTCTATCCATTTATTTTAATAAACATAAAATTTGGTAAACTGATTAAATAAAAACTAAATGTTCACAAGTAGCTTTGAATAAAATATAACAGGGGAAAATTTTTAATGAAATTTAAATAAATGTACTTATGTTCGTAGGTCAGCACATTACTCCCTTTCTAGTTTAATTTCCATTAAACGCTTAAATTGGTCCATTCACCACTGCATTTACAATCCAACGACATTCTTTTCTCGTTCATTAAGATCTTTGTGAACGAAAAGTACACAGTTGGAATGATTGCTTCCTGGTCGAGGTCAAATTGTGTCCATTGACTGACATAAGTCTGAAATATATTCGTAAATATTAGCCTCTTTTTCAGATTTTTTAAAAAACTCTCCCGGTAGTCGGTAATAGGTACATTAGAGATGATTTTTAAGTGCGATGTAGCCTCTCCACCATTCCGTTTGACTGTGGATGGTTCGATGTAGTCTGCTGTAATTTGGCAACAATAAGATTGCTTAAATCTTTAAATAATTTGAAATTGAACTGTCTTCCTCTGTCTGTAATAATTAAATTCGGACATCCAAATCGGCAAACCCATATTTCAAAAAATGCTTTTGAAACTTTTTCTGCAATAATATCTTCTAGCGGCTTAACATTGACCCATCTGGTGACACGATCAATCATTGTGAACAAGTAAGTAAAACCTTCAGATGGTGGTAATGGACCAACTAGATCTATATGGATGCTGGAATATTGCTTGTTTTCATCTGGAAAACAGTCAGCGGGAGGCCAAACAAAACGTTGAGTTATCAAACGCTGTGTTGCTCGAACCCCAGATTGAGGCAAACCATGAATGTTGTTGAAATGTAAAAGGTCTGGCGTGCTTTTGTGCATCATCGCAATAAAGTTTGGCAGCATTATTAGGAACTTGCACCAGTTTTAGATTGAAACTTGTTAATCGCGGTTTTAAAAAATTAATCAAGTCTTCGTCTGACATCTGAGCTTCTGCCATTTCCTCATAATTAATGATGGAAATTTCGTTGTTAAGGGTTCAACAACGCGCCAGCAATTGCAGTATATTATCCTTTAGCCGGTGGTGAGATTAAAATATCGCCAACAAATTTCAAATACATTGGGACCAAATTTGCCACTATATGAGAATATTTGGTTTCGTCTCTTGTTACCTGAGACAAAAATAAAAATGTTTTCTATTTGAATAAACCATAGCTGTGGTTGTTCCGACCAAATATGTGGAAATTTTTATAGGCTTGTTGCTGCTGCTGCAACATCTGGGTTGTTTATAACATCTCCTAAATTCAAAGCATCTCTCTTGCGTTCCAATATTGGAGGACTTACAACTGACTCAAGTGTAGCTGATCGTACTTTAGGCATCGTCGGGGTTGCCAAATTGTAGAAGTTAGAAACTGGGGAAAAACAACGTTTCATATCAAAGTTTAAAAGTAGTCTCTATCCATTTATTTTAATAAAAATTATTGAAACAAAATTTGGTAAACTGATTAAATAAAAACTAAATATTAACAAGTACCTTTGAATAAAATTTAACAGGTGAAAATTTTTAATGAAATTTAAATAAATGTACTTATGTACGTATGTCACCACATCTGTTTTAAAGAGCCATCCTTGACGTTATACATGAAAAATAATATAACATCTTTCCAATGCTTGCCGCAGCTTCTTATGCTGGTTCAGTTTCGAGTCGATAACTATTCGAAAGATCTACTGAATTTGATCAATGACCCCGGTTATGCCGACTTTTTAAGGAAATCGGATGATTGCAGCTTATTTATGTCGAACTGAAATCACGGAAACCCTACTACAACAATAAGTTTGGTCGGCTCTCATCGCTCGATCTTGTTGGCGAATTCAAGTTATTTCAGCGATACTTGGCGATAGCCTAAAATTTTTTGGATATGGTATCATGTCGTACAATAGCAATCAACAGAAATCAGTTATCATCTAGCCGGTGACAATCAATGTTGACTCGATCAATGGTATTTAAAAACAATTAAGAGTATAGTATATTCGGCTGGGCCGAATGTAAAATACCCTTCGCGATAATCACGTATATATATAGTAAACATATATTACAAATTTGAACTAAATATGCTGGAGCGACAGCGGGGAAAACTATTTTTGCCTTGTAATCACCATTTCAAAAAGGAAATTTGCATGAAAAAATCGGTTATATATGAACTGATAAAGGCAATTTTCTTTGTCTGTATTTTAATTACCTCGTTTTATAATCTGAACTGATTCTAAGCAAAAAAAATTTTTCATCTAAAAATCGGTTTTCTCGGGTATTTATGGACCAATATCGGAAATTTTAATTTTCTGTATTTTAGTCACCTCCTTTCATAATCAAAACTGCTTTCAAGCAAAAAAAAAAAATTATTGAAAAATCGTTTTAGGCTATATCTCGGCTATACAAGTATATGAACCGATATCGGAATTTCTCATTTTCTGTATTTAGTAACCTGCTTTTATAACCAGAACAGCTTTTAAGCAAAAAAGTTGTTTAATTCTGCTTACGATACATATTCTTAAAAAATCGGTTTTGGCTATATCTTGGGCTTATATGGACCGATATCGGAAATTAAATTTTTTATATTTGAGTAACATCCTTTTATTATTAGAAATTATTTTAAGCAAAAAGTTCTTCCGTTCGCTTAAACGACATTTTCATGTAAAAATCGGTTTAGGGTATATCTCGGATATATGGACCAATATCGGAGATTTTAGCTTTCTGTATTTTAGTAATGTTTTATTACGAGAACTGCATTTAATCAAAAAAATTTGTTTCATCAATAAATCAGTTTAGTTATATCTCAGTTATATATGGACCGATATCGGAAATTTTCATTTTCTGTATTTTAGTAATCTCCTTTTAGATACAGAAATATTTTTAAGCAAAAAAAATTTTTTTTTTCTTGGAAAAATCGATTCAGGCGATATTTCGCATATTATGGATCGATATGTAAAGTGAAGTTTGAAGGAAAAAAAACTATTTTTTTCAAAAAAATTCATACAAAATTGCAAAACGTAATGACTTTTACGGAATTTTGGATATATCTCAGCTATATGTGAACCGATTTTACTGAATTCCAATACCAAACTCATGAATCGATGGGGTAATAGAATGGTGAAAGAAAAAAGTTTCTAAGTCTAATGGTTGTCTCAGAAACGGTATTTCAACGACTAATAGACGGGCAGACGGACATTGCTTAATCGACTTTTCTATAAATTCTGATTCAGAGTATATAAAGGGTGTTTTTTTAAGCCCGATAGAACTTGAAATTGTAAAAAATAACACAAAAAAGATCAATACGTGACATTAACATTTGAAAATGATTTCGGGCATATGGGCACCGCGGTTGTTCTTGACGAAGCGCATTCTGGACGTCCAATTTTGGGCCACTTTTTCGAGCACTGCTGGCCGTATGTCACGAACAACACGAACAATGCTGGCCTCCAAGGCGTCAATTGTTGCTGGTTTATCAGCATAAACCAGTGACTTCACGTAGCCTCACAGGAAATAATCGAGAGGTGTCAAATCGCACGACCTTGGAGGCCAATTGACAGGTCCATTTCTCGAAATCAACTTATCGCCAAATTTTGATTTCAGTAAGTCGATGGTTGCGTTCGCCGTATGGCACGTAGCGCCATCCTGTTGAAACCACATCTCCTCCGGATCAATGTCATCCATATTTTCAAACAAAAAATCATTGATCATGGTGCGGTAACGATCTCCATTGACCGTAACGCGAGCTCCGGCCTCATTTTTGAAGAAATAAGGTCCGATGATGCCGCCAGCATGAAAACCGCACCAAACAGTGCATTTTTCTGGATGTAATGGAGTCTGTAGGGTCTCTTGTGGATTGGTCTCACTCCATATGCGGCAATTTTGCTTATTAACAAACCCGTTAAGCCAAAAATGCGCCTCATCGCTGAACACAATTTTGCGATAAAACAACGGGTCAGTTGCCAACTGCTCTAGAGCCCAATCGGCGAAAGAACGACGCATACAATGGTCTCGTGGCTTCAATTCCTGCACCAGCTGGATCTTATACGGGTGTAGGCCGAGATCTTTGCGCAAAATTTTCCACGTGGTGGACGGACCGAGCCCCAATTCATGCGACCGACGACGAATCGATAAATTTGGATCTTCTTCCACACTTTCGTTTACAGCGGCGATATTCTCTTCAGTACGCACATTCCTTCGACGTGCTGGTGTTATTGCATCCTCTAGAGAGTATGTGGTACGAAATCTATCCACAGTTCGACGAATGGCTTGTTCAGATGGACGATTATGTACGCCATACAAATGACGAAGTCGTCTATAAGTTGCGCGAATCGACGACTGATTTTCAAAGTAAATTTGGATAATTTCGTAGCGTTGTTCAAGCGTGAGTCTATTCATGATGATTTGTCAGAGTATACTGAAACAAATAAAAAAAATGTTTCATCAAAATTTAATTTTTTGTGTTACTTTTTACAATTTAAAGTTCTATCTAGCTTAAAAAAACACCCTTTATATACTTTATAGGGTCGCAAATGAAAATTGTAGATATTACAAACGGAATCACAAACCGTTAACATTTTTGTGAAGGGTATAAAAAATTAAAGCACTGCTGGTGTAAAATCTGTTTTAAACAGTAGTTTTTCATTAACGCATAATCACCTGGTGGGCCTTCGTGGGGTGTCATTGCTGCTTATATGTATATCTAAAAATGCGTCTCGTCGCTAAATAATATTTTACGCGCAAAAATTTTATAATAAGGTACGGTTGTTTGGAAGTCTTCTTCTACCGATAGATTGGACTAGGCACCAATGAAACAACATAATGAAAATAGGTCATCAACATCTTCTATCCGCAATTGATTATACTTAACCAAAAAGTGTACTAGAGAAATGTAGGAGTTATTCTACAACTTAGCAGATAATCCGTTGTAAAAACATGTCGACAACACTGTGCATAGATGTGTGTATGAGGGCAGGTCAACAAGTCGAATTAAACGCAGGTTCCTATGCAAAAAGTTACTTTATTCTTCAAAATAAATTCTTTTGAATTCTATACACTTAGTCCAACGTTTTTCCAATTTTTTCCCCTTGCGAAAAATGTGATTGGTTGAGTACTAAAAAAACAAATGAAGGACGATGCTCGTCCTGGTCGACTAAGCACGTCAACAATCGATGAAAACATTGAAGCAGTGAAGAAAATGATTTTGGATAATCGTCGAATCATCAGAGAGGCTGCTGATAATGTTGGCATATCGTTCGGCTCATGCCAAGCAATTTTTACGGATGTTTTAGGCATGAAACGTGCTTCAGCGAAGATTGTTCAAAAATTGGTAAATTTTGAGTAAAAACAACGCTTCATGTACATCGCTCAGGAGATATTTAACATCGTCACTGACGATTTAGATTACCTCAAAAAGGTCATAACTGGTGACGAATTTTGGGTGTATGTCCTTCACATGGAAACCAAAGCCTAATCATGCCAATGGAAGCGTCCAGAAGAGCCAAGAACGGAGAAAGCACGTCAAATTCGGTCAAATGTGAAGGTTTTGCTCACTGTTTTCTTCGACTGCAATGGCGTGAAGCATCATTGTTATTGAATAACATCGAAATCGAAAACAAATACTGTTGAATTTTTTATATAAAATCAAAACGATCTTCAGCTGCAAAAATAAGAGATAATTGCTAACAATTGAGTTTTTATTCGCTATTTTAGCTTCTAACATTTATACCAATAAAAAATTATAAATAGCCTGTTTTCTATGTTTCCCAGCTATCTATATGTCGACATTTCATAGGAACTACCCTAATCATCAGTAGACTTTGGAAATTTGTGAAAGATATTCTCAAACATTCAACTTTATATCCCAACAATCTAAATAAATTGTTGAGAATTTAAAAAGAAAAATGATCTAATAATACCTGTTTCTGCTTTTCGATAATTTCAAAAAGCAAATGGTAGCAACCAACGGTTGTTCATTTGTTTGAAAGGTGTAAAGAAATGTTAGAGACGTGTATAAATGAAAAAGCTTGTTTTTTGTGTTTTGACGGATATTATTAGAGCATTTTTCTTTTTAAATTCTCAACAATTTATTTAGATTGTTGGGATTCCTATGAAATGTCGACATATAGATAGCTGTGAAACATAGAAAACAGGCTATTTATAATTTTTTAGAAATTATTGCTTAAACAAGATCAAATAACTCAATATTATATATTATAGTTTAAGCAATTTAAAGTGCTATTAATTCAATTAATAGCACTTTAATTCCCATCTTTAGTTAGAATACTGTAATATTATAAATCTACTAATTTATATATATTTTTTGCTATATGTTTCCTAAGATTTATTCAAAAATATTTTTGATTATTAAAAGTGACTAGTCTCAAAAGTAAGATTTCCGACTTAGACTGTTATTGCCTGCGACCACTGATACAGCGTTGACATGTTACTATAGGGTGTTTTTTTAAGCCCGATAGAACTTGAAATTGTAAAAAATAACACAAAAAATTAAATTGTAATCAAAATTTTTTTTTATTCGAAAGATCAATACGTGACATTAACATTTGAAAATGATTTCGGGCATATAGGCACCGCGGCTGTTCTTGACGAAGCGCATTCTGGACGTCCAATTTTGGGCCACTTTTTCGAGCACTGCTGGCCGTATGTCACGAACAACACGAACAATGCTGGCCTCCAAGGCGTCAATTGTTGCTGGTTTATCAGCATAAACCAGTGACTTCACGTAGCCTCACAGGAAATAATCGAGAGGTGTCAAATCGCACGACCTTGGAGGCCAATTGACAGGTCCATTTCTCGAAATCAACTTATCGCCAAATTTTGATTTCAGTAAGTCGATGGTTGCGTTCGCCGTATGGCACGTAGCGCCATCCTGTTGAAACCACATCTCCTCCGGATCAATGTCATCCATATTTTCAAACAAAAAATCATTGATCATGGTGCGGTAACGATCTCCATTGACCGTAACGCGAGCTCCGGCCTCATTTTTGAAGAAATAAGGTCCGATGATGCCACCAGCATGAAAACCGCACCAAACAGTGCATTTTTCTGGATGTAATGGAGTCTGTAGGGTCTCTTGTGGATTGGTCTCACTCCATATGCGGCAATTTTGCTTATTAACAAACCCGTTAAGCCAAAAATGCGCCTCATCGCTGAACACAATTTTGCGATAAAACAACGGGTCAGTTGCCAACTGATTTTCAAAGTAAATTTGGATAATTTCGTAGCGTTGTTCAAGCGTGAGTCTATTCATGATGATTTGTCAGAGTATACTGAAACAAATAAAAAAAATGTTTCATCAAAATTTAATTTTTTGTGTTACTTTTTACAATTTAAAGTTCTATCTAGCTTAAAAAAACACCCTTTATATATTTGTGTTGCAGCTGAACGGTAGCTTTGAGAAGAAGTGGTCATACAAAATCTATGTAATATATCTTGTATTGGCAAAATTGGTAAAAGCAAAAACATTACAAGTACATACTAGCAACTAACTTTGATTAAAATTTATATAAAGAGCAGCACAACAGAGTCAAACAAGTTGTATTCCAATAGTATAATCCTCTTTAATACGCTTGCATTATCTGTTATGACAAACAAATATTTAACTTTGATTATTATTATCATCAAGCTTAATATGTATATAATATGTATGTCATAAATACAAGAAATATTATTAAATAGTAATTTAAATAAGTTGGAAATTTATTTACACAACACTTAAAAAGTACTTAATTGTATGTAAATTTAAGAGTACACATATGCAACACATTTTGTTATAGAAGTGAATGTGTTTATCATTACAATAAAATAAATTTAAAATATAAATAATAATTTGCTAATGACAATGAGATGAGCAAATGCTTTTCCCTTTACTTTTACTTTATTGCATACATGCTCATCATACTTTTATCCTTTTACATAGCCTAGATAGTAACTAATTGCTAAAGGTGACCACACGTAATTATAAAAAAATATATTAAAAATTATAAAATGATTTTTATTTTTCCCTATGAAATGTCGACATTTCATTGGAGCTAGCCTAATCATCAGTAGACTGTGGAAATTTTTGAAAGATATTCTCAAATATTCAACCTTATATCCCAACAGTCTAAATAAATTAATGAGAATTTAAAAGAAAACTGCTCTAATAACACCTGTCGAAACACAAAAAACCAGCTTTTTCATTTATACACTTCAAAGCCCAATTTAAAACATTTTTTTTTTTTGCAATCAGTCCTTAAATTGTATATTTTTCTATAGCAAAATTTAAATGCAAAGTAGTAATAATATAATTACACACTTCAGGCAAAACACTTTTCATGTATTTCCTAAAAAAGATTTAAAAATTTTAAATGAAGAAAAATATTCCATATTAACATTTTCTTATTAATTAACAACAACTTTTAATTTTAAATATATATATTTCAATTATATACTTTTCACAATATATTATTATTGCTGAATAAAACTTAATTGGTCTCCTTAACACAATTTCTATAGTGCAATTAGGAGCGATATTATAATACATGCAAGTGCAAAATTAAAGGTGTCAACGAAATTGCAGCACTTGTAAGAATATATTATGCGGAAAATAATAACATGTGCAGCAATTTCTTAAATAAAGTTTTGCAAATTTTTTGTCTTGTTAAAATTAGATACACCTTCTTTTAATATCAACACGACAGAGGTGGAATGAAATGTTAAACTTTCAGGCTGTTAAATGCATTTTTATGAAGTTCATTGAGTTTTGTGTTTAAGTTTTAGTACAAGTATGTAAATATATTGTACGAGTATATACGAGTATGTATGTATATACGAAGGTGCAGACGTGAAGGAAAGTTTCACTACATAAGATACCAGAGTAGGTAAATCTTGGTTGCACGGTTATAAAAGGATTTTTGTTAACAAAAACCTGATATACTTTTGTATTGTTTTTTTGAGTTCTGTATGGTTTTCAATACAAGGACGATTTAGAAACTTAATTATAGCTTTTTTTCAAATTTTTTTCTGATGTACTCTGGGTACTTGGACCAGTACTCCCCTGAATATATATATATATATATATATATATATATATATATATATATATATATATATATATATATATATATATATATATATATAGATATATATATATATATATATATATATATATATATATATATATATATATATATATATATATATATATATATATATATATATATATATATATATATATATATATATATATATATATATATATATATATATATATATATATATATAACGAGTGATTTTTTTGCTATTATCTTTTTGGCAACACTAGTTTTGACAGCTCACGCATGTTTTGTATCTTGTGTCACTGTCAAACATCTTCAGTTTGGTCTATAATTTAATCATGAATCGTCTTACAAACGAACAACGCTTGCAAATTATTGAATTTTATTACCAAAATGCGTGCTCTCTTAAGAAAGTTCATCGCGCGCTTCTTCCATTTTATGGTCAGTTTAATCGAACTACTGAGGCTTTTATTCGGGCTATTGTAAAAAAAATTTCGCACCAAATTTACATTGTTGGACATTAAACCACCAACACGCTTACGTAGAGTGCGAACTGAAGAAAATATCGCAGCCGTATCGGCCAGTGTTGGTGATGACCGTGAATTATCGATTCGGCGCCGTTCGCAGCAATCGGGCCTCTGTTACTCCACTACGTGGAAAATTTTGCGGAAGGATTTGGGTGTGAAGCCTTATAAGATACAGCTGGTGCAAGAATTGAAGCCAAACGACCTACCACAACGCCAAACTTTTGGTGAATGGGCTCTTGAAAAGTTAGATGAAGATCCACTTTTTTATCGAAGAATTGTGTTCAGCGACGAGGCTCATTTCTGGTTGAATGGATACGTGAACAAGCAAAACTGCCGTATTTGGAGTGAAGAGCAGCCAGAAGCATTGCAAGAGCTACCAATGCATCCACAAAAAACAACCGTTTGGTGCGGATTATGGGCTGGCGGCATCATTGGGCCGTATTTCTTCAAAGATGATGCGAATCACAACGTTACTGTGAATGGTGAGCGCTACCGTGCGATGATAACAAACTTTTTTTTGCCCAAAATGGAAGAGCTTGACTTGCACGACATGTGGTTTCAACAAGACGGTGCCACATGCCGAGTTGCGAGTTCGGTGAACAGTTTATTTCACGCTTGGGATCAGTCAATTAGCCGCCGAGATCGTGCGATTTAACGCCTCTAGACTATTTTTTGTGGGGCTATGTTAGGGCTAATGTCTATAGCGACAAGCCCGCTTCGATTGACGCACTGGAAGCCAACATTGCCAACATTATTCGTGAGATACCGGCCGAAATGTTGGAAAGAGTATGCCAAAATTGGACTAAGCGGATGGACCATTTGAGGCGCAGCCGCGGCCAACATTTGCATGAAATAATCTTCAAACATTAAATTATATCGACCCAACTATCGATCCAAATAAATATTTCATGCATTTTTCTGAATTTTATGTGTTTTTTTTTAATTTCCGATAGTTCTTATAAAATCACCCATTATATTTCTTGCCGCTTTATACACGTAAAGAAAAGGTAATTTGGAAATTTGTCAAAAGCAGAATTGCCGCATTTGGGTGAATGATAATCGAAAATTAATTTTAAACAACTAATTCATTCACAAAGAGTGACTGTTTACAGCGGTTTACGGGCTGGCGGTATCATCAGCCCAATTTTTTCTAAAATTAGGCCACGTCAGGCAGTTACTGTGAATGGTGATCACTATCGTGAGACGAACTTTTTATGGCCCGAATTGAAAGACATGGATGTAGACGATATGTGGTATCAACAAGACAGAGCCACTTTCCACACAGCTTTCTAAGCAATAGCTCTTTTGCGCTACAAATTCAATGGCTCACGTGGTGGCGATGCCAATTGGCTGCCAAGATCAAATGATTTGACACCGTGGGATTTCTTTCTTTGGAGTTATTTGAAAGAAAAGGTATACTCCAATAAGTCAGCAAGCAATTCAAGAGCTAAAAGACGAGATAACTCGGCACATTAACGGCATAGAACCTCTCGAAAATTTGGACCATCGGATGGATGTGAACAGGCAAGTTCACGGTTGCCATTTGGTCAATATTTTGTTCCATATACAATTGAACCAATATTAACATAATAAAAAGAAATTACAATAATTCCTAAATAATTTTTGTTTTACGCAAAAACAACATCGGCCTTTAAAATTTAACCAGTCTTTAATATATATTTAATGATGACGCAAAATTTTATTCATAGTAAATGTCATTTCCAATCTATTTGTTGCATCTCTGAAATTTGTATTCATATGCCGAAATATCGAAAAATAAATATTGTAATTTTTTTTTTTAATCAAGTGACCTTCAGTTCAAGCAACAAACAATAACTTAATTATTATATTATTATTTGCATTTGCTTGGACAAACACATTCGCTGAAACGTCAACCTTATTTTCGTATTCGCAGCCACTAAATTGACGTCGAATCTAAAAATTGGGTTTTTGCCGACATCTCACATACGTTCGTGTAACAATTTTGTTCTTCCTCTGACGTGTGGTTAAGCATAATTGACGGTTTTTTTTAATTCAGTACTTTATCTATAAAAATTTGTATGTACACTTCTGGCTTAAATTTCACCTCCTGCTAGCTAAGAGCATTCTAGGTTATATAAACTTTTGTTCATGCTGTTAGCGAATTTACATGTATTCACTTTTATTACGAAAGCGAAAAAAAAGAAAACTTCAATAATCAGACAGTATTCCTATGCATGTCATATGGAATTTGTCGCACGTATTTTGACGACACGTTATCAGCACAATTCAGGATTTTTTTCTCTTATTTTCCACTTTACAACATGTTCTTTATTTAAGCACTGTGGTTCAAAAGTCGAAACATTTAGCTGTCATGTGTAAATTGGTGTAAAATGTTTATGAACATAGAAAATATTAGGCTGAAAAACGTTCTGATTTTAAATGCACTTAATTTCTAGAATATTAAACCATTTTCAGTTTCTTACAGTTAACGAATGTTTTGTGCCACTGTCTCCGCTCGGTATCAACAAACATGAACACATGAAAGTAAAATGTTATGCATACATATTTAATCCAAATTTGCAGAGAACAAACATAAGGTTAAACACATTTATACAAATCTTTCAATTTAAATTTGTCATTGTAAATGTATTCAATGGTTCATTACGCTTATGCCACGATTGTGATTTTCATGCAACCGCAAAATATACAAATAGTACATGAGAAAAACGTTTAAATTATGATATTTTGTTATAATTAAAGTTTTGCTCAATAAGGTTATGTGTTAAATTATACAACAGCGACTATTTTTGCCGGGGTTGGCCTGGATTATAGCGAATTATAAGAAAACTATGTAAACAATTTTATAAAGCCATGTCACAGAGTTGAGTTCTGTTTGGAAACGGATTTGAATCTGTTTTTGGGTTTTTTAATAAACGTAAAATTTAAACAGTTTTTGGAATGAAATCATTATCAATATCAAATCAATAGAATTAATACTTTCTCTTCAAAATTAATTTATTAGTTTTTCTTTTTTTGAAGAGTTAAATATCGGTTCCAACTCCTCTTCCGAACGGAATCGAACTCTGTGACAAAGCTAATAGTTCTTGTTTTTATAAAGATATATTTTTTGATACATAGGAAGCCACACCCATTATAGCAGCCATAACCAACACTTAAATCTTTACTTATAGGAATTTTGCTAAAAAAAAATTGGTTGTTCTCGACAATTCGCAAGAAATTCAAAACTATACTGCTTAAGCCCAGTTCAGACTATTATACTTTGTATTAATACTTGTCAAAAATTCAAATAATACGTGCAAGTCTGATAGTCTGAATGTAATTCGTCATACATACGAAAAATAATACGATAAAAAGTTGACATCCCATACGACTTTGTTGTTTTTTGAAACTTTTTAAAACGATAATACTTTACATTGGATCAGGGTTGTGTTTTTTTTAGCAAACTAGCTAATTAAAAATTGAGTAGTCGGCTATTTCGTAGCCGATGGGGTGCCGTCACTGGTAGTATTTTTTGTCGCTATAAAAAAGCTCGAAATTTAGAATTTAGCTGTCATTTATAAATGTATTTTGCTCAAGCTATATATAGAACATATAACATGTTTGTGCTATTGAATTTGAATGTGTTATACATAATTATTATTTTAACTGTTGAATAATTTCACGTGCCGGCACGTCTATCGCCTACGACGAATAGCGCACCTGTCGCCGTGAAAAGTTTTATGATGGCACATCTATGTTGATTTATATCAAGTGTGATGGTGTGCATGCAAAATCTAATTTACGTTAGACTTTTTGACAGTAGCAAGAAATGTGTTTAGACCTTTATCTCACAAAATCGAATGTAAGTATTTATACTTGTATAATAGTCTGATTGGGCCTTTAAACTTTATTCATCTTTCTGTACGGACTTGCATGTAATAAGTTCGTTTTTAACACACTTTTCACTTGTATGTTTATTTGTATGTTTGCAACACTCGAAATTCGTACCATATGATTATAATATATACAGGTATATAAAAATATATATACAGTGTTACTGCTTTAGTGCGAAAGTTGGAGTTGCCGTTGGGGAAATCGTGGGGGGATTTTGGGAATTTACGAAGCCGATTTTGGGAATTGCTACAAAATTTGGAATCACCTCGCTAACTGGTTTGGAACCGGTTTTTCATATTCGGTGCGAGTTTTTGCCGTGAACTATAAACATTCATTCCTTTTAGTGCGAAAATTTAAGTTGCCGTATTGCTTCTAAAGAAGTGTTGGGATTTTGAATTTACCTGAAGTCTACTTTGGAAATTCCCAAAAATCTCAGATCAGCTTCCTTAACTTAATCGTAATCAGTTTTTTTTTTGTATTCGGTGCGCATTTTGGCCGTGGAGCGTATATCTGAACTATTACCGGTCATTCGATTTAGGACATATTGTTTCCGGGTAAGTGAGCGATTTTGGCAATTTCTGAAGCCAATTTCGGGAATTCCAAAAAAACTCGGAACGGGTTATAGGGATGACACCAAACTTCCTGTGTTTTTCCATATAATTCAATTAAACATTTAAAAGTAATTATTAATTATTATTCTTGTCTAATTATATACAAAAGTTAGTAATAAATCTTTGTTAGTTGTACATATTGGGTATAAGTATAAACTTTTCTTGAGTTAAAGAGACTTTCAAACCTGAAGATTTTCTGGGTAGCAAGCTACAGTGGAGTACCCAAAAATATTGTAGTGGACGAACAATCAATAGCCGGGGCTTTTTTACAGCATAATTTGATTGGAGTCCGGCTTAAAAGCTGCAAGAACCAAGTCTAGACTCAACTAAGTGCAAATGGTCTGACGTGCTCAGCAGGGAGTCTAATATGGCCTGTATATGATAATAGGAAAGTTTCGAAATTTAGTGGTAAAGGGTGGTTAAATTTCAAGGGCCGATGTTGATTTTGAATAAAACACAAACTATTTAGGAAATTATTATAATTTTATTTTATTATGATATATTGGTATTATTCAATTATGTATGGAACAAAATATCGGCCAAGTGGGCGCCGCGACCACAGCGGCACACCTCCATCCGATGGTCCAAATTTTCGATGACCCTGAGGCATAATGGAGGTTCTATGCCGTTAATGTGCCGAATTATCTCATCCTTTAGCTGTTCAATTGTTGCTGGCTTATCGACGTACACCTTTTCTTTCAAATAACCCCAAAGAAAAAAGTCCAACGGTGTCAAATCACATGATCTTGGCGGCCAATTGACATCGCCATTACGTGAGATAACACGGCCATTGAATTTGTTGCGCAAAAGAGCAATTGTTTCGTTAGCTGTGTGGCAAGTGGCACCGTCCTGCTGAAACCACATATCGTCTACATCCATATCTTCCAATTCGGGCCATAAAAAGTTCGTTATCATCTCACGATAGCGAACACCATTCACAGTAACTGCCTGACCGGCCTCATTTTGGAAAAAATACGGCCCGATGATGCCGCCAGCACATAAACCGCACCGCAACAGTCACTCTTTGTGGGTGCATTGGTTTTCCGACAGTCACTCTTGGATTCTCATTCGCCCAAATGCGGCAATTCTGTTTATTGACGAATCCACTGAGGTGAAAATGTGCCTCATCACTGAAGATGATTTTCTTCGAAAATTGATCATCATTTTCATAATAAGTCTGGATAACTTTAACACGTTGTTGGATCTTACCATGGTTCAAATTGAATAAGCCTGAAATAGAGAAATGTCAAATAAAATTCGGAAAAAAACTTGGCGTTTAGGTGTGGTTAACATTCAACATCGGCCCTTGAAATTTAACCACCCGATAGTTTTCACAGAACATTGTCATAGAAGGACGCATTCTAGAAGGTCAAAACTTGTAATTATAGGAACACGGATTTGGGTGGACCGATATTGTATGGGTTAGAGGATTATCGGAATGCGTGTTGAACAGACTGGATTCTTCTATTCGGTTTTCGGGGTTGGTTTGGATCTAAACCGTTGGGAATGTGTGGATTCCATACCCTTCATATTTCCCTCAGACAACACAACGAGACCAAGAAAGGACCTAAGTGGCCAATTTCATGAAACTGTCAGACTGTACAACCTAACCTGACCTATGAGAGGCATTCGAACATGGAGCTTTTTTGAGTGATTCATTGTTTCGGATAAGGCCTTGAGTCCAGGTACAATAAGGAGATAGAAACGGCACGATAGGAATCCTGCTTAAGAGCTGTAAAAACAAGAAGTATTGTCACCTTTTAGAAATTGTATAGAACAGAAGGTCTGATAAGGTTACGATGCTAATTAGTTTTGGTTCCCTGGCGGCGGACGAATAAAAAAACGCTTAAATTTTAATTCAATAAATATATTTCATTTATTGTGTTTAGATTTAAGTTTTACAACTTTCAATTTCCGAAATTGGTCCATATATGGCATGCATATATGCATGCCAAAACCGATTTTTCATTAAAAAAATTGTCTTTTGCAGAGAATCAAAAGTTCCGAAATCGGTACGCGATATAGAGGCTAAACAGATTTTTCCATGAAAGATTACCTTTTTGGCATTGCGTTTAAATGGCAAAAAAAATATTTTCCCATATCGGTCCATATATATCCGGGCATTTTAAATTAAAATTTGTAGTATATACTATATATTTACGTGGCTATCGTGAAGGGTATTTTAGATTCGGCCCAGCCGCATATACTACTATGTTTTCTTAAACCAGTACTCAGGATATGATGTCCAAAAACAACTAAAAAATCTTAACTTTAATGTAAAAAATCATTATATGTACGAAAGTTTTCCTATTAGCGTAAAAAATACTAATTTCCTTCATAAACAGTTTATATACCCAGTTTTATTGTGAAAAATTGTATCTGGATAGACAACTTCAAATAAAGTTTCTTAAAAAACACCGATTTACAAATATTTTAACTTTGATTGGTAAAATTGCGCTCGAATTTGTTTTTCAGATACAATTTTACGCGATACAACTAAGTTTGGGAATTCGAGAAAAGTATTTTTATATTGTAAGTTCCTAAAGCGGCCCATACACGTTTCAACTCAGTTGGCAACTGAGTCGGTTATTGTCCAAATCAAAGCGTGTATGCCTTTGTCAGTTGATTAGTTTGGCAGTTGTCGAGTTGGTTGAAGAAAAATTAAAATGTTTTGATTTTTTCAAGTTGACTAGCAAGCCTTTCAATTCGATTGTGTTGTGTGTGTTCGCGTCTCTTGATCTGGTCTCAAAATTTATATTTGTGACGTTTTTGCAAAGAAAATGTTATATATTCTTAAAATTGTCTATAATTTCCTTGAATTCAATACTTGAAAGAAAATCTTCCAATTCAGTTTATGAAGTGTGTGGGCAATAATCAATTCAGTTGAAAGACTCAATTTACAAATGAATTGCAACGTGTATGGGCCGCTTAAACCTTAAAGATAAAGAAACAAAAAATAAATAAGTAAACTATACTTATAATTTATAAACATCATAACAAATGAAATCCGCAGATTTTTGTAAAGAAAATACTTTTTTTTTGTTTGTTTTGTGCGTTAAATTTATGACATTTTTTATTTTATGCTTGATTCGAAGACTACAGATATTTACATAATGAACAAACGCGCAATTTATAAATGTTTGTTTCTCTTCCATTGCTTGCACTTTGCAAACGTCTGCGGGAACCATCAGCCAATCAGACATTTTTTACGGTTTTATACTCTAGTTAACAAAGATTCCTTTACTTTCATTGGGATTGTTTTTTTTTCTTTTTTAAATGCTCACGAATTGTTGTGGATAGTTTTTGCTGGAAGTGTTTAGCACTTCGTTTACAAATGTAGTTCATGTTGGCACTGTAAGCCTGCTGACTTTGAGTGGATTATTTAAGTCGAATTGTTGAATGCTTTAAATATGTTTTAGCTGACGTATACTTCAACATTACTGTGATATTTTAAAATTCTCTTGATTGCTTTAATTCTGGTAATACTAGTTTATCTCTCTGTTGTGAGAAATACGTGTTTACTTGTGTTATAGTTATAGTTTACTTAATCATATTGATCAGGTACTTTAGATGTTCAACTTTGTCATGTTAAAAAAAAAACTATTGAAATAAGTATAAGCATAATTTATATTATTTTTAAATGTAGAAATATCATATGGTTAAACTTTAGTATAACGAATTTGAAAGATCTCCAAAAATATTTCGTTATAGCCTCCGTTTTGTTAGGTATATAGATATACATCAGTGAAACCTTTATGGAAATTATAGTCTTCTTATCAAGATTCTATTTTACACGAAAAAGAAAATAGTAAAAGTTATTTTTTCTATTGTCATATACAAAATGCACTCGCCTTGACAACAGTCAAGAGATTAATAACAACATATGTAGAGAATTACGGATGCAAATAGTTAATCCAATAAACTTACTTACGAATAAGTCGGTAGTCTGACTACAACCTGTCAAAAACAAAATATCGAAGTAATTATTTTACAGATTACACCAAATTAATATAATTAATTTATTCAAATTAATATAATTTGGGTAAGGTGGATTTGTCCATGTTGTCTGAACAAAATGTTTGTAGAGGCAAAATTTTTTATACACATTTTGATGGCTTTCTTTACGAGAGAGCAAGAGAGAGTGTGAGAAAATATTTTTAGAAACAATTTCCAGGTTTAAACGAGAGATGTGCAAAAATTTCTAATAAGAAAGCTAGAAAGAAAGTTTAAATTTAGATAAATTTTTGTCAAATATTGCCAACTAATTAAATTAATATAATTTACATTTTAAAGAAGAGAATAGTGACCAAAATTCACAGAAATTGGGGATTTTCAATTATAAACGAAGTTTTAATAAATTTCTAAACATTCTCCCAAACTTCTCCAGCGATAGACCTTTGCTTTTGTTGTTTTTTATAAAAAAAAAGTTTAAATTAAAATAAAAATTTTTAAACTTTTTTTTTATAAAAAACAACAATAACAAAGATATTCAGCTGGAAGAATTTAAAAGAAATTAATATAAACAAAATCAAATAAAGCGAATATTTAATTTCAAAACAGATACCATAAATTTGTAATATGTAAATTTTTCGTAACAATTGTTCATGGTACAATAATATACCAGGTAGGTTCGAAGTAGCTGTCTTTTTATGATGACAATATTGAAGCACGCTCACTTTTGTGTTATTGTTTACAAGAAAGAGAGAGGTAGAAAGAGAGAGAAGGAGAAAATGCTAAAGAGAAATCCATAGTTACGCTCTGAGTGTAAATAAATTCGCACTGAGAAAAAAAGTATGCAATTTAAAACAAGTAAGATTGTAGTATATTCGGCTGGGCGGAATAAGGGTATTTAAGATTCCGCCCAGCCGACTCAAAATATTTTTTTTTTTTTATTTAATGAAAAAGTTATTCAAAAACGAAATTGGATTTATAATATTGTGCCACGTGCAAGACTTGTTATCACTTAAAGAAAGCTCGTTGAATACAAAGTTGGCAAGCAATATTACAGGGCAACATATTCCATAATCGACTATTCGGTCGAAACTAGGTCAATAAGGTTAATGAGTTTTTGACAGCCATTGATAACCAAGTTGTCGTTGATTGCCTCAAGTATCTTTTTAAATTGGAAGGCTTTTTTTATAATTTGTAAAAATAAAAGTCGTGATAGCTATGAAATGTTAGTAAAACGGACATACATACACATATATATTTTTTTCCAATAATTTGACTAAGCGATGAGTGTGTCTCTAATAAAGATAAACAAATATCTGGAAAATTCGTTTTTTTCTAACTAACAAATTCTGTGGTTTTATTAAAAAAAAGAAGAAAATAATTTATAAAATAAACTTAACTCAATAATTTATTTTTTTTTTACACCAACCCATACATACATAAATATATATTATAAAATACATACGTGTATATACACAGAAAGAAAAAGCTCGTACTAAATTTAAGTATTTTTAACGTGCTTTTCAAAGCAGGTGAAATTGACAGCGCAGCAGATAACTGTTTTTTAATTTTAAATTTTTTCAGATGTTAATGGCATAATTAAAACAAATTTGAAAAAAAAAAAAATTAAAAACATTTTCAAATTATGTATTGTGTCTTGAAGGCCAGGGGCCAGATTCCGCAACTATGAATTTTTTTTTTACCAGTGAACACTCAAAATAAAATTCACTGACAGACACAGTGTTCACTTTTCATTAAAAAGCGATTCCGTAAAAAATCAATGAATTTTATTGCGCTGAATGTATTTCTTCAGGCTGAATGATATGCTGATTTGTCAAATTAACTGTGTCACACAAGTTGTTGAATAGATAATTTTAATATACAAACATAATCCTTTTGTTTATTTTTTCAAGCTCAAAATATTTTACAAAAAACTAAAATTCACCGAAGATTTTTGAGTGAAAAACTTATTATTAAGTGTACACTTTAAATGGCAAAATTATTCATTCTCACCGTTGCGGGCTCAAAAATCAAAAGTGAACACTGAAATTGGTGAACATTTAAAAATTCATGGTTACGGAATTTAGCCCCAGGTCTCATCCATAATTCTTCCCAATCCTGCTGGCCATTACCACCTTTTCAAGCTCTATTATCTAAAACTTTAAGTATCACAAAATAGTTAAAACTTTCACGAAATAATTACGTCTTTTTTTTATTGTAAATTTTTTTTTAATTCCTTTTATATATAAAAACATTTCCTTTGACATTTCAAAAAGATTTATTCGTTGTAGTGTTGTATTTATTGCTCTAGTATGAATTCGCCGTGGTGCTTCTAATACAAAATTTAAGTACGAATAACACACAAGTGTATTTAAAATAAGCCGACAGCGGGATCGTTCAAGAAAACAAATCCTACAATGTCTTAAAATAATCATAAAATCTTGAATCAAGTGCAGGATTCTTGAACCGATAAAAACATCAAAGCAAAGACACAAAAATAGATCTTTGCATAAATTGCTGAGATATAGGAAATATTGTTTCAGCATTTTTCTCATTAATTTATTTCAATATATATATATATATATATATATATATATATATATATATATATATATATATATATATATATATATATATATATATATATATATATATATATATATATATATATATATATATATATATATATATATATATATATATATATATATATATATATATATATATATATATATGGAATGGAAATAAAGTGTGAGTGAACAGATTTTTCATGTCTCTAAAGCAGCGTTCAAGTGCCTCAGGTTTTTTGAAATGGCGTAAGCTGTACTTCATTCGATCTCCTTAGTATTTAGACCACGTATATCCGACCGAAAATGGAATACAACATGTTTAGGCCGATGCCTTAAAGTCTATTTTGCAGGAGAGGGCGAAGAGGCTTATTGGTGACCGTAGGGTATCCAAATCTATTGACTCACTGGAGCATCGGCGAAGTGTGGGGTGCATTACTCTGTTCTATTAATGGATTTTGCTCTAACGAGATTAGGGATCTTGTTCCCGAAACTCGCACATTTTTACGAAGCACTCGTTCTTTGTCAGGAACTCATCCATTTGTGGTCGATTGCCCAGAGAATCGTACAATACATTACAGAGGGAATTTGTTCTAACAATTGATTTTGCTCTGATCAGATTAGAGATCCTGTTCCCGAAACTCACACATTTTTGCTTAGCACGAGTTCATTGTCCAGAGCTCATCAATTTGTGGTCAATTGCCGGGGAAATCGCACTACTCATTATAGAGAGTAATCGTTTTTCAGCCGTACGCTTTGTCTGTGGAATAAGTTGCTTGCAGACGTGTTTCCTATCTGTTATAACATTGTACAAGTCAAATGTTCACAACCACTACTCCCTCTTTCCCCCTCCTCGCAACCTATTTTCCTACTTCTGGTACAATGCACTGCCAAAAATAAAAAGAAATAAAGTACGAATGGATTGAAGTTTTTCTTCAGTGTACCAGTATAAATTTCCTTTAAGTAAAATAAATAATTTATTCCAGTCACACGACTAATATTCTTTAGTGTTCTTCTTATTCGCTCTTTTTCAACTTGTTTAACTCCGATAAAAATTTTTGACACCGATAAGAGAAACTTGTTTAGCTTAAATAAATAATTCAAACAATTAAGTTTTTTGTTCGCTATTTTTAGCTTCTACCATTTATACCAATAAAAATTATAAATAGCTTGTTTTCTATGTTTCCCAGCTATCTATATGTCGACATTTCATAGGAACTACCCTAATCATCAGTAGACTTTGGAAATTTTTGAAAGATATTCTCAAACATTCAACTTTATATCCCAGCAATATAAATAAAGAAATGTTAGAGAGGTGAATAAATGAAAAGGCTTGTTTTTTGTGTTTTGACAGGTATTATTAGAGCATTTTTCTTTTAAATTCTCAACAATTTATTTATATTGCTGGGATATAAAGTTGAATGTTTGAGAATATCTTTCAAAAATTTCCAAAGTCTACTGATGATTAGGGTAGTTCCTATGAAATGTCGACATATAGATAGCTGGGAAACATAGAAAACAAGCTATTTATAATTTTTATTGGTTTAAATAAATAATATTTGATTTTTCGAGCACAAGTGGTGTAGGAATGGCTAAAAGAAGAAACTGTATTTTATGCACGAATAAGATTACGGCTTTAATAAAAATTCAACATTGGAGTTAAGTATTCGCCTTTGTGTATTGCGGCAAAATCGCATTGCTGCTTTTTACGGTTTGTGTTGGTAAGTTGTTGTTGCTCTTTGTTAAACCAAATGTTAAAATTGTTATACAAAACTATTTAACTTTGTCATTCGGTTTTTTATTTTTTATTTTCTTTCTCTTTGACTTTTTTTTTGTGGTACAATACATATTAGAAATTTTTGTTGGTATTAGAACATTTTCAAGAGCTGTTTTTATTTGTTTGAGTTGATGCAAAGTACAAATGTGCCTTGTTTTCATTTTGCTATTATTCTACTTGTTCATTTTCATTATTTATAAGTACACTTGAGTGACTGTTAGCTTTTTTTTTTCTTCTTCTTCTGTGTATTTTAGTTTCATTTAGTTTATTTTTCTCTTGTCGCCTTTTGTAGATTCATTGTGTTTTATGCCTGTGAATTGGGTAGCGGCAAAAATAGCTTTTATTTGGCGTTGCTAGTGAAAAATTTCCACCAGATCATAGTCTATTTTTAAGTCTAGTTTGTTAATCTGGTACCATATTGACGGATAATTTCTAAGTTTTATAAATATGATATTGGAGTAAATTTCGACAGCTGATTTGTGTTCTATGCCGATTTGGATTGAACTTATTTCCGGTTAATCAAACTGAAGCTGTCGTTTTTTATTTCTTGCGATTTATTTTTTCATAGCAGAAATAATACCTCACAAACACTTGTTGCCGATAATTAGGCAAAATCTTATTTTTATATGTAATTTGTGACCAAAAAATGCAGATCACACAATCGATTAAGCTCAGCACAAAACGGAATAGTTTTAATTAGTATATAGTATATTTCTCTGCCATTTCAAATGTTTGCGACCATTAACATTCGAGACCTGCAATAGATAATCGAAAAATAGTAATTAAATTAAATATTCAAAAATTAATCCATATATAATCGAATAAATATTTGAACCATTTTTTGTTCGAATAATTTTTAATCGAATAAATATTCGAACCATTTTTTATTCGAATAAAAACTCAAATAATTTTTAATCGAATAAATATTCGAACCATTTTTTATTCTCGAATAATTTTATAAAACATAATTTTTATTATATTCCTGAATAATTTTTAATCGAATAAATATTCGAACCATTTTTTATTCGAATAAACACTTGAATAATTTTTTAAAACATAATTTTTATTAGTCCGCATTAACTCAAACCGATTTAAGAAGATTGATTTCCAATATTTGCCTACGATTGAGGTTTTTTTTATCACCTTCACAAAAATGTATACCCTATAGGTATATAAAGCTTGTGATTCCGTTTGTAATTTCCATAATTTTCATTATATATGTATATTTATTCGTATTCTGAATCAGCTTTGATAAAAAAGTCGATTAAACGATATCCGTCTAAGCGCCGTTGAAATTTCGTTAATGAGAAAACATTAGACATTAAACTTTCTTCTACAACCATTCTATTACTCAATTGATTCACGTGTTTGTCATTGAAATTAAAAGCGGTTCACAAATACCTGAGATATATCCAAAACATCGAAAAAGCTATTATTTTTTGCAATTGTAGGAAGTTTGGAAAAAAAAATTTTCTTATTATTTGGCATGGCGATTGCAAGGTAAAAAAAAATTCGGTTAAGACTATATCTCGGGTATAAATAGACCGATATCGGAAATTTTCATTTTCTATATTTAAGAAACCTCCTTGATGTTTAGCAAAAAAAAAAAAAAACTGTTCATGGAAAAATCAGTTTAGGCTATATCTTGGACATATATGGAACGATATCAGAAAATTGAATTTTCTATATTAAGATAACCTTTTTTTTTATTATTAGAACTGCTTTTAAGCAAAAAAAAAAAGTTTTTCCAGAAATATTTGGTTTAGACTATATCTCAGAAATATATGGACCGATATCGGAAATTTAAATTTTGTGTATTTGGAAACCTCTTTATATTACCAGAACTGTGTGAAATTGTCTAAGTTCGCTTACGCGACATTTTCATGAAAAACAGGTTTAGGCTATATCTCGGGTATATACGGACTGATATCGGAAAATTTCAATTTCTATATTTAGATAACCATTTTTTTTTATTGTAAGAACTGCTTTTAAGCAAACAAAGTTGTTTAAGTTCGTTTACGCGATACTATCATTAAAAAATCGTTTTAGGTTATATTTCGGATATACATATCGGGGATTTTTTTTTAATCGTGATACCAAATAGTTGTGCCAAATTTGAAGCAGAACAAACAACTTTTTTTTCAAAAAGGTTCATACAAAATTGCCCAGAAATAAGTTTTTTTTCGGAATTTTGGATATATCTCAGCTACATAGGTATATGTGAACCGATTTTACTGAATTTCAATAGCAAACTTATGAATCGATTGGGAAATAGAATGGTGAAAGACAAAAGTTTGTAAGTCTAAGGGCTTTCGCAAAAATGGTATTTCAACGGCGGGCAGACGAACACCTCTTAATCGATTTTTCTATTAATGCTGATTCTGAATATGTATAATTTATAATGTCGGAAATGAAAATTGTAGGAATTACAAACGATATCACAAACTTACATCTGTATGTCTTTTACATTTTTGTGAAGGTTATAAAAATACAATGGAATCACAGGTAAGCCTCGAATTAATTGTCTATCTAGAAAGCATATTTTAAAAGCTACATTTTTTTTTCAATTAAAATAAACACACAACACCTTTCATCTTTTCGATTGATTTATTTCAATATTGCCAAATGGTTGAAATAACTTTTTCACACACCCAAGACTCGTATAATCTTTCGAAGCGTTTGTGTAATTATGAGTTGTTTTAATTTCTAGTGCGTGTCTACATCTGTTACTTTGTTTAAGTTCTATTACTCACTCCCGCATTTATTCAACTGTTTGTGCTGGTGCTCTTCATATTACAATGATTAAACTAAAATTTGTTTCATTTTGTGTTGGGCGGTGTGTTGATGTTGTTCGCATCCTTTCACGTCAAGTGCTTTCACAAGTGAGTAGTACATTGTTGAGTTATTGTTTTTTTTTCTGCTTTAGCTTTTTATACTTTTGGCTGCAGCAGACATCTTTAGTACGTGCTATACCATTATGAATATTTTTTTTTATAAATATTTGCTATTTTTGCTTTTTTTCTATTTTTGTTCCTGTTATTATATGAAATTATTTTAAGGAAATTACATTCACTGTATCTTGTACCTACAGTAAGCAAGAGGAAAATGCTGAAGCTGGCGCTAAAATGCGCATCTCTTTAACATGTGTAACAAATTAGTTAAATAATATAGAAAGTTAAACTTCTCATTTTTATTTAATATTAAATTAATGCTGAAGTGTTCAACCATTTTAAATTCAAAATTGAAGTAATTATACTACAAGTATATTTATAAGTTAAATGGAATATTGGGTTGCGTTTGAAAGAAATTTAGTTAGTTTATATATATACCACATATTTTTGGTTAAAGTGAGGGTTTTGAATAAAACCGTTAAGATTCTTATTCCAAAGTTAGATATTTACAAAAATGTATTTAATACTAATCAATGCGTAAAGCAAAACACAGTTTTTGTTTTTTGTAAACGAATAAATTTTTTAAATAATTAATTCCCGTAGTATCGGGTGGTTAAATTTCAAAGGCCGATGTTGAATGTGAACCACACCTAAACGCCAAGTTATTTTCCGAATTTTATTTGACATTTCTCTATTTCAGACGTACTCAATTTGAACCATGGAGAGATATACAATCCAACAACGTGTTAAAGTTATCCAGACTTATTATGAAAATGATGATCAATTTTCGAAGAAAATAATCTTCAGGGATGAGGCACATTCGTCAATAAACAGAATTGCCGCATTTGGGGGAATGAGAATCTAAGAGTGACTGTCGAAAAACCAATGCACCCACAAAGAGTGACTGTTTGGTGCGGTTTATGTGCTGGCGGCATCATCGGGCCGTATTTTTTCCAAAATGAGGCCGGTCAGGCAGTTACTGTGAATGGTGTTCGCTATCGTGAGATGATAACGAGCTTTTTATGGCCCTAATTGGAAGATATGGATGTAGACGATATGTGGTTTCAGCAGGACGGTGCCACTTGCCACACAGCTAACGAAAAAATTGCGCTTTTGCGCAACAAATTCAATGGCCGTGTTATCTCACGTATTGGCGATGTCCACTGGCCGCCAAGATCATGTGATTTGACACCGTTGGACTTCTTTCTTTGGGGTTATTTGAAAGAAAAGGTGTACGTCGATAAGCCAGCAACAATTCAACAGCTAAAGGATGAGATAATTCGGCATATTAACGGCATGGAACCTCCATTATGCCTCAGGGTCATCGAAAATTTGGACCATCGGATGGAGGTGTGCCGCCGTAGTCGCGGCGCCCATTTGGCCGATATTTTGTTCCGTACATAATTGAGTAATACTAATATATCATAATAAAATAAAATTACAATAATTTCCTAAATAGTTTGGGTTTTATTCAAAATCAACATCGGCCCTTGAAATTTAACCACCCTTTATTACGATACTCTATGTGGAATAGTAACTTTAAAACATCGCTTGCTACCATGATCGCCTTTTACTTCACTTTTAACCTAAGATGTATCTAATGATCTTCAAGCTTGAGGTATTTTTTATAAAAATTTCTTAAATTGTTTATTAATTTCAATATTATGTCTTTCTTCGGAAGACTTCTTCAGGAAAAACTTTTTTTTTGATTTTGTATACTTCGATTTTATATACTTTTAACTAAAAAAAAAATAAAAGGTTATCAGAACATTTTTATTTTTAAACTCTCAAGGGCTTATTTAATATCTTGGAATATATAGTTAAATGTTTGAAAATATTTTTTCAAGAATTCCTATATTGATGGTTAGCGTAGCTCCTATGAAATGTCGACAACCGGGAAATACATATAAAAACAAGTTGTTTATTTATTTTGGTTGTTATCAATATTATAGTGGTAGGCTGGATACCCCAGAATAGTCTAGGCTGTCCAGCTCACTTGGGTCCTGTAGTCGTTCTCTTTGTGATTATCAATATTATAGTGGAAAGTTATATTTATTTAAAGTTATAAAATTGCTTTCAACCAATTCGTATTGAAGTTTTACATCAAATGCATTAAGAGTTAAGCTTTATATTGCTATATTTCGAGTTATTGTTATTAAAATTTTTAAATGCAACAGGTAAGTATACAAAAGTAATAATAATAATGTAATGGTAAGGATACTTTCAAATAACAAATATATAATCTATTCAATTTTGCCTTGGGGGTTTTTACATATATTTCATCAATTAAACTTAGGAAATCACTTCATATTCATAAAATTTAGTTTGTTCAAACTACTTTGGACATAGTACTCTTTACCAATTTTTCTAAAACTATAAAATTTTTTTACTAAAACAAAAGTATCATTAAATTACATTAGGTGGAAATATTTACTTCTGAAGTAGTATATGATATATGATGATTTATTGTAATTTTGATGATTTTACGATTTATCGTCATATTGATAATATCGGGTGCTTAATATACCATGTTGACGATTTGATGATATAAATTCTGTTTTTGACGATTTTTGCGGATCACATTTTTTCTTTCATATATTCAGACAAATTTGATTTCAGAAATATATATTTCCACTTTTAAGTTAATTTAAGTAAGGAATTAGATTAATAACTATAGTACATTATAAGCAGATAAAACTATTTTTTTTTTATACCCTTCACAAATATGTAAAGGGTATATATAAGTTTGTAATTCCGTTTGTAATTTGTACAATTTTCCTTTCCGACCCTATTATGTTATATATATACGTTATAAATAATCTAAATCAGAATTGATAGAAAATTCGATTAAGCGATGTTCGTCTGTCCGTCTATCGGTCGTAGAAATAAAATTTCTGAGAAAACCACTAGACTAAGAAACTTTTTTCTTTCACCATTCTATTACTCCATCGATTCACAAGTTCGCTATTGAAATTCAAAATCGGTTCCCACAGATGAAATACAACCAAATTTGTATGAAAATTAAAAAAATTGTTTGTTTTACTTCAAACTGCACACAATTATTCTTGCTTACTTTACAATTTTTTTTGCTTGCAATCAGTTCTGGTAATAAAAGAAGGTTAGTAAAATAAAAATGTCCAATATCGGTCTATATATTCCCTAAATATATTCAAAACCGAATTTCATGAAAGTGTCGCGTAAGAGAATTTAAGATTTTTTTTTTTGCTTGCAATCAATTCTGGTAATAAAACGAGGTTACTAAAATGCAGAAAATGAAAATTTTCGTTATCGGTCCATATATACCCAAGATATAGCCAAAACCGATTTTTCAAGAATGTGTGGCGTAAGCGGACTTAAACAACTTTTTTTTTATTAAAAACTGTTCTGGTAATTTAAAGGGGTTAATAAAATACAGGAAATGAAAATATCCGATATCGGTCCATATATAACCGAGATTTAGTTTTAATGGAAAAAAAAATGTTTACTTAAAAGTAGATCTGATTATAAAAAGATGTTATTAAAATGCAGAAAATTAAAATTTTCGATATCAGTTCATACACTCGTATACCCGAGATATAGCATAAACCGATTTTTCCATGAAAAAATTTTTTTTTGCTTTAAAACAGTTCTCGTTACGAAAGAAAGTTACTAAAATACATAAAATGAAAAATTCCGATATCGCTGCATATATATATAACGAGATCTAGCCTAAACCGATATATATATATATATATATATATATATATATATATATATATATATATATATATATATATATATATATATATATATATATATATATATATATATATATATATATATATATATATATATATATATATATATATATATATATATATATATATATATATATATATTTTTTTTTTTTTTTTTTTTTTTTTTATATTGGACCAGTACTCAGGGGATGACCCCTACATATGCAGTGCATTGTACCAGAACTAGGAAAATAGGTTGTGAGGAGGGGGAAAGCGGGAGTAGTGTTTGTGAACATTTGACTTGAATCTTCCAACGTTATAACAGACAGGAAACACTTCTGCAGGCAACTTGTTCCACAGACGAAGCGTGCGGCTGAAAAACGAATTCTCTCTGTAATGCGTAGTACGATTCCCCGGGCAATCGACCACAAATGGGTGAGCTCTAGACGATGAACGCGTGCTACGTAAAAATGTGCGCGTTTCGGGAACAAGATCCCTAATCTCGTCAGAGCAAAATCCATTGTAGTATCGATAGAACAGAGTAACGCATCCCACACTGCGTCGATGCTCCAGTGAGTCAATAGAGTTGGATACCCTACTGTCACCGATGAGCTTCTTCGCCCTCTCCTGCACACGGTCGAGTAACCCCATATATATATATATATATATATATATATATATATATATATATATATATATATATATATATATATATATATATATATATATATATATATATATATATATATATATAATTTCATTTATTCCATCAATTGCAATTATGTCAAACACAGTGTACATAACATTTGTGTTTTCGTAAGCGGTGTCTTTAAACAAATTTATTGAAATATACGAAAATTTGCTAGAATTATAACATATAAAAGCTGAAGTTTACCATAATCACTATATAATGCAAACGTTTTGAAAAAACTTTATAATTTATTTAATAATTTGGCAATTTCTCAATTACAAAAAACCGTAACGAATTCACGAGCGTTCAGAGACTGCATTTATTGCAATATTTGTCAAACATGGCTTGATCGTTTAATAGCAAAACACTCTCTAAAGCAGCAAATTTTATCAAACGAAATGTTTCTTTTTCTTTCGAGAGGGTGTATAATATACAACAACAAGAGTGTCTTACTTTGTCTTTGTCTCACATGGTACGTTTTTCAAGTAAAATGAAACGTAAAAATTTTGTACACTTGATTAAACTATTTTTTTACATTAAAACAAACCGCACAAATAATTATAAAAAAGCACAAAAAACGATACAAAATGCACCGAGCTGACAACGCTGGCATATATTTTATTTTACGTCTCCCTAAAGTATGCAAAGAAATATTTACATACACTTTTTTTAGCATCAGTGCTGCCGACAAAAGTAAAGCAAAGCGAAGCAAAAGTTTTATCTGACACGGCCTTTAAGATCATTTTGCATTACATTAGCAGATTCACAATCTTTTGTGCATCTGAGACAGCGAATTTGTGCAGTTATAAAAATCTGCTCTCAATTATGATTAAAAGTCTTCGTTTTCTTATTTGAGCTGTTTGTTTGCAGTTAAGAATTGCAGACAAGCTTCCAAGCTTCATTTATGCAAGGAGAATAAGAGCATCGGTTACTAAGATTTCTACACAAAGGAAGTTTAATTTTAAAACTGCACGCAGTAATAAAGTAGTGAATGAATAAAAATTTTCTTCTTTAAATAACTCAATTTCCGATTTTATTCGTTTCAGGCTTATGAAGCTTGCAATATATAAAATAAAATGATAAAAACTTAGAATACTTGATATTGAGCATATTCTTCATGAGTATGTTGTTCATCTACAATATAGTAGTAGTGTCTACTTACACAAATTTAATTGATTTAAAAACACTCTCTTGTCCAAAGCAGTAATGACTTTCTTTTGCAAAATAAAACATCATGTTGGACGTTACAGGCAATATTTAGTTTCTATTCTATTTTTTTCTTTTGTTATAATTTTAAAAATTTTTTTTTATCGTATTTGTAAATACAAAACTTTCAAGTGATTTGTTGCATCTGTTGCAGCAAATATTAAAACATTTAAAAAGTTTTATTTACGAGTATTTATGCAAACATTTTGTTGAAAATTTTGTTTACAAACCTCTAAACATCAGCATTTGAGTAGACTTTTCTGAGAGCTTTTTGTTTTGGTTGTGTTTATATTGTAAAACAAATTCAAAATCGGTTTCGTTTTCATAAACTAGCAAAACAACAATCAGTTACAACTACAAGGGAGTAAAAAAATATGTCCAAATAAATTTATTCATATAGTATAGATGTAGATATTTTAATATAGAGACCACAAAAAATATGTAAAATCTTCATTATTTCTAGCTGACTATCATGACATAAATTTCATGCATATGTATATGAAATTCCATCCTTAAATTGAACTTTTTTTGAAATTATTTTATGTAAATAAAGATGCATATTTTTTCTTGATAGTATTGTCAACTGTACAAAAAATTTCAAAAATATTTTGGTTTAAATGCGGCAATACAAAATGTGATTTATCACAATTTATTACAGCAATTAAGATGACATAAATAAAAGTTAAAAAAAATTGTTATTACAGTTTTTTAGTCTACGAGTATAAGGGAGTATATGGGAACTCACACCTACTTAGTTAATATCGCACATATGTATATAACTAAAAGTTCACTTATTAATGATTTACATAGAAAATATTTTTGTTTCTTATTATTTCTAAAACCTCAACACAGCAATTTAGTATGACCCTGAATACAAGAACTATTTAAAATATATACTCGCATGTACGAGTAATTTACTGGTATTATTATATATTAGTACAATATTTTTGTGAGCTGTTAAAATAGGGTCAAACGATCACAGGGGATAGGTACCGAAAACAATTGATTCTTTCGAACATAGTAAGTAGTCAACGGGAAACTACCAGGATATTCCACTATATATGAGGCCATAATACTCCATCACTACAACACTTGACTACAAGTTGCTAGACCGATCAACAACTGTTTGAAAGACATTTAGTTGGGAAGTTTTAGCTCAACCGTCCTATAGCACAAACCTTGACTACCGTCTGTTTCAATAGAGACAGAACACACTTACTAGAATATGCTTCACTTCAGAATAGGGTGTCGGCAATTGTTTTGATTCTTTTTTACCTCAAAACCGGAGCAGTTCTTTCACCGCGGTATCTATATGCTTCCAGAAAGATGGAAAAATTAATGGTGAACGATAGAAAATACTATGAATAAAGTATTAACTCACTTTGTTATTATAATAAATCCATTTTTCGAGCAAAAGAAATTGGCGTTATTAACTCCAATACTATTTTATTAACAATTAAATTTAGATGTAATGATCGTCAAGCTCGAGGTCTTTTTTATAAAATTTTTTTAAAAAATTGTTTATTTAATTCAATAATTCGTCTTCCTTCGGAAGACTTCTTCAGGAAAGTTTTTTGATTTTTGTTTATAAATTATTTGAAAGGAAATGAAAATAATACTAACATACATACATAAATACATTCTACATAAAGTGTCACAAAAAATTAAAATACACAAAAAAAAAAAATGTTATTAACATAATAATAGATTTCTTAATATGCTAATTTATTACTTTATTTTTATAAATTAGATGCCTATAACTCTGAGCAAAACTTTCCGTATCTTTTCTAAAATTAATTCTATTTGCTAATGGTACATTAATTATCTGCAGCATCTCAAACATATAACGTTTTCTATAATTATTTTCTGTATCCAATATGGAAACACTATTAAAATCTGGGTTATGATTTAAATCCCGACAATGAATATACAAAGCAGTCTTCTGAGACGAATTAATATTTCTATATTTCTGATCTGTCTTATGTCCTGCTAATCTAGTCTGCTTTTTAAAATCAATACAATGATCCAAGTGTCTTCATTTTTGATCCGATGAAACTATTTATTATTATGATATCTCTCATTCTATAAGTTGTCCTAGCGACAATTAAGAGAATTATTTTATCAATAGAATATCATCGAAATACATCTGATGCGAGCATTGAGCCCATACAATGTAACTGTAATATTGAGAAAAAAATACTAAACAATGACAATGACAAATGAGAATATCATCAATAGAATGGCACGCTAATATCAGAGCTACTATAATTTGTTTTTAGTTTGATGAAAAACTCTCATCAGTATGATGGCTTATTAACATCAGAAAAATTACTAAAGGGCACTTCAGACTATCACACTTTGTATTAAGATTTGTCAAAAAATCAAATAATACGTGCAAGTGTGATAGTGTGAATGTAAAGCGTTATGAAAATGAGAAATAATACGGTAAAAGATTTGACATACCATAACACTTCACCATTTTTAAAAATTTTTTTAAACGATAAGATTTTTCATTGGATCAGGGTTGCATTTTTTGCAAAAGCAAATAATAAAAATATTAAAACCAGACGTTAAGTACATTGGCAGTTTATTTTCAAGTCATATTCCTTCTTTTACCTTAGGTGTGATAGTGTGAAAACAAAATGTAATGGTACGTTAGATTTTTTGATAATCGCAACAAATATCTTTAGATTTTTGTTCCACAAAATCCAATCAAAATCTTAAGACTTGTATTATAGTCTGAAACGCCCTTAAGTGGTATCAATTAAATCACTACAATAATTTCATAATCCGCTTAGTTGCTATTCAATTTCATTATTTCAAATATATTTTAAATATTTAAAAGCAATTTCTTCTTTTTAAGTTCACACTTTTTTTTTAATCTTCAACATGAACTAACAATAAATGTTCATATTTTAATACTAAACATAACAAATTTACTAAACAAGATGCGCTTTCCGCGTAAGTACAGAGAATGCTAGACGAAAAGTTTTATTTTGCGGCAACTATATCGATAAAATCACCTATTGAATGAGCTAATGGTGGCAAAGGTATCCGGTCTTCTCAGCTGAGTGTGCCACCAAAATTAAATATGTTAAGCTGAGTATTAAGACTGCTAAAGTTTTTAACAAAAATAGTTGTTCAAATCAGAATGAATTTCAAGCATACGTGTTTTTTTTTTTTTTTTTTTTTTTTTTTTTTTTTTTTTTTTTTGCAGCATAATCAACCAAAGGTTTTAAAAATCGAAAGAATTGTGCGCAAATTTCAGCAAGCTGGGTCTATAGGAAATGTGCATACACCTTTACTCGTCCAACATTAAAAAAAATTCAAAGAAGTCAAAATAGAATTCTCCGTAGAATTACAAATGCACCATGGTACGTTAAAAACTCACGAATCTACGCAGATCTGAACGTACCTTTTGTGAAATCTGAATTTGCGAAGTACGCGACAAGGTATATTAACAAACTTGAATTCCATCCAAATCCTCTTGCAGTTAATATTCTTAACTTTGGTGGTCATACCCGTCTGAGAAGGAGGGATACCTTGGCTACCATTAGAGCTCTAAACAGATGACTGAATTCTGAAATAATATTCACATAAAAATATATTTTTGTCCAGCACTGGCAGGACTTTAATCACAATTTTTTTTTTTTAGTATTAAGACTTGAATACTTATTGTCATTACATGTGTAGATTCAGTAAATAAAACAATAGTTTAAAAAAAACGTATACTCGTACATGCTCGTTTGACTTGTTCTCCAGAGAACATTGCTGTTGTTAGCAAGAGTGTGGCAGAAAAACCATCGTCGTTGTGCCCAACAATCTAGAGATTATAAAGGACTTCTGGTCAGAAATTGAGGATATGGATCTGGACTATATATTGTTCTAATAGGTTGATGCTAGTTGCACACAACTAACGAAACAAATACTGTATGTAAATCATTAATAAGTTAACTTTCTTAGTTATATACATATGTATAATATTAACTAACTAGTTGTGAGTTCGAGTCCAACTTCAGTCAAGACGAAGGATTATTTTTAAGTATAACAATAATTGCTGGGAAACAATAAGATCAAAGAAGAGCAGAAAAATAATTGAATACCATTTAGCTGTCCCCTAGCTGTCGTAGTCGCTATAATTAAAAATAATCCTTCTTCTTGCCTGAAGTTGGACTCGAACTCACAACTAGTTAATATCAAACAAATACTGTTTTGCACGAGATATTCAATAGCTGGCGTCGTGTAGTCCAAGATCATGTGATTTGACTTCATCAACTTCCTTTTTTGAGGACGTATATAAGAAAGAGTGTATGCCAATAAGCCAAGAACAACTCAAGATCTAAAGGATGAGATCATTTTAAAGATTAATGATATTAATTCTCAATTAAGTCTCAGAGTCTTTGAAAATATGGACCATTGGGTACAGGTATAACAACAAACCCATGGTAAGCATTTAACCAATAATTTTTTCTCACATAATTAATATAAAACCTTCATCATAATAAAAAAAAAATGTCCATGTAATTAATACTCTGCAACCTTTTTGGGCACCTTGGTTAAATCACCTTTAATACTAGTCAAGTTGTTGTTATAACAAATTTTTATTTTGTTATGTGAAAAAATAAAATCAATTGAGATTTTTGGTTTGTACATTTGTACATGGGGTTTTAGTTCAAGTTTTTTTCTTTCCTAAGCTTTTTCTTAAGAAGGATTTTTTTACAAGACAAATATGCTGTGATCATTAATTTTTGATTGAAGAAGACAATAAAAATAATAATCAAATCTTTAGCTGGGGGCCAACTAGCTGTTTCGTAGCCGCTACATTACTCATAAGCACCCACTGTGATTTGAACTCGGATCATGACGTATCATGATCTGCTGCTTTAACTGGTCAGCCGCCGAGCATTTAGTTATTCTCTATCTTTATTCATCTCATATTGAATCACATATTCATTTTGTTAATTGCCCAGACAGCAATGTGTCTCTGAATAAGCGGTATTTTTTTTTTTTTTTTTTTTTTTGTTATTAACACACATATTTTTGTATTCTAATAATTCTCCGTACCCAGAGAAGTAAATTATAAAAAGTCCTTCTTAAGAAAAAGCTAAAGAAAAGAAAAACTAAAACCGCACATACAAATGTATAAACCAAAAATCTAATTTAAAAATTATAAAGTTCAAAAAAATTTAATAAATTTTTTGTCTGAAAAATAGTTTGTATGTATAAAGAAATATTGAATTTAATAAACATTTTTTAACAAAAATTTTATAAAAAAAAGATCTCAAACTTGGAGCTCATTACATCTTAATTTGAAAAAAAGGTCGAAAAATTAGGATAAAGATAATTAAATTTTGTTTTTGGCTCAGATTTATGTAATCGCTTTGGGTGTTGTGATAGTATTATATTCTACTGTAATGCAAATTACAGAAAAATAACGGACAAAAACATTCGGTATAAACAAAGTTCATATATATTTAGTGAAGCTCCTCAGAAGTTTTTAAGATTTTTGTTCGCATAAATAAATTTTCGATTTGATTAAATTCTACCGCTATACACTGTATATAAATAATAAGGGTTTTCACTGTGGTCATTGTGCAAGTTTGCAGCTTGTAAATTTGCAGTGCATATTATGGTTGATCGTGAGCATAACCGTTCATTTTTTTGCAAATGTGCCTGGAAAATTATTCCGGAAACACAAAAAACTTCTGACTGCACTAGCAGAAGTCGTCAAAAATCTACATTTGTTTACAATTCTACATACACAAACATATTTAAATAAATTTTTAATAAAAAAGAATGATCAGAAACATTGAAAAACTTAATGGTCGTTATGACGCTAAGTTTGGTTTCTAACTGGACCTTTTATTACTGTCTTTGCTTGTTGCTGTCTAAATAATTATTACGTTTTCGGTTTATTTCAAGGGCTAAAAATTTACAACTTATGCAGTTATATCGGGTGGTTAAATTTTAAGGGCCGATGTTGAATGTGAACCACACCTAAACGCCAAGTTTTTTTCCATATTTTATTTGACATTTCTCTATTTCAGACTTACTCAATTTGAACCATGGAGAGATACACAATCCAACAACGTGTTAAAGTTATCCAGACTTATTGTGAAAATGATGATCAATTTTCGAAGAAAATCATCTTCAGTGATGAGGCACGTTTTCACCTCAGTGGATTCGTCAATAAACAGAATTGCCGCATTTGGGCGAATGAGAATCCAAGAGTGACTGTCGAAAAACCAATGCACCCACAAAGAGTGACGGTTTGGTGCGGTTTATGTGCTGGCGGCATCATCGGGCCGTATTTTTTCCAAAATGAGGCCGGTCAGGCAGTTACTGTGAATGGTGTTCGCTATCGTGAGATGATAACGAACTTTTTATGGACCTAATTGGAAGATATGGATGTAGACGATATGTGGTTTCAGCAGGATGGTGCCACTTGTCACACAGCTAACGAAACAATTGCTGTTTTGCGCAACAAATTCAATGGCCGTGTTATCTCACGTAATGGCGATGTCAATTGGCCGCCAAGATCATGTGATTTGACACCGTTGGACTTTTTTCTTTGGGGTTATTTGAAAGAAAAGGTGTACGTCGATAAGCCAGCAACAATTGAACAGCTAAAGGATGAGATAATTCGGCACATTAACGGCATAGAACCTCCATTATGCCTCAGGGTCATCGAAAATTTGGACCATCGGATGGAGGTGTGCCGCCGTGGTCGCGGCGCCCATTTGGCCGATATTTTGTTCCATACATAATTAAATAATACCAATATATCATAATAAAATAAAATTACAATAATTTCCTAAATAGTTTGTGTTTTATTCAAAATCAACATCGGCCCTTGAAATTTAACCACCCTTTATATACACAAAGAACAATATGGTGCTAAAACACCCAGTTGCGTTTGCAACTGGGTGTTTTTGCATACCTCTCTTTGCTTAAGGTTTTTTAATGCAAATGAAGAAAATTACTGAAAAATAACTGCAAATACATACATTTTGCTATTGTGTGAAAAAAATTAAGTATTTTTGCTCACATTTGCATTGTTTGCTCAGTTTACATGACCTATCGTGAAACCCCTAAATAAAATAAATACAAGTTAATTTGTGCAGCAACACATCAATCCTTAAATAATCAAACCAAATTATCTTAAAGCATTTTAAACAGTTTTTTTTAAAGAATTTTAAAACAAGAGTAAAATAAATATTTTGCCAGCAATTTTACACTTGTACTGTTTTTAAACAAGACAAAAGATTTACATGAATAAACAAAGTAAAATGCAAAATAAATATTTAGTAGTGTCTATCAAACACGCACGTAGACACCTACATTTACATAATTACTGCTCAAATATAACTGACTAAAAGTCTGGCCGCTTAATGAGCGAAGAAAGAAACAAAGAAATTAAAAGACCTTGTGGTAAAACCAACCCGTATGAAGTATTTGTTGTTGCTACCTGTTGTTCAATGCACTTCATCTACCACAATGTTGTTAACATTTCTTTGTGCTGTTGTTATGCTTCGGATTTCTCATGAAATTCATTTCGAACATGTTGCCGGTCTGAGTGTGCGTTTGTTCAAACTTCAAGATCAAGATTATGTAGTAGAGACTTTAAATTTGCACTTAAAAATGTTGATGGTCTGCTGAGCTGTGCATTTCTTCGAGCTGGTTTAAATCAAACCCAACTCTATTAGAGCAAAAAATAGGTCAGCATATATAAAGCCAAGTTCAAGGCGACAGCAGTTTTAGTAGTAAAAAAGATACAAGAGTGGTAACATATAAAATAAACCAGCCAAAAAACGTAGTAGCAAAAGAAATCTTTAAGCTAATAAAAAGTAAACGATATATCAAATTGGAGTATTAAAGTGAAAATATTTACTGACATTTAAAGCTGCCTTGTGTTAATTTGCTCGATGTGTAGTGGATTTGTAAATCTCAAGTGCAATTAAGATCTAAACAGATAAAAATCACAAAGAAATCTAAATAGATATTTAAAACAATACAAAGCTTAAAAACTATTTTATTACGAAAAGAAAACAGGTAAGATAGACAAAAGCTAATGAAACAAAAAGAAACTATTTTATTCAAACGTTTTCCTGCTTAACAGTTAAAAGAGAAAGTTTTTAGAGTGATCATCATATTGGGACACAGAAACATATTTGATAATTATGTGTGTTCTAAAAAAATCAAATGGCTTAAAATGTCTTATATATATTATGCTAATTGTTTGAAAACTAAAGACTTAAGACAAAAACTTGAAAATAAAAGACTTAACGCACAAACCTTTTCTTTAATTTAAGATCAATTGTGTAAGCAGAAAATAAAGCATTTAAGTTTTACGGAAACAGAAGCCAAAGAAAAAGTGTTTTTGCATTTGCCGATTTGTGCGCTTAAAAATTTTATTAAAAATATTGTTAACTAAAATAAATTTAGGCTTAACAGTACCGCTTTAACATTTTCCATTTTCGGATAAGCAAAGCCAACGAGAGTTTATTTACCTTTATATAAAACACAAGTCAAACAGAAAAGACAACTTAATTGTTTTGTATTGAAGTGAAAGTTAAAAGAAATATTTGTGCTGCTCTTAATCCGAAATTTACTTTTAAACAATGCACTTTAAACATTTTTTCTCAGTACATATATCTTTTACTTTCTTAACAGAAATTTTATTTACAATTTAATTTTGAAGAGCTATTGAAGTTTATTACTTCATGGCCCAGTTTTGGTAAATCTTTTAATCTCAAACATCATAAAGAAGAAATTCTTAAACCAAAATATTTACATACATGTCTAGGTGCATAGCATATGCATATATACATACATACAATATATATTTGTACACATAGACGAAAATAATGGGTGTAAACACTTTTTCTTCTAGTAAATACTGAATTATAATGGCAGATATTTACCCACAGTAACGATTGCGTGCTCCTGCAATATAATTTACAATAAAATTGATAGCTGATTTCGGTCGACAGCAACTATTACTAAATAATTTTGCTGAAAAACAAATTTGATAAAATCTCGTTATACTTATTTTAAAGATGCCATTGTGTTAATAAAAGTACCAGAGTCGTACTAGAAAAAAACACAAGTTCTAGCTAATGAAAGCCGGTACTATCAGACTCAGTTTGATCGTCTAATAGTCGCTTAACAGACTGTTTCATTATTGTGTTTTTATATAAAAATTATATACTTTTTATAATACAAAATGGGTTCTTGAAAAGTAAAATAAAAATTTTAATCTTGGTGACTTTTTGTTGAAATAAAGAGATTTTTTCCACATTTTGGTGGATTTCGAAATTTTATTGTTGGCAACATTGGTTTCAAAAAGGCGTGGTTTAGTTCGCGAAAACCTATTTAAGGGCTCTTTTTTATAGCATCGATATGGATTTGTAATAGAGCATCAAAAACGTCAGGACTGCCACAGCAAAACGCAACCTCCGTCGGGGTAAGCCCTTATGGATGATAGTCGTCTCCTGTTATCATATCATTGATATTCGACAGGTAACCTCACCAGATCATTTGTCTTGAGCGGCCTCAAAAAGTTGATGCCATACTTGTTTCTTACAGGTTCCAAGCAGTATTCCAACGATCCCATCTATATCTCTTTATTGTAGCCAGTTCATACGCTACTATATTTCTGGGCACTTTACTATGCTCTCGTACCCAGAAAAGCTCCAGTTTCGCGATATCCAGCATCAACCTGGATGTCATATAGACTGGAACACATAATTGGCACTAATTTTTTACATAAAACACTTACCTTCAAAAGACAGCTGTTAAATTTTCATGATGTTCTATTCATTAGTTTATGAGTTATTGTGCTAAGAGTGACACTACTTTTGTTATATTCAAAACAATTTCGTATTTTAAATTTACGCTGCTTCTTGATGGGAACAAATACCGTTCAAGCTAAGCAATGGCTTGAAAAGTGCTATGGGGACTCTGCTCTATCAACAACAATAACAATAACATGCTGACTTCAAACGTGGTTGTAGAGACACTGATGATGCAGAACGCAGTGGATATCCAAAAGAGGCGCTAACACCAGAAAACAAAAAAAATCCCCAAAATCATTTTGAGTGAACGAAAATTAAAGTTGCGTGAATTAGCTGACATCATAAAGATATCAAAAGAACGTGTTGGCTTTATATTGCATGAGCATTTGACTATGAGAACGCTCTGTTCAAAGTGCGTGCCGCGTTTGCTCACTGGTAACCAAAAACATGTTGATGATTTGGAGCAGTGTTTGACCATGTTTAAACGTAACAAATCGGAATTTTTGCGTCGATATGAGACAATAGATGATCACTTCACTCCGGAATCAAATGGATCGTCATCTGAGTGGACAGCAACTGGTGAAGCTCGTCCAAAGCACCCGAAAGCATAAGAATCGGCTGGAAAGGTTATGGCCTCGGTATTTTGGGATGTGCATGGTGTAATATTCATCGACTATTTTGGGAATGCAAATACCATTAACAGTGATTATTATATAGTATTGTTGGAGCTTTTGAAGGCCGAAATTGCTAAGAAATTACCGCATATGGCAAAGAAAAATAAGTTGTATCATCAAGATAACGCACCGTATTACAAGTCAATCAAAACAATGGCAAAACTACATGAATTGAACTTTCAATTGCTCTCACATCTGCTATGATTGGGGCCTGATATTGAGGCAAAAGATAAATCTTTCAACAAAAAATGAAATGTTAGAGCGGCCTTGGAATGATTGCACTGCTCTTGAAGGAGATACGTTGATGAATTAAGCTAATTTTGAATCAAAAAAGCTGTGTTTTCTTTGTTAGCCCTAGGACTTTTCAGCTTATGTGTTAGTGTACACAACGCTGACTTACTATCAGTACAAATTCGGATATCATCCCCGTAATTTATGTAGTATAGTAGCCAGTTAGCTGCGCTCAGTAAGGCCGCGACTTCAGCCGGCGCTAACGCCCTAATTACGGCTAACATAAAAAAAATATTAATATATTGAATTTTTTGTTGAACTTTATAATTTTTTAAATTAAATTTTTGGTTTGTACATTTGTACAACGGGTTCAAGTTCAAGTTTTTTCCTTTCTTAATGATAAAATTGTTACACCTATGCTACATATAGTGGTTCAACACGTTCTTTTCTAAAAAATTTGATATATTATAAAAGGGTATCATGTTCTTTTGAAAATATGTTGCACTTAAAACTGGCAAAACATGTAGCTTGTCCTACACCGTACATCGAGTAAGGTGGAGATTCTGCCCTTTTTTACATCTTTGTTTCATACCTGCTTATGCAAATATGAAATTCTTTTCTTATTGTAGATGAGTAAACTGTGCTGCTGATGATAGCTTTTATAAGATAAAAATTAAATTTTATAAGATAAAAATTAAATTAAAACGTTGGTATGTAAAAAGTAGTCATGATATAACGAGTGATTTTTTTGCTATTATCTTTTTGGCAACACTAGTTTTGACAGCTCACGCACGTTTTGTATCTTGTGTCACTGTCAAACATCTTCAGTTTGGTCTATAATTTAATCATGAATCGTCTTACAAACGAACAACGCTTGCAAATTATTGAATTTTATTACCAAAATGCGTGCTCTGTTAAGAAAGTTCATCGCGCGCTTCTTCCATTTTATGGTCAGTTTAATCGACCTACTGAGGCTTCTATTCGGGCTATTGTAAAAAAATTTCGCACTAAATTTACATTGTTGGACATGAAACCACCAACACGCTTACGTAGAATGCGAACTGAAGAAAATATCGCAGCCGTATCGGCCAGTGTTGGTGATGACCGTGAATTATCGATTCGACGACGTTCGCGGCAATTGGGCCTCTGTGACTCCACTACGTGGAAAATTTTGCGGAAGGATTTGGGTGTGAAGCCTTATAAGATACAGCTGGTGCAAGAAAGGAAGCCAAACGACCTACCACAACGCCAAATTTTTGGTGAATGGGCTCTTGAAAAGTTAGATGAAGATCCACTTTTTTATCGAAGAATTGTGTTCAGCGACGAGGCTCATTTCTGGTTGAATGGATACGTGAAAAAGCAAAACTGCCGTATTTGGAGTGAAGAGTAGCCAGAAGCATTGCAAGAGCTACCAATGCATCCACAAAAAAACAACCGTTTGGTGCGGATTATGGGCTGGCGGCATCATTGGGCCGTATTTCTTCAAAGATGGTGCGAATCACAACGTTACTGTGAATGGTGAGCGCTACCGTGCGATGATAACAAACTTTTTTTTTGCCCAAAATGGAATAGCTTGACTTGCATGACATGTGGTTTCAACAAGACGGTGCCACATGCCTCACAGCACGCGAAACAATGGACCAATTGAGACGCGAGTTCGGTGAACAGTTTATTTCACGCTTGGGACCAGTCAATTGGCCACCCAGATTGTGCGATTTAACGCCTCTAGACTATTTTTTGTAGGGCTATGTTAAGGCTAGTATCTATAGCGACAGGCCCGCTTCGATTGACGCACTGGAAGCCAACATTATTCGTGAGATACCGGCCGAAATGTTGGAAAGAGTATGCCAAAATTGGACTAAGCGGATGGACCTTTTGAGGCGCAGCCGCGGCCAACATTTGCATGAAATAATCTTCAAACATTAAATTATATCGACCCAACTATCGATCCAAATAAATATTTCATGCATTTTTCTGAATTTTATATGTTTTTTTTTTTTTAATTTGCGATAGTTCTTATAAAATCACCCATTATTTGAAACGCTAAGTGTACATTATTATTAAATGCCACTTTGTTAGCATTTTTGTTCTTTTGTACTAATAACTCATGTACAACTTTTTAAGGGTGATGGTAATGGGGAAAAAATGATAACCATTTAAAGCGCAGCATTTTTTATCAGAAAAGAAAACACCATAAGTTTCTTAAGAAGGATTTTTTACAATACAAATCTGCTGTGATCAATAATTTTGATTGAAGAAGACAAGAAAAATAATAATCAAATCTTTAGCTGGGGGACAACTAGCTGTTTCGTAGTCGCTACAGTACCCATCAGCACCCACTGGGATTTGAACTCGCGTCATGACATATCACGATCACGATAAGTCGTTGTACAATTGTACAAACCAAAAATTTTATAAAAAAAATAATTATTCAACAAAAGTATTTTATATATTTTAAAGGTTTATTTGACAAACTTTGTACAGAAATTTGTGATATAAACCTATAATAAGCAAAAACATGCGGTATAATTTAAATACAATATAATATAGTATACAAATTAATTTGTAACTCCATATTAACAAGTTCATAAGAAAAAAATTTTTAAAGTTAAATAAAAAATTTCTCCAAAATAATAATCAATTAGCATTAACTTATAAAACGAAATAGAAAGTTAAGAATTTCCAAAAGTCAAGCTTACCATTAAACTCAATGCAGCACTTTATTATAATGCGCCATATAGGTCAAGACAAACAAAACAAATACTCAATACACAACACACTATTGTATGGAAACTTAGCAGAATAAATATGTATGAATGTGTATAAAAGTTTCATGACAACAGCTACTTTAACAGCACGCTTCTCTAGTCTCAGCAGCATTAAAAGCTAAATTGTATAGCAAAAGTCGTGTCGACATACTTAAATATGTGTTTCTTTGTAAAGCAATTTATTCATAAAAAAAAAGTCTCGAATTGAAGAAAATTAGAGAGAAAAAAAACTTTATTTAAACCGAAAGAAATATTATATGATCTTAATTTATGCTGTCTGCATACAAGCATAAATTTGTTAAAACATAACGCTGTTCGGGAAGGCTTCTCCATCTCTGCTTCTCCTTTTTCTGTTTTTTTTTTTTTTGTCATTTATTCATTCAATTAACAAATTTTATTTGAAAACTTTCTGTGAGTGCTAAAATTCATGTTTGTATGCATAAAAAATTTTTTATATATACTCGTATTTTTTATGAAAGTGCTGCATGTGATACCACTAACCCAGTTCTATATGCTTGAATGAATGTGGTGTATTTTATAGACAAACATACGACAATCGTATGTGAACATTCATGTAACTTTTATGAAAAATGTGTCATAAATTCACATATGAACTTTCGAAAGGTAACATTAACTAAATATATGTACTCGTATTCATATGAACGTTATGCTTTCTTTGATATTTTATCATTTTGATGCCAAATATGAAATGCTACAAAAAAAAAAAATATGTTCGATTTAAAAATATTCTAGCTACACAAAAAGAAAATTATTGCAAAAGATTTTCCAGAAAAACTTTTTGTTGTAGAATTTAGGAAAAGCATCATAACACTAGGCAGTTGTGACATTAAACAAGTGTAAAAATTACTCCCGGGCCTTACCCCACGGAGATCGTGTTACCGCCTGAGATACACGTATAATGTATACACTAACGCCCACATATAACAAAGAGTGATACATGATTAGCAATTCATAATCATGTTGTTTAGAAAAAATCTCTTCTTTAGAAGCGGAGCCTTTTTAATACTTCTACCGATCTTTAGATGATGGCAAATGGTTGCCATACAACTCCATACAGAATTCAAATGTACGTTACCAGAAATTTGGTTTTATACCACAATGATATTCCTACAGCCCAGTTCAAACTATTATACTGTGTACTAATACGAGCACTTGTCAAAAATTCAAATAATAGAAGGCGGTTCGTTATAAACAGAAAAAAGTTAAGTGTTTTGGAAACTTCCATCATTGCTATGAACACGTGTTTTTGTTCCGATCTGGTAACTCCTTCATATACTCGTAGAAACAGATGTTCACAAAAGACGTATCCTCGATTTTTTTACAATGGAAAAATTAGAAATGCGTAGTGTCATTAAAGCCCAGTTCAGACTATTATACTGTGAATTAATACTTGTCAAAAATTCAAATAATACGTGCAAGTCTGATAGTCTGACTGTAGTCCATCATACATACGAAAAATAATACGATAAAAATTTGACATCCCATACGACTTTTTTGTTTTTTGAAACTTTTCAAAACTATAATACTTTTCATTGGATCAGGGTTGTGTTTTTTTTTGGAAACCAGTTTAAAAAAGATTTACTAGCCGACTATTTATTAACCGATGGCGTACCGTCACCGATAGTATTTTTTGTCGTTATAAGAAAGCTCGAAATTTTGGATTTAGCTGCCGTTTATAAATGTATTTGGCTCACGCTATATGTAGAACGTAAAATATTTTGGTGCTTTAAAATTTTTATCTGTTTTACATAATTATTGTATTATTGCAAACGCCGGCACGTCTACCGCCTACGGCGAAAAGCTCACTTGCCGCCGTGTAAAATTTTATGTTGGCAAATGTCTCTGCTGAATAAATAAAAAAATATGAACAGCTGTTTTCTTTTCTACTCAAATTTTTTGGTTTATATCAAGTGTGATGGCGTGAATGCAAAATCTAATTTACGTTAGACTTTTAGACAGTCGCAAGAAATGTGTTTAGACTTTTATCTCACGAAATCGAATGAAAGTATTTATACTTGTATAATAGTCTGATCGGACCTTAAATATTTACATAAAAATTTAAATATTTACATAAAAAAAGATTTATCGGGACAAGAAATTCACAATGATATGGTGAATGTGTTATGTGAAAGCAGGGTAGGGAAAACTTGTGCTCGCGAATTAAATTTTATTTAATTCGCTCGTTTTTAAATTTGCATTCCCGAATTTAAAAATAAAATTCGCGAAAAGAATTTAATTTTAAATTCGCGAACTTTTTCATTGTTTTCGCGAACGAAAAAAAATAAATAAAAACTGATTAAATTCGTTTGCGAGCAGCATGAAAAAATTCCCGGAGTTAAAATAAAGTTGTGCTCGCGAATTTTAAAATAAAGTTCGCGAATTTAAAAATAAAATTCGTCAGCACAACTTTACAAACAAGAAGAACAAAGAAAGAACAATTCTTTAAATCATTTAGCTGAGCATGATGAGAGTTGTTTTTGTTTTGAATGATAATTTTAACACATTTTTGATGATTTTTGAACCATAATGTGATTTGATAACTTGTTCTCAATTGATGATTTTTAATTTATATGAACTATGATTTTTATTTCATCAAAAATGAATATTTTGTTGAAAAGCAAACAGAATTATTGCAATGAAGTTTCTTAAATAAAAGAATAATTCGCGAATTTAATTATTGAATTCTCTCCCGAATTTTATGTTTAAATTCGCTTCTTTGCTTTGTAAATTCGCTCACGAATTTTATGGATAAAATAGATAAAAAGAACTTTGAAATATGAAAAATTAAATTCTTTCGTATTAAATTCGTTTGCGAACGAATTTAATTCGAGAATTATTCCTACCCTGGGTGAAAGTGCTCCTTCATATGCAACAGTAAAAAATTGGGTTGCTGAATTTAAACGTGGTCGTACAAGCATTGAAGGTGAACCACGTAGTGGAAGTCCAAAAACAGCAACAACAACAGAAATTGTAGCCAAAGTGCAAGATATTGTATTAAATGATTGACGAATAAAAGTGCGTGAAATAGAAAAAGCTTTCTGCAAGATGGGTGCCGCATTGGTTAACAGTCTACCAAAAACGCATAAGAGTAAACATTTCTCAAGCTTGTTTGGATCGTTTTAAGCGAAATAAAATGGATTTTAAGCGTCGTTTCATAACTGTTGATGAGACATGGATCCACCACTATACTGCAGAGACAAAAGAACAGTCCAAAAAATAAAAAGAATAGTCGATTCAATGGAATACCCCCAAATTATTCATCAGTCAACTTTGCTTCCATTAAAAGTAACAGTCTGGAGAGCAGTTTGGTCAGGAGGAATTATTGGATCGTACTTCTTTAAATATGAAAACGGTGTAACGGTAACTGTGAATGGGGGGCGGCGGGTGATATTCTGATATGATTGAAAACTTTTTGACTGCATGCTTTGGGCTTGATTAACATGTGGTATCAACAAAACATTGCATACAGCCAGTATTGTAATGGAATTACTGCGAGTAGTATACCTTCCCTGTGGACACCTTATTTATTTCATCTAGTGTAGCAAATCTGAAACTAAAAGTGCAACAGCAATAATAGGATAAAGTTATCAAATTGTTGCAATTACCAGCTGAAGAATATTGAATCCTATCTTTTATAAGTGTAGGAATTTAAGATTTATTGTAGTTTTAATTATAATAAATATGTAAATAAATGAATAAAGGCAAAAGTTTTGTTAGTGTAGATATGATTTTGAAATAAATTTTATATCCGCGCTTAATAGTTTATCAGTAAATGTTTTTTTTCATATAATAAAATTCTTCAAAGAACCAAAATGATTGGAATTTACTAAAAAAAAAGTTTTAAAAAATTATGGGAATAATAAAGAAATGTTTTCCCTTTTGCCGTATGTATGTATGTATGTATAAACATTAGGGCAGGTCAATTTGTATGGAGGTGAAAAAAATTAAAAACCGTAAGAAAGGAAATTATTCTACGCAGAGTTCTAAACAACTTTGAAGAAGAAACTATAGGTATAAAATGCATTTCGAGCCCCTCCGAAAAATCACAAATATTTCGCAAGTAGTACTTTACAAAAACTATTGTGAAAAGTTTTTCCCAAGTGTGAATCAGGACTATAATTATATTTTTTTTTGTAGGTAAACGCCATAAATGGCCTTATATTCTAAAAATTTTCTTAATTTGTATGTTCAATGTTCTAAGAAAAATGCTAGTACTTTGATATAAGCACATAGTAGTATAGAAGTTTCGTATTATATCAGTTAATTTCTCAATGCCACCGTATTGTATTTACATACAGACGAGGTCTGATCAAAAAATAACCGTTATGTTAAATTTGTTCAAAAACTAGTTATTTATTCATCGATAAACTATCTTGTTTCCTTCAAAATTAAATCCTTCTCAGATATAATACACTTTTATACCAGCGTTTTTCCAATCCTCGAAAAACTTCTGAAACGCGCTTTTTTCCCTTATCTCCTCAAGCGCAGCAAAACTCTTTCCTTTAATGGATATCTTCAGTTTCGGGAAGAAGAAAATGTAAGCGGGGACCAAATGCGGTGAATACGATAGTTGAGGCATGATACCGGTTTTGCTTTTGGTCTAAAACTCACGCACAAGCATCGATGTGTGAGCTGGTGCATTATCATGGTACAAAATCCATGATTGTTTTTTCTAAAATTCTGTGCGTTTCTGACGAATTGCTTCACGTAAACGGCGCATAACTTCAAGGTGGTATTCTTCGTTGACCGTACGACCTTGTGGCGAGAATTAGTCCCAGTTTACACACATCAGGTTTTCTTAATCAATTTTGCTTTAATTTGCTTTTGAATTTGCACTAAAGCTTTATGTCATCCAGTTTAAGTATTTTTGCCTTCAAGTTTTCATATTTTTTTGCATTTCATTTTAAACTTGATGGTACCGTCAAGTCTGCACCCTTTTCCGTTGTCTTTTCTCCGTTCTCTCACAAGCTCAAGACTTGATGAATCAAACTTGATGTGTGTAAACTGGCACTTAATGAAGCACCACGTCATTTCAGTCGAAGAAAACAGTGAACAAAACCTTCACATCTGACCGAACTTGACGTTCTGTTTTCGCTCTTGGCTCTTCTCGACGTTTCCATTGGAATGATTGAACTTTGGTTTCAGTGTCCTACCCATAAACTCATGATTCGTCACCAGTTATGACCATTTTGAGGAAGTCTGGATCGTCGTGGTCAATGTTGAACAGCTCCTGAGTGATGTCCACATTTTTGCTCAAAATTTAGCAATTTTGGAACAATCTTCACTGCCGCACGTTTCAAGCCTAAAACATCTGTAAAAATTGGTTGTCACGAGCCGAATAATATGCCAACATCATTACAACTTCTCTGATAGTGATTCGACGATTATCCAAAATTATTTTCTTTACTGTTTCAATGGTTTCAACGGTTGTTGACGTGCTCGGGCTATCACTACCAGCATCGTCATTGACATCTGCTCGGCCTTCATTCAGCCGGTTATACTCCAATTTAACTTGTTGTGTTCTGCTCATAGGTGACTTGCCGAATGCCACAGTCAACATTTCAAATGTTCTTGCGCATTTAATTTCATTTTTTTACACACAACTTACGAGTAATAGAGTTTCTTTGATCCATTTTCTCGAATAGTAAAAAATTGAGGAGTACACCAAAACACGACTAACCTTTTGATCTGTCAAAAACACACTGACAATCCGAACATAACAACATAACAGAAAAAAATGCGAAAATCGAACATACGTAACTCATGAAAATTGAAAATAATGGCCATTTTTTAATGAGACCTCGTATACGTATAATATAGTATAAAAGAAGAAAAAAGTTTTTAATCCGACTTGTGTTTTATTAGCCAAGCAAAGAATTGTCATTATAAAAACAATCTTCATAGAGAAAAAACTAGGTTTTCAAATCCTGCTTATTTTCAAATTTTGGTATTTTTTACGACTTTCATCAGTTACGGCCATAAGAGCATCACAATTTTTTGCAGTTACTCTAGGAGAAACAAAAATTAAAAGCTGCGCATATCTTTCCGTTGGGTCAGGAAGTGTCGCATTTTCAGCACTTGTATTCATATGTCTTTTAAGCACTTGTATTCATATGGACTTTTTCTAGTTAATGGAAGCTCTGACAAAATATCTCTATACAGTGTTTATTAGAGAGCAGCTCAAACACAATAAAAATGTCTTACAAAACATCGTAGTATTTTCAAGTGCTATCCATCGTCTTCTTTCACATTTAAAAACAAACACTTCAGTGCCAAAATGTTCTAAACACATAAACGAATACTGTCTTATAAGCATTTAGCACAAACAGAACCAAACAGAAGTAGAACCAAATGAAATAGAACAAAATTAAAGTAGAACTTCAAGCATTAAAATAACGTTCTACTTCAGTTTTGTTTATCAAATTTATTAATGTTGTTTATGGTTTTTGCCTTTGTATTAGTGCACAAGTACTGTACATACAGTTACTTAATGTGGCATGTAATGTACATCAACGGTGGATTTTTATGTTTCATAGTTTTCGATGTGAGAAACTTCTCACAGAAATGAGGCACTGTATAGGATTATCTGTCTATAGTGTTTCCGCCACAATCTGCATCAACATACCCTTTAAGACCACTATCTATTAGAGTAAAAAATCCATTTCAGGTCCCTTGTACCGGCTAAATGCGCAGTATATGATTAAGCTTCGTCATGTGTTCTGCATGGGGGTCAGAACTGCGTTGTGACACAGAATGTAAGATATCTGGCCTGTTTGATATGTCCAAGTACATTAGAGCAGCTATAAGCGACTGGTAATTGTGGTGATCAAATTTTTCGCAATCGTTTTTGCAATCTACTTGATAGCCCGGTTCCAGTGGCACAGCAACTGTTCTGCATTGATTCATTCCTTAATGTAGCAATACATCTAATATGTACTGACCCCGACTTAATTTGATTGCACCTGTTTCTTCTTGGCACTCAATTACCCTCCCCAGGAAGTGTTTCAGTACCCCTTTGTCAACCACCTTAAAATTTCCGTCAATTAGTTTCTTCATTTCTTTATTTATAACAATATCCAAGTTACTACATGCGCTAATTATATCATTTACATATACAGCTATCAGCGCAAGATCACTATATTTATTTGACCTGTATAAACATTTCTTATTTGCACATGGAATAAAATGCATGCCTCGTAGAACACTATCAAGCTTGCTGTTCCTTTCTTTGCTGCTTTGCTTTAACCCATAAATAGCTTTGTTTATTTTTAAAACAGAAACAAGTGATTTCTTGTTTATAAAATTTTTTGCTTGCTTCATATAGAATAATTTTCCCCCCTACGATTTTTTTGTAAAAAAAATTCGACCCCCCTAATAAACATACATACTAACAATATTTTCATATGTAAATAATCACATTTTATAGCTGATAGAAATTTGTTTTAATCCTCTTGAGTATTAGTGTTCATATGTGTTCGTATGTATGTAACTGTAAAATATTTATACAATAGAAGAGACTCGTTTTCTATCTCACACTTTTTGCGTAATGAAGAGATTCCCCATTTTTGTGATTATGAAAGGGAGAGAGAGAGAGAAAAAAGAAACTAAAAATAAGTTCAACATATTTTTAATTGACACTTCATGCATAGCAATCAGTTTACTCATTTTTTTTTTTTTGTTTAAACCTTTTTTCGCATTTCATTTTTAAAAGGCATAAATAAAGCTGACGAGTGACTATTAAACAAATCCTTTCAACTGTCACCTCCTCTAATAAACCTTTTGCTTACCCTACTCTGCGTGCATTTAACCCTTCTTCCCTCATGTTGCAAACATTTCTTGTGTTTCTATGATTTCAGTTGTATGATACTTTTTTTTTCGTCTTCTCTTTAAAGAAATTCATTTAAAGCAAACATTTTTTTGTCGCAGTTTGACTGCTTGGCTATTAGTCATGTTGTTGAAAAATATTTTTTTGTTTGTGTTTTTGTTTAGCTATAAGTTGCGACTTTCATTCATATCTTTCGGAGTGTGTTTTTTATATGGTTGGTGCTGCAGCTTTACTTTATTTTTTTCTTTGTACTTATGAACGTAAAAAGTGCTCGTAGTTTCCATTGATTTTTTTTTCTTTTATTTTTGTAGAGGGAGAAAGTTTTTTTGTGTTCACATGTATGAGTATGTAATTTTTAAATGGTATTTTTTCTTCGTATAATTATTTTAATAATTTATTTATTGCTATTTATTATTGAATAAATTGACTAAAGATATAAATGTGTAGCTTAATTAAGTAAAACAATGTATTTGTTGCATGTATACTTAATTTGCTTAATGCAAATGCAAAACCTTCAAAGTACAGGGTGGACCATAAGTCTCTTAACATATGAACAGATCGTAGTATTAGCGTAGGTAGGGAAGATCTAAATGGGGGGAGGGGGGGGGGGGGCTATAAAACTAAAAACCAACCTTTAGTGATTTAGTGCCTTGAAATCCTTTAGTGGAGCGTAACGCGCATTTTGCGTGCAGAAATATTATTGCAACAACGATATTGAGCCGGAAGCGAACTTAAAATTTTGTTTTCATTTTAAAATTCGCGCAGGAATTATTTCCAATAATTCAAATCACTAATTAATGGGTCCAGATGACTGGATGAATAGTATCAAATCAACGACTCGGGCATCCACAAACGAAAATGAGCGTTAAGTTTTTTTAATGGAGTGAGAAAGTAAAATTATGGGACGGTGAGTAGAGAAGGGACCGGCTGAACGTATTTGGGGTGGTTTCAGAAAGAAAAGCGCCAGAAACCACATAGGTGAAGTCAGTTTTGATTTCTGGGGAGGGCAGGCGTGCCGACAGACTAGCAGTCGGCGGTGTGACGGGTTGGTGAAAGTCAACAACCGTGGGAGAATTTTTTTTTTATTTTGGTTTATATTTTTTTTATTATTCATACACTCACTTTCGGGCCTCACCACTTTAAATAGAACTTTGTTTGGCAATTGGAAAAAAGGCTGGTATGTTTTTTTTTGTAGTTGCAGTGAGCTGGATTGGCCGGCAAGAACCACCCCCGATCGGCGAGCCAAAGCCGGAGCATCCGCGATCATGCCAGCACAGCCGGTGATCGAGCACAACAACACCAAAATGTTTAGCATTTGGGTTTTTTTATTTTTGCACCAGGCACACTACAAAAAAACCTCTCTACTCGTAAGCAGTCTGTATGAGAGGAGGATGAATTTCAGACTGTAAAATGAGTGTAGCGTAGGTCATGCGGCCATTACGAGAGCAGGTAACAGAATAGGATACTACAGGATATGCAGGGCGGATATCTGAATTTGTACTGATAGTAAGGCGACAGTGTATGTACTAGCTGGTGTTTATACGACGTACAGCTTGATTCGTGAATGCTGGATATCTCCTAACGAAATAGTGAGAAATTTGAAAGTTTTTTTGGCTACGAAAACATATAGAAGTGCCCGGAAATCTAGTAGCGGATGAACTGGTAAATGCCAATGTCCAGCTACAATAAAGGAATATAAATGGGATGATTGGAATCCCGCTTAGGAGCTGTAAGAAACATGTACATTCTCAACTTTTTGAGACTGCACAAAAGAGATGATGTAGTGAGGTCACCTATCAATTATCAAGGCTTACATGGCCCAGATATGATAACAGAAGGACTATTATCTTAGGAGCCTGCCCCGGCGGAGGTTATGCTCTGTTGTGGCGGTCCAGACGGGTCATTGCCACATAGGGTCGCAAGAGACAAAGTTAACTCTTCCAGTTAATGACCTCTGAAAAAATTGAAGAGCCGAGAGGGAAGTAGACAGTGTTGAACACTTGCTTTGCCGGTGGACAGCTCTTTACTATGTAAGGCAGACCGATGTGGAGGTATCGGAATGTGATGTAAATGGATTGTACTTTATCCGATCCTCGAGTTGGCTCTAAACTAGTGATATGTACATCGGCGACGCAACGGGACCCAAGTGGACTGGCTTTTCAATGGCTAGCAGTCTGTTAAACTTTACCTATCCCAAGTGATAAAAAATATGCCCCTATTACATTTACTTTCGTAATAAATAAACAGTTAAATAAACATCTGGCTATTTGTTTTTCATTGATCGTTTCAAATTAAGAGATTTATGGTCTATCCTGTATATACTTAGCAAAAATCAAACAAAAAAAAAAACATTTCAAGGTTGGCAATGAAATTTCAATACAGCAATATTTAACTTCCTGGATAGTACCGATAAGGTTTCTCATACTGTTTTTTTTTTTATTTCCATTCGAGGTTCTTCTTTAAATATTTCTTTGTGATTTTGCAGATGTTTTGCTTTTTTCTAAAACTGACGAATAATTAATTTGCATCGGCCGAAATTGACGGCGGACCAACTATGCGCTGTAAAATAATTCACAATTCAGCGGCGTCTTTGTGTAGCTTGAAACGCTTACACAAGAGAAAAACTTTGCTCATGTATTTGGACCCATATGAACCAACCTCTTGCTGAAGACTGCGGGTCTTCTAGTCCCCTTCACATATTGTCGGAGAAAGTCTAAGCTTCCCGAGTTGCTGAGCCAAAGTTTATAAAAGCTTCAGCACCTAGCTAACTCACATATCTCTCCTCCATTTAAGGGTCCTTACATTACAGATATCTGTTACAAAAAATCTAATCAAACTTATAAACTTGTTTATCAGGAAATAATAGTTACCCCTAAAACAAAGAGGAATCTTTTAAATTGACATGAAATATACTTTATTCCAAAGCTAATTTCTGGGCATGTTATTTTAAATATGTCTTCTGTATTTATATGCAATTAATAACCTGGCGAATCTTGTTCTCCAAGTGGTCAGTCGTTTGTGGTTTATTGACGTATCCTAGTAATCTCACATATTCCCACAGAAAACAGCTCAGTGAAATAAATTTGCAGAATCCGGTAGCGGTATTCGACCAACAATCTATTTATGATGAAAATCTAGCCAAACTGTATATAAATCACTTGGGGCTTTTATTACAACTAAAAAGTTAAAATTAGGGTTTTATCCTACAGATAAATTTTTTGGTTATTAATAGTTAACATTAACCTCAAAGGTTACTGCTAACTTAACAGCAGGTTTATCCATATGGTAAATTTCACAGTAAAATTTATGCATTTAATTATGCATTCAATTGCAATAAAGGGAACAATTTAATGGCGACTTTATCGTTCACGTTAACTGATGTCTGGATTAACTATCAGGAACTTTGTCGTTAGGTTCTAATAATGGCCATTAACAGCTGACAAAATAGCCGCAAGTTGAAAAAGTTTGGCCAACTTAAAGTTTTATAGCTCTATAAAAACACCCTATATATGTATGTTGTAATATACTCGAATATGTTTAACGTTTACTGTATTTAATAACATTTTTTCCGGGTGGCGAAGGGAAAATGTCCAACGCAGCTCTGGCATGTGGGGTTTGCCCCTTTCTTTTCACTAAGCCATGTCCATCCCAGTACCGATATCGCATTGTATCGCGCGGGGTTCTTCCTTTATTCCTACCAGTTTTTTTTATTTTGGGCTCAGGGGATGACCCCTACGTATGCTGTGCATTGTACTGGAACTAGGAAAATAAGTTATGATGAGGAGGAAAGAGGGAGTAGTGTTTGCGGAAGTTTAACTTTAACAATAACAACACGAAAGATCAAACAAAACAAAAAAACTCTATGCCAGCATTTAAAGTGTTGGAATTAAACTAGTTAAAGCTGATCAGTGCCCAGTGTATATACCTTTGACACTGCTCAGATTAGCAAAATTTAGTCCAACATCTTCCACACTGCAAGGTAATGAAATGCATTCAAAAGAAATTAATAATGAACATGTAAAGAAAACACGGACAACAGTGTCATCTATTCTGGTGCAATTTCCTTGCTTGCACGTGTCATAACCACATCTATATCCTGTTTTTTGTATCGTAAGGTCTCATCGATATATTTCGCTACCTGTTTCCATGCCGGTGCTATTCTGCCTATATTTTTACTGACGCTATATGATAATGCTACCCACTGACTCAAGCTAATGCTCTCTCATTTTCGGTCATAGCGTCCACAATCTATACCGGGGAAATTTCACCAGCATTCTCCTCAACGCTTTGACTCCTCTGTCTCAATCTGTCACAACTGAAAAATGTGTATTCCGCATCATCTACGCAGCTATCTTTATAGATGCAGAGCGATATATCTGCCCGCTCTATTCTGCAGAGGTATTGCACAAAATTTCCGTGCCCAGAAAGCATTTGTTTTACATAATAATTTAGCTCACCATAATTTTTCTCTACCCTCTTGTTTATAACCGTGATGCATCCTGCGGTTCAACTTCCACGTGATTCTATGTTCTATGTTTGCTGGCCCTTTCGCTTGGTCACAATTTTCCAATACTAAAAAAAGTCATGCCTTTTTGATATGACTTTAACTCATAGTGTAAATGCTCTCTACGAAAACATTCGTGATTCAGTTTTCATATAAGTATTAAAAAACTGATATTTCACCAACAAAAATTGAGACAAGAAATTATTTAACAAACACTAAACATATTATTTAAACATTGACAAACTTTTTGATTATTTAATTGTAAATAACAAGTTTCATCATTCCAAATAGCACACAAACTAATAATTATGCATTACACACTTTGAGTTCATAAGACGGCATTTAAACACTTAATGCGAAAGCAACACAAGACTTGATTTATAATTAGTTTAAACAAATGTTTCTCCTAACAAGTTTTTTTGGTTTTTATTAAATGCGAATGCTTACGAGATTGAAATCCTTAAACTGGCAGCAACAATAGGTCTTTGACCATTTAATGACAAAACTGATTTACCATAATAAAAATAAACTATATGTATAATTTATACATATGAAAGAAAATTGGGTCAAACAAAAGTAAACATTCTTCTTTGCTTAATACTTTTATTGATCAATAAACCTTTTTCTTTTTTTTTTCTTCTTTAAAATTTCAGCGTTTTTATTTATCAAGCCACCACACCGCACAATCTCTGCTGCTTCCTACTGAAAAGAAAGTGAAATTGTTGTATTTTTTCTCCCGTGTCTTTCAGACTTTACTCGTAGTTTCGGCAGATGATTGGATAAAAATTGTCTTTTATTTTCTTAATTAATTTCACTATCATTTCTTGGGAATTTTACTTCAGCTGAATCATTTCGTATACCATTAACTTAAACTTATGCATTAAAAGATAAAAGTGAACAAAAAATACAATAATAAAAAAAAAAAACCAAACAACAAGAAGCTTGTTTTCGCTTTTTCTTTCAAACTTGCTCAACTGTATCATCATCAATTTTTGGTTAAAATATTTTTCGTTTGTAGTTTCTTTCTTTTCATTCAAAAAGGTATTTATTTTCGAACATATTGCATGTTCAGTAAGATTTTCTCTTTTGTTGAGTACATTAAATACTGTAATGTTGGTAAGAAAACTAACTTCTTATAATTAATATTTCAAGTTTACAAAAAAATGTTTTTTTTTATTTCTTTATTATTACTAAAGTCTTTGGTTATTCTTTTAAAAAAAAGTGAGAGTTTGCCGCAAATTATTATTTAGCTGTATGAATATAAAAATTTGTTTTAAGCAAATAAACTTTTATTGAAATTTAATTAATATGAAAATTTTTCACATAAAAACTTGTTCAATAAACTAGAAATATGACAATAAAATGGTTTAATTTTTTTTATATTTAAACGGCATTTGCGGTTTCCTCTTCAGTTGAGTGTTGAAGCAAAACAAGAAAAGAAAGTCTATTGGCTGACAATAAAACTATTCTTGGAAAAGTTTTGAATGCAAGACTAAATAAAATGTCTGTTAATCGTGTATTGGGCCAAACAAGACAAGTGATTTCCTTTACAAGCTGTCAGCTGGCCATTTTCAAACAGTCACCGCGGATATTAAAATATCATTTAAACTTTTTTACAGGAAATTTAATCTGATAATAATTTCCTTTATTCTATATTTTAATTTAAGTGCTAAAAATAAGGAAAACCAACTCATAAAGTGTAATCTTGTTGATTTTTGGCGTTAATGAATATCTGTTGAATTGTGGCGCCACCACTGAAACCAAAAATCAAGAGAAACAATGGATGGAAGCTGGTGCAAGTGCTCCGAAGAAGGCGAAGACAGTGAAATCGGCTGGCAAGGTTATGGCCACTGTATTTTGTTATGCACACGGAATATTGCTCGCTGATTGCCATAAAAAGAATGCACGCTCACAGGAAAGTTTTATCGTGCATTATTGGATCAATTGATTGATGCAATCGAGAAAAAACGGCCACATTTAAAGAAGAAAAAAGCGCTGTTTCTTCTTTCATTAGATACGAATCTAAAATTACGTAAAATACACTTAAAACTAGCTGATAATCCACCTTATAGTCCAGATTTAGCTCCTAGTGAATTTTTCCTGTTTCCAAACTTAAAAAAATGGATTTATTGAAAAAGACAAGAAAAATAATCAGGCCTTTAGCTAAGGGATAACTAATGGCTTCGTAGTTGAACTCGAGTCATGACGCATCATGAATTGCTGCCTTAACCACTCAGCCACCGAGCCGAGTTTAATTCCAAAAATGGGTGCTAATGAGTGGTGAAGCGACTACGCAACAACTAGCTGTCTCCCAGCTACCTCCCGTGGAACAGGTTTTGCCTTGGCGTATTCCTAACTTAGGCGCTCTGTTCTTCGGGGAAGAGAGGGGAAGGGGTCCTTCGTTTGGTGCGGCAAACAAAACTCTAGGAAGCCACATGACTTATGTTGTGTTGGCTTCCGAAACCCTTACCAAGGGTATAAATTGGCAGAACGGGGATCAGCATGGCCCCCGGGAAGTTCTGCTTGCGGTTCGACCCGGGCTGATCATGGAAGGGAGTGTTAGTATCCTTGATAATTGTTTGGTGATCGCTTTTTTCGAGGGATAACAATCTCCCGAGGATCTGTTGCCTATACAACAGATACGTGTACTGTAAGGAACCAGTGGTGATGGTTGACGGGTGAGTTAGTTTAAGGGCTGATGCTCTTAGTGGGCTTCGGCCTACCAACTCATTAAGCCTTGTCCTCTATTGATTGCTGGGAAATTGCATACATGAAGGATTAGAAGGCCTGAACTCCTCAACAAGAAGTTGATCATATGACCGCAATCATATGACAAGAATTGCTACCTGTGTGAGCCTAGCAAGCCACACGGGGGCGGTGGTGAATCGTGAAAAATTCACTCCGTGGAATTGATCCACCATCAGGTTAGGCCGTCAAGGCAGGTACTGATGTAAATCATTTTCATAGTTGTCTCCCAGCTAACCCCTCGGGGAACAGGTTTTGCCTTGGAGTATTCCTAACCAGGGCAGCAAATAAAACTCTAGTAAGCCGCATGAGTCATGTTGTGTTGCCTTTCGAGTTTCTTACCCAGGGTTTAAATTGGCATGGCCCCCGGTTGGTTCTGTTTGCAGTTCAACCCGGACTGATCATGGTTGAGGTGCCTACCTTGGCTGAAACGTTATGGCTGCGGTTGAAACTTAAAACGCAGGAAGAGGGTGTTAGTATCCGTTATAATTGTTTGGTGTGTGGCTTTTTTCGGGGACTAACAACCTTCCGGGGGTCTGTTGCCTCTGCAACACATACCTGTACTGTAAGGAACCAGTGGTGATGGTTGACGGGTGAGTTGGTTTAAGGGCTGATGCTGCTAGTGAGCTTCGGCCTACCAAGCCTTGTCCTCCATTGATTGCTGGAGAATTGCATACAGGAGGGATTAGAAAGCCTGAACTCCTCAACAAGAAGTTACTCATATGGCTACAAACATATGACAAAAATTTCTACTTGGGTGAATTGTGCATAGTTCACTTCGTGGCACTGAAAAGGCCGAAAGGCAGATGCTGATGTATATCTTTTTCACACCTAACCCTCAGCTAAAGGTGTGGTTGTTATATTTCTTGTCTTCCTCAATTAAAAATTATTGATCACAGCAAATTTATATTGTAAAAAAATCCTTCTTAACAAAATTTGAGAAAGGGAGAACAAAAATCCGTTGTACAAATGTGTAAAACTAGAATCTAATTTAAAAATTATATATAACTTTTACATGTCCGTGAAGGGTATTAAAGTTATTTTATATTCATATTGGTTCAAACAAAATTTAACCATTTCAATAATACAACAATACTACAAAATTGCAAATAACTACAACGAACTATAACAACTGTCGTTAATGAAAGAAGTAAATTCGTGTTGCAGGACGTATTTTGTGATTTGACTTAAACTTCATTTTTTTTAAAGCCAGCAAATGATTGCCTTTTTATTATCCAGCTCCTCTTACATGTAAAAAAATCATACTGACATTATTGCCCATCAGTCATCAGATACATTGTACAAATCTTTATGCTAAATACAACATATTAATTGCGTCAATAAACCATAAATTTAATTATAATTTGTAAGTTTGTCATCCTGTTCGAGGATATCGAATAAAAATGTGTGCAAAAGAAAGCTAGTCACTCTCATTCGAATCAATTTGGGTTTGTCTATGTCACTATTGTTTGTTCGCATGAACTTATGCATTTTAATTGAATTTTGACACATCGTTCGCATAGAATAAAGTTAGAAAAAACCCGAATCAATATTCTTTCGCCTAGAGTGCGAACGAACTTATCCTTTCGACATCGGCGAACTGGCTGTTTATATTTTTATTGAAAGAAAAATAAAATGAGTCATATGGTGTCATACTTCCAAGTTATTTTCTCCTTTCGATAATTATAGTTACTTTTACACTAGTAACTATAATAAACCTGCCTCTTCTAGACTGGCCCCTGGCTAAGCAGCCAGCCAAGAATAAAATAGAGTATAATCAAGTTGCTCTACTTTATTTAACTTTGGTTTAACATTTTGTTTTTTTATTCTAAACATCCAAAAATGTACTCGTCTGTATGAACTCTGTAAGTTAGATGAATTAAAATTTTTAATCTCTCAAATTAGTTCACATAATAATATCTAAGTTAAACAAACATACATACGGCATCATAAAAAAATCTTAAATTAATATCTTTCAAACAAAATCCATGATCAAGTTCTTCCTGCGACTTCAAACTGCAACTTTCGTGTTGCACAAATTAATGCATCTTTTCTCTTTACAACAAAATCAGAAATTTCATGTTAATAAAAAAACGGCTTTCTAAATTTGCATATTCATAGTAATTAAAACACCTTTCAGCTGCTTTAGCTTGCCAAGAGGAAGAACGTAGTATAAATAAAAATTGTGCCACTTATGAATGAAGACACTAAACTTGAAAAAAAAAAAACTAACAAATACTAACAACTTTGACAGCTATAAAATAAACAATAAAAAAAGCGCGTTCTGTTGAAATAAAAAACAAAATATCAACCTCTCTCAATCGTTAGCAAAACACATTACTCGTACTGCATAAAAATGTGTAAGTTTTTTTTTTCATTTATTCTAAATGGTTTTAGAACCGTCAAAACAGTAACTGCAACTACAGTAGAAGAAATTCTTGAGCACCTTAAAAACATGTGGCATAAAACTCATCTGTTCTTTTTTTTCATAATTTCCGCTTAATACAGTTAACATTTTTTCTCTTCATGTTTATAATAGACCGTGTAAGATTAGAATTAAAGTAGAAAGCATAAACTTAAATAAACAAGTGTAGTGTGTTGAAATACAATAACAACTTAGGTAGAGTATATAAGAAAATAGCACAACAACTTTAAAGTTTAAAACCCAATAAACGGTATTATAAAACTGGAAAAAACACATCAAGACACTGTGAACTGGTATTGAAGATAAGTTAAGAATTGTTTTTAAATAAATCAAAGAAAATGAGAAAGAAAAAAGCAATAAACTATTAAGAGTTTGTTGATGTAAAATGCTTTACAAAAATATTAAATAAAAGGAAATTGATTTTTTTCAATTAAAATGATTTTTATTTTCTTGTTGGCCGATCTTAGTCAAAGAAAAAAAAAAAGAAGATATGACTGTCTTGAGCATTGAAACTTGATCTACTAGCGAACATCACTACATTTTCAAAGCAACAAAAATGTTACAAATCGAAAAACTTAAGACACAAACTTGATCTTTTACACCAGCAAAAACAGTTTTTGAGCGATTGCAGAAAAGATTTATATGGCAAACAGCCAAACTTCTTGTTTCTAATTTCAAAGAATTTTAAATCAAATTTTCGAACGCAAATTTAATATAGTAACATGATGAGGAATCTCCCCTGGAATACTTCTACGTTTACACGGTTGATTCCAAAAAGGGAGAAAGGGTTGGGAGTGGAGTTTACATAGAAGAATTTAACACCAAAATATCCTTCAGACTATCAAACGGAGGCAGTGTTCTTCAGGCTGAGATATCGGCTATAAATAAAGCGGCCAGAAGGCTGACGCTTTACAAGATATTTAATATTTAATAGGGATATCATGATAATAACGGACAGCAAGGCCGCCATCAACTTTCTGATTGGAATATACACTAGTTCTAGTCTAGTCCAGTAATGCCGGAGATCTTTAAAGAAGATGGCGAAACATTCTAACCTAACCCTAAAATAGGTAGGTGGACATGGGTCCAACAATGGCAAGAAAATCGCTGACGATTTAGCCAAAAAAAGGGACAGCCCCAGAGGATAGGGATATATGTAGATCCGTTTTGAGGACAACCGTTATCAGCGTTTTGGAAAATAATAAAACTCCACACGCTGGAACGTGCCCAAGAAAAGTGGCTCACAGAGCCCACATGCCTTATGTCAAGGAACCTGTCACCGCATATTAACTCCAAGAGAACGTGGGAGCTACTAAAACTGCCCATATCTCACCTAAGAGTAACTGTAGCAGTCATCACTGGGTATTGCCCGTTTGGGAATAATGCCAGGAGACTAGGCCTTCCTCCCTACAACGACTTCTGTAGAAGTTCCCAAGACGAGGAGGAGGTACATGGCCGGCATTGGAGCATCATCGTCTAAGATACTTAGGCGAGTGGAGCTTCAGCAGCCTATCATGTCTGGCCTCGGTCAAACCGGTCGCACTAGCCTCTTTCATAAGAAGCAGCCGATGGCTAGTACTGCAGCATGTAACGCTACACTAAGTGGTTCACGCCTTTCCTTTCCATCCCAGCCCAACCATTCCACTCACACTATATTCTTATAACTTTTTTTCTTCACTTCACTATGCCACTTTTCAGGCAATCACAAAGGGAACGACTTCAGGACCCAAGTGAGTTAGACAACCTGGACTATTCCAGAGTATCCAGCAACCTGCCTACCTAACCTAACCTAAAGTAACCTAACCTAAACTAAACTAACCTACCATAACCTAACCTACATGATGTTTAAACCAAATTTAAAGCTAATTCTGTTGATGAGTAAAATATAATTAAATAATTATTGTTAAACATCTTAAAACTATAACGAAATTGTATGTAATATTAGGAGTGACATTAGGTTGCAGATGACAAGCGGCTTGTCAATTAGGTTGCTAATTTAACCCTGCAAAGTAAAGTTACGTCTATCAGACGAATGCCTAGAGATGGGATTCTACCCGGTATTTACCCGATGTGTGGGAAAATACCTTTTTTGGGAATTTAATTAGGTATTTACAAAATGCATTTCAAGTGCAGCATATGTCATCAGTGGTTGGTAATCATCTGAAACGCCATTTCAAATAAGTCATTTGTTTTTATGGTTTCAACATTACAATCTGCAAAGAGAAAGGATCAGGAGAGCAATTAAAGCTTACTTTTTACACGAGATGGGGCAGCTAGGTAACATCTTTAAATAACTTGATAAACAGTAAAGTCCCACTTTAAGCTTTTGAACCTAAAAGCTACAACAAAGTCATCATTACTATGTGAAGACTTTTGGAATATGTTGAACTTCAATTTAAAACTATTTTAACCAATGGCACAATGGATAACTACGAGTACTTTAGAATCCAACTAATATAGTATTCATCGTGTATATTTTGTTTTGAAAGACATTTAGAATTAGCTACGAGATACATTTTTAGCAATAACTGCAATAGATGATAATGGCAAAAAAGTATTATGTCTGTGAAGCCAATATATATGGCAGCTAGTTTCCTTGACCCCAATAGTCAAAGGCACGAGTTAACTTCATCCTTTTATTTAATTGTGATGCAGTTTATTTATGATATTGGTTCAATATAAATGTAATGGTGGACCTAGCAAACTATAAAGCTAGAGAGGATTTGTGGGCTAACAATTTTGTGCAGAGCTGCATACAGGAAATATCTTCTTGCACATGGCGGAAAAGTATATACGTGACCACAGAATTCACCAGGATATCGGTTCGTATGTTGACTTCTCCAAGTACTTAAGTAGTCACTGAACGCTCATTCAGCACTCAAAATTTTATCTGCTCAAAAAAACAAAACAGATTAACTGTAGATAATGTTTTATATCACATAATGATCCACCGTCATCAATATGAATACACTTTTTTCCATGAGTATTTTTAAGATGACATAGACTTGATTTTAAATATGTATCCAAATTAGGAGCAATTTTTTAATATAAACGTGATATTTTACTTATTACTTTTACCAGCTAAAATAAGAAGATTATGCATAATGTAATATTTAATTTGAAAAAATATTTATTGATCATATATTTTTGTGCATTTCAAATATTACGTCTATTACTTGAACTCAAACTGGTTTGTAAAAAAGAAACACCTGTCTTATTCATTGCAGCATGTTTAATCAACGAAAAATCAATGCCTATATATTATTAGCCATAGTGGCTACACATTGCATCTTGCTTACATTTGCTTATCCGCAAAATGAAGTTTATCAAAGACGTCTACAGCAGCGACAACAGCAGCAACAGATTTCACCAGTTTATACGGCCGATCAAGAGAGTGCTGCCCGTAAATATGCTGTCAAGCCAAATGCTTCTAAGAAAGTTGCACTTGACGATATTGAAGATGACGTTGAGAGTAATCAAATTCAAGAGGCGCCAAATGGTTTCTCTTGGTCCAACATGTTGGGTACTGTACTGACCATGTTCTTCAACGGTGCCGGAAATTCGCCCACGAAATCGGATGATGTTGATGGTCCTGTTGGATTTGGTGGCTCACCTTGGGCTAATGTTATCTCAATGGGTAAGTTTTTAATGAGAAAAATTAGAAAAAAATTGAAATTGTCGTTACTAATAAATCTGTTGTTAAAGGTTTGAAAATCATTAACACTTTGTTGGGTGGAGGCGCTCCCAGCGATGGCATAGATAAAGTTGATAATGGAGGTTCTCCCATGCAGGTAATATGTGATTTTATAATTTTATTTGTTTGGTCTTCTCTATATTTAAGTAGTCTGCACCTTTTTTTATTTGTTCGTATGTACATATTTACTTTTCGTTTTGGTAAAACTTACTTTTTGCTTATAAATGCTTTTCCTTTATTTTAATTTGCGCTCACACCATCATCTTTTTTTATTCCTTAGTTTGTTAATAGACAAAAAAATCGTTGCATCAATGTTTTTTTTTCTCTTCAACTTGCAGTTATATATTTTTCAAGAATATATTATGACTTAAATAGTAATTGCCTTAAAAAATATTTTATATATTGATTGGAAATTAACGCAAAAGATTAACAGCCAGTTCGCCGGTGTGGAAAGGATAAGTTCATTCGCATTCTAGGTGAAAGGGCATTTACTTGCGTTTGTCTAACTTTATTCTATGCGAATGATGTGTCAAAATTCAATTAAAATACGTGAGTACATGCGAACGAATAATAGTGACATAGACAAACCCAAATTGATTCGAATGTGAGTGACTAGCTTTCTTTCGCATAAATTTTCATTCGATATCGTCGAACAGGCTGTAAGAAAAATACCGAACGTTGAAAACTTTCTTTCTGAACAACTGTTATAAAAAGACTTCTGTTGAAAGCCGACAATATTTATGTATTAAGAATCGACTTCATACGAGGTCTGATAAAAAAAATAACCATTATTTTAAAATTTCGTCAGCTAAGTATGTTCGATTTTCGCATTTTTTTCTGTTATGGTTTTGGTACACATGTCTGTTATATATGTGACAATATCAGCTATTTTGAACTGCCACTTTGTTTTTAGCAGATAAAAACGTTAGTCTTGCTTTGGTGTGCTCTTCGTTTTTGGAGCGATATCGTGATATGATTGACGTTTTCATTAAAAAAAAAAGTAAAATAATGACTACTCTTGACCAAATTGCATACCAGACTGTCACTTTTAATAGATGCCAAGGTGGCTAATGAACAATTTGAGCCTTTTTCATTGTCCAGAACCGACTATTCTGTTTACTCACATATCCATTCAAATGAAAATGTGCCTCGTCACAATTTATGATTTTTTTCATGAAAATCGTAGTTCTATATATATAGAGCTATGACATATTATTGGCACATGTACGGTAGTGTAGAAGAAGCGCTTGTGTCAACTGAATCTTCAATGGCAACAAATACAAATCCTTGTGCAAAATCGTTTTCAAAATTGTTCTTTGAAGACCGAGCTCCTGACTACGGCATCGAATTGAGGTTGCCGGTCTTGCAATACGTTGTGTTCAATACTCTGGCGTATCACCTACAGACCTTCTTTCTTCGAAATCAGTCACTACACGATAAATAGTGCCTTTTGTTGGCACGTTATTTATACCAAAAATTTCACGTAATTTTCTCATGATCAGAGTAATCGATGATTGATTTTGATAAAATATTTTAACGATTAAAACACGTTGGTTTAGCAAATATTTTTCCATAACAAATTTTCCACGTGTTTGCTTCACGACTGCCAAATATAAACTGTAAAGTCTAATGTTAACTAAAATGGCGGCGAAACACACTTGTATAGTTTCCCGCATGACTTATGTTGTGTTGGCTTCCGAAACATTTACCAAGGGTATAAATTGGTAGAACGGGGATCAGCATGCCCCCGGGTGGTTCTGCTTGTATTTCATTTCGGGCTGATCATAGTTGATGTGCATGCTTTGGCTGGAACGTTCTGGCTGTGGTTGAAACCTAAAACGCAGGAAGGGGAAATTAGTATCCCCGATAATTGTCTGGTTCGTGGTTTTTTTCGTGGACTAACAACCTTCTGAGTGTATATGGGGGCTAGCAGTTCTTCGAACCGTTTGGGGTTTAAAACTGTAGTAGCCCTTTTTAGGGCCACGATAGTCTGACCAGAGGCTATTATTTTCTGGTCTCTTCCGGCTATGATGAGGTCCTTCGGTGGTGGTTGTGGTTTAATACACAAATGCGGGAGAGTTTTCGGACTCGGTGTGGAGTTGCACTGTAACCGCGTGCCATGACCCTGACATCGGACGGAGTTTTAGGAAGTCTCTGCCCTACACCATGGGGTAGAGCATGCGCCATTCAGCATGGGATCGAAAATGGTACCCATTTATTTCATCATCCAAATGCGGAGAGAGTTTTCGGACTCGGTGTGGAGTTGCACTGCAACCGCGTGCCATGACCCTGACATCGGACGGAGTTTTAGGAAGTCTCTGCCCTACACCATGGGGGAGATCATGCGCCATTCAGCATGTGATCGAAAATGGTACCAATGTATTACGGTTTGTCATGCATGGGGACGTCTGGGTGAACGTTTTTTCACTTTGTGTGAAAATCACCATGTTTGTGGTCTTTGGCCTGTAAACTCATTAAGCCTCGTTTTCCACTGATTGCCGGGAGGGATTAGAAGGCCCGAACTTCTCAACAAGAAGTTGCTCATATGGCTACAAACATATGTCAAAAAATTCTAACTGTGTAAGCTTAGACAGCCACACGGTGGCATTGAATTGGTCCATCATCCGATAAGGTCGTGAGGGCAAGTGCAGATGTAAATCTTATGTCTTCCCTAATCATGAACAGAATTGAAAATTTTTGAAAGATATTATTTTTCTTTCTATAAAGTGGCTCCTATGAAATGTCGACATGAACGCAGCTGGGAAATATAGAAAACAAGCTGTTTATAATATTTTGTTTGATATCAATATTAGAAGCTAATATAGCGAACAAATTTCAATTATATAAATAGCATATATAACCTACTTGTCTGAAGGCCTCTGGAATATCAATTAATTATATGAACGAAAATTTGGATTAATTGTTCGCCGTGAAACTTTTTTCCTCACGCCAAATACTATGAAAAGTTATGCCATAATATTGACGGCTAAATCGCCCCCAACTCTTCTATATACATATATACGGTCTAATTTAAAAAACTTTTTTCATGTTTATTAAGCTCTTATTACACAAATTTTGTATAGAAATCAGTGCAAACAGCTTAATAAACTTGAAAAAATTTTTATAAATAAGGCAGATAATATATATGTACATGTTTTCTTTAATTAGACATAATATATTAGTACTCGTATGTATTTCAATTACACAAATACAAAAGCATTTATAAGAAGAAGTTATTTTTTATTGTCTTAAAATTTTCAAAAGGAACACATATCAAAAGAAAACAATTTGTTAAACAACTGATTTCTCTCTTTTTCTTTTTCCAAAATTTCCTCCCATGATTCTTATGTGTGTGTGTGTCTACTAAAAAAACAAACAAACAAACAAAATACTTTTCCAAATTAAACACAAACATATATTCATGGTAAAAAAAATAAACTGAAAATTAAATACTGGTTAATGGTTTTGGTGGATTTTATATGGTTACATGCTTATATAAAAAAAAAAATAAATAAATAAAAATATGAAAAATGTAAACAGGGAGTCTTGGCAGCAGTTTTATCAACGGTACTCGGTACAAAAGATCCAGAACAAGTGAATTCAATGGCCAAACAAGCTGGAGAGGTAAAGCAAAACGATTTTTATTCTTTTATACATAGTTTATTTTTTTCTTTTATTATTAAATACAACCAGTAGCTTTGTAAATTTTTTTTTATTTTCATTTTGTCTATTATGCTTTTATCTTCACTTTAGTTTAGTTATCTATTACACTTTTGACCTTACTGTATTACTTTAAGAATTTTTATTTGATGTTTCTATTACATTTCTTGATGCATTTCAGTTTATACAAATCGTTATGAATCTCTTGGATGCTTTGAAAACCTCATTCTCTCATCGTTCTTTAAATGCACGTTCTCTGGGTAAACGTGATTCTGTCAGTGATGCCACTGTTGCCGGTATATCCATGTTGAAGGGTTATGTCCGCACTTATCGGAGCGCAGATGAGAAATGCTTGCAACGTTATATGTGCGAAGCTAATACGGAATGTGTTCGAGAAATAGGTGGCAGCAGCATATTTTGTCAGCTCGGATCGTAAGTTGAATATTAAACAAAGCTTTATAAGCTTTACATTCTACATGGTATAAAATACAGCGTTGTCAACTCGGTGCGTTTCTACCGTATTTTGGTGCTTTTTAAAATTATTTGTGCGAAAAATTATTTACTCGGTGCGTGATGCGCTTTTTTTAAATTTTCGGTGCGCTTTTCAAATTTCGGTGGCACCCAATCAAATTCAGCTCAACTTTTTGTTTTAATATAAGAATATTTTTAGGTGTAATTTTGCAGAGCACAATCAGGACACGGAGCTATAATATGAAAAACGCACCATATTATATGCGCAAAGTAAGATACCCTTGCTAAACATTCTCTAAAGAGAAATACGCATTTCGTTTTATAAAATTTTCTGCTTTTAGAGTGTGCTTTGCTATTATACGATCAAGCCAAGTTTATCAAATATTACAATAAATGCAGTCTCTGAACTGAAGTTCGTATTAATGATGGCACGTGAATTCGTTATTTTGGTAATTGATATATTATTAATTAAATTAAAAAGTTTTTCCAAAACGTTTGCATTAAATATTGATTCTGGTAAACTTCATCTTTTATTTGTTATAATTCTGGCAAGTTCTTTTAAAGACACCAAACTAATTGTCACCGTTCGTTTCAGAAAATGTAAATGAGATTTACACTGTATTTGATAGAATGGCTGTTAATAGAGTTTGATGGCATGTAGTGCGACTATGTAACTTTTAATGATCAGATAATCGTAAATTTCTTAGATTTTAACGACGGTAAGCAGCTGTAGCTTTGAAAAAGCTAAAGGTAACATCTTATTCGGTCGACAGCTAATATAACTAAATAATATTGCTGAATAATAAAATTTCGTTAGAATTATTGTAAAGATACAATGAAAGGTATAGAATCGAACTAGTGGCCAAGTTTGACAAATTCTAGCTATTGAACGAATTTGATGACATGCCATCAGGCGGTGGTAATAGATCCAGTTTTTTTTGTATACAAATATATATAATTTTTACAATATAAAAAAAGGTTTTAAAAATGGAAAGAAGATTGAATATTCGGTGCGTTTTTGTTGAACTAACGCGCTTTTTTCTCCATTTTGGTGCGTTTTAAAAATTCAAAGTTGACAACGCTGATAAAATATATTGGGTCATACCCAGGAAACTCAGGAAAACTTATTTTACATATAATCAGGTGTCATAAAAAACTCAAAGTATATCGAAAGAAAATCATTTTGAATATCAAAAATGAATTTTAGGTGCTGCTCGTAGAACACAGGCGAGCTAAAAAGAAGTGTTGGATTTACTTTAATTTATTAGGAGCATATGCTAGAGTTTTATTTATAAGTTTAATAGTTTCTGTAATATTTTGAAGAGATGATAATTATAACACTTTTTTTTTAATTAATACTTATTTCTTTTACATTTATTTGAGCTCGTAGAACATTACCACGTTTTCGTTATGATAGATTAATGTATGTAGCTTGAAAAAGATTTTCCTTGTTCTCATAAATTTCTTAATACTTTATTTTACGACTAAAAGTTTTCTTAATTTAAATAACTCCTTTAAGTAGAAAATTTGTATGAAAGTTTCTCAATTTTTTTGGATGATTTTCATATAAAATTTTTTAGGCAAGTCTATGTTCTATGAACAGCATACAATTCTTCGCTTTGAAAATTATTTTATTTTGAAAAAACTTCTTAGTTTTGCGTTTTCTGATAAAAAAAAAACGAATGTCTTGAATTTTTGATGAACTTTTTATAATTTTTTAAATAAAATTTTTGGTTTCTACATTTGTACAACGGGTTATAGTTCAGGTTTTTTTCTTTCTTAAGGTTTTTTCTTAAGAAGGATTTTTTACAATACAAATCTGCTGTGATCAATAATTTTGATTGAAGAAGACAAGAAAAATAATAATAAAATCTTTAGCTGGGGGACAACTAGCTGTTTCGTAGTTGCTACACTACTCATTAGCACTATAACCCGTTGTACAAATGTACAAACCAAAAATTTAATTCAAAAAACGAATTGATTTTTGTATCCGAGCAGACTTGAACACTGTAACATGGCTTTATATAAGATTTTTGATTATTTATTTTATAATATGCTTTAGCAATTAACGTAATATTTATTACAAACATAAAATTTTCCAGCTTGTTTTTATAAAAAAAAATAAGATCTGTCACTGCAACAAATAAATTTGTTGAATAAGCCCAATATTTATACCAACCATGAGTACAGATGAAGCAGCACTTGTGGTCGTTTGTTTGTGTGAAAATAAACAAAATTGGGTCTTACGAGCGTTAAAGCGGCACTTTTTTTATGATCCCATTCGGAAATTAATAGATCACCATTAATATTTTGCCTCTTGGCAAAGATGTCGGATGGGCTTTGCCTATAACTGAAAGAGTACGAATGGCAAATACTGCTGTCATCCGCGAAAGAGTGGATAGGTTTGGAAGTTTGGTATAGAAGGCCGTTAAGGAAAATAAGAAATAGGGAAATTTTGGTTAAAATTAAATGCCATTTATTTATTATGTTACACTTTTAAGAAACATGTAAATTCCGAATTATTTATATGTAAAATAAGTGATTTCACAACTTTTTCTATCTTTTTAGCTATGCTACCAGCTATCTCTTGGACCGAACCAGTGATGGCAGCTTTGATCAAATATATGATGCTGGTCGTAGAGGGCGTTCCGGTTTTGATTGCAATCAATTATATTTGGAGTGCAATGAAGTTTAAGTGTGTTCTTATCCAATAGTAAATTGCATTAAAGCTTGAGTTTTAGGACTGGTTTTATTCAAATTCCATGTATTTATTTTTGCTGCTTCCCTATTAAAAAAAAAAAAAGACCACCCCTGATCCCTATATGTATTTAAGATATATAATTGATTAATTTACATCATTTATGTTAAATATTTTAAGTATTAGTTTTATATTTATTTATTTATTTATTAAATTATATATTTTAACGATTTGTGGAATTCACAAGATGAGTTAGGAAAGAAAAGCTCATTAAGTTTTATACTGTAAGCATAAAAGAAGTCGTGTGTATGTGAAAAACGTAAGAGAAAATAAAATAAACTTGAAAACTGAAAAAAAGCTGTTTTTATTGCTAATGGAATGTAATCATATCACAATTTAACTTATATTCCACAGAGCTTTAGAAACTGTCCTGCAAGTAGAGTTAAAAGTTTGCGAACAAACCGAGGAATATAAAATTCCAACCTAACATAAATCTTAGACAAGAACCGCTTTTCAAGTGCACATTGGTTTATGCGAATTTTGCTTTAATAGATTTATTTCACCATAATTAATTAATTATTCAAACATAGCAAAATTGTATTCTAAACTGAGTTAAATTCCCTGAAGAACAATGTTGCCGCAACTAAAATAAAAATGGATGCTAAAAGTTAATTGCATAAAATCATGTTCACACGATGACTTATATGCGAGGTTCGCTTTCTCATTCGTGACTCGCGCCCCAATCATGATTGAACCAACATGATTTGTCATAAAAAATTTTGAGAACAAATCATCTAGGTTCATTTTTAGTTTTGTTGCGAACCATGTAAAATTCAGTATCATCTCCAAGTTTGATAAGCTATCGCTAGTTTATCTGAACTAGGTTTCAAAAGTACCTGGTGGCTAAATTTTAAGGGCCGATGTTGAGTGTGAACCAAACCTAAAGCTGAAGGTCCATACAAAGCGTTATACGCGTTAAGCTAAAGGTCCGTACTACACGTATGCGCTTTTACGCGTTTCAAACTTTTTACGCGTTCTACACTTTTCTAAACTCAAGTTATGTGCAACGCTTTTCATGCGATAAGTTTTTTGTTGTGTTTAAAGTATTTTATAAATAGGAGTAAAAAGTAAACCTACTTTTTGCATCGGGAATTATAATGCAAAAAAAATGTTAACCATCCACGTCTTTATAATAAATAGTATTTTTTATAGAGATATAAAACTTTGAAATGGAATAAAACAAAGATGATTTTTTTAAATTGACACGAAATTTACTTTGCTCGTAAGATTATATTGATATAGATATATCTTTTAGCATAAGAAAGCCACGACTAGCTCAAACGTAGTTTAATGCAGAACTCCAATTTTTTTTAAAATTTTTCAATATTTGTGGTAATAAAGCTTACGTTAATATATGGGGAGGGCTTTGGAGAAAACCACCTATTGCAGAATCATAGAGAGAATACTGCTTAAGTCTGCTTTGATGGTAACTGGTGCTTCTTGCATTGGTTGCCAGCTAATCCGTTAGCTCGGCACGCAGGCTAAAAGGTGATTTCTGTCGCCGATGGAAAGAAGAGTATTTGCAGAATTTGCATAAACGGTACAAATGGCAATTTCCCGAAAGAGAGGTAATGGTGAATGATCTCGTAGCCATTAAAAACGATCAGCTCGCGGCAACTTCTTGGAAATAAGGATCCAAGTTTGCATTGCCAACGTACGGATAGAAAATGAAGTTGTAAATTGATTATTATTAAACTTAATATTAACCCTCACTATTTCCTAGAAAAATATTGACCCCATACGTAGTTTGGTTCCAGAGACGCTTTGCTCGAAGATTTTAAGGAAACAATGGAGGGTTCTTTACAGTTCATTGGGCTGGCTAAAACTATTCCGCAATGACTCAGTACATGGGTGTGTTGTAAAAACCATTCTTTGTAATACTTCTAGATTTTAGCTTCGTTTAGTTATATATAATAAATTGTATGCAACGGCTGTAAATTGAGTTACATATACTTACGTTATTACAAGGTGGCCGGCAATCAGCGTTGTCAACTTTGAAATTTCAAAGCGCACCAAAATGAAGAAAAAATCGCGTTATTTCAGCAAAAACGCACCAAGCTTAGATTTTTTTCTTTCGTTTTTAAAAACCCATTTTGTACTATAAAAATTATAATATTTTTACATTAAAAAAAACGATAATGAAACAGCTTTTTAAACAGCTGTTAGACGATCAAAATGGATCTGATAGCACCCACTGATGCCCCGCCATCAAATTTGTTCATAAGCTAGAACTCGTGTTTGTAGAACTTGTCCTCTAGTACGCTTCTGATACTGGCATGTTTACAATAATTATTATGATGTTCGATATTGCGATAACGATAATCAAATTTGGTATCCGGCAACAATATTTAATTATATTCGCTGTTCACCGAAATCAGCTGTTAGTTTTATTGCCTATTATCAGGTACACAAAAATACAGATTGTATTGCAGGAGCATACAATCGTTACTGCAAGGGATAAAATATGTCGAAAGACTTTACGATTATCGGATAGCACAACCAGCCATCAAGCTCGTGTAATAACAATTCTATCACATATAGTGTGAATTATATGTTTGTTTTCGTAAGCTAACAGTGAAAACTCGTTGGGTAGAGTGGGTGTCTGTAAAATAATATATTGATATATACAAAAATTTGCCAGAATTGTAACAAATAGAAGATGAAATTTAATGCAAACGTTTTGGAAAAATTTAGGAATTAATAGTGAATTTGGTAATTTATTAATTACTAATAAATTCACGCGCCTTCACAAACACGAACTTCACTATTTAGTGTCTGATTGTGTTGTAATATTTGACAAACTTTGCATGATCGTTTAATAGCAAAACAGCAATTTTTATAAAACAGCAAATTTTGTAAAATGAAATGTAAAAATTTTATATAGTAACTGCAATATATAGTAACTGCAATTGAACATCATTTGGTGCTACTGAAATTAAAAAAGCGCACCGAAAGTTAGAAAAAAGCGCACAGCACACCGGCCAAAGCATTTTTCGCACAAAAAATGTTAAAAAGCATCAGAAACGGTGCGAAACGCACCGAGTTGACAACGCTGCCGGCAATGTTTAAGCCAAAACCAAAATATAATTAATTTTTGTACTTGTTTTAAAGTTGATTTCGTTACGTTGTCAGTTTCTGGATTATACTCCTTTTGTGGACAACGTTGTATTTTCGGAGCTTTTTCGTTAAGATTCTGACAAGTGAAAACGTTAACGGTTCGATTAAATGTTGCTTTCGATATCTTTTACATATACACAAATTCCATACTTGTTTCGAGAATTCTGTGCTTGACATATGTATTTTTTGGTCACCAACAACATTTGGTAAGGTAATATTCGTTTTGAATAAAGTGAAGATCTATTTTTCATGAATTATTATTAAACCCCTTAGTTTTATTTTATGTGATTGGATTTTCTTACTTAGCACGCAAACAGCCTGGACGTGGAAAGAAGCGACAAAAGGTCAAGCTTCAATAATAGAAAGAATAATGAACATCCCGGAGTATATTGATTACTGTTCACCAGTTCTACTGCTTTACAAGAGGTTTGACGTAATCTTGTGGGTATGTATATGACGTCCAGGTTCGTTCAAGAATGCCGGATATCTCATAATGAGACATTCGAAGCTGGAGCTTTTCTGACTACCGGGGCACAGTTAGGGATGAAACGATATGAGTAAATACAAGTAAGTACTCGACACTTCTCTTTAGATACAAAGTACTTTTGGTATCGATGCTTTACTAAAAAATACTCGTATCGGTCAGAAATACTCTTTTCTTATTGACAGGCAAAAAACAACTGAGGTGTTAACTATTTTTACCATAATCTTATTTGTTATCAAGGTTTTTATTTTATTTTATTTTATTTATTTATTTATTTATGATTATGATTAAAGCCTACACAACAAGATGAATATCTTATAAATGAAAGTGTTAGTAAATAAATCAGAAATTATTAAAATACAGGTTTATTAAAGCTTAATTTAAAATTAAAGCTAGATAAAGTGAACTGTACATTTGTGCAAACAATTTGTATAGCTCTTTTTTAAACACGTCTATATTGTCGAGGGTTTGAATATTATTCGGTAAAGAATTCCAGAGACTAATAGCATGAATCAGAAACTGCCTTTTTGACAAAAATGACGTATATCTCAGCTGAATAATGTTGCTTCCACGTCCTGATCCGGCAAGTTGAATTCTAACGTACAAATAGTTAAGCTGCCTAGAGGTGATAACATTATGCAAAAATAAATATAATAAACATTTAACTTTCAATAGATTTACAAATTCAATTTGTAAATATGTAACAAGGGAATACTGAAATATGGTCATGACGCCGTTTAAGAAAAACATGTCGTGTAATATTATTATAAGCAACTCTAAGTTTCCGTTGATCCTCACTATCACAGTTATCGTAAATTTCACAGCCATAAAGCAGAGCGGGAATTAGGTATGCCTTTGCAAGTTGCATACGTATAACAAATGGTGTTGAGTCACAAATTACGTAGCATATGGTAAGTTTTTAGAAAATAAACTCATGCAATCCAAGCGTGCAAATGGGTCTACCAAAATCGGGTGTATGGTTACATTTCATAAAAGTGACGGTAAGTTTGCGGTCACGATCTTGAGATAGTAAAATAAATAGTCCAGTTAATAAAACCATTCGAGTTTGTCACTAAAAAATCTTCAGACCAGAATTATGTGACTTTATCGAAGATTATGCCAATAATAAATTGTCTTACATCCAAGCTACAAAGTTTTTCTTCCTCCATTGAATTTGCCAGACAGTTACAAGCTAAACTATTGGGTGAATGTAGCAGAATAATTGTTGTGATAGAACTCCTGCGTTTTAAAAATCTTCGCTTCCGGGATCTTAAGTAAGATAGCTCAATTTCTACCTGTTCATCAGAAGATCAAGCCCATAATGAAGATTTTGATTTTAGGCTCCATGTGTTCGTCCCTGCTACTGATCTTAAGAAGAAATCTACCGATACAAGTATGTATCGATGCTTTTTATTCGATACTCAGTAGGTATCGATAATTTGCGATCGTTTCCTCCCTAGGCACAGTGGAGTGCTATGAATATTGTGGCGGATGAACTGGCGAAAGCCGGGGCTCGTCTACAGCGTGGGGACATTGATGCGATGGTAGGAGTCCCGCGTCAACTTGTAGGGACTGCACAGGACAGATCATCTGGTGAGGTTACTTGCCGAATAGCGAGGCTAACATGTTCTGCATATGATCGCAGGAGCACCATGGTTCTGAGAGGTCTTTTCGGTAAAGGTTGCAAAGGCACGCATTCTAGGAGATTAAGTCTTCCATTAAATGATTTCTGCAGAAGTTATAGGGATGAGGATGAGGAAGAGAGTGTTGAGAGCTTCCTCTGTTAGTGCGCGATATTCTGTTCTATGAGAGTGCTGTATCTAGGTGGACCGATGCTGTACGAGTTAGCAGATATATCAAAATGCGGAGTGAACAGACTGGCTTCCTTTATCCGGCTTTAGCGTTGGTTTTTATCTGAACTGTCGGGGGAAATATAAGTTTCATAGGATGCACTCCTCCCTCAGGCAACACAACGGGACCAAGAAAGGACCCAAGTGGGCCTTCCCAGCGGATACCCTATACTTGACAGCATACCTGTATCAAATGCCTGTTGAATTAACAAATTATCGGTTTGGGGATAAACTGGCTGAGGAACTAAAAGCTGGAAATAACCTAAGAGGATTTAGATAAAAATTGAGTGAACACTGGAGAACTTCGCTCAAATTCAAATCAAATTTTTTTAATTTTGGGTAGTTACATACGATTTTATTTACAATATATAAATTAAATATTAATTTGTTAAATTTTTGTTGAACTTTTATAATTTTTTAAATTAAAAATTGTTTGGATTGTATATATGTACATCAGGTTTTAGTTTTTTCCTTTCTTAAGTTTTTTTCTTAAGAAGGATTTTTAACAATACAAATTTGCTGTGATCAATATTTATTGATTGAAGAATATAAGAAAAATAATAATCAAATCTTTAGCTGGGGGCAACTAGCTGTTTCGTAGTCGCTACACTACTCATCAGCACCCACTAGGATTGAACTCGGGTCATGACGTATCATGATCTACTGCTTTAACCACTAAGCCACCTTAAGAAAGGAAAAAACTTGAACTAAAACCTGATGTACATATGTACAATTTTTAATATAAATTAAATAGTTAGATACTTATCGGCTTTTTGACGAACTTCTCCGATACGAATGTGACCGGGGAAAAAAGTACAAAAACTTCACGTTTAAGTTCGCTCTTTCGTCAAAAAATCGTTAAGTTGTGTCACAAAATCGTTAACTAATCATAAGAATCACAATAGTTATTCAAACTTGCGATTATTAAATTCAAAATAGATTAATTTAAATTTACCTCTTAAGGTGAATAAATAACACAAGTTTAGAAAACTCGATTTTAAAAATTTGAAAAAATAACAGTAGAAAATTCACTTCTTTTGGTAATACGAGAACAGAAACTTAGTTCGAAATACTTTAACCATGCACTGTACTTGATTTAAGAAAAGCCGTACTTTTGACACCGCTTGGGATTGATGTAAGTACGGATGGGTTAAATTTTCTTTTCTGTATGCTCAATTGTGATTTCAAGATTTAAATATTTAGCGGATAACAGTGTTGCCAGTGTAATGCAAGCGTCTTTACCTCCACCCGCCACAATAGTGAATTATTTTTCGACCACTTGTTTAATGAACGCAATAATGCCTATTATGTTTCTATTTTCATTTGTAAAAAATATATATTCCCTCAGGAATTACGACAAAGGTATTCATTTTCTTGCTTTGAAAAATAACTAAAAATAAAAATATGTTTAACTTTCTATACACATGATAAAAAACAAACAAAGTGTGAAAAGTTTTGTGAAAAGTTTAGTTTCTTTTTTCCTCTCCCACATAACAATTTGTTACAATCAACAAATGTAAACCTCTAGTGATTGGTAAGTTGACCTTAATTCCTGTGTTAAGAGCAACACAATATGCTGCTACAGATAACAAAATATATCTTTTTTTTAATTTTGACCTCTAAAAATAAAATCAAATTCTTTTTGGGTCAAATTTAGTGCAAGAACAAACATTAGAAAGTTGTTTTTAATAAGACATTTAAAGAGGACATAAACCACTTTAATCTCTTAGACAATTTTAAACGTTTAAATACTTACGATCATAAATGCGTATTTATTTAAGATTTGTAAAGAAAAAGCTTTGTTTGTTATACAATTGTTAGTCAAACAAATGCTTAAGAGTTAATCCCTAAAAAATACATGTGCCAATTGCACTAACCATGAAATCAAAGAAATAGTAAAGGACATGTTGTCCATTTTCATGTTGAGATTATGGTCTAAAGGACTTATTAACGGTTAAATGCTTTTGCAAACATATGGCACGAGTAAAACAATCACTTGTACAGCCACATGAGCACAAATACTCATACAGTATTCATGTGTTCTGAATGATGTGTAGTCATGTGTGTATAACTGTGCACTTGACAAATCAAATGGGAAATGGAACAGCAGGTTACATTTGAAATCTTGCGAAAACTCTCTTGGTTTAGAACAAAATCTTAAAAAAAAAAACACACACACACACATACATTAAACCCTTGAGATAATAATATTGACCCTTATGGCCAACAACAAATTGTAAGTAAATACATAGTTGTATTCTACTAAAGGTCTTTTCAATAGATGCAAAGATAAACCTAGTTAAGCAGCTTGCAGTTGTAAAGTGTGTCAAATATGATAAATCTATGAGTTGCCGTTGTTACATATGTATATACTGCTTGCTTTTAAGGGCAGGAAAGACATTAAATAAACTTGTGCCATTTTATTTTTACAATCGTAAGTTGTACATTATAATGATAAAATCTAAAAAGTTTTATTCTTCTCTCTACCAACTGTTTTAATAAATTATAAGCTCCAAAGAAGCAATTTACTTTTACATTGCAAAGATAAAAATTAAAATTTTTTCTAAATTTTTCTGTGAGACAATATGTACTTTGAAATGTATTACTGGCCACTGGTTATACTTTCTTATAACAAAAGCATTTTCCATTCTAACCAAAAAAAAAAAAAAAGATTAAAGAAAAAGAGACCTTTTGGAATTTATGTTGCAATGCAAAAACTTTATCTTTTCGGACAAAGGCAAGCTCTATAATTTTTTACATTTTAAACAAAATAAACAAGCATTAAGTACACATGGCTTGCGTCGACTGGAAGATGGCCGTTTGGAAATGCAATTCAAACATGTCAAACATATTCACCCTAACCACACCGAAACAAAATATCCTATTAGCATGTTTCATTTGAAGAGAAAGCTTTAATTTAATGAAATTAAATAAAAAGCAGAATTTATTCTTATTTACTGTATTAGCTACTATTATTAATACTAAACAAAACAATTAATAGTGAAAGGCCAATGTAAGCGGCATGCGGCAGCGGGCGGCAACAATGTGACCCATTTACAAAAATTATATTTTTCAACATATTGAAAGTAATTTAATTTGGCAGTGCCGTTAAAGGCGGCCGAGCGGCAATGTTGAATTCAGTTTAACTTTTCGTTTTGCCGCTTCAATTTGTCAAACCAAAAAGTTAAGGAAAAAAATAGAAGACAGAAATTAATTCTCGGTTTTGAAATTTCAACAATTAAGTTTGTTTATTTATTTTGGCTTTAAAAAAAATCAAAACATTTCGTTCATTTACCTACAACAAATAAACTCAAGCGGCAAATAGAACAGGTGGTTGCCGCTCGTTGCCGCAAGCGGCTTACATTGGAGTGTAGTGTATTCGGCTGAGTGTAGTGTATTCGGCTGGGCCGAATCTAAAATACACTTCACTATAGTCACGTAAATATAAAATACGAGGTCTGATCAAAAACTAACTGTTTTTCAAATTTTGTGAGCTACATAAGTTCAATTTTCGCATTTTTTTCTGTTATGTTGTCAGAGATCTGCAACCAGTGACTTTTTTACTGACCTGAGTAGAACCATCGTAAACCCAGTTGCGATGTGACTGGCCACCGCATATTGTCTGCACAAGTAAGTTTTCTACTTATTAGAGCTTGCGTCTGTAAACTAGAGTATATAAAATAGCCAATCAGGTTTGTATGCGGTGGCTGCTTGATTTGGTTTCTGAATTATTTTTTCCACATTCGGCAATCGAACTCTTACTTCTTTCTAACAACGAAAGTAATATTTGTATATAAGAATTTGCAGTCACACATTTACCTTAGCAATAAGTGTGTGTTCAATTTTATGTGTTTACACACTCACACTCTGTAAAAGTATTCATACTAAGTGCGGCGTTGCCAGAAGGTTTTCGAAAGAAAATGTTTTGGCGATCGTGTTTTGAAGAAAATATATACCCATATTTTTTTTTCTTAACCTATTTACAACAAAACCGGTAAAAATAATAACTTTTAGTGTATTCAATTATTTTTTCCTGTCTTCTTTGATCAAGAATTATTGATCGCGGCAATCATTGTTATAATTAAAAATAAAATATATATCTTGGCTAAAGCCAGGATTGAACTTGAGCTATGCGAATCATACCATCACATAATTTTAGAAACAATAAATTTTACTTTAAACAGATAGATTTTTTATGAAGCACATTTTTATCAAATTTACTTTATTTATGTTCCTTCTTTTACAATAATTTTTTTTCTTGGTTTTAATCCATAACCTTAATTCTTATTTTTAATAGCCACAATAAATGCACAGTTACACAAACATATGATCAATTGTGGAAAAAACTTATTTTGAGTTGAATTTTTGTTTCAAAATTTTCAGCAAAAACAATTTTAAACCATCATTCAGTATGATACTTTCAAAATCACCCATATGGTTGTAAATGATTAAATCTGGCAGCTGCGATTTCACATAATGTTAAATAAAAGGTGACGCATATACACAACAAAGGAATTTGTCGAGAGTGTTGTTCTTACAAGTTCATTTTGTTACGACGTCATGTAAGTATGTATAATTAAGAAAACGATTAGAAAAAAATTGCATATATTCAAAATGTTTCTCTTACTTATAGGCCATTTACACCCTAAGCCAAATCTATTACTTTCGGAATTTCAACTCAAATCTAGTTGATTTTGACGAGATATCCCATATAAAAGGAAATCGAGATTGCGACTTAATTTTGACGAAATCTTGTACATTTTTGTAATTACTCTTTTACACGACTGTGATTTTGTTCACAATAATACTTTAAAATTCTATACTGCAATAAAAAAAAAAAAACTATACCTTTACAGGATGAATTCACTGCGATATAGTTATTGTTGTCAAACACTTTGCAAAAAAAAATTCTTATAAAAATGAAATCTTGTTAGATGTCAAAAAACAGAAGTGTAAACAGTTAAGATTTTGTTGAAGATTTTCATTAAAATCGAGCAGATTTTGGGTAGATGTAAATGACCTAACAACAACACTTATTTGCGGTCGTTTTTTTACTCTTAAAAAATACACAAGATGCGAAAGTGATTGGATACATTTTTGATGTATCCAGATTTCGCAAACGAACAGTGTTTTTAAAATACTCGGATGTGAAAATGATTGGGTAAATAACCGGTGTACTTATGGTTGCAGTGCACCGGTGCAAATCTCTGGTACACACGTCTGTTATATATGTTGGCAATATCAGCCATTTTGGATTGTTAGTTTGTTTTTGGTTTGGCGTGCTCATCGATTCTTTTACTATTCGAGAAACTGTATTAAGTTGTGTGTACGCTTCGTCTGTGGAACAAGTTGCCTGCAGACGTGTTTCCTGTCTGTTATAACGTTGGAAAGTTCAAGTCAAATCTTCACAAACACTGCTCCCTCTTTCCCCCTCCTCACAACCTATTTTCCTAGTTCTGGTACAATGCACTGCATATGTAGGGGTCATCCCCTGAGTACTGGTCCAATATAAAAAATAAGAAAAATAAAAAAATGAGATTAAATGGGAAAAACCGCTGAAATGTTGACTTTGGCAATGGCGAGTCTATTACGAAAGTTTTTGGCCAAAAACAAAACTCTTATCATTCACCGGACGTGGCCCTGCTGACTTTTTCCTCTTCCCAAAACTGAAGACACCGATGATAGAAAAGCATTTTGCTATGATGAAAGAGATAAAAGAAAAATCGAAACGAAGCTATTGGCTATACCAAAAAGCACGGTTCAGAAGTGTTTCGACGATTGGAAAAAAGGCTGGCATAAGTGTATTACATCTGAGGGGGATTGATGAATAAATAAATACTTTTTGAAAAAATTATATATGAACCGATATTGGGAATTTTCATTATCTGTATTTAAATTACCTCGTTTTATAATCTGAACTGCGTTTAAGCAAAAAAAAAAAAAAAAAAAATTTGTTCATCGAATAATCTGTTTAGACTATATCTCGGGTAAATATGGACCGGAAACCGAAATTTTAATTTTTTGTATTTTAGCAACCTCCATTTATAACTAAAAATGCTTTTAAGCAAAAAAATTTTTTTTGTTGGAAAATCGGCTTAGGCTATATCTCGGGTATATATGGACCGATATCGGAAATTTTCGTTTTCTGTATTATAGTAACCTCCTTTTAGTAGCAGAATTGTTTTTAAGCAAAAATATTTTTTTTTAAGTTCGCCTATACGACATTTTAATTAAAAAATCGGTTTAGACTATATCTCGGGTATATATGGACCCATATCGGGAAATTTGTTTTTGCCTTTTAATCGCCAGGTTTAATAATTTTGTCAAGTTTGAAGCAAAACAAATATTTTTATTTTTCAAAAATGTTCGTACAAAATTGCAAAAAATGTTTTTTATGAATTTAGGATATATCTCAGCTATACGTGAACCGATTTTACTGAATATATATATCCATAGCAGTTCCATGAATTGATGGGGTAATAGAATGGTGGAAGAATAAACTTTCTAAGTCTAATGGTTTTCTCAGAAACGGTATGTCAACGCGGACAGACGGATATCGCTTAATCAACTTCCTTTTCACTGCTAATTCAGAGTAGTCGTATATATACTTTATAGTATAATAAAAATTTTAGTAATTGCAAACGGAATCACAAACCTATATATACCCTTTATATTTTTGTGGAGGGTATAAAAACATACCCATGTTTCTTTTAATGCTCTCTCGTGCGTAGGCTGCATAACGCTGAACACTTTCACTCCTCGCACAAAATACATGAGCAGAAAATAAGCAGCTTAATTATCAAACTTGTTTAGCAGCTAACATTAATACTGTTATTATTCGCTTTTGTGATAAAGCGTTTCCAATCAGGAGAAAAATCTTATCATTTAAGGATATTTCTAAAAATGATGGCCATCAATTAGCAATATAGTGGTCCATCAATAAATAATATCATAATATGTTGCCCGCACGCTACCACAACTTGTACGTTTTATTTGAGCTTTTGAAAAGTTTCAGTACTAACTACTGGTATTATAGTCTGAAGAGCTTTTTAACTATCGAACAAGCAGCAGTTATTGTTAAATGTGGCACGAATTAGAAAAATCAGTAGGATTAGATTACCATTAAAATATATTAAAGAATCGTGCTGTCGATTGGTTAAATCCTCATAAATATAATCCTAAAATTATCGAAAAACTATTTGTTGGCAAAAGTTTTTCTTAACGACTTCACAACTTCATGTTCATGTTCTTTTGTAGGGTAAACAAAAGTTATACTAAGATTGAAATTATGTTTGTAACTACATACATACTTACAGTCTTTTAAATATTATTTAACTCGGAATATTGTGTCAACTTTTTTGCTTGTGAATGTGTAGTATTAAGGAAACTTAAATTTAATATAATTTTATATCTATTTTTATCTTTTAATGGCATAATTTGCTCAGGAAGTTGAATTTTGCTTAAAGACATAAATGCTGGAAATATTATGGCCTATTTTCTTCTGGTTATATTTATATTAAGTTTTTATGCTTTTAAAAATAATGAATATAAATAACTATAAAATGAAAAATCATACGTTGAAATATGTACATATGTACATATACGAGTATATGTATGTTGAAGTTTGACGATGATCAGGCTGTTGTTGATTATGTGTTGAAATCTGGGACAAATATGGTTTGTTTCTATATGTTTTACTTAACAACTCATATCTCTATTGAGTAATATTAAATTGTTATACAATCGTGTGCATGTGTATATGTGTATCTATGTGTGTGTGTGTGTGTGTGTGGTGTATTGTTTGTATTGTTTTCTGTAGTTTCCGGTTCATGATTTATTCATTACTCTTAAGATAAGAAGGAGACAGAAAAGCACATTGAAGGCAATATCATGCATTTTTATGTTCTTATACACAGATTTATTGTGTGCTTGGATTTGTGGGTTTCACAAAATCATTGTCCAGAGGAAGTACATAATAATCATTTAATATTTTGTATTGTCAAACAGTAGATTATTTCTTTTTTAAGCTGTTCATTTTGTATAATATTGTTATGAGCTAGAATTGTTTAATAAATTGCCAGAAATTAAGATATTGCCCAAGTTGAAATCAGCAAAAACACTATACGAGTATATAAAAGAAAATATTTGTGTCTGTTTGAAATTCAGAAAATATTTCTATTTAACTTATATACATAAGTATGTATGTATCTCTTTCTATTTATATGGTTTTATTTATTAGCAGGCTGTAAATTTATTATTAAAAAAGTTTTTAAAAAACTTTTATAATATTAAATTTATAAAAAATATTTTTGTAAGTATTAATTGTGATTTCTTACTGTTAATAAATTCATTTTGTTATTTGCCCGGCTTGAGGGCGTTATTTCCTTTTCAAATTAAGAAAAAGTTTTATTTCAACAGTAATCGTCCTTTGTAACAGAAGATAAAAAAACTTAGGTTTTAGCTGGTTCGTAGCTGCTACACTACTCATCAACACGAACCAGCAGCCGTTTCCGTAACTCGCTAAAGCTAAATCTCCATCGCTAAAAATCTAAAAAGACGATTTAGCGATTTTTGGCCACAAATGCAATTCTGTAACGTGCATAGCTAAATTTAGCAATGACATAAAAATTGAATTCGCCGCAATTTTAGCGATTAGTGGCATCGCTAAAATGTTTAAATTTTGTATTCTCTAACGCCAAATAAGTAGTTGTTGTTGTCTAAAACGCTAAAATTTTAGCAACGGAAATTTTTAAGTGCTAAAATGTAAGTAAATTACAAATGTTTTCTTTTTTCTATTGTTTCTTGTTAAAAAAACAAAAAAAAAAAAATGATTGTTGTAATGGGTGATTTGATAAGAACTATCGGAAATTTAAAAAAAAAGTAACACATAAAATTCAGAAAAATGCATGAAATATTTATTTGGATCGATAGTTGGGTCGATATAATTTAATGTTTGAAGATTATTTCATGCAAATGTTGGCCGCGGCTGCGCCTCAAATGGTCCATCCAACATTTCGGCCGGTATCTCACGAATAATGTTGGCAATGTTGGCTTCCAGTGCGTCAATCGAAGCGGGCTTGTCGCTATAGACATTAGCCTTAACATAGTTCCACAAAAAATAGTCTAGAGGCGTTAAATCGCACGATCTGGGCGGCCAATTGACTGGTCCCAAGCGTGAAATAAACTGTTCACCGAACTCGCCTCTCAATTGGTCCATTGTTTCGCGTGCTGTGTGGCATGTGGCACCGTCTTGTTGAAATCACATGTCATGCAAGTCAAGCTCTTCCATTTTGGGCAAAAAAAAGTTTGCTATCATCGCACGGTAGCGCTCACCATTCACAGTAACGTTGTGATTCGCATCATCTTTGAAGAAATACGGCCCAATGATGCCGCCAGCCCATAATCCGCACCAAACGGTTGTTTTTTGTGGATGCATTGGTAGCTCTTGCAATGCTTTTGGCTGTTCTTCACTCCAAATACGGCAGTTTTGCTTGTTCACGTATCCATTCAACCAGAAATGAGCCTCGTCGCTGAACACAATTCTTCGATAAAAAAGTGGATCTTCATCTAACTTTTCAAGAGCCCATTCACCAAAAATTTGGCGTTGTGGTAGGTCGTTTGGCTTCAATTCTTACACCAGCTGTATCTTATAAGGCTTCACACCCAAATCCTTCCGCAAAATTTTCCACGTAGTGGAGTAACAGAGGCCCAATTGCTGCGAACGGCGCCGAATCGATAATTCACGGTCATCACCAACACTGGCCGATACGGCTGCGATATTTTCTTCAGTTTGCACTCTACGTAAGCGTGTTGGTGGTTTAATGTCCAACAATGTAAATTTGGTGCGAAATTTTTTTACAACTGACCATAAAATGGAAGAAGCGCGCGATGAACTTTCTTAACAGAGCACGCATTTTGGTAATAAAATTCAATAATTTGCAAGCGTTGTTCGTTTGTAAGACGATTCATGATTAAATTATAGACCAAACTGAAGATGTTTGACAATGACACAAGATACAAAACGTGCGTGAGCTGTCAAAACTAGTGTTGCCAAAAAGATAATAGCAAAAAAATCACTCTTTATAATGGAAGAAACAACAAAAATTTTTACATAGGAATAAAAATATATGCTTATTCAGTACTTGGAGGAGCACAAAGAACTTTCCCGTGATAGGTAAAAAATTAATTTCAACTTAAAGTGAAGCAAAACACAAAAATCCTTTTTTTAAGATTTTTCAATTCCATAAAAGTTTCCTATTCACAATTAGCTTATTGTGTTCACTAATTGCACTGTGCAATAAATTCATTATATTATGACGCCGATAAAAACTGCTCATTTTCACTTTTTTATTAAATATCTATTATTGCAAAATGCACAACATTTTTTGTAAACCTTATGAGCGTTTTTTTTTTTGTTTATTTAAAATGTAAATAAACAAATAATTTTTTGTGATGCCATATTTTGAAAATTTTCCCATAAATTCCACATTTGGTTGTATCATGAAAAAATTCTGCTCATAATTTATCGACTTAAGTGCTGTTTAAGTAGTATTTCTCAAAAACAAAATAAATTTTGAATAGATCTTTCACAATTACTATTTAAAATCTATATTTCAAAACATATTTTAAATTTATTTAAATAGAAGTTTTAAGAATATTTACGGGAAGCACAAAATAAAGCAAGGTAACACTATAATGAATTGCCAGAAATTATTACATTATGTTTATCTCTTTTTAACAGAATTTCATCAAAGTAGAAAGAAAGAAATAGTATACAGTTAGCAAATTAGCTGCGGCGAAAATATAAAAATTTAGCTAAGCAATTTAGCTTACAGAATACAGAGTTAGTGACATCGCTAAAATATTTGCCCCAATTTTTTTTAGCATTTTAGCGATCGAGTTTTAGCTTTTGCTAAGCGTGTCACAGAATACGGCTGCAGGTCTCGCATTCGGGATTATGATAAACACAATTTATAAATATAAAAAGCTAGTTTTTTAAATATCCTAGCTATCTATGTGTCGACACTTTATAGGAGCTACTCAAATCATCAGTAGACTTGGAAACATTCTCACAAATTCAACTCTGTATCCCAATATTTCAAATAAATTATTGAGAATTTAAAAAGTAAAATGTTCTAAAAATATCTTTCAAAACACAAAAAAACGGTTTTAAAATCCCAATAATTTAGTTGGAATATTGGGATACATAGTCAAATGTTTAAATTATCTTTCAGAGGTCTTTAAGTCTACTGATAATTTGGTTAGCTCCCACGAAATTCCTTAAACTTTTATTCTTAAACTATTATGACGTTTTTGCCTCTTTGTTGCAGCAAATAAAACTCTAGAAAGCCGCATGACTTATGTTGTGTTGGCTTCCGAAACCCTTACCAAAGGTTTAAATTGGCAGAACTGGGATCAGCATGGCGCCCGGGTGGTTCTGCTTGCAGTTCAACCCGGGGTGATCATGGTTGAGGTCAGGCTGTGGTTGAAACCTAAAACACAGGAGGGTGTTAGTATCCTGGATAATTGCTTGGTGTATCCGTTTTCGGGGACTAACAAACTCCCAAGGGTCTGTTGCCTTTACAACAGATACCTGTACTGTGAGGAACCACAGTACAGGTGGTGATGGTTAACAGGTGAGTTGGTTTAAGGTCTGATGCTCCTAGTGGGCTTCGGCCTACCAACTAATTATGCCTTGTCTTCCATTGATTGCTGGGAAATAGCATACAGGAGGGATTAGAAGGCCCGAACTCCTCAACAAGAAGTTGCTCATAAGGCTACAAACATATGGCATAATTTGCTACCTGTGTGAGTCTAGTACGCCACACAGGGGCGCTGGTGAATAATCGTGAATAATTCACTCCGTGGAACTGGTTCATCATCAGATAAGGCCGCTAGGCAGGTGCTGATGTAATTCTTTTCACAACTGTATACATTCACACACATGCTTGCGAACATTAAGCAAGTGGCAACAATATATAATAAGAAACGAAATACCAAGCATGCAAAAACAGCAACAACATCATTTGTAGTTGATTTATTTGGAGTTTAGCGTACCTTAAATCATGTATGTTTGTGTATAAATTTTATATTGTCTGTGTGAATGTGTTATATATTTATAACAAGCAGCTCAACGGCTGAACACTGGGTTAGAAGTGAAACAAATTCGTAACAATATATTTCGAAAAAAATGTTTACGCTTGGAAATTTATCAGCTCGACTATACGTAAGTAGTGTTTCGTCTTCCATCTTTTGTACACGTGCTTGGCGTGTCTTTTTTCGGTGACTAACAAACTCCCAAGGGTCTGTTGGTTTTACAACAGATACCTGTACTGTGAGGAACCAGTGGTGATGGTTGACGGGTGAGTTGGTTTAAGGGCTGATACTGCTAGTAGGCTTTGGCCTACTTTATACACCCTTAATATATATTCTTTACTTGTGAACTCCCTTACTATATATTTAAATGTATTTAAAAAACTGAATAAAGGAAAATTTCATAAAAGCTTTGAACACATTTCTTTTTTATTTAACGCCCACGTGCGTTATTATCCATAAAACAAACAAAAGCACATTTATTGCCCGCAAAGCCAAACAAAATGAGATTTATTGGGATTTTTCTGTAGCTCATATTTTTAAATAAGTGAAAACAGGTCTCGTGCAATTCAAGATCTTATTTAAACTCTTGTTAAGCTGAGCAAATTGTTAAAAATGCTTTAGGGTAATTATAATATAGAAATAAAAAAAATAAAATAAAAAATAAATTTTCCATAAAATAATGAACAAAATTTTCCATTAAATAATGAACAAATTGCCTGTTTGTTATATATTGAATATTTAATTTAAAATAATTTGAATATTGGTGGGAGTACTTGTCACGATGATGGTAATGATGGTCTATTTCGTATTAAAATGGCTGCGAATTTGGGGGGAGTATAAAAAATGGAAATAAAGCTTATTGTGTTTGTAGGCTTCGTTGATAATAAAACTAATTGCATTAAGCGGCAAATTCACAATATAAATTGTCTCCAACAGTAAAGTGGTTGTGGAAATTATTTGACAGTGTATAAGGTAATAAATCAATCACATGGCATGAAAACAAAGTGACTTGGCGTTTTTTTTTTTTGGCAGCAGTATAAGAAACCTAAATTTAAAACCAAATCTGGTAACTTGGTAAACAAGATTAATTGTTTGTTTTTTTAAATGGATCCATACTTATGAAAAATAGAAGCTTCCAAATATTTGTTTTGTCAGCGAAAAATATATCCGTTCTTATATTCATTGAAGTAAAATATTATATAAAAGAATAATTCGATAAACAGTTGTAAACAGCAAAATTTCAATGAAGCTTTAAAAAATAACAAGGAAATTAAAACCACTCCTATTTTTGTGTGGGTGGAAGTTTAAGAATAATAAATAATTTGAGAAGACTTCAATGAGGTCAATATTATTAACGAATATATTTAATGGGTGATTTTATAAGAACTATCGGAAATTAAAAAAAAACACATAAAATTCAGAAAAATGCATGAAATATTTATTTGGATCGATAGTTGGGTCGATATAATTTAATGTTTGAAGATTATTTCATGCAAATGTTGGCCGCTGCTGCGCCTCAAATTGTCCATCCGCTTAGTCCAATTTTGGCATACTCTTTCCAACATTTCGGCCGGTATCTCACGAATAATGTTGGCAATGTTGGCTTCCAGTGCGTCAATCGAAGCGGGCTTGTCGCTATAGACATTAGCCTTAACATAGCCCCACAAAAAATAGTCTAGAGGCGTTTAATCGCACGATCTGGACGGCCAATTGACTGGTCCCAAGCGTGAAATAAACTGTTCACCGAACTCGCCTCTCAATTGGTCCATTGTTTCGCGTGCTGTGTGGCATATGGCTTGTTGAAACCACATGTCATGCAAGTCAAGCTCTTCCATTTTGGGCAAAAAAAAGTTTGTTATCATCGCACGGTAGCGCTCACCATTCACAGTAACGTTGTGATTCGCATCATCTTTGAAGAAATACGGCCCAATGATGCCGCCAGCCCATAATCCGCACCAAACGGTTGTTTTTTGTGGATGCATTGGTAGCTCTTGCAATGCTTCTGGCTGCTCTTTACTCCAAATACGGCAGTTTTGCTTGTTCACGTATCCATTCAACCAGAAATGAGCCTCGTCGCTGAACACAATTCTTCGATAAAAAAGTGGATCTTCATCTAACTTTTCAAGAGCCCATTCACCAAAAATTTGGCGTTGTGGTAGGTCGTTTGGCTTCAATTCTTGCACCAGCTGTATCTTATAAGGTTTCACACCCAAATCCTTCCGCAAAATTTTCCACGTGGTGGAGTAACAGAGGCCCGATTGCTGCGAATGGCGCCGAATCCATAATTCACGGTCATCACCAACACTGGCCGATACGGCTGCGATATTTTCTTCAGTTCGCACTCTACGTAAGCGTGTTGGTGGTTTAATGTCCAACAATGTAAATTTGGTGCGAAATTTTTTTACAATAGCCCGAATAGAAGCCTCAGTAGGTCGATTAAACTGACCATAAAATGGAAGAAGCGCGCGATGAACTTTCTTAACAGAGCACGCATTTTGGTAATAAAATTCAATAATTTGCAAGCGTTGTTCGTTTGTAAGACGATTCATGATTAAATTATAGACCAAACTGAAGATGTTTGACAGTGACACAAAATACAAAACGTGGGTGAGCTGTCAAAACTAGTGTTGCCAAAAAGATAATAGCCAAAAAATCACTCGTTAAATGCGTAGATATTAATGAAATGTTTGTTAAATAAATTAAATTTTTGCAGCTTCAGATCTTTGTTTTTTATAAAAATTTTACAATTTAAAGTCTTTTATTTCTCAATATTTCGATAACAATTTGTTATCATCGTCAGGAGAAATAACATTTAATTAACAATGATAGTTTAGCTAAAACAGAAAATGATCCAAGAAAATGCTGGAATTTCATTAATAGTACACTTGGCCGTGTTAAAACCAACGATCTAGTTCTGAACGATTCTTCTGGTGAAAGATTTTTGAAGTTCCACAAGAATTTTGATTTAATGTATCGAGATCATTATCGCCTTTTGTCTGATGATCACGCGATAGTTTTTGAAGAATTTCTTTCTCTAATATTTTACATATACATATGTACATATGTATAGGTGACGATAGAATTATAAAAGTATTGGTTTTGGTATATAAAAGATATAAGGGAACAAGAAAATTTTTATCGACTTTAAATCCATTAAATTTAATATAAATTTATTTTTATTTCAGCAATAACTTACACTTCAATAAAACTTGGCACTTTATCTGTTTTTTTTCTATATTGCTTTGTTCTAACACAAGCTCAGACAAGCGTAACAATCATTCAACAATAACATTTGCAGAAACTAAAGCAATAGCAATAAAAATTGTTACGAAAGCCTAATGAATTATCCTTTATTGCCTTTTGCAATTTTTACACTCTAACCATACTTGTAATGGAAAGTAACATTTCAACCAAGTTATCCATGAAACAGCATGAGGCCGATAGTTAAAGTTGCAACACCTGCTGCGTGTGGATATATACATATAAACTGAATGTATGAAAGTTGCTTCTGTAAAGTGGGGTGAAAGGGGAATAACAGATTTTAGCAATTTATGTTAAAAAACATCGTGTAAATGTTTATTTAGATACATTTGTTAATGTTTCGCTGGAAAAATCTCAAGCTGTAATGTTTATGGGCAACGTACAGTCTAATGTTAGGAGTTTTCCTTTCGCAATTTCTAAAGCAGAATATTAATAAAATAACATTGAATTTACTTGAAATGCTTAACATACTAATTTTAATTAAGAGCAAAAAATAAATTGTTGTTAGAAATTTGTTATTTGATAAAATTTGTGTAAAATAAGATTTTTAAGCGAAATTTATTTTTAAGTTTCAGCCAACTTTTGTGTGAAATGTTTATGTTTCTTTTATAACGGATAGAAAGTTTATAAAAAAAAGCTTATCCATTATGAACTTAATTAATCCAAATATATTATATTAGGATTATTATGAATCAAGTGATATATGTAAATAATTTCGTGAAATTTGTAACTAAACACCTTAACACTTTTGGCGTTGCTGTATTCCAATGAATACATTTGGTGATTTTGTCACCAAATGTTTAAAATATGACCGGTATTAGAGCATTATCGACTAAGATATATTGGTGAGCGGAGCTTCAATAGCCTATAATGTATCATGCCAACCATATTTATTAGTAGTGATAGATGGATTGGGTCACACGACGGCTGATTTGGTAGAGTACTTGACCAACAGTCTCGCGGTCGCAGGTTCGATTCCTGCCTCAGACCCTGGGTGTTAGACAAGCAAAAAAGCTTCGCAGTTTTTGTGTTTAAAAAAAGTATAATAGCATGTAACGCCACACTAAGCGGGGTTCAATAATCACTATATCTCCCTATTTTCTATTTAAAATACAAACTACCTCTTTTTACCTTTACCTGTCTATTTTAGCAACCATAAAGTGAACAAACACACACCTAAGTGAGCTGGAGAACTCAAAATATTCTAAAGAATACAAAGGCCTGTCTATCTAACCTAACATCTAACCATATACGGGAAATTAGCTTGGCGTCATGGATATTCGGCTTTGGCGTTAATTTGGCTGGTTAGCCGGGATTTATACGATAAATAAAAAAACCTGATACAGTTAAGTGACGCAAAACTCTCGAATAACAAATAACAACGTCAACACTGACCGCACTTAAGAAATAATTACGAAGATGCGAGAGTTGTTCCCCAGCCCAAAGTTGCTTTACGACTGATCTTAGCGTGTAAATCAGTGGTGGGCAAATTTGTTTTGCACTTGTGTTAGTGAGATAATTTGAGATTAATTTAAAGAACTGAGACAAGCAAAACTAACACAAACATTTTCGTACGAACAATTAAATCACGTACGTTAATGCTATTATGACAGTTTCGTAAGAGCTATAAATGTTTCAAAGATGTAGTACCAATAACGTTGTTTACTACAAATGAATTTTAAGTCCGAAACATTTTTTTCACACAAGTATGTTACTATATTTATTCATATTAGAATGGAAGACATCATAATACCTTCCAATAAAATTTTATCTATATATTTTAAATGTTTGATGACATAAAAGATGTATTTATCATAAGATAATTTTGTATTGTCATTTATGTTATCTGCTGTAATTGAAAAAAAGCTCCGAGCATTTGGCTAACATGTGCATTCGCCAACTTCTGTTGAACGACTAAACTAAAGAGCATAAGAAAAAGAAGGCGTTCCTTATAAACAATTGTTTGACTAAATGTCCATCGCTGGTGTAAATGCAAGTCTTTAGGCATAATGTTCATCAGCAACGAGCGTGAGAGGTGGAATTGTTGGGCACGACGACGAGTTGAGGTGGACGACTCTTTTCTGCAGTACGAGCTGTACGAGCATATACTGGTATTTTCACGTCTCCTACAGACCCGGTTTGTTCAAACTTTTTGCACGATTTCTCTGATTGTACGCACACTTGGAAGATTAAATTGACCGAAAATATCACGAAGTGCACGATATGACTTCTTCGCTCAGAGTTATCGTAATGAATCCTTTTTTCATCAGTAATAATAATACGATGCAAAAATGCCTGCTGTCTTTAGCTTCATTTCCGACATACAAAATCGCCTTTCAATGCCACTGGGCTTTTATTCATATGGAAGTCAATTTTATTGAGTGCGTCCTATAGCTTTTTAACGTAGAGAAATTGATGGAAATGGCAGTATGAGTCCCAATGGGAATGAAAGTCTTTCTTGCTGTAACGCTGCTAATTCCTCATATTCAAAATTTTTCAGCTGACCAGGGCGCTACTTGTCTTCTGTGTCGAAACCACTAATTTTGAATCGCGTAAACCATTGTTTTGTTTTGTAGTTAAACTGATTTAATGAAGCAGATGGTATACTTTAGAGTTGAGTTCATGAGCTCTTTTGAGAGAGTGCTCTTTTTAGTTTAGCTCTTTTTACTGAAATATGTCTTTCTTTTAGTTCAATAGTTCAGTGCCCGGTAAATAATATTTTCAGGTTTCATGATAAAGAAAAGCAAAACAAAATTGCTGTAAACAACTGAAAAGTACAATTATTATAAGGATTAATAAAAGGTGAGATTAGAAATGTTCAGGTGTGATAAAAAATAATTTTATTAAAAAGAAAAAAAAAAAAAACGATATATTTGTTTATATTCATTTATTTTTATAATACAAAAAACCAAAGTAAACTTGTGTTTAATATTCTGAATAGTTATATATAACATAGATATGTACTTCTTATGTTAAATTCTGGCAACACTGTTTGATGTTATGATTTGACTTAATGTTATGATTTGACTACTTCCGTATACATATCTACCAGAAAGAAGGAAACATGAACGAAAAAGAAAACTTGAAGACAAAGGAAAGAAACATGAATTACGGAGCTAAAAGAGCTCGCAGAAATGATCGGCTCACTTAGCTTCCTGAAGTGAACAGTTCAGTGACACTAGTTCGTTCGCGGACTACCCAACTCTAGAGTACTTTCGAAACTTTTCGAGTTGCTGCAATTTGTCAAAATAAAGCTCATTTCTATCTCGTCATCCGAAATTATTTTCATTCAAGTATATTTAATTTTCGTAGTATACATACAACGCAATCCAAATTAGAGCAACAAACGTATTCTATCTATCTGTCAAAGATCCTCATGTACTCGTACATACAAAAAAATAAAAATTAAAAAAAATATAAAAAAAAAGTTTTTTATTGTTCAATTTTTAATTTAAACTTTTTGTTAAAACACTTTTATGCAATCTAAAATAATTATATTCCAAATAAATTTGCTTTTCACCAATTACTATTTTCTTTCCATTATTAAATTTGGTACAACCAAATTTTCATCTTCCACATGTTACGTCCGATCCATTTGCAACAAATGCACAATTTTCAAACTAACATTTTTAATAATTTTAACTTCTTATTTAGCAAATGGCACAAATTAAAAACATTAAATTTCCTATAACTTTTTAACGACTTTTATCAATTCATGCACCATTGGTCAGAGCCATGTTGTATATATTCATTAATGTCCGATGAGATTTGGTTGTTACAGAAACTTTGCAGTAACAAAAAGTGAAAAATAAAAATTAATTTCAATTGACATAATTGCTAAATCGTGTTACAGCTCCGCATCATACTCTCTGTTGCATTCGAATGTCAATTCTCACAAATCCCATTTCCATTACCCCAATATGTACGAGTTGTAATCTTAACATGTTAACGAAACATAAATTTCATAACTATAACTGTGCGATGATTAAAATGTATTTGGTGTGCGGTGGCGTCAGCTTAATGTTATGATTTGAATACGTTTGAATACAAATGATAGAACGTTTGAATATTTCAATCCATTTATAAAATGGCAAGTAAGCAAAAATGTATTTTGTAAATGTAATTACATGAAATGTAATGTTTAGTTTTGTTTATATTGGTATTACTTTTCTGCTGGGAATGCTGGTCGGCAATGGAGTGTAAAAATTTGTATTAAATGTTTTGAAAAAATTCGTTTTACTTATCAAAGTGTCAAAGTTTAATACAGTTCATATGAAAATTTAAAAAAAAAAATTTTACTGCATTACAAGGCTAGTTTGGCTCACAAATATGATTTTTATTAGAGGCAAAATGGAGTTCTCGATGTTACAAGTAATCGTAAATAAAACATAAATATTTCAAAGAAATATCGTAATATTTTGTGCTATATATTAATAGAAGAATGTGTGAAACAAATTATGAGCCAAATATGAACTTTTCTCCAAACTCCATTAAACTGATGTCATCCTGCAGAAGCTTATAGTATATTTGCAACATTTCTACCGAATCGTAGAGGGGTACCGCAGGGATCAATATTAGGCCCTCTATTATTCTCCGTATAAGCAAATGACCTACCTGAGCAGCTTCTATACTCGAAAATATGTATGTAAGCTGACGATGCACAATTATACATAAGTAGCAGGAACGATGGCACTATAGAAGACTGTACTCATAAATTAAATTGTGATATAAATAGGGGTTTCATTATAGTATTGTTTTTTTTTTTTATCGTGGACCAGTACTCAGGGGATGAACCCTACATATGCAGTGCATTGTTCTGGAACTGGGAAATTAGGTTATGATGAGGAGAAAAGAGGGAGTAGTGTTTGTCGAGGTTTAACTTTAACAATAATAACATGAAAGACCAAAGGAAACTCTATTACAGCATTTAAAATGTTGGAATTAAATTAGTTAAAACTAATCAGTGATCAGTGTATTTACCTTCGCCACTGCTCAGATTATCAAGGTAATGAAATGCATTGAAAATAAATTAATAATGATAACAGAGAAAACATGATGAATAACTTTGTTGTATTTTAGAGCTGCTGGTAAAACTCTTACCAAAGTTATTAACCTCTCTTCTGATGGATCACTTCCTTTAGTTCCACAGAGCTTGGTTTACTCCAATAAAAAATAAAGGTTCGTATCGTTCTTGATACAAATTGTAACTTTATTAAAGTTAATATTACAAAATTTAGATTTAAAGAACACACTAAGATGTTTCTGTTTCAGGCTCGCCAAATGTAATACTAAAATGTGCTTTAAACTAGTTTCTTTTAGCTATCGCTATTCATTAAACTACATATTTTGACAAAGCTTTTGTAGTTTGTTAATCTCTTTTTGACATTTAATTTCAGCGAATACAAATTAAGTTAATTGCAAACGTTAATTTCAAATAATTTTAAAAATTCATGTACATTTGTAATACTTCATGGCAACAATTAGCTTTTGGTTTTCATAATTATTATTTTAATATATAAGAAGTTTTATATATTACTAAGGTTCAAACCGAGTTTGAACACATGAAAAAGGAAAAAAAACACATGTACACATCTTGCTACCTATTCCGGTGCAATTTGGTTTCATACGAATTTAAATAATGAACATACATATACAGAAAGTAGGGATAGTAGTAACAAAAGACGTGTGTACAGGATGAATATTGTTAGTCAGAACATGCGTAAGTTAAGTTATGTTAGGTTTTACAGGCTGCCAGCCATTGAAAAGCCAGCCTACTTGGGTCCAATTGGGTTCCATTGTGTTTCATGTGTGTGATATGCATCTCAGCAGATCTACATATCACTGGTTTAGAACCAACCCGAGGATCGGGTTGGACGCGAGTAGTCGAATCCATTTACATAACATTCCGATACCTTCGTCAAATCTGCCGATACCTCCGTCAAGTCTGCCTAGATACAAAGCCCTTACGTAGGAACTGGACATTAGCAAAGGAAGTGCTCAACACTCTCTACTTCCTCCTCGTCTCTGCAACTTCTACAGAAGTCATTAAATGGAAGATTTAACCTCCTCGACCGTGACCTCCTCCTGTGACCCTATGTGGCAATGACGCGTCAGGACCGCCCCAGTAGATCCCAACCTCCGTCGGGGCAAGCCTTTAAGCATAATAGTCCTTCTGTTGCAATGCCAGCCTGGATATTCAATAGACGACTTCACTAGACCATATCTATTATTTTATCTTGATATGCCAACTCACCTTTTGATTTGCCCACTCACTTAATAGATATTTTTTGTACAATGTGAAGATAAGTTAGATTTTTATTCACTATACTAGCTTCTAATATTGATAACAATAAAAAAAATTATAAATAGCTTGTTTTCTATGTTTCCCAGCTATCTACATGTTGACATTTCATAGGAGCGTCCCTAAACACCAGTAAACTTTGGAAATTTTTGAAAGAGATTCTCAAACATTTGCTTGTTTTTGTGTTTTGACAGGTATTGTTAAAGCATCTTTCTTTTTAAATTTTCAACAATTTATTTAGATTGTTGGGATATAAAGTTGAATGTTTGAGAATATCTTTCAAAAATTTCCAAAGTCTACTGATGGTTAGAGTAGCTCCTATGAAATGTCGACATATACATAGCTGGGAAACATAGAAAACAAACTATTTAAAAATCTTTTATTGGTACAATATAAATTTTTTTTTCAACAACTCGAACTTTAATATTATTAATAATGACACTAATGAGTTCATTCAGTAATCCTATGGACTAACGAATCATGCACATTACAAAATCTTATATTTTGATATTAGGCGTGATACAAACTATTATTGTTTTTTGAAATTTTCATATATGATAATATTGCAAGCAATCAAACTATAATTAAATTAATTAATTATTAATTAACACTATTATATTAAAAGGTATTACTGTTACAAAGCGTTTAATGGTATCGATAAAAGTGCATGCAAGCATATTTTGAAACCTATAACGTAACAATATAATTACAGAAACGCAAACAATAACGTATTAAAAGTAGAACAAATTATTATTAAATTAAGTGGTAGTTAATTAATACTATTATATTATATGGTATTTAAACAATATTATAGAATATTTGCTAATGTTGCTATGACCATATTCCACACGTCTTTTTGTTTGCGTGTATGTCCTTGTATTTGTAAATGATTTTCTTGTAAAAGTGAAAAATGATAAATAGAGATCTGTATGAAACTTAATGGTATCTATAAAATATTATATGATTTTTATTTCTTGAAACGATTTCTTTCCTTTTCACGGTTTCTTCTCAAAAACTTATATGATACTACGTCTTTTATATTTTAAGCTTCTTTTGTATTTTAAGGTACTCGTACGTAACTGAAATTGTTGAACAACGAACTGAAATTGTTGAATACGCCGGTGTGCTACTGACTTATATATCCGCAGTAACGTAAAGTTCACTGTTCAAGAAAATAATAAAGAAAGAATGAAAGAAATACGTTTAGATGCACACAATTAAACTTACGCTATAAATTATTCATAGTAAGAAGAAATTAAATGTGTAGTGTACATTTCGCACACCTACATACATATTTTTGAAGGCTTGAGGGTGTATGTTTTGACGTAAGGTAAAATTATCCACACGTTGCACAGTGACGCCATTTGAGTTTTTTCGTTGCACAAAACATAACTTTTGAACCAGATCAGATAATTAAAAAAATTAAAAAGCATATAATAGATTACTGTTCAGCCTATAAACAGAGTATTTGAAATGGGTCTGCGTCTTTTGGGTGCCTAGCAATATTTTTATTTATTTATTATCAATCGAGCCCATAGGGCTCTATATGATTAAAATAGGGTTTACATACTAATGAAACTTTAATACAATATAATAAAAACAAGTAAGAGTGTAGTATATTCGGCTGGGCCGAATCTAAAATACCCTTCACGATAGTCACGAATATGTATAGTATATTAAAAATGTGACCTGAATATGCTCGGTTATATATGAACCGATATCGGAATTTTCTATTTTCTGTATTTTAGTAACCTTCTTTTATAACAAGAATTGCTTTTCAGCAAAAAAAAAAATTTTTTTTAATGAAAAAATCGGTTCAGGCTATATCTCGGGTATATATGGACCGATATCGAAAATTTTAATTTTCCAAATTTATATAACCTTATTTCATTACCAGAACTGCTTTTGAGCACAACAAATTGTTTAAGTTCGCTTACGCGACATTTTCATGAAAAACCCGATTTGGGCTATATCTCGGGTACATATGGACCGATATCGGAAATTTTCATTTTCTATATCTAGGTAACCTAATTTCATTACCAGAACTGCTTTTGAGCACAAAAAAGTTGTTTAAGTTCGCTTACGCGGCATTTTCATGAAAACCCTGGTCTAGGCTATATCTCGGGTATATATGGACCGATATCGGAAATTTTTATCTTCCACATTTATATAACGTCATCTTATTACCAGAACTGTTTTTAAGAAAAAAAAATTGTTGTTTAAGTTCGCTTACGCGACATTTTCATGAAAAACCCGGTTTGGGCTATATCTCGGGTATATATGGACCGATATCGGAAATTTTCATTTTCCATACCTATATAACCTTATTTTGCTATTAGAACTGCTTTTAAGCAAAAAAAAAAGTTGTTTTAGTTCGCTTACGCCGCGTATTCATGAAAAACCCGGTTTAGGCTATATCTCGGATATGTATGGACCGATATCGAAAACTTTCATTTTCCATATTTATATCACCTTATTTTATTACCAGAACTGCTTTAAGGCGAAAAAATTGTTTAAGTTCGCTTACGCGGCATTTTCATGAAAAACACGGTTTGGGCTATATCTCGGGTATATATGGACCGATATCGGAAATTTTCATTTTTCATATTTATGTAACCTAATTTCGTTACCAGAACTGCTTTTGAGCAAAAAAAAGTTGTTTAAGTTCGCTTACGCGACATATTCATGAAAAACCCGATTTGGGCTATATCTCGGGTACATATGGACCGATATCGGAAATGTTTATCTTCCATATTTATATAACCTTATTTTATTACCAGAACTGTTTTTAAGCAAAAAAAAATTGTTGTTTAAGTTCGCTTACGCGACATTTTCATGAAAAATCCGGTTTGGGCTATATCTTGGGTATATATGGACCGATATCGGAAATTTTTATCTTCCATATTTATATAACCTCATCTTATTACAAGAACTGTTTTTAATAAAAAAAAAGTTGTTAAAGTTCGCTTACGCGACATTTTCATGAAAAACCCGGTTTGCACTTTATCTCGGGTATATATGGACCGATATCGGAAATTTTCATTTTCCATACTTATATAACCTTATTTGATTACCAGAACTGCTTTTAAGCAAAAAAAGTTGTTTAAGTTCACTTACGCGGCATTTTCATGAAAACCACGTTCCAGGCTATATCTGCGGTATATATGGACCGATATAGGAAATTTTCATTTTTCATATTTATATAACCTTATTTTATTACCAGAACTGCTTTTAAGCAAAAAAAAGTTGTTTAATATCGCTGACGCGGCATTTTCATGAAAAACCCGTTCTAGGCTATATCTCGGATATCTATGGACCGATATCGAAAATTTCCATTTTCCATATTTATGTAACCTAATTTCATTACCAGAACTGTTTTTGGGCACAAAAAAGTTGTTTAAGTTCGCTTACGCGGCATTTTCATGAAAACCGCGGTCTAGGCTATATCTCCGGTATATATGGACCGATATCGAAAATTTTCATTTTTCATATTTATATGACACTATTTCATTACCAGAACTGCTTTTGAGCACAAAAAAGTTGTTTAAGTTCGCTTACGTGGCATTTTCATGAAAACCCCGGTCTAGGCTATATCTCGGGTATATATGGACCGATATCGGAAATTTTCATTTTCCATATTTATGTAACCCAATTTCATTACCAGAACTGCTTTTGAGCACAAAAAAGTTGTTTAAGTTCGCTTACGCGGCATTTTCATGAAAAACCCGATTTGGGCTATATCTCGGGTATATATGGACCGATATCGAAAATTTTCATTTTTCATATTTATATGACCCTATTTCATTACCAGAACTGCTTTTGAGCACAAAAAAGTTGTTTAAGTTCGCTTACGCGGCATTTTCATGAAAAACCCGATTTGGGCTATATCTCGGGTTTATATGGACCGATATCGGAAATTTTCATTTTTCATATTTATGTAACCTAATTTCATTACCAGAACTGCTTTTGAGCACAAAAAAGTTGTTTAAGTTCGCTTACGCGACATTTTCATGAAAAACCCGGTTTGGGCTGTATCTCGGGTATATATGGACCGATATCGGAAATTTTCATTTTCCATATTTATGTAACCTAATTTGATTACCAGAACTGCTTTTGAGCACAAAAAAGTTGTTTAAGTTCGCTTACGCGACATTTTCATGAAAAACCCGATTTGGGCTATATCTCGGGTATATATGGACCGATATCTGAAATTTTCATTTTTCATATATATGTAACCTAATTTCATTACCAGAACTGCTTTTGAGCACAAAAAAGTTGTTTAAGTTCGGTTACGTGGCATTTTCATGAAAACCCCGGTCTAGGCTATATCTCGGGTATATATGGACCGATATCGGAAATTTTCATTTTCCATATTTATGTAACCCTATTTCATTACCAGAACTGCTTTTGAGCACAAAAAAGTTGTTTAAGTTCGCTTACGCGACATTTTCATGAAAAACCCGGTTTGGGCTATATCTCGGGTATATATGGACCGATATCGGAAATTTTCATTTTCCATATTTATGTAACCTCATTTTATTACCAGAACTGCTTTTGAGCAAAAAAAAGTTATTTAGCTTCGCCTATGCGACATTTTCATTAAAATCCGATTTGGGCTATATCTCGGGTATATATGGACCGATATCTGAAAAAAAAATTTTTTGTCTTTTAGTCACCATGCTTAATAAGTGTGTGAAGTTTGAAGCAAAACGAACGACTTTTGTTTTCAAAAATTTTCATACAAAACTGCAAAAAAAAATGGCTTTTTTCGGAATTTTGAATATATCTCAGCTATACGTGAACCGATATTACTGAATTTCAATAGCAAACCCATGAATCGATGGGGTAACAGAATGGTGAAAGAAAAAAGTTTCTAAGTCTAATGGTTTTCTCAGAAACGGTATTTCAACAGCGGACAGACGGACAGACGGACAGACGGACATCGCTTAATCGACTTCTCCATTAATTCTGATTCAGAATATATATACTTTATAGGGTCGCAAAAAAAAACTGTAGAAATTACAAACGGAATCACAAACTTATATATACCCTTTACATTTTTGTGAAGGGTATAAATATGAATGAAAGATATGAATATGAATGTACTCGTATGTACTCGTATATAAAAATCTCTGTTGTTTGTCTTTTTTTCGTCAAAGATATAAAATGTATCACACTGCTTAGCAACATCATTATTTCTAATAACCATAATAATTGTGGTCATAAGCTATTATAGTCTAAGTCTAGAAGTAGCCTCAAAAATAATTCCGAAAAAATTTTAAGCAGGACTTAGAAAACAGTATTTTTAAATCTAAAGATTTATATGAATAGAAAATTTTTACCAAAGACGTAAATTAAAATACTGTTTGTTAATCAGATATTAAACAAGTAAAAGTGTAGTATATTCGGTTGTTCCGAATCTAAAATACCCTTCACGATAATCACGTATATAGTATATATTACAAATTTGAACTGGATATGCTCGAATATATGTGGACCGTTATCGAAAATTTTCAATTTTTGTATTTTACTAAGCTCCCTTTATTACCACAACTGATATTACGTAAAAAAAAATATTTAATGAGATAACTGGTTAAGACTTTATCTCGGGTATATGTGGATTGATATTAGTAATTTTGATTTTCTGTGTTTAAATATCCTCCTTTTATAATTAGAACTGTTTTTAAGCAAAACAAAATTGGCTTAGACTATATCTCGAAAATATATCGACCAATATCGGATTCATCGACCGATATCGGGGAAATAATATTTTTGCCTTGTAATCAGCATTCCAAAAAGGAAATTTTTTATGGAAATGTCCATGGAAAACTCGGTTTGGGCTCTATCTCGGTTATATATAAACCGATATCCGAATTTTCCATTTTCTGTATTTACGTAGTCTTCTTTTATAACGAGAACTGCTTTTCAGAAAAAAAAAATCATGAAAAAATAAATTTACCCATATCTTGGGTATATATGGTCCCATATCGAAAACTTTCATTATCCGTATTTCAATTACCTCGTTTTATAATCATCACTGATTTTAAGCAAAAAAAAAAAATTTTAATAGAAAAATCGGTTTAGACTATATATGGGGTATATATGGACCGATATCGGAAATTTTAATTTCTCTATCATCTTTTAAGCAAAAAATATTTAAGTTTGCTTACCCGATATTTTTATGAAAAAAATCGGTTTAGATTATATCTCAGGTATGTATATATGGACCGATATCGGAATAATCTATTTTCTTTATTTTAGTAACCGTCTTTTATAATCAGAACTGTTTATAAACAAAAAAAAAAAAAAAAAATTCATGGAAAAATTGGTTCAGACTATATCTCGGGTATTTATGAACCGATATCGAAAATTTAAATTTTCTGTATTTAAGTAATCCCTTTTTATTCTTTTAAGCAAAAAAAATTTTTTTTAATGAAAAATCGGTTTAGGCCATTATATCTCGGATGTATGAGTATATGGACCGATATCGGAAACTTTCATGTTCTGTATTTTACTAACATCCTTTAATAAACAGAAAAGCTTTTAAGCAAAAAAAAAATTTTTTTTAAGTTCACTTACACGACATATTCTTGAAAAATCGGTTTTGGCTATATCTCGGGTATATATGGGTCGATATCGGAAATTTGTATTTTAGTAATCTCCTTTTATTACTAGAAATAATTTTAAGCAAAAAAGTTCGTAAGTTCGCTTACCCTACATTTTCATGGAAAAATCGGGTTAGGCTACATCTCGGGTATATATATACCGATATAGAAAATTGTCACTTTCTGTAAGTAACCTCCTTCTATTACCAGAATTGATTTTAAGCAAAAAAAAAAAAAAAAAAATTTTAAGTTCGCATTTTTCAAATTTTCATCAAAAATCGGTTTAGGATATATTTCGGATATATATGGACCAATGTCGGGCACAATTTTTTTTTTTTGCCTTGTAATTGCTATGTTTAATAAGAGTGTGAAGTCTGAAGCAAAACAAATTTTGTTTTTCAAAAATTTGCATACAAAGCTGCAAAAAATAATGGCTTTTTCGGAATTATGTATATATCTCAGCTATATGTGAACCGATTTTACTGAATTTCAATAGAAAACCCATGTATCAATTGGGCATTAGAATGGTGAAAGGAAAAAGTTGCTAAGATTAATGGTTTTCTCAGAAACGGTATTTCAACGAACGACAGACGAACAGACGGACATCGCTTAATCGACTTTTCTATTAGGGTCGCAAATGAAAATTGGAGAAATTACAAATGGAATCTCAAACTTATATATACATTTTACATTTTTATGAAGGATATAAAAACCAAACATGACTATCTATTGCAAACTAAAGACGTGAATCCATAAAGCTGAAGCCGACATATGGTTTTACGAGTATGCTGATTGAATTCTTTGTCATTTCTGGCAAAATTTTGTCTCTCTATAGTCGTTATTTAATTTAATTCTGCAGCCTTAACAAACTCTCTTGTTTGAGCTGATTTATTGTGTATAAACGTTTTAACTCTATACAGTGTTTTGCAAGAAAACTAAAACAACGGCAATAAATAATTTCATGCAATTTGTCCATCAATCTAAATAGAGTATTTAATAATAATAACAATTAGTTTCAGAAATTACAGTTTAGATAATAAATTCGAATACTCGTTTCTCTCTTAAGTTGAGTTAAGCGGATTGAATTTGTGACCACAGATATTAACACGTTTTGCCATTAAATTGTTAAAGAAAATTATGTGGTTTCTCATAACGGAAATTAGAAAAGGCAACAAAGCGGAAACAAAGTATTCAAAGTGATGATGAGAGGCTTCTGTTTGCAACGATACACGTTAATTCCTTGAATCTATTCTGTATGTGGCAGCTGTGTACATTTCATACATTGCTATCATGTGCTTGTGTGATAATAGAGACAAATTGCCTTTGTTTGACTTTTACCTAAGTGTGTTTACTCGTACAAAAGCTGATGAAAAACGTTTTTTATTAAATATGAATGCAAAAAATTTTATACAGTTTTGAGTGTGTACATAAAACACGTCTGTTAAAAGGTTGTAAGTGTAATAATGAAAGTACTTTATTTTGACCTTTTCTGATAAAATATGTTTTATATTCGTCTTTAATTTCCATTTCTAATGGTGTTGTTAAATCAATTCGGAATTAATGCCTTAACAAAAAGATGGCCATAAAGTTTTATAATACGTGTTTAGACACAAATATCCTTAACGTTTTAAAATTAAACGTGAAATAAAAATATTAAAAATTCAAATTCAAGTTTTCAATTTTGTCTACCGTCGCCAAGGTTTTCGAGAGAATTCTTTTCAATCAAATTTATAGCTACTTAAGTGCTAATGATATGCTGTTTCAGCGACAATATGGTTTTAAAAAAGGTTCTGGAACGCAGAAGGCTGTGGTAAATGTATTAGAATACATATGTAATGGTCTAGATGAAGGACATAAAGGAGTTGCAGGAGTATTTTTTGACTTTGCCTTTGATTTACTTGATCATAGCATTTTAATTAAAAAGTTGGAATATTTTGGGTTTTCGCAGAGTACAATAAATCTTTTGAAAAACTATTTGGAAAAAAGAACGCAACTTGTAAATACAAATTAACGAATCAAAAAGTGGACTACTGAAAGTATTGTGTGGAGTACCTCAAGAAGTGTACGAGTACTTGGACCATTATTGTTCAAAATTTTCATTAATGATTTGAAAAATATACAATTTTTCAGTAAATTATTTATGTTCGCTTGTTTTATTACTAACAAGTGATTTTTTTGCTATTATCTTTTTGGCAACACTAGTTTTGACAGCTCACGCACGTTTTGTATCTTGTGTCACTGTCAAACATCTTCAGTTTGGTCTATAATTTAATCATGAATTGTCTTACAAACGAACAACGCTTGCAAATTATTGAATTTTATTACCAAAATGCGTGCTTCTTCCATTTTATGGTCAGTTTAATCGACATACTGAGGCTTCTATTCGGGCTATTGTAAAAAAATTTCGCACCAAATTTACATTGTTGGACATTAAACCGCCAACACGCTTACGTAGAGTGCGAACTGAAGAAAATATCGCAGCCGTATCGGCCAGTGTTGGTGATGACCGTGAATTTTCGATTCGGCGCCGTTCGCAGCAATTGGGCCTCTGTTTTGCGGAAGGATTTGGGTGTGAAGCCTTATAAGATACAGCTGGTGCAAGAATTGAAGCCAAACGACCACAACGCCAAATTTTTGGAGAAGGGGCTCTTGAAAAGTTAGATGAAGATCCACTTTTTTATCGAAGAATTGTGTTCAGCGACAAGGCTCATTTCTGGTTGAATGGATACGTGAACAAGCAAAACTGCCGTATTTGGAGTGAAGAGCAGCCAGAAGCATTGCAAGAGCTACCAATGCATTCACAAAAAACAACCGTTTGGTGCGGATTATGGGCTGGCGGCATCTTTGGGCCGTATTTCTTCAAAGATGATGCGAATCACAACGTTACTGTGAATGGTGAGCGCTACCGTGCGATGATAACAAATTTTTTTTTGTCCAAAATGGAAGAGCTTGACTTGCATGACATGTGATTTCAACAAGACGGTGCCACGTGCCACACAGCACGCGAAACAATGGACCAATTGAGAGGCGAGTTCGGTGAACAGTTTATTTCACGCTTGGGACCAGTCAATTGGCCGCCCAGATCGTGCGATTTAACGCCTCTAGACTATTTTTTGTGGGGCTATGTTAAAGCTAATGTCTATAGCGACAAGCCCGCTTCAATTGACGCACTGGAAGCCAACATTGCCAACATTATTCGTGAGATACCGGCCGAAATGTTGGAAAGAGTATGCCAAAATTGGACTAAGCGGATGGACCATTTGAGGCGCAGCCGCGGCCAACATTTGCATGAAATAATCTTCAAACATTAAATTATATCGACCCAACTATCGATCCAAATAAATATTTCATGCATTTTTCTGAATTTTATGTGTTTTTTTTTTTTAAATTTCCGATAGTTCTTATAAAATCACCCATTATAAGAATGAGAAAGTTTTGCAAACACAATTTGATGCCGCTATATTAATTGAGTTCATCAGATTCAATAAACTAATTTTAAACGCAAATAAAACGAAATTCGTTAAATTTAAGCCATACATTTCAAAATCAGAGATATGTATGCACATTAATATTGATGGAAGGATTATCAGCCAATCTGAAAAGGAATTCACTTGGCTCACAATCTATCATGGGGTCTTCACATGGATTATTTAAAAATGTAGGTCGCAAGTGGAATAGGAATTTTAAACAAATTTAGAAATAAGCTAAATATCAAAACTAAGCTTCTGCTTTAGCAATCATTGATTGATTCACATCTCACATATTTACTGATGATTTATGGATGCACAAAGAACTCATCGATGCAAGCCGTTCATTCTGCACAAAATAAATCCTTAAAAATTGTTTTCAGCCTACCCATATGCTACAGCACTTCAGATTTATATAAAAATTGGGCAAAAGGAATACTTCCTATTTTTTTTTTTTTATATTGGACCAGTACTCAGGGGATGACCCCTACATATGCGGTGCATTGTACCAGAACTAAGAAAATAGGTTGTGAGGAGGGGGAAAGAGGGAGTAGTGTTTGTGAACTTTTAACTTCAACCTTCCAAAGTTATAACAGACAGGAAACACGTCTGCAGGCAACTTATTCCACAGACGAAGAGTGCGGCTGAAAAACGAATTCTCTCTGTAATGCGTAGTACGATTCCCCGGGCAATCGACCACAAATGGGTGAGCTCTAGACGATGAACGCGTGCTGCGTAAAAATGTGCGCATTTCGGGAACAAGATCCCTAATCTCGTCAGAGCAAAATTAGCCTTCCTATTAGAGGGCTGATATATGTGTTTAAGTCAATCAGGAATATTGGCTTGCATTCCATTGAATTTGAACAAAACAAGGCAGTCGAGTCATTTAACCATCGCAAGGTGTCATCTTGAGCTAACAAAACAAAAGATTCGCTATTCCAGGTCTAAAGGATATAACTTATTACCGGCTGCTCTCAAAAATACACTAATCTTATCAACTTATTAAATATAAACTAAAAGACCATTTGATAAAAAGTTTCGAAAGGCTTCTTTCATTATGAAACTTATAAATTGTAAACTCATTGTATCTTATATGATCTTATTCTATATTATTTTAATCCGTTTGTTTTTATTGATTATAATATAACATGAATTAGTTGCCTTTTAGCCTGTAATAGCCATATTTGGCGCTGAGGCATGATTATTACTTTGTAATTGGATTTTTTATTTACTTGAAAAATACCAATAAATAAAAAAAAAAGTTTTTTATTGTATTTAATTTTATTTTTAATTTTATTATTATTATTTTTTTTTGTATTTCTTGAACAAAAGTTATTATCAGGATAATGAAAGAAAGTCAGTACATAAAAATGCTTAATATACAATACAGTTTAGGCGTTTGTTATATAAAGAGTTGTTTTGAAATTTTTTTTCAAGCTAAAAAAATATTATTAATTACTAGCCGGTTATATCAAAGTATTAGGTGTACAACTTTGCTTTGGCCGTTTTGGAATAGATGCCTGTAGCGGTAAGTCTTAGCCGAAATATATAAATTGTAGATGTCATACACTCATGGAAAATCTGCCATAGCTGTGATGTATTTTAACATCGATGCAATGCCAAATATCATCATTTTTGGTCCCATGACAATTTTCATCGCCGTGATGTCAACCATTACATCAGTTGCTTTAATTATCATTAGCGGTAATAATGACAATTATTCCATAAATGAAATGTAACCCTGACATCATGGAGATGCTTTATTGGAATAAGTTTGATGTGAGCATGTAATCAATGCAAGGAAAATCCAATACTGAAGAAATTACTAATTGAAGTCAATATAATGACAAAATATAATCAATAGAATCGCGGACTAACATCAGAACAATTATAATTTGAACTCAATCTCATTGATATGATAGCTCTTTAACATCAGAAAAATGGAAAATTCGATGGCGACATATCATCAATACTATGATACGCTACCAAAAACATTAAACTCCGGTTTAATGCTTTCAAAAATATGTTCAAACATGCAACTTTATATTCTACCATCTTTAAGAAATCAATGAGAATTAAAAATGTTGTAATAATTCTTTTGATGACTTCCTGCCATCAATACAATGTCTGTGTGGCGCATTATCATATTTTAATTGTACGTATGCTGTGTATTCCCTTTCTTTGCTTCGTAGTTCTTCTTTTTATTTTGCTCTCTGCGCTGTAATTATTTTTATGTAACTAACGTCGCATATGATAACTAAATGTCATTAATATGATGCATTTTTTCTACTTCTTAAAAATTATTTTAAATTTAAAAATAATAATTTTAACAACCTAATTCCTTTTCAACAATAAATAGAAAATACTGTAATACTATTCAGGCTTTTTTATAATAAACTTTGACAAATTAGATGTATTATAACTATTAATAAAATGTATCATTGAATTGACGTCCTCATGTTGTAGCATTGATGTTACTCAATATATGACAAAATTGTTTGATGACTTTTATTATTGAGATTGATGTCAGTTTTCATATTACTGATGACTATTTACATAATATTGATGTCACAATTCTGATGACCCGACTTAATCAATATGAAGATGCTTTTTTCTATGAGTGTATAATAAGCTTAGGTACTTGTAAACATAACGCCTTCGAAATATTAGTTGATTTGCATTTCACATATCCGCTCAAACGAAAATGAATGCTGCTGAGTGGTTAAAGCGGTCTGCTGCTTTAACCACTCATGATACGTCAAGACCCGAGTTCAAATCCCAGTGGGTGCTGATGAGTAGTGTAGCGACTACGAAACAGCTAGTTGTCCCCCAGCTAAAGATTTGATTATTAATTTTCTTCTTCAATCAAAAATTATTGATCACAGCAAATTTGTATTGTAAAAAATCCTTCTTAAGAAAAAACTTAAGAAAAGGAAAAACTGGAATTAAAACCCGATGTACACATGTACAAACCAAAAAATTTTCAATTTAAAGATTATAAAGTTAAACAAAAATTTAACAAATGAAAATGAATGAGTTGCCATGGGCGGGTTGTAACACCCTATTGGCAAATGTACGATGGCTTAAATGGTCTTGTGAATCTTAAATGGCAACAAATGCAAATCGTTGTGCAAAATTTTGGCCAATGTAGCCAAATTTATCAGCCATCTTGTATTTGAAAAATTTATAAAAAATTTTCAATATGCCGAATTTTTTTTCTTTTCTTTTTTTATAAATTAAATTGAAATGTTTTTTAAGCTTGAGGTCAGTTTTGTTTTTTATATAAAAATGCTTTAATTATATCGATAATTATGTATAAAACATTACGTTAATAATCTTTTTATGTACTTTAACTTTTTGTTACAATGTATGTTGAATGTTTTTATGTATGTTAAAATTGTTTTCAATAAATTTTCAGTTATTTTTGATTTTGTAAACAAAACTAAAAAAAATATTTTTCCTGAAGAAGTCTTCCGAAGGAAGACGAAATATCGAACATAATTAAAACATTTTTATATAAAAAACAAAACTGACCTCAAGCTTAAAAAACATTTCAATTTAATTTTTTTTTTTTGCAAGAAGCAAACGTTTAGATGTCTATCACACCACTGAGTGGCTGAGTTTTCCGAATTTTCGGCCTTTATTTTAACATTTTTGCTTTCGTTTTTATTCTCAATTTAATTTATAAAACTTTAAGTTTTTATTTGATTAATTTTTTGTACTAAGATTTGAAGCACATCTCGATGTACAGTTTAGTTTTTGTTAAAAGCAAACACAAATTTGTCAACTAAATATCAACATCTTTCAGTGCAGGCTGTTACCCTTCTAACCTTGTTTTAGTATCGATTTTTTTTTTTTTTTGCCTTACGAGTATATTATAACTTATGTTTTTTTTTAACGCAGTTTTAGTTTATATACTGCAGTATAGTATAAACTCTTTTAGCCCTTAAATTCTTTTTTAGGTTTTATTTTAATCAAAACATTCAATTTAACTAAAAATTTGGTTTTTTATTTATTAATGGAGTTTCTTTTATACAGTTTCTCAACATATGCACACACACACACATTAACATATCACACAAACACACAGACATATAACCATGTGATATATTTAATATTTATAACATGTGACTGGTTGTCATTACCAAAAATGTTTACTCAAGCTTAGAAATTCTCTTTTAATTCTATACTTACGCATACATAGATAAGTACACATATACAGATACTTATACACATTTAAGTTTTATTTAAAAACAATAATTTTTTGTAAAGAAAATCTTGCAAACATAAACACATACGAGTATTGCACATGTTTTCATCAAAATATATAAAAATATATATTTTGATAATGTTTATTTCTATGGCTTACAGTCTCAATTCATATGTTATAAATACACGTATATGCATATGTATGTGTGTGTGTACTTATTTGTTTACAATATACGAGAAGTTAAGTCCTTACACATATCCAACAAAATATTTACTTTCTGTGTCAAGGGTATTGTGGCAAAAAGAGGAAAAAAAAAATCTTACACCCACCACAATGACTTCAATTACAAAACAATTTTAAGCATTTTGCACTTTAAGATTTTGCCTAGTTACACGCTTCTATAGATTTGGTTCTGTCAAATAATTTATGTTGAAGCATGGATGCGTGCTGAAGGAGAGCAACGCAGGAAAAAAAGTTATTGAATTTATTGCTTTAGGAAACTTACTAATCATACCCTACTTAGGGGATTATTTTATATGGAAAGTGATTTTAATTAAAAGTGAAAAAATTGGGTTTTTTTTTAATTAAATTTTATTTTTTTTTTAATTCGAAAATCATTTTCTTTTAATAAAAATATATAAAAATATTTCTAAAAAGCTACGGTTAAAGCTAACTTACATCTATAACAATTTATCAATTTATGAATACGCAAAGGATTTGGAATACATTTTTAAATCGAGGAAGGAAAATAAGTTTCGTGTATTTGAACATTATTATTGAAACTTTTTTCTTTTATAATTCTCATTAGTTTCTTGAAAATTAGACTTACTTATTTTCTTTCAACTTTTCTTATTCTAAGATTGAAAGAGTGCAATAGTCAATAATAGAAAGAGACGCTTATATGAGTTACAACAAAATAACTTATGTACACATAAGTACGACATTTGTAAACAAAGAGATAATAACATGCAATTTTGTTCAAAAATAAACTTTTTCGTCAGTTGTAATGTAGCTCTGCGCTGAAGAATAGTTCTCACGTAGTCGTAATTATTTCTTAAGCGCGGTCAGGCTTGTTGTTCGGTTTTCGAGAGTTTTGCTTATCACTTGCACTGGTTAACGGTTGGCCTCAACTAACTGTATTGGATAACAGTTTTTTTTTTGACGTACTTCTTTGTTAAACACGCTGCAACTTCCTATGTGAAGGCATAAGTCGTTATAGTTAGTCACTGCTATAGCTTCTTTCATAAGAAGTAGCGGATGGCTAGTAAATCAGAAAATAATGCCACATTAAGCAGTTTACCGCCTTTCCTTTCCCTCTTCTGCACTTCTTCTATATCCTTACAACTTTAATTTTTCCTTCTATCATACCCTAACTTTTCAGGCAATCACAAAGGGAACGACCTTTAGGACCCAAGTGAGCTGGAGTATCCGGGTACTCTTTGGAGAGCCCAGCGGCCTGCCCACCTAACCTAACCTAGTCACAGCGATGCTACAAACGTACTGTTAATACCATCTTGGGCATATGGTCTCTGTCACCCCGCCAATGTTGGGTATCCTATAGTTTGCAAATTTACATTGCTACTGTATAGTTAAATAGGAACTTTTTCGTGTATCTTGTTGAAATAAATTAGTGAAAAATTATAATAAAAAGTTAAAAATTGTAAGGGAAAGAACCTCTTCTTGATTATTGAATTTTTATATTTATAATTGTAAAATATATTTTGCGTTAATTTTGTTTATTTTTTACCTTCAGTCATTATTTTATGCATGAAAAAATCGTTTAGTTGAGTAAAAATCTCTACATTCAGGCATTAAACTAAAAAGTTAACAGCACAGTAGCATTTCAAGCTGCAAACTTCACTTTAAAGCCAACATTTTTTGGATTTCTTTTGCTGAAAAATTTTGACGTTTTCAGATGTTTTTCAATATAGCCGAACTATTTGCTACACAAAATTTTTGTCTGAAAAAATTATTTGTGTGCATATAGAAATATCAAAGAAATAACCTTCGATATCGTATTTTGGTGTTGTTTACAAAAATAGTTGTTTACGATCAATAATTATTTTTACTAAACTTTTGTTGAATCCACGAATTCCTTTACATATCGGCATTCAAACAATTTATTAATCGATTCAACGAATTTCGTTATTGAGCAAGAACAATTTTTTTTTCTGTGTACTGTTTTAACAAAATTTTCACTAAGTCAACAAAAGTTGTTCTCTGTTATATTGGTACACATATCTGTTATATATGTTGGCAATATCAGCCATTTTGGATTGTCAGTTTGTTTTTGACAGATAAAAAAGTAAGTCGTGTTGTGGTGTGCTTTTCGATTTTTTACTATTCGAAAAAACGGATCAAAGAAACTGTACTAAGTTTTGTATAAAAAATGGAATTAAATACCCAAGGATACACAGAAAAAAATTTTTTTCGTGTTCAATAACGAAATTCGTTGAATCAATTAATAAATTGTTTAAATGCGGACCTGTAAAGGAATTCGTGGATTCAAACAAAACTTTAGTAAAAATAATTATTGATCGAAAACTACTATTTTTATAAACAACAACAAAATACGATATCTAAGGTTATTTTTTTGATATTTATGTATATGCATACAAATTATTTTTTCAGACAAAAATTTTGTTGATTTTATTTTTACTATAATTTTTTCTGTGATATTTGAAATGTCGACCGAGCACGTCAACAACCGACGAAAACATTGAAGCAGTGAAGAAATTGATTTCGGATAATTGTCGTATCACTATCAGAGGAGTTGCTGATGATGTTGGCATACCGGTCGGCTCATGTCAAGCAAATTTTACGGACGTTTTATAGTGAAACGCCAATGTAAGCGGCATGCGGCAGCGGGCGGCAACAATGTGACCCATTTACAAAAAATTAGTTTTTTTATAAAACTATTCCCACAAAAATTTCAACATGTTGAATTTAATTTAATTTGGCAGTGCCGTTCAAGGCGGCCGAGCGGCAATGTTGAATTCAAACTGTTTTGCCGCTTCAATTTGTCAAGCAAAAACTTAAAGGAAAAAAAATTAAAAAATAGAAGACAGAAATTAATTTTCGGTTTTGAAATTTTAACAATTGAATTTGTTTATTTATTTTGGCTTTAAAAAAATCAAAATGTTTAATCTTCGAAGCACAAATTTTTCTTCAATTAGCCGCGTTCATTTGCCTACAACAAATAAACTCAAGCGTCAAATAGAACAGTTGGTTGCCGCTCGTTGCCGCAAACCGCTTACATTGGCCTTTCACTATTAGGCATGAAACGTGCGGCAGCGAGCAAAAACAATGTCGCAAGGACATCGCTCAGGAGCTGTTGAACATCGTCCACCACGATCCAGATTTCCTCAAAAAGGTCATAACTGGTGATAAATCATGTGTATTGCCATAACATTGAAACCAAAGCCCAATCATATCAATGGAAGCGTACAAAAGAGCCAAGACCGAAAAAAGCCACATCGATGCTTGTGCATCAGTTTTTGGCCAAAAACAAAACCGTTAGCATGCCTCAACCACCTTATATACCGCACTTCTGCTGACTTTTTCTTCTTCCGAAAACTGAAGAAACCGATGAAAGGGAAGCATTTTGCTACGATTGAGAAGATAAAAGAAAAATCGAAACAGGATGTTGGCGATACCAAAAAGCGCGTTTCAGAAGTGTTTCGAGGATTGGAAAAAACGATAACATAAGTGTATTATATCTGAAAGGGATTACTTTGAAACAAACAAGATGAATAAATAAATACTTTTTGAAAACATTTATAACAACGGCTATTTCTTGATCAGGTCTCGTACTAAGATAATTCTCTAAAAAGTTATTGTGTTGTTTAAAACTAACATAGTATGTTTTCATTCGCCAAGCCAACCAAATAAGACTAGAGTGCATGTAGAAGATAAATACAGAACTAGATTCCCATGAATGCTGTCTGCTTCTTGTGGCCCTGATTACAACAGTGTACAACGTGCGAGATGGTGAGTTCCAATTATAAACTATTATGACTGGCCTTTCTTTAGAAAGGGAAAAAAGTCCCTTGAATAGACAAACATAAAATGTTCAACCGCAATTTTTTAAATACGATATTTTGAAATCAAAAGCTCCATGTAAAACTGGGAATTTTTGTCACTGCCTTCAATGCGGAAAAATATGACCTGAACCATTTTAGAGGTGTTAAGGCTTGTTTACTATGTAAGTGAATGAATACCTTAAGAGAGCTGTATGTACTAATGACACGATTCATTTTTTCTAACTAATTTTATTAATTAACCCTTTCTTTACTTACTCCAGTTTTCTGCTTCTCCGGAAAGGACGGTTTTACACTTCAACAAGGTGTATACCATCAAGTTGCGAAGTATAATATGAAGTTGTAAACTTTTTTAAATACTAAAAGGTTTATTTTGCTCAAGAAAAATATTTTTCAAAATAAAACTACCCAAAAGAAAACAAAAACTGAAGAAAATATACATCAAACAACAACAATTTACGAACAGACTGTCAATCATTTGTAAAAAGAGTATATGTGAAGTGTTAGTAATTCAATTGGCTTGTTTAAAAAAAGGTGTAGGCAAAAACAATAGAGATAATAACTCACTTTGCAAATTGTAGGGTATAGCAAACAATAATGCAGCATTTGCTTTTGTCTTAATTTTACTGGCATACTTTTTTTTTGCCTGCTCACACAATCTCTATCAAAAGAACAATAAAATCCAAAGAAAACAACAAAAATAAAACCATAAGAAAATATTAAGTTCGTTCTTGTTTGAAATTATGCTTTTGAGATTGACCCAAAAAGAAAAAAGAGAAAATACGAAGAAAAAAAAACAATGCAAATGTCTAGTTTGAGTAATAAAATTTCTGAGGAAAAAGTTTTTCAAACAAAGTTTTTGAAAAGCACTAAATTTATAAAGAAGAAAATAAAAACACAAAAATTAAATCTGAAAGAAAATTTCTTCAATAATCATAATTGAAATTTGATAGTTTAAATAATAATTTTATAACTATTTTTCAATAAAAATAAAAACTATAATAATTGAAGAAACTTATACAGTTTATTGATTCAAATTGTTATTAAAATGGTTTTTATAGCGACAAGTTTAATAGTATTTCACAAAGAAAACTTTACTTTAACGCATAAATGAATAAGGCCAATTGATTGAATAAAAGAGGTTTGTGGTTGTTCAGAAAACTCTTTGCCAATAAGAGAACAAGAAAAAAAACTCTAGGGAATAAAATTTTTATTACTGAATGTTTTTCCATAATTTATAATAACACTGTACAAAGGAAATAATACGTTAATAAAATTTAAAAATTTTGTTAGAAGTGAACGTTTTTGGCATATGAAAGTGGTTATCTCAACTATATTTGGGTGAGTTCGTCTTATTGTTTTGTGTAATATTTAATTTTTTTTTTCAATCCAGATATTTCTAAAGGGAGATTTGAGAAAAGAAGACTGAGAAGAATAATGAATGCTTAATTTCAGATCGTGACAGAAAATATAATATTTATACAAATTTTAAAGACATATCAACAAACGGTCATAAAAAAAAATACAAAAATCTGGCTGTTCAGTGACAGCAAAATGCTATAAAAATTACTGCGACTATTACACGTGCCCAATATAAGACAAATATAAATTAAATAATGAATTAAAGAGCTCGGTGGCTGAAATGGCAAAAGCGATCGAGTTCGAATCCTAGTGGGTGCTGATGAGTAGTGTATCGACTATGACACAGCTAGTTGTATTACAGCTTTATAGCATGTTTACGCGAACATGCTATAAAGCATGTTCGTGTGAACATGCGCGAGCGCAAGATTCGCGCTCTCATTCGTGGTTCGCGGCCCAATCTTACTTGAACCAACATGATTCGCCATACAAAATTTTATGAGCGAACCAACTTGGTTCATTTTGAATCTTGTTGCGAACCATGCAAAAACTACTACCATCTCCAAATTTGATAATAAATTATCGCTAATTTATCTGAACTAGCTCTCAAAAAAATGTAAACAAAGAAAAAAACATAATTAATGTGTGTAAAATCAAAAGAAACATATTGATTATATAAAAATTGGATACTTACATACAGATTTGAATAAAAATTGAAAACAGAAGTAGGGAAGGTTTGTATAAAATATGTAAACATCAGTGTGAACCAACAAGCAACCGTCTGAACACCTAGTTTCGTAATCGTGGTTCAGAGAGCCAACCAAGTGTTTCATATTCCCGTCTGAACATGGTATTAGTAATCAACTATTTTTTCTGTTAAATGTTATTGATCACGGCAATTATTAGTGTTATAAAAACAAAAAATTTTCTTGACTGAAAATCGTTTTGAACTCATAACCAGATAAATAACACTATGAAATACTAAAATAATAAAGCTCAACTATTCATCATTCATAATTACACATAAAATAAATATGGTTAAAGAAACTCAAAAACGCGCTTCAATGTCGAAATAAAGAGGGATTTAAAAAAAAACCAAAATATGCGGCTGGGCCTAATCTAAAATAGACTTCACGATAGTCACCTAAAGAGATAGTATATATTACAAATTCGAACTAAATAAGCTCGGATATTATATGAGCCGATATCAGGGAAACTTTTTTTTTTTGCCTTGTAATCGCCATGACAAAAATGTATCTTTCATGGAATTGGTTTAGATTTTTTTTTGGTCAGGTTATATCTCAGGTATACATTCTTGTATATCGACCGATGTCGGAAACTTAAATTTCCTGTATTTTAGTTACCTCTTTTATTACCACAACTGCTTTTAAACAAAAAAAATAAAAAATAATAAAAAATAAATTGTTTCGTGAAAAAATCGGTGAAGTTTCAGGCCATTTTATGTTACGGCCGCAGAGACCAGGGAGGTTTCCAACTAGCTACTTTTCTCTGAGCACAGACCACTCAGTGGGTTCCAACCCTCTCCCTGGGTACGCCGACATAAAAAAATATTTATTTATACTGAAAAACCAAACATTTACTCAAGCCGCTTTGCTTGCCACTTTCCCGATCTCTTATAGGGGAGAAACTGGTGTTTTTGTTTCCCCATTGCCCACCCAACCTGGTTGCTAATATTTTGTCCTGCACTCAATTTTTAGCTTGCAACCACAAAACCGTATATAGCCTGAACCAATGTCGGAAATTTGCATTTTCTGTATTTTAGTGACCTCTTTTAATTACCACAACTGCTTTTACGAAAAAAAAGATGTTGCATGAAAAAACGGTCCGGCTATATCTCGGCTATATATGGACCGATATAGGAATTTTCAGTTTCTGTATTTTAGTTACCTCCTTTTATTACCAGAACTCCTCTTAAGCAAACAAAATTTTTTTTCATGGAAAAATCGGTTTAAACTATATAAGTTTAGCTATATATCAAACCAATGTACGAAATTTTCGTTTTTTGTATTTTGGTTACCTCCTTTTATTACCACAACAGCTTTCAAGCAAAACATAAATAAAAAATGTTTAATGAAAAAATCGGTTAAGGATATATCTCGGATATAGTAGACATATGGCGGAAAAATTTCCATTTTCTATATTTTAAAATTGTTTGAGTTCGCTTTCGTGACATTTTCATTAACAAATACGAATCGTATCGAAAATTTTCATTTTTTATATTGAAATAACATTATATTATTACAAAACAATTTTTCTTTTTCTTATGAAGTTTCATACACAAAAAGTGGCTTTTTTTTCGGAATTTTGAATATATCTCAGCTATATGGGAACCGATTTTACTGAATTTCAATAGTAAACTCACGAATTGATGGAGTATAGAGTGATGAAAGAAAAAAGTTTTTAAGCCTAATGTTTTTCTCTGAAAGGGCATTTCAACGGACAGACGGACGGACAAACCGACATCGCTTAATCGACTTTTCTATCAATGCTGATTTAGACTACTCGTACTCGTATGTATACTTTATAGGGTCGGAACTTAAAATTCTAGAAATTACAATTGGAATCACAAACTAATATATATCCGTTACATGTTTGTGAAGGGTATAATAAGTCAAAACAATAGTATATGAAAATTATTTTTGTACAACTTTTCATAAAGCAATAAAATCACTGCAAGCTTGCGATACGAGCTTTTTAAGTGGTAAAAAAGCTAAAACAAAGCGTTGCTATTTGAAACCAACACAGGTGCGTCTTAGAACAGTAAATCCAACAGTGAAAAAACTAAAACAGAAAATTGTTGCTATAACGTTTATATATTGCTAATTTCACTTGCTTCAACAGTACAAAAATAGCTAATAAATGTTGCGAACAGTAAGCATTTGTTTGCTCTTTCTGAAACCCATATTGTATGTCATGGGTGTCAAAAACAGTGATAAGAATTAATAATTATGTAATAATTTGCATTGAACAGATTTGACACCTAATGTCATATGCGTTTAATTTCTCAAGTAAAACATAAGGGTTGAATATATGTTTGTGTTGTCCGCCTTACGAAGCGCTACTAATGTTTTAGCTAAAGTTTTGCCGATTTAACAAAATTTTACCTAATTTTTAATATATTTTGAATCAAACTAATTTTGTTCGCTTTAATAAATTTTTCTACGATTTTTAAAATAGTCTTTTGCTTTGAATACATTTTTTTCGTAGACGTTTTATTAAATTTTTTAGTAAATAATACTGACAAAATTTTGTTCTGTGTACAGACAACTCTTAATCCCGTTGACCCAGAATCGACCTAGAAAAATCTTTCTACCACAAAAAAAAAAAAAAAATCCCAGTTTTGTCCAATTTAAAATATACTGATTTAATCTCCATTATCTAAACATATTCTATATAGATTATTTTGCAGGTTTTATTAAGAGTATCTAGCATTTGACAATACAACAAATATTTACATAAAACGCAATCACAGTAAATATCCCAACAAACCATTCCGCAAGCAAATGAGTTGTAGAACAAGATAATCATAAGATACTTTCTACAATTTTTTATTGGCTTATTCAGCGAATAGTTGGTAATGTGTTGCACTTACTTAACAACACACTTTGGAATATCATAGTATTTACCACCTGCCTTCCTAAGAACTAGATAAGTAATGACTTGCTTAATATCTGTTGTATGTGTAGGTACATGTTGTTCTTGCCAAATACTTATGTATAATATTTGCAATAAAAATTTAATAAAATAGTTTGAGTAATATTTGGTTTTGAAAAAGTCTAAAGATAAGCAGATAGAAACGGGTTTAAAATTAAAAATACTTACAAAATGAATAATGTAGTAAATCAATATATATTTTTATAAAGTTTTGCTGTTCTAGCAATTTTACTATTCATATCGTTTTGTTTACAATTTACGGGTTACAAGTACCCCATGTTAGAGTAAGGTTGACATTGTCTATAGGCTGCCATGTGCGTTCAAATGTATTATTTATAAATGTTTAAAACTATAAATCACAGTGTTAAAAACCAATTTCATACTTAATTCCATGACGTTAAAAATTCATTTTTATGTGAAAAGTTTTGAAATAAAATATTGAATATAAGTGGTACTTTTATCAAAAAGAGGTTTTTGAAAAGGCCTTTTTCAAGAGATATTGTTTATAAGAATGCATTAATAAAAGTGGCATTTAAACCCTGATATAAAGTCATGTCTTTTTTTATATTGTAAGAAGTTATCCATTACATTTATACAAAACATCTTCAGCTACTTTGATAGTTTTTATCGGAATTAGTGTTTTTAATTACATTTTTGTAAGCATATTTTGAAATAGTTATTCGTAAGCGAGGGTGGTAAGCCTTTGCCTCTAATTACATCGCCATATTAAAATAATGACTTAAAATATGAAAGTCGAAGTTGTGAAGAGTATAGTTATTAACATTTTATTAACACATTAATTTGCTTTAAAAATGCTTCAGATGACTACTAAATTTTTGTAAAATTTTTTGATATATATAATTTTTTGTTTGTTTTGGTTTGTATTTACATATGTACATCAGGTTTTAGTTCAAATTTTTCCTTTCTTAAGTTTTTTTCTTAAGAAGGATTTTTTTACAATACAAATTTGCTGTGATCAATAATTATTGATTGAAGAAGACAAGAAAAATAATAATCAAGTCTTTAGCTGGGGGACAACTAGCTGCTTCATAGTCGCTACACTAATCATCAGCACCCACTCGGGTCATGACCCGATCTCTTTAACCACTCAGCCACCGAGCATTTAATTATTCTCTATCTATATTCATCTCATGTTGAATCACAAAATTTTTCATTTAAAAATTATAAAGTTCAACAAAAATTTAACAAAATTATATATATAATTTTTTTTATTTGTAATGCATTAAACACATTGAAGCCAGCAGACTGCCGACTTCAATATGTCAAATATAAAATATGTTACATGCATTTAAATGCGAACGTTTATTTTGACAACAACACAACACTATGGCAGGTTGTTGTCCTTGCTGAATTTTTCTTGCCTTAGACGAATTAATATAATTTCTATTTTTGTTGACTACAAAATAAAAACAGTGTGACTAGTATATATAACAAAAAAATTTAAAACAACTTAGCTCTCAGAAATATATTATTTTCTAATATAACATAACAAACAAGATTTAAATGCTGTTTTAAATAAATTTATATTGTGAAGAATTTTTATCACATCTATCGCAGCTGTTGATTTGCTTATTATAATGTACAACACGATACATTCACCCCTGCAAGATAAAACTAAAAAAATATAATACACAAAGAAACAGACACATGATTTAAAGTACATAAAATTCCAAGTAAATCAAGTACAAATGATGCCGCTGTTTTTCTTGTGATCTTGGTATTCGTTTTATTATTGTTTGTTGTTGTAACTTGCTTATTATTCGCAAGCATGTGCATGAGTATGTACGTGCGAAAGATATACATTTGTACAATATGAACGACTAGAAAATTCATGTCGTTTGCAGAAACTGATAAAGACCTATAAATAGCAGGCGACAGCAATCAGTCAGTTGATTTTTAAACTTTATGCAAGACAGTCATAAGTCAGAAAGTAAGCAAATCTAATGTTTTAGTACACAGTAGTACTAAGTATACTACTGTGTACTTAAGTAAAGTAGTGAATTATTTAAGTACTGTATAACGAACAAGTGTGAATGCCATTATTTCATTTACAATTGAAGAATCCGCCAAAGCATTTTTAGATTTAATATTTTATTATTAAATAGTACACTTGGTGTTTTATTATTGTTATTAGCTAATTTAACTATATTTATATCTGGATTAGGGGCTAATTATGAATTTGATTTTAAAAAAAATTATTGCTTTATCAACATTAAGACGATTAGGTTTAATAATAAGAATTTTAGCTATAGGAAATTTTAAATTAGCATTTTTTCATTTATTAACACATGCTTCAAAACGTAAAAGTATGTTCTTTTGTTAAAAATGTTGCATAAATTCTTATACTCGAAACAAAAAACCTTAACTTCATAAATAACTAGTATGCGGTTAGATTAGTTTTACTGTGTTTACGAGTAGTTTTAAGTATATCTTTGACGAAAAATGTTTAAAGAGACGGGTATAATTTTTTTCTCGAGTCGAGTTAATTTTGCTTAACATTTTGAAAAATTCAATACATCAATTCCTTAATACTGTTCTCGTTAAAAATCAGAAGATATATCCAATTATGTTTTCAACTGCTAAGGTCAACCTAACCTGAATTAAGTGGAGCAAACAAAAACTTTTTAATTTGTTTTACAGAGAATAACTTTTTCATGAAAGATGAATATAAACAGAACTCGTTCTGTAAACCAACGGAATTTTGTAAAGCTAAAAACTCTAAGGTGGCCACACTGAAGTATACGTTTATGTAAATGAATTTTTGTTACTGACGTATTCAAAATAATTAAGTAGCAGACTGCACGACTAGAATTGCCGGTTATAGCATGTGCTGTTGTGAAGTCTGCTGCGGTCCATATGTTTAATGCTTAAATGGAATATTTTATGAACGAAAAAATAAATACAACGCTGATGAAAAGAATACTACCTAGTTCACTGTGCAAATGTTATTGGTTTATATTCTTAAACTTACAAAATTATTACGAATGAAAGCTTATTATAAGCATGATTATAAAATAGTTTTCTGCATGCTTATTCTATAATTAAACTTCTTAGCTTGCTGCTTAGTAATATTGTCATAAGGCTTTCATTTTTTTATTATTAAACAATTTTTGATAAACCTTTTACAATACTATTTACAACACTTTTTCATGCTTAAGATTTGTTTCAGGAAATTTATTGCTAATTATTTCTAAATCGTTTTGGTTTGTTGGGATATTTCTTTATGTACATATGTATGTGTTTGCTTGGCCATAAAAAAAGCCAATATTTTTTACCAAAGCAGTTGAATTCAGGCCAAATTAGTAGCATAAACTCTCAGCAAACTTTTATTGTCTTCCTACTTATTTTCTGTTTTTTCATTTCTTTATATTCTTTTTCATTCTCTACTGTTCTGTAGAAGACAAACATCAAAAACGGAAATAAAAAAGTTTTCAACATGAAATCTACACCTTTGAGTAAACTTTAATTGGCCAAAAAAGTTTTTTCAAAAATGTTTGTTGTTAAACAATGTTTATTTAATTTTTTTTTTCTAATTTTTTTACTTTTTGGCTCATGAACTTTGGGTCATATGTTTTAAATACATATATAAATATCAATATAAATATTTTGGGTGGTCCAACCAAAATACACGATGTTAATTGTAAATAAAACAAAAAATTTTTTGAGAATTATTTTAATGTTTTTAATTATAATAGAAAGACGTAAGGAACTATTTGTAAGGGGTCGTAAAGCAGTTCAGGGCTGGAGAACAGCTCTCGCTACATCGTAATTATTTCTTAAGTACGGTCAGGCTTGTTGTTTGGCTTTCGAGAGTTTTGTGTTTCGTTCTCACGATTAAGTGTTTGCCTCAACTAAGTGTATTAGTTTACTGTTTTTTTGAGGTATTTCTTTCTTAAACACGTGGCAACTTCTTATGTGCAGGCATTAGTCTTTATTGTTAGTCACAGCGCCGCTGACAATTACTGTTAATACCATCGTGGGCATAAGATCTTCATTATTCCGTCCATGCTTTGCATCTTATACTTTGCAACATTATTTGCAACTGTGTGGTTAAATAAATAAAATAAATAATAAATATTTGTGATATAATATATCGGCCAAATGTTCGCCACGGCTTCTTTCTACCCTATGGTCAAGATTTTCAATGACTCTGAGCTATAATTGATGTTTAATTTCGTTAACATGGCGAATTACTTCATCCTTTAGCTCTCGAGTTTGTCTTGGCTTATTGAGGTAGACTTTTTTTAAATACACACAAACAAAGAAACACAATGGTGTCGAATCAAACAATTGTGTCGGCCATTTAGTATTGCCACGAGAGTCATTGAATTTCTCGCGCAAATAAACCATTGTTTCCTTGCTGTGTGGCAAGTGACACCATACAATTGAACTCGCACAATGTTCAGTCCATGTCCTCCATTTCTGGCCACAAAAGCTCTATTATCATCTTGTGACAGCGAATACTATTCATGGCAGCTGGTTGCAGATCTGGAAAAGACAGCCCGATGCCGCCAGCCTTTAAAACGCATCAAACATTCACTCCTTGTGGATGGGTCAGCTTTTTAACAATCTCTAGCGGATGCTCGTTCGCACATACGCGGACAATCTAGTTATTAGCGAATTCACTGAGGCCAAAGTGTCCCTCTTCGCTGAAGGTAATTTCTTTGTAAAATCACGATTGACTTCTTGTATCGGGTGGTTAAATTTTGAGGGCCAATGTTTTATGCAAGCCACACCTAAACGTCTAATTTTTTCTGCATTTCATTTGACATTCCTCAATTTTAGTCTAATTCAATTTGAACCATGAAAAGATGCACAATCGAACAATGCGTTAAAGTTATTCAGGCCTATTATGAAAATGGGTGTTCAAATCAAAATACATATCATGCACTGTTTTTTTTTTTTTTGGTCAATTTAATCATCCAAATGTGCGTATAGTTGGAAAACTCGTGCAAAAATTTTAATAAACCGGGTCTATAGGAGATGTGAAAACACAGCTCGTACTGCTGCTGTTCGCTGAAATGATATTAGCCTGTTGTCGTGTCCAATAATTGCACCTCTGCTCTTGTCGCTGATGAATAGTATGCATTTCCACGCTTACAAGGTGCAATTGGCTCAAGAACTAAAACCTCTTGACCATTTCAAGCGTCGTCAAGAATGGTGCCGAGAAATGTCAAAAGTGGACGATCAATTTTCAGTCGTCAGTGATGAGGCACATTTACTCCTCTGTGGATTCGTCGCTAAGCAGAATTGGCACATTTGGGCAAATGATAATCCCAGTGTAATTATCGAAAAACCAATGCACCCACAAAGAATGTGTTTAATGTGGTTTATGGGCATCATCGGGCCGTACTTTTTTCAAAATGAAGCCAGTTCGACAGTTACTGTATATGGTGCTCGATATCATAAGATAACGAACTTTTTATGGCCTGAATTGGAAGGTATGGATGTGGACGATATGTGGTTTTAACAAGACGATGCCATAGCGGCTTCTTTTGCACGACAAGTTCAGTTGCCATGTTATTTCACGTGGTGGCGATATCAATTAGCTGCCAAGATCATGTGACACCGATTGACTTATTTGTTTGCAATTATTTGAAAAAGAATCCAGCAACAATTCAAGATCTATGAGATAATTCAGCATATTAAGTATGAGATAATTCAGCCATATTGTTATGATCTTAGTGCAATGCCAACCAGCTCAGTCGCTGCATCAGGGCAAGTTCCAGCCGGCAACCTACTTCTCCTAGATCATCAAACATTTATTTATTATACCACAACTTACCCTGTATGATCTAGAAAGAATAAAATAAAAATATGTTACTGAACGCGACTGCGAAACACTTAAGAGGGAGACCAGATGGTATGGTTCTCCACTCGCCCACTCTACCATGGACACGACATGTCCCGGAAAATTTATTTCGTCGTGTTCCCAAAACCCACACATATTAAGTATGAGATAATTCAGCATATTAAAAGCATAAAACCTCAAGTATGGCTAAGCGTCATCGAAAAATTGGATCATCGAATGAAGGTGTGACGCCGAGGTCGCTTCGGCCATTTGGTCGCTATTTTGTTCCATAGATAATTGAAACATACTAATATTATCATAATAAAAAGAAATGACAATAATTCCTAAGTAATTTGTATGTTATTCAAAATCAATATTAAAATTTAACCAACCTTTATAACAAGCCAGGGGTTTCCGCATTCTGGGGTAGACTTTTCTCTTTTGTTGTAGAAAATAATTATCTAAAAAGTCGCATGACTTATATTGCGTTGGACTCCCGAAACTCTCACCAAGAGATAAATGGCAGAACAAGCATCGGGAAAGCCCTAGAAAGGTACTGCTTGCAAACTACTTTAGAGCTTCGCTGAAACGTTCTGGCTGTGGTTTAAACCTAAATCTCAGGAAGAGAAAGTAGTTTTCCTGATAACTATGTTGCATATTGCTTTTTGGTGGTTTATAAGTCCCGCGGTACTGTTGTCTTGTAGTAATATAAGACAGCAGTAGTTGTGTTTAACCGGGTGAGTTACGAGTAATTAACGGCTACTGCTTTTAATGAGTTGGTTTAAGGGCTGATGATGCTGGTGGACTTCGGCCTATCAACTCTTCACCCTTGCCTTTCACTGACTGTCTAGGCAATTTCAAACAGAAGTAACTAAAATGCATGAAGTCTTCGGCAATGATTTTGTCTATATGACTACAAATTCATGGGAAAAGTTGTAACCTATGAGAACCTTGCAAGCCACATGGCAGCGCTGTTGAACCGCGAACATCGTATAGAGTTGATCAGATAAACTTGCCAAGGCAGGTGTTCATGCAAGTCAATGACACATTTTGTCAGTCCGGGTATTGACGACGGTTGAAATGGGCAGTACTTTTTGAATAAATTGAGCATTGTAAGTTTATAAATTCAAATCCTAACACAAAATTTGCATGAGTAATCTTCGTGAGATGTTCAATTGTTGGGCATGACAATGAATCAAGGTTGACTGCTTTTCTGTCACACTCTCTCGAACAAGAGCACTGGTATTTCTCTATTTCCTACAGCCCTGGTTTGTTGAAATTTGCGCACAATTCAGCCAGTTGAGGAAACATTGGGGCGATTATGCTGACAAAAAAAATCACGAAATGTATTTTGATTTGAACGTAACAGACTTCAACAAACTTAACGCGCTGTTGAATTGTCTGCATCTTGATGGTTTAATTTTTGAACACATTATGGTTGGACTACTCTTTAACTTTCAACTAAGCTGCTGGTAGTGTAAATGAAATAAGATTTCAGGTTAAATTGTTGAACTTGGCTATTCAAAACATGCAATTATATGATTATCTATATTGAAATTAAACCACGATAAATTTATCGCTTGTTTTTTATTAAAATAATACTCGATTATTGTAGTTCATTGTTCAATGGTGTAGTTTTGCACTTGGACGTTGCGTAGTCTTTTTTAAAAAAATCAAAATAAAACAAAATTGTGTTAAAATTATGAAGGCTTATATTATTTCCACCCCTTTGCTTCTCTCAAGCCATCCTGTATATTTCGAGATTACTTTTCTGAATACAAATGCTATATATTTTGATGTATAAAACTTATACTATAAATAAAAAAAAAAAAACGTCAATCTTCTGGGATTAACTTTTTTAATGTTATCAACAAGCAAACTTACTTTCTTGCTAAACTTTTCAAAATGCCAATCAGCAGACAAGCACACCATTTTTCTACATCTGTGTTTTTGTATGTATGTGTATTGAATAAATCCTTCCGTGTGCATATTTTATATCAAAAGTGAATATAAAAATCTACATACAAAAATATAACTTTTAAATTGTCCGCTTAAAGTTTGTTGAAAGCTGATTTTCTCACATATTGTATCAGAGATTTAACTTATATTTAATTGCATTTAAAAACTTTTTACTTCTAGAAAATTTATATTTTATTTTTTATATATTTTTGATGTCACTTTTGGTATTTCATCATTATTTTATTTCTTATTTAATTATCTGAGCTTGTGGTCAGTAGTGTAGCTATAAGTTTTTATTCAAATAAAATAATTTTTTTTTCTTTATTAAGCGTTAATACGTCAAGTTTCCCTAAAAAATTAATTTAATATATTTTTTCTATATGAGGCCACCACAGATTTATACACTTTATTGCACGCAAATAAAGCTTAAGCTTAAAGAAGCTTATAGTCAATGGCTTAAACAATATAATACCTAGACTTATATTATTATAATCAATGACAACAATAGTAATAAAAACAATACTCGCATCGTATCTGTGTACAGTATTGGCCATAATTAAAGCATAAAAGAATAAAATTTTCTTTATGAAAGGACTCTTTTGAATTTGTATGACAGTCGTAAAGCAGGTCTGTAGTGCGATTCACTATGCTTTTTAAGCCCCAATTATTTCGGTTAAAATTATTAAAATTAAACCTATTTCCTATTCACAAGTATTCTAAACATATGCTGGGGTTTAAAATCAGCTGTTTGAGGCAGCTGTTATATTTAACCACATAAATAGGTGTTAATTAACACCCCAATTTTTTGTGGGCTTAAAAAAAATGTGGATTTATATTGTTTACATGTTCATTTCATTTAATTTATGTAATAAACTATTTGTCTAAGAAAAAAAAAAAAAAACAATAAAAATTAGTGAACAGCAAAAATAAATCTTGTAATGGGATTATTTTATTGTAAATATAATTGTAATTGTTGTTTACTTGAGCTTGAGGTCACTTGTTACAAAATTATTCGTTTTATTAATGTTTCGATATTTCGACACCCCCTTGTGTGTCTTCTTCAGGACAATTTCTAAATTTTTGTTTACAAAATTTTTATAAAATTGAAAACAAATTGATATAACAAAAAACAAATTATACATAGAGAAAAAATTTTTTTTAAACAGTAGTAACATTAACATTATTCATAGTATATATTTAAAAAAAGGTCGAACAACTAGGATCAAGATACGAATTTAAAGAAACAGCAGAGCACCAAAATGAATTATCAACATTTAAAGAGACATGAGGAAAATAGGAAGCTGATTAATAGGTTTGAAACGGTGAGGGATAAAATAATTAGATGCAAAGCAACGATTACTTTTCTTATCCGTTGCAGAAATGCAGGTATAATTCCAAAATTTATTAAGAACTCCACTAAAAATATTTTCAATCTTTTTCATAAGAATTCAATACCATCAATTGTGAAACCTATTGGGAGATATATTCAAGAACAGCAAAATAGGATTCTTAATTTTACAATTAAACAGAAGCATTATTTTTTGAGGAATATTCAAGATGAGTTGGAGTATATTAAATATAATTTAAGCAGATTTATCAACAATCAAGAAATGAAAAATTTTTTAAAGTATGAGGACAGACTCGCTGATAGATTGATAAGCAAACAAAAACAGGTACATAGGAATAAGTTTGAATGTCTTGTTGAATTGCAAAGGAAGGAATTAGGAATTAAATTTAATAAAAAATGGTTTGTTAACAAAAGTAGTGTAGATATTCCTGAAGATGTGCAATGGATTTTGTCATTAGGTCAAAAACATGCACTGCCAATTGATAGGAAAAAGTTTCCAATCAAGAAGATAGTAGCGGAAGGTGAAGATTGTTTAGGAACATTACAAAACAATGAACAACAGGAAATTGCTAGATCTCAATTTGTTACAGTTTTAGATAATCATATGAATAAAATAAGATTAAATAATAGAGATAGATTTATTTTAAATAAAGTAAAACATAGCAGAGATTTTTTGAGAAATAATAGGCAAATTATGATCTTAAAAGCAGACCAAGGTAATACAACTGTAGCAATCAATAAGACAGATTATTTGTCAAGAATTGATGATGTTGTTGTCGATACTGCAACGTATCAATTATTGAATAAAGATCCAACAAGTAGATTAGAGAAATTAAATAATACTTTTGTTGATGAACTTTTCAGATTAGGTGTAATAACACCTATAGAGAAAAAGAGATTGAAGACAAATGTATCTGTAGCTCCGAAATTATATGGATTACCTAAAATTCATAAGGAGGATTCCCCATTAAGACCAATTTGTTCATCGATAAATTCTCCTTCATATGGTCTTTGTAGATACATAATTAATATTCTTAAATATATAACTGCGAATTCAAAATATAATGTTAATAATGCAGTACAATTTAAAGAAAAAGTTAAAGATTTGACAATTCAAGATAATGAAAAAATACATGAGGAATTACATATTAAAAAACAGACGTAAAAACATATCGTCTGTGGGTGCTTTTAGAAAACTTCTTAAAGAAAGTATTTGTTGTTCGATTATAAAATCTAAAATGTTTTGATAGGCAATAAAATAACATTCTTTTTATGTTATATGTAATTATGTATGTATGTATGTGTTAAAGCTCTTCATGTTATTTTATTTCCTATCACAAAAATTTTTTTGATTTTATAATTAATCAACAAATACATTCCTTAAGAAGTTTTCTAAAGCAAAACGAAATATTCAATAAAAAACTTTTAATTATTGTTTTATATAGAAAAGTTCTCGAGCTCATATATTATTTTTAAGATTTTTATTCATAAGTATATAAAAAAGTGAAAGTTACAAAAGATGAAGAAAACATAAAAACAAAAAGAGATTCACTACCATAGCTAATAAAAATGAAATGGAGAGTTGCTAGAGTTAGAACAATCTGAACGTGAAGACAAATAAAATCCTTTACGGTGGCTAAATATAGTTAATGAATAACGTAAGGGTTAGTGCAAACTACAAAATGTCTGGTTAAAGTTAACACTTCTAACTGGGGTGAAAAGTTAGTGAATTGCACTACTGGGGGCTAATTCTGTCATTCATTTACGAGCGAGTTATTACTCGAATGTGCGAGTTTTTACACTTTTGGGATTATCTCATTCGATATCGAGTAAAAGGTATCGAAATTTGTAATGATGGCATTCGATAGCGAGTAACCATTCGAATGCAACCGTGCAACTTTGTACTCGTAAGCAAAAGTACTACGAAAACTCGCCAAACAGAAAAACACAAAACAAATGTAAGTTTGTTTTGAATATAAAATTAACAGCGTGTTCGACAATATCGAATGAACATGTATGCGAAAGACAGCTAGTCACTCACATTCGAATCAATTTGGGTTTTTCTATGTCACAATAGGTCGTCCGCATGAACTTATGTATTTTAATTAAATTTTGACACATCGTTCGCATAGAATAAAGGTAGAAAAAAACCAAATCAATTTTCTTTCGCCTAGAATGCAAATAAACTTATCCTTTCGACATCGGCGAACTGACTGTAAATGTCCTTTTTTGTAAAGGCTTCAGCACTCTTAGTGCGTTGTTAAATTATATTCCACTACATGATTGAGTTTGTCAAACATTGAAACAAAGAAATGTCAAATTGAGATAAGCAAACAACTTGATGTATGACTTACGAGTTAACATAACGCAATATGGTTGGAGCACCCGTTATTACTCTTTTTTTATACACACTTGCATTGTTTTTTATTTTTATTTTTCATCAATAACACACGAGTTACTAACAACCAATTGTTTGATTTGGTTAGTTTTTACAACTAAAATTTACATTGGTTGTGAATCATAAACTGGATGGGAAAATAAAGCAACAGGTGCTTGAAAGTTGTATTATGTTGTAATCAATAATAAGAATTTGACAACTACAACTCATCCGTCCATCCATTTAGTTGGGAGTCATCAAAGAGGCAATAGTTGGTGGAAACAAGGTCAATTGAAACGTGTTATGAATGTTATGTACTTTATTGGTTTGGAGTTAGGTAAGGAGAATTGTATGGTATTCATCCTCATAGTGCTACATTCAATCTAGTAAGTCATCAATCTATTAAGTTTTTATAGTTATGGCAGTTATATTGAATACAACACATGTGTTATATTGAAAATAACACAGCTGGGGCTTAATTATAATCAAACAGAAAAGTCGGTTCTTTTAGTAGCAACTTTAAGTTATAACACCTGTTATTATTTTTTCAAACTGTCGTCAAAACATTAGCTGGTTTTAAGTTGCACTAGCATTAAATAGACTAAAAATCTGCTTATATAATTGATTAAAAATCTAACTACGAAATCATGCGCAGGGCAAGTTTTTTATGCACGTAAACTCCGAAATATAAGTGCATAAGGCATGCACAAAAAGAAATCTAGAATATGCACCTTACACTATGTAAAAAAGGAAAATGTATATAAAGTTTTTATATAATAATAATAATAATAATATAATATTTTTTCAAAAACATTACACAGCAAGAGCTGCAAATTTATCGATAGTCGGCGTATTCGATAGTTTCGGTAGTATATTTTAAAACTGTCGATGATTTCGATATTATCGAACTCTAACATAAACATGTATATGCTACAATTAACATTGCATTATTTTCAATATTATTTTAGAGTATGGTCCGTGAAAACCTAGCGAGCATCAGGACATTTCACAAACTCATGCTTAATGGTTTTACATCGCCATTAGAGCGTTGTTGACATTTTTTTGCGATCTGTGCCTGCAATGGTTCTCGAAAAAGCTGGATCGGAAGCATTGTTTGATCAAGAGTCCCGTAAAACGTAGTCAGAGTTAGTAGAAAATGGTAGTGACATTTGAAAATGGTAGTGACGCCACAAGCCATTTTCAAATGCCTGAAAATCATGGGAATGGTTCGGAAACAAGGAAATTTGGTGCCGTACGAATTGAAGCCGAGAGATGGTGAGTGGTTTTAGTTTCCTTGCAAGGCAAAGGCGAAAAGGATTTGGAGTTGAAAAATAGATTCTTTACGTGAATCCCAAGAGCAGAAAATCACGGGGATATCCCTGCCATATTGCTACATCGACGGCCAAAACGAATGTTGACGGTTTTAAAGTCATGCTCAGTATTTAGCGGGTCCAGCTCGGCATAGTGTATAATGAGTTGTTAAAACCAGCCGAAGCATTTACAGGCTATTGTTATCGAACGAAATTAATACGTTTGAGTAGAGCATTGAAAGACAAAAGCCAGCATTACAATGAGACATGATAAGGTAATTTTACACGACCAGATTTTCCGGGCATTGCTCCCTCGGACTGTCACTTGTTTTAATCAATGGCACACCGCTTGGCTGATCATCACTTCCGTCCTTATTAAGAAGTAAAAAATTGGATCGGTTCGTTGATCGCTTCAAAAGATGACCAGTTTTTTCAAAACGGGATTCGTACACTACTCGAAATATAAGGGAAAGTAATGGTCGGCGATGAACAATACTTTGAATCAAAAATGAGTAACCAGTTTTTGGCAATAAGGCATTCGAACTGCAGGAAAACGCGGCGGAAGCGAATTTTTAAACTAACATTTCACATAAACTATTATATATTTTGTCTGCGCATGCTAAGTGTAAGAAAGAAAGTTTAGTCTAACATTATTTTATGCGAACGATTTGTCAAAATTCAATTAAAATATATGAGTACATGCGAACGAATAATAATGTCATAGACATACTTAGCTTTCTTTCACATACATTTTCATTCGATATCGGCGAACAGGCTGATAATATTGTTGTACAGTAAGTGAAAAATTAAATTAACTAAATAAATAAATAAAATAAATAACAATTTAAATGAAAATATGCCACTTCGCTCATGATAATTTTCTACTCAAAATCATATTTTTTAACAAGCGACATAATTATTTCAGGCTTTTGCGAAGTATAGTGCTTCATAGTTTGTGTATTTGTATTCTGGAGCTGTCTAGTTAAATTTTTTTTTCATTCCAATAATAAATATATTTATTGGATCTTGAAAATAAACTAACAATAAGTATTCAAATTTTAATTCTAAACATAAAAAAATTGTTTAACTCCAGCCAATGCTAGACAAAAAAGTTTTATATTGCAGGAACTTTATCGGTAAAATCACCTATTTAACATTCTGATGGTGGCGAGGGTATTCCGTCTTCTCAACCGAGTGTGGCGTTCAAAATTAAGTATGTTGCGTGCTAGAGGATATGGGTAAAGCTCCATATCTTGTCGCGTACTTAGAGAATTCGTCTTTTACCAGCGGAACACACAGCTACTTGTGAATTCGTGAGTTTCTTAAGTGTCATGGAGCTGCAGTAATCGTTCGAAAAATTTGATTTAACCACCTTTGAATTTTTTCAATATTAGATGTTGAGGCGGTGCCCTATAACTGAATTCCATAGCACCATATAGGGTTTAGAATTGTGTTGTATAACAAAAATTTGCGCTCCAGTTTCAATGTGAGGCTTCCACGTCGAGGTGAATACCAAGATATTTGATTTCATTGTGATGCGGAATTAGTGAATTGTTAATTTGGATAGCCGATAGTTTACGCAGTATAAATATAACGTGAGTACACTTATGTTCATTAACTTTAATTTTCCAAAGTTTCAACCGGTTCTCTACTATTGAAATATACTCCTGCAAATTTCGCGAAGCTACTTGATGGTTTTCATGTACGCTGCAGAATGCTGTGCCATCTGCAAAATTTGAAGAGTGGATTTCGGATCTCGTTGGCATGTCAGAGGCGTAAATCAAATATAATATCCTTGGGGAACTGATACCTCGATTGGATGTGAGGGGCTTATAAAATCGCCTTCTCTGATAACAAGTTGCCGGCCGCATAAGTAGCTTTCCAGAAGCTTGTGAGTGTTTTTAGGCACGTTTAACTTTATTTTGTGGAGCCAACCGTCATGCCACACTTAATCAAAAGCTTGGGATATGTCAATGAATAGAGTTGAACAATAATTTTTGTCTTCAAAAGTCTGTCTTATGACGTTGGCTAGTCTGTGTGTTATGTTTAGCCCGAAAGTCAAATTGATGTTCAGGGATACATCCCACTCCATTCAATATTGGAGTCAATTTCGCCATTAACAATTTTTCGAACAGTTTTGAAATTGTTTGCAGTAGACTTTTTTGTCTGTGTGATTCTACTTTAGTAGTTCACATGTGACAAATATAATGCCACTTGCAAAAGCTTATCGCGGAGTATAGCGCTACATTAAGTGTATGTTTCTGCAGCTGTCTAGTTTTAAAGGACAAATATAATGCCACTTGCAAAAGCTATTATATCTTACAATAAGTTGATTAATTTTGCACTATTCCACGCATAAAGGTTTCGCTGTTTTTCCGCTGCAGCATTCAATCCTTTTTTCCCACTGTTGGCCTACAAACATATGAAGTCAGCAAACGTTGTATGCAACCGGCAGCATGCAAACATGCACTTGTTTTTAGTTTCCCTGCAAAATCTATTTTCTAAACAGACTTAAATTTTTAAGCATTAATTTTCTCTTCTTGCTGTACTTTAAACTTTATTTATTTTGTTTTCTACTAAAAAGCGAAACTAAAAATTTGTAAAAGACGAAAAAGTCAAAGATTAAACATGATTGTTTTTTATATATTTTTTTAAAGCACTTTCACTTTAAGAAACTATTTAACACACAATTGTTAACAGCCATTTGACATGCGTGCGGAGAATTCGGAGAGAAATGTAAAAAAAAACGACAAAATGGAAAAGAAACACCAACACTTGTATCTTTTGAACAGCTGACAGCATCCTCTGAAAGAAATTGCTGTAAAAGATAAGTTTCACTCCGAATAATTTGAAATGCGCAATCCGGTCTTATTTACAATGTGGAAACCACTGTCAGTTTTATTAATACTATGGTTTGGAAAACACGTGTCAAACTAATGAAACGGGTTGAAATTTCTTCAATATGTAAACAAATCAGAAAAATATTTATACACATATGTGCACATTTATATATAGTATCTTGCTTAAATTAAAGATGATAACAGAGAAAAATGTACACAAACAAATATAAATTATCTGGCAAAATGTGCTGCAGATTTGCTGCAATTAAACACAAGTGTCAACAAACGGATTATGTGCCAAATGTTATAATTAAATAAAAACATATATACATATAAATATATGTATATCTGCTAACATATTGCACTAACATAAAGTGCTTACTTGTAAGCAGCATATGTCTGAAAAAGCAACAATTTAAGTCATTAAAATGTTAAGTGTCTAATGTTGAATGCAAATTCTAAAACATCAAACAGATGTTAGAAAAAAAGTAAAAACAAATGAAAAAATAACACAGCAAATTATTCTAGACATCATAAAGGAATATCAAAAGTATGTCACTTTTTTTTCCGAGTGAAAACATGAGATGTAAGCAAACAATAAGCATAAAGGATTAAAGGTCATAACAGTGTAACAGTTGCATAGAATTTAAATTAACGAAAAAAAAAAAAAAAAACGTTTCTTTGACAAGTGAAGTGAAAATCTTTTATTATTTTACTGAAAGAATGCACAAAATTGCCAAGTGTAATAAACAAAAAGGTGTGTGCTACAACAAGATTGCAATAAAAGTAGCAAAAGGGAGCTATTTATGAAACACTTCCGTCAAAATTTACAATTTTAAAATATAACAAATCAAAAACATATGCAAATATATGAAGCAAGTGCCAGCAAAATGTATATTAAACAAGAAAAAACGAAAAATTAATCAAAAAAATTAAAAAATTAAAACAAAAAATTAAAAGCAACATTTGATGGAAATTTTTGGCAAATAAATATGTATATATGAATAAATAATAACAAAAAGGCAAAAAATGTTGCCTATTAAAATTTTGAGTGCAGATTTTATTCATACAATAGCTCAAGTAGCCCTCAACTGCACACTGGCCCCAAATCTATATTTTTTGACTTAAATTTGATTACTATTGTTAGAGCTTTACATTTTTACACAATTCTAAATCATGGCATATAAAAATAATAAGAATAAAAAATTGCCTGTTGCACCACGCCCACGCTCCACTTCCACCACAAAATAATAGCAATAATCCCTAATCGATTTTATATGACACTATTAAAACAAACTCTAAAAAAAAACGTATCTAAATATGTAGAAGGCTTACTCCATAACAAAGTGTGCCAGGTTGAAAACAGTTACACTTCAGATCGATTGTTTTAAGAAACATCGTCCGTTTCGCTCCGCATATTGAACAGCGTTGACAAGAGGAATTAGTATCTGTTCAAATATTTAAAACTTTGCCATCAATTAAAGTCATATCGCTCCTTTATTGCAACATAGTCATATCCCAAAAACTGAGCTCTTCGAGTTTACAATGCTGAATTGTTAACACTACTACCTTTTTATTGTGGCAAAAAAATATTCAAATTACTTCTAAACTATTTCTTTTAGGAGATATTTTCTAAAAATTTGTTCTAACACTTGTATGGAAACTAAAAATTTGTAATGTGTTTTTCTCAAAACAAGATTTTTTTTAGTTATGACTATGCTGTATTAAATTAGCGATATGTAGGCCATAGCTGATTTTAATGGTTCGCTATTTAACGACAGTACAAACAAACGGTTTCAAATTATATTCAAAATATAAGCTTTAGTTTCAGACCAACAAAGTCCCGTCCATACGAAACGAGTATGAAACATTTGCTGCAAAACATTTCTAAAATCTCTTTTGGAACTGCATTCGTATTCACACTGAAGTGTTTCTTTGCAGTTTTTATTGTTTGAAGTAGCTTTCTTTCTTCTTCTTCTATTTAATTTTTGACAGTTTTGGGCAAATGGACGATATTTTTTGTTTGAAATTATATGTTTTAATTAAATTTTTTTAAACTAATTTTTTTATTTTTTTGTGTAATTGATTTTTATCACAGAAAAAATCATAGTAAAAATGAAATCAACGAAATTTTTGTCCGAAATAATAATTTGTATACATATACATAAATATCAAAAAAATAACCTTGTGTAACGTATTTTGTTGTTGTTTAAAAAAATAGTTGTTGTCGATCAATAAGTATTTTTACTAAACTTTTATTTGAATCCACGAATTCTTTTACAGGTACGCATTCAAACAACTTATCAATTGATTCAACGAATTTCTTTATTTTTTTTTTTTTTCTCATTCATTTGTTTATTGAATCTTCACAAAGTGAACTAACAATAAGTATTCAAATCTTAATACTAAATACATAAAATTAATTAAGTCCAGCCAATGCTAGACAAAAATGTTTTATTTTGCACGATCAATATCGGTGAAATCACCTATTTAACGTTCTGATGGTGGCAAGGGTGTCCCTCCTTCTCAACCGAGAGTGTCCTTCGAAATTAAGTATATTGCGTGCAAGACGATTTGGATGAAGTTCCAATTTATTGATATGCCTTGTTGCGTACTTTGAAAAGTCGTCTTTTACAAGAGGAACACAGAGATCCTTATGAATTCGTGAGTTTTTTACGTACCATGGAACTGCGGTAATTGTTCGAAGAATTTTGTTTTGTCGCCTTTGAATTTTTTCAACGTTTGAAGCGGAGGCGGTGCCCCATAGTTGAATTCCATAGCACCATATAGGCTTTAGAATTGCGTTGTATAATAACAGTTTGCAATCCAGCTTCAATGAAGAATTTCTGCCCATAAGCCAATTCAGTTGAGCTGCTTTTAGCTTTAACTGAGTAACTTTCGCATCTATGTGAGACTTCCACGTTAACCTACGGTCTAGCTGAATACCAAGGTACTTGACTTCATTTCGCTGCGGAATAGGTGAATTGTTGATTTGGATGGCTGAACATGTTTGTTTACGCAGCGTGAATGTAACGTGAGTACACTTTTGTTCATTAACTTTAATTTTCCAAAGTTTTAACCACATCTCTAATATTGAAATATACTCCTGCAAATTTCGCGAAGCTACTTGATGGTTTTCATGTACGCTGCAGAATGCTGTGTCATCTGCAAAAGTTGAAGTGTGAATACCACATCTGGTTGGCATGTCAGAAGTGTAAATTAAATATAAAGTGGGTCCCAGAATGCTACCTTGGGGAACTCCTGCCCAACTCAGCCAGGCTTATAAAGTCGCCTTCTCTGATAACAAACTTCCGCCCACATAAGTAGCTTTCCAGAAGCTTGTGTGTATTTGCAGGCAAGTTCAACTTTATTTTGTGTATCAAGCCCTCATGCCACACTTTATCAAAAGCTTGAGAAATGTCAATGAATAGAGCTGAGCAATACTTCTTCTCCTCAAAGGTCTGTCTTATGACATTGACTAGTCTGTGCGTTTGTTCTATTGTGCTGTGTTTAGCCCGAAAGCCAAATTGATGATCAGGGATGCATCCCACAGTGTTCAACATTGAATTTCGTTATTGAACACGAAATTTTTTTCTGTGATTATTAACAACATATAGTTTGTATTTGTAATTAGAGCAAATAAAGAAATTAAATAAAAAGAAATGTCAAATATATATATAACTTTATAGCGGAAAGTATGAATGAGAAACTCAACAAGAACTGCATGTACATGAAACAAAGTACATGTTTCCCTTCCCTTTTCCTCGTCACCAAACTCGAAAGTTTTGCACCAAATGTTTCATAGTACGGACGAGAACTAATGGATTATAGAGTGCTGCTAACCCAAAGGCAAGGCGAATTCATAACAGGTATATGCAAAAGCAATAAATACAAGACTACAAAAAATAAATCTTTCTCAAATGTCAAGGGAAAAATATAAACACAAACGGCATTAAAAAATGTAATAAAAGAAATTTACAACTAGAGACAAACTTTTAATTATTTCATGAAATTTTTAATCATTTTATGAAAATTAGTCTCACGTCATAGAGCTCGGAAAGCTGAAAATGGTCAGCCAGATTGTGGAGAATTCTGGATGATACCTGGCGCTCAAGATATAATACATAATATTAATGATAGATTTTTCGACTTTTATAATTGTTAAATAAAAATGTCAGGAATTTTTCGAGCTTGAGGTCAAGTTTTTATTTTTTGTTTTAAAATTTTCAATATTTCGCTACACCACTGGGTAGCATCATCAGGGCTAATATCAATAAAAAACAACAGTAAATAAGTATAACAGTTTTTATGATCATAATAAGTAAGTAAAAATTGCAATTAAGCACACGACAGATCAATATATACACATACGAGGGCGGTTCGGAAACTTCGTAACCTATCAATGAAAGAGAATAGTTAGTTTTTCAAATATATTTTTATTTTTCAATATAATCTCCTGAAACTTCAATACACTTAGTCAAATGCTTTTCTAGCAATTCTATCCTTTGATTAAAATAGTTTTCCTCAAGGTGTTCAAAATAGTGGTTTACAACTGTAATTGTATCTTCATTTGCGGTAAAACGCTTGCCAGCAAGGAGTTCTTTTAGATTTGTGAACAGGTAAAACTCACTAAGAGCTAAATCAGGAGAATAAGTTGGGTGGTCAAGCAACTCGTACTTTAATTCGTTGATTTTATCCATTGTTAAAACACTCTTGTGCACTGGTGCGTTGTCTTGATGAAAAATTGTTTTTTTGTGTTGTAAGCCAAGACGTTTTTCTCGAATTTTTACAAAAAGTTGCAATAGTACTCTGAATTTAGTGTCTTACCCTTTTGGCTTTTGTCAACACAACGGGACCTGACTGGACCCAAGTGGGCTGGCTTTATAATAGCTGGCAGCCTGTTAAACCTAAACCTACCCTTTTGCAGATAGTCAATTAATAAAATACCTTTAAAGACCCAAAAAACCGTTGTCATAACCTTATCAGCCTATTGAATTGTTTTTGCCTTTTCTTTGGGGCGCTTCCTGCAGCTTCAGTCCATTGTTTGGATTGTTCTTTTGTCTCTGGAGTATAGTGGTGGATTCACGTCTCATCAACAGTTATTTTGCCTCTATTTTATTTCGCTTAAAGCGATCCAAACAAGCTTGAGAAATGTTCATTCTTTTGCGTTTTTGGTCGACTGTTAACAAACGCGGCACCCATCTTGCAGAAAGCTTTTTCATCTGTAGTTCTTCATGCAAAATTAAATGGCCTCGATCATTTCAGATGTCCATGATAATTATTAGCTATTTCACGCTCTTTTATTCGTCAATCATTTAATACCATATCGTGTACTTTGACTACAATTTCTGTTGTTGTTGCTGTTATTGGACGTTCACTACGTGGTTCATCATCAATGCTTGTACAAACACGTTTAATTTCATCAACCCAATTTTTTACTGTTGCATATGAAGGAGCACTTTCATCTAACACATTCACCATATCATTATGAATCTATTGTTCCCATAAACCTTTTCTATGTAAATATTAAATGACACCACGCATTTCTAATTTTTCCATTGTAAAAAAATCGCGGATGTGTTGTTTGTGAATACCTGTATCTGTATGAAGGAGTTACCAGATCGGAACAAAATTTAACTTGTGTTCACAGCAGAGATGGAAGTTTGCAAAACACTTAACCTTTTTCTGTTTATACTGCGCTTTTTGTGCTAGGCTAAGAAGTTTCCGAACCACCCTCTTATTGAATAATAACATTAACAAAGCAAACTAACATTTAGATTTTTTTTCAAAGTACTCTAGAAACACAAAATAGGGATACTTTTTAATCGTATGTTATTATTTCTATTTCAAATAAATATTTTCATTCGGATTTAAAACAAAAACTAATTTTTAAAATTTTGTTTTTGTTTCAAATGTAGGAAGTAGCAGTCACTAACTTTTAAGTGTCAAATTCAATTCTCAATTAATCTCTAAATATCTACATATTTAAGAGAGGTTCTCAGTGTCTGTTTTATAATTAATCCTCTATTCAATTGGAAGTTTTATTATGTGTAACATCTCCAGCATGTAACGGCGTTTATAATTATTCTCAATGTTTAAAATTTTGGTTTAGTCAAAGTCTGGTAAGTGATGTAAATTCGCACAATGGGATGAAAATGCAGTTTTTTGTGATATATAATTGTACCTACATTTTTGATCAGATTTATGACCAGCAACTCTTGCTCTCAGTTTGTTCGTGGTCGTGCCTACATACCCTTTTTCACAGCTTCCCGTATTATTACCACCACAGGGTATTTTGTAACCTACATTTGCTGTGGCAAGTTTATCCATTTTAACTTTGGTTTTTCTAATTAATTTATTTAAAGTATTACTAGCTCTGTAGTGCGAGTGGTCTAGAATTTTTGAGTTTCCCAATCTCTTTGAAACCTCTGGTACATATTTTTTTTTTTTAACATTATTATTTTATTTATTGAATCTACATAAAAATTTAATGACAAAAAGTATTCAAATCTTAATACTAAAGCAAAATTGTGATTAAAGTCCAGCCAGTGCTGGACAAAAATTTATTTTTATGCGAATATTATTTCAGAATTCAGTCATCTGTTTAGAGCTCTAATGGTAGCCAAATTCAGATTTCACAAAAGTTACGTTCAGATCTGCGTGGATTCGTGAGTTTTTAACTTACCATGGCATGTCTGTAATTCTACGGAGTATTCTATTTTGACTTCTTTGAATTTTTTCAATGTTGGATGCCGCGGCTGTGCCCCATAATTGAATCCCATAGCACCATATTGGGTTTAGAATCGAGTTGTACAGCAAAAGTTTACAATCAAGCTTCAAGGTCGAATTTCCGTCTATTAGCCAGTTAATTTGCACTGCTTTCAATTTCATTTGCGTTACTTTTGCCTCTATGTGCGTCTTCCATGTTAGTCTACGGTCAAGCTGAATACCGAGGTATTTGACTTCACTGTGTTGAGGTATTACTTTATTGTTAATAGTAATGGGTGATCATGTTCCTAGATGCAGTGCGAATGTAACATGGGCACACTTTTGCTCATTAACCCTGATTTTCCAAAGCTTGAGCCATTTCTCTAGTTTGTCGATATGTTCCTGTAAGTTTATGGATGCTTGCTGGTGGTTACTATGTGTGCTAAGGAATGCTGTATCATCTGCAAATGTTGAAGTGTGAATGTTGGTGCTTGTCGGCATGTAAGATGCGTAGATCAAATATAAGATAGGCCCTAATATGCTGCCTTGGGGAACTCCAGCTTCAATAGGCTGGGCGGGGCTTATGAAATTGCCTTCTTTTATTATAAATTGGCGACAATATAAATAGTTTTTCAAAAGGTTATGTATGTTTGTAGGTAAGTTAAACTTTCTTTTATGCATTAAGCTCTGGTACATATGTGACAGATTTGTATATTTCTGGATTGGCTGTTTCCTTTTTCTCGGTTTTTTAGGCTGTTCCGTTTGTCTAATTAGATTGTCTATGATATGTGCTGGAAAATTGTTGTTATGGAGGGTTTCGTTAATTCTTATTTTATTCTTCCTATGGAAATCTTTGTCGCTAATTTTTAAAACTCTTTCTATGAAATTTTTGGCGGTGTTATACATAACTTTTTTTTGGAGCTTTAGACCCCAAACTGAAATTCTCGTTATCGTTCACAGTTTTCTCAAATGGAAAAAAAAACATCAAACAGGCATGTTCTGATAAACGTAAATTGCCTAAATTTTGCGTTTTCGATTTGAAAATACCAAATCGGTGTTCTGACAAACTTATAACGCCAGAAATCGCCATATAGATGTTCTGGAAAATGCATATCCCCAAAAGTTGGCGACTTCACCTCGCATGTTGTCATATTGAACTGATTGAGTTTTCTAAAACTGAACTTGCCAAAGGAAATAATAATTGTTCACAATTAAGATTTAATATGTTTTCATTTTATGTTATGTATGTAAAACACATGTAAAGTATATGTTGTGTCTTTTCTTAAAAAACTCTGAAGCGCCAGTAAAACGCGCGTTCGTAAGGAACCTAAAAGTAAATTAAGCGTTTTTCAGAACGATTTGCTGTTTCAGATCGCACGTTTCTCAGAACATGGATGATAGTCTTAATTGTTTTCTTAATTATATAAGTGTTTTATATAAGTGTTCATAAATTCCATTTTCAGACATTTTAAAAGTTGGTCCCCAAGTTGTTTTTCGTTTCTTGTCGCATAGGAGTAAGCTGCCAACGTGCTTGAAAAAAAACAGCCAATTCCTTAATCTAGGTTGGGCTTAGAAAAAACGACAAAATGCAATTAATCATCGAACTTGAACTCATATGTTAATTAAAATTGAGTTAAAAAACTCTGTTAGGTGTAAGGAAAGTATTTTTTTTTTAAATTTCGGTTAAAGTTAAAAGTGTTATAAAATACTTATTAAGTACAAAGCAAAAAAAAAAAAAAAAAATGCTAATAGCTCTTGCAAACGACAAGCACTTTGATACAGATCACTTAAAATAAATATAACAAAAATAACTTAATTGTAATTTACTTTTACTATTAACAAAATTTTTTCTTTTGTATAGAAAACATATCTTCATAATTACCAGCCAGCTTAAGGCCTTTTCTTTTGTAAGCATATTACACATTTTATTCTATATTTTGTTTGCCTTTTTCTTTTTCGTAGATTTTTATATAAAAACAAAAGACTTGAGGTCTTTTGGAAATTATAAAATTACATTTTGTAAAAAAGTTTATTTTTTTTAAGAATTTCGCCGTGAAAGCAGAAGTAATTCTAAAAATAATAATTTACGATATTAAAACAAAAAACCTTTAAAGGCAAAAATTGCCAACAAATTGCTTTAATTTTTATGCGTTCGGTGGTTGGCAGCATTTTCGCAAAGAAAGGTGATTAACAAGTTTGTTAACAACAATAGAGCTGAAGCTTGTCAGTAAAAGAATTAGCGATTAAAGGCCTCATTAGGTTTTACTTTCGGTTGCCGTTCTGCGACGTTAATTTCTATAGAAAATATTTTACAATTACTTTGTGTGCGAAAAGATTCAGCTGTTTTTTAAAGTAAAGCATAACCAGAAGAGAAGCGTTGGAATTAAGATCAAATATTTCATTAAAATTTTATCATATGGAAAAATATAAAAAATATAATTGTAAACATTAATTTATTGATGTTTTGTTAAAGCTTGTAGATTTTAAATTACTGCCTGGCTCACGATGTTGTTTTTTAAACGTTCATCGTAAGTTTTAAGATAAAAAAAAAAAAATTCAGATGCTGTTGATAAGCTTTATTTCTCTCTGATCTTGTATCATTTGCCTTGTCTACCTCCGATATATGCGTCAGTTGAATAATATTAAAAATAAGGGACTTATAATCAATCCTTATTTTTAATATAAAATATTAGCGAACGTTAACGAAACGACATCGTAAACTCAATTGTTTGAACTTTATAATTTTTTAATTAGATTTTTGGTTTTTTTTTTACATATGTATATTTTGTACATTTTTGCTTTCTTAAGAACTACTTTTTACAACACAAATTTGCTGTAACTTTTGATAAAAGAAGACAATAAAAATTATCAAACCTTATTCAACTGAGAGACCACTAGCTGTTGAGTAACGGCTAATGACGCATCATGAACGAATAATTTAACTACTCAGCCACCGAACCATTGAATTATATTCTGTATATATTCATCCCCCCGGAGGAACAAGCCTTGCCTTGGCGTATTCGCAACCATGACATTCTGTTTTCGGGTAACAAGGGGAACGAGTTCATCGTTTGTTGTAGCAAATGAAACTATAGGAAACCGCAAGACTTATGTTGTGTTGGGCTCCGGTATAAATTGGTAGAACAGGGGCCAGCATTGTCTCCGGGTGGTTTCACTTGCAGTTCAATCCGGGCTGATCATGGTTGAGGCGACTACATTAGCTGGCACATTCTGGCTGTAGTTTAAACCTATAACGATATATGATAATAGCTTGACGTGTGGCTTTTTTCGAGTACTAACAACCTTCCGAGGGTCTGTTGCCTTTACAACAGATACCTGTACTGTAAGGAACCAGTGATGATGGTTGACAGGTGAGTGGGTTGAAGGGCTGATGATCTTCGGCCTACCAACTCATTAAGCCTAGTCTTCCATTGATTGCTGGGAAATTGCATACTAGAGGTATTAGAAGGCCTGAACTCCTCAACAAGAAGTTGCTCATATGGCCACAAATATATAGCAAAAATTGCTATCCTGAATAATTCACATCATCAGGCCGTAATGCAGGTGCTGATGTAAATCATTTTACTACTGCCTATATTCATCTCATATTTAATCACACATACATTTTTTAATTGCCCGCATTGACTTTACAAACGGCGCATAACTTCAAGGTAGTATTCCTTATTGACCGCACGCCCTTGTGCCAAGAATTCATGACGCACAACGCCATTGTATTCGAAGAAAACAGTGAGCAAAACCTTCACATTTGACCGAACTTCACGTGCTTTTTTCGGTCTTGGCTCTTCTGTACGAATTGGGAAGATTGAGCTTTAGTTTCAATGCCATAGTCATACACCTATGATTCGTCACGAGTTATGGCCTTTTTAAAGAAATCTGGATTGTCGTTGATGATGTTCAACAGTTTCTGAGCGATGTCCATGCGACGTTGTTTTTGCTCAAAATTTAGTAAATTTAGTAAAACATCGAAGAACACACTAAACCACGACTAACCTTTTGATCTGTCAAAAACAAACTGACAATCCGAAATGACTGATATTGCCAACATATATAAAAGACATGTTTCATCAACAATAACATAAAAAAGCAGAATTCGAACATACGTAGCTCACGAAATTTGAAAATAACGGTTCGTTTTTGATCAGACCATGTATAAGTATATATGTATATGACACTATGTTTGTTACTTGAGCTTGAATGTATTCGAAAGAGAAATTTCTCTTGTTCAAATTGAATTATATATATTTTTGAGCTGAATGAATTAAACTTTTCAAAAAAAAATATCAATATATAATATATTAATATTTTATTTCTGTTAAGTAGTTGAATTTAAATCAATTTCAATTAAAAATTACTCTTAAAAAAATCAAATGTTCAAACTTTTATTTCAATGCAACTGCATTCGATATCTCACTCTCTACGGTATCACTGTTACAATGATAGAGGTGCGCTTGTGTGTGTGTATTTTGCACCGTAATCGCGCACGCCTTTTCAAGCTAAAATCATGCGTGATTCAAGAAAATCACAACAAAAATAAATTATTGTAAAAAATTAACTTTTGTTAAAATTGAAGAAAAAAACCACGTTTTGTTCTGTAACAATTTTTTAAAGAGAACATTTTTTGAAGAGAAGGGAAGAAATATTATGCAAACAAGATTTTTGCCAGTAGAATATCAAATACATCAAAATGCATATTCTAAAAATATATAAAAAACACGATTTGTTTTGCGACTTCTCATATATTAATAATTATAAGGCATTCAAAAAATAGGTTATACATATATAATATCTTCTCTATACAATCGCAAAACAAAATGCTGGCTATTTGTCGTTGTTTTTAAATACACTACATATGGTCACATACTTCGAAAGCGGCAATGAGACCAAAGTTATTATTGTAATACAAAAAAATTTAAATTTTCAAACAATAGAGTTTTTTATTCACTATTTTAGCTTCTAACATTGCTACCAATGAAAAATTATAAACAGCCTGTGTTCTATGTTTCCCAGCTATCTATATGTCGACATTTCATAGGAGCTGCCCAAAGTCTACTGATGATTATCATTTGATGATTTTGATGATTATCATCAGTAGACTTTGGTAGCTGGGAAACATAGAAAACAGGCTGTTTATATTTTTTTATTAATTTAAATGTCCTTAATTTATGTACTGCTCATAGAACACAGATGAGTGACTTGGTTAAAATTTTTTTATGGAAATCACTAAAAAAAATTAATAACTTTTGTACAAATTTTCTTGACGAGTTGCTCGTTTGTATTCTATGAACAGCATCTTAATCAAGTTAATAACAATTATTTCCACGAAGCTGAATAAGCATCCAGTTGCATTGCACAACCACATTTTTCAGTTTTGTAGTATATTTTTCTTATAAAAAGTATAAACAAAATTATATTTTTAACACGCTTACGTTAGTTTCATTTGTGTGGTTATTTGTTTGTATATAAGTTGCATTCATCGTTTAGCTTCCAGGGAAGTAGGAGGATTTTTGGGATTAATGAAGCAGATTTAGGGAATTTCCAAAAAAATTCGCAACTGCTTCGCTAACGGGATAGGAACCGGTTTTCATATCTGGTGTGCGTTTTGGCCGTGGAATGTAAATTTTTTTTATATTTTTATTTATTTAATCCAAGCCCTTAATTGGGTCAATTGATTACAAAGGAAGAAATTGGAACAATTATTCTATAAAAAAAGTTTAAATTATACAACTATATATATGTACTATTACCTACCGGTAATTCCATTTAGTGCGTAAATTGAAGTTACCATATTGTTTCCGGGGAAGTGGGGGATTTGGGTGATTCCTGAACCCAATAGTAGGAATTAAAGAAAAAACTACTAACGCATTGAATGGATAAATATTTGTTTATATGGATAATTTAAGAAGATGCTTAAACAATAGCGAATGAAAAATTTGAAATTTTATATCGAGGCATATTTTTTAGGTTTTTAATCTAGCTGAGTTCACAAACTCAGTTATATCGTGTAGCGATGTATTTGGAGAGACAATTTCAAACACAAAACTTCAAAGCAAAAACAACTTTCAAATATATTTTTGGTGAGTTTAATGTTTGTGCTTGAAATTGTCTCTTCAAATACATTGATACACGATCTGATTGAGTTTGTGAATTTAGCAGCTACCCGTATGTATATTTATTGATTGTAATTCTTGCCGAACTTTACAACAATAAATAAATCTTTGTTATGTGTAATAATTTGCTAATCGGTGAATAAGTTTAAGTTCTGTATTTCTTAAATTAAAATTTTTTTTTATTAGAACAGCAAATCGAATATTTGAACAATCAAGACGGTTATAAATGGTAAAGTTAGGTAATGGTTTTATTTCTAACGTCTTTTTCTGTAACCGAACTCTTTTTGCTTCACAAAAATAATATAACGATCAATTTACGCAGCTGCCATAATAAAATAAAACACAAACGAGATAAAATATACATTAAAATATAACTAAAAAAAAGTGTTTATTTATTTTTGCACCCTTAAATTTTTACGTTCTGGGAAATAAAAATAAATTTTAATATACAAAGTGTTTGTGTTTTAGATAACAAATTTTGTTTTTACTTTTTTTAAAGAATAATATAACAATTTGCTCACGAAAGCAATTGTTGAATAACGAGGCTGTAAAAATTTTAAGTGTCTGCCATTAACGCCTGATTTAAAATTTTCCATTCGAGAACATTAGACAGTTTGTAAACACGTGCCACTACAGAATGTAATAGCTTAGAACTTCTGTTCAGCCATTATTGTCGGAATACGCGTTAAATTTAATTTGTAAATTGCCATTTAAAATAGCTTTTGTATATATTTTAACAGGGATTTTAAAGTATTAATAACGCTAGATAGGAAGCAAACCAAAGGCTTTCAATGAAAAATAATCTTAAAATTTTTTGAATAGTTGTAAAAAAATATATATAGAAAACCTCCTTCCGAATACACATCACAAGCAATCAAATTACCAAGTAAATTTGTATGAAGAGAATTCAATAATTTTAGTAATTTGTATATAAATTTTGTGTACATCACATGAAGAACAAGTCACATAGAATCTGTTGATTTCATGCACAGTCATTTCTAACTAAAATTGAGATAATGACGGAGGAAGTTGACGTAACAAATACTTCGCTGGTGGATATTTGGCAAATCTAAGCACACACAAAGCTAACAATTCAAAAAATCTTATTACATCTTTGCAAGTACTCAACATTCATCCAAATTTCTCTGAAAGAAATGGTGCCACTCAATCCATTACTTTGGTGAAATTATGGTGGTGGCTCTAGATGACTCCAAAGCGTTTGACAGAGTGTGACATGGTGCACTACTGGCAAAACTTACTGCATTTGGTGCCGGCGATGATTTTTCTCGCTTTTTATGGAGTTTTCTCAAAGACCGCATTATACGAGTTGTTATAGATGGGGTCTCATCAAACGAGTTTAAGATTAATTCGAGGTTACGGCTAGGCGGCGCTCTCTCTCCTACCCTATTTCTTATATTTCTCAACGACCTCCTCTATCAAACTTCCTACCCTAACCACTCTCTCGTGCATGATAGCAGCATTTGCCACTCGTACTCTTTTAGTAATAGGATCGTTGCCAAGAGGTAAAATATGAATTCACTGAATAGTGATCTTTTATTAATCTCCAAATGGGGTCGTAAAAACAGAGTCCCCTTTAACGCTCGTAAGACCCAATGTTGCTTACTAATACACGAACAAACGAAGGCAAATGCTGCTTCATCTGTGCTCTGTGTGTAGCTGGTATAAATTTTGAGGAATGGGATGCTCTTGATGTTCTTGGAATGAAGATACAATGTGATGTTCGCTGCAATGAACACATTTTTCATGTCTCTAAAGAAGCATTCAAGTGTCTCGATTTTTTGAAACGGTGTAAGATGTACTTGACTCCATTTCACCTCCTTACTATTTATACCACCCACATCCGAACGAAAATGGAATACAACTCTTTGTTTTTAGGCCGATGCCTTAAAGTTTATATTGGGGTAACTCGACCGTGTGCAGGAGAGAGCAAAGAAGGTCATCAGTGGCAGTAGAGTATTCAACTCTATTGACTCACTGGAGCATCGACGCAGTGTGGGTTACACTACTATGTTCTATCATTAGTATAATGGATTTCGCTCTTACGAGATTACGGATCTTGTTCCCGAAACTGGCACTTTTTACGTAGCACGCGTTTATCGTCCAGAGCTCATCCATTTGTGGTCGATTGCCCGCGAAATCGTAATAAACATTACAGAGAGAATTCGTTTTTCAGGCGTACGCTTCACCTATAAAATAAGTTGACTGCAAACGTGTTTCCTGTCTGTTATAACGTTGGAAAATTCAAGTGAAATGTTTACAAGCACGATTCTCTTTTGCTCCCTCCTCACAATCCACTTTCCTAGTTCTGGTACAATGCACTGCATATGTAGGGGTCATTCTCTACAATGTAAACAAAAATATTCAAGTTTGAAATTTGCATTGGTGGAGTCGCACAGAGTGTGAAAAAGCTTATAATAAACATTTATTTTAATTTTGTTAACAATTAAAAAATCTACGGATAACATGGCTTATATGTGACTCGGTCTTTCCTCCCTGGAGGCAGGTTTTGGGTATGCCTAACCAGTGTACTCTGCTCTCTTTGGCACGGAGGGGTAGCAGTACCTTGTTTGTTGTAGCAATTAAAACTCCAACATGCTACATGACTCATGTTGTGTTGGACTTTCGAAGCCCTCATAATTGGCAAAACGGTGTTCGCTGATCCTCCAGGTAATTCTGTTTGATCGTTCTGATACTGGTTCAATTGTCTATATCTTGCTTGAAACGTTCAGACTGTAGGTTTTCGGGGGCTGACAAGCGGCTGTTATCTTGCAACAGAGTTCTATAATTAAGGAACCAGCAGTGATGGTCAGACGGCTGAGTTAGATAAGTGCTGAGGCTTTTAATGGGCTTCGACCTACCAACTCATTAAGCTTTGTTTTTCTTTTTAAGAAATTGCATACAGGAGGGATTAGAAAGCCCAAAATCTTCAGCATATGGTTACAGACTTATGGCAAAAAGTTTCAACCTGTGTGAGCCTTGCTAGTCACACGAGCCTTGCTAGTCACACAATTCACTCTGGTGAATTGTGAATAGTTCAATTGTAAGGTATGACTGACACAACAGGTGCTAATGTAAATCAATTTACCATCTGTTTAACAATAATATCTGTAGCTAGAAAAACATTAAAGGCTGAAATTTGAGAGCAATAGTTTCGAGCTAACAACTTGGTTGCTTTGAATGCCTTGACTGCCATAACTACCATGACTGCTTGAGGACTTACTTACTGGAGTTGAAGAAAGCAGTCCCTCAGCAGAGGAGTTTTCAAGCAATTACCTCATGCTGGTTTTCAAGCGGTAATAATCAGCCATGTGCTGTTATCTTGCAACATATACCTGTAGTGTAAGGAACCAGTAACGATAGTTAGGCGGTTGAGTTGGATAAGGACTCGCATTCTTAATGGGCTTCGACCTACTAATTCATTAAGCCTTGTTTACCAAAAGTTATAAAGATTGGCTAACTAGGTGGTAGTCTACAGGAAACATTAGAAGGCTTCAGCTCTTCTGCAAAGGGATTGTTGATATACGAACAGTCTTATGGCAAAAGTTGCGACCTATGTGTGCCTTGCCAGCCACTTGGAGGCGCTGGTAAATCGCAAGTCATTCACCCCATGAAGTTGGCCAATCTCCAGATAAGGCCATCCAGGTAGGTACCGATGTAAATCAAGGCATATTATAAGTCTGCCTTACAATCAAAACTTTCCTTAGCAGCTTTAAATTACTCGCATAATGCAGTGTGTTATTTGTTTGGCTTGAGGTCCTTTTTCTCCTTGCTCATAACAATTTTGAGTACAGTATTTTTTTTTTTTAGCTTTTATTAAAATTAAAATTGTTTAACCTTTAACAAGTTACATAAAAATGAACATTAACATAGTAAATTTTCACAGTAACTAAAATTTCAACTTAATATTTGATGGGGAAAGTAACATAATTTAATATATATATAATAATAATTTCATTTAAGAATTGCCTGCAAAAATGGGGGAAAAAGTTTTAAAATATTATTAATTGCCCACCCAGTAATAAGTTCATTCATTTTTCATGAAGAAGTTTTTAAATGCCCACAAATTTTAATATGCCGAAAAGCAATCAAACACCATCAGAAAAAAATGAAACCTAAAATAAAAAATAAACAAAATAAACCATTTTTCGTGGCTTCGGTCTCTTCATGTTAAGTCTTTAATGCCACAAAAAACGTTTATTTAACAAATGTGAAAAAGAAATCCAAGGTTTGTTTGTGTTTTGCTGAAATCGTCCTTGTTATTATTTATTTCATTTTGTTTACTGTAACGTATTTTGTATGGTCGTGCGACCACGTAGGCGTATGATGGATAATTCTAAACGAATATTTTCACACTCATACTTGTGTACCGTGGTTGAGAGGAAGAATTATAGTTATCATAAAACACAAACCACGTCATATGTATTTGGTTTTTTCTCGTATTTTTGTTGCTGGCAAAAGCAATTAATTTTATTTATCCTTCAAGAAATTCGTACTGAAATCTTTATATATTTTTGGGGGAAATTCCTAATTTGTGTTAATGATTCTTAGAAACTCATCCGCACAGAAAAATAAATAAGAAGCAAAGTTATGGTTGGTTGACAAATTCCTTCTAGTCTTCTTATACGCCACCTACAAATTAAGCAGTCCTGTATGCAAAAACGTTTATTTTTATGACTGTTAAGTAGAACCCTATTAGTCCTGGACTAGGTAGATTTTGCCCACTTGGGTCCTTTTGGTCCCGTTGTGTTGCCTGAGGGAGAAGTGCAGCCCACGAGACTTACACTTCCCCCGACGGTTCAGATTCAAACCAACCCGAAAGCCGGATAAAGGAATCCAGTCCGTTCACTCGGCACTCCGATATATCTGCTAACCCGTGCAGCATCGGTCCGCCTAGATACAGTGCTCTCATAGAACAGAGAGCCGGGCATCGACAGAGGAAATGCTTAACACTTTCCTCCTCGTCCTCATCCCCGCAACTTCTGCAGAAATCATTAAATGGAAGATTTAACCTCCTAGCATGCGTCCCTATGAGACAATGTCCTGTCGGAACTGCCACCAAGGTACGCAGCCTTTGACGGGGAAAACCCTTTAGGCTCGCAGCTCCGCCTTTCGCCAGCTCATCCATACAGGATTCAAAGTACGCAAAATTCCAAACAAATAAACTGCATTCATTCTTGGTATTTCGTTTCTTATTGTTAGTTATTGTTATTTGATTATTGTTTACAAGCACATGTCACTGACATTTGTAGAATTATATTTGTAGATTTTAGTCTAGAACTATGACACCCTAGAAATATCATGATGATTGTAGAAGATGTTAAAAAAGCAACGAGTTTAATTATAAATTTTCTACCAGACAGTCATAAGTCATAAAAGTAAGCAAGTCTAGTGCTTTAGTGCACAATGGTTTTAAGTGTAAATAAAGTTGTGAACTATTTAAGTACTATGTCACTAACAACTGTGAATGTGATTATTTAATTTGCCGTAAAAGCGTTTTTAGAGGCAAAAATGTAACAATTAATATATTCATTTATTTAATTATGTTATTTTATTATACTAATTAGAAAATTTTTTTATTAAAAAATTTTCTATTTAGTATAAGTAAATAAAATGAAGTATTTTTCTATATCCTTGGATGCTGTATATTTTTATTAAAGCTAATTAAACACTTAAAGAAATAATTCTGTTCAATGAAATTTTTAAATTGTATTCAATCTTCCAGTTCATTGACAATGAGCACTTACCAATTTTGATATTACATTTTATTTGTAAACATTTTCCATTTATTTCTTCACAACAAACTCAGTCTGTAGTGAATGACATCAACACGCAGACGTCAGCAAAATGTGAAGGTATTTTTTCTATCAACTGCAATAAATTTATGTTTTTCTTTTGCCTGAAAAATAATATTCATCATATTAAACAATCATTCAATGCGCATTTCAGTTTGTTGAGCTTTACTTCTTTTTATTATTATTTTTTTCTTTCTCTTTTTTAGTTTTTGTTTTGATATCTTCAAAAGTAATAAAACAAATTGTGATGCAATGAAGTAGAAAAAATATATATAAATGTGATAACCTCAATTTTTTTTTACGAATGTCTTTTAAAGATGTATTGTACAGATAAAACAATGAATAAAATTTTGTGTCAAAATGAGAAAAGGAAAAGTTGCCGGGAAAGAAATTTTGTATGATAAACAGACATGACAACTAACATTAAGTGCTTGTACGAAGTACAATTAAACTAAATTTTTTTCTCAAAATCAAATTAAAATTATTTGAAACAAAAGTAATAAATTTTTGTTAATGGCCTTTCATTAGTCTTTAAGAATTTAAGATCTTTAAGATTTGCTGTTAATATTTCAACGTTCTCTTTGTGTACAAATACTTGTTCTGTGAAAATGCTTATAACGAATCAATATATTTTTTTATATCAATAAAATTTACGACTTGATTTTATGATATCTTAAATTTGAAGTTCCTTGAGAAGTGAGATAAACTAGCAACGCTTGCTTGAGCATGCTGCTTTAGGATCTTATAGAATTAATTTTATTGAATTTTGATGTGAAATAATCTTGGACAACATATGGCTTAACTATCAAATACGGTTTGTGTCAATAATAAGAAATTTTTTTTTGGAATCATCATTATAGTACATCACATACCTTATGTAATAAATAAAGTAAACATTTTAGCGCGTATTCTGAACCCTTTTATAAATCGTAAATCAAAGCTTAACATAAATAGTAAAAAACTTTATTTTATACGGTCCCCGTCTGGTCCACTAGTGCAAATTATTATATAAAGAAATTACAAGTAGCTCAAAACAAGCTTTTAAAACTTATATATAATCTACCCTGGCGGTTTTCCGTCGTCTGCATGAAATTGCAGGCCTAGAGCCAGTACCAGAAAAAATTCAGAGGTTAACACAAAATGTTAATATCAGATGTCAAATTTCTGATTTTTATCATATTAATGAGTTATACTCATCCTAGGCTTTTATTCCAGTCGTAGTTAGTTATAAATGAAAATCAAATAGGTTTTTGTCAATTTTCTCCTCCAAAAATAATAGCTCCATTCACAATCTTGTGCATTTGTGATTTCAAATTACTGCAATTGCAAATTGCATTTATGATTGCACTACTTTTTGCAAACACGAAATTCACAGCTGATTGATAATTAGAGTAGAAAGTAATTTACTAAAATTTTAGTCAAAAATAAATATGCAAAAAAAAAAAGCTTTAAGTAGTAGTTAGTGGACTTTTTAATTGAAAAAGCCATTTTAAGTTAGATAAAGTCATCGATTGATGTTATTTAAATGCGGGATGAGCGACGGCAACTAAGCGATAATTAAGAACTAATTGGCTTGGATCGCAGATTGTCAGCTGACGATTTGCAATTAACTTGTGCATAAGCAGATCAAATAAAAACTTGCTAAGTTAGCTTATGAATTTGTTTTTTGGAAGCTTTTACTAAAACTTGCAAATAATAAAATAATAAATGTGCAAATGACAAAATATATGGATTAGTATTAAAAATATATCCTACAAAGTCCTGGAAAATTTTTGCACGTGGCTTAACGCAAAAAAATATTTTTAGAAAAATTAAAAAAAATCAGGAAAAATAGTAGTTATTCGAATCCCACTGCCAAACGGATCTTAAAAGATGTGGAAAGAATCAAAATTAAATACAAAAAAAATTTAAGAAAATCGAAGAGTACAAACAGTGAGAAAAATGTATTTAAAGTATTAAATCCCAAAAATCGCATCCAAGCCCATTGTGCACAATTTTTATCTATATTTTATTAGATAGTAGACAGAAAAGGAAAAACAATGCAAAAAAATTATTCTGTTTGGACTAATATTGAAAAAGTTATGAGTAGTTACTCGGGCACGGTTTTCTCATAATTTTGCTTTTTCAAAACGCGGTATCTCTGAAACCATAAGCCAAAAAAATCTGCTGAAATGTGCTGTTTAATAGGGACATCAATACAATAAAAAATAAAGCAAATCAAAAAAAATGTTTCTCGGAACTGTCCGATTTGACTTGGATTGCCCCATATGTATGTATATATAATATTGTTAATACTTACTAAGACTTAAGCTGAAAAAGAAATAACCTTGAACACTTAAATATGCAACAATTAAATTTTACTCTAAATGTATATATTATGGATAAATAAATTAAAAAATTGAATATTGAGTATTATTCATATAATTCAGTATTCGATTGACGCCACCCTTTAAACATACATTTTCTTCAAACACTATTATAATACCGAATGTTATGCCTCAGTAGAATATTTTGTGGGAAAGTCTGATATCCTACCTTCATTTGAGGAAAACGTCTGCAGAAAGTTATCGGGTGTCGCGGTAAAAATGCACCAAAGTAAAAAACTTGCAAACAGTGATTTGAACGATACCAAAATGGTGATTACGGCACAGAAGACAAGGAAAGTCCTGGTCAGCTAAATCATTTTGAAGATAAGGAGCTAAAGGTATTACTTGGCGAGGATTATTGTCAAACGCAAAAAGAACTTGGGAGTTACACAACAAGCAATTTCCCTAAGTATAAATGCATTCTAAAGCAAAAACATTGGGTCCCGTTTTAACTAAAACCGAAAGACGTTCAAAGCTGATTTCGCATATCGAAAATTATGAAAAAATAGTGCCAAAGGGACTATCCTGATAAGTACCTCATATAACTTCAATCTGATTTCATATAACATTGTTAACACGAACGCTCTCTGCTTTCACCCAGTTAAACATAATCTCAGTCATATTATTGTTTGGGCAGTAAGTTTCACAAGCTGAAGTTTCAGTAATAGTAGATAATTAGCAATGATTATTGACTATAAGGGTAAAGCCCGAGGTAAGTTCCGAAAGCTGAAGTTTCAGTAACAGAAGATAATGAGTAATGATTATTGATTATACGGGTAGAGACCACAAGGTTAGTGCTATCGTGTGGCTCTTTATAAAACGATATTGTAGGTTCGACAAAAAAACCGAAATTTAGTGAATTAAATTATCCGTAATATATTACGCAAAAAATTTCGCGATAGCACTAAGGTTTGTAATACGCCTGTATTTAAATACAGGGTGCCTGCTCAATTTTGCTACACTAAGAAATTCAAACAACTTTTTGTAAAGTTTATGTATTTTTCATTTGAAAAATAATACGTTTTTATGAAAGTAATTCATTAAGTTTTGAAAATAAATGAATTCAAGTGGCCTTCACCCTCGTACGACCCACCCACTCATGTACGACATCTTATCAAGAAGCTATTCATTACTGCCTGTAATGTTGCAGCGGGAACTGTCTCAATTACCGTTCGAATGGATGAGTTTTTTTCGTAAACATCTTGTTTACAATAACTCCACGAAAAAGTCAGGTACAATGAGATCAGGAGACCTGTAGTGCAATTCACTAACTTGTTTTAACGCTAATAAAATTCGTTTAGAGAAATTAACACTAGCGTTGGTGTTTTCCCGATTATATAACAGTTTTTAACACTATTTGTCTTCGTTTTAAATCAGCTGTTTTTATAGCCCGACTGATTAGCGTTAACTAAACACCAATTATTATTGTGGTGTTTATCTTAACAACAATGTCGTTAAAATTTCTACTAGAATAACTTCACTGCATTTGTCTTACGACTTGTCGGAAGACTCCAACAGTCGGTCAGCGTGTTCTCTGTGAGAACTTATCTTATTTATCAAAAAATATTTTATATAATAAACACATAAATAGTTTTACTTACCCTAAACATGGAATTATTTGCAAAGTTGTTTGTTTTTTTTCTGTTCCTCTTTGTGGTTTTCTTTATTTTTAACAAAGCTGCCACATTATTTCAAATTTTTTTAACATACAACCGGAGGTGTTAAGAATAAGTTAGTGAATCACATAAGCGTTAGTGCAAACCACAACAGCTCGCGTTAAGTTATGTTCTTTTAAAATCGTTAAAAGTTAGTGAATTGCACTACTGGGAGGCCAACGGAATGTAGAGTTTATTGAACTCAGTTTATTGGAAAATTTTTGCCTCAATTCTGTCATAACAGGCGTGGTTATGTGACAAGTTTCCCACTTGAAACAGTGTTGAAAGGGATTCTCTTTCGGTCTCGTTTGACCATAACAGTAATACCGTTTTCTTCAAAAAAGTAAGGCCCGGCAATGAACCATTAAAAAACTGCACACCACACTGTGATATGAAGTGGATGTAATTGCATCTGATGGAGTATCTGTGGGTTATAATTACTCCATATTCGACAATTTTGTTTATTAACATCGCCGTTTAAATCAAAATGTGCCTCGTCAGATATAAAAGTGAAGTTCAAGACGTTTTGAACAATTGACACTATTTAAATGATCTTACAAAATTCCAAGCGAATCGCGAAGTTTTTAGGATTCAGTTTGTTTGTTAATTGAATCTTATATGGAAATAAGTTTAAATCTTGGTGCAAAATTATCTGCAATGACTGTCTGCTGACACCCATTTGAGCAGATAAGCTTCTTGTCAAAACTCTAGGATTGGATTGTATGGCAGCAGCTACAGCAGGGATAGCTGCGAGGGATCTCGATGATAAGGCCTTTTTGCGGTTGTGCCATGCTTATCAAAATTCTTTACGAGCCTTAGTATACTCCATCTGCTAGGAGGAGTACCGCCAAACGTGCGCCTATATTCTCTTTGAACGAAAACAACGGGCTCTAAAGCGTAAAAGCGTTGCACTATCCAAATTCTGGTTTCATTGTCCCAATTCTACATTTTAGGTAAATTTAAAGATCTATCTATAAAATACCAGAAAAATGGAACAGATTAGTCACATAGCACAAAAAGTTGTTACGTTTTTTTTTTTTTTTGTAGCTGCTTTCATATTTTTTATTATTTCCATATTTTGAACTTACTCCCCTCAGATTTAATAAATGGAATATTATACGAATCCTTCTAGACAGCAGCGAAATAATCGTCAGAGTATTAGTGTGGTATTTTAAAATGTAACTAGGTACGCCATCATCAGTTCCATTATTGTACGAAAGTTTCACATTTTTTATAGCTGACAAAATGTGTGATGTTGAGGCTTGCAAGACAACAAAATCTTTATAGACTCTTGAAAATTAGACCTTTAAGAGCCATTATTACAAACCATTGATAAAGTTCTTGATAGTTAACCTTAACATTAGTTAACGTGAACGATAAAAACGTCATTAATTTTCTCCATTTTAACAATGAAGTTACAATATTTTCAGCAGAAAATATGGCAGCACCAAATGCTTAAAGTAGAAATTGGTTTTTGATACCAATCCAGTAATAACCTATTTTTATTCCTTATAACTATTGTATCCAAATAAGGAAGTGAAGAATTTGATTCCTTCTCAATAGCGAATTTAATATTTTGATCATATGAGTTTAATATTGATAACAATAAATCTATCTTATTTTCATCTATTATACAAAACAAATCATCAACATATTTTATGATAATTCTTGGCTTAACATTAAATTTTTCTAAGCATACATCCAATAACTTCTACATTATAATGTCCGCTACAATTGGGGAAGCTGGTGATCCCATAGGAAGTCCTTTCTTCTGTGCATATATCTTATCACCATATTGAAAATATCTGTTATCAATTATACAAAACTTTATGATACGCAAAAATAAGTCTTTATTAATAACAGTGAATTCAGAAATTCTTTCCCAACTTTCTTCTATAATTCGAATCACTAATTCAACTGGAATACTGGGAAATAATGAAACAACATCAAATGAAATTAGTTTTTCATTATCTTGAATTGTCAAATCTTTAACTTTTTCTTTAAATTGTACTGCATTATTAACATTATATTTTGAATTCGCAGTTATATTTTTAAGAATATTAATTATGTATCTACAAAGACCACATGAAGAAGAATTTATCGATGAACAAATTGGTCTTAATGGGAAATCCTCCTTATGAATTTTAGGTAATGCATATAATTTCGGAGCTACAAATACATTTGTCTTCAATCTCTTTTTCTCTATAGGTGTTATTACACCTAATCTGAAAAGTTCATCAACAAAAGTATTATTCAATTTCTCTAATCTACTTGTTGGATCTTTATTCAATAATTGATACGTTGCAGTATCACCAACAATATCATCAATTCTTGACAAATAATCTGTCTTATTGATTGCTACAGTTTTATTACCTTTGTCTGCTTTTAAGATCATAATTTGCCTATTATTTTTCAAAAAATCTCTGCTATGTTTTATTTTATTTAAAATAAATCTATCTCTATTATTTACTCTTATTATATCCATATGATTATCTACAACTGTAACAAATTGAGATCTAGCAATTTCCTGTTGTTCATTGTTTTGTAACCGCTTCTATCTCCATGATTGGAAACTTTTTCCTATCAATTGGTAGTGCATGTTTTTGACCTAATGACAAAATCCATTGCACATCTTCAGGCATATCTACACTACTTTTGTTAACAAACCATTTTTTATTAAATTTAATTCCTAATTCCTTCCTTTGCAATTCAACAAGACATTCAAACTTATTCCTATGTACCTGTTTTTGTTTGCTTATCAATCTACCAGCGAGTCTGTCCTCATACTTTAAAAAATTTTTCATTTCTTGATTGTTAATAAATCTGCTTAAATTTTATTTAATATACTCCAACTCATCTTGAATATTCCTCAAAAAATAATGCTTCTGTTTAATTGTAAAATTAAGAATCCTATTTTGCAGTTCTTGAATATATCTCCCAATAGGTTTCACAATTGATGGTATTGAATTCTCATGAAAAATATTGAAAATATTTTTAGTGGAGTTCTTAATAAATTTTGGAATTATACCTGCATTTCTGCAACGGATAAGAAAAGTAATCGTTGCTTTGCATCTAATTATTTTATCCCTCACCGTTTCAAACCTATTAATCAGCTTCCTATTTCCCTCATGTCTCTTTAAATGTTGATAATTCATGTTGGTGCTCTGCTGTTTCTTTAAATTCGTATCTGGATCCTAGTTGTTCGACCTTTTTTTAAATATAATTGTTGTTTACTTGAGCTTGAGGTCACTTGTTTCAAAATTATTCGTTTTATTGTTTCGATATTTCGACACCCCTTTGTGTGTCTTCTTCAGGAAAATTTCTAAATTTTTGTTTACAAAATTTTTATAAAATTGAAAACAAATTGATGTAACAAAAAACATATTATACATAGAGAAAAAATTTTTTTTAAACAGTAGTAACATTAACATTATTCATAGTATATATTTTTTTATATTTTTTTTTATAAAAAGAAAGAAATGAAAAATTTTTAAATAACCTAGTGGCGTTTTCTTTTCTAGAAAAAGTGTTACATTTTCAATATTGTTTTGGCAAAAAAATACAGAAGTATAAAGTTTTCTCAACTTTTTTTTATATATTTATAGTTATTGCGACATCTTCTTTTCATCTCAATAAAACTTAAATTTAAAAACTTGTATTTTAAGAAAAATAGTGCAGCATAAAGGCAAAACTTTTTCAGAAAAGAAAACGGCATAAAATAAAAACCTATTTGTACGTTTTTAACTCTTAATATATAAATTTTACTATATTTGTTGCTACAACTAATTAAAATATTATTTATTATTACATACATCTACGATGAAATTCATTCACAGCTAACTCCAACAACCGATTTTGGTTAAAAAAACACGACACAATCATTATACGCTCTTGCGAAGTATAGCGCTCCATTTTTTCTCTGTTTGTATTCTGCCTTTCTGTTTGTTGACAAATATCATGTACTCGTATGATTGACGTAAAATACAACTTGCAAAAGCTATTGCATCGCATGACAATTTGATTAATTTCCAAGATGCTTAAAAATTGCCTATAACATAAATCTCCTATTTGTGCTTCTAGCAAGTTTTGAAAAAATCTAATTTTTCATTTCCAGATCCTTAACTTGACAAAAAAAATTTTTTCATTAAATATTTTGTTTTCAGTTGATTAAAAAAAATTTGCTTTTCTACTTGCAAAAATGTTATTTTTATGAGATTTTTTTTTTTTGTATTTAAATGAATGCCTATAAAACGTGAATTTATATACAATTTCTATAGAACAGAAACATGTATTTCTTGATTAAAAAACACAAATTAACATCCCTTGAGAGATTCATTTATATTAAGTGAAAATTTATTTTGATTTTTTCTGCCTTTGTTTGCATAATAACAAAGGCTCAAGGATAAAGCTGTTTCACAAAGAAGTAATAATAATAACACTAAGAAAGCCATGCGACAATTTTTACATGAATTTTAATACATATGAGTACATGACAAGGAATTTTTCTTTTATTGGAAATAAACCCAATATTAACGGATTAACTGGCACAAATAAATATTTGACATGGGTGTAGAAATCATTTTATGTACAATGTTGGCAAAGAATTCTTCGTATAAATATTTACTACATGGCAGATCTTTGAAGTTAAGATAGAAAACCTACGCAGAGCAAAAAGAAATATGAATACATAATGTTTATAAATGTTTGCAAAACGTTTTAGAAATTCCTAAAATAATTAGGTAATGTTGCTGTATCATTCCAAGGCTCACCGAAATTTGAAATGTCAGCTAACATATGACAACAGTAAATAGGTTCTGCGTCAAATAAGCGGGAAGAGAACGTTTGTAAATATATATATGTATATACATACAACATTCTATTGAACTTATAATTTCGTTATTCTTTATAGGCAGCTGCACGCTGAAATTACGTGACACCATTTTTACCCTTTTTTTTCATCGAGACCAACGACCAAGAAAGTTGATATTAATATTGTGAATTTTTTTGCAAGTAGCAAGATAAACCCAACTAACCCATAAGCATCTAATGGGTGATTTTATAAGAACTATCGGAAATTAAAAAAAAAAAAACATAAAATTCAGAAAAATGCATGAAATATTTATTTGGATCGATAGTTGGGTCGATATAATTTAATGTTTGAAGATTATTTCATGCAAATGTTGGCCGCGGCTGCGCTTCAAATGGTCCATCCGCTTAGTCCAATTTTGGCAGTCCAACATTTCGGCCGGTATCTCACGAATAATGTTGGCAATGTTGGCTTCCAGTGCGTCAATCGAAGCGGGCTTGTCGCTATAGACATTAGCCTTAACATAGCCCCACAAAAAGTAGTCTAGAGGCGTTAAATCGCACGATCTGGGCGGCTGGTCCCAAACGTGAAATAAACTGTTCACCGAACTCGCCTCTCAATTGGTCCATTGTTTCGCGTGCTGTGTGGCATGTGGCACCGTCTTGTTGAAACCACATGTCATGCAAGTCAAGCTCTTCCATTTTGGGCAAAAAAAAGTTTGTTATCATCGCACGGTAGCGCTCACCATTCACAGTAACGTTGTGATTCGCATCATCTTTGAAGAAATACGGCCCAATGATGCCGCCAGCCCATAATCCGCACCAAACGGTTGTTTTTTGTGGATGCATTGGTAGCTCTTGCAATGCTTCTGGCTGCTCTTCACTCCAAATACGGCAGTTTTGCTTGCTCACGTATCCATTCAACCAGAAATGAGCCTCGTCGCTGAACACAGTTCTTCGATAAAAAAGTGGATCTTCATCTAACTTTTCAAGAGCTCATTCACCAAAAATTTGACGTTGTGGTAGGTCGTTTGGCTTCAATTCTTGCACCAGCTGTATCTTATCATCCTTCCGCAAAATTTTCCACGTAGTGGAGTAACAGAGGCCCAATTGCTGCGAACGGCGCCTAATCGATAATTCACGGTCATCACCAACACTGGCCGATACAGCTGCGATATTTTCTTCAGTTCGCACTCTACGTAAGCGTGTTGGTGGTTTAATGTCCAACAATGTAAATTTGGTGCGAAAGTTTTTTACAATAGCCCGAATAGAAGCCTCAGTAGGTCGATTAAACTGACCATAAAATGGAAGAAGCGCGCGATGAACTTTCTTAACAGAGCACGCATTTTGGTAATAAAATTCAATGATTTGCAAGCGTTGTTCGTTTGTAAGACGATTCATGATTAAATTATAGACTAAACTGAAGATATTTGACAGTGACACAAGATACAAAACGTGCGTGAGCTGTCAAAACTAGTGTTGCCAAAAAGATAACAGCAAAAAAATCACTCGTTATTAGCAGGTTGGTAAGTAGGATGAACAATTCTCAGCATGAAAAGTCCCTAAAATTAAAGCGATAAATTGTTAATTCAGTTTTTATTCTTTTACATATTGCAAAAGAAAAACAGAAATTTAAAAAAAACTTGAATAAAAAAGGAATTCATAGTCGTAAGAATATGACTTTACTGAATGGATGAAATTAATAAATAAAGAAAACAATAAGTAAATTCAATTGAATATACTAGTATATTCATATATACGACTGTGTAGTTATATACTCACACATGCAAACAAAAAATTTTATTTTAAAACTAAAAAAAACGATTCAAACAATTGAGTTTATTCACTTTATTATATCCTTCACAAAAATGTTAAGTTTGTGATTCCGTTTATAAGTTCTACAGTTCAATTTTATCCTAATATTATTTGATCTTCTTTTATGTAAATTATTAAAATTTTTGCAGCTTAAGATCTTTTGTTGTTTTTTTATAAAAAATAACGTATTTTTTATTTGTTTCGATATTTCGCTAACAGTTTGTTAGCATCGTCAGGAAAATTTTCCTGACGATGCTAACAAACTGTTAGCGAAATATCGAAACAAATAAAAAATACGTTACTTTTTTATAAAAAAACAACAAAAGATCTTAAGCTGCAAAAATTTTAATAATTTAGTTCTACAGTTCTTTTGCGACCCTATAAAGTATATATATATTCTGAATCAGAATTAATGGAAAAGTCAATTAAGCGATGTCTCTCTCACTTTTTCTCTTCTTCTCTTACACTATTGAAATTCAGTAATATCGGTTCACGTATAGCTGAGATACATATATTCAAAACTCCGAAAAAAGCCATGAATTTTTGAATTTTGGTATGAACATTTTTGAAAAAAGAGTTGTTTGTTTTGCTTCAAACTTTGCACGTCACCAAACATGGTGACTGGAAAGCAAAAAAATTTTTCCAGATATCGGTCCATATATACCCGAGATATAGCTTAAGCCGGGGTTTTCATGAAAATGTCGCTTAAACGAACTTAAACAACTTTTTTGTGCCCAAAAGCAGTTCTGGTAACGAAATAAGGTTATATAAATATGGAAAACGGAGTGAATTATTCACGATTCAGCAGCGCCTTAGTGTGGCTGATTAAGCTCACACAGGTAGCAATTTTTGCCATATGTTTGCAGCCGTATGAGCAACTTCTTCTGGAGGAGTTCAGGCCTTCTAATCCCTCCTGTATGCGATTTTCCAGCAATCAGTGGAAGACAAAGCTTAATGAGTTCGTAGGCCGAAGCTCACTCAGGGCATCAGCCACTAAACTAACTCACCCATCAACCATCACCACTGGTTCCTTATGGTGCAGGTATCTGTTGTAAAGGCAAGAAATCCTCGGGAGTTTGTTAGTCCCCGAAAAAAGTCACGTCAAGCCATTATCAAGGTATATCAGCAAATTGGAACTTCACCCAAACCCTCTTGCACGAAACATACTTAATTTTAGTGGTCACACTCGGTTGAGAAGAAGGGATACCGTTGCCACTATTGGAGCGTTAAGTAGGTGATTTTACCGATATAGCTCCCGCATAATAAAACTTTTTGTCTAGCATTGGCTGGACTTAGTTAATTTATTATATTTAGTAATAATATTTGAATACTTATTGTTAGTGCACATTGTGAAGATTCAATAAATAAATAAAAGCTAAAAAAAAGCAATTATCAAGCATACTAACACCCCCTTCAGCCTAGGTAGACACCTCAACCATGATTAGCCCGGGTTGAACTGCAAGCAGAACCACCCGGGGACCGTGCTGATCGCCGTTCTGCCAATTTATACCCTTGGTAAGGGTTTCAGAAGTCAACACAACATAAGTCATGCGGCTTCCTAGAGGGACCCCTTCCCCTCTTTACCCGAAAATAAATACGCCTTGGAAAAGGGGGGGGATATATAACAGCAGAGGATATATAGTCCAGAGGATATATAACAGCAGGAATATGGGAAAAAGTAATGGCTAAATATTTTGAATAATCTACCAATTAATATTGTTCATATAACAACAGCCTGATAAAAGCAAAAATATCCACATAATTAACTTGTATTTCCAATATCTTTAATAGCAAAAGCACATAAAATCGACCTCTATCCTTCCTTTCACCCAGCAAAAATTACGATATACTCGTAAATACACAAATCATTAAACAGTCAAATTTGCAAACAAACGCTAAAATTTAGTTTTCGTATTAAATGTAAATAAAATAAAATTTTTTTTATAAACATAATGGTTGTAAAATACAAGACTAAATTGGAATATACGTATATAGAAAAAATAAGCAAAGAATTTTATCCATTTATTTCTTTTATATTTTATTTACTTGATTTAGTAAACATATGTATGTACTCGTAAACAAATATATACATACATATATAAAATCAAACGCCGTATAAAGCAGACGACTTGTGTGTGTTGGAGCGGAAATGGAGGTGGCAGATTAAGGCGTTTCTTGTTGTTTTGCTTCTTTTCTCAATTTTATTGATGTTTTTTGTTAGAAGCAATAAATTACATTATACTTGAATACTAGATATTTGTATCCAATTGTTTATTTTAAACTTTTTGATGCAGTTAGAAAATCTGTTTTCTGTTTTCCATGCCTGACTAAAGATTGTGCAAGCTTGAAGCTGATTTTGTTTTATACCGTTTTTTATGTTAAAGTGAGGTAGAGCAAATCCAATTACCATGTAATTGTATGTCTGAAGAAGAACTGTTTTATTTAACAGCAAAAGCTTAGAAGAAAAACTGCTGAATAAACAAATGTCATATCAAAGAAAATCTGAAATAAATGATATGTAAACAATACACATTGAGAAAACTTCAACTTCAGTGTCGCAACATTTTCCTGAGGATTAGATATAAGCAAGATTACATGGCGTAATTTACGGCAAATATATATGTATATATATTCATATAACTAGCAGATTATATGTTTTAGATATTTGTTATTGTTACATAATTTAGTTCATAGATATGTCTGAATGTGTCAAATAACTTTGAACTTATGTTATTTTGTTTACCATAATAAAACGTATTATTTACAATACATAAACTTCTTAATCATGTTCTTGTTAACATCTACACACTTCAACACTATCGAAGATAATATCCCGCTTACCTACAACTACTATAATTGCTTACGAAACTTAATTTAACAATGTTTACAGGAAAGTTAGGAAATTTTTATATTTTGTGAATAATATTGCTACATTTTGGCCGTTAAAAATGATTTGCGGATTTTTCGATTGCTAATGAAATAATAACACTAACAATTGTTTGTTACACAGTACTTAAATAATTGTCAACTTTATTTATACTTAATACTGTATTAACATAGTAGACTACATAGTTTTTTGACTTAAGACTGTCTTGCTCAAAATTTAAAATTAAATTCTGTCTGCCCGCAACATCTGCCTGCCGAGTATACTTCTTTATTAACTACAACTTTGTTTGTCAGGTTTCTAGTTAGTAATAATTCAAGACACAAATATATCGGGTGGTTAAATTTCAAGGGCCGATGTTGAATGTGAACCACACCTAAACGCCAAGTTTTTTTCCGAATTTTATTTGACATTTCTCTATTTCAGATTTATTCAATTTGAACAATGGAGAGATACACAATCCAACATATTGTTAAAGTTATCCAGACTTATTATGAAAATGGGCGTTCAAATCAAAATGCATATCGTGCACTTCGTGATTTTTTTGGTCAATTTGATCGTCCAAATGTGCGTACAATCGCAAAAATCGTGGAAAAATTCGAGCAAACCGGGTCTGTAGAAGATGTGAGAACACCAGTGCGTGCTCGTACAGCTCGTACTGCAGAAAATATTGCTGCTGTTCGCGATAGTGTGGCTGAAGAGCCGTCCACCTCAACTCGTCGTCGTGCCCAACAATTGCATCTCACAAGCTCGTCGTTGATGAACATTATGCATAAAGACTTGCATGAAATGGCAACAGTGGATGATCAATTTTCGAAGAAAATCATCTTCAGTGATGAGGCACATTTTCACCTCAGTGGATTCGTCAATAAACAGAATTGCCGCATTTGGGCGAATGAGAATCCAAGAGTGACTGTCGAAAAACCAATGCCCCACAAAGAGTGACTGTTTGGTGCGGTTTATGTGCTGACGGCATCATCGGGCCGTATTTTTTCCAAAATGAGGCCGGTCAGGCAGATACTGTGAATGGTGTTCGCTATCGTGAGATGATAACGAACTTTTTATGGCCCGAATTGGAAGATATGCATGTGACGATATGTGGTTTCAGCAGGACGGTGCCACTTGCCACACAGCTAACGAAACAATTGCTCTTTTGCGCAACAAATTCAATGGCCGTGTTATCTCACGCAATGGCGATGTCAATTGGCCGCCAAGATCATGTGATTTGACACCGTTGGACGTTTTTCTTTGGGGTTATTTGAAAGAAAAGGCGTACGTCGATAAGCTAGCAACAATTCAACAGCTAAAGGATGAGATAATTCGGCACATTAACGGCATAGGGCCTCCATTATGCCTCAGGGTCATCGAAAATTTGGACCATCGGATGGAGGCGTGCCGCCGTGGTCGCGGCACCCATTTGGCCGGTATTTTGTTCTACACATAATTGAATAATACCAATATATCACAATAAAATAAAATTACAATAATTTCCTAAATAGTTTGTGTTTTATTCAAATTCAACATCGGCCCTTGAAATTTAACCACCCTTTACAAAATTTATTTGCCACTCATATGCAAATACATGCTTGCGAAACAATAAGAACGCAACAACAACCGTAAAATCGTTGGTGGTCGATTTGCTTGGAATTTTGCGTTCCTTTTTAGCTTTATGTTGTGTGTGTGGATATGCGTGTTTATAATAAATAGATCAATGGCTCCCACAATGGGTTAGAAATGATACAAATTCGAAACAATATATTACATGATGCATACCTATCTCTTTAGTTTGCTAAAGCTTTGCGGGATGGTAGTATAGTAAACTACTTCCATGAAAAATATTAATATAAAATTATCAACTGTTAATCATTTTTCAAGGCTGAAGTTAAGTCTTCATTCATAGAAAAACAAGAAATTTGCTTGGCATCATTAGGTATTTTGTGGTCGTTATATAGTTATCAGCGCTCAGTAAAAAATAAATTAAGAACACGTTCTTTCCTAAGCTTTGCTGGTAGTGGTTCCTACGTCGAGCAAGTTTTGCTTTTTTGAATACAAACCAGGTCACTCTTCTTTTTTTGGGGTCTAGAAGAGAAGTTATGCACAGCAGTTAATCCTTGGATAGAAATGCTTAACTTTGTTTTGCAGGAACTTTCAAAACCTTTACCAAAAATTAATTGACAGAACTAGGATCTGCCTGTCATCGAGATGATCTATCCGATAAACTACTCCGGTGTTGACTGAGGTATTTTCTTTTGGTTTCAAACGTTCTGGTTATGGGTTGAATGTAAAATCGTAGGAGCAAATGTTGATAACTCTTATAGACGTATAATGCCGCTGGGATACAGGTTTTGTCTTGGTGTAGACCAAACCAGGGCACTCTGTTTTCTGGGGCATAGTGGAGAAGGAGTTTCTCGTTTTTTTTTTGAAATCCGTACCAAGTGTTAAAAGTGACAGTATGAAGATTAGCAAAATTACCGGGAGATCCTGCTTTGCAGATCTCTCCGTGCTGATCACTGTTGAAGTGCCTGTCCTGACTGAAACATTCCAGCTGGGGTTTAAACCTAAAAACACAGGAAGAGGAATTAGTAGAGGAACTTCGATGCATGCCAGTTTTCAGGAGCTAATAGCCACCATAGCTTAAACTGTGAGGAACCAGGAGTGATGGTTAGATGGATGAGTTTTTTTAAGCGCTAATTCCCTTAATGGGCTTCGGCCTACCAACTTATTAAGCCTTGTTTTTCATTGTCTGTTGTTGGGAAATTGCATATAGGAGCGATTAGAATGTCCGAACTTTTAGTTAAGGCTATAGGGCTACAAATTTATAGTGAAAAGTTGCGGCCTGTGTGAGCTTAGCAAGCCACATGGGGGCGCTGATAAATCGTGAATAATTCACCCCATAGAGTTGGTCCATAATTAAATATGGCCGCAAAGGCAGGTGCTGATGTAAATCAGTTACACAAATGTAGAGGTATACTAGCCTGCGTTAGAGGGTTTAAAAGCAGTAAGGAAGCTATTGCCCCACAATATATTTATATCTGTACTCGGAGAAACATCATTGGTTTGAGCCAGGGGTGCCCTAAAGTTCTTTATAGAAGAGCAAACACTGCATTTAAGGAAAAACTATTTTTGTTTAATATTTTTTGTTGTAAAAAGCAAAACATACTTAGATAAACAAAATTTACATTGATAATCGTTGTCGTCACTGTTTACCAGCAAAGCATGCGAAAGTGTTGTTACTTTGCTCTTGTGTGTGTGCAGTGCAGAACGACAAAAATATATATGACGAAGTTGTATGTGTATTTTTCATTGCTAGTGCTGAGCGCAGTTTTTGTGTATTAAAGAGCAACAAAAACCATTGAGCATTAAGCGCATAGGCCCTGGAAATATCTAGTTTAAACACTGATTTTATTTTATTTATTTATTTACAAATATTGTAATTTAAATTACAATAAACTATATTTAGTAAAACACTGTTATTTCTATGAGTTTCCAGCTAATAACTCGGTTACTTTAACTTACAGGATTTGAAGAGCACTTTTTCTCTTCTCGCTGATCAACATATTTTCAAGTAATTACTAGATATGTGTATCCTGGAAGTCCCTTCTAGAAGGTGGCGACCCACTGCCAAAATCATCCTACACAGTTGTTTCGCCGTTAGATTGGGCTGAAGTATACTTTCAATTCAAGTGGAATTGGTTTTGTTGTTTTCTTGCTAGGTGATAATAATAAGAATAAAAAAATCAGCAAGCTATGGAAGGAGTTGGCCAACTTAAATCTAATTTAGTGCGATTATGTTGTCAGAGGATAATATATTTCTTAACAGATTTTTTTTTATCTTGGACCAGTACTCAGGGGATGACATATGCAGTGCATTGTACCAGAACTAGGAAAATGGGAAAGACGAAGAGGTGTTTGTGAATATTGGACTTGAACTTTTCAACGTTATAATAGCCAGGAAACACGTCTGCAGGCAACTTATTCCACAGGCGAATCGTATGGCTGGAAAAGGAACTCTCTCTGTAATGCGTTGTACGATTCCCCGGGCAATCGACCACAAATAGATAAGTTTTGGAAGATGAACGCGTGCTACGTAAAAATGTGCCCTAATCTCGTCATAGCAAAATCCATTGTAGTAACGATAGATAGAGTTGGATACTCTACTGTCAGCGATAAGTTTCTTCACTCTCTCCTGCACACGGTCCAGTAACACCAAAATAGACTTTGAGGCACCGGCCCAAACATGAGAGTTGTATTCCATTTTCGGTCGGATATGGGTGGTATAAATAGTAAAGAGATCGCATGGAGTGAAGCACATCGTTTCAAAAACCCGAGACACTTAAATGTTTCTTTAGAAGCGTTCAAGTGTATCGGGTTAGAATCTGGAAGATTACATCTCCTCTAACCATTATGCGAATCAGTCGTCTTGCTTGTTATTAATGTGCACACATGCACCCACACAACTTAAAGCTCAAAAAAATTAAACAGAAACAAACAATGTTCACGATGATCGCAGAACTCCAAGCAAATAAACGACCAATGATTTTGTTGTTGTTATTGCGTTCTTACCGTTTCGGAAGCATATGTGCGTTTACAATCATATTTACACATTTGAGCCTGGAATGATCATTAGCGAGTACGCAAGGCATTTCTCACTGTAAGAAAGTAGGAATATATGTATTAAATTTGAAAAGTTTTAATAAGAAATGTGATAAAAATTAAATATCGGTATTCTGACTAGAAGTCTTCTTCAGTAAAAATATTGCAAAAAATTCGATTTATTTTTCGATAGATTGATCAAGACACTGTGTTAACCCATTTTAAATTTTATTTAACCATAAAATTTAATGATCTATATTTTCCTATTGGCAAATACTTATTTGCCGGAATATATTTACCGAAATGTTATGTTGTGAAGAAAAATTAAAAGGTGGTGATTTGATATGACAGAAAATAATTTTCTGAAAGTACTATTAAGAGCTTTTTTATATATAAATAATTACTATACCCAGAACCCAGTAATTTATTCACTCTGTCCTCTTATTTCATAAAAAATGTGCTATTTTACTAAAATAAACATTTTCATTTGTTACAGCTTTAAAATAATATTAAAAATCATTCATTTTCAACCAAATTAAAATTCGTATTGTAAACTGCCTTTCTCCAATTTAACTGAATAATTTTAAAAGCTTTTAACATGAAAAAATATTTATATAAATATGTACGTTTGTGGTTTTTAAAGTTTTTGCAATTTAACATTTTGTGTTAAAAGTTCATGAGAATTGCTTTTTAAAAAACACACTTTTCCGTTAAAATGTGTTCTGCCGCAGAGGAAATACCATTTGAGTGTTTTGTTTTTTTTTTAAATTGTTTTATGACAAAAACATGTAAATAAGTATTTGTAAATATGTAACTAAAAGTGTATGTGTTGATATGTAAGGCACGTGTAGATTTAATGATGCAAGTCCATTTATATACATTTTTCTTACTAATATATGTTGATTAAATAACAAAGAAGGGATAGCAAGCACTGGTCTTTAATCTTAGAATTTATTTATAAGATTAAATAAAACTACAAAAAGTTTTTTTTTTAATCTTTTTTAGCTGGTTGGCACGTGTTTAAAAGAAGAAGCTTAAATGTTAAAACATATATTGTACTCATGATTAGGGTAGCTCCTATGAGATTTCGATTAAGACAGTTAAGAAATATAAAAAAAACAAGCAGTTTGTATTTTTAGGTTGGTAGCAATATTAGAAACTACTTTAGGTTGTATAGATTGGCAGTTTCATGAAACCATTCCATTAGGGTGCTTCCTTGGTCCCCTTGTGTTAAATGAGGGAGTTATGCAATCTATTTTAATTAAAAGCGCTGGTTTTCAAAACTAATATAAAAAACACTTTTATTATAAACACTTAAAAATACTGATTTGAAGTTGAGAACTCAAGCGAATGAACTTAACTGAAAAAAACACGCTTCTATCAATTTAACTTGTATGTGTGTGTTTCACTCTGATCAAGGCGTGTTTATAAAGGGTGGCTAAATTTCAAGGGCCGATGTTGATTTTGAATAAAACACAAACTATTTAGGAAATTATTGTAATTTTATTTTATTATGATATATTGGTATTATTCAATTATGTGTGGAACAAAATATCGGCCAAATAGCCGCCGCAACCACGGCGGCACACCTCCATCCGATGGTCCAAATTTTCGATGACCCTGAGGCATAATGGAGGTTCTATGCCGTTAATGTGCCGAATTATCTCATCCTTTGTTGAATTGTTGCTGGCTTATCGACGCACACCTTTTCTTTCAAATAACCCCAAAGAAAAAAGTCCAACGGTGTCAAATCACATTATCTTGGCGGCCAATTGGCATCGCCATTACGTGAGATAACACGGCCATTAAATTTGTTGCGCAAAAGAGCAATTGTTTCGTTAGCTGTGTGGCAAGTGGCACCGTCCTGCTGAAACCACATATCGTCTACATCCATATCTTCCAATTCGGGCCATAAAAAGTTCGTTATCATCTCACGATAGCGAACACCGTTCACAGTAACTGCCTGACCGACCTCATTTTGGAAAAAATACGGTCCGATGATGCCGCCAGCACATAAACCGCACCAAACAGTCACTCTTTGTGGGTGCATTGGTTTTTCGACAGTCACTCTTGGATTCTCATTCGCCCAAATGCGGCAGTTCTGTTTATTGACGAATCCACTGAGGTGAAAATGTGCCTCATCACTGAAGATGATTTTCTTCGAAAATTGATCATCATTTTCATAATAAGTCTGGATAACTTTAACAAGTTGTTGGATTGTGTATCTGTCCATGGTTCAAATTGAATAAGTCTAAAATAGAGAAATGTCAAATAAAATTCGGGAAAAAAACTTGGCGTTTAGGTGTGGTTCACATTCAACATCGGCCCTTGAAATTTAACCACCCAATAAATGCGCCATGGTTCTGTTATTACAATTGTTTGTTGCTGGGGAATGACTGGCACAACCCTTAAATCCAGCTACAACTCCAGTAAAAATGCACTCAAATAAATTCACTGAGTGGTTAAAGCAGCAGATCATGATATGTCATGACCTGAGTTCAAATCCCAGTGGGTGCTGATGAGTAGTGTAGCGACTACGAAACAGCTAGTTGTCCCCCAGCTAAAGATTTGATTATTATTTTACTTGTCTTCTTCAACCAAAATTATTGATCACAGCAGATTTGTATTGTAAAAAATCCTTCTTAAAAAAAAACTTAAGAAAGGAAAAAACTTGAACTATAACCCGTTGTACAAATGTACAAACCAAAAATTTTATTTATAAATTCACTAAAGTTTTCTCAACTCCTGTAGTTTTTGTAAAATCATATTGTGAATCATATATAATACTCCTTGATTCAAGATATGTATATAGTTTAGGTAAGCAGGCCGCTGGATTCTCCAGTATATTCCAAACTCTCCACCTCACTTGGGTTCTAAATTTGTTCCCTTTGCTTTTGCCTGTAAAATAGAGAGGTGAAAATATAGAAGTGAAAAGAAAAGCTAGGGATATAATGGTATAGGGTTATATTTAGGAGGAAACTGTGCTGTGCAGCGTTACATGCTATTGCACTAGATATAAACAAGGCTGGCACGATCGGTTTGACCAAGGCGAGACCTGGTAAGGTATTGAAGCTCCGCTCGCCTAGTTGCCTTAGGCGGTGGTGCTCCAATACTGGGCATGAAGCGAGGTGGTGAAGGGTCGTCCCTTACTCGTCTTCGTCTTGGTAACTCCTGCAGAAGTCGTTGTAGGGTAAGTCTGGCATGGTTTCCAAACGCGCAATGTCCAGTGATGACTGCTACTGTAACTCTTAAGTGAGATCTAAGTAGTTTTAAGAGCCCCTTTGTTAGCTAAAAGTTGATATGTGGCCTTTTTATAAGGCATAGAGCCTTACATGCCTTATATTAAGGCCGCAGCCATTTCTCTTTGACACATTAAAGCGTGTAGAGCTTTATTCTCTTCCAACATGCTGATAAGGGCTGTTCGCAGAAGACATCGATATTCCTATTCTCTAGGATTGTTCCTTATGTTGGACCCGTAGTCAAGTACCCGTTTGTTGTGTAAAGATTTTATACTTTTTACTGAAAGGTATGTATTCAACCTAAAGTTCAACAAATATATGTCGTGAACATGGTATCCCTTATTCTAGTTAAAAATAAAATATTAAAAAAAATAATGTAGTTTAAAACATACGGCGAATTGGTGTCGCTGCATCGTAGCTAAGGTTGCCGTAACTTTTAAACAATTTTTTTTTATCTTATTACCTTCTGAAACACAAGCCTTGATGCACATCGTTGTTTACCTTAATTTTTCTTAAGTACTTAATTGAATTGAAGAACAAATAAAATTTTTTTAATTTTCTGTATTATTAAAACCATTGTAAATAAAGTGGATTGAAGAAAACCAAAATAATCCGCTTATATCTCTATCTCGTAAATGGTCAGTTGGGTGTCCTACATCAAAAGCATAAAATAAATACTTCAAAATTATTCAGTATGATTTGCATTTTCTGGGCTTGTTAATAGTCCGCATTGTAGACTCCATTGACCTACCATGTTTGGAGCCTAAATAGGTTCTCGCGACTACAATCGCTACTTCATCGGCATAGGCTACTGTCTCTATTCTCTTATAATCTAGGTCTTTGATCAGATTATTCACTATAGTATTCCGCAAACAGGGAGATAGTGTCCCTTCTTGAGGTGTACCCTTGCATACTTTTCTCGTAAGTCTATGGTTCCAGATTGCCGAAGTTATAGCTCTTTCCTTTAGATATAGCTCCTAATGAGCATGACTGTAGGTCAATCAAGCTCCAGACTGTCAACAGTATCTACGACTGTCTCATCTGCATTTATGGGTGTCATCTGTATTTATAACTGCCTGTTGCAGTTTTTGTATTGGTTGAAGCGTTCGATATGACTGACCAAACTATGTAGCGCCGTTTCAACTGATCTGCCCTTTAGATAGGTGTGTTTAGATGGCGTTAATTGGTTCTTACTAATTTCCTCTAGCGTTTTCAAAAGAAAGTATATCAGGCTAATTGGCCTACACTCATTTGCCTTAGTGCGCGACGTGCTCCCTCCGCTGAGGATGAAGATTACGTTACTTTTGCTTCATTTCTTTGGAATGTACGACCAGCTTAGAGCAGCTCTATAGATTTCGAAGAGTCAAGGAGTGATATGTAAAGTTATTAAAAAATAATTTTTTCTAAAACTGTATTATAATTTAATAAAGATTACACACAGGTCGCTAGTTAATAATATGTTTTGCGACAATGTTTTTTGGTTTTGGAAAAATGTACTACCAAAAGTCGGTGATCGTACTTTTAAGATCGCTAGCTCCAATTTTCAGTCGTTGTTGTCACCCCAGTAGACAAGTTTTGTGCAAAAATTTTATTCATTGTGTGATGTTACCATGCTAAGGAGACAATGGGTTGGTCGACCGATGCACCGAAAACTGGGTCCAATGAATAGAAGATTGCCAACGTGCCTGCTGTGGCACGTCGAAGTCGTGTTGCAATCATAAATGTTTTGATTGTATTTCAATTGGCTAGAAGACTTCCACTACTGCAGAGTGAAAAGTGTCTATGCTTACTATATTACCCAAGCCAGCAAAAGATCTCACAATAATAGAGTCATATAAACCAATAAGTTAACTCTTAACAATTTTAGAACTGTTCAAAAACTTTTTAATGGAAAAGTTGACTCCAATATTGAATGATGTAGGATGTATCCCTAATCATCAATTTGGCTTTCGGACGAAACACAGCGCAATAGAACAAACGCATAGACTAGTTAATGTCATAAGAAAGACTTTTGAGGACCAAAAATATTGTTCAGCTTTATTCATTCATGTTTCCCAAGCTTCTGATAAAGTGTGGCACAAGGGTTTACTGCGCAAAATAAAGTAGAGCTTGCCTGCAAACACTCGCAAGCTTCTAGCAAGCTATTTATGTGGCCATAAATTTGTTCTCAGAGAAGGCGATTTTTAAGCTCCACTCAGCCAATCGAGGCAGGAGCTCCCCAAGGCAGCATACTGGGACCTAATTTATATTTGATATATGTCTCTGACAACCAGATCTGGTATTCACACTTCAACTTTTGCAGATGACACAGCATTCTGCAGCGTCCATGAAAACCAGCAATTAGCTTCAAGAAATTTACAGGAATATATTCCAATATTACAGAAATGGTTAAAACTTCGGAAAATCATAGTTAATGAACAAAAACGTACTCATGTTAGCTTCAAGAAATTTACAGGAATATATTCCAATATTACAGAAATGGTTAAAACTTCGGAAAATCATAGTTAATGAACAAAAACGTACTCATGTTACATTCACGCTGCGTAAGCAAATATGTTCGTCTATTCAAATCAACAACTCACCTATTTCGCAATATACTGAAGTCAAGTAACTTGGTATTCACCTCGACCGTAGGCTGACGTGGAAGTCTCACATTGAAGCAAAAGTCACTCAGTTGATGCTTAAAGCAGCGCAATTAAATTGGCTTATGGGCGGAAATTCTTCATTGATGTTAGATTACAAACCATTGTTATACAATGCAATACTGAAGTCTGTATGGTGCTAAGGAATTCAATTATGGGGCAACGCCTCAGCGTTAAACATTGAACAAATTCAAAGGCGACAAAACCAAATTCTTCGAACAATTCCTGCAGCTCCATGGTACTTAAAAAACTCCCGAATTGACAAGCATCTGTGTGTTGTTGGTAAACGATGAATTTTCAAAGTCTGCAACAAGGTATATCAGTAAACTGGAACTTCACCCAAACCCTCTTGCACGAAACATATGGCCACACTAGGTTGAGAAGAGGGGATACCTTTGTCACCTTCAGAGCGTTAAATAGGTGTTTTTACTGATATAATTGGCACAAAATACAACTTTTTGTCTAGCATTAATTTTTCGTATTCAGTATTAAGACGATTTGAATACTTATTGTTAGTTCACATTGTGAAGATTCAATAAATATGGTCGACTTCCTACGCGCTAGTTGCAATGCATAATTTAAAATAAATGCGTGTGCAATGCTAAACATGTCTTAAATGCAAACTTGCTTTGCAGAGAAATATGTTGCATTTTATCGGCGTTTAGAAACGTCACTATGCACCTCATACATAAAACAAATATCAGACACATGTTATAAAATTGAATAAATTTTTTTTGGAAAAATGAAGGTAACACAAAAATATTTATCTATTTTGTTAAGCTCAGGCTAAACCTTCAAAAAATAGAGCTAATATCACGATCTTGTGCAACTGGCCTTGCAGCATTGCGTTTGCCAAATAGTGGAGTGTATTTTTACTTTACACTAACAAGATACACCCAATAATATCACTTTTGCAATTGCAGAAATATGCAACCTCAAATGCACAAGATGGTGAATCGAGCTATTAAGACGGAATGTTTTTAATTTAATCAGAACGGCACAACAAAATAAAACTTTACTCAGGAGTTAAAACAAAACAAAAAAAAATCAATATAAAATATACGTTCCGCTGACAATAAAATCTTGCGTATCCGCAGCTGCACCGTCTCCCTTGGTGTCTGCCAAACGACTGCCCAGTGCTTCGCTCTCACCATCAGTGTTGAGCTAACACTATTGACTTGCTAAAGAAACTTATTAAAAAGGAAAAAAGAAGAGTTAACTTTTATTAAGGGCAATAAAATCCGGAAAAGAAAAGTGATCAAAAATAAAAAATTTTTGCATAAAAAATAAAAATGATGCGCGATTCTGACAGCTGATACTCATTAAAATGAGTTACCAAACGATATAAGGAACATTGGGCGTTGCCAGAAAGTTTACGTATGCGTTTACGAAGTGTATGCATTGTAAATATGCATTGCAGCCTGCAAAAAAAAGTCGGTCATAAAGTTTTAGAAATATCTCAAATGATTTGCCTTTTATTGAAAAAAAATTGTCAGTCCCTTATTGGAAAACCCGGTATATAAATATATTCGTAGACAAACCATTTATATCCGTTCACGTTGGCTTATATGTAAACATATTTGTGCACAATAACAATAACAACAATAAAACATAGTACATCCACTTTTTATTTATTTTATGTTAAATGTCACAGTCTCACCAATGTGTTGGCAAATAAACAATGAAATTTTATATAAAAAATATATATAAATAAATTTTATTATTAACTGAACAACGTGAAGGTGTAGGACAATGCAATTTGCAAATGATATTATAAAATAAATTTTATGAATTTTTAACTAAAAAAATAGTATAATAGAAAACGGAAAATTTTTTATAGAGAATATAATAAAAAAAAATATTTAAACAAAACGTTTGTTGAAAAATTTTAAATTAGTTTGATTTAATGCAATATTTATATATATAACAATACATATGAACAAACATATGTATGTATATATTTAAGTGCATTGAACAACTTTTTGCTTCTCACTTGTATGAGTATAAAAAAAAGTTTAACACTAAGCAAAGTTGTTTATACGTGAATTGTCATTTGTTTACAAATTCTATTATACATCAGTACTATAAATTATTAGTTTAGAATATTATTATTTTTTATCAAAATAGTAAAAAAAATATATTTTTTGTTTAATTTTAGTTTTAAAAGTGTTAAGTCAAATAAGAAACATATTTGATGACATACAACATGGCGCAAAATTAATCATAATCATTTTTCAAATTCTTCTCTGTTTCAAACTGTGTCACTAATATTTCATTATTACTGTATAATAGAAAAAACTAAACGTGAACGAAAAGTTAAAGAAAGGTAAAAGAAAAAAACATAAATTGTAAAACTAAAACATCTCGAAGAATTGCTATAAGCTCTCTTAGCTCTGTAACATCAAAAAAAGTAAACAAATGTCATTTTATCGAAGCAACTATTCAAATTATTGTTATCACATTAATGGAATAATGCTTGAAAAAGTCAACACTATTATGATCATCACTGATCATAAACTTGATTTTCGTGATCACATTGCGCTAACTGTTAATAAGACTTGTGGAGTTCTTGGATTTCTGAAACGATGGTCTAAAGAATTTTCAGACCCTTACATAACAAAGCAACTTTATGTTTTATTGGTGCGCCCTATACTTAAATATGGATCAATTATTGGATCCTTACTTCACCATTCACATAAATAGTATTGCATCTATCCAAAAACAATCTCTTATTTTCTATCTACGGGGTCTTGGATGGAACTCGTATGTGCTGCCATCATATGAAAGTAGGCTTGGACTAATTAAATTGCCAACTTTGAAAAGTCGTCGAACCGTACTTAGTATCTCTTTCCTCCTTGAATTGATTCGCGGTGAAGTTGATTCAACAAAAGCAACCCGTAACCGGACCGTCTGTGCTAACAATGATCCCTTTCGGCGCATATGTGAACTATTAACCAATTTTATCATATTATAGATATCTCTGAATCTAATGATGTTATAAAAGGAAAACTAATTTTGTTCCTAAATACGTATTTGTACTCCTTTATATTTTTCTTTAGTCTGTAAGGACTTATAGTCTATAGACTTAAATAAACAAATAAAACTGTATCAGTCCGCGTTAAAAAGCGAAACTATACTATAAATAAATTCATGTTGTTATTGTGTTTGTACATGTCTGTTTCTTAAATTAAGCAGGATTTTTGCAATAAATAATTGCTGTAATCGGTAACTTCTAATCCAAGAAGACGATTATAATACACTATTGGATAGTTAAAGTTTAAGGGCCGATGCCACAACTAAACGACAAGTTTCTTCCGCATTTGATTTGACATTTATCAATACCAAACTAATTCAATTTGAACCATGAAAAGATACACAATCCAACAACGGGTTACCCCAAAGGTGAGTAATTGTACCCCGCCCTACATAAAGCTACTTCCTAACGTGTTTATCTATATTACTCCAACTTAACAACTTAAACTCCACTGGAGAGTCAAAGTTGTCTTCCCCTTTTTACTGTGCATCCCAAAGAGGTGAAGTAGGAATTAATTGTATTCTCTGCAATTATTTTCACTGATAGAACGGATGAAAATAAAAGTGGATATTTATGTGGTTGATAGAAACAATCTTACAAATCTCCTTCCTCTTATCGCAAAGGGAAAGGAAGTTTATCTCAGCTCATGCTATTGCCAGCTGGTACTGAAAGAATTATAGAAATGAAAGACCATCGCACAGCTATCGAGCTACCGATTAGCCAAGGAACCAAGAGTATAATTTTTTTTATTGTTTAAACTCTTTGAAGTCCTTAAATTTGTTTGTATTAAACTTTGAATAACTACTATTTTTCTGGATCTTTTCAAAACTTTTTAAAAATATTTTTTCTTGCTAAGCCACTGTGCAAAAATTTTTTGGGAAATCGTAAGATATATTTTAAATACTAAGCCACATATTTAGTTATTTTCTAAACAATATTTGCAAATAATTCGGTCAGCTCAAGGTCCTTTTGGTTTTTTTTAAAAAGTGTGTAATGTATTTTTCAATATTTCTTCTTCCTTTGGAAGGCTTCTTCAGGAAAACTTGTTTTTTTGTGTGTAAATTCAAAACAAAATTTGTATTGAATTTGCACACAAAAAAACAAGTTTTCCTGAAGAAAGAAGTCTTCTAAAGGAAGACAAAATATTGAAAAATACATTAAAGTTTAAAAAAAAAAACAAAAAGGACCTTGAGCTGAACGAATTATTTGCAAATATGGAGTTAAATAACGGTCAAAGCAAATAGGATCAAGAACTCAAGTTATTTTCTATATGTGGAGTTCGGAAAAACCTTCACTCTAGTAAGAAATAAAGCAAATAAACAACTGTTTCTCCGGACTGTTCGATTTGACGTAGATTGCCTCATACTTTAGCATACATATATTTGGTTGCCGTATCTATTAATTATACTACTTACAGCCAGTTCGCCGATGTCGAAAGAATAAGTCCATTCGTATTCTTGGCGAAAGGGCATTTACTGAGGTTTGTCTAACTTTATTCTATGCGAATGATGTGTCAAAATTCAATTAAAATACGTGACTACATGCGAAGGAATAATAGTGACATAGACGAACCCAAATTGATTCGAATGTGAGTGACTAGCATTCTTTCGCATACATTTTCATTCGATATCGACGAACAAGCTGTTATTGTTTGTATTTGAAATATGTTTTATTTCATGCAACATAATTTTTTATGATTTTACTTTCATAAATTTTAGCTTCTGTAACCCTTTTTATTATAAAACTTTTTAGTTTTGCTCAGCAGGTTACAGGTCTAAGTGATATACAAACAGCCCACTGTTACGTATACATAAAAGCATTCAAAACTATTCCAAGATATTTAACAGTATTTGTAAAGAAACTTCAAGGAAGTTCTTAGAACATTTTTAACCTTTTAAAGTTTTGTCATTTATAATTTAGAAAAATTAAGGTTTAGTCTAGTCAAACATATTATTGGCATTATACAAAGAAAGTTTTATTAAATTTTCCGTATCTTCTAATTACTTATTAAAATGATCCACGTCTTTTTTTACAAAGTAGATTTAAAATATGTAAATGAAAATATTTTTCCTTTTGTTTATTATTTTACATTTCGTTGTATCATTATTTGCTTTACTTAGTTTTCATTTAAATAACTTAACACAGAAATCAACGTTCAATTTTCATACAAAAGTTATTCAAACAACCTTATTTTGTTACAAACGCTTTGGAATAATTTCACGAAAATTACATTTTTATATTCTTGTAAAAAATTTATATATTATAATGAAACAAACCCCAATACAAGCCATCACAGAGTTCTCAATATCGATAATCCTTGTTTTTTATCAGAAAGTCTATGTGGTTTTTTTTTACTATTTGAGGCTTTTTGCCAACGCTTTTGTGTGTCAAATATTTTCATTATTTACCTCGATACAATTTTGCTTTAAATGTTTTCACTGCTGAAAGGAAATACTCCATCTTCCAAAGAAATATCGACGCTTTTTTATGCATTTAAAACAAAAAAATTTATTTTGCATAAAAGATTGTAATGGCAACAAAACTCAAAGTGTTTTTTTGGTCTTTTCACACAGCTTAAAACATTTTGTATTTGAGTATTATAATACAACTTATCGTCACTAGAAACGGTTGAGGGACCTAGAGTGAATGTTCAAAACTTGTAGAAAAGATTTTTGAATAAGATAAAGTAAAGCTTTTTACTTTTCTTACCACATTGTTATTTAACACTAGCACTACCGTATGGAGCTATTAATATATCTACTTTAGAACGCACACTATTTTAGTGACAACAACTATTTTAGTGATACTGCGATTTAGATTCTCTTTGGACTTTCTTTTTCTGTTAAAGTGAGCATAAATACTTGAAAAATTTAAATTCAAAAGCAAGTATAATCTTATGTATAAGAAATTTCTATATTTTTCATATCTAAAAAATGAGTAACTGCCTTATTGAATCATATCAATCGACCATTCGTTGCTATAGTTTATAACAACCAACGGTTGGTTGTTCATTTGTTTGAAAAGTATAAAGAAATGTAGAGACGGTATAATATGTGTTTTGACAGGTATTATTAAAGCAATTTTCTTTATAAATTCTCAATAATTTATTTAGATTGTTGTGGTACACAGTTGAGTGTTTGAGAATATCTTTCAAAAATGTCCAAAGTCTACGGTAGCTCCTTCGAAATGTCGACATAGAGACAAGTGTGAAAAGATTTACATCAGCACCTGCCTTTACGGCCTAATCGGATGGTGGGCCAGTTCCATGAGTAAATTATTCACGATTCACCAGCGCCCACGTGTGGTTGACTAGGCTCACACAGGTAGCAATTCTTTTTTTTTTTTTTTTTTAACTTGGACCAGTAATTAGGGGATGACCTCTACATATGCAGTGCATTGTACCAGAACTAGGAAAATAGGTTGGGAGGAGGAGGAAAGAGGGAGTAGTATTTGTGAACATTTGACTTGAACCTTTCAACGTTAAAACAGACAGGAAACACGTCAGCAGGTAACTTGCTGCCATATGTTTGCGGCTATATGAGCAACTTCTTGTTGAAGAGTTCAGGCCTTCTAATCCCTCCTGTGTGCAATTTTCCAGTAATCAATGGAAGATAAGACTTAATGAGTTGGTAGGCCGAAGCCCACTAGGAGTATCAGCCCTTAAACCAACTCACCCGTCAATCATCACCACTGGTTCCTTACAGTACAGGTATCTGCTCTCATAATGGCCGTGATTTCGGCCTGCGCTATGCTACACTCATGCCATATGTCTATGCCAGGCCTCTCGAAGACCGTGCCTTATAAAGTTACATCAAATCCCCTGTCAGGCAGTAGATCCGGCGAACAGTAATCGATATTCTCCGGAAGATTCACTATTCTTCTTATTACTGAGGCATGACCATATGACCACAGCCTAATGGCCGAATTCATGGCTGTTACCTTCACCATGAGATCAGTCGGCCCAGTTCAGCATAGTGAAAAGAGCTTTCGATCAAAGCAGCAGTGCGATTTTATGCGATTTTGCAGTACGTGGTTTTCTCCACCCAATTCCACGACACGAGCGCCCAACACGTAAGAATGGACTTAACAATCGTGTTGAATAGCCAACAGGAATTATTTTCCAGGTCATCCCAATAGCTCTTTTGTACAAGAATAAGGTTATAGCTGCTTTTTCTGCGATTGACTGGAGATTCCGCTGCCAGGATAGTTTGGAATCCAGGTAGATGCCCAGATATTTCGCACCGTCTGGCTGTTCAACCCCCCTTACGGTTTGTAGAGCAAACGATGGAGTCTTGTATCTTCGAGTGAAGAGTACAAGCCACGTTTTCTGCAGATTCACAATTAGAGCACTATTTGTAAACCATCCTTCTATAAGACTTAGGGCAGAGCCTCGTTACTGTGATAGTATATCCGGGTACTTACCCAACACAGTAACCGCAATATCTTCGGCATATACCACAGCATGGAATCTCATTTCCCCAATAACGAATTGTTATTTTGGGCTAAATCCCACAGAAGAGGAGACAGAACCCCTCCCTGTGAAGTGCCCCTTCTAGCCACTCTGCAAATTGTGCAGTGCATCGCCCCAAATTGGAAGTTGTGAACTGTTGGTCAGTAGATTCCCTATGAAGCTCACAATTGACTGATGAACAGGCAACTAATGCATACTCCCCATACTCTAGATACCTCTCTTCATACCCCATGAGCGAACGCAATGCAGTCTCAACAGGTTTGCCCTTGGTATAGGCATGTTGAGATGCTGATAATTGGCCCGGAACTATTGACAAATTGACATCCTAAGATGTAAAACCAAAGTTGGTTGTGAAATATGAAAGTTAATATGTGATCTTAAAAAATCATCAAAACAGATCTTAAATCGTCAACATACTATTTTTAGCACCCAAAATCGTCAAATATGGCATTCGTGCGTAAATGAATCTTTACCTAAAAACCTGAGCAATTTTTTGGTGCAGAATCTTTATGCTACCAGAAGGATAGGAAAGAGTAGTTCCTAACGATGGAAAACACTCTGGATGAATGGTTCTACTCATTTGGTTATTATAACACATAAACGGTTTAAGCAAAAAAAAAAAAAAAATAAATAAATTTATATTATTAATTTGTGTACCTAATAATTAAAGCAATTCTTAAACAAACTTATATATCTGTGGCGCTTTATCATAACAGCTTAAGTCGAGATAAGATCAAAAAAGTTTTGAAAGGAAATTTGAATGAAGAACTAAATTCAAGAAGAAAAGTAGATAAACCATAATTAAAGCTAGCTTTTGTAAATAATATGAAAATTATTTTTGCAAAGAAAATTACCATACTTATTCAAATAATCAAATTAGCAGCAATTTTTACAACTTTTAAAAATCGACTTAAGCTGTTATTATAAAACGCCACAGATATACTTACCCTTTACATTTTTATGAAGAATATAACTAGTATAGACATAATTTTTAATATAACTGTGCAGTAAATGCTTAATAAACGTAAAATATTTTTTTTTATAAATAAAGCTGACAAAATATAGAAAAGTCAACAAAATAACGAGTGATTTTTTTGCTATTATCTTTTTGGCAACACTAGTTTTGACAGCTCACGCACGTTTTGTATCTTGTGTCACTGTCAGACATCTTCAGTTTGGTCTATAATTTAATCATGAATCGTCTTACAAACGAACAACGCTTGCAAATTATTGAATTTTATTACCAAAATGCGTGCTCTGTTAAGAAAGTTCATCGCGCGCTTCTTCCATTTTATGGTCAGTTTAATCGACCTACTGAGGCTTCTATTCGGGCTATTGTAAAAAAATTTCGCACCAAATTTACATTGTTGGACATTAAACCACCAATAAGCTTACGTAGAGTGCGAACTGAAGAAAATATCGCAGCCGTATCGGCCAGTGTTGGTTATGACCGTGAATTATCGATTTGGCGCCGTTCGCAGCAATTGAGCCTCTGTTACTCCACTACGTGGAAAATTTTGCGGAAGGATTTGGGTGTGAAGCCTTATAAGATACAGCTGGTGCAAGAATTGAAGCCAAGCGACCTACCACAACGGCAAATTTTTGGTGAATGGGCTCTTGAAAAGTTAGATGAAGATCCACTTTTTTATCGAAGAATTGTGTTCAGCGAGGAGGCTCATTTCTGGTTGAATGGATACGTGAACAAGCAAAACTGCCATACTTGGAGTGAAGAGCAGCCAGAAGCATTGCAAGAGCTACCAATGCATCCACAAAAAACAACCGTTTGGTGCGGATTATGGGCTGGCGGCATCATTGGGCCGTATTTCTTCAAAGATAATGCGAATCACAACGTTACTGTGAATGGTGAGCGCTACCGTGCGATGATAACAAACTTTTTTTTGCCCAAAATGGAAGAGCTTGACTTGCATGACATGTGGTTTCAACAAGACGGTGCCACATGCCACACAGCAGGCGAAACAATGGACCAATTGAGAGGCGATCAGTCAATTGGCCTCCCAGATCGTGCGATTTAACGCCTCTAGACTATTTTTTGTGGGGCTATGTTAAGGCTAATGTCTATAGCGACAAGCCCGCTTCGATTGACGCACTGGAAGCCAACATTGCCAACATTATTCATGAGATACCGGCCGAAATGTTGGAAAGAGTATGCCAAAATTGGACTAAGCGGATGGACCATTTGAGGCGCATCCGCGGCCAACATTTGCATGAAATAATCTTCAAACATTAAATTATATCGACCGAACTATCGATCCAAATAAATACTTCATGCATTTTTCTGAATTTTATGTGTTTTTTTTTTTTTAATTTCCGATAGTTCTTATAAAATCAGCCATTATATAAAATCATCAAGCACAAAATTTATAAAAAATTTTTTCGACACGACCTTTTGCATTCCATGATGCGATTCGCAGACGTAAAAATAAAAAAAAGAGTTTTAAAGTGATTGCGTTTTTTTATGTAAATTAAATGTAAATGTTTTTTCGCAGCACATTTTAAATCAAATCAAGAAAACCTTTTAACCCATAAAGAAGCAGATAGAAAAAAACAAAAAACAATGACTTTCAAGACTGTAAGCCAACAATCACATTAATGATGAAAACAAAAATATATATTTTATAAACAAAAGCCTTTGCAGGAGCAAAACAATAACATTAAACAATATTATTCAGTAGACATAAGTGTATTTGTTAGTGTGTGTGATGACTTGAGGGGGGAAATCATTTAAATACATTATAGCGGCAGCAATGTTTTTCAAATGTTCTAGTTCCAAACATATCGTAGGCAGCCAATAATAAGCTTTGGTTTATTTTGAAATAAATCAGAGACTTAGTGTTAATACCAGATAAGCTGCAAACAAATTACGGCTTCTTTATGTGGTTTGCTAATACAATAAAGAGACATTTGAAATATAAAATTTTCTTTGGTGTTCATTCTACTTTTGTTATTCATTGTCTTTTACTGGTTATAGGAGAAAAATGTATATATATATATATATATAGAAGATAGTAGTATTACTCACTGCCACATACCTAAATTTACATACACAGCGCCTACCAAGCCAACGCAACCACCCAGTCAGAAAATTGTTTGACGTCGACAAGTAAAACAAAATTAATACACTTTGTTGATTTAACAACATTTTACAAAACAAATTGAAATCTTTTCATAAAAAGCATATCATCCAAATGTGCGTACAATGGGAAAATCGTGCAAAACATTGGGCACACATCTCCTACAGATCAGATATCCGTAGAATATGAGAAAACACCAGTGCATACCAGATCATGTAGCTCGTTCTGCAGAAAATATTGCTGCTGTTCACGATAGTGATAGGCTGAAGAGTCGTCTACCTCAATTCGCTGTCGTGCCCAATAATTGCCCCACTCGCGCTCGAAGTTGATGCACTTGCGTATACCTATTTAAGGTACAATTGCCTCAAGAACTAAAATCTCTTGACTATTCCAAGCGTCATCAGTGGTCAGAATGGTGGCAAGAAATGGCAACAGTGGATGATAAATTTTCAAAAAAAAACCTCCTTCAGTGATGAGACACATTTTCTTCTCAGTGTGTTCGTCAATAAACAGAATTGCCACATTTGGGCGAATGATAATCGAAGATCGATTGTCGACAAAACCAATGTACCTACAAAGAATGACAGTTTGGTGCGGTTTATGTGCTGGCGGCATCATCGGACCGTATTTTTTCCAAAATGAGGTCGGTCAATCAGTTACTGTGAATGATATTCGCTATTCTGAGATGATAACGAGCGTTTTATGGCTTGAATTGGAATATATGGATGTGGACAATATATGGTTTCAACCGGACGGTGGCACTTGCCACACAGCTAACGAAACAATGATTCTTTTGCACGATAAATTTGATAATCGAATTATCTCATATGGTGGCGATGTCAATTGGCCGCCAAGATCATGTAATTTCACGCCGTTGGACTGCTTTTTTTTGGAGTTATTTGAAAGAATAGATGTACGTTGATAAGCCAGCAATAATTTAAAAGCTAAAGGGTGAGATAATTCGACACATTAATGGCATAGAACCTCAACTATGCCGCCATTTGGCCATTATTTTGTTCAATACATAGTTGAACCATATCAATATTACCATAATAAATATAAATGACAATAATTCCCAAAAATTTGTGTTTAATTTAAAACCAACATCGGCCCTTAAAATTTAACCACCCTTTAATACATGGAATAGGGGTGCAGCATATCGGTCTTCACGTCTTTGTATGCACAGACATACTTTTTTTCGAAAATTTCTACCACCGTTTAGTACAAGCGTCGTTGATATTTGTTGATGCAGCGTTGAATCTGGTCCTTTAGTGCATAAGTGGTTGTGGGTTATTTGAGCTAAATTTTGGTTTTCAATAGCGCAAAAAAGAGAAATCTCAGGGTACTAGGCCACATGATCTAGGGAACAATTCTGATCACTGAAAAGAAAAGAGAACATAATCAGAAAATGTCTCATCCAGTAATTGAATTGTGTCTAGGGCTATATGGTATCTGGCACCGTTTTCTAATATGCCTTCAGTAAGAAATCCACACTCAATAGTTGCACTTTGAGGATACACTCACAAGCAATTTCGCCGTTAACCAAAGCCATTAAGAGATAAACGTGCCTTAAGGCTTAGTTCGAAAAATCATTTCACTATTATTGTAATATTACTATGTTGAGCAATAAATTGTTTTTGAAAAAAAAAAAAAATTTTATACTAAGGTCTCTGCAATATCAATCCGCTGTCGTATTTCAGTCATGATGTCGTTGAGGTCTACTGGGCATCACGTGTTCACTAAGGAGACATTTTTTAGGATTTTTGTGTAATTGCTCGTCGACAATTTTGTTCAAAGTTCGGTATTGGGCGAATGCGTGATGAACCGAATGTAAATTTAATTCGTTCGAGGATTCCGTGCAACTGCTTCGAATATTCCAGTGCCAGCCATTTTTCAAGGACTCTCGAAAACATTGAATTGGTTGAAAGCAGTTTACATGCAAATCCGCGACTTTCAACTTGAAACAAAGCAACCTCACTAGGACCTCTTAAAGCAATTATTCATGAACTTTTCAAAAAGAATGTGAATTTCCAGTTTAAAATTAAAACGGTTCAAGACATGAAATAAAGTAACTTTGATTTATGCAAGAGTTTTTGTGAACGGTTTTGTGGACGGTTTTTTTAAGAAGAAGTTCCAATTATTCTTGATCATGCTCCAAAAATAAAATATAAGGTTCCAATATCTTTATGATTAGTAGAAAATAGTTATTGTTGCGATTATTGCGATTAAATGGCTGAAAATAGGCAATAAATTGTAAATTTATTTATGAGAAAAAAAAACTCGTTAATCAATATTTTAGCTTTATAGTCAATAATGATATTAGACTGCAATTCTAAAGGAGTAACCTGTGTTCATCCATCATACTCTTTATGCACGTGGTTTCAACAGAATAGGGCGACTGACTGCATACACAGCCAGAGCTTCGGTAAATTTGCTTCGAGGAAATTTCTCCAAAAACTGATTAGTCACTTTAGGAACATCCCATGGCCAACAAAGTTGCCCCATCTAACTATCCATGTATTTCTTTTATGAAGCTACTTCAAAGAGAGAGAGTTTATAAGGACAACCCCATTCTCTTGTGGCTTTAAAGGAAACATTTCGTTGAGAAATCAGCTAAATTGAGCCAAGTTTACTACATCATGTGGCGCAGGCACAAGGCCCTCTTTTGAATAGTGTGTTCAAGTCGACTGAAGATATCTGTATAACATTCTCTGTAAAAAACAAAATCTGCAAACCTTCTTAAGAAACTGAAGAAAGAAAAAACTTGAACTAAAGCCGGTATACAAATGCACAAAAACCAAAAATTTGCATTTCTAGTTTATCGTTTAATGCTGTTAATAAAACTTTGTGTCAATTATTACGTTTTTTATTTCAGATTGAAAATATGTCTGGTAGCAATCCTGTGTAAACAAAAAACTTTAACACGGGTTGTAGTTTACACCCCACCCGAGTTACTCGCGGGGCGCAAAACACACGCCAACAAATTTTGAAACTGTTCATTAACCTCAACGGCAAAAGCAAAACTAGTCATTGTACACCAGCTAATAGAGTGCGTCAATATATTCAGAAAAAGTTCTAGTAACAAATATATAAGTTATTAGAGTTGTATATACTTGTGTTTCCTTTTTCCGTTTAAATTTTAATTGTAGTTTGTGTATTCTTCTTACGGTTTCCTTTAAAGTGATGTGTTGTTCTCTTTTAAACCAAGACATGTTTTTTTTTACTAAATAAAAGGCAAAAAACAATGTGGCGCCAAAATTTCCATATGTAGTTTACTTGTGAATATGGAACAGCTTTTACTGCCATTTTTCGCCTTACAGATGACTAAGCAAAAACATACTAAATTATATAAATGTGCGCATGTTGTATTGTAATAATATATACCACAAGCTTTATTTAAAAATAATATTTATGTTTATTATAATTAAATAAGTAAATATTCTTCTAAAAAAACAAGTGATAAGCATTTAATAAATATTAACTTTTTTTATGTATAAGGCAGTAAAACTAAACGATTTCAAAAGTTCTACCACAACAAGAATCATAAAAGCAGCTATTGTTCTGAATTTTGTCAACTTCATGACAGATATTTTTTTTTAATAAAAAAATTTACATTTAGAAGATTGCTAAAACCAATCCCTAAAAAGAGTGAGGCAAATAACCCTGAAAATTACTGCCTAATTTCAATTTGCTCTGCATTTTCCAAAATAATGAAAAGTATGGGTAACTACCACCATCGCATAAATTACTTTGTGATCGTCAATATGGATTTTGTAAGGGTCGCTCTACTGGCAAACTTTTGGCAAACCTCTCTGAAAAAAGGTGCCACTAAATACATTATTTCAGTGAAAGCAAAGTGGTGACTCTGAATATTTCCCAAGCTTTTGGCAGAGTTTGACAGAATGTTACTGCTTTTGGTGTCGGTGATGATTGTTCTCGGTTTATATCGAGCTTTCTCAGAGACCGCTCCATACGTGTTTTTATAAATGAGGTCTCGTCAAACCAGTTTAAGATTAATTCAGGGACACCGCAAGGCTCCATTCTTTTTCCTACCCTATTTCTTATTTTCCTCAACGATCTTCTATATCAAACTTCTACACCTATTCACTTTCTCCAGCAGCAATTGCCATTCCTGGTCTTTCAGTTATAGGCTCAGTCCATCCGTACTCGTTGCCCAGAGGCAAAATATGAATGATTCACTAAACAGTGATCTATTAATTTCCGAATGGGGTCGTAAAGACAGGGTCGCCTTTATCGTTCGTAAGACCCAGTGATGTTTATTAATACACAAACAAACGATCGTAAATGCTGCTTCATCTTTACTCATAGATGGTGTTAATATTAAAAAATCGGATGCTCTTGGAAAGAAAATACAGTGTGATGTTCGCTGGAATAAACATACTCTTTTCTAAAGAAACGTTTCGGGTTTTTGAAACGGTGTAAGATGTACTTCACTCCATCCGATCTCCTTTTTATTTATACCATCCATATCCGACCGTGAATGGAATACAACTCTCATGTTTGGGCCGGTGCCTCAAATTCTATTTTAGGGTTACACGACCGCGTGCATGAAAGGGCGAAAAAGCTTATCGGTGACAGCAGAGTACGCAACTCTATTGACTCACTGGAGCATCGATGCAGTGTAGGGTATGTTACTCTGTTCTATCGTTACTCTGAAGAGATTGGGAATCTTGTTCCCAAAACTCGCACATTTTTACGTAACACGCGTTAATTGTCCAGAGCTCATTCATTTGTGGTTGATTGCCCGGGAAATCGTACAACGCATTACAGAGCAGGTTCATTTTTCAGCCGTAAGCTTCGCCTATGGAATAACTGACAACCAGACGTGTTTCCTGTATGTTTAACGTTGGAAAGTTCAAGTTAAAAGTTCACAAGCACTACTCGCCCTCTCCCCCTCTTCATAACTACTACATATATAGGGGTTATCCCCTGAGTACTGGTCAAAGATTAAAAAGTTACTTTCAACAGAATGGCTTTGGCATCAATGTGAGACTCCCACGTTAACCTACGGTCAAAGAGTATACCAAGGTACTTCAATTCATAGTACTGCGAAACAGGTGAGTTGTTAATGGAATACAATTCTAGGCGAACATGTTCGTTTACACAGTGTGAATGTAACATGAATACATTTTTGTTCATTAACTTTGATTTTCCAAAGTTTTAGCTATTTCTCATGTATTGCAATATATTTCTTCAAATTTCGTGAAACTAATTGATAATTTTCATGAACAGTTAAGAATGATGTATCATCTGCAAAATTTGAATTGTGGATTCTGGATCTTGTTGGCATGTCAGTGGCGTAAATCAAATATAAAGTAAGTCCAGTATGCTAACGGCCTGTCTACTTAATCTCAAACGATAAAAAGGGACCAAATTTAGCACCTTAGTGAGCTGGGGAACCATAGGATATACTGTTACGTGCCCACTGTGCTGCCTTGGGGAACTCCTGCGTTGATTGGCTGAGTTGGGCTTATAAAATCGCCTTATCTGACTTCAATACCACCTTTTTAATATTTTATTCACTGTGTCGCCATTTTTAGTCCGGTCACACCAGTTTGTATATCGGTATTCTGCAAGGACTGACACAATTTTTTTTACTAACCTTTCAATTGTACATGTCTGGGTAAACATAAAAAGAAGTTACGAGACATATGAGATTTTTTTCGACATTTTCGATAATATAATGTATACTAAACTCACTGTAAAGGCGGTGGTACACAGAATCCGAACTTATTATTCGCCTATTTCGACTGATATTAATGCAAACGTCGTATCGAACTGGCACAATCAGTTCCCTGTTATTTTTTGTTTTTTTTTTTTCATTCATTTATTTATTGAATCTTCACAAAGTAAACTGACAATAAGTATCCAAATCTTAAAACTAAATACAAAAAAATAAATTAAGTCCAGCCAATGTTAGACAAAAATGTTTTATTTTGCACGGTCAATATCGGTAAAATCACCTATTTAACGTTCTGATGGTGTCAACGGAATCCCTCCTGTTCAACCGAGAGTGGCCTGTTCTCTGTTAATGGATATAAAATCAACTGTTTTTTATTTCAGTGTGATTAAAATCGTCTGATAAATTTTTCAGACAGCACAAAAAATCTAACATAATTTTGTTTTTACTCTATTTTATTTTGTGCGAAAACTAGATCAAAATATACAAAAAAGTTAACTGATAGTTGTTAAAGTCCTCAAGGTTCATTAAAAGTTGTTCAACTTTAATACCTTGTGTTGACGAAAAGTGCGAAATATGACAAAGCTCAGAGGAATTTATGTATTTGAAGATAGTTGTCAGTTGAAAATAACAACCGATAACGTAAGACCAATTCTATGTGTTTCGGCCTTAAGTTACTTGAATTTCATTATTTTATATATTTATATAGTCATTATTTTTTAACTCCTGTAGTATGATTCTATAACTTTTATTACGATAGTTCTATCGTTAAAATTATTATAACGATATTTTTTTCGCATTTACTATAAACGAACAATTTTTAACAATATACGCTGTTTAGCTACCACTTTTAGTCCTTGGTAATATGTGCACAAAAATATAGCTGCTTCCGTTATTAAAACTATGTGAAGAACACCCCGAGGTGCACAAGCTAAAATTTTTTGACCCGTTAAGTGTTGCCAACAAAAAGTTTTATACCTCTATAAAAACATATTATAGAGGTATGAAACTTTTTGTTGGCACCACTTTTTTAACTGACGGGTCAAAGTATTTTAATTTAGGTGCCTCGAAAATGCTTTTTTTTGATACATAGTAGTAAACTTTGTCTTCCCCATGCAATAATTTACTGAAAAATCCAGGGCACAATATTGAAAAATTTTGGTCCTTCCAAAATTTAATATTTTATAGAATTATAAAACTTTTTGTTGACAACACTTTTTTAAAAAAGGTTTCATACCTCCATAAAAACATTTTATTAGGTATAAAACTTTTTGTTGGCAACACTTTTTTAACTGGCGCGTCAAAAAATTTTAATTTGGACGCCTCGAAATTGATTTTTTGATATGTCGTAGTGGAACTTTGTTTTACTAATGCCATAGTTTATCGAAAAATCCAGGGCATAATATTGACAAATGTTGGTCCTTTCAAATGGACTAACCCTAATTAGTATATCTAAAAATAAAGTTTAATATTTTAAAGAAGTATAAAACTTTTTGTTGGCAACTCTTTTGTGTCTTGCGAGTTCAAATATTTATATTTGGATGCCTCAAAAATGACTTTTTGATAAATCATAGTGGAACTTTGTTTTCCTAATGCCATAATTTATCGAAATGTTGGTCCTTCCAAATAGACTCACCCTAATGAGTGTATCTAAAAATAAAGTTTATTATTTTATAGAGTTATAAAATTTTTGTTGGCAACTCTTTTGTGTCTCGCGGGTCAAAATATTTAAATTTGGGCACCTCGAAAATGAGTTTTTGCAACGTCGTAATAGAACTTTGTTTTCCTACTTTCATAGTTTATCGAAAAATCCAGGGCATAATATTGACGAATGTTGGTCCTTCCAAATCGACCCACTCTATTGCGTACTCGTATATCTAGAAAAAAAATCTACTCAAAAGTTGTTTAAGTTCTAGGCTTTTATGCAAAATTTATATTTCTAATGAATGCTGACTACTGAGCTATTGTATCGCTTAGGGCATAGACGCTACGCAAGGAAACTAAAAAAAAAAGTTAAAAATATTAAAAAAAAAGCATCCAACTAAAATTTTCTTTCTTTTGTTAGATTGAGTACAAAAACTGTCCGTATACAAGCGCATATAAAAATAATAAGAAAAACTTGAAAAATGTTCAGAACGAAGCTGTTTACCAATAGCATAATTTCTCCAACACCTTCAACGAATAATGATTGAAGTGCAAAAAATATATGTATGTATCTCCTCCTCACCACTAGACTGAAGAAATATTAGAAAGAAAACTTACCAACGAACAAAACACTCCGAGTCTTTTCTAAAAAGCTAAGAAAAAAAAAAAAAACAAAAGAATAATAATAATAAGTGCTGTGGATGTTTATGCCATACAAATGAATTTCAATGAAAATTTAACAAGAAAAGTGAAAATACTCGTTATACCAAAAACAATATCATCTTCATTATCATCATCGTCATTCCCAGCACTGGCATTAGCAACAGCAACAGCAACGAAAACTCCTCCAGACATAAATGTTAAAACTAAAATATCAAACACTACTAAAGCAAAAGTTTTCGCAGCAAAACTTGTTTACAACTACAGCAACGATAGCATCCTTAACAATAAGAAAATTTTTATCTTGTCGTTTGCTACTTCCTGCACATCTTTTACCATCTACACCCCTGCAATGCCAACGTCACCACATAACAACAGAATTACTCAACTAAGCTACTCGATGGGGATGTGTGAGTTGAAAAAATTTCATATACAAAAAATTAAAAAAACCTCGACAACTTTTCGCACAACACAACATGAACATGAAAAACAAGAATACCAATCGTCAGGAACAAGGACGACAGCCAGAACAGATATTGCAGAGGTGATGCTCCCACCACTTGCATCAATGTCATCAAAACAAAAATTAAATGGTTGGCTCTACTCCTGCATAGACAGAGATGTTGAAAATATCCAACTTACAGCATACAGAACAGACAAAACACAATCCTCAGCAGCAGCAGCAACAGCAACAGCAGCAGCCACAACAAAAACTACAACTACTGCAACAAGCACGACATCATTTGTGCCACTACTAGCAGCAACTACTACAGCAACAGAGAAATGTTCTAGAAAACCATGTTTGAACACTAAAATTCCCTTAAGACATTTAATACTTACAATAATGACAGTTGTTGTTTTCAGTATGGGTAAGTACAGACACGAGTATGAAATTTGTGAATTTGTATAAAAATTTTTATGTGCGAATATGTATGTATGCCTCAATGTTAATTTTCAACTTAATTTTGATTCCCCTTCAGAACATTTTACTCTTAAGTTATTTAATTTTTCATTAATATTGCAAAGCTTACAACTTATTTTTTTTTCTTTCTTGATTTCTTAATAAAAATATCTAAACAATATTAAAGAGTAGTAGAAAATAGTTTATTTAATGTTACAATATAAAATAAGCGAATGAGGAGACACTAACAGTCTCATGAAAAAAGTTTCCAAAGCCTTGATTTTTTATCACTTGTGTGAACAGCAGATTATACTCGACAATAGAAAAGCAACTTTCAAGGATGCAATAGAAGAGATTTAATAAGTTTAAAAAACTTCTAGAATAGAACATAAATTAATTAATTCCATATTGAGTTGAAATAGGCAGACAGTTTTAACAGCAGCTGAAGTGATTCTCGGTTTGCTGGTGACACAGCATTTTTTTCGCAGTAACTTTTATAACAAAGCCAGTGCGAGAAGCAAAAATATGGTACCACTAAAGAAAACTATTTAATGTAAACTATAGTAAAGACCGCATTATTATGAAGTAATATATCCCAACAGAGATAATCAGGCATGTTCTGAGAAACGCAAATCGTTTAAATTTACCGTTTTCGATTTGAAAACACCACACAATACTCCCTCTTTCCCCCTCCTCATAACCTATTTTCCTAGTTTTGGTACAATGCACTGCTTATGTAGGGGTCATCCCCTAAGTACTGGTCCAAGCTAAAAAAAAATATATATATAGGTGTTCTGACAACCGTATAACGCTAGAAGTATGGTTTTTCGATTTGAAATCACCAAATAGGTGTTCTAGAAAACGCAAATCGCTTAAAATTGGCGACTTCAAATCGCATGTGCATATTAAAGTGAACTAATTGAATTTGCTTAAACTGAATTTGCAAAAGACAATCAAATTATTCACAAGTAAAATTTAATATATTTTGTTTTTATTTCAATAAAAAGTTGAAAGAATTTTACACATTTTCAATTAAGAAAACAAAATTAAAAATATTTTATTTTATATAGCGACTACGAAACAACTAGTTGTCCCCCAGCTAAAGATTTGATTATTATTTTTCTTGTCTTCTTCAATCAAAAATTATTGATCACAGCAGATTTGTATTGTAAAAAATTCCTTCTTAAGAAAAAACTTAAGAAAGGAAAACAACAGTTAAAATATTTTCTATTAGTTGTCAAATTTTTTTTCGTTTTATATAACTACCACATACATATGTAAAGGATATGTTGCATATTTGCGGAAAAAACTCCAAAACGGCAGTAAAACGCGCGTTCTTTAGAACACTTAAACATCAACAAAGGTTTTCCCGAATGCTTTGAGGTTTCAGCACGCGCGTTTCTCGGAACGTGGCTGAATATACGTGTAACAGATATATATCTTTTAAGATTTTCAAGGTTTCTATACTTTTGGCTAAGAGAAATAGCTGCAGTACTCTATACTTCCAGTCATCGATATCGGCTTACTAGTCACAAAGTACGCGGAAATGCAAAAAGTAACGTTTTTATAAAACAAAATCAGGTTTTATAGTTCGGAGAAAAGTCACAACTGAGATAACAGGCAATCCGTATGTTATTTTTATCTTGGACCAGTACTCAGGGGGTACTTCTAAATATGCAGTGCACTGTACCAGAACTAGGAAAATAGGTTGTGACGAAGGGAAAGAAGGAATAGTGGTTGTGAACATTTGACTTGAACAGGCAACTTATTCCACAGACGAGGCGTACGGCTGAAAAACGAGTTTTCTCGGTAGTGCGTATTACGAATCCCCGGGCAATCGACCACAAATGGATGAGCTCTGGACGATAAACGCGTGCTACGCAAATTGTGCGAGTTTGGGGAACAAGATCCCTAATCTCGTCAGCGCAAAATCCATTGAAGTACCGATAGAAGAGAATAACGCAACCCACATTGCGTCGCTGCTTCAGTGAGTCAACTGTACTGTACTGTCACCGATAAGCTTCTTCGCCTTCTCCTGCACACGCTCAAGTAATCCCAAAATACACTTTGAGGCACCGGCCCAAACATGAGAGTTGTATTCCATTTTCGGTCGGATGTACGTGGTATACATAGTATGGAGGTCGGATGGAGTCAAGTACATCTAACATCGTTTCAAAAACCCGAGGCACTTGAAAACTTCTTTAGAGACATGAAAAATGTTTTCAGTCCAGGGAACGTCATACTGTATCTTCATTCCAAGAACATCAAGAGCATTCGATTCATCAATATATATATATACAATTTATTTATATGTTTGTGTGTTAATAAACAATACTGAGTCTTACGAGCGGTTAAGGCAACCCTTTTTTACGACCCCATTTGGAGATAAAAAGAAGATCACTACTATTCATATTTTGTCTCATGGCAATGATCTTGGAGAGGCTGGGCCTATAACTGAAATAGTCCATCATGAATTCTTGCCACAAGGCCGTACGATCAATAAGGAATACTACGTTGAAGTTATGCGCCGGTTGCCTGAAGCCATTCGTCAGAAACGCACAGATTTGTAAAAAAAACAATCATGGATTTTGCACTATGATAATGCACCAGCTTATACATCGATGCTTGTGCGTGAGTTTTTGGGCAAAAATAAAACCATTATCATGCCTCATTTACCGTATAAACCGGACTTGGCCTCCGCTGACTTTTTCCTCTTCCCAAAACTGAAGACACCGATGAAAGGAAAGCGTTTTGCTACGATTGCGGAGATGAAGGAAAGATCAAAACAGAAGCTGTTGAAGATATCAAAAAGCGGTGTTGAGAGGGCTATAGGCCGGGCCAGCAATTTCCCTAGGGATTTTGAACAAAGTCCAAAGCGTAATTAAAGACTTGATTTATTATGCAGTGTATTTTTATTAAAATTCCTTGCAAACAAATAAAAAAAAATGATTATACATATTAATAATATATAAAAAATTCAAGAAAACAATACTATACTTTTTGGTAGGGAAATTTCTGGAAATTTAGTTCTTTTGGTTATATTTAAGAAGTTCTGAACCACCTCGTGATTAAGTCTTTACAAAATGGCGAGGAGGTAGAACGTTTTTTGACAATCAAACTTTTATTACGTAACTCTAGTTATTTTTTACGGTGTTTAAATGGTGCTGCCAGATTACACGCATTTCATTATGGCGATTTTGGGAGTTACGTTAACAATCGGGTTTCAGAAGTGTTTTGAGAATTAGAAAGGGTTTACTTTGAAGTTATTTATGAATATATAATACTGAACGACAATTTTTTTTATCAAACTTACAAACTACAGAGGTCTATAAGTCGGAAACTATGCGTGTCCGACATGTGTTTCATCTAAAATTTTTTTTATTATTCAATTATTCTGCCACCCTATATAATTTGGTGCGTAAACTGAACTTGCTCCTTTATATCAGTGGTGCCCACAAGTTCTATATGGAAGAGTAAACACCAATACGTTTAAGAAAAAACTATTTTTATTTAATATTTTGTTGTTGTAAAAAGCAAAACATTTACAAAAACAAAATTCACACGGATAATCGCTGTCGTCAATGTTTACCAGCAAAACAGGTGAAAGTGTTGTTGCTTTGCTTTTGTGTGTGTGCAGTGAAGAACGAAAAAAAAGTACCATTTAGTGTGTTATTGAAGTACGCTTTTTGTAACCGCTTTATCATTCCAGTCCAAACGCAATTGGTTTTATTATAGCTCTGGGCGGTTACTCTCTATTGATATGAGAAAGAAAAATCGAAGAATTGGTACTCTGTAATGTGTTTTCGTATTTTCTTTTCGCATTTAATTTTCCTTTACGTACATTTTATTACATCCTTCTTCGCTATTGTTTATTTTGTGATACCAATGCTACTTCATTTCTAACCTAGTTCGGGAAAAAGATTGCGCAAGATTGCATCTACCTTTCGCATCGCAATAGAGAGTAACTCCCCTGTTTTTATTGATGACACAGCGCTGCCGCTCTTATTTAGGTATGCCGCTTTACTATAACGCTGCATTTACACACGCAACTAGTGGCATGCAAATTTTTTATGAGTATTATCAATGAAAAACAATTCGAAATACTCGAATCTATGTTCTGTTTGCATTTGCATTTGCCATTGCAATTTCATTTTTAAAATGTCGTCGAAGCGTATACTTCAAACAATTTGTTTACTATCCGAATTTTGCCTCCATTTTGAATTTGTCTTCAATTTCCAAAATAGAGTTCATCACAAGAACATATATTTGGGGAAGCGATGAAAATTTATTTTTATAAATATTATTTTAATAATCTAATGCTTTATAGGTAACGAAACTGTTCTTTTTTTTGCATATTTCAAGAAATAAATCTTAATAAAACATATGAGAAGCTAAAATTTGTAATTCCATTTTGCTTTAATCCAGCTAATTTGCATTAAGTTCTTGGCAGGGTAACCTTGTTTATCATCGTGACATTCAGTGGCCTGCAAATGCCAAAGTTTCACTCGCATGCAAATTTTGCTGCCACTGGAGCTGCCATTGCGAAAAATGTGGGTGTATTAGTAAAAAATTGTGAATGTATTGAGTTTTTTGAACTAGCAGTGGCATGTGTAAACTCTAAGTAAGCGGCAGGGGTGTGAAATTTACCGCTTGCCGCTTTTGTTTAGGTATGGCTGCTATACTTTTGAAATTCATTAAACGAGAATTTGGTGTAATTACTCGCACACCAAATCTTCTTTGCTGGTTATCGATCAACTTACAAAATCAAAACTTTAATAAGAATCTTGATTTTCTGCAGCATTAAAGTGCAGACGTTTATTATAATTGCCCTATTCTATGGTGTTGCTATTTTTTATACATTTCCTTTAATAAAAGTTGATGACAAGAATGTCTATCCGCTTTCTTTACTTCAGAAAATTATGTGAGTTTTCACTAAAGTTCAATTTGACATTCTTGCAAAGATTTGTGTCGCCTACTGCCCTTGTGTTATTTTCCACAATTTACCATTTCTAAGTTGCAGATTTTCTTTTACTTGGAATTTTGTACTGCATGTACGAGTACAGGGGTCAACAACCAGACCAGTGGCCACATTATAATATGCCATAATGGAAGCTAATAAACTTCAACTAACACGTACTCGTACTTATTTGAACTTTATAACTGCAAACAAATGCCAGCATTATTATCTCTTGAATTATTCCCACTATGTAGTTTCATATTCTATTACAACAAGGACAAAGTTTTTTTTTTTAACTTTTCTTTTCTTTTTTTTTTTGCCAAGAAATCCTTTTGTTTGCTTTCCAAGCGGCTGTTTTTAATTCAGTAAAATGCAAAAACCCTGCAGTTAGCCAGACAAAAATTCACCTGGGATATTTTAATAGAAAATTATCATAATTTTTGTTTATTATTGTTAGGAAGTGTCCTTTAAATATTTTCCTGTTAATGAGATAATGTGCACACAGACACCCCAGAATTGCGCTGAAGTCCCAGCAGCTGCAATTGTAAAGTAACAGAATAAACACACTTTTCATTTTGCAGTTTTTTATTTAAGCAAGGACACGTATAAAGCTTAAATGTTGTTAGTTTTTTATATAATTTAATATTACAGTGGGAAATTTAATTTATTTTACGCTTTTTTCAAATGTAGGTTGTTGTGTAGTTTTTATTAAACACATAGACCACAGCAAACTTCACGACAGCAAATGCTGCAAGCGCCAATTGCAGTCGTGTAGTCGACTACTGTAATATTTTGAACGCAGCAGCAACATAAATTCATTTGTTAAAATTTTGTTAAACTTTTCAATTTTTTAGCTTAAAGATTTTTTGGTTTCTACATATGTACATCAGGTTTTATTTCAAGTTTTTCCTTTTTTAAGTTTTTTTCTTAAGAAGGATTTTTTACAATACAAATTTGCTGTGATCAATAATTATTGATTGAAGATTGATTCATTTTTATAAAAGTATGCTTCACTGTGGCCGCCATAGTGTTTTTTGGTTTACGAAATTCAGCTACTTTACAAAAAGAGTTCCGTTTATAATAACCTTACTTTGAAAAGTGTGCTTCTCATTGGAAAAAATGTATTGAAAGCTATAAAGATTTTAATTTAAAAAGAGACTTTGTTTACTACGCTCAATGCGGGTTCCGAAAGCCCTTAAAGTTGAAAACATAATAGGATATTTCTTCTGCTCTGTGATAAGAACAATATTAAAGAATATCGAAGTTTTCGATAAGTGAACCAAAAATAATTCGACTCGAGAAATAAAACAGTATACCATTTCTTTTAAAAATATGCTCATAAATGAAGTAAAATCAACTGGTTCTCGTATATATCTTTACTTTTTTTATTATGTTATGACAATTTGCTCGCCATGTGAAGTTTACAATACATAAATTGTTTTGTAATATGGTTTAGCCTTTTGTTCTTGTAATTTCTATAAAGAGGGTAAACTTTTATACAATTCTAAAAATTCTAACCAGAAAACCTTTTCCTGATTAATTTTGTGTGCCTCTTTTTCTACCACTTCACTCAGCAAAATTTTCTGTGAAGTGGTAAAACTTTGTGCTTGTCAACACACACATTCAAGATGTTTGCACGCAAATCGCGCAAGTCTGCTTCAAATATTTATGCACACAAGCATCAACATCTCCTTTTACAAACGAAAATTTTGCAATGTTTGCCAAACAGTTTGTGTAGTTTATTTGGTATTTAACTAGTTATTTTATCAAATATCTTTATCTTATTTTGATGATAAGTATGCATGCACACATTTAACAATAGAACAAATAAATTTATTAATTTGTTAAAGTTTTCAAGATGTTTGCACGCAAATCGTGCAAGTCTGCTTCAAATATTTATGCACACAAGCAAACATCTCCTTTTAATTACAAACGAAAATTTTGCAATGTTTGCCAAGCAGTTTGTGTAGTTTATTTGGCATTTAACTAGTTATTTTATCAAATAAAGAATTCTTATTTTGATGATAAGTATGCATGCATATATTTAACAATAGAACAAATAAATTTATTAATTTGTTAAATTTTTGTTGAACTTTTTTTTTATAATTTTTTTAAATTAAAAATTTTTTGGTTTGTACATATGTACATCAGATTTTTTAGTTCAAGTTTTTTCCTTTCTTAAGTTTTTTTACAATACAAATCTGCTGTGATCAATAATTTTGATTGAAGAAGACAAGAAAAATAATAATCAAATCTGTAGCTGGGGGACAACTAGCTGTTTCGTAGTCGCTACACTACTCATCAGCACCCACTGGGATTTGAAATAAATTTATTGCTTTATTTAAAACTCCATTTAAGTTTTAAGCTTTTATTTTGTTATATTAGAAAATAAAATATTTTCAAGAGCAACGTTTTTTTATTACATATTTTTTGCTAATATTTTTAATAATTGGCAAAACGGTTGAAACGAATTGGCTGTGACTTAAACCTAAGTCGCCGTAAGAAGACTTAATTTCCCTGATAACTATGATGCAATGCCGGTTTTAGGAAGCTAATAACCCCCGACATGCTGCTGTTTTACAGCAGACATTTGTACTGTAAGACCCCAGTAGTGAATGACGCTTTATTTGGCTAAGCGCTGGTACTTTCAATGGATTAGCGCTCACCACCTCATTAAGGCATATCTTCCAATAATTGTCTAAGGTTATATGGTCCGACATCTTCAGCAAGGGGTTATTTGTTTATAATACTACAAATTGAGAGCAGAAATTGCAACCTGCATGAACCTTGCAAGCTAGTAAGACGTGAATAATTCACCCCCGTGGAGGATGGGCCATCATTAGATAAGACCGCCAATGCAGCTGCTGATGTAAATCAATTTCAATTTTTAGTATGGTTTATTGACCTAATCATAAAAAACCCTATTTTTCATTTTCCTTAACGACCTTCTATATAAAATTTTCAACCCTATCCACTCTTTCGCGGATGACAGCAGCATTTGCCATTCGTACTCTTTCAGTTATAGGCCCAGCCCATCCGAGGTTGCTGCCAAGAGGCAGATGAAAAATAACTCACTGAATAGTTTTGCTATAATTCAATAGGTACCGCAAGGTTCCGTTCTTTCTCCTACTCTACTTCTTATTTTCCTCAACGACCTTCTCTATCAAACTTCCAACCCTATCCACTTTTTCGCAGATGACAGCGGCATTTGTCACTCGTACTCTTTTGGTCATAGGCGCAGCCTATCAGAGATCACTGCCAAGAGGCTAAATATGAACGATTCACTGAATAGTGATCTTCTATTAATCTCCGAATGGGGTCGTAAAAACAGGGTCGCCTTTAACGCTCGTAAGACCCACTGTTGCTTATTAACATACAAACAAACGACCGCAAGCGATGCTTCATCTGTACTAATGGATGGTATAAATTTTGAGAAATCGGATGCTCTTGATGTTCTTGGAATCAAAATACAGTGTGATGTTCGCTGGACTGAACAAATTTTTCAGGTCTCTAAAGAAGCATTCAAGTGCCTCGGTTTTTTGAAACGGTGTAAGATGTACTTCACACCATCCGATCTCCTTACTATTTATACCATCTATATCAGACCAAAAATGGAATACAACTCTCATGTTTGGGCCGGTACCCCAAAGTCTATTTTGGGGTTACTCGACCGTGTGCAAGAGAGGGCGAAGTAGCTTATCGGTGTCATAGGGTATCCAACTCTATTGCCTCACTGGAGCATCGACGCAGTGTGGGGTACGTTACTCTCTTCTATCGTTACTAAAGGGTGGTTAAATTTCAAGGGCCAATGTTGATTTTGAATAAAACACAAACTATTTAGGAAATTATTGTAATTTTATTTTATTATGATATATTGGTATTATTCAATTATGTATGGAACAAAATATCGGCCAAATGGGCGCCGAGACCACGGCGGCACACCTCCATCCGATGGTCCAAATTTTCGATGACCCTGAGGCATAATGGAGGTTCTATGCCGTTAATGTGCCGAATTATCTCATCCTTTAGCTGTTGAATTGTTGCTGGCTTATCGACGAACACCTTTTCTTTCAAATAACCCCAAAGAAAAAAGAGCAACGGTGTCACACCACATGATCTTGGCGGCCAATTGACATCGCCATTACGTGAGATAACACGGCCATTGAATTTGTTGCGCAAAAGAGCAATTGTTTAGTTAGCTGTGTGGCAAGTGGCACCGTTTTGCTGAAACCACATATCGTCTAATTCCAATTCGGGCCACAAAAAGTTCGTTATCATCTCACGATAGCGAACACCATTCACAGTAACTGCCTGACCGGCCTCATTTTGGAAAAAATATGGCCCGATGATGCCGCCAGCACATAAACCGCACCAAACAGTCACTCTTAGTGGGTGCATTGGTTTTTCGACAGTCACTCTTGGATTCTCATTCGCCCAAATGCGGCAATTCTGAAAATGTGCCTCATCACTGAAGATGATTTTCTTCGAAAATTGATCATCATTTTCATAATAAGTCTGGATAACTTTAACACGTTGTTGGATTGTGTATCTCTCCATGGTTCAAATTGAATAAGTCTGAAATAGAGAAATGTCAAATACAATTCGGAAAAAAACTTGGCGTTTAGGTGTGGTTCACATTCAACATCGGCCCTTGAAATTTAACCACCCGATATAATGAATTTTACTCTGACGAGATTAGGGATCTTGTTCGCACATTTATACGTAAGACGCGTTCATTGTCCAGAGATTATTCATTTGTAGATGATGGCCGGGGGAATCGTGCAACGCATCACAAAAAAGGTTAGTTTTTTTGGTCGTACGCTTCGCCTGTGGAATAATTTGCCTACAGACATGTTTCCTCTATCTGCTATAACGTTGGAAAGTTCAAGTCAAATGTTCACAATTACTACTCCCTCTTTCCCCCTCCTCACAACCTATTTTCCTAGTTCTGGTACAATGCACTGCATATGTACAGGTCATCCCTTGAGTACTGGTCCAAGCAACAAAAAAAAAAAAAAAAAAAAAAAACAACGTATTTAATTTTTATTAATCGTTTATTTGACATATTTCTGTATAATTTTTTTTAAGTTGGGGATTACATATTTTTTAGATATAAGTCCTTTAGCATTATACAAGCTTTAAACATATTTACAATGCCAATAAAAATTAAAATATTTTTCTGGCTTATTCCATACTTGTGAAATAATATTGCGTTTACATGTGAATAAATATTTAAATAAGTATTTATTTAATTGTTAAGCCGGGTTAAAAAAGTGTAAGCAAAAACTACTGATTAAAATGTTAAATCAACCCTTTTATTGTTCTGATTTTAACCCGATTTTCTCCCCCTCTGTCATTAAACTTTCTCTGAATTTATAAAGGACACTTCAACATAATAAATTCACTTCAATGTTTACAATTTACTGCTTTTTCTTACACAACATAAATTATAACGAGGTACAACATTAATTAAAATTTTCAACAAAGTTCTGCTTTTTCAATAAACTGGCCAACATAATGTCCATGGTCGTTATAAACATTGTTGTATATTGAAAATTGTACGAAGTTTTCAAACTTTTGCCCTTCTTAAGAGATCTCTACATATAATATTTTTTATCGCACTGAAACATGCTGTTAGGGTTGCTGAAATGTTCAAATATAAAAATATTGCATATTCTTAAAAATTGGCTGCAGCAGTTGGGGGAAAGTTTTGTTACAACCAGGTAAGTTTAAATTTACAATTGACAAAATGAAAAAGAGGGGAAATAAGGTTTTTAGATAAGATACGAGTATGTTAAGTGTAACGTCAAACTTCAATTAAGTTTTATGAATAATAAAGACAGTAAATTTTTAGTTTTAAGTATATCTGTAGGATAAATGTTTAACATTATTGATCATTTCAAGGACTAACAAATGCATTACAGTGAACATGATTTTAGTTTTGTTGTTGATACAATTTTTTTGTTTTTTTCGGTTTCTATTTAAAAGGTAATGAATTTTCAGCTCAAATTAAAACAGTCTAAACTTTTTTCATAGCATATGAAATTCTTTGCCAATTAAATAATCAAACTATTTTCAAAATATATTTAAACATTTTTATTCAAAAATACATTTTTTTCATTTTCATTTCAACTTCTCTATGATATAAAAATTTAATGCTACAATAGTATGAAATTTGATGTGACCTTTCTATTAATATCACCATTCCTACAAAGCAGGCGAAAACTCGTACTACAATATTCACTAAATAAAAAAGCCTTCCTCTAGACCAGAAATGCCCAAGCCTTACGCGCTTGGTGCTCATTTGTTTTTGTAAAAGCATTTAGCTATAGGCTGTGCGCTTGTGTGTGTACTCACACTAGTGCGAAGCAACAACCCTCTTGCATACTTTGCTGGTAAACATTGACGAATTTTAAATTTTTGGTTTGTACATTTGTACAACGGGTTATAGTTCAGGTTTTTTCTTTCTTAAGTTTTTTTTCTTAAGAAGGATTTTTTACAATACAAATCTGCTGTGATCATTAATTTTGATTGAAGATCTTGGTGGCTTAGTGGTTAAAGCAGTAGATTATGATACGTCATGACCCGAGTTCAAATCCCAGTGGGTGCTGATGAGTAGTGTAGCGACCACGAAACAGCTAGTTGTCCCCCAGCTAAAGATTTGATTATTATTTTTCTTGTCTTCTTCAATCAAAATTATTGATCACAGCAGATTTGTATTGTAAAAAATCTTTCTTAAGAAAAAAAACTTAAGAAAGAAAAAACCTGAAACCCGTTGTACAAATGTACAAACCAAAAATTTAATTTAAAAAATTATAAAAGTTCATCAAAGATTCAATAAATTTATATTGACGAATTTTGTTAATTAAAATAAAACATATTAAATAAAATTCCTAAAACGTATTGGTATTTGCTCTTCCATATAGTGCTTTTGGGCACCCCTGCTCTAGACGAAAACATAAATGTTTTACTCGTTTTTTTTTTCCGAAATAAAACTACGGACTAGTGTACTGCGATAGTACTCTTAAAAACGTTGTGACTGGTAGTTATTTTCTGACTTTAAAGTTTTTAATGCAGCACCCTTTAAAAACTTAATTTTTAGCAAAACCAAAATCGTTATGTAAAAGTTTCAAGTTGATGTTTCGATATTAACACGTGCCGCATTAGGATTTAAAGTTACGTACATATGTAAGTCCGCCTCTCGCGCACATGCATTCAGCATATTTCTGTATCAAGACTAATAAGTTTTATGCATTTTTTATAAAAAAAAAACTCACATTATCATTTCATACATGCATAGGTATATTAATTTTTTTATGGATATTTTTTATTAATATGTTACAGTCATGGCTTTTCTCGTATGTTGCGGTAGTTTTGCATGATCTGAAAAGTTGCATAAGAAATAGATTATATACTTACATAAAAAAAAATTTTAATATCCTGCTGTTACAAATTGAGTTTTATACACTTTATTAGCTTCTAATATTGATATAATTTAGAAATTATAAACAGCTTGTTTTCAATATTTTCCAGCTGTCTAAATGTTGACATTTCATAGAAGCTACTCTAATCATCAGTAGACTTGAAAAGTTTTGAAAGATATTCTCAAACATTCAAGTTTATATCCCAACAATCTAAATAAATTATTGAGAATTTAAAAAGTGAATTATTAATATTTTTCTTTATTCGAACAAATTATTAGAGTAAGACTTAATACAGCATATAATACAATATTCTAATTTGTGCAAAAACTAATCCGTAGTAACTTGGTTTTCCATAATTTTCGATGATCCTTCCCAACATTTGTGGCCGTATATTGGCAATAACGTGACGTGGTCAATCATTTCAGGCTTATCGACGTAGGTTAACGATTTTATATAATGCCCACAAAAAATAATCTAGCGGCGTTAGATCGCACGATCTTGAAGATCAATACTTTTCCTTCAATAAATCAATTATGGCAGGAGCTATATGACACGTTGCGCTATCTTGAGAACGTAGCTTCTGTAACTTCATGATTGTTCAATTGATAATCGTGAAGATCAGTAATCATGGCTCTATAGCGGGCACCAGTTTGGAACTGGCTTAAAACTGAGACCAAAGTTTCATGTGCCATACAAAGTTGTGAGAAAGTTAAATCATGACAGATATGAGGTCGAAAAGTAGGCGAGGGTGCAGGTTCCAAGAAATGTACCATAGTCGCTGAATTCATGAAGCCATGGAACCACACATTCGGGGCGAACACCTAATCAGGACGGCCGATTGTGGGAATAGGGACTAGAAGACCTTTGAACACACAAAGGGTTAATAGAACATTCTCGAATCGAATACAAAGTAAAAAGACAATACGAAACACGGGACAAACGAACAAACAAACGATTATGCTATGAACATAAGTGTCAGTCTGTGTCAAACGCGCAACCAAGCCACAAACTTATTACACACAACTATTTAACTTACTTCATTTATAATTATAAATAATCAGGAACTTGAATTAAAATAAATTGAATTTAATAAAGTTGTGTTTTATTTGACAACGCAGACTCAGGAGTGGGAGTTTCATTCCCACAACATCGTTTTTAAACCAATATGTTCTAATATTCCCCCAACCCATAAATTGCAATCAACAGCCAGTTTTTCCGGATGTAAAAATGTGTCAACATATACTTGAAGAAGCCATCATTCCAAATACGACAGTTTTTTTTACATATCCATTCATATAAAAGTGATCTCTTTTGCTAAATAAAATTTGCTTATGAAAAACGGGATCAACGGCGTTCTTCTTTTGGTCCCATTAAGAACGAAACGATATTAATAAGATACCGATACTTATACTCGATATGGTATCGATTGCAGTGGATACCCACTCGGTATCGAAGAAAAAGTATCAATACATACTAGCGGCAAAAATCAAGCCAAAAACTAAAATCTTCGTGGTGAACTTCATCTTCTGATCCACTAGCAGAAATTGAAGTGTCTTAATTAGGATCACGGAAGCGAAGATTTTTTAAAATCTGGAATTCTGGTACACTCACTTTGCAACTGTGTGACTGATTTAAAAACTTTGAAGCTTCAATGTAAAACAATTTATCACTGGTATAATCTTCGATAACGTCACATAGTTCTGGCCCGAAAACGAATTCAAATGGTTTCAGTAACTGGACTAATCCTTTTAGCATCTCAAGATCGTGACCGCAATCTTATCGTCTTTTTTATATTTTCGTGGCCCCCTTTGGATGCACTGATTTATTTTATAAAAAATAAATAAAATAAAAACTTTGAAAACAAATAAAATTATGGTAAAAATATGATATGTAATATTATTAGCATTTGCCTCAACAATACTTGCTGTGATTACAAATTTACATCAATATGATGCATTTATTTGTACTTTCAAATTTCAAAATTATAATTTTAGCAACAAAATTCATTTTCAACAATAAATATAAAATATTATAAAACTTCTCTCCTTTTTTAAGATATATTTTGACAAATTAGATGTATTATAATTATTAATAATATGTGTTATTGAATTGATGTCACCATAGTTGTAGCATTGATAATAATCAATATATGAAAATATTCTCTAATGACTTTAGTCATTGAGATTGATGTCACTTTTCACATTACTTATGACTATTTACATAATATTGATGTCACAATACTGATGACCCGCCGTCATCAATATGAAGATGCATTTTTCTATGAGTGTAGTTCCTGCATATGACCCTTACATATACACTACATATGTAGGGGTCATCCCCTCCATGTAAAGATAAAAAAAATTAAGCAATACATCACTCAGATAACCCAGTACTCTTTTTACAAATAATTTAACAATATTTTTCAATGTTGACCGTGCTTAAAACAATTTATTTTGGTACATGGGATCAAAAAACTTCTATAAAATTACACCACAGGGAAGAAAATTAATTAATGCTTTCAGTTAACCAGGCTTCATATTTCCAACCCTTACTAACGTACATGTACTGATATAAGCCAAAAAAAAAATATACAAAATTTAAAACAATCACATAAGCCATTTATTTTTATTATCTCAATCATATTTTTCTTATTTATTTATTTTTTTCCTCCCAGAGTTTACGATATGTGCTAGTAGTATATTACAACAACAATTAACATCAATGACATTGCCGAATAAAACACACCTGCCCACAGATACAACCAATAAATCTACAAAAATCAACGACAATTTACAAAACTTGCCTGTCACACCCAACACAACAACAACGGCAACAGCAGCAGCAGCAACAAAAGCATCAACGAGGGAAAACTCATTGTCATTTCTATCGTCAGTGTCAACTTCATCATCATCATCATCATCATCAACAACAATATCAACATCAACAACATCATCGTTATTATCTCTTCCTTCACTACAGATAACAACGCACAGCATACGAGAGCCAAAACAACTGGAATCTGCTGCCCTTGTTAAAAAACAACCATTAACATCATCATTAAAGGCTTCGACATTGGACGACAGCTCATCAAATCTGCAATCGTTTTTAACTGGGACAGCAACATTTATGCATACCGAATCGCCAGCACATTCATCACTGCAATGGGAGGATGATGACCAAGATGGTTCTAGTGAATTATCACTTTCAACTTCCATACTTAACACATACGATGCCAGTGATTTGCCACCACTCAGCGAAGCCGAACAAGCGGCTAAAGATTTGCTAACCAAAGGATTTTCAATACCCACATATTTGCCACCATTTCCCGTATTTGCTGTCGCTGATTTGCCAGCATATTTAAATACCGTATCGACAACGACAACTGAATCACCAGTATCACATCTCCGGCCGTCAGATGGTTATGGCTCAGATGCGCAAGAGAATCTTTTATATTTTGATAATTTAACAAACCATCAATTTCGTGGACAGCATCAAAATCCCCATAAACAACAAATACCAAATAAAAATTCAAGTACAGCATCAGCAAATGTGACCGTGCAAGTGGGCAGTCATGCTTATTTGCCATGTCATGTGAGTACAGCTTAGATTCTTAGACTTTTTCATTAAAATCTGAATTACAGTGTGTTCCATTTGATTGCTTTTGAGATTTTGTGTTTTCGTTTTTTTTTGCATTTCTTCTTTAAAATCCCAAAAAATTTCTGTCACGCTATTGATGGAAAATAAGGTTTTTATATTGTGGCGTATTTGGCACGTTATACAGATATACAAGGGGGAATTGATATTAAAGCTACCTAAATATGATTTTTTTTTAAACATTTCTCAACATATGTATGTGCTCTTCATAGAATACAGCAACTCGTCTAGAAAATTTGTATGAAAATTAAAAATTTTTTTCAGTGATTTTAATAAAAGTTTTTTGACAAGTCGCTGGTCTATGTTCTGTGAACAGCATCAAGAATTCCCAAAATTGACTTCTGGAATCACCTAAATGCTCCACCTCCCTGAAAACAATATGGCAGCTTCAATTTGCACATAATAATAAATCAAATGACCGTTAATAGTTCAAATCCACGACCAAAACGCTCACCGAATATGGAAAATCGGTTCCAGGCCGGCCAGCGAAGTGTTTGTGAACTTTTTTGGGAGTTCCCAAAATTGACTTCTGGAATCACCTAAATTGCCCCACTTCTCTGGATACAATAAGGCAACTTCAATTTGCACATAATAATAAATCGAATGACCGTTAATAGTTCAGATCCACGACCAAAACGCTCACCGAATATGGAAAATCGGTTCCAACCCGGTTAGCAAAGTGTTTGTGAACTTTTTTGTGAATTCCCAAAATTGACTTCCGGAATCACCTAAATGCCCCACTTCCCTGGAAACAATATGGCAACTTCAATTTTCGCATAATAATAAATCTAATGACCGTTAATAGTTCAGATCCACGACCAAAACGCTCACCGAATATGAAAAATCGGTTCCAAGCCGGTCAGCGAAGTGTTTGTGAACTCTTTTGGGAATTCCCAAAATCGACTTCGTGAATCCCCAAAATCCCTCCACTTCCCCGGAAGCAACAAGGCAACTCCAATATTCGCACTAAAGTAGCAATACTTTTAATACGGTTTTATATACCTGAATATGTAATAAGGATTTCAAGGGTTGTAAACATACAACCCCATATAAAAGTAAAACGTAAACGTGTTAAAAAATAGTATGCAGAGCATCAAAACTATAAATTGAAGTGATTTAAAGTTATTTTCATTTTAAAATAGAGTCAAGAATATATTTATATAACTTATTTATGCAACTAAAAATTTTATAAATATAAGCGTACCTTTTTCAAACAATATTTATGAAAAATATGCTGCTTCTCTTTAATATTTCCATACAAATCATGGTTTTGTTGATTTTTCTACTCATACATTTGATTTCTATTATATGCATACTTAATGTAATTAAGGTTCAGTAGAAAGTTAACATTTCACCCCATTCAATTTGCCAACAACATTTTCAACAATTTCATACAGTTTGCCAAATTCATGATACAGAAAATAAATGATTATTTTTTTGTTGATTGATTTTACTGTTGGGACTGTTTATTCGTCACTTCGTACAATAATTTAATTTCCAGTGAAATTTGAATTCACTGAAAATCTAATAAACATTCATCAGTGTCAACTAGCCGAGTAAAATGGAAAATAATCTAACACTTTTGTACATAAAATAAAAAGAAAAATTTTCATGAAAAATATTAAATCGTGCTAATGAATGGCATGAGGGGATCAATTACGTAAAAGTGTTGTGGCAAAATAACAGAGGAACACTCAATACAGCTGTTCATTGATTACAGTTGAAAACATTTTAAATTGCTCTCAGCTTCTTAAAAAAAAAAAAAAATACCTGAAAATGTTTTTCTACCAGAAAAAAATATTGAATCGAGTATACGAGTATTTTGTTGACAGGTGACGATTAAGTGCGCCAACTATATTTGCAATGACTGAAATGGAATAAGTAAAACATAATGAAAACAGTGCTTGATTTCTGATAGCAAGTGTGACTTGCCAACAGCTAAAACCTAATAATTTATTTGCAAATACTAAGAACCAAAGACTGAAAAGAATTTAGCAGTGCTTAATGAGGGCTTTTTTTTAAATTATGAAATTATTAGTGCACAAGAAATTAAAAACTGGCTGTTCGTTATTTGCTGCCGAAAAAGTTGTTCTTTATAAGTGTTTTTAGAAGATTACTATAAAAAAAATTCAAGCACTGTCGTCAATGTTTCCCCCGGGGAACAGGTTTTGCCTTGGCGTATTCCTAATTTGGGTGCTCTGTTTTTCGGGGAAAAGAAGGGAAGGGGTTCCTCGTTTGTTATAGCAAATAAAACTCTAGGAAGCCACATGTTTTATGTTGTGTTCGCTTCCGCAACCCTTACCCAGGGTATAAATTGGCAGAACGGGGATCAGCATGGCCCCCGAGTGGTTCTGCTTGTAGTTCAACCGGGCTGATGATGGCTGAGGTGTGTACATTGGCTGTAATATTCTTGCTGTGGTTGAAACCTAAAAAGCAGGAAGGGGCTGTTAGTATTCTTAATAATTGCTTGGCGTGGTTTTTTTCAGGGACTAACAAACTCCCGAAGGTCTGTTGCCTTTACAACAGATACCTGTACTGTGAGGAACCAGTGGTGATGGTTGACGGGTGAGTTGATTTAAGGTCTGATGCTGCTAGTGGGCTTCGGCCTACCAACTCATTAAGCCATTGATTGCTGGGAAATTTCATACAGGAGGGATTAGAAGGTCCGAACTTCTCAACAAGAAGTTGCTCATATGGCTACAAACATATGGCAAGAATTGCTAACTATGTGAGCTTAACAAGTCACATGGGGGCGCTGGTGAATCATGAATAATTCACTACGTGGAACTTGACCATCATCAGATAAGGCCGCAAGGCAGGTGCTGATGTAAATCTTTTTCACAACTGTCGTCAATGTGTGTCAAAACTATGAGATGTTTTTTCTGTTTCTAAATGTTCTACAGCTTATATTTGTTTTGTTTTGAAGATTGTTCTAATATACATTGTTTGGTACTACTCGTACTGCATAGTAGTGAGATGTGTTCTTTAAAACACTCTGTGCAGCCTTTTAGTACAGCATTAACGTGTTTATTTAAGTTACATACTACAGCGTAAAATCAAAGTGTTCAATTACGTTGTGCTTAAGGCCCTAATTTGAGCTTTGCAGTCAATTTAATTATAATAACATGACAAATGATTTTAAAAAATTTTTTATGTATTATTATTTCTGTATATTTACATATATTAGATACATCGCTTACAAAACAAACCCGTTTCCTGGGTACGATTGAGAGACGGCCATATCATATCAGTGGATCAAACAACTTTTATAGCGGACCAAAGATTTCAGGCAATATTTCAAGACGACAAAGAGTTTACATGGTCGTTACAGATCAAATATGTGCAACCCACTGACGAAGGCTGGTACGAATGCCAAGCAAGTTCCGAACCCAAAATGAGTGCCAAAGTTTACCTTAAAGTTATTGGTAAGACTTCGTACGCCCGACAATCGTCAGTAGGTAATTTTTGGTTTAATTTTAATTTTGTTGTAGTACCATTTACCGAATTGATTGGCGATCAATCGCGTTTCGTTAAGGCTGGCAGTAAAGTGGCTCTTCACTGTATAGTTCGTGGCACACTGGATCCTCCACAATATATAATTTGGTTCCGTGACAAGGCGCAAATAGGCGAGAACAACAAAATGGGTTGGTATACACAGCTGGATCGCAACATATTTGGTAATACTGGAGATAATCAGAATACGGTAGGTAATATAACATAATATGTATATTGGAATGGGTCGATTTGGCAATTGATATAGGGCTATCGATTTTGTGGTAGCTTTTGGCATGACGAAAAAAAGGTCCACTGCGATAAACTGCGACTCAAAAAAAGTCCTTGTCGAGGTGCCCCAAATTCGTTAGCAAATAATTCAATTTCATCAAAATCAATTCAGCAATAAATATCCCCTTGGAAAAGTACTATTAACAAATAAAAATAAATCAGCCTATTTTTTTTATTATCTACTAAAAAAATCGTAAAAATTTAAAATGAGAGAAAGTAAAAAAAAATTATATTTGGGCGCCTCGAAAATGATTTCTTTGATATGTAGTAATGGAACTTAATTTTCTCATGCCAAAGGCTATCGAATAATTAATAGCGCAATTTCGCTAAATAGATGCTTCCAAATTGATCCACTATAATTCATATATTTTATATATATTGTCATTTAAAGTGTATGTAAATTTGTTTTGTAAAAAAAAAACGCCACATATTCTAAAGGCCTCATTAGTTTTTACTTTCAGTTGCCGTTCTGTGACGTTCTTTTCTGTAGCAAATATTTTACAAATACTTTTTCTGTGAAAAAGTTCAGCTGACTTTTACAGTAAAGCAAAATTAAAAGAAAAATATTGGAATTAAGATTTTTCGTAAAAATTGTTTTATTTGAAAAAACAAAATAAGAAACAGTGGGTGCTGATGAGTAGTGTAGCGACTACGAAACAGCTAGTTGTCCCCCAGCTAATGGTATTCAATTATTTTTTCTGTTCTTCTTTGGTCTTATTGTTTCACAGCAATTATTGTTATAATTAAAAATAATCCTTCTTCTTGACTGAAGTTGGACTCGAACTTACAACTAGTTAATCTCGTACAAGAAACAATAAATACTTAGAAATGGTGATAAAAGAGCCAACTTTTCTCTCACGATCTGCAGAATTTACGACATTTCTTATACAAAATATAATATTTTTTCGCTAAAATTGTATTCTTTTGATCATTCATAGTGGCTTAATTGATTAATATATTAAATTTGAAAAAATTTTAATTAAAACAAATTATTTTAGCTTTCGATAAAAAAAATTTGTATTCATATGACTAAAAAAATTAGTTTTTCCATACCAGAAAAAAGTAAAACATACACATATCTGGCTGTCACTTAACGTTGAATTCTATTTTCAACAGATTAGTCCGCAACAGAACAGAACGTAAAAGTAAAAACAAACCATGTACATATAGTTTACATTGAACAGAAACAAGACAGCTGATGCAGAACGGAAAAGAACGTACAAACTAATTCTGCCTTAAGAGGCGTTATGCTCGTCACGTTAAGACCACATATATTCGTCTTCGACAGCAATTATGTATTATTTTATAAGCCCTGGATATTTCCTAGACCTAAGCAATAGATAGAGGCTGTCGGCAACATTCAATTGTTGTTGGTAACAAGTAAATAATTGCCAAAATGGTAGTCTCGACGATGATGCTTCTTGGAATATAAGTATAAAATAAACATAACTTCTTAAATTGCGTTTAAAAGTTTTAATTAAATTTGATATTTAATTATTTTATCTCTTTTAGGTAATATTTCGATAACTATTTGTTATCATCGTCAGTAAAATTAATATGTTATAACATATTAATTTTCCAGGCGATGATAACAAATTGTTATCGAAATATTGAAAATAAATACTGTTAAATTTTTTATGTAACATAAAACGATCTTTAGCTGCAAAAATAAGAAATATTTAGTTTTAATTAAATTATTTTATTTGCAAATATTGCAAAACTTTAGTATAGATTTTTTTTCGTCTTATGTGGCCTTTAAAGTATGTCTAGAAAATTTGTATGAAATATATTCAAAATACTGACTAGCAAATTTTCCAGATGTATCACTCATTCGTGTCCCGTCAACACCATATTAGTCTCTGTGAGAAACTGGCTATTAGTGCGTTTACTCGTATACCTACATGCCGCACCTGCGCATAAAAATATTGTAAATAGAAAAATTTTCTGCTCGAACGAGAAATAAAGTATTTAGTTGCAAATATTTAACTAACGAACACAAATATTAGCGGTTTTCACTGTTTGTTAAATTTAAAATGCTTTTAAATATAATGCTCTTGTAAACTTCTGAGTGTGAGTGACTTTTTCTTTGGTATTGTAAAAAAACCGAAAAAGCTGACATTTATTCACATACATTTGCGACACAAATACACAAAAGAATTTTTCAGTTTGGAGTTTCGCGAAAAGAGATAGAACTTAAAAAAATACCTAATTTCATCTTTAATTTGAACTTTTTTCACATTTTCTTTTATTTTTTATTTTATTTTTTGATGTTTTCTATTTTAAACAATTTCAAGTCTGCCGACTGTTTCACATTTGTAAATAAACGAACTTACTACGTTTACTAAATCTACTATGGTTTTTGTTATTGTAGAGGTTGTTAATATAGTAAAACAAAAATTTATGCATTTTGATGTTGTGAAGTTTTAAATTTACCAAGATTTACTAAATCTACAATATCTACAAGCTCTACAATAGTACTTTACTACGAAGCGTAATTTTGCAAACAAAATACAAAAAGTTGTCACTTTTGTAGGCAGTTATTGTCTATTGCCTCGTAAAGCTACGTACACACGGTTGCCAGATCTTAAAATATTGCCAGTAAAATTGTCAGAAAATGTATTACAATCGTGTGAACTGCCAATTTTTAACTTACAACGTTGCCAGAAAAACCATTGTCAATCAATTGTAAGACGAGAATGTTGTCAGGCTTCTGACAATTGTGAGAACACTCTTCGTCAGCATTGCCAGTTAATTGGATGGCTTATTTAGGGAGATAAACGCAAAAAACTGTTTTTGGGAAAAAAAATTTTTTTGGTACCAAAATTTCGTTCTTTTTGCTCTAGGACGCTTATTTAGGGAGATAGACGCAAAAAACTTTTTTTTGGAAAAAAAAAAATTTTGGTACCAAAATTTCGTTCTTTTTGCTCTAGGACGCTTATTTAGGGAGATAGACGCAAAAAACTTTTTTTTTGGAAAAAAAAAATTTTTGGTACCAAAATTTCGTTATTTTCGCTCTAGGACGGTTATTTAGGGAGATAGACGCAAAAAACTTGTTTTTTTTTAGTTTTTTGGGTACCAAAATTTCGTTATTTTTGCTCTAGGAGGCTTATTTAGGGAGATAAACGAAAAAAACTTTTTTTTGACAAAAAATTTTTTTGGTACCAAGATTTCGTTATTTTCGCTCTAGGACGCTTATTTACGGAGATAGACGCAAAAAACTTTTTTTTTTATTGTTTTAATTGTTAGATGCACAAAAAAAAGTTTTAATTGTTAGATGTATAAATTTAATGCACCTGACAATGGCAACGATGGCAGAAAAAAGTTTGATGGGCAACACTGCCAAACAGACCGTTGTTGATATACATAAGTGGCAATGCCTTACAACATGTCTGGCAATTTTTTTCATCTAACAGTCTGACAACCGTATGAACATGCAATTTTTGTTGTCAGATGAATTATTTGTAAGATTTTCTTATGATCGTCTGAACACACAATTTACTTCTGTGGCAGATTTTTTCCAGATGTTACAATATTGTAACATCTGACAACCGTGTGTACATAGCTTAACTCACGGTTTACACAGCCGAAGAAGGTTTAAAGTGAACTGGTAAAACACGTCTAGAAGGCAACACCCATGATCATCTAATTATAAAAATATAAATTAACTTATAACTTGCAGAATTGATGAATTATGAAATAAAAGCAATTCTTTCTATAATTTTTTTTTCGCAAAATAATGAAATTTCTTTCACAATTTTATTTTTATTATTATTTAGATTAAAAAAATGCTTAATATTTAAGAAAAAAGAAAAAAAACCTGGGAAAATGGTGGCAACATGTCAAATTTTATTTGCAAATAAGAGTATTATTCAACACACACTTTCGTGAGTATTACGGAAAGTGGAAATGAGAAGCACAAAAATGTCTACAAATCTCTAGTATAAAGAATCGTGTACTACACATTCTACCCCACTGATAATTTTTGTCATATCACCTTAGTTTTCGTATCACCGCTTTCACACACGAATGATCGTTGACGATGATTGGAATGCTCAAGAGGCGTTAGTTTCTGAGTCAATCGCAACCTTTTAAGCATTTAAATGCAAGTCTTTATGCATAATGTGCATCAACGATGAGCCTGAGAGGTGGAATTGTTGGGCACGATGACGAGTTGAGGTAGACGACTCTTCAGCCACTCGATCGTGAGCAGCAGCAATATTTTCTGCAGAACGAACTGTACGATCATGCACCATTTTTTACATTGTACGCACATTTGGACGTTTAAATTTACCGCATAAATCACGAAGTGATCGTTGTGCATTTTGATCTGATAATAAGCCTGCACGATGGTGTATATTTTCGTGGTCCACATTGAATTAGTCTGAGTAAAAGAAATATCAAATGAAATGGAGGTAAAAACTTGACGTTTTGATGTGTTTTTTTTTTTTTATTGGACCAGTACTCAGGGGAAGACCCCTACATATGCAGTGCATTATACCAGAACTAGGAAAATAGGTTGTGAGGAGGGGGAAAGAGCGAGTAGTGTTTGTGAACATTTGACTTGAACCTTTCAACGTTATAACAGACAGGAAACACGTCTGCAGGCAACTTGTTCCACAGACGAAGCGTGTGGCTTCGGGTTTTACATTTAACAACGACCTTTAAAATTTAAGCACCAGAGATTTGCAGATGAGTGACTCGTCTAAAAGATATACAGGAAAAGCCCTAATTTTTTTGCAAGCTACTCATTAAAAATTATTAGATGAGTTGCGTCGAGTTTATACTGTAGACAGAAAAAAACGAATTTTAAACTATAGTATTAAATAGCATTAAATTAAACAAATTAATTAATTAATTAATTAAATAATTTCATATTTATAACAGCCTTTAAAAACTAATTCTTATACTCGTATTACTCTTAAAAATATTTTGTTTTACAAAACAATTTTTTTTTTTTGCTTACTTTTTATTTTTGCAGATTGGCTCTTTGATAATACCATTTGTGCGCAAACTGGATTCCGGTAATTACACCTGTCAGCCCTCAAACAGTGCATCTGTGTCAGTTGATTTACATGTGCTTAGTGGTAAGTTGAATTGTGATTATGGTTTTTCTTTTTTGCGGAAAAGATTTTTCTCTCAATAAGCTTAAACTAAACTGTTGAAGTGGACGTTAAAAGTGTGCAAAAAGAATTTTATATTAAGCTCGTGCAACAGCAATAATTAAGTTTATTTCTATCCATTCGATGTGTGTGTGTGTGTGTGAGTATGTGTGTGTGCATCTGTAATAAAAACATACGTTTTGCAGTTCCTTTATTTCTGCAAATAAAAAATTTAAATTAAAATTTTAAATAATAGTTCAAATAAAAATTGCTGAAAATATAAGTCAGCGACGGCCGAAATCTATGTTTTTATACAGGCGAGTACAAGGAACAAAATTCAGCTACTGTGACACCCTCACAATTACCACTTAAAAATCTTTGTGATAACCAAGGAGACTTACATTTGGTTGAGACTTTGTTGTTTGTTTTGAAGTTTACAGAAGTAAGGTGTTGCTGTCTAGCTTTTCTCCTTGCAAGAGGGACGTATACCTAACCAGCGCAATCTGCTTTCTAAAGCATAGCATTGTAGTTATTCGTTTCTTCTAGCAAATAAAAATCTAGGAACCCACATGACTTATTCTATGTTGGCCATCCGAAACCTTTACCAAACGTTAAAATTGGCAGGACGGGAATCAGCAAACCCACTGCGAGGTTCTGCTTTGCAGACCATTTTGGCATTGACCATGGTTGAGGTGCCTGCTTTGGCTGAAACGTTCCGTCTGTGGTTTATACGCAAAATCACAGAAAGGGTAATTAGTTTCCTTAATAATCATCGTGCAATGCCGGTTTACGGGGGCTTATAACCCCCCGAGGTACTATTGTCTTGTAAACGATATATGTACTGAAAGGAACCAGAGGTGATAGTTGGGCACCTGGGTTGCTACTCCTAATGGTTTTCGGCAAATCAACTCATTAAGATTGTCTTCCGTTAACTGCTGGGAAATTGCATACACGAGGGGTTAGAAGGCCGGAACTCTTCAGCAAGAGGTTTGTCTACTCGTATAGTGATACAATATGAAGGCAAAAAGCTGCGATCTGTATGAGATGAATAACTCACCTAGTGAAGCTGGTCGATCATCAGATAAGGCCAACAAGGCAGGTGCTGATATAAATCAATTTCCACAATCTATCTAGCTTTTCTCGACCAGGGGCGTAGGTTTGCTTCGGTGTACATCTAACTAGGGCACTCTGCTTTCTGGGGCATAGAGCGGTAGCAGCCACTCAATTTTTGTAGAAAAAAAATTTATGTAGTCGCTTAGTTTAGGTTGTGTTGGACCTGTTAAGCCCTCACCAGAGTTAATTGGCAGAACGTGCGTCAGCAGAGCCTATGGAAGGTTGTGCTTTGCAGACCATCCCGTTGCTCAAACTTTCTGTCTGTGGTGAAAACATAAAATAATGGAATAATGGAAGAGGAATTAGTCTTTTCTGATAACTATAGACCATGCACGTATTTTAAGGGCTAGCAACCCCTGAGCTGCTGTTGTTCTGCAACAGATACCTGTGGTGTAAGGGACTATAGTCTTAAAATGCTAATGCTCTTAATGGACTTTGGACTACCAGCTCATTAGGAATTGTCTTCGATCAACTTTTGGTTAAAGAGGTTTGCTTGCATGGCTTTAAATATTAGCCACAATTTGCGACCTGTGTCATCCACAGGGGATGGCTCGTGAATTGTAATCGTGTTTTGTAATGCATCCTGATTACACGTGTTTTTTCACTATCGTCCGTGTTTTCTTTATATCGTTACGGTTTTGCCTCTAAAAATGCTTTTCCGGATTCTTCAATTGCAAATAGAATAATGACTTACACACTTGTTCGTTATATAGTACTTAAATAATTCACAACTTTATTTACACTTGATACCACTTTGTACCAAAACACTAGACTTGCTTACTTTGACTTACTCCGTTGCCGCCGACCAGCCTGCTATTTATACGTCTTTATCATATTCAACAATCAACATGAACTTTCTAGTCGTATTCTAATACTAGAATCAAATGTAGAAATGTATTTCTTTCGCATATACATATTCATACACATGCTTGCGGACAATAAGCAAGTGACACCAACAAACAATAATAAAACGAAATACCAAGAATGCAAAAACAACAACAACATTTGTACTTGATTTACTTGGAATTTTACGTACTTTAAATCATGTATGTTTGTTTGTGTATTGTGTTTTTAGTTTTATCTTATTTGAGCTGCACACTGGGCTAGATGTGTTAAAAACTCTAAATAATATATTCTTTATTAATTGCTTTAGTATGTAATGTATTACCATGTAGTGTCGGAGGGTTTGAAGTAATTTTTGTTAGTTTGAACAGTGCCAAATTTATATACACTGGGTACTGATCAGTTAGAACTAATTTAATTCCAACATCTTTAGGGCTGCTTATCGTTTAGTCTTTCTGTGTCGTTACTGATAGGTTCAAGTCAAACGTCCACAAACACTGCTTCCACTTTCCTCCTTCTCTACATAATCTATTCTCCTAGTTCCAGCATAATGCAATGCATATACAAATGTGTATGAATTGCAGGGGTCATCCCCTAGATACTGGTCCAAAACGAATCACATAAGGCCGATAAAACAGCTGCTGATGTAAGTCTATGATACATTCTGTCTTAGCTTAACTAAAGTTGTGTTGGGACAACCGAAATTATTCAAGGATTAATTGTTTCTTACGAAAGAAAAACAATTTCCTGTTATTATGTTTTGTCATATTTCAACTTCTTACAAACGAGCATTCCGGTTTATTTATCACAATTTGTATGGACATAAACTTAAATTGTGAAAAAGCTTTATGGTTTTCTTTTGAAATGGGTGTTAAGGTGCTTGAAAATTAATCAATAAATTTCTTATTATTTCAATTCAGCTTTATATTATATTTTTTATTTTGATACTATTAAAATACTTTTATTATTTGAAAGAATTTTCTGCTGCCAAAGATTAAAAGCTCAAACCCCGTTTTTATATTTTCAACGAACATACGTTTAAAGAATCGTTAATGTGGGGTTTTTGCGCATACAGGCAATAAAAATATAATACGAACATTTTCCACAATCAGAAAAAAAAACCTGTCAATATAAAGCGAACCACAAACAATTATAAGCTTTTATGAAACCACTTTATTTGTATTACTCACTTAAGCCTCATTCAGTCATAACTACTTATTAAAGCTACAGTGGAATATTAAGTTTTATGTTTTACAACTGCCAATATCAGAAAAATCTTCAACAGCAGCGGTTAGAAATATAGCAAAGTTATTATAAAAATTATGTGGTCATTATGGGGCACAAATGAGTGATATCTCTAGAAAAGTTGTATGAAGAAACTTAAAATATTGAATATATTTCATACAAATTTTCCAGGCATATCAGTGATTTCTGTTTAATAAACACCACATTAGTATTTTGATTTATGGGAATTTCCTTTTGCCTCAGTAGGAGAGGCTATTTTGATTAAAACTTAGAGAAACAACTTTCATATATTTAAGTTCAACTATTTTTTTAGTAAGCATATACATGGTCTGATCAAAAAATAACCGCTATTTTAACATTTCGTGAGTTACATATGTTCGATTTGCGCATTTTTATTCCGTTATGTTGGTGCACATGACTGTTATGCATGTTGGCAATATCAGCCATTTCGCTGATTTTGCCAACCTATATTTGTTTTTGGAAGATAAAAAGGTAAGCCGTGTTGGGGTGTATTCCTCGATTTTGACTAAACTTACTAAATTTTGAGCAAAAACAACGTTTCATGGACTTCGCTCAGGAGCTACTGAACATCGTCAACGATGATACAGATTTCCTCAAAGAGTTCATAACTGGTGATGAATCATGGGAGTATGGCTATGACATTGAAACCAAAGACCAATCATCCCAATGGATGAAAAAAGCACGTCAAGTTCGGTCAAATATGAAGGTTTTGTTCACTATTTTCTTCGACTGCTATAGCGTGGTGTATCATGAACTCTTTCCACAAGGTCTTACGGTCAAAAAGGAATACGACTTTGAAGTTATGTGCCGTTTGCGCGAAGCGATTTGTCAGAGAATTGTGGAATAAACAATCATGGATATTGCACCATGATAACGCACCAGCTCACACATTGATGCTTGTGCGTGAGTTTTTGGCCAAAAACAAAAACGTTATCATGCTTCGACCACCGCATTCACCGGACTTGGCCCCCGCTTACCTTTTCCTCCTCACAAAACTGGAGACACCGATTAAAAGAAAGCGTTAAGCTACGTTTGAGGAGATAAAATAAAAATCGTAATAGGACCTGTTGGCGATACCAAAAAGCGCGTTTCAGAAGTGTTACGAGGATTGGAAAAAAAGCTGGCCTAAGTGTATTATATCTGAGGGGGACTACTTCAAAAGGGATAAGATTGAAGAATAAATAAATACTTTTTTTAAAAAATTTAAAATAACGCTTATTTTTTGATCAGCTCTCGTATAAAGGATGCTTTTTATAGAAGTATAGAACTTTAAAACAAAATAAAGCAAAGATGAAGATTTAAATTGACATGAAACTTACTTCATTGGAAAGATAATAGCTCGATTCGCAATGTTATGCCTTTCAGATTATATATTTCTGGTATTGCAAGCGTAATATAATTGGGCGTGTTTTGTTAGTATAATGTAAAAATATACTCCACTATGTTGCAAATGCAGTGATTCAAGGCTATTAGCACAAGCTTGTCAATAGGGCTAATATTTCGGTAATTTAATTTAAATACGACTTCTGGCGTATGACGCTATAGCTGGCTTGGTAACAGTCTAATACAAAGTACAACTTTCGATCACTTTTCCCCCCGGGGAACAGGTTTTGCCTTGGCGTATTCCTAACTTAGGCGCTCTGTTTTTCGGGGAAAAGAGGGGAAGGGGTCCCTCGTTTGGTGCGGCAAACAAAACTCTAGGAAGCCACATGACTTATGTTGTGTTGGCTTCCGAAACCCTTACCAAGGGTATAAATTGGCAGAACGGAGATCAGCATGGCCCCCGGGAAGTTCTGCTTGCGGTTCGACCCGGGCTGATCATGGTTGAGGTGCCTACCTTGGCTGAAACGTTCTGGCTGTGGTTGAAACCTAAAACGCAGGAAGGGAGTGTTAGTATCCTTGATAATTGTTTGGTGATGGCTTTTTTCGAGGGCTAACAATCTCCCGAGGATCTGTTGCCTATACAACAGATACTTGTACTGTAAGGAACCAGTGGTGATGATTGACGGGTGAGTTGGTTTAAGGGCTGATGCTCTTAATGGGCTTCGGCCTACCAACTCATTAAGCCTTGCCCTCCATTGATTGCTGGGAAATTGCATACATGAGGGATTAGAAAGCCCGAACTCCTCAACAAGAAGTTGTTCATATGACCGCAATCATATGACAAGAATTGCTACCTGTGTGAGCCTAGCAAGCCACATGGTAGCGGTGGTGAATCGTGAAAAATTCACTCCCTGGAATTGGTCCACCATCAGGTTAGGCCGTCATGGCAGGTACTGATGTAAATCATTTTCACAGTTTCGATCACTTTTCCAACTTTTGCAAACATGAACAATGCAAATAGGTATGAACTTAATACTATAACTTACAATTCAGACAAAGAATATGCATCACGGTTTATTTTCTAACATATGCAAACAACTTGCATATGCATTGACTGCTTATTTTGGCGTATTAAAGTCGCTTAACATTTTTCGATATAAATGATAAACAACTTGGATATAAATATCATGTTAGTATTTTCTCTAATTAGATTAATCCATTTCGTTAACAAAAAAGTCAGTTCAGTGCACTTTTATTCATATTAACTGATGGTTCCTGAAAATAAGAACAAACACATCTTGAAATGTAGCCATTTATTCCACTAATATGTTATGGATAAGTATGTCAAAATTGAATTGGAACGTTTGGTTCATTTCTTGTATAACCATAAAAAGTCCGTCCCGAAGAGTATATTCACCTTCGTGGTGCTACAAATACGGACGAAAATACACATAACATCAACCAGGTGATGATTCTATCAGAAACTGATATACAGATATTTAAGGCACATCAGATTAGTTCAATTTTAATGCTTTAGATCAGGGACGCCCAAAAGTTCTATATGGAAGAGCAAACACGAATACATTTAAGGAAAACCTAATTTTAATTAATAAGCAAAGCACGCGAAAGTGTTGTTGCTTTGCACTTGTGTGTGTACACATTAAAGTACACAGCCTCTAGCTAAGTGCTTTTATAAAAACAAATAAACACCGAGCGCATAGGGCTTGGACACTTTTGCTTTATATTAACAGCCGATGGCATTAATGCATGTTTGAAGCAGTCCGTTTTGTGAAAACAAGTAAACAAACTCAAACTGACTATGAAAGTACATGTTGAACTGTAGAATGTTCAATCTGAAGAAGCATTTTGAAAGAAATGAGTGGACAAGCATTTTGAAAGAACCATTTTGAAAGAAATGAGTGGACAAGTGGTTAATCGTTTCCGGCCTATCAACGTATCCCAGTGCCCTCACATTCACAAAGAATATAGCCCAACGACAATCTTAAAACCCAATTTACTATGAGCTAACCAAACATGTCCTTTAATAAATCAATTGTGGCAGGAGCTGTGTTACATATTGCCACGAATTTTTTAAACCGCAGTTTCTGCACATCCTGGTGATTCAATTGATAAATGAAAAAGTCAGTAGTCATGGGACTGCAGCGGTCGCCGGTGGCTGTAACGTTCAGACAAGTATTGTTTTTAAAGAAGTGCGGAATAATGATTCCACCAACCCATAAGGCACACTCCATGTAATAGGCTTTTTCTATCGATCAACATCTTGTTGAAAATGTGCTACACTTTATAACCGTACATTGCTGACATCTAACATCAGTCATCAATCAAAAATATCATTATTTCAGTTGTTAAATAAATAAGAAAATTTTTTTTTGTGAAAAAATAAAGTTAAAGAACAAAAATGGGACTTTAAGGTGTATTTTCTCGTACAAACATATCGCTCCTTTATTGCAACATAGTCATAACTAAAAAAAGCTTGTTTTGAGAAAAACGTATTTCAAATTTTTAGTTTCCATACAAGTGTTAGAAATTTTTTTTTGAAAATATCTTCTAAAGGAAACAGTTTAAAAGTAGTTTGAATAAATTTTTGGCACAATATAAAAGGTAGTACTGATAATAATTCGGCATTGTTAACTCGAAAAGCTAATTTTTTGAGATATGACTATGTTGCAATAAAGGAGCGATATGTGCAAATAAAAATAAAAAAAAATATAAACAAAATTAAAAGGAATTATCAAAAAAAAGGTTGAAAAAAAATAATACATAACCAATTAACAGATAATAAGTATTTAATGTTTTTTATTTCTTTGAGCTGTCATAAACGTGAACAAATTTTAGTAGAACAAATTTTTGTTTTAATCTATCACACACGAGACTAATACATCTGGCACTATATGTACATATGTATATACTTAGTATTGTTAGTGTATTAGTGTATTGTGTATGCATTTGATTTCTTGGCGTATGTTTGTATTAGTTCTGTGCTGCTTGTTCGGCTATGAAGCTGGTTGAAAAATTATACTGACAAAATATCATTCCCTTCACTTACAAACTGTCAGAACAATTGCGTGATAGACCTTTCAAAACAAACTTTTGTCACTGGCATGCCACAAGAATAATCTGCATTGTTGCTAGTGATCTAGTGATGACACTAAAATAATCGAAAGATGTTGGGTGGAATAAACTAAGATAGGAACATCTGTAAAGATGTTGATTTTAACACAATGCATTTCTTATGCGAAGAGGTCAACATATTCTCAAATGTTGATTAGTGTAAAAAAACTGTAACGTTGTCTCAACATGCACTTAAGGATTATCATAACTCCTAATACGGAATTTTTTTTTTCGTTGTCATATCCATTTAAACAAAAGTAAGTTTCATCTTTAAACAAAAATCGCTCATGAAAATCGGGATCAATGGCAATCTTTTTTAAGCGTTGTTCAGGCCTTATTCCTTTCATATCGAAATGTCAAACCAAACTACACATAAATCAATTAAAAGCTGGTGAAACGGCCGCTGGTTAAAATAATGTTGCCAATTTCAAGTTTTGTACCTCTATATAAAAACGTTCTTTAAGTACATATTTTTGCGAAGTACTATTGTTTCAGACATCTCGTCCCGGGGAACAGGTTTTGCCTAGGCGTAGAATAAAACAGGGAACTCTGTTTTCTGGGGCACAGACGGGAAGGAGTCCCTCGTTTGTTGTAGCAAACGAAGCTAGGCAGCCACATGACTTATGTTGTGTGGGACTTCCGGAACCCGTACAAAAGTTTAAAATTCGCAGAACGGGGATCAGCAAAGCCCCCGGGTTTTGCTTTGCAAATCTCACGGTGCTGATCATGTCAGAAGTGTCTGCTTTGGCTGAACCGCTCAGACTATCGCAGACTCACAACGTTTTTCTATCACCATTCTTTTAGCAAATCGATTCATGAGTTTGCTATTGAAATTCAGTAAAATCAGTTCACATATAGCCGAGGTATATCCAAAATTCCGAAAAATGCTATTATTTTTTACAATTTTGTTTTTTTTTTTTTAAAAACTTTTGTTTTGCTTCAAACTTAGCACAATTATTAAGCATGGTGATTAGAAGGCAAAAAATAGGTTTTCCCGATATCGGTCCATATCTATCGGAGATATAGCCTAAACCGATATTTGGAAAATCTCGCGTAAGCAAACTTAAAAAAATTTTTTGCTTAGAATCAATTTTGGCAATGAAAGGAGGTTAGTAATAAACAGAAAATACAATTTTACGATATCGGTCCATATATATCCGAGATATAGCCTAAACCGATATTTGAAAACTATCGCGTAAGCGAACTTAAAAATTTTTTTTTGCTTAAAATCAATTCTGGCAATAAAAGGAGGTTAGTAATAAACAAAAAATGCAATTTTCCGATATCGGTCCATATATACGCGAGATATAGCCTAAACCGATTTTTCCTTAGAAATTTTTTTTTTGCTTAAAAGCAGTTTTGATTATAAAAGGAGGTTAGTAAAATACAGAAAATAAAAATTTCCGATATCGGTCCATATATACCCGAGATATAGTCTAAACCGATTTTTCAATGAAATTTTTTATTTTATATATATATATTTTTTTTTGCTTAAAAGCAGTTCTGATTATATCGGTCCGAAATCGGACCCTATACTCGTATACCCGATATATAGCCAGAAACGATTTTTTCTTTAATATGTAGCGTAAGCGAACTTTAAATTTTGTTTGCTTAAAAGCTGCAAAGCTAGCATGTTTAGTTCAAATTTGTAATATATACTACATATATACGTTAATATCATAAAGGGTATTTTACTTGTTTCTTTTCTTCTTTTTCGTTTTCGCTTTTTTGCCATAGATGCCACGTAATGTTTACTCGTATATGAATGAACAGAAAAATACAGCTGTTTACCACCGTTAAAATAATTTACACTAAAAAGTAGTCCTAGAGCAAAAATAACCAAATTTTAGCACAAAAAAATGTTTTTTTCGAAATATTTTTTTTAGCGTTTTATCTCGCTAAATAAGCGTTCTAGAGCAAGAATAACCAAAGTTTGGTACAAAAAAAAAAATAATAAAATAAAAAAAAAGTTTTTTTTTGCAAATATAACCAAATTTTGGTACAACAAAAATTTTATTCCGAAAAAAATTTTTAGCGTTTATTTCGCTAAATAAGCGTCCTAGAGCAAAAATAACAAAATTTTGGTACAAAAAAAGTTTTTTGCTAAAATACCCAAATTTTGGTGTAAAAAAAATTTTTTTTCAGAAAAAATTTTAAGCGTTTATCTCGCTAAATAAACGTCCTAGAGCAAAAATAAGCAAATTTTGGTGCCAAAAAATTTTTTTTCCAAAAATTTTTTTTAGCGTTTTATCTCGCTAAATAAGCGTCCTAGAGCAAAAATAACCAAATTGTGGTATCAAAAAAATTTTTTTTAAGTTTTTTGCAACAACAACCAAATTTTGGTACCAAAAAATGCTTTTTTAAGCTTTTTGCGTTTATCTCGCTAAAAAAGCTTCCTAGAGCAAAAATAACCAAAGTTTGTTACGAAAAAAAAATGTTTTTTCGCTAAATAAGAGTCCTAGAGCAAAAATGACAAAATTTTGGTATCAAAAGAAAGTTTTTAGCGTTCATCTCGCTAAATAAGCGTCCAAATTTTGGTACAAAAAACTTTTTTTTTCAAATCGTTAGTGAAAGCGATGAAATTGGAGGACAAAAGTAGCGATTATCACATCTATAAAAGTTAGAGATTTGCACTACTGGTTTAAATTTAATACAAGTAATTTATCTTATGGATGTTTTTAGTTTTGTGTTAATAAATAAACGTTCAATTGAAAGCAAATCTTTAAAAGTTATTTTAAACTTAAACTGTTTATCAACATGATATTATTAAAGACTACCTTTGCTTGTGTGTCCAACATATCTGTACTTTGCAGTTGATAACATGCTCTCATGTATCCGCACATTCCTACATGTGTACTCGTATCTGCACTAAGTATGTTTATTTGTTTTTGACATAACTTTCAGTATAAGATGAAAACTATTTTTGTATGAAAGCACACTTATATTTTATTCGATATAAGCACTTTATCTACTTTATTGGTTTTTATATTTTTTAATCTATTTTTCCAATATACATCAGTACCACATTTTCATCTATTTGTGTGTGTTTTTGTCTCTTTTTTTTTCTTATTTATTTATCCTTAGGTGAATATTCTGCATCTGCCATAATGTCTGCCGCTCGAACGAACAAACTTAATGATTACTATCTGTTGCTGCTTTTATTTTTATTGATGTTGTTACACAAGACGTGACTGTTGTTCGGAAATAGTGCAATACAGCAATTAATTTAAATATGTAGACTCATAAAAGTAGACACAAAATTAGTAACATACGATTATTAATAGATATTTATAGAAAATTGTAATATTATTAAGACCAACTGTCTGTTTAAATAATTGAAAATGTTAGAGCAGCATAATGAAATTGTAAATATTGTATTTGAAACTCTACAGCAAAAAATATATATAAAAAAAAAAAAAAACCAAATATAATTAAAATTAAACATAAACATAAACGTAAATGGAGTAATAACTAATATACTTTTATGGACTTAATATTATACATAACTAATTAAGAAATAATTAAATTTAAACCTCTTTAAACAAACAAAAAGTTGTGAAATATCAATAAATGTTAAATTAGTTTAATTAATATTACCAGACTTGAAGTGAACCATAAGAAAATTGATTTTCAAACATTTCTGAGAAACAATTAGTGTTTTGAAAATAATTATATAAGAAAATACACATACATATAAAATTTTTTATGAAAACTATTTGAATCAAAATATTTCTTAAAATATGAGTGCATTTAAAACCAACTACAAAACAATTAATGTAAGTATTAACGAAACCTCTTTCTCTCTCTCTCTAACCCTTCGAATGTTTAATTTTGCATTTACTAAATAAAATTGTTTATTTTCATTTATATCATTCTTCAAGTGATTCAAATACTTTTTCAAATCTATAAAAATATTCTTTAAGAAAACAGAATCTACCAGCTCTCTGCTTCGATCCTTGAAGATGATATGAACTGAAAGCAAAATTGTAAATATTTTCTAGATTATATTTAAAAATTAAAATGTTAACAAAATTTAATTTTAAGTAAGTAACAAAAATGAATGTAATTCTCTTTCTCATAAAAGAAATAAAAAATATATATAAAAAAATGGGTTAATGAATTTGGTTTAAAGTAATTAAGGTAAGTTGGCATTGTGAAAGATATTTGCGCAAAGTCGTTGACAGCAACTTTTGGAGTAAGAAATCTGCTTAATTATAAAACAGTCTACAATTTCAAAACTTATTTTTATACCTTTCACAAAAAAGTTAAGTGCATATATAAGTTTAAGATCAGCGTTGTCAACTCGGTGCGTTTTGCACCGTTTTAAATGCTTTTTAAAATTTTTTGTGCGAAAAATTCTTTGGGCGGTGCGTTGTGCGCTTTTTCTAACGAGTGATTTTTTTGCTATTATCTTTTTGGCAACACTAGTTTTGACAGCTCACGCACATTTTGTATCTTGTGTCACTGTCAAACATCTTCAGTTTGGTCTATAATTTAATCATGAATCGTCTTACAAACGAACAACGCTTGCAAATTATTGAATTTTATTACCAAAATGCTCTGTTAAGAAAGTTCATCGCGCGCTTCTTCCATTTTATGGTCAGTTTAATCGACCTACAGAGGCTTCTATTCGGGGTATTGTAAACAAATTTCGCTCCAAATTTACATTGTTGGACATTAAACCACCAACACGCTTACGTAGAGTGCCAACTGAAGAAAATATCGCAGCCGTATCGGCCAGTGTTGGTGATGACCGTGAATTATCGATTCGGCGCCGTTCGCAGCAATTGGGCCTCTGTTACTCCACTACGTGGAAAATTTTGCGTAAGGATTTGGGTGTGAAGCCTTATAAGATACAGCTAATGCAAGAATTGAAGCCATACGACCTACCACAACGCCAAATTTTTGGTGAATGGGCTCTTGAAAAGTTAGATGAAGATCCACTTTTTTATCGAAGAATTGTGTTCAGCGACGAGGCTCATTTCTGGTTGAATGGATACGTGAACAAGCAAAACTGCCGTATTTGGAGTGAAGAGCAGCCAGAAGCATTGCAAGAGCTACCAATGCATCCACAAAAAACAACCGTTTGGTGCGGATTATGGGCTGGCGGCATCATTGGGCCGTATTTCTTCAAAGATGATGTGAATCACAACGTTACTGTGAATGGAGTGCGATGATAACAAACTTTTTTTTGCCCAAAATGGAAGAGCTTGACTTGCATGACATGTGGTTTCAACAAGACGGTGCCACATGCCACACAACACGCGAAACAATGGACCAATTGAGAGGCGAGTTCGGTGAACAGTTTATTTCACTCTTGGGACCAGTCAATTGGCCGCCCAGATCGTGCGATTTAACGCCTCTAGACTATTTTTTGTGGGGCTATGTTAAGGCTAATGTCTATAGCGACAAGCCCGCTTCGATTGACGCACTGGAAGCCAACATTGCCAACATTATTCGTGAGATACCGGCCGAAATGTTGGAAAGAGTATGCCAAAATTGGACTAAGCGGATGGACCATTTGAGGCGCAGCCACGGCCAATATTTGCATGAAATAATCTTCAAACATTAAATTATATCGACCCAACTATCGATCCAAATAAATATTTCATGCATTTTTCTGAATTCTATGTGTTTTTTTTTTTTAATTTCCGATAGTTTTTATAAAATCACCCATTAATTTTCGGGCCGCTTTTTTAATTCCGGTGGCACCGAATGATATTAAATTCAATGCAATTATTATATCAAATTTTTACATTTTATTTTACAAAATTTTCTGTTTTATAAAAGTTGCTGTTTTGCTATTAAACGATCAAGCCAAGTTTGTCAAATATTACTGAATAAAATAGTACTTACTTGTGGGTTGTGTAGAGTAACTATCTTATGATTAAAATTCAGTGCACCGATGGTCAATGTAGGGAATATGGAGGAATGTGGTTTGATTGATGTTGGTATTAGATGCCGATTAGAGACTCCTTGTAGGTCGGTTCCAGGCAGAGATCTACTAAAATATGAGCGCTTTGGTAATTTCTCCTCAGCAAGAGAGAAATTACACCAGTCGATATGTTTATATGTTTCAGCGGAAGGAAAAGAAAAAACGTAATGACTTGAGTTTACAAATAGGTAAATGCATGTATGTTTTATTTTGTTGCCAGAGATTAATGGTAACAAGGAAAAATAGTTAGAGTTTAGTTTTATAAATTCTTAAATATAAACGATTTAAAAGGAATATAAATTAGTGTTAAGCAAGCGATGCTTACCCTTCAAAGGTGAGTGATAGAGAGAGATTACAAAGATTTTCAAAATGATTTCAATTACAAGCTATGTGTATAACAGAAATCTTTTTGGCGGTAAGCCGTTGACATTTATCAATGTTAACGTTTTATCCGCCAACATGGTTGAGTGCAAAGTTACTGAAATCAAGTGCAATTGTTTTCAGACTATATGACTCAAAGATTGGTTGTTATAAAATACAAATAGGATAATTCAAACGTATAACTTCAAAACAGTTATAAAATACAAATTCAATGTTGTTATAAAATACAAATAGAAAAATTCAATTTATGATATCCGCTGACGCATATTTGAACAATTACAATAAAAGCCGACACTGAAATGTGAAGCTCGCGTTTACGAAGGCTCATAAACTCACCCCTGTTTTAGTAATTAATAAATTATCAAATTAATTATTAAATTCTTAAATTTTTCCAAAAAGTTTGCATTAAATTTTGATAACGATAAACTTCATTTTCTATTGGTTACAATTCTGGCAAATTTTTGTATATATCAATAAATTATTTAATAGACAGCTACTCTAGCTAATGAATTTTCTCCGTTCGCTTGCGAAAACAAACATGTAATTCTCACTGTGTTTGATAGAATTGCTATTACACGAGTTTGATAACTTGTTGTTCTATTTTGTAACTTTTAATGATCCGATAATCGTGTATATTTTTGACATACTTTATCCCTTGTAGTAACGATTGAATTCTCTTGCACTATAATTTTAACGACGTTAATCAGCTGTATTTTGGTTTACCTGATAATCGATAGCGAATGTAAATATTGTTGCTGAATACGAAATTTGATTGACAAGCCACTAGTGGCCAAGTTTGGCAAACACGAACTCTAGCTATTGAACAAATTTGATGGCATGCTATCAGGCGGTGCTATCTAAATCATTTTGATCGTCTAACAGCTGCTAAAAAGGCTGTTTCATTATCGCTTTTTTATATAAAAATATTATACTTTTTATGGTAGAAAATGGGCTTTTAAAATCGAAAAAAAATTAACTTGGTGCGTTTTTGCTGAAATAATGCACTTTTTTCTTAATTTTGGTGCGTTTTGAAATTTCAAAGTTGACAACGTTGTCTAAGATTCCGTTTGTTATATCCAAAATTTTCATTTGCGACCCTATAAAGTATAGATATATACTTTGAATCAGTGGCTGTGTTCTATAGCTTTCGCCCCGAGAAACTTTTGGACTGAAACGTGTGAAATGAAACAAAATTCTCATAAGTTGAAACAAACAGCTTGTTTCCTCACTAAACTGTAGCTATTAATTTTATGGTGAGTAATAGCTCTCACGTAAAGAAATTACTCGTCATTTTACAGAAAAACTGTGTCTGTAAAAGTTTTGTGAACATACTGTCATTGTCTCTTGCAAATAAAAAGGCTGTGAGATAGTATTTCAAGATACAATAATCATCATAAATTGGATAATAATACTGAAAATATAAATATTTCGCTGTTAAATTAAATCTAATATATACATATATTTACACAGTTTATAACAATTGTTTATGTTTAGTTTTAACTTTTTAATTAATTTTTATGCCCTTCATTTCGTTTGTAGTTGCTACAGTTTAAACTTCCGACCTAACAAAGTATAATATAATACTTTTATAATGTTTTTTTTCACTATTTACAATTTGCAATTCAGTTTGTTTTTTAATTTTACGAAATTTTGTGCACAAGTTCTTATGTATTTGTAAATAAAATGTAAACGTATGTATGTATTAATGTTAAATAGTCAAACTTTATTTTAATATTTCTAATATTATATGACGATGGGTTGGTATCATTCGTCTAGCTCGAGTTCAATCGTGGCTAAAGCCAAGAAATATTTTTATTTATAATTATAACAATAATTGCCGCGATCAATAACTCTTGATCAAAGAAGACAGGAAAAAATAATTGACAGCAAACTGCAGTACAAACAACTGGGATTATAACAAAATTAAACTCGAGTTAGACGAATGATACCAACCCGTCATCATATAATATTAGAAATATATAAAATGTAAACATTAGAGCCAAAACATACATTTTCTAGAATAGCCGGCGGTTATAAAATGACGCCGTCGAAAAATTTTTTTAACGTTAGTAATTTTTGGTTGGCGGCGGTACTAATTGTGGTCGGCATCGTTTTATATTCTCTGACATTTCTAACGTAACGACGAAATCGCTTTGGATAGTTTTCAATATGACATACTGTTTCACAATTTTTCGATGCGAGAACTTCTCGCCAAAGTTACAGAACACAGCCACAGAATTGATAGAAAAGTTGATTAAGCGTTGTCCGTCTGTCAGGCTGTCGTTCATTGAAATACAGTTTCTGAGAAACCCATTAGGTTTAGAAACTTAAGGCCTCATTAGTTTTTACTTTCAGTTGCCGTTCTGTGACTTTCTATTCTGTAGCAAATATTTTACAATTACTTTTTCTGTGAAAAATTTCAGCTAATTTTACAGTAAAGCACAAGCAAGAGAAAAATATAAAATGTTTACAGCGTTTCTTATACAAAATATTATGTTTTTATTTTTATAAATTATATTCTTTTGAACATCCATAGTTGTTTAATTGATTAATATATATTAAATTTTTAAAATCTTTAACTAAAATAAACTATTTTAGCTTTCGACAAAAAAATTTGTAGTCATGTGAATAAAAAATTCATTTTTCCATACCAGAAAAAAGTAACACATACACATATCTGGGTGTCACTTAACGTTGAATTCTATTTTCAAGAGGTTAGTCCGCAACAGAACAGAACGAAAAAGTGAAAACAAACCATTCACATATAGTTTATATTGAACAAAAACAAAACATCTGATTCAGAACGGAAAAGAACGTACAAACTAATCCTGCCTTTAGTCCTTTCACCATTCTATTAACCCTCTCGGGTTTTCTATTGAAATTCAGTAAAATCGGTTCACATCAAGATGAGATATATCCAACATTCCGAAAAAATCAATTTTTTTTGCAATTTTGTATGCAAATTTTTTAAAAAACATTTCTTGTTTTGCTTCAAACTTGATACAGTTATTCAGCATGGCGATTACAATACAAAAAACAATTTTTCATATGTACCCGAGATATAGTCAAAACCGATTTTTCATGAAAATGTCGCGTATGCGCACTTAAACAACCTTTTTTTTTGCTTCAAAGCAATATGGACTTCGTAAGGGTCGTTCTACTGGCGATCTTATGGCATATATTTCAGAGAAATGGTGCCACTCAATCCATTATTTCGGTGAAAGTAGGGTGGTGGCTCTGGATATTTCAAAAGCGTTTGACAGAGTGTGGCATGGTGCACTACTGGCAAAACTTACTGCTTTTGGTGTCGGTGATGACTTCTCTCGGTTTATATTGAGTTTTCTCAGAGACCGCACTATACGAGTTGTTATAGATGGGGTCTCATCAAACGAGTTCAAGATTAATTCAGGGGTTCCGCAAGGCTCCGTTCTTTCTCCTACCCTATTCCTTATTTTTCTAAATGATCTTCTCTACCAAACTTCCAACCCTATCCACTCTTTCGCAGATGACAGCAGCATTTGCCACTCGTACTCTTTTAGCTATAGGCCCAGCCTATCAGAGATCGCTGCCAAGAGGCTAAATATGAATGATTCACTGGATAGTGACCTTCTATTAATCTCCGAATGGGGTCGTAAAAACAGAGTCGCCTTCAACGCTCGTAAGACCCAATGTTGCTTATTAACACACAAGCAAACGACCGCAAATGCTGCTTCATCTGTACTCATGGATGGTATAAATATTGAGGAATCAGATGCTCTTGATGTTCTTGGAATGAAGATACAGTGTGATGTTCGCTGGACAGAACACATTTTTCATGTCTCTAAAGAAGCATTCAAGTGCCTCGGTTTTTTGAAACCGACCTCCTTACTATTTATACCACCTACATCCGACCGAAAATGGAATACAACTCTCATGTTTGGGCCGGTGCCTCAAAGTCTATTTTGGGGTTACTCGACCGTGTGCAGGAGAGGGCGAAGAAGCTTATCGGTGACAGTAGGGTATCCAACTCTATTGACTCACTGGAGCATCGACGCAGTGTGGGGTGCGTTACTCTGTTCTATCGTTACTACAATGGATTTTGCTCTGACGAGATTAGGGATCTTGTTCCCGAAACTCGCACATTTTTACGTAGCACGCGCTCATCGTCTAGAGCTCATCCATTTGTGGTCGATTGCCCGGGGAATCGCACTACGCATTACAGAGAGAATTCGTTTTTCAGCCGTACGCTTCGTCTATGGAATAAGTTGCCTGCAGACGTGTTTCCTGTCTGTTATAACGTTGGAAAGTTCAAGTCAAATGTTCACAAACACTACTCCCTCTTTCCCCCTCCTCATAACCTATTTTCCTAGTTCTGGTACAATGCACTGCATATGTAGGGGTCATCCCCTGAGTACTGGTCCAAGCAAAAAAAAAAAAAAAAAAAGGAGGTTACTAAAATACAGAAAATGAAAAATTCTGGTGTCGGTATATACATACCCGAGATATAGTGTAAACCGATTTTTCCAGGATTTTTTTTTTGTTTAAAATCAGTTCTGATTATGAAAGGAGGTTACTAAAAACAGAAAATTAAAATTTCCGGTATCGTTCCATATATACCCGAGATATAGTTTAAACCGATTTTTTCATGAAACAAATTTTTTTGCTTAAAAGCAGTTCTCATTATGTCTGGCCTCGGTCAATCCGATCACACTAGCCATTCTCATAAGGAGCAGCGGATGGCTAGTACATCAGCATGTAACGCCACATTAAGGAGTTTCCCACCTTTCCTACCCTCTCCTCTCCAATCACTATATCCCTCTCTTCTATTTGTCACCTCTACTCTTCCTTTCTTGAAGCTATCAAACAGGGAACGATTTTTAGGACCCAAATGAGTTGGAGATTCTAAGCTACTTTGGAGAATCCAGCAGCCTGTTTACCTAACCCAACATTAAAACAAAAAAGAATTATATAATAATAATAGCTTAAATTTCATTTATGAAGCCTCAAAAAGAACAAAAATAATGAAAAATAATATATAAAAGCACAGTTTATTTTTCTGAAATTTTTCTTACAAATGAAAATTTATAGCGTTTTGACACCTTTTTGTTGCTGCAGTTGAAGTATAGAAAATGTTTGCCAAAGAATAAAAAGAAAAAAAAAAAAACAACAATTCCCACAAACAAACAGTCATTTCAAGTAGACAAACATTAAAAATATATTTAAGATATTTCCTTTTTTTCTTTCTTCAACAAATGTATATATAAAAATAAATCACAATGGTTGGAAAAAATATATATAAAAATAAATAATATCGAATAAAATGGACATTCCAGCAACAGCGCTTTGCTACACAAGAATTTTCCAAGAACAAAATCAAGATTATAAATTGTGTACCATTTAACAAACTTGAAGAAAGTCATAAAAGAATAGATGTGATAACACAGGAAACAACTTGAAAAATGCAATAAAACTGTAGGAAAAAGTATAAATTTGGCTAAAATGGTATTAAATTATAATAAGATGTAAGTTTTTGAAAAACTGCTGCTGTTCGCTCTAGTAATGTAAATTTATGATAAAAATAAAATCATTTTAATTGCAAAGGTTTTAGTTTCCCTTTATAGCATAAGCGATATTGTTAGCTGTTTGGGGCAGTTGAATGAAAATAAAATAATATTATTGTACTTTATGAAAGCTGTTAAAGTCTTCTACCTATTGTGCGTTGAAATATGTTCGGCGCATAAACGAGAACAAACAAATGCTGCACTTGAAAGCTTAATGTTTGAATTTATGGCCAAACTCTTATCAAAACTTTACTTTGTAACGAAAGTATAATGAACAATTTGGGCAAAAGTTAAAGTTTATTTTGTTTCCGTATTATGACATGCTAGCTTGCCAATTGGTTTGCTACTAGATACTTAAACAGTGATTTGGTACTAATACAAATTCAGTTGAATAAAAAAAAATAGTTTTTAGCCGAAAATTTCTTTTTACTTCTGATTTATTAATAATAAAATACACAACATTTTTATAAAATCTTACTTCCGTAAGTAAGTACTTACTTGATACCTCACGCAGAAGTTAAGAACTACATACAGATCTTGCTACTTACTTGCTGGAATGTAGACTACTCAAAAGATCACCCTACAAGAGTTTTTCAAATAAAGTGATAGACGACTCGCTTGTGAAAAAATAAACTTCATCATTATATAACTCTGGTAGATCAAATGCGAATACTAGTATTAGTCTTTGACGACGCAAAATATCACAGAGGTCGTGTATTCAAGGAAATATTTGACAACCGCATATTTTTACGTTTCGCAATCGTGAGTTGGCCACCAAGATCGTGCGGTTTAACGTCGCTACTATCACGTTTCGGAAACGTGAAGTCGGCTCGATGATCGTGCAGCTTAATGACTTCTAGATTAGACTACGTCCGAGACAGCCGCGGCGGTCATATGCCAGAAGTGATATTTAAATATAACGCTAGAAGATTATGTTTCAAATAAAGGAAATTTCATGTCAATTTAAAAAATTCATCTTTAGATAAACATTACGAGTACAGTGAGTCTGCTCTGTCAGATTACATGATAAAATATTGGAATGCTGAATTTAAACACAGCGGCGTTTGAACGTGATAAATCTGTTGATTTTAGGCGTTGATTAATAACTGTTGATGAACCGTGGCTCGACCACTTCACACCTGAAGCCAAAAATCAATGGAAATAATGGGTGAAAGCTGGTGGAAGTACTTCGAAGAAGGTGAAGACAAGGTTATGGCCACCGTGTTTTGGGATGCACACGGCATATTGCATTTCGATTATCTTGAAAAAAGATCCACAATCACAGGAAAGTATTATGGTGCATTATTGGATCAATTGATTGGTGCAATCAAGAAAAAACGAACACAATTAAAGAAGAAAAAAGTGCTCTTTCTTCAAGACAACGCACCGATTTACACAGCATTTGTAGTAAATGCAGCTAGAAGCGGCTTGTAACATATTGTTACGAATTTTTATCTGCTCCAGCTCACTGAGCGAAGCCATTGGTCTGCTTGTTAAGAAAATGTACGCATATAAAACGCAAACAGTGGTGGACAAATTTGTTTTCCACTTGTGTTAGTGAGATAATATGAAGAATTTTAAAGTACTTCGACAAGCAACACTAACACAGAGAATTTCGTATGAAGAATTAAATCGTCTACGTTAATGCTGTTATGAAAGTTTTGTAAGAGCAATATACGAGTATTATAAAATTTTTGCCTCTAAAAACGCTTTTGCGGCTTGTTCAATTGCAGATGAAATAATGACCCACATACTTCTTTCTTATACAGTACTTAAATAATTTACAACTTTATTTACACTTGATACCACTGTGTACTAGACTTGCGACTTTCTGACTTATGACCGTCTTGTACAAAGCTTAAGCACAAACTGACTCGTTGCCACCGACCTGCCTGCTATTTATACTTCATTATCATCTACAATCGTCTTTCTTAATTCTAGACCCAAAACTACAAATAAAATTCTTACGCATGTTCACATTCACAACAGACAATAATACAACGAAATACCAAGAACGCAAGAATAACAACAACATTATTTGTAGTTGATTTACTTGGAATTTTACCCACTTTAAATCATGTATGCTTGTTTGTTTGTGTATTATGTTTTTAGTTTTATCTTGTTTGTATGAATGTCTTGTTCAATTATAAAAAGCAAAACAACTGCTGCACACTGGGTTAGATATGATAAAAATTCTTAACAAAATGTTTCAAAGACCTAGAACTAATTTTACTACATTGTTTAGTAAAAATTTACAGCCTGTTCGACGATATCGAATGAAAATGTATGCGAAAGAATGCTAGTCACTCATATTCGAATAAATTTGTGTTCTTCTATATCACTATTGTTCGTTCGCGTGAACTTATGTATTTTAGGTGAATTTTGACACATCTTTCATATAGAATAAAGTTAGAAAAAGCCCAAATCAATTTTCTTTCGCTTAGGGTGCGAATGAACTTATCCTTTCGACATCGGCGAACTGGCTGTTAATTTTAAATCCAAACAAATTGTTTTAGCTAAGTATGTGGATGGGAAAAATTAAAGAATTGATCAAGAATTATGTTTGAGATTAGGATAGGCCAAGCCATCCAAAGTTTTCCAACATAATAGCCTGTATATTTTCGGTAGAACCTTTAACTTGCTTTGTAATATAATATGTTCTGTTTGTATATCGAACTCATAGTTAGTAATGTCAACATTGAAATGGGCTTCAAAAGGCTTCCTTGCTGGTTCATAATTAAGAAAGTTTTAGCAAATTCTTTGAAATCGTCTAACTTAATTTGTGCTAATAGCATATATAATTTAGTTGTGAAAACTCCATCAGAAAAGGGTCTGCTATGCCCGACGATATCTAAAGCTATCTCGCTTTTCAAGCTTAGATCATCAATAAGCGAGCTTCTATTAGCTATTAGCTAACTAGTTGTGAATTCAGGTCCAACTTTAGTCAAGAGTAAGGATTATTTTTAATTATAACAATAATTTCTGTGAAACAATAAGACTTAAGAACAGAAAAAATAAATGAATACTATAGCTGAGGGATGATACCTGGTACAGTACAGTACAGGAACCAGGGGTGATGGTTAGTTAGATGGGTGAGTTGGTTTAAGGGCTGATGTTCTAAATGGACTTCGACCATCTCATTAAGGCTTGTCTTCCATTGACTGTTGGGAAATTGCATACAGTAGGTATTTGTAGGCCCACACTCTTAAGCAAGGGGTTTGTCCCCATGGCTATAAACTTATGGCAAAAAGTCGCGACCTATGTGAGCCTAGAAAGGCACGTGCGGCGCTGGTGGATCGTGAATAATTCACCACGTGGGGTTGTACATCATCAGATTAGGACGACCATTTAGGTATTGATACAAATCAATTTCAAAATTTGAATCAATTAACTAATGATTTAAATGAAGACCTGTGAAGAAACTGAGGGATTGAGACAGAAATTTAGTAAATTATTGATCGAAAGCAACTATTTTTTATTTTTTTTTATTTATTTATTTATTTTTTTTTTTGGACAGCAACAAAAGATGAGTTCTAAGGTTATATTTTGGAGCATCCTTTATAACTCAAATTATTATTCAGAAAACTATAATGATTTTATTTTTTCCATAGTTTCTTTTTCTGTGTGAATGTTTGACGATGTTACCGCAATTGAGATTGGGCGTCTTTGCTCTTCGTTGTGCATATAAAATAAAATTATTTAATTTTTATTAAAAAAACGTTTCGCAGTAAACGTAACCTTTAATATATGTATTAAATATAATATGTTCATATTAAAGTATATCACATAACAAAATAAAAATTTATTTTAACAACTTGATATAAAGCATATGTAAAATTTGTTTATATAACATATATTGATGCTTTACATAAAAACTTAGTATAAAGGGTGATCTAATCAAGATGGCCAAAAAGGTTTCAAAGTATGAATTACATGAACATTTTTTTATAGCAGGATTTATATCAATTACCTGAAAAAAAAGAATATTGGTCAGATGCTCGCCATGGTTTTGGTGGTATACCTCAACTGGATGGTTCATATTTTCAATGACTCTGAGACTTACTTGAGGTTGAATATCATTAATCTGCAAAATTATGTCATCGTTTAGATATTAAGTTGTTCTTGGCTTATTGGCTTTCCTACTTTTTTTATATGTCTCGAAGTTGATGAATTCAAATAACATGATCGTGGAGTTTAATTAATAAGGCAACTAGCATCATTCTATCGGAACTATATCGTCCCGATCTATATCCTCTATTCCTGACCACAAGAAGTCCGTTGTTATCACGCTTTGGTCAATTATGCCGAAAAAATAAAGAAGTGCATGAAATGCTCCGTTTTGCACCTCTCCGCGGTTGAATTTTGTCAAACCCTGAATTAAAGAAATCTGCAATAAAGCTGGGCAAAACATTTGACGGTAAGGTGTGTCTCACAATCAGCATTGTGCACTATGGTTGGAACACCCTTTGTATTAAATATACTCTTATTACAATATAAATGGAGTGTTTTATAAAGGTATATGATTTAAAGTTGGCAGCACTTCTTTAACTGGCCGTCATTTTGTCAGCTGTTCAGTGATTAATATTTAGCTTGGTTTGTCATGTCAACGCTTCCAGATTTCAATGAATTTGCTCAAAACAAGATTGCCCTTGATCCCGATATCAATAAGTGAATTTTATTTAGCGATGAAGCTCATTTTTGTTTAAATGAATATGTCAGTAAGCAAAACTGCCATAACCATGAGCTGAAAAGTCCCAAGCCTAACAAAGAAAACACGGTTTTATTAGTTCAAAATTAGCTTTATTCATCAACATATAATAATCTCTATCAAAAGCAATGCAATCATTCCAGCGCCACCCTAACACTTCAGTACCATTTTTGTAAAACGACTTATCTTTTGGCTTAAAATAGGCCTCAGTTTCAGAGCAATTTCTTACCGGCAAACATTTCAGATGTGCGAACAGCCACTAGTCGTTGGGAGGCAAATCTGGTAAATACGGTGGATGTAAGACCACTCCGAGGTTCAATTCAAGTAGATTTGATGTTTTTTTTTTTTTGATTTGTGACACTGTGCATTGTGCACGTTTCTTCGCCATATGCGTTTCTTTGACATATGCGGTCGTTTTTTTTTTTTTGCAAATTAGGCGTTCAAACGCTTCAACAACACTAAATAGTATTCACTGTTAATGGTGTTGCCTTTCTCACGATAGTCGATGAATATTACACCACACACATACCCAAATACCGAGGCCATAACCTTTCCAGCCGATTGTTGTGCTTTCGGGCGCTTTGAATGAGGTTTACCGGTTGCTGTCCACTCTGATGACGATCGTTTTGATTCCGGAATGAGGTGTTTGATGCATGTTTTATCCATTGTCACATATCGAAGCAAAAATTCCGGTTTGTTACGTTTAAACATGGCCAAACACTGCTCAAAATCATCAACACGTTTTCGTTTAGTCAACAGTGAGCGAACGCAGCACCCACTTTGAACAGATCTTTCTTATAGTCAAATGCTTATGAAAGCCAATATGTTTTTTTTTATATCTTTACGATGTCAGCTAACTCACGCAACTTCAGTTTTAGATCATTCAAAACGATTTTGTGGATATTTTTTTATGTTTTCTGGTATTACCGCCTCATTTGGACGTCCACTGGGTCCTGCACCATCAATGTCTTTACGACCACGATCGAAGTCAGCAAAGCAACGTATTATTGAAAACTTTTTGTTGAACTTTATAATTTTTTTTATATTAAAAATTTTTTGGTTTGTACATATGTACATCGGTTTTAGTTCAAGTTTTTCCTTTCCTAAGTTTTTTTCCTTAAGAAGGATTTTTTACAATACAAATTTGCTGTGATCAATAATTATTGATTGAAGAAGACAAAAAAAAAATAATAATAATAATCAAATCTTTAGCTGGGGGACAATTAGCTGTTTCGTAGTCGCTACACTACTCCATCAGCACCCACTGGGAGTTGAACGTATTATTGTTGTTTCTGATAGAGCGGAGTTCTCATAATACTTCTTAAGCCATTGCTTCGCTTGGGTAGTATTTTTCCCATCTAGAAGCAGTGTAATAAAGGGTGGTTAAATTTCAAGGGCCGATGTTGATTTTGAATAAAACACAAACTATGTAGGGAATTATTGTAATTTGATTTTATTATGATATATTGGTATTATTCAATTATGTATGGAACAAAATATCGGACAAATGGGCGCCGCGACCACGGCGGCACACCTCCATTCGATGGTTGAAATTTTCGATGACCCTGAGGCATAATGGTGGTTCTATGCCGTTAATGTGCCGAATTATCTAATCCTTTAGCTGTTGAATTGTTGCTGGCTTATCGACGTACACCTTTTCTTTCAAATAACCCCAAAGAAAAAAGTCCAACGGTGTCAAATCACATGATCTTGGCGGCCAATTGACATCGCCATTACGTGAGATAACACGGCCATTGAATTTGTTGCGCAAAAGAGCAATTGTTTCGTTAGCTGTGTGGCAAGTGGCACCGTCCTGCTGAAACCACATATCGTCTACATCCATATCTTCCACTTCGGGCCATAAAAAGTTCGTTATCATCTCACGATAGCGAACACCATTCACAGTAACTGCCTGACCGGCCTCATTTTGGAAAAAATACGGCCCGATGATGCCGCCAGCACATAAACCGCACCAAACAGTCACTCTTTGTGGGTGCATTGGTTTTTCGACAGTCACTCTTGGATTCTCATTCGCCCAAATGCGGCAATTCTGTTTATTGACGAATCCACTGAGGTGAAAATGTGCCTCATCACTGAAGATGATTTTCTTCGAAAATTGATCATCATTTTCATAATAAGTGTGGATAACTTTAACACGTTGTTGGATTGTATGTCTCTCCATGGTTCAAATTGAATAAGTCTGAAATAGAGAAATGTCAAATAAAATTCGGAAAAAGCTTGGCGTTTAGGTGTGGTTCATATTCAACATCGGCCCTTGAAATTTAACCAACCGATATTAAAACACGAAATTGTTTTTGTTTTCTAATATATTGTTTTGAAAATAGCAAAAGTAGCGTCACTCTTTGCACAATAACTCACAAACTAAGGAGTAGAATATCAGGAATTAACTGAAAAAATGAAAAGTAGCGCCATCTATGTGTTAGGCCTGGGAGCTTTTAGCACATGTAGTATTTGGAGTGATGATAATCTTCAAAGTATATGTTGATCACCATTACAACCAAACTAACTGACTGGTTGGTGTGCTTTATGGGCTGGTGGAATTGTTGGTCTGTAGTTTTTCAAATATGATGCTGGTTAGAACATTCTAGTCAATGGTTAATCATATACTCGTACAGCCATGATAACTGACTTTTTTGTTCATGAACAACCATGATATAAAGGAGCTGTGGCTTCAATAATACGGTGCAATATATAACATAGCTCCTGCCGCATTTAATTTATTCAAATAATTGTTTGGTATTCATATAGTATCACATTTTTAATATGTTAAGTGGCTTTTAAGTTTGTGCGATTGAACGCCACTAGATTATTTTCTGTGATATCAAATGTAAAGTCGACAGCCGACGCCGATAAGCCCGAAACGATTGTCAACATTCGCCTCTTTATTACCGATAACAGACACAAATGTTGAAAAAAGTCATCGTAAATTCTAGTTCCAGATTATACAACGTTCGAGCCAGACATCATATTTAAATTACATCGTCAGAAGATTATTTTTCGAATAAAGTAAATTTTATGTCAATCTGAAAAAAATCATCTTTATTTTATTCCATTTAAAAGATTTATACCTCTCTAAAAAACACACTTTATCCCATAACGAAATATATTATAATAAAAATTTGATATAGAGCATATGTAAAATTTGTTCATATAAATTATATTCAACGATGATGCTTTACATAAAAACTTATAATATAGTAATATTAATAAATAAAATTATTTGCATGAAAAATTGAAAAGTAAGTAAAAACTGAAATGCTATAAACTCTCATAAAAAGGGTTGTTTGAAAAGGAGGTATTATTTTTGTTTATAGATTATTATTTTTTTTAACATGACTATTAAAGTGTTTTTTTATTTTAAAAATATTTATCATAAAATTTACGATGTTTTCTTGTTTTCTTTATACAAAATTATATTTTATGATATTTGTTTACATACAATAATCATGGTGTTCAACCATAATAAAAATATATACATACACACATACATTAGTATATACACATATACACCGCAAGAAAAAGCTCGTACTAAATTTGAGTATTTTTTGCTTGCTTCGTACTCGAAAATTTAAATACGAATAATACTTTAAATGAGAAAGTGGTATTGTTTAGGAAAAATAATCCTAAAATGTCTTAAAATAAAAATAAAATTCTTGAATCTAGTACAGAAATCTTGAACTTGAGTAAAAGTCAAACAAAGACACAACCCAGCGGCGAACATTGCCTACCACATTACTTCTCTTCGATGATGTATGCCACACTTTGTAATCAATGAATGGTAACTTACAAAGTGTATGGCAGAAGTATATGGAGTTCCCAAAAATGAATTACGTTCATCTTTTGTATCACATTTATATGAATGTATTTTATTTATTCGATGTAATTCAAACGTTCGCCGTCTTTGTCAGAGCACGTTGCAAAAATTTAATTAACAAAATCAGTGCTAAAGGTAAGAAAACCTTATAAAAAAATGTACAAGAAAGATAAAACATTTAGTGAAAAAAAGAATGTAGTGAACAAAAAACACAACAAATTTATTTAATGAAATATTCCCAAAAAACTGAAATGCGCAGTACGTACGAGCTGCCTTCTGCCAGCTTAAAATGTATGCGAGATTGTATCCGAGCTATCTACTTCCGACTTACAAAGTATGCGAGATTGTATCCGAGCTGTCTACTTCCGACTTACAAAGTATGCGAGATTGTATTCGAGCTGCCTACTTCCGACTTACAAAGTATGCGAGATTGTATTCGAGCTGCCTACTGATAGCTTACAATGTATGTTAGGAAGTAATGAGCTTCTGTTGGATGAACACCTCACTACCTCGCTTACTTTGTGTGCAGGTGGTAGGCGTTCACTCTACAAATGTGGCAATGTATATGAAAAAGTATACTAGGTTCGTATATGAGATTGTGTGCATTACTGACTTACAAGTGTGCATCGGATCATCGCTTCTGTAAGCGATGATCCGCTGCTGGGTATATGAATTGCTGAGAGATAGGAATAAAGCGCTGTCTAAGTAAAAGCTGCATTTGTATTATTTGCGAAATATTATTTGATAATGGTTTTGTTTGAATTTGAATTCTCATTAATTTATTTAAAAGGATGGAATATATAGTTAAATGTTCGCAAATATTTTTTTAAAATTTCCAGCCTATTGTTGTTTAGGATAACTTCTGTTAAATGTAGATACAGCAAAAAGAACCTGTATACACGGTTGCCATATTTGACGATTTATTGTCACTGTGTTATTGCATGAGAACTCCAAGGTAGAAATCGAGGTGCATTAACGTATACACGGTGGCAGCACTAGAGCAAAATTACAACAATACAACAAAAACAGACATCTGGTAAGCTATGTTTATCAAAAATATTTGTAACTATTTTCACTATTATAAACTATCAATGTACCTTTTCATAATTATAAGTTATATTTGCTTGAATTATTTATATGTTCACAAAATTATTTGTATATGTTTAATTCAGAATAAAACACTAAAATCACTTTCAAAAATGTAAACAATACATTTGACGTAAATAGCTTACTATATTGCCAGTAGCAAAAAATTGTCACATGCCGTAGTGCTGCCACCGTATATACGTTAATTGTAGAAATGCTAGACGACATAATTGAAAAGTTAATATTAAGTTTTGAAGCCAGTAACAGGGCTTCCACAAAACCATAAGAAATTCGTAAAAGCAGCCGCCTTTTCCTTCAAATTTTGTAAAAAGTTGAACGAAATGGTTGACTTTTAAAAATATTAAAATTGATTTTAACGATTTTTTCCGCCGAATTTGACAGCTTTAAACCAAATTTATCTGTCATCTATGGTTGTATATATTATTATTGATATAAAAATTAGTAGCTAAGAGAGTAAATAATAATAGACTCAATTGTTTTTATATCAAGTACGGATTCGGGATTGAATCAACTATAAAATTATTCAATCAGTCGCATTTTAAGATTGATTTGATTTCAGATTTTATCTCATCTAATCTCATTTCCGGCTTATTTCAAGTACGGATTCGTGATTAAATACGAGTACGTCTAAAAGTAAGTATTTAGTGCTTGAATCAAGTAATCTGTACTTGGTTTAAGAAAATACTTGCCATACTTTTGCCGAATGGATTGAATTTTCTTTTCTGTGTAGATAACTAAATGGAAATAGCTTCAATACATTAAAACGAAAATAAACATTTTCATTCTTTACACAAAAAGTTCAGTGGGGTTGGGATTTATTTCAATATCATTTGTATAATTTAGAATTTATAACAGTATGTGGTTGTGTCTCCATCTGTTTGCGATGTGAGCATAATTTGCGCAGTTACTTCATATTAAAATCAATCGACTTTAGGAATGTTTCGCTCCATATGGAACAAGCATATTATGTAAGTATTAAATAATTATATTAAAAGTGTGATCAAGCTGTTGCCTTGTTTTGGTAAATTTAATTTGATAATAATGGAAAGAAACGAGGAAATATTTAGCCAAGATGAATAATTATTAAAATAAAAATGTTAAACCTAGTTAAGTAAATGAAAAATGAGGGGTGTACGCCATGAAGGTATACTACACGCAGAGATTCCTTTGTAATGCTGGCTGTATGCGATGTGGAAACTTCTAGTTGATATCACATATTTTGCAAATTTCACTCCAAACAGTCACTTTTAAGGGATATAAAGGTGAGTCAAAAGACAACAATATTTGAACATTGTTTTATATAAATATTTGAATATTGCTTCATATTAATAAATAAATTTGTTTAAAATTTGTACTCAATGCAAGTAAGCTTAATTTTATAAAGTAACTAGTGTGCGGTTGGATACAGACCTGCTACTTCTTACTTCACTTTTGAATACTTTTAGTTGCAAACCCTTCACGAAAACCTTAAAAGAATGAGATATGAATTCTTGTATCTCGATTTGTGATCCATATTTTTAAAAATACTCGTAGATGTATCATTGTAAAACAGACCAAGTGAAAACTTGGTAATGTGTTACACTTACCTAAGAACATACTTTTCTATATCATAGTATTTACCCCCTGCATTACTTAGAATTTGTTAAGTAATGACTTGCTTAATATTTTTTTGTATATGCACGTATGTAAGAAGTTGTTCTTGGCAAATTGAATAAAAGAATTTTAGTTATACTTGGATTTGATAATGCTTAAGATAGAGTGATAGAAACGTAGTAAATCAATATTTGCTTTTATAAATTTTGCTGTTAATCATTACAACTAACAGCTTATGAATACCCGGTTCGTTCAAATGTATTAACCATAAATTTTTAAAATGCTAAAATGATAAATCATATTTCTAAAAACCAGTTCCGTACTTAGTTCCGTGACGTTAAAAATTATTTTTATTGACACCAACTCGTAAATCAAGCACTTAAGTGCAAGCAATTAACTTTTTTATTAATGACTTTTTTTGTAATGACATTTTGAAATAGTTACTTGTAAGCGAGAATGGTAAGTACTTGCCTGCAATGACATCGCCATTTTAAAATAATGACTTAAAATGCCAAAGCAGAAGTAGTGAAGAGTATGTTTGTTAACAGTTTAATACATTACAGAAGTTTTTGCTGGAGATATACTCGTATTCGTTTGTTGCTTTAACTTTGAAGGCCCATTTATTGTGAATTAGGCCTAATAATTTTTAAGAGTTTGATAGTCAACAGTTAGCTTTCTAGGTCTTTTTATTTCAGAGAGAATAACTTTTTTCATGTTATGTTGACATAAACAGAACTAGCTAGAACTAGTAAAACAACGGAACCTTGTAAAGCTAATATCCCTAAAGAGGTGCCACAGCAGCGTACACGTATATACTCGTACATGCATGAATTTGTGTTGATGGTATGTTCAAAGTAATTCAGCAGTGGACTGACTACACATCCACAATTACCGGTTGGACGATTTGCTGTCGTGAAGTCAGCTGTGGTCTATGTGTTTAATGTTTAAAGTTTAGTTGCTGGAAAAAGAATAATAGAACATTATAATGCAGAAACAAGCTTTTTATAAAGGATGGTTCAATTTTAAGAGCCAATGTTGATTCGAATAAAACACAAATGACGTTATTCATAAAAAATATTGTATGTTTAGTTAACTGTAATTTGAGAAATTTCAATAGAAAACTTGTCAACTAAGTGCTTAATAAACATACAATATTTCTTTTATGAATACGACCGAAAGTATCTAGGAATTAATAATATATCGTTTTATTATTATTATTATTTTTTTTTTTTATCAATTTTTATTTATTTGTTGAATCTTCAAAAAGAACTAACAACAATTATTCAAATCTTAATAACTAAAAAATTTCCTTTAAGTCCAGCCAATGCTAGACAAAAAATTTTGATTCAGCGAATGTATCAGAATACCGTGCCACAGGACATCATCTGTTATGCTCCCGAATGGAAGCCAGGGTGTCCCTTCTTTTTAATCGTGTGTGACCACCAAAGGTAAGGATGTCTCGAGCAAGTGGATTTGGGTGGATTTCAAGTTTGGTTATATACCTTCCAGCATTTTTGGCAAATTCATCTTTTACTAAAGGTACGTTTAGGTCCTTGTGAATTCGAGAATTTTTTACATACCATGGGGCTGCTGTAATCGTACGTAGAACGCTGTTTTGACGCCTTTGAATTTTTCCAATATTCGATGCGGAGGCGGTGCCCCATAGTTAAATTCCATAGCACCATATTGGCTTTAGGATCGCGTTATACAGCAAAATTTTGCAGTCTAAGCTCAGGGTGGAATTTCTGCCGATGAGCCAATTCAATTGCGCGGCTTTGAATTTCATCTGGGTTGTTTTTGCGTCAACAACCGAGTCGTTTTATTATGATAATATTGGTATGATTTTGCTGGGCATAAAATATCGGAAAAATTTCCACACCTCCGATGATCCAATTTTTGACGACGCTGAGCCATAATTGAGGTTCTATGCCGTTAATGAGCCGAAGTACCTCATCCTTTAGCTCTTAAATTGTTGCTGGCTTATCGACGTACACCATTTCCTTCAAATAACACCGAAGTTAATAGCCTTACACGGCTATTAAATTTGTCACGCAAAAAAGCCATTGTTTCGTTAGCTGTGTGGAAAGTGAAACCACATATCGTCCACATCCATATCATCCAATTCAGGTCATAAAAAGTTCGTTATCATCTCAGAATGAACGCCATTTACAGTAGCTCTCTGACCGGTCTCATTTTGGAAAAAATATGGCCCGATGATGCCGAAAGCACATAAACCGCACCAAACAGTAACTCTTTGTGAGTGCATTGGTTTTTCGACAATCACTTTTGGATTATCATTCACCCAAATGAGGCAATTATGGTTATTAACGAATTCTCTGGGGTGAAAATGTGCCTCATCACTAATGATGATTTTCTTCGAAAATTGATCAACCACTGTTGGCATTTCTTGTCACCATTCTGACCAGTGATGATGCTTGGAATGGTCAAGAAGCTTTAGCTATTTAGTCAATTGCACCTAGTAAGCGTGTAACTACAGGTTTTTATGCATAAAGTTCATCAATGATAGGCGTGCGAGATGCAATTATTGGGCACGATGACAAGTTAAGGCGGAAACCTCTTCAGCTACAATATCGTGAATAGTAGCAAAATTTTCTACAGAATGAGCTGTACGAGCATGCATTGGTGTTTTTACATCTACTACAGAGCCGGTTTGCTCATATTGTTGCACGATTTTTCCGATTGTTGGCATATTTGGACGATTAAATTCACCGGCAAAATCACAAAGTGCACGATATGCATTTTGATTTGAACGCCCATTTGCATAATAAGCCTGAACAACTTTAACGCGTTGCTGGATTGTATATATTTCCATGATCCAAATCAGTTTAGTCTGAAATTGAGATATGTGAAATGAAATGCAGAGAAAAGCGCAACGTTTAGATGTAGTTCACATTCAACATCGGCCACCAACCACTTGATATATTTCTTGCAGGCTATTTTATTCACTGGTATAGGGATCAAATGGTGGGCATTAGCCAACGCTTTCCTTAGTTCTGGGACACCCTGCATGGAGTATGTAGCAGTAAACGAGAATCCACAGAGAAGTGGATGTACAAAAACCCAAAAAGTAGGCTCATATAAGAAGCGAACAAAATTGTTAAGCATTAGACAAAAGTAAATGGGATGAACGCACAATAGATCAATATTGGTTGCAGTGCGAATGGCCGATGAGGGCCATACCTCATCTACTAATAATAAATGGGATGAATTCGCATCGGTCTTATCTATATTCCTCTTAAATTGTTTTATGGGCAGAAACTCAACATTGAAGTTGGATTGCAAACTTTTGTTATACAATGTAATTCTAAAGCCTATATGGTGCTGCGGAATTCACTAATGGGGCACTGCCTCAGCATCAAACATTGATAAATTCTAAGGCGGCAAAACCAAATTTTTCGAACGATTCCGGCAGCTCCAAGGTACGTAAAAAATTAACGAGTTCATACAGATCTGAGTGTTCCGCTGGTAAAAGAGGAGTTTTCTAAGTACGCGGCAAGGTATGCCAGTAAACTGGAACTTCATACAAACCCTCTTGCGCGCAATATACTTAATTTTGGCGTCCATACTCGGTTGAGAAGAAAGGATACTGTTGCCACCATCAGAACGTTTAATAGTTGATTTCACCGATATCGCTCCCGCATAATAAAACTTTTTGTCTAGCATTGGCCGGACTTAGTAATAAGCACATTTTTTTCATTTTTATATTTAGTATTAACAACAGGCAACACAACGGGACCAGACTGGACTCAAGTGGGCTGGCTTTGCAATAGCTGGCAGCCTGTCAAAGCTAACCTAACCTAGTATTAAGAGTTAGTTCGTTTTAAGGATTCAGTAAATAAAAAACGCTTAAAAAAGGACACTTCGTCTTAGAAATGATTATATGTATTTATATATGTAATAGTACGTTCTTTAGCGCTAATGTTCTAGTTTCCAATTTCGCTGCAACACGCGCTAATGCTTTAACGTTTTTAATTACCAGCTTAGCCATTAAACATACTACTAATTTACTTAAATTTTGTCTGAAGAGTCATTTAACAATTTGTATTTGTCCTTATTACTTTGGGCTTTAAAAGAATAAGAGTTTCTATAAATATCTATTCCTCCGTAAAGGATCTTAAGATTCGACTCGCCTTTTTGTTTTACTTAAGCCGCTTTAATTTAACCCTCGCATAAATTTGAAAGGCATATTTAAGATTTTTGAGGTTTTAATGCTAAAAGCATACTGGCTCCATGATTGTATCACAATGTCCATAGCCTTCATTTCTGTGTTGTTTTTTTTTTCTTCCTTTTTTTTTTTTTTGTTGCTGGTCTATTTGTTTCAGAGGATTTAGGCTGCTTCTTATTTATGTTTCTTTTATACAAGTTTTTGTTTTTATCTTTTCTTTCCTTTTGCTGGTGCACAAATATTTCAATAAGAATGCTTAAGTGTGTATGCGTCTGTGAGAGTTTATTTGTTTACAGTCTTTATAAGTAAATTTTAGATTTAATTTTGCAAAACAATTTAATTTCTCTACACTTTATATAAAACGAAAAAGTTCTCTTTTTATGTGTTTTGCGCCTTCAAAGTGCCGTTTTCGTTAATGGATTTTGTAATTGTTTACATTCTTTTTATGGTTATTACATTTCCTTCTTATTTTTTCCTTAAATTAGAAACATTTATTTGAATTTTTTTATTTATCCAAAATTGTTTGTGTTTATTCAGAGCAGTTATGGCTTCCAAAGAAAATTTGATATGGTTGGAAAAATAAAGGAAAATTAGAAGAGAAACGGACAAAATATGCTGCAAATAAAGACTTCTCAAATATCTGTCTATTAGCCAGAAGAAAATTCTTTGCTGCATATCTGTGTTAAGATTGTTGTGGTTAAAAAAAGGCAAGTGACCGGCCGCAGTAGAAAATGCAAGACAATACATAAGTTAAATTGAGTTGTTAAAGATTTCCTTTATTTTTTAAAGTATATAAATGCAAGTGAACAACAAATTTTAATATGAAACCACTTAAGTGTGATAGGACAAGCCAATTGTCTCAGTTATAATATAAATTTTACTCTTACTACAACAATGCACTATGGGTCAAATGAAGGGATTTTGAGGCAAGAAATCACAGAAAGCAGTTAGAGCTTCAAAATTTAGTACAGGTGACTACCTTACTCTTATAAAAAAATTTCAAGGCGATCCGCCCTAATCACGCCCACTTTTACTAACTTTATTTTTTTCACGTTAAAATTACTCACTTGCATTGACTGGAAAAGTAAGCTTAGCGGTGGTAGAGTTAATAGAAAACACGACCCTAGCTGGAGATGAAGCACTCCCTTTAAAACCAAGTTTATCAGCTGATATCGAAGCAGCATGATCCAATAATTTGGAATCGTGACCCTGTGCGGGCAATACTTCGGAAGCAAGTTTTGATTTTTGACTCATACTTCCCTCGCTGTATCCAGTATGAGGGCAACCATTTTTGTTTGCGACATACTTTTAAATTCACTCACATTTGATAACCATAAACATTCATTGTTCTCAAATCTCTTCACACATCTTTGAAGGCGACCGTTTTTGTTTGCGACATAGTTTTAAATTCGCTCACATTTGACAACCATAAACTTTCGCCGTTCTCAAAGCTCTTCACACATCTTTGGTTCTCGTTCCACTTTTGGGTACCATTTGCACAAAAATTTTTAATTTTCTTTTTGATTACAATTCTATTAAATTTTGTGAAAGCCCAGTGGACAGCAATTATATCATTTCCCAGTTGACAGCAAATATAGCATTTCGATTATTATCTAACCAAAAATTTAACTATATCCATATTTTTAATTTTTAGGGAACCTTAAAAGGAAAATATAAATAAAGCAGAGCAGTTGAGCTGCAGTTGGCTGCAGTTGAAATTACAACCACATGAAAGTGCACATTATTACCTTTCTCCACATATATATTGTTCAACAAACACGTCCCAATAAACAAAGTACTACTCCAAGAAACACGCGGTCAATAACCAAAACTACACAGCAAATACGACACATTTTGGTGGAACAAAAAATTTACAACAACAACATTTTTATGAAACTTATGTGGAGTTTATGGGACACGGATGAGCGATACGTCTTGAAAATTTGTATGAAATACACTCAAAATATTGAGTATATTTCATACAAATTTTCTTGACGTATCACCCAATCGTTTCCCATAAACACCACATTATTGACTTTAACATACATACCTGAATTAATATTTTCTATTTTATAAAATATACAAATTGTTTACAATTATAATATTTTGTTAAACAATGCATTAAATGTTAGGCACTATAAATCTGAATGTCAGAAAACAAAACAAACCGAAAAAAACTAAAATTTTGACAGCTTAGCTTTAAGACATGGGTTGCCACATGACTCTCATTTTAGTATTTTTGGGTATTTAAAAATGTTTATTACAAAATGCCGTTATCACTTTTTTGATAATGGCCTCAAAAACCATTCATTTGACCTATAGTGCAATGGCCGTGTTCATAAAAAAAAATATATTTTATTTATTAAAGGTTGTTGTTTTTACAAATTTCTATAAACATTTTGTCAAATTAACTCCTAAAAATGCTACGGCTGTCAATTTGTAGGCAAATAGTTTTTATATAGCTTTACATGAAGCAGTGCTCAAGAAATGATCCCTACATAGACAGTATATCGTACTGCAATTAGGATAATAGGTTATGGGCAACAGGAAAGAGGAGGTAGTATTTGTTAGATGTTTTAGTTGAACGTGCTAAAAGCAACACGGAAATAAGACCACAAATGTTATCACAGCATATAAAGCTTTGAAATGAAATAAGTTACAACCGATCAGTGCCCAGTGTACCTTCGACAGTGCTCAGACTAACAAAAATTAGCCAAACACCACTCTAAAGTAATGACTTACATTGCAAGGTAATAAACAACAACATTACACAACATTAAAAAGTAATTAACAACAAACATAAAAAGAGAACACAGACTACATTTTGTAAAAATTGATTTGTCGTCCTCCAAGGTGTGAGTTATTCACGATTCAGCAGCACCCAAATGTCACCTGCAAGGCTCACACATGTCGCAACTTTTTGCCATAAATTTGTAGGCCGATAGACAAACACTTGCTAGTCCCTTCTGTGTGAGATTTTCCAGAATTCAAACGAAGACCAGGCTTAATGAAATGGTAGGCCGATGCCTGGTACGAGCTTCAGCCCGTAACCAATTCACCCACCTTACTATCACTACTGGTTTCTTACATTAGAGGTATCTTTTGGTGAGCAACAGCACTCGGGGGTTGCAAGGGCACACTGATATTGAAGCTACCTAGCGCTCTAGCTGGCGCCACAAGCACAAATTTTTATTTTTTGATTTCAAATTGCGATCTGTCAAACGTCAGCTGTTGAAATTTCACCCAAATTCATCGATTAGTTTATTTATTGTAGTCATTTAAAGTAAGTAATTTGTGTGTTTTATGAAAAATGGAAAAAAGTGCATTTCACGCAGTGATAAAACACAATTATTTGAAAGTGAAAATGGCAAAACAGACAAAAGAAAAGCTCGATAAACATAAAAGTGAGTCGGCTCCGTTAGATTACATGCTAAAATATTGGATTGCTGAATTTAAATGCGGCCTAACAAGCACTGCAATAATACCATCCACAGAAAGGCCAGAACCACCACTGAAAATATATCCAGAAAATCCTCGATATCGTTATTAGTAATCTCCAAGCCAAGTTACGTGGGATGGTTGAAATGGTAAACATATCATATGAACTTGTGTTCTATATTTTGCGTCAATATTTGCATATGAAAAAGCTATCGGCAAAATGGGTGCCGCGTTTGCTCTGTGTCGAACAAAAACGAGTTCGACAGATCACTTCACAGCAGTTTTTGGACATGATAAAGCATAATCTTGTTGATATTTGGTGTCGATTAATAACTGTTGGTGGGTCCACCATGAATCGAAACGATGGATAGAAACTCGTGGAAGTGCTCCAAATAAAGCGAAGACAGTGAAATCGGTTGGCAAGGTTATGAGATGCAAACGGAATATTACTCATCGATTATCTTAAAAAGGGATCCATAATCACAGGAAAGTGTTCTTATTCAACATTGGACCAATTGATTGATGCAATCAAGGAAAACCAGCAATTAAAGCTGTGATAATAGATTAAAGGTGTTTTAGTTAAATGTTTTATTGTATTTGTAATATTTTAATGTTTTATTGATATCAATATTTTAAATAATTTACTTTGACATAAAATAGAAAAGCCCTTGAAGAAGTCGACAAAAAATCGACAAAACGTCTGGTACAACAATAATTAAAAGGTTGTTTTAATTGTAAGAGATATTAGGCCTTATAAGCTAAACCAGAAATGGAAAAAAACACTTAACATAAGGAATTGGCCAATACATAAAAAATACAAATTGATTAAAACCAACCATATTTAAAGAAGAAAAAAATGATTTTTCTTTAAGACAATGCACTGGTTCACACAAGATGAGATAGTACGTGAAATATTCTTCGAATTGGTTGATCATCCACCACGTTCAGATTTAGCTGCTAGTGACTTTTTCCTATTTCCAAACTGGAAAAAATAAAAAAGATTCATCTCAAGCGAAGAAGTGATTACCGAAGCTAAAGCATATTATTTAGACGGTAAAAAAAAGTTGGAATATCGTCTCCCTAAGTGTATTGAGCTAAAAGGAGACTATGTTGAGAACTAAATGGTTTTTAAATATAAATAGTTTTTCCTACTTAGGCAGCTTCAATCTTGTATTAGCTCCCAAAAGCTGGCATTGCGCTAAAGCTAGCTGGGACACTAATTCTCCTTTTTACGATTTTAGCTTTAAATTACAGCCAGAATGTTGTATCAAATTATACATGATTAAACCAAGAACATGTCGAGATGATCTGCCAGCCGAACCTCCCAGGGGCTTTGCTGATCGCCGTTGTACCAATTAACCCTTGGTCTGCGTTTCGCACCAAGGGCTTCCTAGAGTTTTGATTGCTACAACAAATAAAGAAGTTCTAACTTTTTATGCCCCAGAAAGCACAGTGCCAAGGCAAAATCTGTTCCCCTGTGTTCCCCCAGATGAAATTAATTACTTTTTATGCGATTTTAGGTTTAAGCCAGAATCAGACCGTTTGAACCAATGTAGACATCTGAGCCATGGACGGCGTCGAGTTGGTCTGCAAGGTAAAACTGCTCGGGGGCTTTGCTGATCCCCGTTCTGACAATGAGGTTTAACAGGCTGCCAGCTATTGTAAAGCCAGCCCACTTGGATCCAGCCTATTCCCGTTGTGACATTGACTTATTTTATCTATCAAATTGGTTTTTAAATTTTTATTTTTTATTAAAGTTTTCTATAAAAGTAAAATCTCAACTTAGTCTGCCTGTAGTATAATTATTATAATAAAATGCATCAAAACAATTATCATTTAACAATTTTGCATTCCATTTCTGTAAAATTTAAGACCTGTACTAAATAATGCTTAATAACAAGAAAGTAAAGCACACAACGAACGTTTACAGTAGACCACACAATTGCAACAGAATTCTGACATAAAAACACACTGAAGTACTTGACACAATTGAATAACAAATTAAAAAAAAAATAAATAAAAAAGAATTCAAGTGCAAGAACTCAAATGCCCTGAATATTAACAAACAATTGTAAACATATGGCCGTAAGGGAAATAAAAGGTGCTTTTATATAAGTACAGAACTTTAATGAAATGAAAAAGATAATTTTTTATATTGATATGAAATACATTTAATGCGAAGGATAATATTTTGACATAATAATTGAAATGGGTCTTCTAGCAGAATATCATATCCAAGGTTGGCTTGGACATAGTCTAATATATTTCCAATTTTCGACGGCTTTTACCACTAATCGTTTTGGGCTTATTGACGTAGGCTAGTGATTTCACATATTTCCCCAGAAAGTAGACTAGCGGTGTTAGTTCACACGACCAGGAAGGCCAATTTAGGGGTCCGAAACGTGAAGCTATACGTTTACCAAATTAATCTCTCAATAAACCATTTGTAGCAAGAACTGTGTGACATGTAGCACCATCTTGTTGAAACAACAGTTCAAGCATGGTTGTTCAATTGATTATTGAAAAAGTCTGCAATAATGGCACTATTGCTGTCACCATTGGCTCTCACAGTCTGGCCAGCATCGTTTGTATAGAAGTAGAGGCTAATAATTCCACCAGCCACCACCAAACTACCAACTCTGAAAAGATTATCGTTGTTAAACTTTCGAAACGCACTATCAGCTCTGAGGTTCTGCTAAACAACTTCGACTTTTGTGTACCACAACGTCGCTTCTGACAATGTTGTATTTTATCACCTTGTGTTAAAAGTACGTTAATGCTATAAAATTGTAATGCTGTAAAATTGTAAATGTAAAATTTGATAGATTTAAATTAATATATTATAACATTCCTAATACGCCAGTTTTGTTTATTGACGTATCTATTCAAACAAAAATAGTGTTTAGTTAAATGTTTTATTGTAATTGCAATATTTTGCACACATTCCACGGCCAAAATCTGAAAAGCCGGTTCCGATTTTTTTTTTTTTTGTTTGTAATTCCTAAAGTCAGCTTCGCTCAGCGATGTTCGGGCCGAATATCCATATCAAGTGACTATTCACTACTTACAGATAATCCAAGTGTGGCTTGAACACCTCCACTCGGGGAACAGGTTTTTCCTTAGTGTAGACAAAACCAAGGTAGTCAATTTTATGGGGCATAGAGAGGAAAGGAAAAGAGGATTGCACGAACTGGCGAACATGAAGGAATCTCTGACATATTCGAACCCATCTTTAAAACGAGTACTACTGATGGGAATAGCGCCCTATCGGAAGCCATTTTTGAACCGAGTACGACCGATGGGAACACCTGCCTAAACCTAATACGAATGATGTTAACCAGCCCCCCGGGGAGTAACTTTTGCTTTGGCAAACCTAACCAGGGCACTCTGCTGTCTGGGGAATAGTACATATGAAAGTCTAAGATACCACATAACATATATTTGGGGGATTCAAACGGTGTCATATCAGACATAATGTCATAATATTTTATATTATGTTTCGAACAAAAAAGTCAGAAAGTGCTCGTAATAGGACTTTTTAAACGGAGTTTGCCGTAACTAAACCGTAAACATCTCAGCTTACTCAAAATTTAAAATAATTTATGTCAAAATGCTCACAGTATTCATATTTTTTAATACTAATAATTTAAGACTTATTACTTTATGACAACCCTTTGAATACCGTAATTGTGTTGGCTATCTGAAGCACTCTCGAGTAGTAATGGGTAGAATGAGAACAAGCAAAGCCCCATGGACGTTCTCTCTTGCAGACCATTCCGTCACTGATCATGGCTGAAACGCTCTTGCTATGAACTAAATCAAAAAATGTTTCCTTGATAAATTCGGTGCATGCCACTTTTCGGGGGCTAATAACCAAGGAGCTATTGTCTTGTAACATATAGCTGCTATGTAAGGAAACCATAGTCATGGTTAAACAGGTAAATTGATCAAGAGCTGATGCTCTTAATTGACTTTGGTCGACCTACTCACTAATGCTTGTCTTCCAATGACTGTTAGGAAAATTGCATACAGGTGGTATTAGAAGGCCTTAGCTCTTTAGGGTTGTGGCCTCTGTGAGCCTTGTAAGCCAGTGGCACTTAATTGTGAATAATTCACTCCGTGTAATTGGTACATAATCAGCTAAGGCTATCAAGACTGGTACTGATGTAAACCAATTACATATTCCTGAGTAGTAATGTTGGTACCTTTCGCCAGACACATGCATCAAGCTCCGCCAACGAAAGCAACACGGCAAACGTTAGTGTACTGAACACTTTTAAATCGAGTACAACTAGTGTTAAGCCAAAGCGAGGCGTGGCAACACGAGAAGCAACTGTTGCTATAATGAACCCGAGAGAATTTCTGGAATATCTGATGAAACAGTACGTATCCGAAGCGTATCAGTACCTAATATCAAAAATCATCACTGGCCCGAGCAGAACTGTTCGAGAAAGCACAGTAAGGAAAATGCAAACACCGTAAAATCTGTCATTGTTGTTTTATTAAATACTGAATAAATGTCATGTGGAGTATTGTATGTCTCAAAAAGGAAAAACCGAATTTTGTTATTTACTTAAAGTTTATGGTTCCGTAAGTAGATCCTGGAAGTTTTCTGCGATGCTACAGTGTATACTAAAGCAATTTGCAAAATGTAAATAAACGTTTTAAGTAGCATTTTAGCAAAATTAAGATGAAAGCAGACGTAACTTCCAATTTTAATTGACTTTGTTTGTTGTAAAGAATTTTTGACAAAAAATTCAAACTTCTTTTTACATACTTTCATGTTTCAATTAACGCCTTTTTTTACTAAAGAGAATACTCGTAATATACATTTCTCATACAACAAAGGTTCCCTGGAGACTAGCAGGTGTAATTAAAAGACTTCAATATTTGTTGCTTTGTTTTTGAAGTATTCTCCTGTGTATCAAAAATAAATGTACTTAAGTCATTAATTACTAGTTAATGATTTCCCAGAAGAGAAACAATTTACCTAGTTTGTCATTTGACATCAGGGAAAGAAGTTTTTCAATATGTTGTGTCATATCAAGATGTTTTAAGTGTAAATATATACTTCTCATTAGGCGTTTAAAAAGGGATCTTTTGAAGTATTCTTAAAGTTAATTTAATGAAATAAAAACTTAAAAATTTTTATATTTCCTTTGATCTGAAGCTTGTTTCCGTCATTCAAATACAGAAAATATTTCCAATTAAACTTATTCACCCTTTTTGATTAAAATAGAGAAAACGAAAACATACATCCCCAGCAATTTGCATTTATATATGTTGGCGCAAATATCAATCAAAAAGATTTATAAACATTAAATGTCTCATTAAGTTTTAACAACTCTGCTGTTTTGTGCTATAAACATGACAAATAATTTTCAGTATTACGATGATGAGTTTTGCAAATCATTACAGCAATTTGTTGCAGCTAGACATATTGAATAAACAAGTACATACGAGCATAAACATTGTACTGTCTATTTATGTCAAATACCATGCTTATGTAGATAAACTCAATAGAATTTATATGAAAAGAAAATTTATATGGTTGTTAAAATTGTTAAGTGAAATTAATATTGACAGAAAAAATATGAAAAGAGAATACCACCAATAGATCCCGGATGTGCAGTTAGAAATATGGTGTTTTTTTTAGTATTCGATTGAGGCATTATATATAAAACAAGAATAAAGTTTTTTCTATATGTCCGGTAGCACTTAATTAGCAGCCTGCGTTTGTGGTATTTAAAGCCATGTGACTCACTAGAAAATAATTATCCACTGTATGGATTAATCGTATTATATTCTGTGTGCTTTGTGTTGACTATCATCCAGGAGAGTAGAAGTATCCCACAAAATTGCTGTCATATAGGCCAATAGGTTTAGCGCCAAAAATTTTAAAATCATCGAAAAGTTGCAAATGATTAAATTGACCGCAATACGAAGTGATTTGGACTGTAACCTTAATTCGGTTTCAAAGCCAAACTTAGCTCAATAAAGCAAATTCACATCAGCGCACTATGCACAGTGGGCGAAAAGGCTCATCTAGCGGCGTTTAATTAATAGCGCTTAGAATTTTTTTTTTTTGTTTCTCTTATATATTTTTTTTTTTTGTTACAAATAGATTAAGCTACAATGTTAAACAAACAAATATTCTTTTTTTATGTATTTATCTTTTTTTTGTGAAAGTTGTAACTTTTTTTTCTTATTTTAGACATTGTTTGTTTCATTCAGGAATAAAAATAAAAGAATAAAATTAATACATTTAATGTTTCACATTCCTTTGGTCTAAAAATGTATTAAACTTCAATATTAAAAAAATTAAAAAAAAAAACTGTATTATTTTTTTAAATTTTTTTCTGCTGAAATAATTGTTTAGACCTTATATGCTTCAGTTGCTTTTGTAAAACAAATTTTATTTTAATGCCAACAAATAACTATATTATTAACAGTTTTTTTTTGTTCAAATTCAGAACTACTAGATAAATCTAAGTTGGAAGGTTGTACACTATGTTGTGACAAAAGCTGTAAAATATCATTATCGACATCCTTCTTTTTTGCTTTGTATATACCGCACGTTGTAGCTAATACGAGCTCACTGCGAGGTATTTCCATAACAATTTGGGATACTTTACTTAATTTCGTTTTATTAGAACATTCGTCAAACATCTGGTCGGGTCTTCCACGACTAGTCAGCAGATCCACAAATAAAAGTTGTCCATCTAGCCCTTCCTTATTGTTTTCTTCAAATTTGTGGCTACTTCTAAGATTCAATTTCCATTTCTCAACCAATTTCGCTACAAAATTTCTATCTTTTTTTGCTTATTAAATTTATTTAATTACCTTTATGCGCGTTAATATTAATTATATTATTAAATAAATGACTTTCAACGGTAGAAATTTTTTTAGTAGGCATAGGCTCGTTGCGCCATAGTAAATAAACTTCCTGTCTGAGCTCCGACATTGTTCCTAAAAAATGCCATATTATATAAAGTTGCAGGTGGCTGCAGATAAATTTGCACATTTTACAATCACAGGACCACATAGTAATTTTAAAAAAATATTCTAGCGCGAATACACAAGAATATCAGAAGTTCCGGTCCACAGAAGTCTTTTTTTTTTCAAGCAGTTAGTCGTATAGTCAACTTGTACCACATATTTTCTACAACACTTCAGCACAGGTCACAAACAAAATTTTTTTTAGTTAATACATGCCTCTAACTATAAATAAACCCAATTTTCTTACACTTAATTGAGACAAACGCAACTTTAGAGAATATTTTGCAATACAAAGAAAACAAGTGTTAAAGCTTAGTGATGTACCGGCTGAAACATATGTTATGTTCCACAGCTCACAGCTGTTCAACTAGATCATGACAATCAAAATGTAATCGACATTTAAGTTCAGTGGTGTATTAATAATCAATAAATACACAGTTTTGGAGTAGTTTAACACTTTGGAAAATTAATTAAACAACGCTAAATCTACCATTTCGCCCACAGTGCTATGGTCGAAATCGCGATTTTAGCGGCAACAAGTAAGGCTGTGGTATATTCGGCTGGGCCGAATCTAAAATATATATATATATATATATATATATATATATATATATATATATATATATATATATATATATATATATATATATATATATATATATATATATATATATATATATATATATATATATATATATATATATATATATATATATATATATATATATATATATATATATATATATATATATATATATATATATATATATATATATATATATATATATATATATATATATATATATATATTTATATATATATATATATGTAGTATATATTACAAATTTGAGTTACATATTCTCGGATATATATTGACCGATGTCGGGGAAAATAATTTTTCCCTTGTAATCAATTACCATTTCAAAAATAAAATCTTTCATGGAAAAATCGGTTTAGGCTATATCTCGGCTATATATGAACCGATATCGGAACTTTCCATTTTCTATATTTTAGTAACTTTCTTTTAATTTAAGCAAATTTTTAATTTCTTTGATTTTAAGCAAAACCAAAATGCTAATGAAAAAGTCGGTTTATCTCGGGTATATGGCGACTGATATCGGAAATTATTTATCAGTATTCAAGTAAACTCGTTTTATAATCAAAACTGATTTTCAGCAAAAAAAAAAAAAAAAAATTAAGCAAAAATTGGTTTATGCTATATCTCGGGTATATATGGATATCGGGGAACATTTTTTTGCCTTTTAATAACCAAATAATTGTGTTTTGAGGCAAAACAAACAATATATATTTCTTAATTTTCGGACAAAATAGCAAATAATAAGCGATTTTCGGAATTTTGGATATAAATCAGATATACGTGAACCGATTTTACTGAATTTCAATAGCAAACACATGAATCGAGGTAGTAATGGTGAAATAATGAAATGGTGAAATGCAGTTCAATGGCGAACAGACGGACACGGCTTATATATTTTCTAAAATGCTTGAATTAATCCCGTTTTATTGTTGATTCGATCTTAGATTTACTCATCTAATCTCATTTATGGTTTAATTCAAGTACGGATTTACGATTAAAAGTAAGTATTTAGAGCTTGAATAATCCGTATTTGAATAAAGCAATCCATACTTGATTTAAGAATATCCGCACTTTCCGTACTTTTGACACCGCTTGGGATTAATTTAAGTACAGATGGATTGAATTCTTTTTCAGTGTACATACATATATACTAGGAATGAATTAGAGTTATATGGAAAATCATAGGAGCGAGACTTAGATTCGGTAAAATAACATTTTAGCCAAAAAATCGCATCTGTAATAAAAGTTGGGGAAAATGACAAAAAATCTACAAAAGCTTTCCTAACTGTCTCCAAGTCACTTTTAGGGAGGTAAAAAGTAGGACCGACCCCCACCCAAATTTTTTCCTCTACATTTCTTGTGAACACATCTACCCGCTAACTATACACTTTAACAGAATCAACCGCTCTAACTAGAGGGGACAAATGTATGACCGACATAGAATATTATTATAAACCTTACATTTTTGTAGACCATACCTAGCTTCTATCTTTGATCATTAGGGTCGTACCCTCATAAAAACTTCCGATGCGTAGCCATTTGCTCTCATCCTACCGTCCTAATATTTTGGCTCGTGTATTGTTTTATCAAACCCCACAAAATGCAAGATTCTAGCATATTCAAATCCCTAAATCGTTTACTAATGCTTTTGCAAATAAGCATAAAACAAACAAAAAAACACTATATACCGAAATTAACTGAACTAAAATAACAGTACTGTAAGTGTGAAACAACGTAAACTTTAGTAAACATAAAGGCTATGATATAATAATAAAACCTTTTTCTTTTAGGTTTGATTTCACAATAGAACAGGTTGCTGAAAATATGTGTTCTACGCAGACAAAGTCGCGGTTAAAAGCCAGTCAATTCATAAGCATTTTTGAATAAATTATTAATGAATTACATAAAAAATTTTAAGTTTTAGTCGATTGCCATGTACTTGAGACAAAAACTTTAGTTTGAGTTTAGTAGTCGTTTGTATTATAATGAATATATAGTTATTTTTTTTTCGTTTTCAGGCATTTATATGTTTCTTGTTATGCACTATACTTGTTATGCACTGTACTTGAGACAAAAACTTTGGATTGATTAAGCATTCGTTTGTATTTTATTAATATATAGTTATTTGTTTTTGTTTTCAGACATATAAATGTTTCTTCTTATGCACTATACTTGTTATGCACTGTACTTGAGACGAAAACTTTGGATTGATTAAGCAGTCGTTTGTATTATAATGAATATATAGTTATTTCTTTTCGTTTTCAGGCATATATATGTTCCTTGTTATGCACTATACTTGTTATGCACTGTACTTGAGACAAAAACCTTTGATTGATTAAGCAGTCGTTTGTATTTTAATGAATATATAGTTATTTGTTTTTGTTTTCAGACATATAAATGTTTCTTCTTATGCACTATACTTGTTATGCACTGTACTTGAGACGAAAACTTTAGTTTGAAGAAGTAGTTGTTTGTATTATAATGAATATATAGTTATTTGCTTTTGTTTTCAGACATATAAATGTTTCTTCTTATGCACTATACTTGTTATGCACTGTACTTGAGACAAAAACTTTAGTTTTAATAAGTAGTCGTTTGTATTATAATGAATATATGGTTATTTCTTTTCGTTTTCAGGCATATGTATGTTCCTTATTATGCACTATACTTGTTATGCACTGTACTTGAGACAAAAACTTTAGTTTGAATAAGTAGTCGTTTGCATTATAATGAATATATAGTTATTTTTTTTTTCGTTTTCAGGCATTCATATGTTTCTTGTTATGCACTATACTTGTTATGCACTGTACTTGAGACAAAAACTTTGGATTGATTAAGCATTCGTTTGTATTTTAATGAATATATAGTAATTTGTTTTCGTTTTCAGGCATATATATGCTTCTTGTTATGCACTATACTTGTTATGTACTGTACTTGAGACAAAAACTTTAGTTTTAATAAGTAGTCGTTTGTATTATAATGAATATATGGTTATTTCATTTCGTTTTCAGGCATATATATGTTTCTTGTTATGCACTATACTTGTTATGCACTGTACTTGAGACAAAAACTTTAGTTTGAATAAGTAGTCGTTTGTATTATAATGAATATATAGTTTTTTTTTCGTTTTCAGGCATATATATGTTCCTTGTTATGCACTATACTTCTTATGCACTGTACTTGAGACAAAAACTTTGGATTGATTAAGCATTCGTTTGTATTTTAATGAATATATAGTTATTTGTTTTTGTTTTCAGACATATAAATGTTTCTTCTTATGCACTATACTTGTTATGCACTGTACTTGAGACAAAAACTTTGGAATGAATGAGTAGTCGTTTGTATTCTAATGAATATATAGTAATTTGTTTTCGTTTTCAGGCATATATATGTTTCTTGTTATGCACTGTACTTGAGACAAAAATTCTAGATTGAATAAGTAGTCGTTTGTATTCTAATGAATATATAGTTATTTGTTTTCGTTTTCATGCATATATATGTTTCTTGTTATGCACTGTACTTTTAAGTTGTTTGTTGTTCTTTTAAGGGATTTTTTACTTGGATTTTTGACTTAAGCCGTTTGAATGCAAGTACACTACACATGTACTTCATGCACATAAATATAATTATACAGACCTGTACTAAAAATTTCTTTGACCGCTTTTTGGGTACTTGTTCCCAATTGTTGGTTATAATAAATTAGTTAAATATGCAGTATGCACTTAACTTGAAACGCAGTTGAAACATGAAGTTAAGACTGACTGTTCAAATACCTGCTTGGCTTACATGTAGTCATTTCAGAGTTATAACTTTACATTATTTTTGGTTGGTTGCCACATCAAGTAAGCAGTTAGACTTTTTTCAAAGTTGTGAAAAAGTAAACGTTAATTACGCTAATAAAAGGTAAAAGGGCTATGAATTAAAAAGAAAAAAATCTGCAAAGTAATAAATTCAAATTGCGAAAAAAAAACTACAAAATAAGAACGCTGTCAAATTTAAACGTCAATTTAAGTTACAACAAAGCTTTCAAATCAAATGTTTTAGCAAGAATTTTAAAACATTAATCAAACTTCAAGCTCAGCGGTCCTAACGTAATATTTATACAATAGCTTTTAAGTTAAAAAAGCTCGTTAGTGTATTTTGCATGAAGTTGTGTTTTGTAATAGTTCAATCTAAATATTAAACTGAATTTAACGATTCTATTCTGTCGAAATTTTAATTAATATCGTTTTGAATAGCAAAGCATATAGGAGTAGCAACGACATTTTAGCAAAAGCTGCAGCATTAGTAATAATTTCAATTAACTCTCAAGTAATTACAGCCTGTATGGTATGGTAAAATGTTAAATTTAATTTTTTAATAATTTCGCCAGCCTTGATAGATGCCATGACAATTATGCAGAAATAATGTTTAAAACATATTTCACCCTTCATTGTGCAGCAAATAAAGGCTGACGGAGAATATTCCAAATAACTTTGAATTACATCAGCATTGAATAGATTCGTATGCATAAAGCTTTCATCTGGCTCTTCTACTCGTACTACAGGTGAGCTGTAAATTGTCAGTTGAATATTGATGGTTATATTTTTTTTTGTATTAGTGAACAAAATGATGCCAATTCCGATGCCTTAGAGCTGGCAAAGAGAAGGAATATTTTCTTACAGATAACAAAATGGTTGAATATGATGGGGGATCTCCAAGAAAAAGTAATTGTAATTTCTGGCGAGATAAAGAAACTACAATATGAGCGAGAAAATAAGTAAATAAAAAAGAAGTTCGATTTTCCTTTAATATAGCAATATTTATTTTCAGGTTTACCTGGTGAGGTAAAAATGTTAAAGGTTGCAATGTTGATTAATTTTTTACCACACAGCTGATGATTTCCAATTCTCGGTTTGCACGCGACATTCAGCATATCAAACTTCGGCTCTGAAATTGGCAAATCTTCCAGATGTGACCAGATTTACATTATTTTTAACAATTTTTAATAAAGTTTGTAACATTAAATAGGAGAAAACCAGGTAAGGACGAAATGTAAGTGTTCATACAAAAGTAAGTAGAATAAAAAAGGTAAAAACAATAAAGGTAGGTAACCATAATAAAGATAAGTAAGTAACGAGGGATTTTTTGCTATTATCTCTTTGGCAACACTAGTTTTGACAGCTCACGCACGTTTTGTATCTTGTGTCACTGTCAAATATCTTCAGTTTGGTCTATAATTTAATCATGAATCGTCTTACAAACGAACAACGCTTGCAAATTATTGAATTTTATTTCCAAAATGTGTGCTCTGTTAAGAAAGTTCATCGCGCGCTTCTTCCATTTTATGGTCAGTTTAATCGACCTACTGAGGCTTCTATTCGGGCTATTGTAAAAAAATTTCGCACCAAATTTACATTGTTGGACATTAAACCACCAACACGCTTACGTAGAGTGCGAACTGAAGAAAATATCGCAGCCGTATCGGCCAGTGTTGGTGTTGACCGTGAATTATCGATTCGGCGCCGTTCGCAGCAATTGGGCCTCTGTTACTCCACTACGTGGAAAATTTTGCGGAAGGATTTGGGTGTGAAGCCTTATAAGATACAGCTGGTGCAAGAATTGAAGCCAAACAACCTACCACAATGCCAAATTTTTGGTGAATGGGTTCTTGAAAAGTTAGATGAAGATCCACTTTTTTATCGAAGAATTGTGTTCAGCGACGACGCTCATTTCTGGTTGAATGGATACGTGAACAAGCAAAACTGCCGTATTTGGAGTGAAGAGCAGCCAGAAGCATTGCAAGAGCTACCAATGCATCCACAAAAAACAACCGTTTGGTGCGGAATATGGGCTGGCGGCTTCGATTGACGCACTGGAAGCCAACATTGCCAACATTATTCGTGAGATATCGGCCGAAATGTTGGAAAGAGTATGCCAAAATTGGACTAAGCGGATGGACCATTTGAGGCGCAGCCGCGGCCAACATTTGCATGAAATAATCTTCAAACATTAAATTATATCGACCCAACTATCGATCCAAATAAATATTTCATGCATTTTTCTGAATTTTATGTGTTTTTTTTAAATAGTTCTTATAAAATCACCCATTATAATAAAGACAAGTAAGTTTATTCATATAATTATTTACAAGAATAAAAATGCTCTTCAAAGATATTAATGCGTCGCAAAGCAACTTTAGCGAAAACCTTAAACAAGCCGCTGAACTTGCTTCTAGCGTTTATTTAACACGCAGAAACATTCAAAATAGAACATATTCTTCAGAAATCGAGCAACTTGTGTTAGAAAAAAGAAGAGTTAGACGAGAGTGGCAACTTCGCATGTCTCCGCAACTAAAAACAAGACTCCGTGAGTGCACAAATCAACTAAGAAATTTGCTTGGAAACTAAAAAACGGCTTCTCTACAAACGTATTTAGAAAGTCTGGATGGTACTCCTCAGTCCGACTATTCCTTATGGTGGGCGACTAAGGGTTAAAAAGGTCAGTTAGAGGTAAGCCGCCTGGTGACTGGGCTAGAGATAATGCGGAAAAGGGTAATTTATTTGTTAACCATTTGAAAAACATTTTTTCCACAAATAGGTCTGATAATGCAAATGAGTTGTCGCCTATTCTTAGTAGACCTCCTGTGTCTTTAAGATTCAATTTTCAAGAAGTTTATAATGCTATTGGTAATCTAAACCTTAAAAAAGCTCCAGTTATGGATAAAATCAGCAACAAAATGCTCGTAGAGCTGCCTCGTGCAGCTAAAGGAATCGTTCTTTTTATTTTTAATGCTATTTTACGACTTGAGTATTACCCTGCAGAGTGGAAGGTGTCCATGATAACAATGGTTCCTAAGCCAGGGAAGGATCACACGAAAGTAGAATCATACCGTCCAATAAGCCTACTGACAACAATTTCAAAACTTTTCGAAAAATTGCTAAAGGCGAAGTTGGATCCAATGCTTAATAAGGTTGAATGTATTCCCAATCATCAATTTGGTTTTAGAGCGAAACATGGCACCATTGAACAAACACACAGGTTAGTTAACGTCATAAGAAAGGCATTTGAAGATAAAAAATATTGCTCTGCCTTATTCATCGACGTCTCACAAGCTTTTGATAAAGTATGGCACGATGGCTTAATGCATAAAATTAAGTTAAATATTCGTATTATTTGATCTTGTTTATATTGATTTCTTCTAAATTTTCCAGCTAAAGATCTTGATTGATTTTTGTTTTTATAAAAAAGGTTTAACGGTATTTTATTTTCAATATTTCGATAACAATTTGTTATCATCATCAGGAAAATTAAAATGTTATAAAAAATTATTTGAAAAAATGTTGTTTTTTTTTTGACAACATTTTTTCAAATAATTTTTTATAACATTTTAATTTTCCTGATGATGATAACAAATTGTTATCGAAATATTGAAAATAAAATACCGTTAAACCTTTTTTATAAAAACAAAAATCAATCAAGATCTTTAGCTGGAAAATTTAGAAGAAATCAGCATAAAATTAAGTTTAACTTACCTGCAAACATATAACTATAACCTTTGGGAAAGCTATTTATATTGTCGCCAATTTATAATAAAAGAAGGCGATTTCATAAGCCCCGCCCAGCCTATTGAAGCTGGAGTTCCCCAAGGCAGCATATGAGAGCCTATCTTATATTTGATCTACGCATCTGAAATGCCGAAAAGCACCAACATTTGCAGATGATACAGCATTCCTTAGCATACATATATAGTAACCACCAGCAAGCATCAATAAATTTACAGGAACATATCGACAAACTAGAGAAGTGGCTCAAGCTTTGGAAAATCAAGGTTAATGAACAAAAGTGTGCCCACGTTACATTCGCACTGCGCCTAGGAACATGCTCACCCATTACTATTAACAATAAAGTAATACCTCAACACAGTGAAGTCAAATACCTCGATATTCATCTTGAACGTATACTAACATGGAAGACGCACATCGAGGCAAAAGTAACGCAGATGAAATTGAAAGCAGTGCAAATTAACTGGCTAATAGACAGAAATTCGACCTTGAAGCTTGATGGTAAACTTTTGCTGTACAACTCGATTCTAAAGCCAATATGGTGCTATGGGATTCAATTATGGGGCACAGCCTCGGCATCCAACATTGAAAAAATTGAAAGAAGTCAAATCAGAATACTCCGTAGAATTACAGACGCTCCATGGTACGTAAAAAACTCACGAATCCACGCAGATCTGAACGTACCTTTTGTGAAATCTGAATTTGTGAAGTACGCGATAAGATATATTAACAAACTTGAATTCCATCCAAATCCTCTTGCAGTTAATATCCTTAACTTTGGTGGTCATACCCGTCTGAGAAGGAGGGATACTTTTAGAGCTCTAAACAGATGACTGAATTCTGAAATAATATTCGCATAAAAATAAATTTTTGTCCAGCACTGGCAGGACTTTAATCAAAATTTTTTTTTAGTATTAAGATTTGAATACTTATTGTCATTATATTTTTTATGTAGACTCAATAAATAAAATAATAAAGTGAACAAAAAAAAAAAATGTATATGCGGAAATTCAACATTCAAATTCAGTGTGGTATTTTATGGAAAATAGTTCCAAATTATTATTGTTCAAATTAGCTTGGACAATTACAATTAAGAAAATAGTCAAAGAGGAAGGGAAAATAGAGAGTAATGTTACTGATACTTTGACTTGACCTTATCAGGTAGGAAACCCATCTTCAGGCAACTAGTTCTACAGACAGTATGTAATGCGTAATGGGCAATCGGCTGTAAATGGATGAGCCCTGGACAATAATCGCGTGTTACAAAAAAAATATGCGTGTTTAAGCAACCAGATCCTTAATTTCGTCAGAGCAAGATCCATTGTAGTAACGATAGAACAAGGAAACAGTGAATAGAGTTGAGTACCTATTGTAATCGATTAGCTTCTTCGCTTTCTCTTGAAAGCAAAAAAAAAGAAAAAAGACTTTGATCCACTAAGCTAGTTGTGTTGTTTTCTCGGTGAGATATAGGTGGTATAAATAATAAAGAGATCGGTTGGAGTGAGATACATACTTGTATGCTTTTTTTCCGAATAATCACTCTTGAAAGGCCCAGTGAGGCTACTCCTTTCCGTATTAAAAGTCGCAAATTTTGACGTAAACTAATTGCAACCAGTTCAGTGTTTTCAGGAGACCTTGAAAATCAACTGGGTCCCGACCGTTCGAACCTAATTCGGCTATAAATGCCCCATTACGAATGTTTACACGAGGTCTGATCAAAAATAACCGTTATTTTCCATTTTCTCAAAAAGTTTATTTATTCATCAATAACTCTCTTGCTCCTTTCATCTCCTCAATCGTACTAAAATGCTTACAGGTGAAAACGTTTAAAATTAAACTCCGCTGAACCTTGCACTGCTATTTATATTTCTATATTACTTTCTACATTGTTCTTGAGCTTTCTAGTTAGTAATAGTTCTATAGTACAAACAAAATTACTACGCCCGTACACAATCATACACACACATGCTTGCATAGCAATAAGCACGCAACAACAACAATAAAACAATTGGTAGTTGATTTGCTTAGATTATTGCGTTCTTTTAATCATGCGTGTTTTGTTTTTTTTGTGTGTTATGATTTCAGCTTTATGTTGTTTGTGTGGGGGTGCGTACATTTATAATAAGTAGATCAACGAGTGGGTTAGAAATGATACAAATTCGTAACAATATACAGTAAAGTTATGAGTTTGTTCATGTGTATGTGTAACTATTATGTAATCATATAATATTGTCACGTTCAACACTAGTACGATTGATTGTGGCAATCGAATTTAAAATTTTGGGTGAGTGGGGATGACAAGATTATATGGATGATAATATTATATGGACGGTTAAATATTCATTTTTACCATTTCTGACTGCACTTAAATTTGTAAAAATTTCAGGTTGAAACCATATTATGTGCTTGTGTTCAACAATGGTATTTTGCCCTTAAAATATTGTCATATCAACCATATGTTTTCTTCTATGTGTACTCGTATGTAAAATATTTTCTATATTCTTGCAAGAATTTCCCCTGACACATTCTACGTGTTTCCGATTGATCTTTGATGAAAGTAAAACACTTTTCTTAAGCTTTTTACAATAAATATTTAAAGTAACTGCATAATTATACTGTTAAGAGGAAACTGATTAAAAGCCAAAATAATTTCCAACAAAATAAATATGTACATATATATTTATGTGCGAATGTGTGCAAGCATCGACAAATTTGCTTATTTGAAGCTTTACTGTTAACGTTTGTATCATATTGAAACATTTATGTGTATTTAAATATTAAAATATAAACATACTTATTTACACACTACGAGTATTGTTGGCTTCCAGCGTTGTAGAGATTTCAATCATGATTTGTGCTTAAAATAATACAAACACAAGGGAATACTAACAACCAGTTGTTATGAGATGTAGTTAAATTTCTGAGACTACACTAAAATTATCTTTTATGTAGAGTAAACCAAAATTAAGCACACGTAGAAAAAAAAAATATTGTTGATATTACAATATTTTAAAGACAAAATACTATTAATGAATAATGTGTCTGAACACAATCGTATAATATGGTTTAATCTGAAATTTATTTGCAAAAATATTTGCAGCCAAGAACCAAAGCTATACTCTATAAACGTATATTGGATCAAAGTTATAACAAATGTATCATGACTAACACTGTTATTAAAATTTTACTATTATGCCAAACCATGGAATATATCCACTCCCACCCTTATTATATAAAAATTTTAAATTCTATTGATACGATTAATCATAATAGTGTTAAATGTCACATTATTATATTGTAAAGAATTTTTGTTATATCTAACCCAGTGTGCAGCTGTTGATGCGCTTATTATAAATGTACAACACATTTATACAAAAAATAATACACAATCAAACATACATACACGATTTGAAGTTCGTAAAATACCAAGTAAATCAACAAAAAATTATGTTCTTGTTTTTCTTGTATTCTTGGTGTTCGTGTTATTATTTTTTGTTGTTGTGACTTGTTTATTGTTCGCAAGCATGTGTATGAGTGTGTATATGCAAAAGAAATACATTTGTACATTTGATACTAGAATTATGAACGCCTAGAAAATTCATATCGATTGCAGACACTGATATGAACTAAATAGCAGGCAGGTTGATGGCAATAATTCAGTTTATTTTTAAGTTTTGTGCAAGATAGTCATAAGTCAAAGTAAGCAAGTCTAGTGTGTTAATACACAGTGGTAACAAGTGTAAATAAAGTAGTAAATTTTAAGTACTGTGCAACGAATAAGTGTGTGAGTCATTATTTCATTTGTAATTGAAGAATCCGCAAAAGCGTTTTTAGTGGCAAAAACTTAACAATATGATCACATAATACATACGAGTGCACATATTAATAATTTCCACAATTAAAACCACGTGGCTTTGATTTATATTATATAAATGTATTTTTTAATAAAAAATGGAACACAATTATTGGAAAATTTTTGTTAATTTTGTTAATGTGATAACAGTCAACTAAAAACGCATAAGAATGAACATTTCTCAAGCTTGTTTGGATCGTTTTAAGCGAAATAAAATGAATTTTAGGCGTCGTTTCATAACTGTTCATGAGACATGGATCCACTATATTCCAGAGACAAAATAATAATCCCAACAATGGACTAAAGCTGGAGGAAATGCCCCAAAAAAGGCAAAAACAATTCAATCGGCTGGTAAGGTTATGACAACGGTTTTTTTGGACTTCAAAGGTATTTTATTGATGGACTATCTGCAAAAGGGTAAAATTCAGAGTACTATTGCAACCTTTTGTATCAATTAAATGTACAAATTTGAGAAAAACGTCCTGGCTTCCAACACAAAAAAATAATTTTTCATCAAGACAACGCACCAGCGCACAAGAATGTTTTAACAATGACTAAAATCAGCGAATTAAAGTGCGACTTGCTTGACCACCCACTTTATTCTCTTGATTTGGCTCCCAGTGACTTTACCTGTTCCCAAATCTAAAAAAATTCCTTGCTGCCAAGCGTTTTACCTCAAATGAAGATGCAATTGCAGTTATAAATAGTGGTTTAGGGAAGACCTTGAGGAAAAGTATTTTAATCAAGGGATAGAATTGCTAGAAAATCATTAGTCCAATGATTTTCAAGTGTATTGAAGTTTTATGTGATAAAAAGATTTTTGAAAAACTAACAATTCTCTTTCATTGATAGGCTAAGAAGTTTCCGAACCGCCCTCGTAAGTCATTGCAAATATGGATCATGGTGACCATTTGCTACGTATTATGTTTCACTCATAATTTTCATAGGTCCTTATATCATAATAAAAAAAATATTAAGATAATATAATGAAACATTTTTGATTTGATTTGGGTGGACCACCCTTTATTAGCGTTTCTTGTGTTGCGTTAAATTATAACCAACATCCACGGCTATCATAGATAAACAAATTTAAAGAAATAAATAAGTTTTTAAATTTTAGGTAACTTGGGCCATTTTGACTAACAATATTTTGCAGCTAAATTTTTCTGGAAACTCCTCCTATTTTTTGCAAGTCTTTTTGCTGTTAGAGCTGTAATTTAAAAACTTAATATGTGTTTTAATCGGATAGATTTATGTCTTGTACAACTGTCACAAACAAATGGTGTTTCTAATAATCTATGAAACTTTTGGGTCAAAAGGGTTAACATCTTTATGAAAAAATTTGTTTTCTTTTTTGTTGCTAACAACAACAAGAAAGTGAAATAAAAACTTCTATTCCGCCTTCATAAAAAATGTATTTACAATTATATATGTATGTATATAACAACTTTTGTGTTGATGTCGGTAAATAAATTTAAAATAAAATTGAAATTACAAAGCAGCACGGTTGGCTTATTCCTTTTCAAATTAACTTTGTAAGTCGGCAAACTAAATTGTTAAATAAATTAAACAAATTTGATTTAAATACTCTTTCGGTTGGTTAGGCAATTCAAATCTGTTTTAAATTAGGCCACGAAAAACTCTGAACAAAGCTAAAGAAAAAAACAAATTAAACTAAAAATAATTAAAATATAAACAAAAATCAGAGGATTTGATCCTAAGTTTAATTCTTTGCTAAATGGCCAAAGAGAAAAAACAAAAGTGAAAAATCATCTGCAGCAAGAAACTGTCTAGAATCGTAGTAATGAAAAAGAAATCATATCTGCTGGCCAAAAACTAAATTTAAAACAAAACGTGTAAAAAGCCACAAGGGATTTAAAGGACTCCAACGAAAATGAATTCAGCCGAAATCTAAATAAACTTGTGTGTTTACATTTTTTATGTATTCAGCTAAAATCTAAATAAACTTGCAATAAAATACTTTAGTATTAAAAATAGTTTAAACGATTAGTTATGCGTTTACATTTTTTTATTGAACTATCATTGTACAGCAAAGGGTGTAGTTTAAAAATGTTAAAAAAAGTATTTGAAAAGAACGACCAATATCTAAATATTTTTATGCTGGGATTATAGATATACGAGTATGTATATAAAAAAATAAAAATAAAAAACAAGGGGGTTTTATATTAGTTAAAATATATGGGATGACTTTGTTAGTTAAACCATCTGTTGAAAAAATTGTTGTTGAAAAATTTTGCTCGAAACAGTGGTTTTGCATAAAATTCTGTAACAAACTAGAGGAGAGATTGATCAATTAGAGGTTTGCCAAATGGCAAATTTTATAGGCCAATGTTAATTTAGAATAAAACACTAACAGCCTTATTCAAAAAAACTTATTAAACGTTTACTTCTCGCTATTAAGCAAAATTCCCTAAATACTGATACTGATATTAACTCAGTGTAAAATGCTTTTATCGGGTGGTTAAATTTCAAGGGCCGATGTTGAATGTGAACCACACCTAAACGCCAAGTTTTTTCCGAATTTTATTTGAACCATGGAGAGATACACAATCCAACAACGTGTTAAAGTTATCCAGACTTATTATGAAAATGGACGACAGTGGATGATCAATTTTCAAAGAAAATCATCTTCAGTGATGAGGCACATTTTCACCTCAGTGGATTCGTCAATAAACAGAATTGCCGCATTTGGGCGAATGAGAATCCAAGAGTGACTGTCGAAAAACCAATGCACCCACAAAGAGTGACTGTTTGGTGCGGTTTATGTGCTGGCGGCATCATCGGGCCGTATTTTTCCAAAATGAGGCCGGTCAGGCAGTTACTGTGAATGGTGTTCGCTATCGTGAGATGATAACGAACTTTTTATGGCCCGAATTGAAAGATATGGATGTAGACGATATGTGGTTTCAGCAGGACGGTGCCACTTGCCACACAGCTAACGAATTTATTGCTCTTTTGCGCAACAAATTCAATGGCCGTGTTATCTCACGTAATGGCGACGTCAATTGGCCGCCAAGATCATGTGATTTGACACCGTTGGACTTTTTTCTTTGGGGTTATTTGAAAGAAAAGGCATACGTCGATAAGCCAGCAACAATTCAACAGCTAAAGGATGAGGTAACTCGGCACATTAACGGCATAGAACCTCCATTATGCCTCAGGGTCATCGAAAATTTGGACCATCGGAGGAAGGTGTGCCGACGTCGTCGCGGCGCCCATTTCGCCGATATTTTGTTTCATACATAATTGAATAATACCAATATATCATAATCAAATAAAATTTGTTTTATTCAAAATCAACATCGGCCCTTGAAATTTAACCACCCTTTAATAAACTTTCTTCCCATCTGTAAGCCCACGGTAAAACTAACCTAAACTTTTTTGACTGATTTTGTCTACTTTTTGTCATAAATCTTCTTCTTGGTTTTTGTCCTCAATATAATTATTCAAGACAAAATCCTTCTTGATTATCCAGCTAGCATTTTTAATCGTCAAGAACTCTACTGGGAAACTCATGAAGAATGCTTTTTGGTTGTCGACGAGCTCACTTATTAATCACAGACGATCCTTCGCCCATAGTAAGTGTAACAAAAGCTGATTCTTGTATGATACCCTTATACAACTGTCTTGCAGCTCTTACCTGCCTTGCGGCCTTATCTGATAATGGACCAGTTCCACGGAGTGAATTATTCACGATTCACCAGCAACCCCGTGTGGCTTACCAGGCTCAGACAGGTAGCAATTCTTGCCATATGATTGCAGTCATATGAGCAACTTCTTGTTGAGGAGCTCGGGCCTTCTAATGCCACCTGTATGCAATTTCCCAGCAATCAATAGAGGACAAGGCTTAATGAGTTGGTAGGCCGAAGCCCACTAAGAGCATCAGCCCTTAAACCAACTCACCCGTCAACCATCACCACTGGTTCCTCACTGGCACAGGTATCTGTTGTATAGGCAACAGATCCTCGGGAGATTGTTAGTCCCCGAAGAAAGCCATGCCAAGCAATCATCAAGGATACTAACACTCTCTTCCTGCGTTTTAGGTTTCAACCACAGCCAGAACGTTACAGCCAAGGTAGGCACCTCAACCATGATCAGCCTGGGTCGAACCGCAAGCAGAACTACCCGGGGGCATTGATGTTCCCCGTTCTGCCAATTTATACCCTTGCTAATGGTTTCGGAAGCCAACACAATGTAAGTCATGTGGCTTCCTAGAGTTTTGTTTGCCATCTTTTCCCCGAAAAACAGAGTGCCCAAGTTAGGAATACGCCAAGGCAAAACCTTGGAAAATCAAAGTCAATGAACAAAAGTATACTCACGTTACATTCACACTGCGTAAACCAACATGTTCGGCTATCTAAATTAATAACTTACCTGTTCCGCAGCGCAAATAAGTCAATTATCTTGGTATTCACCTCCATCGTAAGCTAACCTGGAAGCCTCACATTGATGCGAAAGTCACTCAGTTGAAATTAAAATCAGCGACACTAAATTGGCTTATGGGCGTATACTCTACATTGAAGCCAGATTGCAAACTTTTGTTATACAATGCATTCCTCCAGCCTATATGGTGCTATGTAATCCAATTCTGGGGTATGGCCTCAACATATAACAATGAGAAAATTCAAAGACGATAAAATCAAATACTTCGAACGATTACTGCACCTCCATGGTACGTAAAAATCTCACGGGTTCATAAGGATTTGTGTGTCACTGGTAAAGGACGAATTTTGAGTACGCGACAAGTTATATCAGAAACATACTTAATTTTAGCGGTCGCACTCAGTTGAGAAGATATGAAGATGAGTAAATTTCATGTCAATTTAAAAAATGCATCTTTGTTTTACTTCATTTCAAAATGTTATATCTGTAAAAAAAAACCTACTATATTAAGCAGGGTGACAAGCCCAGTTGGCTAAATATTCAAATGTTTACTATAATAATAAACATCTAGCATGTTTTTTATTTTTTTATAATCCGTAAAACAGAAAAAAAATGTTCAAAATGTTTAGTAAAAATACCTATTGATCGAAAACAAATATTTTTTAAACAACAACTAAATACGATATCCAAGGTTATTTTTTTGATATTTATCTATTGCACACAAATTATTTTTTATTACAAAAATTTTTTTTGATTTAATTTTTACCAAAATTTTTTTCTGTGTAATAATTTATAAGTTTTTAGCCTTTTAAAATTTATTAAATTTATATTTTCATAAATTTTCGATTAAACATTTGCCTAAACTCAGTTTGAACGGCCCTTATACTCGTAGTCTGGAGCTGCAGATTGCGAAAATTTTTGTCACACCCAAATTTATTTTTGATTATTTTTAGCTTAGTGTTTGTAGTAAAGACCACAGTACATGCAATTTTGTTATGTTAAATTGTACCATCATGTCAACTTTCTTATCAAAATAAAATGCAAATTAAAGAAAGAAAAAAACCCAAAAAGGACAGTAGGGAGTTTGTTTTTCTATTGTAAAAACACACACAAAATGTAAATTTGCAAAAATATTTGTTGTTAAATCTAAGGATTTTGTAAAGTGTGTATAATTTTTTGCTTTTTTTTAGTATTCTAAATTGTAGATTAGGGTTACTCTCACTTGTATTGTTATACCGCTCCTTTATTGCAACATAGTCATAACTAAAAAAAAGCTTGTTTCGAGAAAAGCACATTTCAAATTTTTAGTTTCCATACATGTGTACTTGCAAATCTTAGAAATTTTTTTTAGGAAATTGTTCCTAAAGGCAACAATTTAAAAGTAATTTGAATAAATTTTTGGCACAATATAAAAGTTAGTACTGTTAACATTTCTGCATTGCCAACTCGAAGAGCTAATTTTTTGAGATACGACTATGTTGCAATAAAGAAGCTTTATGTAAATGACGAGTGGCAAAGGAAATTTTTATATTTTCCATGACTGTGTCAAAAATTCAGTGCATGGACGGAGGGAAAGGTGGAGCTCTTGAAGTCTATTTTTTTGAGACTTTCTGGCGTAAGGCATTTTTTGGAATATTTTCCATTAATATTTCAATTCAACCCAAACCTCCTCTATTATATGGCTTTCAAACAATAAACAACATATCAAATAGTTGATCACAAAGTAAATATTTTCAAGGTGTGCTAAAATATTCTCTCGAGTGCTCCTTTTAAACTGGCTGAACTGAAGGACGGTTTTGGTCTAATCGGAATCACTTAATTTTTCAGACGCAAAAGTTTTTCCTAAGAATTGGAAAGTTTGTTAGTGAGCGCATTCGAAATATTCTATTGACAAATAATTCAATTGCTATAATAAGCCTGTTCTTTCTTTCCGCTTACTGTCTATCACTTCAGTTGCAGTAAGAGGCATGAGTTTTGAAAACAAAACAGCACAATATTAATTTTAAGCACTAAAACAATTTACGATCTTAACAAAATCAAATTACTTAAGTAGTATTTCGTTAAGTTTAAGGTCCTTTTTGCTTATTGCTTATTTATTTTAATATGTCTGCCAATATTTCGCTTTCCTTCGGATAGCTTCTTCAGCTATTGCAATAATATTTGTTATTGTTTACAATAACAAATATTATTGCCCTGAAGAAGCTATCCGAAGGAAAGCGAAATATTAAAATAAATAAGCAAAAAGGACCTTAAACTTAACGAAATACTACTTAATTAAGAAATAGAGGTCGAAGAAAAACCAAAATACAAAATCAAATTACTTGAAAAAGAACTAAAAGTTTAAGGCTACAAGGAATGTAAATAATATGTAAAGAAAGCTCTATGTCGTGAGATATATATGTATGTATTAATGTTATATATTCGAACTTATTTTAATATTTCTAATATTATAATATGATGGGTTGGTATCATTCGTCTGGCTCAAGTTCAATCTTGGCCTTAGACAAGAAATATTTTTCTTTTTAATTATAACAATAATTGCCGCGATCAATAACTCTTGAAGACAGGAAAAAATAATTGAATACACTAAAGCTGTCGCAGTCGCTTCACTGTTCATCAGCACCCACCAGGATTCGAACTCAGTACCATGTAAACATCATATGTTTTTTTAATACGGCTGCTTAACCAACTCAGCCACCGAGCTCATATTTATTCTTTCGTCTATATATGTCTCATATTGATGACATATGCTATTTGTTGTAATACCCAGCGGCCAAAGTTTCGCTTACAGAAGCGATGATCCTATGCACACTAGTAAGTCAGTAATGCACACCATCTCATGTACCAATCTAGTATACTTTTTCATATACATTGCCGCATTTGTAGAGTGAACGCTTACCACCTGCATACAAGGTAAGCCAGTTAGTGAGGTGTTCATTCAACAAAACCTCATTACTTCCTAACATACATTGTAAGCTATCAGTAGGCAGTTCGAATACAATCTCGCATACTTTGTAAGTCGGCAGTAGGCGGCTCGAATACAATCTCGCATACTTTGTAAGTCGGAAGTAGGCAGCTCGGATACAATCTTGCATACATTGTAAGCCGGCAGTAGGCAGCTCGTACACACTGCACACTTCAGCTTTTTAGGAATATTCCATAGAATAAATTTGTTCTGTTTTTTGTTTACTGCATTGTTATATTTTTTTACTATATGTTTTATCTTTCTTGTACCTTTTTTTTAATTGTTTTCTAGGCACTTTTACCTAATTTTGTTAATTAAAATTTTTGCAACGTAGTCTGACAAAGACGGCGAAAGTTTGAATTACAACTAAGAAATAAAATACGTACATATAAATGTGATATAAAAGATGAACGTAATTCATTTTTGGAAACTCCATATACTACTGCCATATACTTTGTAAGTTAGCATTCATTGATTACAAAGTGTTGCGCACATCATTGAAGAGAAGTAATGTGGTAGGTAATGTTCGCCGCTGGGTATTAGTATATTGTTATAATAGCAAAAGAGCATGAAGAAACAAAAAATTACTGCATAAGAGAATGGAAAAAACCACAAATTGTTATCCCTTGTGTCGTGATGCGCAAGAGAAAATTATTTTGTCAATCATCTTAGTTATTAGCTTAATTTGTAGACCAGGTACCGCTTAAACACATTCACGCTTATACATATAATCATACAAAATTTTTGAAATTTTAAGCATTTGTGATTATATGGGAGTTTTTCAATGTTCCTCTTAGCATAATTTGTAGAACCGGGTTCCGTTTAAACACATGCACACACACACACATATAATCAGCCATGTCACAGAGTTTAATTTCGTTTGGAAACGTAAATGAATTCCTTTTTTTACTTCTTCAAAAAACGAAAAACTAAAAAACTTTTCGGAATGAAATTATTTCTAATTGCAAGAATGCAGCTAGTATTATCTTATAGAATTGATTTCATTCCGAAAAAGTTTTAAATTTTCGTTTTTTGAAGAATCAATTTCACTTCCGAACGGAAGTGAATTCTGTGACATGGCCGAATTATACAAAATTTCTGAAATTTTAAGTATTTTTGGTTATTTGGGAGTTTTTCAATGTTCCTACAAAGGATATTCCAGAGCTAAATGTCCAACCAAAACTGGGTGACAAGACTGATTATTATTATTGTTGCGATTATATTAGGATTACGCAGTGTAGCGTGCATTACTCTATTCTATCGTTACCACAATGGATTTTGCTCTGACGAGATTAGGGATCTTGTTCCCGAAAATTGCACATTTTTACAAAGCACGCGTTCTTCGTCAAGAGCTCATCCATTTGTGGTCGATTGCCCGGGGAATCCTGTACCGCATTACAGAGAAAATTCGTTTTTCTGCCGTATGCTTCGTTTGTGGAATAAGTTGCCTGCAGATGAGTTTCCCGTCTGTTATAACGGTGGAAATTTCAACAGTGGAAGTTTGAAATGTATACGAACACTACTGCCTCTTTTACCCTCCTCACAACCAATTTTTCTAGTTCTGGTACTGTGCTCTACATATGTAGGGGTTATCTCGTGAGTACTGATGCAAGATGAAAAGTAAAAAAAAAATAACAAATCACATGGGTATAGCTAGATTCACTCATTGTTTCCGAACAAAATTTTTGTCCGCACAAAATTTTTTTTTTTGTAGTTTGACGTCTCTCTTCTTTAGAGAGAGAGAGAGAGAGAGAAAATATGTTTTACGAACAACTCCCAACTTGAATTGGTTTAATTTTATATTTTGTTCGGACAAAATTGAACTGAGATGCCAATAGAATACATTTTTTCATACAAAATTGTATTGAGTTGCCCCATCGAATAAAAATAGTAATTTTATTCTGATGAAATTTCAATTGTGGCTACCATTTGATACATACATCATAATTTTAATAGTTATTAAAAAAAGTAATAATTTTAATATGGAAATAAATGAATTGATTGCCCAAAACCTTATTGAAGAAATGAAAAAGCCAGGAAGAGAGTGTAAATACGATATGAGCAATAGCTCATATAACAATCACGAAAAGCAAAATATTTGGACGCTAATAGCTAATGCCATGGGATGGGATTATTGATGGAATTTAAATCTTTTAAGTAGTTGTGGCTTATTGCAGCGTTTTGGAAGACGTTGCGTAGACGCCAAAAAGCAGCTTTGTACAAAAATTATGGACGAAGTGGCAGTGAAATGTGTTCGGGTCCATCCGATGGAAATTAGTGAATGATTCTACGTCATTTAAACGCATCGTTGGAAATAATGTGTAAAAAATTTAAATAAAAATTGCTTTAAAAGTCTTTTCACTGCAACTCTTTTTTTTAATTTTTTTATACATATGTACTTGGCTAATAATAATGCTTTATGTATTTCAATGGCCATAAGCAAAAGCAGTTTTATTTTTTCCATTATTATCACACAATATTTACTAATAATTCAGAATATGTAAAATACGCCAGGAACATAAACCAATATAATAAACCACCTTGTAAAACTAATAGATTTTGCTTACATATGGCAGCTCTGATTTTCCGGAACATTTTTTTGCAATGGGTGAATCGGACGGCAGAAAACTCTCAATAAAAACTGTTTGTCCGGACAAAAATTTTGTTCGGAAACAATGGGTGAATCCAGGCTGAAATTACAGCTATTTTGAGAGCAGCTAACTGGCTGAGGTACTATAGGGTATACGGGGTGAATATCCGAATCTGTACTGATAGTAAGGCTGCGTTAAATGCGCTTGTGGGTGTCTATACGACGTCCAGGTTGGTTCAGGAATGCCGGATATCTCTTAATGAGATAGGGAGACATTCGAGCCTGGAGCTTTTCTGGGTACCGGGGCACAGTGGAGTGCCCGGAAATATTGTGGCGGATGAGCTGGCGAAAGCTGGAGCTCGTCTACAGAGAGGGGACATTGATACGATGGTTGGAGTCCCGCTTAACAGCTGTAAAAACCAAGTGCAGCGTCAACTTGTAGGGACTGCGCAGGACAGATGGTCTGGTGAGGTCACCTGCCGAGTAGCAAGGCTGACATGGCCTGCGTATGATCGTAGTAGAACTGCGGTCTTAAAGGGTTTTCCCCGTCAAAGGTTGCGTACCTTGGTGGCAGTTCTGACAGGACATTGTCTCATAGGGACGCATGCTAGGAGGTTAAATCTACCATTTAATGATTTCTGCAGAAGTTGCGGGGATGAGGACGAGGAGGAAAGTGTTGAGCATTTCCTCTGTCGATGCCCGGCTCTCAGTTCTATGAGAGCGCTGTACTTAGGCGGACCGATGCTGCACGGGTTAGCAGATATATCGGAATGCCGAGTGAATGGACTGGATTCCTTTATCCGGTCTTCGGGTTGGTTTGAATCTGAACCGTCGGGGGAAGTGTAAGTCTCGCGGGCTGCACTTGTCCCTCAGGCAACACAACGGGACCAAAAGGACCCAAGTGGGCTGGTTTCATGAAACTGGCGGCCTGTACAACCTAACCTAACCTATGGGTGAATCCTGCTTATGAAGTCTTCCACTATCCCACTCAATTAGCTTAAAAAGAGTAAGAAGTAATTACGTGCTCCTAATGTATTTTAGTAGATCTCTTTATTTTGTTAGATTGTAAACAGGAAATTAATTACAACATCATGTATAATCTGCTGGTGGCTCAAAATCACTTGTGTATCGCGTGTGTTTTTTTTTATTAAGATGATGCATAAACAATTTTACTTCGACATATTTTTTATTTATAAAAATATCTAAATTGTTATCATTTGATGAGAAACGCATAATTCTAAAGAAATAATAAAACTCTGTGTTTGGTTCAAAGTTAGTTAAAAAAAAAATATATATATATGTTACTAGAAATCACTTACAAATCCCTCTTGTCTAAACCAAGCATTTTTAATCATACATATTTCCAAATCCCCTTTTGAGAATTGCTCACAAAACTATATTAATTGCAAACTGAAATCAAAACCATATTTGTGCTTATTTTCTGCAATGAATATTTGCCAAGGTTGCCAAAAACTAAAAAAAAACAAGTTGTTTGTTTATGGATTATTAGAAATTTCTGGTTTATACAACCAATTTGGCAGAGCGTCAACTTTTACGACTTATTTTATGGTGAACTTAAAATAAAAAAAAACAAAAGTTGTTCATTTCTGATGGTTTTGCTCTGCATACGAGTGCTATAACACTTGAATTCGGTGGATTCGTTTTTCCAGGAAATCTAAATAAGAATTAAAAGTATTGAATTTTATTAAAATTGGGTTTTTGTCCGAACATGCAAATTCAAATATTAACACAGTGTTACAATATTGCAAATAAAAGCATAAAAAAATCAAAAAATGTAACATGAGATTTTATGGAAGCAAAATATTATTTCTTTTAGTTTTTAAATTAAGTTTTTGAGGCTGCGATCTAAATTAATGTACGAGTACTCTTTAAACTTTAAGTCAATGTTAATTCTGTAAAGTAGCGCATAAGTAAAGTAATAATTTAAGTAATCAATAACTTTTTCCCTTCTGATTTTATTCTTTCTTAAATTTAATAATAATAATCAAAATGGAGTATGGCCCAAAACGGCCACTTGCACTGCAACCAGTGTTGATCCATTACTCAGGGGATGACTCCGATATAGTCTTATATAGTGCATTGTATCGCCACTAGGCAAACAGGTTATGAGGAGAAGGAAAGATTTGTACCTTCCAACGTTATATGTGACAGATTGTGAAACTGGTTTATATCAGCACCTGCCTTGTCGTCCTAATCTGATGAAAGGCCTACTCACGTTCCACCAGCGCCTCTACGGGCTTGCAACGCTTATAGAGGTTGCAACTTTTTGCCATGAGTTTGCAGGCAATAGACAAACTTTAGCTGAAGAGTTAGCGCCTTCTAATCCCTTCTGTATCTAATTTCCTAACAGTAAAAAAAAGACAAAGCTCAATGAGTTGTTAGGCCGAGCCCATTAACAGCATCAACCCTTAACCAACTCACCCGTCGAACCAACACTTAGGGTTTCTTACATTAAAAATATTTGTTGCAAGACAACAACAGCTTGGGGAATTGTTAGCCCCGATTATTAATATTCATATTATAAAGTTTAATAATGTGATTTTTGGCGTCGATTTTACCACAAATGATATAGCGTATAATACAGTAGAATTTCCGTCATATGCTTTTAGACCGCCTTTGCTTTCGAGACTTAATTTTCAAGACGTCGAAAGCGTTATCGGTAGCACAAACCCCAGGAAAGCTCCAGGTATTAATGAAATCACTGGTAAAATACCTGAACAGTTGCCTCGTGTAGCTAGAAGAGTCTTAATTTTTATTTTTAACGCATTTTTACACTTGTAGTATTATTCTACACAGTGGAAGGTATCTATGATTACGATGATTCCAAGCCGGGGAAGGATCCCAGTAACCTGGAGTCATATAGACCAATAAGTCTACTGCCAACAGTTTGAAAACTATTCGAAAAATTTTTAATGGTAAAATTGACTTCAATATTGAAGGATGTGGAATGTATCCCTGATCAAATTGGCTTTGGGGCTAAACATAGCACCATACAACAAACACACGGATAAGTTAACATCATAAGACAGACTTTTGAGGATAAAAAGTATTCTTCGGCTCTATTCATTGACATTTCCTAAGCTTTTGATAAAAAGTGGCACGAAGGATTGATACACAAACACGCTGCTAAAAAGCTACTTATACCGCCGGAAACTTGTTATCAAAGAAGCCGGCTTTATAAGCCCCTCACAGCCTATCGGAGCAGGGGTTCCTCAAGGTAACATTCTAGGACGCACATTACATTTTATTTACGTCTCTGACATGCCGACAACACTTCAACTTTTGAAAACCATCAATTAGCTCCACGAAATTTGCAGGAATATATTTCAATACTAGAGAAATGGCTAAAACTTTGGAAAATTAAAGTTAATGAACAAAAATGTACTCACGTTACATTCGCACTGCGTAAATAAACATGTTCGGCTATCCAAATTAGCAATTCACCGATTCCGTGGCACAATGAAGTCAAATATCTTGGCATTCACCTCGACCGTAGGCTAACGTGGAAGCCTCACATTCAAAATTCATTCAATTGAAATTAAAAGCAGCGCAACTAAATTGGTTTATGGGAAGAAAGAGCGGGATTGTAAACTTTTGTTATACAACGCAATGCTAAAGCCTATATGGTGCTATGGAATTCAAATGGGGCACCGGCCTTACATCTAACATTGTATTTGAATATGTATATTTTATTGACAAAATAACTTGAAGATTTACAATAATTTAAAATTTAAATGTTAAGAGTTCAGTTATATCCACTTTTCTGCTTAAACATAAAATAACAATATTAAATATTATTTACAAAAATAATATTAGAATTTTGTGAAAAATAGATTAAAATAGTAAACCCATGCGTTTTAAGACTAAGAAAAATCAGAGAATAAAAGTATGAGTACACTTATTTTAAAAACAAAGGGATCGCATATGTGGAGTTTGAACATTTAACAACAAATTTCCAAAGTCTACTGATGATTAGGATAGTTCCCATGAAATGTCGACATATAGATAGCTGGGAAACATAGAAAACAAGCTATTTATAATTTTTTATTGGTATAAATAAATTTCTCTTTAGATCTACCAATTTATCTTTAACTAATAACAAATTAGTTTGTGCGTGAAGGTATGATATTGAAAATGAGTAAGGCAGGTTACACATCAACTTTCGAATTTTATTTTGGCAAACTTGAAGTCGTTTAAGGTGGCAATTTGATGTGCTACTCCATACCGGAGATCCGTAAAAAAGAATGGCTTGGAAAATTACTTTAAAACATCTAACATTGAAAAAATTCAAAGACCACAAAACAAAATTCTTTGAATGATTACTGCAGCTATCTATGTGTTCTGTTGGTAAGACATTAATTCTCTTAGTACACGACAAGGTATGTAGTAAAGTGGAAGTTTACCCAAAAACTATAGCACGCAACATACTTAATTTTGAAGGCCACTCTCGGTTGAGAAGGAGGGATACCCTTGCCACCATCAGAACGTTCAATAGGTAATTTTACTGATATTGTTTACGCAAAATAAAATTTTTTTGTCTAGCATTTGCTAGACTAATTTAAGTTTTTATGCAAGCAATTGAGTTTATTCGCTATACAAACAATGAAACCCAATCAAACAATTATAAACAGCTTGTTTTCTATGTTTCCCAGCAGTCTATATGTCGATTAGGGTAGCTCCTATGAAATGTCGACATTTAGACAGTTGGAAAACACAGAAAGCAAGCTGTTTATAATTGTTTATTTTTTTGAGTTTAGTATTAAGATTTGCATCCCAGTGGGTGCTGATGGGTAGTGTAGCGACTACGAAACAACTGGTTGTCCTCCAATAATTAAAAATAATCCTTCTTCTTGACTGAAGTTGGGGACCCGAACTCACAACTACTTAGTTAATATCGCACATATATATATATATATATATATATATATATATATATATATATATATATATATATATATATATATATATATATATATATATATATATATATATATATATATATATATATATATAACTATATATATATAACTAAATCTATATATATATATATATATATATATATATATATATATATATATATATATATATATATATATATATATATATATATATATATATATATATATATATATATATATAACTAAAACTTCACTGATTAATGATTTACTTAGTGTTAGTTCATGTTTTAAAGATGCAATAAATGAACTAACAAAATACTAAAAAATCCAATAGCATGGAGTTGCTTTTCGTCAAATATAATTTCTCCTTACAGCACTTATATATAGGGTGTTCTTTTTAAGCTAGATAGAACTTTAAATTGTAAGAAGTAACACAAAAAATTAAATTTTGATGAAACATTTTTTTTATTTGTTTCAGTATACTCTGACAAATCATCATGAATAGACTCACGCTTGAACAACACTACGAAATTATCCAAATTTACTTTGAAAATCAGTCGTCGATTCGCGCATTGTTTTATCGCAAAATTGTGTTCAGCGATGAGGCGCATTTTTGGCTTAACGGGTTTGTTAATAAGCAAAATTGCCGCATATGGAGTGAGACCAATCCACAAGAGACCCTACAGACTCCATTACATCCAGAAAAATGCACTGTTTGGTGCGGTTTTCATGCTGGTGGCATCATCGGACCTTATTTCTTCAAAAATGAGGCCGGAGCTCGCGTTACGGTCAATGGAGATCGTTACCGCACCATGATCAATGATTTTTTGTTTGAAAATATGGATGACATTGATCCGGAGGAGATGTGGTTTCAACAGGATGGCGCTACGTGCCATACGGCGAACGCAACCATCGACTTACTGAAATCAAAATTTGGCGATAAGTTGATTTCGAGAAATGGACCTGTCAATTGGCCTCCAAGGTCGTGCGATTTGACACCTCTCGATTATTTCCTGTGGGGCTACGTGAAGTCACTGGTTTATGCTGATAAACCAGCAACAATTGACGCCTTGGAGGCCAGCATTGTTCGTGTTGTTCGTGACATACGGCCAGCAGTGCTCGAAAAAGTGGCCCAAAATTGGACGTCCAGAATGCGCTTCGTCAAGAACAGCCGCAGTGCCCATATGCCCGAAATCATTTTCAAATGTTAATGTCACGTATTGATCTTTCGAATAAAAAAAAATTTTGATTACAATTTCATTTTTTGTGTTATTTTTTACAATTTCAAGTTCTATCGGGCTTGAAAAAACACCCTCTACTTTTGTAGAAGTATATATCTTACAATTTATATTCCATACATTTAAAATAAGAATAATTCTTCGTTATAATATTTTTTGTTTAAAGCTGACGTTCTGAAAAATGTCAACAATATTTTCATGGATCAAGCGGATACTCTGCGATTACATAAACTTATTTTTATTTTAAGTTACTTATATGTTATTGTAGATGAACGACTCAGTATAAGATCTCAATTGCAGTAATCTTATGTGATGTTTCCCCATCACAAACAAGTGGCATATCAAGAAATTTTATATGTAAAACATTAATATTTTTGAGTGATTTCTATACAAATATTTCCTACAAGTCGTTTGCTTGTGTTATGGAAACATCATATTAATCCGCTTAAATTGATATGATGTTTACCTTCACGTTCGGCCACGCAGATATTGTTTTGATTTCTTCTACAATAAGAAACAAATAGAGTATCCCAAGACCAATATGCAACTAAAATATTCTTTGTACGTATTTGGAATTAAACAATCTTGTTTTATTTTTCTAGCAGTTTTTTTTTTTTTAATTTTCAGATTAAATACGAGTACTCGTATGTTCGCATGTAAAACTTTCGTTTTGCCTGTTTGCAAAGTCCCGTCAGAAACACAGACTAAACAACCACTTACGTGGTAAGTACATACTTGTGTGTAGCATTTATTTCATTTAACAATGCACTTCATTCGTTCTTTTAAGTATCATTAGAAAGACATTAAAACCAAAACTTTCCCTAAAATGGTTTTGCTAACATTTTTGCCTGGAAAGACCCTGGTGAAAAGTGTTTTACTTTTATATATGTACTCACTCTGTTGTATTTTTTCATTTCCCTCTAAAGAGACATTAACATTCATTTTAATCTATATGCTGGTTACTTTGAACATCTTTTGTGCTATTTACTTAAATATTTGCTCAGCTTTTGCTATTCCTTTTGTTCAGAGTACAGAAAAACCTGAAGTTGAGAATCAACAAACCATAACAGCTTTTTGTCAAAAGACCAGAAGTAAAGTGACAGTAATTAAATGTCTAGTTAGGCTTAATGGCCCAAAGGTTTAAAGGTCAAAGTGATAGTTGTGTTACTGCAATGTGCTTAAGGCAATTTTCAGTCAAGCGAATGTGAAAAGAAAACATTTACATCTGTTTTTTGTTTGCTGGCAAATAATTTTAAATTTACGTGTGTAAAAAATAGCATTTTACATGTGCAAGACTTTTCAGACAGAATATATTTTTTGTTTGTTTCTCTTAAAAAAAAAGTGTGCTGTCTCTCAACAGGCATTTTGCCACATCAAAGTATTTAATCTGGCAGCTTTCTAGCAATTTTATGCCCTCTAAATAAGAGTATTTCGCAAGACTGTTCAATGTTTTTTTTTTTTTTTTTTTTTTTTATTTGTTAAGCGTTTTTATTTTTTGAATTTTCAAAATGAACAATAAGTATTCAAATCTTAATACTAAATATAAAAATAAAAGAATTGATAAAAAAAAATAAAATAAAATGTGCTTTTTACTTACGTCCAGCCAATGCTAGACAAAAAGTTCTATTATGCGGGAGCAATATCGGTAGAATCACCTATTGAACGTTCTGATGATGGCAACGGTATCCCTTCTTCTCAACCGACTGTAGCCGCCAAAATTAAGTATATTACGCGCAAGAGGGTTTGGATGTTACAAATGAAAAATAGGTCTATGGTGAAATCAAAAGCTACCTATTTGTTCGAAGTGTCTTACGATTTCTATAGATCTGGAAACAAAAAAAAAAAAAGCAAGACGCAAGAAGGGAACCTAAAAATTGTCGTGATGGGGTAGAGGCAGTGGAGCTATTCAAATATCTTTTCCACAGTGGCTGTACAAGGCTGTACTTCTGCTTTGACCTGCTCTATTTATTTCTTGAGCTTCACAACTATGGGTTGACACATATATTATAACGCATATTCCGAGGTAGAACACCTAGGCCACGATATTTTATTAATGAAAGAAACACAATTATCACTTTTCTTACAAACGTTTTATTTAAACACTAATAATGTGTCTTAAATTAAAATGATTTATAAAAAGAATGACCTGTTCGGTTTCGCAGCCAGAAATCAAAGACCAACGCTCGTCATTGGAGCGTACACAAGTGCTGAGTATTTTAAAAGGGGTTAATGTATTAGTAGCTCTATTTGTCTGGGTATGACTGTTACAAACCAGTAGCTACTCTATACACTAATACTGGGACCTATGGCTATAAAAACCAGTAGAATCCCTGGGACCCACTACTAACTGGCATGGTTGTGTGACTGCAACTGCGACCGAAGTCGTGGCGTACTTGCAGTAGCTCTGTGCAAACTACGACAGCCATTGCCAGACTGACTTGGTGTTGGGGAAGCAGACCACTTTGGAAGCGATAGTAATTTTATCCTTTGCCATAGTATCATTGCATTGAGAGAGCTAATTCCCATAGGAATTGGCAGGCTTAATGGGAGTGACGCAGCGAGCCATTAGAAAACGCGTGCAAGTCATGGGAATCATTCAGAAATAAGGAAATTGTCTGCCGTACGTGTTGAAGCCGAGAAATATTGTATGGAGTTTGTTTGTTTGTGAGCAGCTGCTTGCAAGGCAAAGACAGAAGCGCATTTTGCAACGAAAAATTGCTTCATTGCAATAATCTCAAACGGAGGAAATCATAGGAATATCCCGGCCATGTTTCCACGTCAACGACCAAACTGAGTATTCACGGTTCCAAGGTGCTAATTAGTGTATTATGAGTGAAACCAGCACGGTGTAGTCTCTTACGAGTTGTTAAATCGACTGAAACAATCACAAGCGATCGTTATCGAGTGCAGTTAACGCGTTTGAATCCAGCATTGAGACATAAAACAACGAGAGACATGGTCCGAAACCACATGGTCCGAAAGTGGTCAAGGGAAGAGCTACCCCGCCGTATTCTCCAGATAATGCTGCCTCAGACTCTTACTTGTTTCGATCAGTGGCACCCGGCCTGGCTGACCAGCATTTAAGAAGAAGTAAAAATTGGTTTCCAGGATTCGTACGCAGCCCGAAAGATGGCAGAAAGCAGTGGCCAGAGATGGACAATACTTTGAATCATAAATATAATTATGAGGACCACACTAAAATATCAAGTTTTTTTTTGCATTTCATTCGATATTTCTCAATGTCAGATTAACTCAATTTGAACCATGGCACGATGCCAAAGTTATGATGCAAACAAACTTTTTCATAAACGAGGTAGGCAACTTTGGCACGCTGTAGACCACTATGTAAAATTATTCAAATTTCATTATTCTGACAATACACAGTGGGATCAAACGAAAAAAAAAATTTATAAAACTGTATCTTTGAAACGAGCGATACACACAGAAAAAATTATAGTAAAAATAAAATCAACAAAATTTTTGTCTGAAAAAATAATTTTATATGCATATACATAAATATCAAAAAGATAACCTTGGATATCATATTTTGTTGTTGTTTAAAAAAATAATTGTTTTCGATCAATAATTATTTTTACTAAACTTTTGTTTGATTCCACGAAATCCTTTACAGGTCCGCATTCAAACAATTTATTAATTTATTCAACGAATTTCGTTATTGAACACGAAAAAATTTTTTTTCAAAAATTTATTACCCTTTTTTTTCGTTTGGCCCCACTGTGTATCGTCAACGGTCAGAGTAGTGGCAAGAAATGCAACGGTGGATGATCAATTTTCGAAGTAAATCATCTGATGAGTCAAATTTTTATCTCAGTGGATTCGTCAATAATCAGAATTGCCGCATTTGGGCGAATGGTATTCCAAGAGCGATTGTCGAAAAACCTACAAAGAGTGAGCGTTTGGTGCGGTTTATGGGCTGCCGGCATCATCGTGCCATATTTTTTTCTCAAATGAAGCCGGTCATCTAGTTACTGTGAATGGTGTCCGCTATCATGAGATGACAACGAACATATTATGCCTCGAATTTGAAGATATAGATGTGGACGATATGTGGTTTCAACAGGACGGTGTCACTTGCCACACGGCTAATGGCTCGTTTGTGTGGCAAACTCAGCCGCCGTATTATCTCACGTGGTGTCGATGTTAATTGGCCACTAAGATCATATGATTTGACACCATTGGATTTCTTTGTTCAGGGTTATTTGAAAGAAAAGGTGTACATCGATAAGCCAGCAACAACTCTAGGGCTAAAGGATGCAATAATTCGGTACCTTAACGGCATAGAACCTCAGCGTCATCGAAAATTGGGACCATTGGAAGAAGGTGTGCCGCTGAGTTCGCAGCGGCTATATGGGCTATATTTTGTTCCTTGCATAATTGAACCATACCAGTATTATCAAAATAAAATTAAATGACAATAAATCTTAAATAATTTGTGTTTTATTCAAATTTAAAGTCCGTACTTAAAATTTAACCACCCTTTATATATGTTTTAGTTAAATTTCAGACTTATGGCTAATTGGGTTTTTGTTAATAAATATTTTTGGTGTTTTTTCCGACTTAATTAAGAAGCATCCTTTTACTTTTCTTTGCAATCATATTAACTGAAGTTTAAATATTTTCACGCTAATATTAAATTCTTTTTTCATTTTTGGATAAAAAATAAAATAAAATAAAAACCTCCAACCAAAATGTCAACACGCTTTAAAAGCAAACTCAGTTGATGTCCCAATTTTACACTTCGATTCGCTTTCTACGCTGCCACAATCACACAATTTTTGGTTGGGTCCAATTTATTCGTTTATACATTTTTTTTTCGCCGAAATTTTTTTTTATTCCAACAATTTCTTAACTGTCTGTTACTTCTTTAGGCACATAATCTGTGTCAACTAGAGAAAAGAAAAATGGTTTCTGCATATATTATTTAAAATTCTGCTGCTGTTATCTCCGCATGAATATTCCGTGCTTCTGATTTTATTTTCCTTTTTTTTATTTTTCTTTCCAGTTTCATGTTCACTTTCGCGAGGGTAGTGTAGTAAATGGAATAGTTGTTTGATTGTGTATGTGAAAAGTTCATTCGATTACAGCAAATGAAACATGTAGTGTATGTGGTGAAGCTAAGTAAAAAAGGAATTCGCTTATCTAAGATAAAGTGTTTTAACCATTTTGAGTACATTTTGACTTAATGGCTGTACAGCAAAACATTCTGTAGGGGACATAAAATATTCATGCATTTAAATGTTGATTTACTGAGTATGGAAAAGAAAATATGTTTCAATCTTGTCTCAATGTCCATACGAGTTGGAAACCAACAACTATCAACATACCAAATAAATAGTATTAACTTAAGGGTAAAATTCGATAGCAATTAATCTGATTATGACCGTGTTGAAGAATGCATATCAATTTCAATGCACTGAACAATAATTGAAGGCAAAATGATTGGGTTTAAGAAAAGGTTGTCAAAATTAAATTAAAATTCACAAAGTTGTAGAAAATAAAAGGGCTGGTGGCAAAATTAATCAATATTCGGGCATTAAATAACAGACAAATCAACTTCTTTACAAAACCAAGTCTTTAGTTGAAAATGCAACCTCTACGGCGTGTTTACTTCGATGTTGTTTCGGGTGGTGTTGAATGAATGAATGTCGTTAAATGTAAACTCTCTACCGTGAATTCCTGATTTCCTAATGTTGTATTTCTCTTTCTTTTTATTAACAATTTAATTATTTATTCTCTAATCTTCTAAAGAACTAACAATAAGTATGCAAATCTTAAAACTAAAAATTATTTAATTAATATAGAAAAAAATTTATAAATATTGAAAAATTTTTTGTACTTAGGTCCAGCCAATGTTAGACGAAAAGTTCCTTCTTGCGTGTATTTTGTTGGTTAATCACCTTTCCAACACTCTGGTGATTGCAAGGGTGTCCATCCTTCTCAATCGAGTGTGACCGCCAAAGTTAACAGCCATCCCTAAACAAGAGCGGCAAACGTTTTTAAAACTTTAATTATTTCATTTTTAAAACTTTAATTATTTTATTTTAATATAATAAAAAAATCATAAACAATAATGCCGTCCGTCCAGCTATCAAGATTATCAGGATTGTTTTATTTGTTTGTTTGATAACCCTGCTTTTATCGTTTTGACATAACGTTGCCGCTTTTGTTTAGGAATGGTGTTTCAGCGTTAAAGCTTAGCGGAAAAATACGTTCCGCTTTCCGCTCTTGTTTAGGGATGGCAGTAAGGATGCTACGTGCGAGAGAATTCGGTTGAGACTCAAATCTGTTAATGTACCTTACCGTGTATTTTGAATAATGTTGTATTTCTGTCAGTAATTCCACCAAAAGCTTTTTTTTATCTTCCAGAGATATACAACTTTATGAAATCCTTCCTATTTTTAGAGTTATCGAAATTATTTACCCCAAGAACTAACGATGGTCAAAATCTAATTTCTTGTATATCTCGCAGACATATTTAAGGCTTTAAACGTAAAGCAGCGTCTTCCATAACATATAGTAAAACTCTACCCTTCAGATTTCTACTGTGTATCTCTAGCAGTGAAAATGTGCTACATTATTTTCATCAATTGTTGTTGAAATTTAAACTTTATATCGGCGTCAAAATAAACACACAGAATGAATATTAATGTACATTAACTCAATACTTTGCAGTCTTTTTTTTTTAGCTATTTAACCCGATTGTACGGTACGGTACCCCGGGGTGTCTGTTAGCAGATTTATATTTTGAAAATCAAATAAAAAGGATAGTAATTGAAAAAAAGTTATATTGAGTGCATTGAACGGTAGAATGGAAATGCGAATTCCACTTATGGAGTAACACGTCTACATATTTTCCGTCGAGTTGAACACTCTGTTTAAAATGGAGCCTTGTTTTCTGCGGCACATGCTGCAGTAAACTTTGCTCAATTGAGCTAAGTTTTCGACGCATATTGTCCTTTAAAGCCACAACTGGGGATTACGGCGGATGAACTCACAGGATTGGCAAAAATAGTTCCGTAATTTTGTGTCGATAATTTTCCCCATTAACATTCGTCATCTAACTTCCAGAACTCAAAAAAAATGGTCCAGTTGTCTAGTGCGTGGGTAAGGCACACCAAAGAGTTACCCTGGTGTAATGTGATGGCTTTTGATATTTAAATTGAGGGTTGTGGATTTGTGGAGACCAATAACGGCAGTTTTGCTTCTGTCGTTTAAATAAAAATGAGAATCGTGGAAAACGCTATAACGACGTTTCACAAAATTTTGTTTGCATAAATTACAACGCCTTTCAGTTCTTGAATGATTTGAATTTTAAAAGGATGGAACTTTACATCCTTTTTTAGTCCCAATGAGCCTGCACTTTTTCGTATTGAAGGTCGCGGATGTTCACGTAAACTGCATTCAACTAGTTGAATGTTTTCCTGGCCATGGGACGCTCATATCTGTAGCAGTCGTGCGAAATCTCTGCACCCACGAACGAATTAAATTTACAATCGGTACATCACGTATTCGTGTAATACTGCACTTTGAACAAAATGGTCGACGAGCAAGTACGAAAGGATTATTACTCCTTAGAAATATCACCACAGCGAAGCCGCGATACTCATTCGACCACTGTGACATGGTAACTGACAAAGCCGCACAATTAGTTTTTCCAACGGCGCCAGTCAGTGCAGCTTTGTTTATTAGTTTTTGAAATAATCCAATTCCAAAATATAAATTTGCCACCAGATAGTCTTCAGCAAGGGTTAACTCCAGGTACACTACTTTCCGGGACATAGTGGGGTAAGAGTTCCTCATTTGTTATAGCAATTAAAACTATAGGACGCCACACGACTAAAGCTGTGTCGGATATTCGAAACCTTTACCAAGCGTTAATTGGTCAAACGGGGATCGGCAGAGTCACCAGGAGATTATTCTTTGCAGGCCATCCCAGTTGACCATCGTTGATATGTCTACCTTGGCTAAAAGTTTCTGGCTGTGGTCTAAACCTAAACTCCAGGAAGGGCTCATATCTATTTTGCAATACCGGTTCTCGTGGTGCCATAAACCTGAGGTGATGTGGTTTTGCAAAAGGAATCTTATATAAGGAAACTTTAGTAATAGTTTAACAGTTGGTTAATGGCTGATGCTTTTAATGAGCTTTGGTCCATCACATCACTAAGCTTCTTCCACTGACTCTCTGGAAAATTGCATACAGTTGAGATTACAAGGTGCGATCTCTTCTTCAAGGGCTTTGTCCATCTGGCTACAAACATATAGTAGAAGCTGCGACCTCTTCTTCAACAGTTTTGGCTACAAACTTATAGAAGCAGTTGCAACCTGTGTGAGCCTTGTTAGCCATGCGGGAGCGGTGGTGAATCATGAATAAATCGCCCATTGGATTTGGACTATCATCAGATTATGCCAACAAAGCAGGTGCTAATAAAAATCAATTTCCACTTATTGTGGTTTAAGCCTAATATCGCGGGGAGGGAAATTAGTCTTCCCTTTTAGCTATGCTACCTGCCGATTGTATAACGCATTTAATGAAAAAAATAAAAGCACTGAGTCTGTGTACGCCTTCGGCCAACTTACAGAGTAAGCGAGATTGTATTCTAACTGCTAATTTACAATGCATGGTAGACGGTAATGAGCCTTTATGTTTTTTCGATGAACACTTCAGTATCTCGCTTACTATGTGTACAAATGGTAGGCGTTCACACTACAAATGCGGCAATGTCTTTGAAAATGTATACTAGTTTCGCCTATGTGTGCATCGGATCATCGCTTTATAGTTGAGACTTTTGCCGCTGGGTAAATGAACTCTTCAGTACCGCGCTTAGTTTGTATATAAGTAGAAGGCGTCCACTATACAAATCCGTCAATGTGTTTGGAAATGTCTACTAGGTTCATATTTAATATAGGGGTGTTTTGCAGTCTTATATGTATACATCGGACTGTCGCTTCTGTAATTGAAACTTTCGACTCAGAGATATTGAGTTATTTTTTTTTTGTTCATCATAAACTGAACATTTTCAAAGAGAAACCCTCATCAAACCCTGTGAGAGGTGGTTTACTGTCAGTAACAAACTCATTTAGTCTTAAAGTTAGCAAAACTGAAAAACTTAATTAACTCAAATTATAAAGTATGCTTACTTTCGTCATTGTCTTCTTACATTTAACTAAGAAATTTGCATAAAATTAACAATATAACAACTTGCAAATGAACTTGGAGTAGACTATTTACTTGTTATAACTATATGGTATTGTCGCATACAAAAATACTTTTTAATATTCCAGCAATACCAAATGTTGTGCTCAGATTTGTTTGCCCCCAAAAGTTCAAGATTTTCATCATGCTTCTATTGTTTTAATAGTTTATGTACTGTATGTAAAACAGTTGTCATTATTTTCTAGTCGTTGTCAGCGGCAATAGCACAAGGACATGATGGCGCCAATTACAAGCAAACACATGGTTGTTTTTGGAATTATGAGTTGATAAAGTTATTGTGCTGAGAAGAAATATAAAATAGAAGTTCAAGCCTTTCGAAATTTTATGTATACATAGAATTTTATTTAGATATGTACTCGTGTGTATTAAATACTGGCTGTGTGGTACATTCAAATTCGTTGGTATAGGGTGGCGCAAAAATAACCTTAGATTATATGAAAAACTTTGATTCTTTTTGTGGATTATTTTTATTTGGTTTTATATCAAGTCAAGAATATGATGCCATGTAAATGGCCGCCGCCACAGTTGATTGTCATTTGAGCTCTTTTTATAGCATTTTCCATCACATTGGCTAAAACTTCCGGCGATAGATCCTCACATTCTTGACGGATATTGTCTTTAAGAGCTGCAAGAGTCTGAGGCTTGTTGACAAAAAGCCGCAACTTCAAAAAGCCCCACAAAAAGAAGTATGCAGCGGTCAAATCAGGCGATCTTGCTGGACAGTACAAATCGCCAAAACGAGAGATTAGGCGCCCGGGAAATGCATCCTTCAGCACATCGGTTGTGGCACGTGCAGTGTGTGCCGTAGCACCGTCCTGTTGGAACCACATGTTTTCCAATCCCAATTCATTCAGTTGCGGCAAAAAGAACTCGTTGATCATTGCTCTGTAGCGCTCACCATTCACAGTAACCGTTTGGCCTGCGACGTCTTCGAAGAAAAAAGGTCAGATGACTCCTCCAGCGAAAATAGCACACCATACAATGTCTTTGAGCGGGTGTAATGGTTCTTCGTGGGTTACACGCGGATTTTCGGTGCCCCAGAAGCGTAAATTTTGCTTATTTACGTACCCGCTAAGAAGGAAATGGGCCTCATCACTCATGATTATTTTTGATGAAAAATCATCTTCCTCTTGGGGCCAAATAAATTGTCACCAATATTCCGCGTTCTGGAGCAGTGTAGCGTAACATTGTTTGTTAATGTGTATTTCGCATGTGTTTACTACACAAATGTCAAAACAGAACTGACATTAGGGGCCAATCGCATTTTCTGATAGGAGGATTACTTTTGCGCCACCTTGTATAAAAAGTTGATTAAAACAAATTCAAATTTATAAAAAGCATTCCCTTAATAGGCTACAAACGCTATTACGAGTACTTTATGGAATTTTTGTACACATGTATTTCAAATTCCAGTGGATGCTGATGAGTAGTGTAGCGACTATGAAACAGCTAGTTGCCCCCCAGCTAAAGATTTGATTATTATTTTTCTTGTGTTCTTCAATCATAAATTATTGGTCACAGCATATTTGTATTGTAAGAAATCCTTCTTAAGAAAAAACTTAAGAAAAGAAAAAATTGAACTAAAACCTGATACCTGGAACAAACCAAAAGTTTAATTTAAGAAATTACTTATAGTTTTAATCTTCAAACAATCGAGTTTTATTCGCTATATTAGCCTATAATATTGACATCAATCAAAATATTATAACCAGCTGTTTTTTTATGTTTCGCAGCTGTCTATATGTCGACATTTCATAGGAGCTACCCTAATCATCAGTAGACTTGAAAATGTTTGAAAGAAATTCTCATACAAATTTATAATATATACTATATATACGTGACTATCGTGAAGGGTATTTTAGATTTGGCCCAGCCAAATATACCACACTCTTACTTGTGTTTTTACATTTTCATACAAAATTGCAAAAAAAAAAATATATGCTTTTTCAGAGTTTTAGATATATCTCAGCTGTATGTCAACCGATTTTACTGAATTTCAATAGCAAACCCATGAATCGATGGTGGAAGAAAAGAATTTCTAAATGTAATAGTTTTCTCAGAAACGGTATTTCAACGGCCGACAGACGGACATCGCGTAATCGGCTTTTCCATTCCTTCTGATTCTGAATGTACCTACTTTCTAGGGTTGGAAATGATAATTGTAGAAATTACAAACGGAACCACAAACTTATATTAACCGTTTAAATTTTTGTGAAGGGTATATAAATTTTTTGTTTTGCTTCTAACTTCACACAATTATTACACATGGCGATTACAAAGCATTTTTCGATATCAGTTCATATACATATATCCGAGGTATAGCCTAGGCCAACTTTTTAATAATATCAGTTCTGGTAATAAGAGGACGTTATCTAAATACAGAAAATGAATATATTCGATATCGCTGCATATATACTCGACTTATAGCCAAAACCGATTTTTCATGAATATGTCGAGTAAGCGAACTTAATCGACTTTTTTGTTTAAAAGCTAATCTGGTAATAAAAGGAGGTTACTGATGTAGAGAAAATGAAAAATTCCGATATCGGTCCATACACTCGTTTACCCGAGATATAGCCTGAGCCAATTTTATAAGGAAAATGTCTCGTAAGCGAGCTTAAAAAAATTTGTTTTTTTTTTTAAATAAGCTCTGGTAATAGGAGGAGGTTACTTAAATTGAGAAAATGAAACTTGTCGACATCGGTCCATATATACCCGAGATATAGCCTAAACCGTAAGCGAACTTAATTTTTTTTTGTTGCTTGAAATCAGTTCTGGTAATAAGAAGAGGTTACTAAAATTCAGAAAATACAAATTTCCGATATCGGTCTATATATACCCGAGATATAGACAAAACCGGTTGTTCATGAATATGTCGCGTCAGCGAACTTACACAACTTTGTTTTTTACTTAAAAGCTGTTCTGGAGATAAAGCATGAACAAATTTGTTTACTTAAAAGCAGTTCTGGTTATGAGAGGACGTTGCTAAAATACAGAGAATGAAAATTTTCGATATCAGTCCATTTATACCCGAGATATAAACCGATTTTTCTATGAAATACTTCCTTTTTGGAGTGGTGATTACAAGGCAAATATATTTTTTCACCGATATTGGTTCATATATATCCGAGCACATTTAGTTCAAATTTGTAATACCATATATATACGTGACTATCGGGGAGGGTACTTTAGATTCGGCCCAGCCGAATATATTACACTCTTACTTGTTATTTTTGAACTTCACTGGAAATTAGAAGCATGGAGAGCAGCGTTGTCAACTTTGATACTTCAAAAAATGACGAAGTGGAGAAGAGAAGCACAAATTTGTTTTGCTAATTTCCGACGATTTTCAAAAAAATTATTGAAAAAAAGACCAATGATTTCTAATAGGGACTAAAAATTATTAACCTTTAGAATCTTTCTTTTAGTGTGCTGTTTACAGAAAAAAAAAAAAAATGAGCGACATATCTACAAAATTTGTATAGAAAGTGTAAAAAACAATTTTAAGTTTTTTGTAAATTTTTTTTAACTGCTTTCTGTGGAAACATATATATATTTTAAAAAATAAATGTTGTTTTGAATTTTGTTTTTATAAAAGTATAACACTTAAAAGGCGACGAATAATGTATGGTGATTTGTATGTGGGCCAGTCTTAATACTTTTTAAATGCATAAAATGAATGAGAATCACATAATTTTCAGCAAAATATAACGTCATTTTTGTTGCTTCATGTAAGGAAACTGTTACTACGTTTATACGTGCAGGTTATTTGCGAAAAAAAATATTGTACATAACAAAAATGGCCGTATAAACAGTAAATAAAATTTTTATTCGCGATAAGCTAACTCACGAAAACAATTATTGATTAAAAACTTATTTGCAAATAAGACAAAAAAAGTTGTTACTTTATTTCACAATTTCAAAGATTTCATCAATGTGGCACACTTGAAATGTAGTAATAACTACGCACAGACACAAATATTGAAAAATTTTCATTTTTAATAACCTTTGCTTTAATTGAATTACGTTTAAAAAATATATAATTTTTTTTTTTTAGTTTTTCTGTTATAATTTCAGTAATCAAAATGCTTTTTAAACTAACAATGCTACCAATTATCTATATTTTGAACATATGCCATACTAAAAAATAAAGCTTTTCCATGTTCAAGTTGGCGCATAAACAGTGAGTTAGTTATTTGCAAATAGTTTTTATTTCTGAATAGGCAGCGTATAAACGTAGTATGTGTGACCTTGTGAATGTAAATTGTATCCTAAACTATCTACACAAGAATCTGCAATCAATTTTTATATATTTTTTTGACAGTTAATTAACGAGAACGGCAACTTCCACAATTGTACAGGATGCGATGACTTTAAGCTGTTTCGTAAAAACCCTTTATGTTCAATAAGCAACCTAAATAATTTAAGTTTTGTTCAGAAAGAAATACTAGATAAGGGGGAAGATTATTTAAAACTAAATAAAATTGAAATGTTCTTTAAACTTGAGGTCAGTTTTGTTTTTTATATAAAAAAGATATTTCGTCTTCCTTCGGAAGACTTCTTAAGGAAAACCTAAAAAATTTTTTCCTGAAGAAGTCTTCCGAAGGAAGACGAAATATCTTTTTATATAAAAAACAAAACTGACCTCAAGCTTAAAGAACATTTCAATTTAATTTAAAAAAAAACGTCAAATAATTAGGATCAAGATAATATTTAAAACTAAAAATAAAAACTGTACTAAAAAGCTTTTGCTAAATATTCTTATTTTGAATCTAACTTCATGTACTCGTATATTAAAGAGCAAAATTATCAAAAGTCATGTTTCTATATTCCATTAAAAAATTATCGAGTGTGAGAATTGTTGTTCTGTGCAGTGAGTAAAAAAAAAATAACTTTGTTATATATAATTAAACAAAACATGCTAGAAAATAAAGCAAACACAAAAAAAAAATAAAAAAAAACTTTTAGTTTGCCACTTTCAAAGCTTGTTGTTCACAACCTACATATCGTTAGTCTCGTGTAAAAAGACCCTAACTCACATTTCACCTGAATCGAACTTTTTTTTACTACATTTCACATAAATATACAGCGTCACAAAAGTTTAACTAAATAATTTTATAAATATGGCTTTCACAAGCAATTGAACAAAAAAATTACTTGTAACGAGTGTTTAGTTTTGACAGCTCACGCACGTTTTGTATCTTGTGTCACTGTCAAACATCTTCAGTTTGGTCTATAATTTAATCATGAATCGTCTTACAAACGAACAACGCTTGCAAATTATTGAATTTTATTACCAAAATGCGTGCTCTGTTAAGAAAGTTCATCGCGCGCTTCTTCCATTTTATGGTCAGTTTAATCGACCTACTGAGGCTTCTATTCGGGCTATTGTAAAAAAATTTCGCCCCAAATTTACATTGTTGGACACTAAACCACCAACACGCTTACGGAGAGTGCGAACTGAAGAAAATATCGCAGCCGTATCGGCCAGTGTTGGTGATGACCGTGAATTATCGATTCGGCGCCGTTCGCAGCAATTGGGCCTCTGTTACTCCACTACGTGGAAAATTTTGCGGAAGGATTTGGGTGCGAAGCCTTATAAGATACAGCTGGTGCAAGAAATGAAGCCAAACAACCTACCACAACGCCAAATTTTTGGTGAATGGGCTCTTGAAAAGTTAGATGAAGATCCACTTTTTTATCGAAGAATTGTGTTCAGCGACGAGACTCATTTCTGGTTGAATGGATACGTGAACAAGCAAAACTGCCGTATTTGGAGTGAAGAGCAGCCAGAATCATTGCAAGAGCTACCAATGCATCCACAAAAAACAACCGTTTGGTGTGGATTATGGGCTGGCGGCATCATTGGGCCGTATTTCTTCAAAGATTATGCGAATCCCAACGTTACTGTGAATGGTGAGCGCTACCGTGCGATGATAACAAACTTTTTTTTGCCCAAAATGGAAGAACTTGACTTGCATGACATGTGGTTTCAACAAGACGGTGACACATGCCACACAGCACGCGAAACAATATACCAATTGAGAGGCGAGTTCGGTGAACAGTTTATTTCACGCTTGGGACCAGTCAATTGGCCGCCCAGATCGTGCGATTTAACGCCTCTAGACTATTTTTTGTGGGGCTATGTTAAGCCCGCTTCGATTGACGCACTGGAAGCCAACATTGCCAACATTATTCGTGAGATACCGGCCGAAATGTTGGAAAGAGTATGCCAAAATTGGACTAAGCGGATGGACCATTTGAGGCGCAGCCGCGGCGAACATTTGCATGAAATAATCTTCAAACATTAAATTATATCGACCCAACTATCGATCCAAATAAATATTTCATGCATTTTTCTGAATTTTATGTGTTTCTTTTTTTTAAATTTCCGATAGTTCTTATAAAATCACCCATTAGATGAACCTAGTTATACAGTTTCCAATATGGTGTTTCCTTCTCCTGTATAATTGCGATTATGTATGTTAGGGCCTTTCTGCATGAGACCAACGATATACGAGTATGGCTTTGGCCCTGGTGGTTTAAACATTTTAATGTTCTGTACCTATATCTACATACATTGTTTATATGTATACACCTATATGTACATACTACACAATATTTGTGGTTCATGTTTAAAATTTAAAAGCACACAAGTTTTGACAACAACAATTACAAATAGTTTTTCAAACTAATTTCTTTGTTAAAGCTTGCCAACCGTTTTTACAAAATACAACAATTTATGCAAATAAAAAGCCAAATAAAAACTATGATTTTTAAGCTTGGTTTACTTGTATTTATTTAACATTTTTATTCTAAACAAATTTAATCATTTTGTTTGTAAAGCATAATTTAACATATTGTGGTTTTTTCATTGTTGTTGCGATTTTTTAACCAATTTAATAGTTCTGCATATTTTGTGTACAAAAAAAAAAAAAATTAAATCAACATATAAATGAATTTGATGAAATTTGTTCTATTCCATGGCTTAGACGAGCTGAACTTTAAATAAAAGTACATAAACCAAAAAATAATAATTTTAATATAAATTCAACTGGTATATATAATTTTTTTTTTTTAAATCAACAGCAATGAAATGTGATTCAGGTTAGAGGCCGCCTCGGTAGATGCGTATCTGATCATAGATGATAAGTCTAATTGAACATTTAGTACTTTTTTGATGTTATTGAGCCGTTAATGAGATTTTTACATAAAAACCAATCCAAATTATAGCTGGTCTGATGATAGTGTATCACTCTATTTATAATATTTTGTCATTAAATTAACTTCGTTAGGTCATTTCTTCGATATTAGGGTGCCATTGGATTCATTACACGCTCACATCAAACGTATTAAGATAGAGTATTCCCACGATGTCAGTAAGACATTTCATTGATGAAATAATTGGCGCTAATGATAATTAGCGATGAGAAGCTTTATGGGGCAGTGAAAAAGATGTACATCAGCACCTGCCCTTACGGCCTTATCTCATGACTGAGCTACTCCACGAAGGGAATTATTCACGATTCACCAGCGCTCCATGTGGCTGAATAGGCTCGCACAGGTAGCACTTTTTGCCACATATTTGCAGTGATATGAGCAACTTCTTCTTGAGGAGTACGGCTCTTCTAGTCCCTGGGTATGTAATTTCCCAACAATCAATGGAAGGCAAGGCTTAATGAGTTGGTAGGCCGAAGCCTACTAAGAGCATCAGTCCTTAAATCAACTCAATCATCACTACTGGCTCCTTGCAATACAACAGCATCTCGGGGGATTGTTAGCCCTCGAAAGCCAAGCACCAAATAATTATCAGGGATACTAACTTCACATTCCTGCGATTTCGGTTTAAACCAAAGCCAGAACGTTTCAGCCAAGGTAGGCACCTCAATCAAGATCAGCTCAGATTGAGCTGCAAGCAGAACCACCCAAGGACATGCTGATTCCCGTTCTGGCAATTTATACCTTGGTAAGGGTTTCGGAAGCCAACACAACATAAGTTTGCTTATTACTAGAGTTTTATTAGCAACAACAAACAAGGGACTCGTTCCCCTTTTTACCCAAGAAAACAGCATGCCCTGGTTTGGCATAAGCCAAGGCAAAACCTGTTCCCCGGGGGGAAGTGTCATAAGGTCAAAAATGAGGACAATTGGCATTGCAATGATGATAAAATACATCACAATTATGACGAGATTTCTATGAGCGTAAAGTGAACGTCTACCACTTGTTAATGAAGTAAGTAACATTCTGATGTATCATTCCATGTACTGGAACTAGGAAAATAGGTTATGTGGAGGACGAAAGAGGGAGTAGTGTTTGTGTACGTTTGACTTGAACCTTCCAAAGTAATATGTGAAAATAAACACTTCCGCAGGCAACTTGTTCCACAAACGAACCGTACGACTGAAAAACGAATTTTCATTATAATGCCTTGTTTGATTCAGCCGACCACAAATGGATGAGCTCTACACGATGTACATTTATTACGTGGAGTTAAGTTGATTTCGGGGATAATATCTTCAGAACAAAATCCATTGCAGCATCAATAATATGAAATAGTACACCCCACACCGTGGCGATGCTTCAGTAAGTCAATAGAGTCATCGATAAGCTTTTCGCTTTCTCTTGCACTTGACCGAGTAGTGCCAAAATAGACTTTGAGACACTGGCCCAAGCATGAAGGTCATATGCACTTTCAGTCAGATTAAAGTGGTGTAAATAGTAAAGAGAAAAGATGGAGTGAAGCACATCTTATATGGTTTCAAAAAACCCAAAATACTTGAAAGTTTTTTTAGTGACATGAAAAATGTTTTCCTCACACAGTACTTTTATTCCAAGAGCAATAAGTGTTTCGGGTTGTTTAATACCTTTATCATCCAGGAGTAGCAGGATTTATGATAATGTGCCCTTCAGACTATCATACAAGTCTTAAGATTTTGATTGGATTTTGTGAGACAAAAGTCTAATGATATTTGTTGCGACTGTCAAAAAATCTAACGTACCATTACATACTCTTTACACACCATCACACTTAAACTAAAAGAAGAAATATGGTTTGAAAATAAACAGCCAATTTGCTTAACGTCTGGTAATAATATTTTTGGTATTTGCTTTTGTAAAAAATGCAACCCTGATCCAATGAAGAATCTTATTCTTAAAACAAATTTTTAAAAATGGTGAAGTGTTAAGGGATGTCAAACCTCTTACCGTATTATTTCTCACTTTCATAACGCTTTTCATTGGCACTATCACACCTGCACGTATTATTTGCATTTTTGACAGTCTTAATACAAGGTGTGATAGTCTGAAGTGCCATTAAACAGCACTGGCTCTGAAATCGACCGTCCAACAAAAAAAAACTGAATATTCTACGTAATTAAAAGTAACTTTATTTTGGTTTCACTTATTTGCCAACCCATTCATAAATATCTTAAAATTTTGTTTTACACATTAATTGCAGGCTTAATTTTCCAAATTAAACTTTAAGCCAACATATTGAATTCAGTATTTATAACAACTCTTAACATGACTACAATTGCATACTTGTATCATTGATACGAGTAATTTCAAAACCTATTTACTTTTTGTGTTTGACCAAATAATTGTGTATTTATTTTGTACTGTTTGCTAAAATATTTACCACTAAATAATTCCATAGAAAACTTTATTGCATGTTATTTTTATTGCCATAAGGCTAAAACGAGTTTGATAATTCATTCCTCTATGAAACAAAGTAAACTATTCTACATACATGGTATCTATGTAGTCTAAGTACATAGTGGCAGTGAAAATCCCAACATAATAGACATCCAATAATGTAAATTGTTTCCCAATAATATTTCTTTTGTGTCTACAAGGTGATTTTTCAGAGCTACACAAGATTAAATCATAATAAAACCAAGAAATATATTCTTAATTGCAATGAAATGGTGGATCAATTAAAGAAATTATTCTTTTATGAAAATTTTTGGAGTCTTGTTGGAACTACATGACAGTTAATTAAGGTATAAAATAGTTTTTATTCCTACCTCTACACCGTTAACCATTGAAAGTAACATTCTAGCCACCATCTTTTTTGAGCGTAAAGATCGAGTCATTGGAGAAAACTCGTTTTTCAGCCGCAAGGTTCGCCTGTGGAACAAGTTGCCTGCAGATAGTTTCCTGCTGCATATGATATTGAAAGGTTCAAGTCCAACGCACGCGTATACTACTCGCCGTTTCCTCCTCCTCACGATTTAATTTCTTAGTTCCAGTACAATACACTGCATACGTAGGGGTCATTCCCTTAGTGCTGGTCAAATATAAGAAAAAAATCGTATGACATAATAATTTCCTATGATGTGTTTTCAAAAACCTTGCTGCAATAAATCGCTTGTTTCACACGCGATCACGAATTTCTTTCATTTTCATGTTCCAGTAACAGACACTATTGTATTAATAGCAGCAATGTTGATTTTGAAAATATCTGCAAACCAAATTTCACCTAAGTTAGTTCAGCGGTATAGGCGTGAAAAGCTAAAAATATGATCATAATCTGCACTCAAAAAGTAATTTTTTGTACAAACATTTCGTCAAAACGTACTTCAAAAACATCGGGTGGTTAAATTTCAAGGGCCGATGTTGAATGTGAACCACACCTAAACGCCAAGTTTTTTCCGAATTTTATTTGCCATTTTTCTATTTCAGACTTACGCAATTTGAACCATGGAGAGATACATAATCCAACAACGTGTTAAAGTTATCCAGACTTATTATGAAAATGATGATCAATTTTCGAAGAAAATCATCTTCAGTGATGAGGCACATTTTCACCTCAGTGGATTCGTCAATAAACAGAATTGCCGCATTTGGGCGAATAAGAATCCAAGACTGTCGAAAAACCAATGCACCCACAAAGAGTGAGTGTTTGGTGCGGTTTACGTGCTGGCGGCATCATCGGGCCGTATTTTTTCCAAAATGAGGCCGGTCAGGCAGTTACTGTGAATGGTGTTCCCTATCGTGAGATGATAACGAACTTTTTATGGCCCGAATTGGAAGATATGGATGTGGACGATGTGTGGTTGCAGCAGGACGGTGCCACTTGCCACACAGCTAACGAAACAATTGCTCTTTTGCGCAACAAATTCAATGGCCGTGTTACCTCACGTAATGGCGATGTCAAAGATGTTGGACTTTTTTCTTTGGGGTTATTTGAAAAAAAAGATGTACGTCGATAAGCTAGCAACAATTCAACAGCTAAAGGATGAGAAAATTCGGCACATTAACGGCATAGAACCTCCATTATGCCTCAGGGTCATCGAAAATTTGGACCATCGGATGGAAGTGTGCCGCCGTGGTCGCGGCGCCCATTTGGCCGACATTTTGTTCCATACATAATTGAGTAATACCAATATATCATAATAAAATAAAATTACAATAATTTCCTAAATAGCTTGTGCTTTATTCAAAATCATAATCGGCCCTTGAAATTTAACCACCCTTTATATAAATTGGCAGCAATTAGAACCAAAATTTTTTATTATATCTAATACAATACAAAATTAAAATACACAAATAAATTGATGTGTTTTTATAGTTTTATGTATTATTATTATTACGTTTTTAGTCAGTGTGTGGCACCTCTGACTTTTATATTGTTAAAATACATATAGTTCTGCTGCTGCCTTTAAAATAATTATGCTGCTGATTAGACGGCAGCATTTCAAGTTGATTTCATTTATAATCGTGAAGTTGTGAAGACTGTTGTCGTGTAAGTGTTTAGAGCTTTACAAATGTGCATCGGATCATCGCTTCTGTTAGCGAAACTTTGACCGCTGGGTATTATATTTCACACATACAATTATTTAAATTTTAATAAGGCAATATAGCTGACATATGATCCCTATTACGAGTGTGCTAGAGAAACAGTTTTCATACTTTGGTGCCAATAAATAGTTTTTTTTTGTAAAACCCAACTTGGTATTCATATACTTAAGTTTTAAATACGATGTTTTAACTACACAAGATTTCTTTTTCATTCTATCATTCCTTCGTACGAGTACGGAAGCACAAGTGCAATGCTTCGTTGTCATGCTTGATTTTATTCCAAATGTGTAACTGTACAAACATTAAGATATTATTCAATTACATCAGCGAATTTCAACGGTTGTTCATTTCTTGCATGCAAATGAGAAACATGTGCATGTATGTGTGTATGTAAGTGACTTACACAATTCATGGTTTCTTTCGCCAAGTAAAACAAAACAGAAAACTACGGGTATGCAAACGAGCAAATAAAGCAGGAAAAAAAGAAACACATTAAAAGACAAATTGCAAAAATATTCCAAAGATCATTTTTTATTTTTTATTTTACTTTTCCTTTAAACTCGTTACCAAGCTTTATTTTTTTTTCTTCTTCATTGAATATTCATACATATGTACAAATGTATGAATGTGTGTTTTTATACTGTTATTTCTTTTACTCTGGTACCACCAGCATCTAGAATAATCTTTTGAAAGTACTTTGTTAAAAAGAAAATGATAGTGATTTGCAATTTAATGTTGGAAAAACTTCTGTCACTTTAAAGTTCCCCAAAGTTTTGCTGCAGTACCCCATGTACGAGTATAAAGTGTAGTGTGAAATTAGAAAAAAAGATACTCGTATATGAATAAAGTTTGGACAGACAGACTCTTTGTTGAGCAAACTTAAAAGATTTATTTAGTGCAGTAATAAATAAACTGACAAGTTGGAAAAGCAATATTTTGAAAACACTTTTCACTCTTCAGAGTACCAGCAAAACACAAATAAATATCAACAGCTTTTAAATCAAATGGAAGTTAGTATTAAAATAAATGCATGTAAGTATGTGCATATATTACATCAAGTTGTATTTAATTCAACCCATTTCAGGGTTGTTTAATAAATATTTTTTCAAGAACACATACAAAAAGTAACTGTGGGAAAAAAGTTTGGTGTGTTAATTTAACTTTGTTTTTATGCCCGTAAATTGTCTAGTAACTTATTGAACCTAATTTACACAGAAAAAAATTATTGTAAAATATTCAATAAACTTTTTTTACAACTTTTTACTGATTCAACTGAAGTTTTATTTTTCTAATATTATATGATGATGGGATGGTATCATTCGTCTGGCTCAAGTTCAATCCTGGCTAAAGCCAAGAAATATTTTCATTTATAATTATGACAATAACTGCCGCGATCAATAGCTCTTGATCAAAGAAGACAGGAAAAAAACAATTGAATACACTAAAGCTAAGGGGACAACTAGCTGTTTTCGCAGACGCTACATTGCTCATTAGCACCCACCAGGATTCGCAGTCAGTACCATGCAAACATGATGTATTTTTTAATACGGCCGCTTAAGTTTTTTTATAATTTTGTTTTGTCTTGGACCAAGATGACCTCTAAGGGGGAGCTATTTAAACTTCCTAGACCTCACCTGAGAGACACTGTAGCAGTCATTACTGGACATTGTCCATTTGGGAACCATGACTTCTGCAACAGCTGTCAAGACGAGGAAGAGAAGGAGATGACTCTTCATCGCCTCGGAACATGCCTGGCATTGCAGCATCACCGCCTAAGATATCTAGGCAAGAGGAGCTACAATAGCATATCATGTGTGGCCTCGATCAATTCGATCGCGCTAGCCTCTTTCATAAGAAGCATTCATAAGAAGCTAGTACATCAGCAAGTAATGCCACATAAAGCGGTTTCCCACCTTTCCTACCGTCTGCTTTCCTCCCACTATAACCTTTAACTACTATATTTCACTTCTACTATTCTCCTTTTCAGGCAATTACAAAGGCAACAATCTTTAGGACCCAAGTGAGCTGGAGAATCTTAGCTACTTTTTTGGGGAATCCAGCGGCCTGCCTTCCTAACCTAAGATGACCCCTACATATGCAAAATATTATAATGGAAATAGGAAAATATATTATGAGGAGAAGGAGGAGAAAAGGACTAGCATTTGTTGGCGTTTACCTCGAACCTTCCAGCCCTCTACATGACAATAAATAGGAAAATAGATTATGAGGAGAAGGAGAAGAAAAGGATTAGCAATTGTGGATGTTTAACTCGAACTTTCTAGCACTCTACATGAGAGGAAATAGGAAAATAGGTTATGAGGAATGGGAGGAGAGAAGGATTAGCATTTGTGGACGTTTAACTCGAACCTTCCAGCCCTCTACATGATAGAAAATAAGAATATAGATTATGAGGAAAAGGAGAAGGAGAAGAAAAGAATTAACATTGGTGGACGTTTAACTCTTATTGGAAACTTAAAAAAAAAAAAACGTAAAACCATCAATAAGGTTTTGATATTTAAGTTTATTTACTATGTAATAGATAATAAGTGGAAAACAGTCTCGCTACCATCTGGATTGCTCACCTTCTTGTTTCTGTGGAGTTTAGCTCGATTTAGGTTTGACCATTGTATTATTATTATTTTTTTTATCTAGGACCAGTCCTCAGGGCTATATATGCAGTACATTGTACTGGAACTAGGAAAGTAGATTATGAGAAGGAGAAAAGGGGGAGTAATGTTTGTGAACTTAACACACGGAACGACCAAAACAAACGTTATCACAGCATTTAAAGCAGGGGTGCCCAAAACTTCTATATGGAAGAGTAAACACCAATACATTTAAGGAAAAACTCATTTTATTTAATTAGCAAAGCATGCAAAAGTGCTGTTGCTTTACACTTGTGTGTGTACACACATAGGCACAGCCTATAGCTAAGTGCCTTTAGTTAAGTGCTTTTACAAAAACAAATGAGTACCAAGCGCATAAGGCTTGCACACTTGTTATTTAAAGTGTTGAAATTAAATTAGTTAAAACTGATCAATGTCCAGTGTATATACGATGCTCCGCACCCTGTGGCCTACACAATATTGCACACCTTTTAGAATCAGACTACTTCTCGCAAAAACTTACCTGATTCCAATTTTAACCTATGGCTGCGAAGTTTTCGCAAGCTGTGATGCAAAAAGCAAGTCAAGGCTTAATGTTACATATAATAACATAACAAGATATGTGTTTGGTCTTAAGTCCTACGGGAATCTTTATAGTATAAACCGCTACGCAAGCCAAATTTTTGGTGTTCAGTTTGAGGACTTAATGAGAGTAAGAGCTCTGATATTATTACACAAAACAGTGACTTCCCGTACACCTGATGAAATTTATAATCAGCTTAGTTTCAGTCGGTTTACTAGAAGCAAATTGGCAGGTTTTCATATCCACGATACGTCTTTGGAATACTATTCCACCGGATATTAGGGGAATTAGCAACGATTTACTTTTTAAAAGAAACATTTTTCAATATTATTCTTAGCTACATGTTAATGAGTGTTACTGCAATAATTTACTCGTAAAATTTATATTTTGCACGACTTAATTATAAATTTTTGATTAATTTTGATTAATTTATAAATTTTTATTTATTTCTTAAATTGTTTTCTTATTTTATTTTTTTGATTTTTGTTAAATATTTTTCTTTTTCACAATTTTTGAATGTAAACTTTAAAATAAATATTAGTATACTTCTGCTACTCTAAGACTTAAGTTTTGTTGTAGATGATCTCAAAAGTAAATAAACACAATACAATACCTTTGGCATTGCTAAGAACAACAAAAATTAGTTCAACAACGCGCACAGCGTAAAGTAATAAATACATAGGACGAACATAAAAAAGAAACTAATAATAACAAATAATAAAAAAATACGTGCCTCCATGATGCAAAACAAAACTCTACCTATTCCGGTATAATTTCGTTTTTTTTAGAAACATAAGTGTAAGTATAGAAAACACGGACGACAATGAAAAACACGTGTGTACAGAAGGAAAACAAAACTCTACTCAATTATCATTACAATAATAGATTTTTCTTTAAGGAGACTATATATAATCTTAATCTACCATATTTTTACGTAATACGATCATTATTTAGTCCCAATTTTCACGAGGCAACTTTAGTTGCGCAATTCTTGAGTTTGTGGACAAATAAGTGAGGAAAGAGTGGGGAGTGTAGAAATGAGTACATACTTGCTTGTACTCAGAAATTCGTTTTGTGCTATCATTCGTGATATCAGAAATTTTACATTTTCTTTCATTTGTGTTTCTTTTATGTATTGATATATTGTCTGTGATGAAAGTACTATTGGCACGAAAATGTGATATTTTAATTCATTTGAAAAAATTTTTTTTTTTTTTTTTTTTAATATTGTGGACAACTTCAAAAAATTCACAGCAGTTTTAATTTAGAAGAAGTGAAAATTAAATGGAAAAATTTGAGAATGCAGTACAGGCAAGATTAAGAAATTGTAAGCTATAGAAAACGAAAGTTGCTCAAGTAAAATTGCTGTGTCTGAACATAAAAGCAAGTTTAAAAGAACATTTTATAAGAAATGCGCAATTAAATTGCCTCGTGAAAATTGGGACTTACTTGTGGTCGATTGCCCAGTGAATTGCATGCCACATTACAGAGAGATCTCGTTTTTCTGTTATACGTTTCTAGGTAAAACTGTGCTTTGCAAATATATTTTGATTTGAATGCCATTTTGATTTTCATAAAAGCCTTCAAACAATTTTAAGGCGCTGCACAGTTGTGTACCTCTCCGTGGTTGTATTTGTCTATTAACGAAACAAAGAAATGTTAAATTAACTCGAGGAAAAAAACTTGACGTTAAAGTGTAACTCACTATTAACATCGTGTATTACGATTGGATTCCCCCCTTTGATAGAAATCAAAAATATAACACGTCCAAGCAAAAGTCAAAAATATAAATAACAAAATATTTTTTTTTATTCGCAATAACAAAAGAGCAACAGGAATACTTTTCCTGTGAACTTAAATACATCTTTTACAGATTGTTCTAATACTTTTAAAAATAAATGTTTCCATACAATTGTGTTAAATTGTTCACTTTGCTCCAAAAAAACAAAAATCTACTTTGACACGTACGTGCGTGTACGTGTGTGTGATTTGTTTGTGCTAAGATTAAATACAGTAAATTTCTTGTTACATTCTGCACACATTAAGTTTTTTCCCTCCATTTAATTTTTAGGTTAGCATTGTCTGTTGCCTGTTTTTGTAAAATACTTTTAAAGCATTTAACACAAAGTCATAGAAGTAAACAAGAAAACATGTGAAAGTAAAGTACAGATTTTAGAACGTAAAAGAAAACTCTTGATTTTTATTTTCGTTTTGTAATATGTGCATATATACAAATATATATATTTTTAATGTCTTAAAAAATGTTTCATAGTTACAGATTTAATACACAGTTGACTCAGGGAATGAGTACTTAAAAATATTTTTTTTTTTTACTATAAGGAAAGTGTTGCTGGTAAGAAATAGTGTTTTTATATGTACAGGGAGGCACATAATTTATTTTATGGTTCGAATAACTTTTTTTTAATAACTTTTTGTTTTAATTGTTAATTACAATGTAGGAAAAATTATACATGTGCAATGTGACAAAAATCCTCTGAACGGACCTCCAAGATAGCCATAGTTGTACCCAACGTATTCTTCTTGATCTTTCTGAACTCTCATGTACACTATTCGCAACACGTTGGATATTTTCTTATGTGTGGACGGTACATTGTCTTCGTGTACCTCATCATAACCTATTTTCCTAGTTCCAGTACAATGCACTTTATATATAAGGGTCATCCCCTGAGTACTGGTCGAAGATAAATATTTTCAGCTGATTCCAGATTCGAATTCGGGATTAAATATGTCTTAAAGTATGTAAATATATAGTACTTGATTTAAGATTATTCTTACTCAAGGCAATTTTCAATAGCGCTTGGGATTAATTTAAATACGGATGGATGAATTGTCTTGTGTATGTTAATAAACAAAACAATCGTATTAGGAATGATGACTGCAAGTGTCAGTTGAGGATTTCAAGTGCCTGTTGAGACACCGTACTTGATAAAGGTTTGTTTTTGCCAAAAAACTTACGCATAAGCATCGATGTGTGAGCTAGTGCGTTATGTGGTGCAAAATCCATGATATTTTTTCCACAATTCTTTGCGTTTCTGACGAATTGCTTCGCTCAAACGGCGCATATCTTCAGGGTAGTACTGCTTACGATCTTGTGGCAAGAATTCATGCATTAATGCATTATGCATTACGCCATTGCAGTCGATGAAAGTAGTGAGCAAAACCTTCATATTTGACCGAATGTGACGTGCTTTTTTCGGTCTTGGCTCTTCTGGACGCTTCCATTGGGATGATTGGCCTTTGGTTTCAATGTCATAGCCATACACACATGAGCCGTCACCAGTTTAGAACTTTTTGAGGAAATCTGGATCGTCGTGGATGATATTCAACAGCTCCTGAACGATTTCCGTCAACAGCTTCTGAGTGATTTCCGAGCGAGGTTGTTTTTGCTCAAAATTTAGCAATTTTGGAACAATCTTCACTGACGCGCGTTTTATGCCTAAAACATCCATTAAAATTGCTTGAGTCGAACGATATGCCAACATTATCAGCAACTTCTCTGAATTCAACGATTATCCAAAATTATTTTCGTCACTGCTTCAATGTTTTCATCGATTGTTGACGTGCTCAGGAGACCAGGACGAGCATGGTCAATGACATCTTCTTGCCCTTCCTTTAACCGGTTATACCGCAATTATACTTGTGAACTGCTCATAGTGGACACGCCAAACGCCAGAGTCAACATTTCAAATGTCCTTGCGTATTTAATTTCATTTTTTACCTAAAACTGAATACAGTTTCTCGACTAGAATAAAGTCGGTGAGCGCACAAAAAGACGATCAACCTTTTTATCTGTCAAAAATAAACCGACAATCAAAATGGCTCACGAAATTTTAAAATAATGAATATGTTTTGATCTGTGGCTGTGTTCTGTAACTCTCGCCACGAGAAACTTGTCAACTGAAACGTATGAAATGAAACAACCCAGCAGTCCACAAGTTATTACAATTTGCAAAGCAACCGATTGTAAGCGATTGTGTCAACAGAAAAAATCAAAATAAACACATCCAACACAACAAACAACTAGCATCCGATTCAGATTAGTATTTTTCTACTTATTTTGTTAAATTAACTGTACATAAGAAGCAAAGAAGAAAACAAATGCTAATAATATAGTTTTGAACTCATCCAATCTTCGCTTACAATGTATACAGTGTTGGATGCATCTTACGGCCTATCCCATCGCTGTGTAAATGTAAGTAGGAATTGTATACAGACTTCGGATGGGTCGCACTTACATTGTCAATGCTCTCAGATCGAAGATGTATGTAACAAAAAGTTCACTGGGAAACAGCTGCTTTTCTCACTAAATTGTAGCTATAACTTTTCTTGGTGAGTAATAGCTGTCACGTAAGGTAATTTACTCGCCATTTTACAGAAAAACTGTGTCTGTAAAACTTTTGCGAAAAAATTTCCCGCTTTCTTTTGTCATTATTTCTCGCAAATAAAAAGGCTGTGCGATAGTATTTCAAATAACAATAATCATCATTAAATGAATAAAAATACTGAAAAAATAAGTATTTTGCTTTAAATTAATATTTACACAGTTTAGAATGATTGTTTTTTTATTTTAACTTTTTAATTAATTTTTGTACCCTTCACAACAACTAGTTTTAAGGGAATACTTATATAAGTTTGTAGTTTCTACAATTTTAATTTCCGAGCCAACAAAGTATATTGTAAATGCTGCAATAGAGTATTTTTAGTCTTTCGTGTTGTTATTGTTAACACTCCGCAAACACTACTCCCTCTTTCGTCCTCATCATAACCTATTTTCCTAGTTCCAGTACAATGCGCTGCATATGTAGTGGTCATCCCCTGAGCACTGGTCCCAGATAAAAAAAAAATACTTTTATAATATTTTTTTCAGAATTCATAAATTGCAATTGTTTTTTAAATTTGTAAATAAAATTTTAACGTTAGAGCCATACCATACATTTTCTAGAATGGCCAGCGGTTATAATATGACGCCGTCGAAAAAGATTTCTTAACTTTAGTAATTTTTGGTCGGCGGCGGTACTAATTGTGGCATGCGCTTTCATTTTTTATCGTTTTATATTTTCAGACATTTCTAACATAACGACGTAATCGCTTTGGATAGTTTTCGACATGAGTTACAGACACAGTTTTTTCTCACTTTCCGAGAAACGATGGAATAATTTGTGTCACAAGTTATCGACCCGAGAACTTCTCGCCAAAGTTACAGAACACAGCCACTGGTATGAGAGAATCAGAGGCATAAGTATTTCAACAAATTTCGGATGTAAGTCATCCAATTGCTATTTTAAAATAATTTTCCTGAGATTGTATGCAACCATGTCTTGAAATTGATAGATATCATAGAATTACGGAAATGCAAACAAGAACATATCGCTCCTTTATTGCAACATAGTCGTAACTCAAAAAAGCTTGTTTCGAGAAAAACACAGTTCAAAATTTTTTGTTTCCAAGTCTTAGAATTTTTTTTTTAGAAAATATCTACTAAAGGAAACAGTTCAAATGTAATTTGAATAATTTTTTAGCACAATATAAAAGCTAGTACCATTAACAATTCTGCATTATTATTGAGATATGACAATGTTGCATTAAAGCGATATATAAAGAGAAATATAAGGAGCATGAATCAAAAATAATAGATTACGCTTTGCGCAGGTCCGTTATGTTATTTACATCAGTCAGCTGTTGAGTGTGACGTAGAGCGTGAAAACACACAAATATTATTGTGGAGTAAAGAAGCAACAATATTATTAAAAATTAAATAAATTTTCGAATTAAAATGAGGTGCGATATAAAAAATTGCCAGAATAATAAAAAAAAGAACGCAAATTAAGTTATTTTATTTTTCAACAGATTATTTAAGAACTTGATGCATCTGCTTTGATTGATGGTAATAAGTTAAATATTGTAAAATAAACATAATTCTACATTAATTTTGTAATTAGTTTTAGAAGAAAGTGAAACTTTAGTGCATTCTAAAGAAAGTGAAGACCTCGTTGCAAAGTTGAGTTATGAACAGGACAAAGAAAACATTACAAACTGTGATAATAACAATGAAATCTATGACTTAAGAAATTAAATGTACGTATATGTATATGTCAGAACAAGTTAAATAAAATTATAAATTGATTATTTTTGCTTTATTTAGACCCTTTGTTTCTTAATATTATATAATTTCTTTTGCTTAAGGTCTCTTAATAAATATTAATAAATATTATTTGGCCTAAAGAAGCTATCCGAAGGAGAGCGAAAAATTGTCAGATAACAAAATAATAAAAACAAGAAATTGTATAATATTATAAATTGTTTAAAATTTTACAAAAAACAAAACATAAAAATTTATTTTATTAGCAAACAATATCATACACATATGTATCTATACGGTAGTTCTCATATACATAGCACTTTTACCCTTAATAGAAATCAAACTTTTATATTTATGTGTCTTTATCTGTCAACACAATAAGTATTACCAATTAATTTAACAAGTAGAAGAAGTAAATTTATTTATTTGCCTTCTAGTTATTTGAAAATAATATTAGTTACTTCAGTCCCTTAACACAAATCGCAAGCAATTGCCTGATGTAAACAAAGAACAATAGACCCCCGTGACGTCATGAGCAGTAGAAAATTATTTTGTCAAGTTTTCGGCGTCTTCTTAGTTATTTGCTTCATGTATAAGGAGGAATAAAATATAATTAATAACGTTATGGAGTATATACCAATGTTGCTGTAACTATATTTCAAACTGATTTTTCTTTGCGAGCAGGTGCAAGAAATACTTCTACTCGTATATATTTTTAGTAATTAATTAAATATCTGCAGTTATTTTGTAGGAATATATTTTCTTTGTTAAAATTTACTGACGCTTGTGTAACTACAATGCTATTGCATTATTTGATATTTAAAGAAGCAGTACGAATTTCTACCAACAATATAAAATATTCTATTATATTTAGTTTAAACTTGAAATTCTCTCTTCTCAAACTGATATTCAAAATTTTAAATGAAAAAGAAAACTAAATGTAAATTTTTTATGAATATTAAACAATTTTGTGTTCTAGAGGAACAACTGTGAGATATTAGTGTGCTTCTCTAGAATTTGTTTAATTAAAACTCATACTCATGCTGTGATGTGCAGAGTTGTTGTTGTATTTGTATATTCAAATTCTGCTGCTTGTCTTGTCTATACACCTGTCGCACTTTTGCACACCTTGTTTGATTTGCTATTGAGTGTGTTACAGTAAATTTGTAAACTTTTACTTTTATGCGAGTAGCAAGAGAATCTAGTTTAGAATTCACATAAAATTTATTGCTGTTAACCAGGTAATAAAGTTTAATTTAAAGGGCAGATTTTTCCAGGTAGAGAAATATGGTTATTTTTACACAAAAATTTAATAAAGTTTTGTTTTTTAAAGGCAGAATTAGTTTGTACGTTCTTTTCCATTCTGAATCAGCTGTTTTGTTTCTGCTCAATACAAACTATATGTGCCTGGTTTGTTTTCACTTTTTCGTTCTGTTCTGTTGCGGACTAATCTGTTGAAAATAGAATTCAACGTTAAGTGTCGGCCAGATATGTGTATGTTTTACTTTTTTCAGGTATGGATACTTTAATTTTTTATTCAAATGTATATAATTTTTTTTTGTCAGAAACTAAAAAAAATTGTTTCAATTAAAGATTTTGAAAAGTTAAAACATTTTTATCAATTAAGCTACTATGAATGATCAAAAGAATATTATTTTAGCAAGGAAAAAATTATATTTTGTATAAGAAGTGTCATAAAGTCTGGATATTGTGAGATAGAAGTGGACTGTTTCTAAATTATTAATTTGTTCCTTTTTTCACACAAGATAATATTTATGTACATATTTTATTCTGCATTCCAACGTGTTTCTTTTATTTATGCTCTACTGAAAACAGCTGAATATATTCACGGAAAAAGTAATTGTAAAATATTTGCTACAGAAATGAACGTCACAGAATGGCAACAGAAAGTGAAAACTAATGAGGCCTTAAAGGTTTTAAAAAAGGTGTTTCTCTATGGAAATAAAATTTTAAGTTGGCAATACTTTTTTAACTGGAGTCCACTTTGTGAGCTGTTAAGTGATTTTTGTTTAGTTTGGTTTGGCATTTCAATATCAATTAACTGACCCCTGAGCAGCGTTTGCAAATTGTGCAAATGGGACCATAACAAGATTGCCGCACGTAGAAAAAAATATATGGTTGATATAACAATATTCTAGGGGCAACATAGTATTATTGAATTATATCGCTCCTTTATTGCAACATGGTCATATATAAAAAAATAAGTTTTTCGAGTTAACAATGCAGAATTGTTAACAGTACTACCTTTTATATTTTGCCAAAAATTTATTCAAATTACTTTTAAACTGCCTCCTTTAGAAGATATTTTCTAAAAAAATTTCCTAATATGGAAGCTGAAAATTTGAACTGTGTTTTTCTCAAAGCTTTTTCGAGTTATGACTATATTGCAATAAAGGAGCGATATGTTTTTACTTCATAACACTATATTGTTAATTTAGAACGTCATTAATATGTCTCTCTATAACTATTCTATATTTTGGTTCAAAGTTATTATAATAGTAAGCAACTATAGTAATAATTGGAGTTACCATATTAGTGTCATACTCAACCATATTACGATACTAAGAAAACATCATTTTGTCATATACAAGTATAACCACATTACTTTCATTAAAGAACTATACTAATGTTGCAAATAATAGAACCATGTTTTTGTCATAATTTAATATACATATGATAATAAATTAATGCTAATATATAAATTAATGTTTTCATGATACAAAATAATTACACATACTTCGGAACAAGTATTCGGGTTGTTTCTTGATCGGATGAAACCACAAATGTCCTGTTTAATGTTGAATTATCTATTAGCTGTAATCAGTAAAAAGTGTTTTTTTTTTTATTTTTTTTTTTATTTTTATTTTTATCTTGGACCAGTACGCAGGAGATGACCCCTACATATGCAGCGCATTGTACTGGAACTAGGAAAATAGGTTATGATGAGGTAGGAAAGAGGGAGTAGTGTTCGTGGAGGTTTAACTTAAACAATAACAACACGAAAGACTAAAACAAACTCTATTGCAGCATTTAAAATGTTGGAATTAAATTATTTTGTTGAAATTGCGATATTAAGAGTAATACATAACCCTATTAATAGTATGGTTTATTACCGCAATAGTATGGTTGGCCATAAAAATTGTCCTGATTGTGACAATACTATGGTTGTGTACAACCATAATACGGTTAGCCGGAAGTATGGTTGGCTACGTCATAGTACTGTTGGTTACCAGACGCATAATTATGTTTATATATCTTAATGAACTTACCTTTGATTTACACTTATACTTAAAACGGGATTTTTTATACAACTTTTAATTTTTTTTTTTTGTTTAAGTCTACATATTCATAAAGTTACTTTTCTTTAAATGAAACGAAACACAATACATTTTTTTAATTTCAAAGAAAAAATAAAACTGTTAGCGACGAAAATGAAAATATCATTAATGATGCTAATATTAAGCTTATTGTGTAAGCTTAGTTATGTTGTATGCGAATTAGCTTATCATACATATAATAACAACAAATTTTTTGATAGTGGGTGTGATAAAAGCTATTGTTGTTATAAACAAAATTTTCATAAATGCTATTATTGAGTGCAACCATATGTCGAAATTTATAGGCGGTAACAATTTCATTACAGAAATGCACACAATAGCGTAGTTTTAGAGTAATAAACTGTTATTAAATTGAAAATGCACTGTTTTTAACAATAAAACACAATGCTATAACACATGTACTAATATGTTATAACCATATTTAAAACTGCGTTTTCTTTGCATGCGTTAGTCCCGATAGTAACAAACTTATTTGGTTTAGCGATAAAGCTCTCTTGTATTTGGATAGATATAGGGAAAGAAAAAGCTCGTACTAAATTTAAGAATTTTTTACTTGCTCTTAGTACGAGTCACATTTAAAAATTGAAGTACCAATAACACACAGGTTTTTAAGTACACAATAACCCGAAAACGGAATTGTTCAAGAAAAAAATCCAATAAATAAAGTTATTTAACCATTAAAATTGTTTACTTCAAGCGGTTACAACAAATCGGTTCTTTATTGCAATATAGGCATATCTCAAAAAATTAGCTTTTCGAGTTAACATTGCAGAATTGTTAAGCGACCCGTACGCATTTCAATTCAATTGTGAATTGAGTCTTTCAATTGAATTGATTATTGGCCTCACACTTCATAAACCGAATTGAAAGATTTTCTTTCAACTATTAAATTCAATGAAATAATAGACAATTTTAAATATATATAATGTTCTCTTAGAAAAAACACTACAAATATAAATTTTGAGACCTGATCAAGAGACTCGAATAATCGAATCGAAAGACTTGCTAGTCAATTTGAAAAAAAATCAAAACATTTTAATTTTTCTTCAACCAGATCGACAACTGCCTAACTAATCAGCTGATAAAGCCATACACGCTTTGACTTGGACAACAACCGACTCAGTTGTCAACTGAGTTGAAACGTGTATGGGGTGCTTTACAGTACTACCTCTTATATTGTGCCAAAAATTTTTTAAAACTATTTTTAAACTGTTTCCTTTAGAAGATATTTTCTAAACAAATTTTCTTTGACTTGTATGGAAACTAAAAAATTTTAAATGTGTTTTTCTCGAAACAAGCTGTTTTTTTAGTTATGACTTTGTTGCAACAAAGGACCGAAATAAACTAATCGATGAATTTGGATGACGTTTGACAGATCACAATTTCAAAAAATTTTATTTTGCTATTTGTGCTGTCATCTAGCGCTAGGTAGCTTCAATATCAATCCAGTCAATATCATTTTGCGCCGCCATGTTGAGACCACAGCTCCTGCTTGTCAAGGGCTTTGGAAATCAACATTACTCCCGTTATTCGCGATATAGCAGTCGCTATGCTCGAACGAGCTGCCCAATATTGAATCTTCCGAATGCACCAACCTGCGAAGTAGTCGTTATATTTCAAATTGACGTATTTTATATTACATTATAAGACAAACCTCACCATGAATTACCCACCCAATATATATTTCCTAAGTAGCTAACGAATTTATTTCGAAAATTTCTGCTACATTAAAAATACTAAGGAAATATTCTTATTTTGTTTGCTAAAAAATAGTTAAACTATTAGAAAATCCTCTTTTACCATCAACACTGAAAAGTGCATTGCAAGTCTGTGTAATGTTTCGTTTTCTTTCTTTTTTTGTGTTATTTCTCTATTGCCAGCGTATTTTACGTATTTCTTTGATTCATTTCCTTTTGCCTAAGAAAACTTTTATTGTAATTTTATTGAAAATAAGATAAACAGTTAGTGAAAATGGTAGAATTCAAATAAAGAAAAAAAAAAAAAAACGTTCAATAGCAACGACTGCCATTGTAAGAATCTTATTGAAAGTTTGAAAGGAAATTGCAGTAAGGACTGTTTATTTATTTTGACAGCGATAAAAGGGAACTGAGAACTTTTATTAAAAAATGCTTTATTTGAAAAATGTGTTCTTTCTTTTGCACTTAAACACTTAAGTGTAATTTAAAAGTTTAAATTTCAGTATCAAGATAATTAAGTTACTATTAATGGCCAATCATTAAACATATTTAATTTATACGAAAAGGTAAAATATTTAAGATAAATGCTAAATTGCCTTTAGTTTGTAGTTATGAATTTTTTATTATTTAAATTTAATTTTTTAGCTCCACTGCTGTAAATAATAAATTTTTTTTAATTTATACAAAGAAAGAATATATTTTTTTATAGGATACATATACTCGCCTAGCTCCAGAACAAAATACTTAAAAGGGTTCTTAAGCTATCATGGAATTTGCCTCTAGTAGATTGCAAGCAATCAATAGCAGCAGAACAAGGCTACTAAAGCGCACTTTAGACTATTTCATTTTGCACAGTAATATTTGTCAAAGATTTATTTGTAATGTGCACCCTGTTTTAATGATGGGTAATGCAGTTTTGGAACAGTGGGGAGAAATCTAGAAAGAGCTAAATATAGTAGTGTGGGAAAAAAATAAACGGATTTTTTTTTATGAACACGGTAATTCGGCACATTAATGGCATATAACCTCAATTATGTCTCAGCATTATCGAAGAATTGGACTGTCGGATGGAGGTTTGTCACCGCTGCCATTTGTTCCATATAATTGAACTTTACCAATATTTTCTTATAAAAATAAATGACAATAATTCCTAATTAATTTCTGTTTTATTCAAGATCAACATCGGCACTTAAAATCTAACCATTTTTATTTCGCTTATGCAAGCGTAGGTAAAAATCATATCGCACTCTAAATACAAAAAGGTCAAAACTCAAATATTTCCATAACTGACTTTTTTCCATAAAAGTTTATTTTTCATAATCTCGCAAACATAATATAAAATTGAAAAAAAAGTATAGCAGAACCTTCTTCAATATTGATTTTTTACGTATTGGAACGATTTTTATAAACTTCACAAAAATGTAAAGGGTATATATAAGTTTGTGATTCCGTTTGTAATTTCTACAGTTTTTATTTGCGACCCTATAAAGTATATATATTCTGAATCAGAATTAATGGAAAAGTCGATTAAGCGATGTCCCTCTGTCCGCTGTTGAAATACCGTTTCTAAGAAAACCAAAAGACTTCGATTCATGGGTCTGCTATTGAAATTCAGTAATATCGGGTCACGTATAGCTGAGATATATTCAAAATTCCGAAAAAATCATTTTTTTTAAATTTTGTATGAAAATTTTTGAAAAAAAAATTGTTTTACTTTAAACTTCGCTTCAAACTAACTAAAAGGCAAAAATAATTTTTTTAGGTATCGGTCCATATATACCCGAGATACAGTCCAAATCGGGGTTTTCATGAAAATGCCGCGTAAGCCAACTTAAACAACTTTTTTTTTTTAAATATTTCTTATTTTTGCAGCAAAAGATCGTTTTATGTTATATAAAAAATTTTAACAGTATTTATTTTCAATATTTCGATAACAATTTGTTATCATCGTCAGGAAAATTAATATGTTATTCAATAACATATTAAAATAACGATCTTTTGCTGCAAAAATAAGAAATATTTACCAAAACAACATCAAATAATTAAATATTAAAGACAACTTTTTTTTTTTGCTCAAAAGCAGTTTTGGTAATGAAATAAGGTTATATATAAATATGGAAAATGAAAATTTCTGATATCGGCCCATATATACCCGAGATATAGCCTGAACCGATTTTTCCATTAACATTTTTTTGTGCTCAAAAGCAATTCTCGTTATAAAAGAAGGTTACTAAAATACAAAAAATAGAAAATTCCGATATTGGTTCATATATAACCGAGATATAGGTTAAACAAACTTTTCCATGAAAGATTTCTTATTTGGAATAGTGATTACAAGGCAAAAATATTTTTTCCCGATATCGGTCGATATCCGAGCATATTTAGTGTAAACTGGTTATATATACTTACATATACGTGACTATCCTGAAGGGTATTTTAGATTCGGCCCAGCCGAATATATCACACTCTTACTTGTTTTTTTTTTTTTTAATATTACAATCATTTTTACATAAACAAATTTTTGTCTCCTGAAAAGTTATATATTTTGAGTTGTGGCCCTTTGTATTTAGGGTGCGATATTCTCTTGTATGTTTTATTTTACTGTACTTTTAAAATAAAAAATAGATAGTAGCTGGGTTTGACATTTGAAAAAAATTAGCTGTTTAGCTAATATATGAAATTATTACATTATTTTAATCCCGTTTTTTTACTCTTGCGATTCTTATATAAACACTTTGTCTTGCAAGCTTTTTTCAATTACCCAATTTGATTAAAGCAATTTGCACACTTTTCATAAGTTTGTCAATCTTCAAAAGCCTAAATAGTTAAAATTATGCATATCTTTACTAGAGACATTTTTTATCTTCGTCTCATTTTTTTAAACTTAAAATGGTTTTACAAGGTTTCGTCTTTTACGCACGTACATATCTATGTATGTATGTACGTATATTTGAATACATTCTCTTATTTGAGATTCCAAATTAAGGATGTGAAAAGTTGTATGTTCTTATGTACAATCAGTGTTGACATTTGCTTATTTTTCAATCTTTATAAAAAAGAAATAGCTCTGTTCTTTGAACATGTAAAAGAGCAAAGCTAAACGAAAATTGAAAACTATTTCATATACAAATATAAGCATGCATGCCAAATGCTTCCATAAAGCTTAAAAAAATTACTTTATTCTCATGAAAAGGAATTTTGTGTCCCCTTTCAATTTGTTTTTTGCTGTCTTTTATTGCGAGTACATTTTTTTGCTTAATATTTTCCCCGAAATTTTCTTTCTCGACTTGACACATATTACTATAACACCCAGTCAACAATTTTTTTTATCACTGGTATTGCGACCAGTGTATTTATTATTTAATTTACTGAGTACTTTTCCGTTATAAAGCTAGCATTCAAAACTAAATCTTAAATAAAAAGCTTTTAATTTAAAGAGTTTATATAATTATGAAAAAATTCAAGGACGACCAAACCATATTCTTCGGACGATTAGTACAGCTCCATGGTACGTGAAAACTTCACGAATTCATAAAGATCTGAGTGTTCCGCTGATACAAGAGGAATTTTCTAAGTACGCAACTAGGTATGTCAGTAAAATGGAACTTCACCCAACCCCTCTTTCGAGCAATATACTTAATTTTGGCGGTCACACTCGGTTGAGAAGAGGGGATACCGTTGCCACCATCAAAACGTTCAATAGGTGATTTTACAGATTTTGCTCCCGCATAATAAAACTTTTTGTCTAGTATTGGCCAGACTTAAGTAAGAAGCACATTTTTTTCTTATTTTTATATTTAGTATTAAGATCTAAATACTTATTGTTAGTTCATTTTGAAGATTCAATAAATAAAAAACGTTAAAAAATAAATGATATAACATTTATTTTTATAGTACCCATATAATAATTTTTGTTACATCTAACCCAGTGTGCAGCTGTTAATCTGCTTATAATAAATATACAACACATTCATACAAACATGATAAAACTAAAAACATAATACACAAACAAGCAAACATAATAATGTAAAGTTCTACGACTAAAAATGCTGAGAGGAGAGTAGATGAGAGAAGTACATTTTTAAAACCACAATCAATTCGAAATGTGAAGGGTAACTGTGGTTTACGCCTTTTAGTCTAATAGTTAGGTTGTAAAAGCTGCCAGTTTCATTAAACCAGCCCACTTAGGTCCTTTTTTGGTCCCGTTGTGTTTATTCTTATAGACAAAAATTAATAACGACCGGGCAACACAGCGGGTACGGCTAGTATTTAAAAAAGATTTTTGGACTATAGTGACATCACAGAGTTTATTGAAGGTTATTTTCAAAATTGTTTGTATACATCTTTCAGCCTTTTTAAGCGCACAACAGATATTTTTCACCAAGCATATTCGCAAAAGTATCGCTCTATTGTTAGTTGTCAAAACAACTTTAATAAATGCTGGCAGGATGCATGCAAACTATAATAAAGTAAGAAGACTTGTGAGGAAAATCAAGAATATATTTTTACATATAAAAAACGTATGCACATTAGGGGGCAGCTAGTGAAAGATTTTTGGATGTGGAAGATCTTATTGTTGTGGGGTTTGGGAAAAAATAGATTAGCCAAAAAATTATGACGGTAGTGTGGAGGCAAATGGTTTCGGTCAAAGATAAGCGAAATGGCAGAAAATCCAGAAAAGTTTCATAACTGTCTCTGAGTCGCCCTTAGACAGGTAATATGTAATACCGTCCCCACTAATATATCTACGCCTAACTGCCCACCTTAAGGGGGCTCCTATTCAAAATATTAGGTTTTAACATATTATGGTTAACCGTCCTAATTAGTCCCAGAGGGGTCCTAGAGGTGCCGAATGTATGACCGACTTCTAATATTAGTTTAAACCCAAGATTTAGGTAGAACATACCTAACTTCTATCTTCAATCATTAGTGATAAAAAATATATTATTTTATTTTTTTAACAGTTTTAAATATTATGTAGTTGAATAAATAGGTTTTCATTGTGCGCACGAAAACTTGAAACAAAAATACACTCTCTTCCTCGTTACGTCACAATATGTTTCATCATATCATTCTATTAATTTTATCACTCTTTCAGCAGCGACGTTGCTGATGTGTAATTTATGTAATATTTCTATCGTTTTCTGCTGAGTTTTGCACTACTAAGGTACTGCCTCCTTATGTTGGGCTGTTAAGTGGTAGATATGTTCACAAGAAATGTAGAGAGAGAAATATTGCTGAGAGTCGGTCTTACATTTACCACCCTTAGATGGAATCAGAGACAGTTATAAAGCTTATTATAGACTTTCTGCCGTTTTCCTCGACCTTTCATTTCGATGGGAAGCCATTCTATGTCATAATTTTTTGACAGCAGAATTTTGATATATTTTTTTCACAAGCCTCACAAAATAAGAGGTTTTAGCGTATCCAAATCTCGCTTCTAATATTTCCCATATAATACTAAATCACCCCTAATGCACATATAAACCTAACAAGTATAATTTTTTTCAGTTGCTTGCTCTGCTAGCTTTTACTTAAGCAATTACAATTAAAAGTAAACAGTTTTAAAATTAAAGAAGAATTTTTGGCAAAACATTTTTTTTATTCCTACAGGTTTATATTACAATAAAATCAATGTTTGAAATGTAATATTTATTATTAATTCAATTACTATTGAAAGTTATTTTGGTTTTATTTTCGATGCCAAAAAAAAGAAAACATTTTCTTTTGCACATGTTCATACTTATGATTAGGGTAAATTCGATTAAATATATTAAACTATATAAATAATAGGCAAACACGGTTTTTAATATTCCTATTACTTCATTGATTTTGAAAAGATCTACACGGTGTCCTAGAACTCAACTTAAATCCAAAACAGGATGAAAATATTGTAGCCATCATGAAAAAAATCGGAAAAAAGAAATCTAAAAAAATAATACAAGGGCCTGTGCGAATGACATACATTCAAAGAAAAATCGAATAAAAACACATTTTATTCAGTTTACATGTCGGCTTGACGTTGAATTCTGAGACACCCTGTATATGATTAGCAAGCTTTTTTTGGACAGATCGGCATTACCTGAATATTTCTATCGTTCGGTTCCGTACTTTAGGCGGAACACGGCTTAACTATAAGTGAAGCAAAAACAGTGTAGATAAATATGAATAAACATTTTTGTATGTACATACTCGTATATGTATTGAAAACGAAAAGCAAAAAAACTATAAATATATGGTTGACATGACAATATTCTAAGGGCAACATACTATTGTTGAATTGTATGGTTGGTCCTGATAATACTATATAGTCATATTTGAAATGCCATTAATATACCTCACTATAGTTTTGTAAAACAATTTTGTTAATAACCATTCTATATTTTGGCAGAGAACCATATTAATTAAAAAGAGAACATCTTTGGATAAACAATACTATTTTATTTATTTATACTATACAATTTACAATATCTATGTCATATAATATACATTTGGTAATACTAAATTAATATAAAACATTTATTAAAATATTTCATGATAAATTTAAATAATTAAAAATAATTTGCAAAATATAATCGGGTTGCACAAATGCAAATTATGTTGATTCCAATGGATTCTAGCATCTATTAGCTGAAATAAAAATAATGGAATAATTAAATTTTTTATATACTCGTAAGCATATTAATATGGTTTAATGGAACATAGTATAGTTGTTCATCATTAAAACTCTTGTGGTTGTAACAATTGTAGGTTTGTGCACAGCCATAATATGGTTGACTTTGGCCAACAATATGGTTGACTTTGTTTTATAATCAAAATCTTAATATACTAACATACCTTCCAATTTCTGCAAACTCTCTTCAATTGCGAAACTTTCATTTTAAGTTTTTTCCTTTTTTTGTTTTTTTTGGTTAGCAAAATTTTTTTCAATTTAAAACAAAATACATATTTTTCCATAACAAAAAACTAAACGAAAATTATATGTCAATGGCTAAAATAAAACAATTGATAAAGCGTACCATAGTAAAATTATTCTATAAATTTCTTTTTTTTATAATCGAATAAGAGTATCATACATATGATAAAAACAGGTATTTTAGTATTGAGTGTAATAAAAACTATTGCCGTTTTTAAAAAAATGTTATACAATATTAACATTGTATGCAACCATATTCTGAAACTGATAGACGGTAAGAATAGAATTACAGAAACGCAAACGAAGACATATTTATAGAAAAATAAACTATAATTGTATCGACAATAGGCTGTTATTAACAACAATGCACAATATTATGGCGTATATATAGTAATGTTGTTGTAACCATATTTCAAACTAACTTTTCTCTGCGTGTACTTTTTTGGTATCGCCAACAGCTCCTGTTTCGATTTTTCGACGCATAACTTTAAGACAGTATTCATTATTGACCGTACGACATTATGGCAAGAATTCATGATGCATCACGCCATTGCAGTCGAAGAAAATCGTGAGCAAAACCTTCACATTTAACCGAGCTTGACGCGCTTTTTTTGGCATAGGTTAGGTTAGGTTAGGTAGGCAGGCCGCTGGATACCCCAAGATAGGCTATTGAAGCTCCGCTCGCCTAAGTATCTTAGACAGTGATGCTCCCATGCCGAGCGTGTGCCGAGGAGGTGAAGGATCGTCTCCTCCTCCTCCTCGTCTTGGCAACTTCTACAGAAGTCGTTATGGGGTAGTCCTAGTCTCCTGGCATGGTTCCCAAACAGGAAATGTCCAGTGATGACGGCTACAGTCACTCTTAGTTGAGTTCTGGGCAGTTTTAATAGCACCCACGTTCTCTTAGAGTTAATATGCGACCACAAGTTCCTTGATATAAGGCATGTGGGCTCTGTGAGCCACTTTTCTTCTGCACGTTCCAGTGTGTGGAGCTTTATTATTTTCCAACATGCTGTCAATAGTCGTCCACAAATGGGGTCTATATCCCTATCCTTTAAGGCTGTTCCTTTTTTGGCTAAATCATCGACGATGTTGTTGCCATTGTTGGATCCATGTCCACGTACCCATTTTAGGGTAAACTAGAATTAGTGTATATTCCAATCAGAGAGTTGATAACGGCCTTGCTGCCCGTTACTATCATGATATCCCTACCGAATATCTTGTAAAACGTCAGCCATCTGGCCGCTTTATTTATAGCCGATATTTCAGCCTGAAGAACACTGCATGCATCTGGTAATCTGAAGTATATTTTAGTGTTGAATTCTTCTCCACCCCCAACCCTTTCTCCCCTTATAGATCCATCCGTGTAAACATAGAAGTATCCAGATTCTAGGGCATACTTCCGGCATTCGTCACCTTTTTGAGGAAATCTGGATCGTCCTTGATGATGTTCAACAGCACCTGAGCGATGTCTATCCGACGTTGTTTTTGTTCCAAATTCGGTGAATTTAGTAAAAATCCAAGAGCACACCAAAACACGACTTACCTTTTTATCTATCAAAAACAAACTGACAACCCCAAATGGCTGATATTGCCAACATATATAACTGACATCTACAAAAATTTGAAAATAACGGTTATTGTTTGATCAGACCATGTACTTGTCTACCTAGCGAAGAACGAAAGTTTTGTAAAAGCATAAAAGGTTTTAAGAACGTATTGAAAGAATATTTGAGTAAGATTTAAGATTATTGCCATCGCCTAGTAAATTTTTTTTTTTTTAGATTAACCAAAGGAAATTGTGATATATGATCGAATTCAAAATTAAGCCCAACTAATTAGGGGCTAATTTTAAACTCGTGATAATATAAAAAAGTTTTTATGTATTTATTTGTATAAAGAATTTTCACGGAATTATGTTCGAGTTAAAAGATTTAATGAAATAAATAAATAAAAATCAAATATTATTTGTAAACGCTATTTTATCTTGCAGTTGGTTGATTAATTTTACGCCTCCCTACAGAATAAAACTAATTAATTAATAAATTAGAATTACTTTCCCACAAAATCACTGAAATAATAATTTTTAGAACACTGTCTTTGACTCCAAGAAAAATCAATCAAATAGAAAAAAATAGACATATATTTTTAATTTACTAATAAACATGATGCGAAAAAATTTCATTTTGTGAAAAAATATGTATAAACGTTTTTAAAAATAAAAACAAAATCTATGATTTCTAGCTTGAGTGAACACCAAAATGCTATTATTTATAAATTTAGTGCATTTACTGGAATAAACTGAGGCCGCAGAGGATTACGCCTCAATCTGTAGTTTTTCTTTCTGTTTAAGTTATTTTTGATTTCAGCGAACAAATCGGGTGTACGAACTAATTGTTTATAATTAAATTAATTTATTGCATATATTCATGTACTCAATTCATATTCGTATGTACATACATATGCATATTGTATATGAAGTTATGCTAATAGCTTTTAAAGTGTTATGCTTGCTATCAATTTTATCTTTTAGCAATTTACAAATTGATTGAAAATTTTTGTTTTTATTATAGTAAACAATGCATTAGAAATTGCAAATTATTTTATTTCAAACCATTTCCTTTATCATTCAATAAACTAAATTTCAATTTTAAAAACATTGACTTTTGCTGAAGGCTGTTAGTTTTGTTTATATGTTTGATCCATGAACAGAATTTTTTATATATTTGAACACAAAATGAAACTGAAAAAATTTTACAAACAATTAACTTAATAAAAGTTTTGTAGTTGAGACAACAAAAAAAAAAAAAAAGTTTAACCTAAAAATAAAGCTAAAAAAAGCTAGTTGCTGTTTTCGAAAGCTCGGTAACTAAAATTTCAAAATAATTTGACAGATTCAATCATGAGCACGTTAATTTTTTTAGCCGAAAATTTATTTATATAACAGTTTTAAAAATAACTGAATGTAAAATTCACTTTACTATGCACTAATATTTATACAGGGTGTCTGGTAGCAAAATTATATTTGCAATCTTAAATGAAAAACATAGTATAACTTAAAAAACATAGTAATTGACACAAGGGACGATAGAATGAAAATGAGGAATTTAAATTTTGTCACCCAGATTTCTTCTGTTGAGTTGAACACACTGTTCAATACCACGACTTGTGTTCTACATATTAAGCTGCAGCAAAATTGGTTCAATCAAATTTTCCTTTAAAGCCACAAGAAATTAGAGATTGTCAGTAAAAACCCTCTCGTTAAAGGAAGTCCCCATAAAAATATCCATGTGAGCTAGATCGGGTGACCTCGGTGGCCATGGGATGTTTTTAAAGCAACTGATCAGTTTTTGGGGGAAATTTATCCGAAGCAAATTCATTGAAGCTCTGACTGCGTGACAAGTCGAAAGAAGAATTCCGTAATCATACTTCAAATATTTGCATTATTGTCTTTCGCCGGCTAGCCTCGGGAATTTTCGAATCAAATGGGTCCAATTATCTTATGCGTGGGTAAGGCACACCAAATAAAAACCCTGGGGCTATGGTTTTTGACATTTCAATCAAGGGTTGCGGGTTCCTTGAGATCAGCGGAGGTAGTTTTGATTTGTTTACGTTGCCGTTTAAGTGAAAATAAGCCTCAGCGCTCCAACGTCGTTTCCCAAATTTTTTTGCTTATATCAAAGACGCTTTTTTTCAGTTCTTGAACGAATTAAATTTAAAAAAGATGAAAGTCCTTCAGATCTTTTTGAAAAGTTCATGCTTTTAAAAGTCCTACTCTTAAGGCTACTCTTTTCATTATTGAAAATCGCGGATTTTCACGTAAACTGCTTTGAACCAGTTCAATGTTTTCGGGAGTCCTTGAATATCGAAAAAGTCTTGGCCGTGAGCAGGGATAAGCAAAATACTTACCTTAGGTATTTCAAATACAAAATATTTTCAAGCTGCATATTTCAAATATAAAATACTTTGAAGCTGCATATTTCAAATGCAAAATACAGCTAGCAAAAATGTATCCTTTTTTGCATTTCGGTCTCATTAAAATTTACCACTTTGGTTTTAGATATATATTTTATTTTACATATGCACTTAAACATAACAAAACTAAGTTATTTATTGTCACCTAAAACTAAAGTAACTGGCAAAATATTGAAAGCCTATTAAAATTTGTGAATAGTTTTATTATTCATAATAATACCTCATTTAATTAAAACCACCAATGAGAAAATTTTGTCATACTTACATACTTACCATGGAACGTGTATTTGAACTGTATACGATCATTCGATTTGGTGCAAAAGTTAAAGTTGTCATATCGTTTTCGGAGCAGTGGGGAATTTTTTGGGGATTTCTGATGCCGATTTTGGGAATTCCAAAAAGATAATTCAGAACGTGTTATACGAATAACTTTTGACGAAATTTTTTTGAAATTTTGGTTTGTTTTTATTCAGACAGTTTTTTATTCAAATTTCTAATAAAAACTTTTTAGTATTGACTTAAGATGTTATGATATAATGCTACAAATATGTAAAATGTATATATAATTAAATTTATGTAATAAAAATAAATGAGTTTTTTATCCACTAATTTAGCTTCTAACATTGATAGCAATACTCGTAAAAAATTATAAATAGTTTGTTCTCTACGTTTCCCAGCTGTCTGTACATCGACATTTCATGGGAGCTACCCTAATCATCAGTAGACTTTGGAAAATTTTGGAAGATATTCTCAAACATTCAACTTTATATCCCAACAACCTAAATAAATTGTTGAGAATTTTAAAAGAAAAATCGGCTTTAGGAATCGCCAAAATTTCCCACTGCTCCGAAAACGATATGGCAACTTTAATTTTCGCACCAAATCGAATGGCCGTTAATAAATCAGGTATATGTTCCACGGCCAAAACGCGTACCAGATATGAAAAAAAGGTTCGGAGTCGGTTAGAGAAGTGGTTCCGAATTTTTTTAAGAATTCCCAAATCGGTTTCAGGAATTCCCACCATTTCCGCGGAAGCAATACGCCAACTCCAATACAGTTTTATACACTTACATATGTAATAATCACTCATATGGCATGGGTTTCGTTCCACGGCCAAAACACGCATCGCCTATGAAAGCCGCTTCCAAGTCGGTTGGTGAAGCGCTTCTGATTTATTTTTTGGGAATTCTCAAAATCGGCTTCGTGAATCTTCAATATCCCTCCACTTCCCCGGAAGCAATATGGCAACTCAAATATTCGCACTAAAGCAGCAATATTTTGCGTTGCAAACATATAAACAAAGAAATATACAAATGAAATTAATATAAGCATGTTAAAAAGCCAAAATGTGTCAGTCACCCCTAAGATTAAAGATAATGCAAAAACAATTCGAAAATTATTTTATTTCTTTGCCACGACTACAAATACCGCCATTTTAGTAATTTATTCACTGTGAATCCATTTTTAGTCAGTTCATAAAATTTTATATATCAGTGTTCGCTGCACTGTAAAGGCTGTCTTTAATAGTTTTTCACTACCACGGCAAGTTCTAGTCATGACTTTTAAAACCTCGGTTGAAAAACGTGTGCTAATGGCGTTGGTATGAACTAAGTTTTAAAAATCAAGAGTAAACCTTGACGTGGTAGTGAACAACTGCTAAGGAAAGATATGTAGCCCTCACAGAGGCGCAAACACCGGTATATTAAATATTACAATCGGACTGGAAATACATACACAGTGAAGAAAATACTAAAAGGATGGCATTTCTAGGCGTGGAAAAAAAAGAAAAAAACTAATTTTCACATTGTTTTTTCAAGACTTTTAATCCTAAGAGGGTGACTGAAACAAGTTTTTATCGAGCTCCTCTAGTGTCCACTACTAACATTGATAATATTGACTAGGTTGTTCTTTTGGCGCTATATATATTGGCAGTGGAACCAGTGAGTCACTAGACATTTTAGTAATTTTAATCTTCATCTCCGTCATGGCACATTATGAAAACGCCTAGGCAATTTGTTAACTTTATCAACTTTATTGAAAATAATTAAAAATCAAGAGGCACTAATTTGTTTCCTTGTCTAAACCAAAAATACAAATTTAAACATTTTGTTGACATCGTCGCCTACCAGGCACCAAAACACTAGACAAAAGTGATGAGTTGGAGACATTTATTTCTTGGTTGTCTTTAGGAAATATTATCCATGGTATTTAAAGCATCCAATATGAACCAGTTACCAATTTACTTTTCCAAAAATATTACTCAAAATTTAATTTCTATTAGTATACAAATCTTTAAAGTCATACACACAATTTTAGCTAATCTCAAACATGTTTGTATATGTAGGTATGTATGTATGTATTTTGTGTTTATTACCCGACTGTGGTGTGGTAATAATTAAAGTTTGAAATTGAATACAAATTGTTTTTGATAGATGATTATATTTCTCATTTTCTTTATGGAGATGCCCTTTGTGCTAAACAAGTTACCAACTAATTATGGTTAGTTTAGCACAACGCATAGTCTGGTGAGCAATAATATGCATACATACATACTTTAAGAGGAATTGTGTGCACCTATACGAAAGGAGGAGTATATTAAGTGGGGTGACGATGAACTGATACCTTTACAACTAAGCCTTAATTTAATTGCCACACAAATTTGCTTAAATTTGATGCGAATTTCTTCACTGATTGTGCTGAACGAGTGTGATTAATTCACAAGTGTATACACGTTTTATTTAAAAATGTTAATAAAAAGCCATATACTCGTAAAAGATAGTCGTAGTAAAAAGAAAACCATAAAAATGGTTTTTGTTAAGTACAAAAGCTTTAACCTTATACACCTTTTTTAAATCCAAAGGTAAAAATATTCAAGTTTCTTGTTATATTTTTAAAATAAATTGTTTAGACATATCGCCAGTGTTGCCAGGAGATCCTTACCATATTGTACAATAATCGCTTTTTCCCCTACAGTCAATAAGGTATTTCCTTACAACTTAGAATTTGCAAGGAGCAATTTGATGAAATCAGTTCAAACGTAAATCATAAGGAGCAGGCCACTATGGCGTGACCCTACGGTGATCTAATCACTGCGATAATAAAGGGTGTTTTTTTAAGCTAGATAGAACTTTAAATTGTAAAAAGTAACACAAAAAATTAAATTTTGATGAAACATTTTTTTTATTTGTTTCAGTATACTCTGACAAATCATCATGAATAGACTCACGCTTGAACAACGCTACGAAATTATCCAAATTTACTTTGAAAATCAGACCCGTTGTTTTATCGCAAAATTGTGTTCAGCGAAGAGGCGCATTTTTGGCTTAACGGGTTTGTTAATAAGCAAAATTGCCGCATATGGAGTGAGACCAATCCACAAGAGACCCTACAGACTCCATTACATCCAGAAAAATGCACTGTTTGGTGCGGTTTTCATGCTGGTGGCATCATCGGACCTTATTTCTTCAAAAATGAGGCCGGAGCTCGCGTTACGGTCAATGGAGATCGTTACCGCACCATGATCAATGATTTTTTGTTTGAAAATATGGATGACATTGATCCGGAGGAGATGTGGTTGCAACAGGATGGCGCTACGTGCCATACGGCGAACGCAACCATCGACTTACTGAAATCAAAATTTGGCGATAAGTTGATTTCGAGAAATGGACCTGTCAATTGGCCTCCAAGGTCGTGCGATTTGACACCTCTCGATTATTTCCTGTGGGGCTACGTGAAGTCACTGGTTTATGCTGATAAACCAGCAACAATTGACGCCTTGGAGGCCAGCATTGTTCGTGTTGTTCGTGACATACGGCCAGCAGTGCTCGAAAAAGTGGCCCAAAATTGGACGTCCAGAATGCGCTTCGTCAAGAATAGCCGCGGTGCCCATATGCCCGAAATCATTTTCAAATGTTAATGTCACGTATTGATCTTTCGAATAAAAAAAAATTTTGATTACAATTTAATTTTTTGTGTTATTTTTTACAATTTCAAGTTCTATCGGGCTTAAAAAAACACCCTATACAATACCAGCACTCCTATACATGACAAACTGCCATGCAGTTTGTACCAATTCGATCTCATGTTGTTTGGACAATATCTCCCCTTTGGTTAGGAATGGAGCCTTTCTCCTTCCGATCAATTGAACTGAACCAGCGATTTGGGTTTAAACAACATCCACCACGATAATCTCCGAAGGGCACCACCATAATTGGACAGGAGCAAGTTCCTGGGGTTCCCAGTTCCCATGGTACAAGATTTAAGTCCCCGGTCAGACTTCGTAGCCCAAGAACTACTACCAGTAGAGCCCCAAACAGCTCGGCAAGAGAGACCGCTTGCTCTAAATCAGCAACTCGTTATACAGCACAACAGGAACGCAGCAAATAGCGACAAAGTCAGGAACAATAAGAAACATGAACCACAGGAACGTTGGCGACAACAGCAGACCCACAATGACGAAATTGCATTACCCAAAACATAGAACACACAGGTACATTGCACAATAAACAATACAAACATTCAACATTCATCCTCATAAATGACTTACAACAAAAAATAACATTGCCTGCAACTCCATAACAGTAAACAGCAGGCAGCAACTCAGCAAACAGCATATAGCTAAACAGAAACACCACACCAGGAGCAGCACCGGGCACATGAACTGCACTCTATGCTCCTCATGGTTGCCTACACTAGGATATCAATAACGACCGCAACAAAGTCCACCGAGCGAACCTGCTGTTGAACTAACGACGGTTCCGAAAATGGCAACAGCAGGCAGGCTACCCTCCATACCTTAGTCTCTACCTAATCACTTCACGAGCATATGCGCCCAACGCGTCAGAGGATGCGCCATCCGCCAGTACCCTACTAAAATCCCAATAGTCACTCGTCCCTACTACGCCCATACCCACTAAGTCCCTAATGTCATCATTTAGACGACACTCGACCAGAATGTATCTCCAGTGCTCAGGGCTCCCACCATAACAGCACAGTCTCAGTCTTATGCAATAATTCAATAAGAGTAGCAAGCCCCGTAAACAGGAAACCCGTACTGGGACTGAAGCCAAATTCTGGCCGTCCCACTACAAAATCAGCCTAGCAAATGAATTCGTGGGTTATTCGCGGTTTTGTTCTACTCGAGCATTGCCTCCGCCAGGCAGACAAGAGGCGTTTCCAAACGAGCGTTTGCGTCATAAACGCCTAAAATGGTGGAAACAAACAATCATGGATTTTGTACCATGATAACGCAACAGCTCATACATCGATGCTTGTGAGCCGTTATCATGCCTCAGCCACCGTCTTCACCGGACGTGTTCCCGCTGAGTTTTTTATCTTCCCAAAATTGTAGGCACCGACGAAAGGAAAGCGTTTTGCTACTATTGAGGAGATAAAAGAAAAATTTATACAGGAGCTGTTGGCGATACCGAAATGCGCGTTTCAGAAGTGTTTGGAGGATTGGAAAAAACGCTGGCATAAATATTTATATGCCTAAACGCGAGTTGCAATGCATAATTTAAAAAAATGCGTATGCAATGCTAAACATGTCTTAGGTACAAGCTTGCATTGCAGAGAAATTGTTTGCATTTTATGGGCATTTAGGAACGTTGCTATGCAACTCATACATAAAACAAATATCAAACACATGTTATAAAATTGAATAATTTTTTTTTTTTTTTTTTGAAAAAGTGAAGGTAACACAAAATTATTTATCCATTTTGTAGAGGAATTATCTCAGGCTAAACCTTCAAAAAATATTAGCCCTATTCACGATCTTGTGCAACCGGCCTTGCAGCATTGCATTTGCCAAATAGTGGAGTGTATTTTTACACTAACAAAATACACCTAAAAATATCAGAAATACAGATATATGCAACCTCAAGTGCACAAGATTGTGAATCGAGCTATTGACTTGCTAAAGAAACTTATTAAAAAGGAAAAAAGAAGAGGCAACTTTAATTAAGGACAATAAAAATCCGGAAAAGAAAAGTGATCAAAAATAAACAAATTTTGCAATAAAAAATAAAAATAATGCGCAATTCTGACAGCTGATACTTATTAAAATGAGTTGCCAAACGATTAGGAGCATTGGACGTTGCCAGAAAGTTTACGTATGCGTATACGAAGTGTATGCATTGTAAATATGCATTGCAACTTGCGTTTAGGAAGTCGGCCTCTTATATCTGATGGGGATTACTTTGAAGAGGACAAGAGCGTAATTGATGAATAAATAAATTCTTTTTAAAAAAATTGTAAATAACGGTTAATTGTGGATCAGACCTTGTAAGTTCTATCATTTACAAATCTGAAATTTATGTAGTTACTGGTAGCATGTGGCACGGCTACACAACAGGACCTGACTGGACCCAAGTGGGCTGGCTTTACAATAGCTGGTAGCCTGTCAAACCTAAACGTGGCACGGCTTGCTTAAGGTTTTCAGGAAAGTCTTTAATTGGCACATCAATGTCTTCAGACATTCTCAAAGCAATCTGTTGCTTTCGATGAGCTTTTACATATTTTTAATTCACTCTAACTACAGCTGGAAGTATAGTTAAATTGTTAAAATTTTATTTTTATATAAAGATTTCAGAAATCGTCACCGATGTTTTGCATATCTTAAGTCAAAAACATATAAATAAAAATTATGAATCAAAATGCTAAAACTTTGTCATAAAACTGCCACTTTTTACTTTAAGACTCGGCAGAATTACTTATCAAGTTTGATTAAATTAAATTATTAAATAAACATCAATCACAACTCAATTTAAAATTGTTTAAATATTTTACATCCAATACATTAACTAATTTACTTTGAACAGATATTTTGATATTTTAAAGACTTTTTATTTTTCCATTTTATATTTTTCTTTTTCAAATAAATCCACAACAGAACAAATTTAACATTTAATTTGATGTCTTTTCTGTTTGTCATTTTAACTCTGTTTTGTGGCAAAAACAATAAAAGTGTCTTAAAAACGTCACTGCAATTGGCAGATGTAAGCAATAGCTTTCCATATCCATTTGAAAATAATTTTTCTCTAAAATTCTTTACATATTAAATATGGAAAATTAAAGGATGTTTTGATAAAAGACAACCGAATAGCTTTGGGACTTACTATTATTTGCTTAAAACTGATTCGAATTGCTTTTATTTAAGGAAAATAATAAAAAATATACACAACGACATTCTTGCTTGGCTTCCTGTTCTGGTCTATAAAAACACAGATGGAAAGTTTATAAAACTGTGCTCACATATGTAAACAGCCTAACACGACTAAATAAAAATTCTTACAATCTGTATACATTCCCCAACCTCTTATCACACTAACTTAATTCTTTTCAAGTTTAAAAAAAAAACATTTTGACTTAAATCGTGCTGAGATCCATTTAAATTTACAGAGCGCGCCAAACTACTCGTATATTTAATAATTTATTTTTGCAATTCTTATTTTTTCTAAAACACTATATGGACTTAGGCCGTTTATGCAAATCAATTTATCTAATACCAGAGAGCTTGTTAAGCAGTATAATTATAATTAAATTAGTATTGCAGGCAGACAATATTCAGCACTCGAAGTGAGAAATGATAAAAAATTAAATCAACATAAAATCATAAGTCGTATTAAAGTCTTCAGATTGACACTTTTATATTACAACAATATTATAGATTTTTTTCTGATATCTTAAAAATATTAAGCATATTAATTATCAACTTTGAACAACACATTCACCCAATATACAGCGTGTCAGAGACCTCAATGTCAAGCCGAAATGGGGTGACTATTTGTCTCGCTCGCTCATGGCAAACATGTCGACTATCCATCTTTCTCATCATTTTGCCGTAAAATTCGATATTTGTTACAGATACTCTTTCGAGTATGCCAAAGATATTTTTCCGAGCTCGAGCAGTCAAAAGGGTTTTGGCCGACCTCGACATATATAACACTCTTGGACCGGATGGCATTCCAGCACTGGTCTTGAAGCAGTGTTCTTCTACGCTTGCGCGTTCGTTAGCACACCTCTTCAGCATACTTTACCATGTTGATGAGTTTCCATCATGCTAGAAGGTTGGTAATGTAGCGCCAATTCCCAAAAAGGGTGAAGCAAATAACCCTGAAAATTACCACCCAATTGCAATTTGCTCTGCACTTTCCAAAGTAATAAAAAGTATGGTTAACTACTATCTTGTGAGGTACCTAGAGTCGCATAAATCACACAGTAGATCATAAAGCAGATCGCCAATACGGATTTCGTAAGGGTCGCTCTACTGGCTATCTTTTGGCATATCTCTCCGAGAAATGGTGCAATTCAATGCATCATTTTGGCGAAAGTAAAGTGGTGGTTCTAGATATCTCCAAAGCATTTGACAGAGTTTGGCATGCTGCACTACTAGAAAAACTTACTGCTTTTGGTGTCGGTGATGACTTTTCTCGGTTTATATCCAGCTTTCTCAGGAACCGTACTATACGAAATGTTATAGCTGGGGTCCAATCAAACGAGTTCAAGATTAATTCAGGAGTGCCGCAAGGCTCCGTTCTTTCTCCTACCCTATTTCTTATTTTCCTCAACAACTTTCTTTGTCAAACTTCCAACCCCATCCACTCTTTTGCAGATGACAGCAGCATTTGCTATTCATACTCTTTCAGTTATAGGCCCAGCCTATCAGAGATTGCTGTCAAGAGGCTAAATATGAACGAATAGTGATCTTCTATATATCTCCGAATGGAGTCGTAAAAACAGGGTCGCCTTCAACGCTCGTAAGACCCAGTGTTGTTTACTTGTTTACTAACATACAAACAAACGGCCGCAAATGCTGCTTCACCTATACTCATGGATGGTATAAATATTGAGGAATCGGATGCTCTTTTTTTTTGAAAAATAAATTCTATAATTTTCTGAGGATTTCTGCTGGAACGTGATTTTTTATGTTCTCAGAATTCGCTGTTTTAATGGATTCTACTAGGCCTTTTGGAATCGCCGGGTTGTTGAAACAGCATTTCAGATGGAGCATCGTTAGCTTGTTCTTATATTTTGGATAGAAAGTTTGGTTGGTTTTCTTTAAAAAACAAACCAAGAAACTATATTAAGGTTTGTGTCAAAAATTAAATTAAATGCACCAGAACATTTGAAATGTTGACTGTGGCGTTTGGCGAGTCTACTAACTATGAGCAGAATACAACTTCAATTTTGGTATAACCTGTTTAAGGAATGCCGAGAAGATGTCAATGACGATGCTTGTGCTGGTCGCCCGAGCGTGTCAACAACCGATGAAAACATTGAAGCAGTGAAGTTAATGATTTTGGATAATCGTCGAATCACTATCAGAGAGGTTGTGATGATGTTGTCATATCATTTAGCTCATATCAAGCAGTTTTTACGGATGTTTTAGGCATGAAAAATGCGGCAGCGAAGATTGTTCAAAAATTGCTCAATTTTGAGCAAAAACAACGTCGCATGGAAATCGCTCAGGAGCTGTTGAACATCGTCAACGACGATCCAGATTTACTGGTGATGAAACATGTGTGTATGGCTAAGACATTGATATCGAAGTCCAATCATTCCAATGAAGGCGTCTAAAATAGCCAAGACCGAAAACAATGAAAATTTTGCTCATTGTTTTCTTCAACTACAACTGCATGATAAGGCACCAGCTCACACATCGATAGTTATGCGTGAGTTTGTGGCCAAAAATAAAACCGTTAACATGCCCCAAGTACCGTATTTACCGGACATGGCCTCCGCTGACTTTTTGCTCTTGCCAAAACTGAATATATCGATGAAAGGAAAGCGTTTTGCTACAATTGAGCAGAAAAAAAAGGAAAAATCGAAACAGAAGCTGTTGGTGATACCAAAAAGCGCGTTTCAGAAGTATTTCGAGGATTGGAAAAACACTGGCATAAGTGTATTATAACCGAGGCGGATTACTTTTTGAAATAAATTAAATTAAATGTTATTTTTTGATCAGACCTCGTATATTATATTAGGTAGTTAAATTTTAAAAGCCGATGCTGTGTGTGAACCACACCTAAACTTCAATTTTTTCCTGCATTTCAAGCTCTAAACACTTAGACTTTAACTTCACGGTTACAAATGAAGTTAGCTTCAAATGCTGCCGTCTCGTCAGCAACATAATTATTTTAAAGACAGCAGCAGCACTATGTGTATTTAAACAATGCAAATTTCAGAGGTGCCACATATAAATTTTACATGATTAAAATTACTAACTGAAAACGTAATAATATCACATATAGTTGTAAAAACTCATCAATTTATTTGTTTATTTTATTTATATGATGTTTATTTCTATTAAATATTTCAAATAATTGTGTGCATCTGAATACACGTGTTTTATTTTTGAAAGATTGCTTCTTGCTGTCTGCTGTCGTCTCTGTGTTTAAAGCTTCATTTGGCATTTTCCGATTTCAGTGTAACTTAATTTGTAGCAAAGACGCAGCGAGTTAAAGTTATTCAATTTTATTAGGAAAATCGGCTTTCAAATCAAAAAGCATTCGTGATTTTTTCAGTCAATTTAATCGTTCAAATGTGCGTACAATCGAAAATATCTTGGAAAAGTTTCAGCAACCTGATCTGTAGGAGATATGAAGGCACTAGTGCGTGCTCGCACAGCTCATAATTCAAACAATATTTCTACTAAATAAATTTAATTTTTGCAGCTTCAGATCTTTGTTTTTGTTTTAATAAAAAAATTACAATTTAAAATCTTTTATTTCTCAATATTTCGATAACAATTTGTTATCATCGTCAGGAGAAATTAAATGTTATAAATTTAAATTTATAACATTGAGACCATATTTCTACTGAGACAATATTTCTACTGTTAGCAGCAGAGTGGCTGAAGAGCCGTCCACCTTAACTCGCCGTCATCTTGAGTGATGACGCAAATTTTCACCTCAGTGGATCCGCCTACAAGCAGAATTGCCACATTTGGGCGAATGATAATTAAAGAGTGATTGTCAAAAAACCAATACACTCACAAAGAGTGATGGATTGGTGCACTATCTGGGTTGGCGGCTTCATCGGGCAGTCTTTTTTTGCAAACTGCAGCCGGTCAGGCAGTTACTGTGAATGGTGTTCGCTATTGTGAAATGACAACGAACTTGATATTGCCCGAATGGGAAGATATGGGTTTTAACAGGACGCTGCCACTTGCCACACTGCTACCGAAGTAATGGCTCTTTTGTGCGACAAATTCAATAGCCGCGTTATACCACGTGGTGACGTTGCCAATTGGTCGCTAACTCATGTGATTTAAAACCGTTGGAATTCTGTCTTTGGGGTTATTTGAAAGAAAAGTTGTACTACGAAAAGCCAGCAATAATTCAAGAGCTGGGATAACAAATGAGATAACGGTGTAGAACCTCAATTATGCCTTATCACTATCGAAAGTTTAGACCATGGGATGAAGGTGTGCCGCCCAGCTCACGGTGGCCATTTGGAAAGAAAAATAATAAAAGCTTAATTTAAATTGGCAACCGAACATATTTTATTTGCCATTTATTATTATTAACAGTAATTTGTTTTAGAAAACTTTTTTCTATTTCAAATATTTAAGATATTCCGATAAAAGAAAGCCAAACAGCTTTGGGACTTGTTGGGTTTTTCTATTTGATGTGCTTCAAGCAACTGTGACAAATAAAACAGGCGTCATTATTAATAAACAAAAATTGTTTGTCAATGTCTTTTATGTAAAGCAAAAGTTTTTAATTTGCTGCTTTACCAATAAAGAAATTCTACTTAATAGTGCAAAGAGTATTTGTTCACGTTTGGCAACACAGAAAATTTAAACCTAATGTGACAGCCCTTTGTGGTGCGAATTCAACGAATATAGAAATAAAGTTCGTTGAGTTCGAACATCAAGGGTTCGAACTTATTGCTCGCTTGGCGGTTATTTCAGCATCAAGCAAGACCGCATCAACAGTGAGAGACGTTTTTTCATTTTTTTGAGTATTGGATTATGGCTGCCTCACAGCCACCAGGGTATTTTTGTATTAGTTAAGAAATTTTAACTTTCCCAAATAAAATAAAAGAAAGATAGAAACCTACCAAGTGAAATTGTTTTATTTTGGCTCCAGCGTATAATCAGGGTATAATTTGCAAGTCGTAGCGAAGCACCAAGAAACCATCATAGTGTTTAGAATACTTCAGCCAGCGGAAGCAACTTTAATAGAATCATCACCTCATCGACTATATCACCAGCAAGCAGCAGTCTCTTTAGCTGAACCCGTGTTTCCGGCACTGAGCAGCCTCCAGCTTCATCATCCTTACTCTGCATTACCACTGTACGCTAACATCAACCACACAACATCATCGTAGGTCACCACAACTGAACAACAACACGAAAAGAGTTCCGTCCCACTCCCCGGACGAACATCGGTAAGTCATTTGTGCTTTATTTTATTATTAACCCTCGTGTACAAAACTCTAACAGTAATTTAACTTAGCTGTTTAAATTAAGCCCTGAGGAAAGGAGTTTGTTTTATGTCTTTCTTAAAGGGTGTTTACATAGAGGTACACAGTTTTAAAATGGAATGAAGGAAAGATGATTTTTTAAACAGATATTAAATTTACTTTATTCGAAAGATAATTTCCTAGTATTATAATTTAAATATGACTTCCGGCATATGACCAGACAACAACAGCAGTCATTAAAAAAGAAAATAAAACAAAAATTACTTTTTAAGTTCAAACAAAATGGCATTGGGCGCCACTTTGTTTAATATCCCCTACTTAAATTTAAATTCTGCAATTATTTTAAGTTTGTCTGACCCAATTGCTGATATTTCTTTGCTTTCTTTTAAACATTTTATTTCTCGTTAACGATCACTTTGCGGCAAAGCAGCCATCTGTTTAGTTTCATTTAAATATGTTGTTATAAGTTTTAAGTATTTGCACTTAGTTGAAACGAGTTTCATCTTTCCTGACTGCAATGATAAGTTTTTCATACGCTTAATAATATGTTTTCAAGTGAAATTGCTGGAATGTGCATAAATGCCATAAAACTATGACATTATTATGGCCGAAATCTTGGAAAAAATTACATTGCTGCATGCCCATTCGTATGTTAATTCAAACATGAATGTTGAAGTCATATAAGACACATTAATTTTATATATATCGTTGGTGTCATGTAGAAAGGCCCTAACAAAATTGCAATTTTACAGGAGAAGGAAAATTCGTAATGGAATCTGTATAAATAGGTGTATCTAAAGGTAACTTTTTTGCTTAATGGCTTGTAAGAGCGATATGTATGATATTACATAATTAAATCTTTGTTGCACTGTGTATTTGTGCGAAACGTAGTAGAATCCCTAAAAGTGTTCAATTCAGGGAGAATGCCTTTCTACGTGGGATCAACGATATTTTAAAACAGCGGCGATTAAAATATGCAAATTGTTTTATCAAGCGATAAATTTTAATTTTTGTTTTTTATATCTTTTTTTAAGATTTAAGAATTACAAAGCTTTATATTTACCTAAAACAAACTATTCAGTTATATATAAAAAAAGACTATATAAATAATACTCTTTTTTGGCCTTGTAATAACAAATGATTTGGTAACACTATTATGAAATTACGTAAATATATCGACTTGCTTGTGCACGTCTGTGCGTACAATATCCTGACTAATAGAGAGAAATGTGTAAAAATGTGTAAGATATGTAAGTAAGCTGTTATATTATGTGACGGATTATTATTATTATTATTGGATGGGATATGGCCCTCATCGGCCGTTTGCACTGCGACCAATGTTGATCTATTGTGCGTCCCCTTGCCCAATTACGGGTAGAGTATGTCAAGAAAACGGACAAGCTCCTTCATTGATTAAGTCACATTCACTTAATATATAAGTAGCCTATATCTTCTGTGTCCCAGTGCTCCACAGTGTTGGAAATGCCCATCCTGTGCAGGTCCTTGTAGCAGTTATAATGACCTGTAAGTGCAACTGTCAATGTTCTGAGACTTTTTCTGTCCAGTTTTAGAGCACGTTCGGCTCTCTTTTTATCAAAGTTTAGAAATTTCTTGGAGTGTTCAAGACCAGCTATCTCGTTCCAATGTTGTTCAACGATAGTCTCCGTTCATTTCTTTATCTCCTCACTCAGGAGACCTTTATTGAAGCCAAAAGTTGGAGTGGGTCCAATAAAAGTCCACACTGATCATTTTTTGGCGTAGATGTCAGCCATTGCATTGCCGTGATGCCCGTCATACCCTGGCATCCAGATCAGGGTGACCTGGTTCTGGCTTGTCGTTCGTCTGTTGTAACATTCCAGTACTAACATGGACGTAAAGACACAACTAATCAGTTCTTTCAGCACTGATTGGCTATCAGAGTGTATTTTTATCAGCACTCTCTTGTGTCCCCTATCGGAGAGTATTCTTGGTGTGTCTTTGCTAAGAGTTATATATTTGCGTGCTCTAGGCCTCACTATTCCAGCTCCAACACCTTGAAGCGTTTAGGATCCATTCGTGTACCACTTTTGTGAACCATCCAGCAACCATCTTGGGTTCATGCCCCATTCCTCCTTTGTTGAGAAGATGATCTTAAATTTCCTGGCGAAGGAGTTAGACGAATTTATAAGGCCACTTGTTTTAGACATATCGATTACGTCTCTGAAATCCTTTAGGATTGCAAGATGTCCAATAAGGTTTCCTGTCTTAAATTTTTCTCTCATTTTGTACAGCTACGTTAAGCGGTGTTAGGTTCAAAAGACGGATGTATATCACGGATATTTTCGCAATAAAATTTAAAAATTATTTTATTCAATATTTTGCTCCTCTTTTAGTATTGCAAAATGTTTTTGTGTTTTTTTTGTATAACGAGGGAGTGGCTTTCTTTAAAACATATTTGGAGGACCATCTAGGTAGTCGTCAATCTGACTATTCCTTGTGCAAAGCGGCCAAAGTGTTCAAAAGACGAGCTTAGAGGTAAGCCACGTTTACGAAGTTCAACTAGGGACTGGGCAATAATCGATTCGGAAAAAGGGATGGAGTATATTGCTTATACGGTTTCGTTGTCAAAAAGCAAAATATGAATGACTAACTGAATAGTGGTCTTCTATTAATCTCCGAATGGGGTCGCAAAAACAGAGCCGCCTTTAACGCCCGTAAGACCCAGTGCTGTTCACTAACACACAAACAAACGACCGCTAATGTTGCTTCATCTGTACTCATGGATGGCGTAAGTATTGAGGAATCGGGTGCTCTTGATGTTCTGGGAATGAAAATACAGTGTGATGTTCGCTGGAATGAATACATTTTTCATGCCTCATGGCTGAGTACAGCTTATAAAATCACCTTCTCTGATAACATATTTCCGGCCAAATAGGCAGCTTTCCAGAAGCTTGTGAATGTAAGGAAGTATTTTGTATTTTGTGTATCAAACCATTGTGCCTTACTTTACCCAGAATCAATGAGTAGAGTTGAGCAATACTTTTTGCCTTTGAAAGTCTTTCTTACGATATTTGCTAGTCGGTGTGTTTGTTCTATGGTGCTGTGTTTAGTTCAAAGCAAAAAGCTGTGTTTAGTTCGAACAGTTTTGAAATTATTGGCGGTAGACTTATTGGTCTATATGACTTTACTTTAGTGGGATCCTCCCTGGCATGGGTCACTCAGGTGAAACCAACATTGAAGCTTCCGTGCAAACTTTCGTTGTACAACGCAATTCTTAAGCCACCAACATCAAACATTGAGAAAATTCAAAGGTGACAAAACCATATTTTTCGAACGATTACTGCAGCTCCATGGTACGTAAAAAACTTGTGAATTCATAAGGATCTGTGTGTTTCACTGGTAACAGATGAGTTTTCAAAGTATGCAACAAGGTATATGAGTAAATCCCTGGTGTTGAACGTGACATTCGTATGTGTTGAAAACCAAATAGCAAAAAAGCTAAACATACTTTCAGGTTTGATTTAATCTTAAACTATAGCTAACAGCGAACACTGTAATTTAATATTAAAGTTAATATCAAATGGAAACTCGAATAAAACAAAAAATTTACAAATAAGTAGTGAGTCGAACGTGACAAAAGTGGAAGCAGTTTTTGCGCCCGCAGTTATAAAGGAGTATTTCAGCGAAACCTTACCCAGTTTTGTCTTGCAATTAATTTCTGTGTTTTACCTGACAATATTAATTTAAAATGTTATGGTTTGGCTACAAAAGGCTCGTGTTTGTATACTTTGCTTACCTATATTTTCGGTCGATATGTGACATGTCGAACGTGACATTTTTTCCACAATAATTCGAACATTAAAATATTACTATAATTTATTCTTAATAAAGTAGATATTATTCATATACTTATATTATAATATTTTCTTTTTTGAGTATGCAGTTTTCGCTACTTTTATTTTAGTTACGCCATGTGAAAATGAGTGCAACTTTAGGGTATCCAAAATTTTTTCATAAAATAAAACTTGCAAAAAAATTATTGTCAGAAATGATAATACAGTACAGAAGTCTGATTTTTCATCTCATTTGAAAAACTTATGGCTAAATTGATTTAATTAATAAAATTTCAGTATTTCTCTATTACACTATGCTAAAAAATTTTTTTTTAATAACTTTTAATATTTTGGCTTTGGTGGACTTTTTTCTGGCTTTGCCCATATCAGTAAGCTGTATCTTCTTATTGTTCTATATATATCTCTTATTGATCACATGTACAATATGTTATAAAAAAAATAAATTAGAACTCGGTGGCTGAGTTGATTAAGCCACCGAGTTCTATACCTAGTGGGTGCTGATGAGCAGTGTAGTGACTACGAAACAGCTAGTTGTCTTCCAGCTTTTTAGCGTATTGAATTATATTTTTTCCTGTCTTCTTTGATCAAGAGCTATTGATCGCGGCAATTATTGTTATAAGTAAAAACAAAAATGTTTCTTGGCTAAAGCCAGGTGTGAACTTGAGCCAGACGAGTGATTAGAAATATTTAATAAGTTCTCCTTAATATACATACAAAAATATAATTATATAAAAATGTAAATATTTTTAATTTATTTTTACATAATCTAAAGTGCATTTTACTCGTAAGTTGTTATATCAAGCTTTTCTTTGTATATATTAAGTTTTTTAGAGTATCATACCAGTAATAGAAAGTCCTTCTTAGTTTAAAAAAGAGATCTATGAACTTGAACTCATATCCTCATACCTATTTAGAATTAACATTAAGAAATATTTTGGTTTCTTAAAAATGATATTAATTACACTTTTCTATACTACATCCGTTTGCATGAATTTAATTTAGTCAAAAATATATAATTACTATGACCTCCATAATGAAACAGATAAAAGAAAATAAAAAAAGTTATAAATGTGTATTTCTTCAAAGTCAAATTATTTAACACATCATTATAAAAATATGCTATAATATTTCAAAAAATAATTGAAAGACATTTGTGGAGTTGTTATCTTCAAGTGATTATAATATTCCACCACCAAAAGGTTTAAAAATTAATTTTATATACCAGTATAAGTCCTGTGTAGGAATTTTCTGGTAGAAATTGTGTATTTTGAAATTAAGCAAATATTTAATTTGTAAAGCTGGTGTGTTTTTGGAATAAAAATATTTTCACAAGATGGGAGTGTTCGCTTACTAAAACAAGCAATTTAATAACAGTGTTGGGCAAAAGTTCTAGAGAAATGTAGGTAATGGAGACTTAAACACGCTTTGCTTTTTAAATTGGTTTGAGAAAAAAAAAAACATCCCAGCAAAAACTTCCATTGCAAAGTATTGCGTTCAAATGTTAATAAACATACTCTTCACTAATTCTAGGTTGGCGTTTTAAGTCATTATTTTAACATGGCGATGTCATTGGAGGCAAGCACTTATCATTCTCGCTTACGGATAACTACTTCGAAATATCATTACAAAAATGTCATTAAAAAGCTAATTGCTTATAAGCCCTAGATTTACGAGTTGGTGTGGATAAAAACTATCAAAATGACTAAAGTTATAAACTTTATTAATATAAAAAAGACGTGACTCTAAATCATGGTATAAATGCGAATTTTATAATTGCATTCTTACAAACAATATCTCCTGAGAGATGACTTACAGAAGCATGTGTGAGTTCCAAAAATTTTTTTTTGGATAAAAGTACTATTTACATTCAATATTTTTCTTAAAACCATTTTCAATTTTAATTAACATTAATTTTTAACGTCCTGGGATAAGGTATGGAACTGGATTTTAGTACTGCAGTTTATCGTTTTAAAAATTTATAGTTAATACATTTGAATGAGTCTGCCAGCGCATATAAAATATTAATTTGACTTTTAAAGCGAATATCCGAATAACCTATAAGCTGAAAATAAACGACACGAATAATAAATTTGCCGGAAAAGCAAAATTTATAAAAGCAAGTATTGATTTACTACTTTCACATTTTTAAGCTCTATGATCTCACCCGCTTTTATTATATTATCTTAAGTTTTAGCAAATCCAAGTCTTACTCAAATTCTTATATATAATTTTCATTGAAAATATTCAACATTTGTGTATATTTGCAAAGAAAAACTATTAACGAGCATTTAAAATACATATTAAGCAAGTCATTACTTAACTAATTATAAGTAATGCAGCCGGTAAGTACTATGATAATGAAAAGTATGTTCTTAGGAAAGTGTAACACATTACTAAGTTTTCGCTGGGATAGTTTAATAAAGGGTAATAATTAGTTAAAAATAAATATTGCAGTTTAGTTTTTCAACTTCTTTGACCAGCTATAAGGAGATGAAAGAAAGAGGGAATAGCGTTTGTGATTCTTAGTCTTGAAACTATTAATAATACCACCAACAACTAGCACAAACGTTATCACACCATCTGCAATATTGGAATGAAATTAGTTAAAACTGATTATTGCCCAGTGTTTATACCTTCGACACTGCTCAGACTAACAACTATTAGTCCAGAACCTCCCACACTGCAAGGTAACAAATTACATTCATAGAAACATACTTAGAAAATATAGACGATAAAAAAACAAGACACTGCACTTGCGATCGGTTTTAAAATTTGCCAGATTATGTTTTTTTCAATTTATTTTTTTTTTATTTAAAATTAGTTTGAGCAACATGTTAAAACCTAAAGGAGCAGCATACCTCATTTAACCCTATAACTTATAGCAAACGTAAGCGGTTGCTATGTAAGTTATTAATTTGAGTAATAGAGTTTGACAAAAACACAAAAATGTTCCACTTGTATGCAGAGTCTTTTGCAGGAATTGGGCCTGCAACCTTGTGGCAGTTGATCCAGCGCTTTACCAACTCGTCCGTCATTACTTTCTGGAGTACAGAGGATTAGGGGCTACTGATTTGTTGTATGAAATAAAAATTGGGGTAGTTCAAGCTTGTCTTAGGTTATATTAGGACTTCTGAAACCCCTCATCCAAAGTTATTAGGTTCTTGGTTAGGTAGCTTAATCATCTTATACGAAGTATTCTGGATCAAAAATCTCAGGGAGTTGTGAAAAGTCTAGCTCGGCACTCTACGAAGTCCTAAAATGCATCAAATGGTGCTAGGACATGCGTGAACCTCACCCAGTGTTAATTATCAGACCAACAACCTCTCAGATGCTTCTGCTTTGCAGACCATTTTTGCGCTTAGCATGGTTGAAGTGCTTGTGTCTTGGGTGAAAGCTTCTGTTTGTGGGTATGACCTAAACCACTGGGAGTGATAATTAGTCATTTCTGATATTTATAGTGTATGCCGAATTATGGGAAGCTAGTTGCAGTCCTTGAGGTACTGTTATAATAAAACACACCAAAAGTGCTTAAAAACAGCTAAGTTGGTTCAAGAGTAATGAATATTATTGACTTTGGACAATCAACTTGCTTCCGCTAACTGTCTGAAGAATCGCTTACCGTAGGGATTAAAAAGCTCGAGCTCTTAATCAAGCGAGTTTTTCGTACGGTTCCAAACATATGACAGATTAGCTCCAAGGGGTGAACTATTCATGATTCACTAGCGCCCCCCTGTGTTGCTTGCAAGTCTCACTCAGATTGCAACTTTTTTTACCATAAATTTGTAGCTATGTGAAGAAACACCTCGCTGAAGAGTTGCGGCCTTCTATTCCCTGCTGTATGCAATTTCCCAGCAATCAATTGAAGACAATGGCTTAATCAGACCGAATTCCGCCAAGAACTACAGCCAGAATATTTCAGCCAAGATATAGACATCTTAACTATGATCTGAGTAGGGATGGTCTGCAAGCGGAAGCCCTTGGTGTGAGCTTTGAAAGTACAATAGAACATAAGGTATGCGGCTTTCTACTATTTATTGGCCAACAAACGGAGAATTCGTCTAAGTACCAGAAAACAGAGTGCCTTGGCTTTGCGAAGAGGCAAAAAGTGCTCCCCGGGGGGCTCGTATGGTTACAAGCATATGACAAGAATATGCCACCCGTGTAAACAATATGGGGGCGTTGATGTGCCGTGAGGTAGTTCGACCTATTTATGTGGGAAGATTCCACTGGTAAAAGACGAGTTCTCTAAGTATGCGACAAGTTATGTCAGTAAACTGGAACTTCATCCAAATCCTCTTGCACGTAATATACTTAACTTTGGCGGGCACGCTCGGTTGAGAAGAAGGGACAACGTTGCCTCCATCAGAACGTTCTATAGGCGATTTTACCGATATTGCTCTCGAATAATAAAACGTTTTGTCTAGCATTGGCTGGACTTAAGTAAAAAGCACATTTTTTTGTATTTCTTTATTTTAATATTTAGTATTAAGATTTGAATACTTATTGTTAGTTCATTTTGAAGATTCAATAAATCAAAAGCGCTCAAAAAAAATGTGGGAAGCTGTCGATTTATGCCCCTGAAAACAGAATGCGCCTTGGCTTTGTGAAGAGACAAAAACTGCTCCCCGGAGAGCTCGAGAATATGCCACCCGCGTAAGCAATATGGCACCCCTTAATTGCCATGAAAAGAAGCTGTCGATAAGACCCTTTAGTATCTGTCTTGAAAGTGTAGAAGAGTAAAAAGCGAAATCTATTTTATGTTTGCTTTTCTAAAAATTGTAAACCATCATATCTTCTGCTTTACTGTAACTAAACTTTTCCAAGAATAATGATGTATGTTTATGGAAATTAAACTGTGTGATGTTAACAAACAAAGCCCAACAGCCTGTTGCCAGCACAATGTTATGACATATAGCTAAAACATATACTTATATACATATATGGCCTACAAGTGCCAGTGTTTATATGCACAAGTACATAAATAATTACAAAGCTTAAGAGCTTAAAGGCGAAATGTTAAACAATATTTAACATATGCTGCATACTCGTATATTTTTTTAATTACATGTACATGCGTTTGTATGCAGTTGTTTTAATTTTTCAAAAATATAAATATGTATATACACAATGTATATTTAAATGTATTTTTATATTGAAAAGTTTTTATATTTTTTATTTTAAATGCGAGTATTAATATGAACTCATACAAGCACATATCATTAAGCTTAACAACTTGTTAAGCGCTAAGGTCAGCGGAAAAAAATATATGTTCAATAAATTCATGCCATTGGTCGCTGGTTTAAATGAGGCTGGAAGGACCATGAACAAATTTGCTGCTATTTGAAAGGCCCAAGTAATGGAAAATTAAACAAGTGAAGGTGAATAAAATGGCTGAAAAGATTCAACTTCTACTAGAATTTATCGATTTTTAAACACTGGATACATAGTATTTATCTAAAATGTTAGAAATGAATTGTGATGATTTATGGAAATATTATATAGCTTACTCGTAAACAATTATTAAACCCTAAGGCCAGCATAATTAAAAACCAAATAACTTTTTTATTTATTTCAATGTGCACAAAATATTAATAACAACAATTTGATGCCTCAACGCCTTTTTGATATTTTCGAAGCAAATTGGCAAAAAACTATAGGTATAGTATAAGGCAACTAGGTAAACCAAAAGCAGTTTATATGTTAATTATTTTATTCGCTCTTATAAATTTCCAAATATTTATTACTTATTCAGGCTCAAGGGCCAGAACAAATTTGAACAAAACTCTTTTTTGTTTTATGAAATAAATTGTGTACTTTTCTTTTTCGATTTTTTGAATCGCCTTCGGTGTTCTTCTTCAGGAATAAGCTAGCTATACAAATAATAAAGAATACACATAAAAACAGAACTAACAATTTTAAAGTAACAAAAATAATTAATAATAATGTATATGTTCAGGTGTGGGAAACCAACAATGCGTCCTGAGGCAGTTGGCCTTTGATACCAGTCAATTGTTACTCTATTCTGTTCCCGTATTATCAAAATAATATGAACAAAATAAAATGCAATAATTTCACGCCGTTAAATATGTTTGGGCGAGTTTTTTTTTATTCAGAACTATGGCATAGATGTCTCTGTCTTAAAAGCATTTGGTTCCAGGAACATGACGCATCTGCACACATAGCCAGAGGGGCTATGGTGGAGCTTCAACGAAAACTGCCATCTAGACTTTTCGCAGGCTCTCCAGCTCAGTCCTGAATTGCACTTGACTTCTTTATCGGCTTATGTTAACCAAAAGCGTGTAGAAAACGAAACTAAGGAATGTGATCGAATTGAAGCAGCTGATTAGGTGTCGCATAGGCATGAACGAGTGTGGAGGACCTTTATGGTTTGTCATCTATTATCTATAAATTTTTTATATAAAATTAAATTGAAGAGAAAATAAGTTTAGACAAAATAATATTAATATTTTTTTTATAGAGGTATAAAATTTTAAGTTAGAAAATTTTTTTTAAGTAGCAGCTATTTTACCAGCTGTTAAATGATTTATATATAGTTTGATTTGACATTTTAACATCAATAGACTAATGTCTGAACAACGCTTCCAAATTGTTTAACTAGGCCCAAAATATGATCGATGGCTGTGCTTTTTACTTAAATTCTATATAAAAAGTTTCGTTTTGCAGGAACTATATCGGTAAATATGGAATAGAACTCTCATGTTTGGGCCGGTGCCCCAAAGCCTATTTTGGGGTTACTCGACCGTGTACAGGAGAGGGCGAAGAAGCTTATCAGTGACAGTAGGGTAACCAACTCTATTCACTCACTGGAGCATGGACGCAGTGTAGGGTACGTTACTCTCTTCTATCGTTACTACAATGGATTTTGCTCTGACGAGATTAGGAATCTTGTTCCTGAAACTCGCACGTTTCTACGTAACACGTGTTCATCGTCCGGAGCTCATCCATTTGTGGTCAAATGCCCGGGGAATCGTACAACGCATTACAGAGAGGTTTCGTTTTTCAGCCGTACGCTTTGCCTATGGAATAAATTGCCCACAGACGTGTTTCCTGTCTGTTATGATGTCGGGAAGTTCAAGTCAAATGTTCACAAACACTACTCCCTCTTGCCCCCTCCTTATAACCTATTTTTCTAGTTCTGATACAATGCACTGCATATGCAGAGGTCATCCCCTGAGTACTGGTTCAACAAAAAAAAATTTACCTATTTAATGCTGTGATGGTGGCAAAGTTATCCCTATTTTTTAACCCAGTATGGCCGCCAAAATTAAGTATGTTGCGTACAAGAGGATTGTGGTAGAGTTCCAGCTTACTGATATACTTTGTGGCGTAGAGAATTCGTCTTGTAGTAGCGCAACATACAGATACTTGTGTGTCTGTAAGATTTTTACGAACCATGAAGTAATCGTTCGAAGAATTTCATTTTAGCGCCTTTTAAAATAAACGAGAGCTTAAAGAGCCCAGAGAAAAGAATATTAATGTTAACACTGTTTTTTCATTATTTAAACTGAAACCAATTTTGGTTTTTTGAGAGTTTGTTTTGAAAAGATTGAATCATTTGGAACAAAAACAAAGCCACCATATGAAATAACTACATAAACGAGGCACCTTACTGTTACCAGCTGGTAGCCTTTACATATTTGACGATTTATCGTCATTTTGACGATTTTGGGTGCCAAAAATAGCAATTTGACGATTTGACGATTTTAGGTCTGTTTTTGAGGATTTTTGTAGATCATGCATACTTCCTTTTTTAAGTTAAATTATGTAAGAAATGAAAGTAATACGAGTATTTATGTTACGTAAATATACACATGTGTACATGTATTTGATATTTAATTATTTGATCTTGTTTAAGTAAATATTTCTTATTTTTGCAGCTAAAAATCGTTTTATTTTATATAAAAAATTTAACAGTATTTATTTTCAGGAAAATTAATATGTTTGTGAATAATATATTAATTTTCCTGACGATGATAACAAATTGTTATCGAAATATTGAAAATAAATACTGTTAAATTTTTTATATAAAATAAAACGATCTTAAGCTGCAAAAATAAGAAATATTTAAATGTGTCAATATGTTTGCAATACTTAAATATTATATGATAGTTATTTTAGAGTACTCATATATGAATTAAAAAATTTTAAGCTAAAAATTGTATAAATTTTTATGTAAAAGCAGGTGCCCACTAAATTTGAAGATGAATTCAAAACTTTAACTTTTATATCTCCTTACAATATTATAAAAGAAAAAAGTGTATTTTTTCTAACATAATGAAATAATTTTCTTATTTCATGGTAGAATTCGAAAGACGAGAAATTTAATATGAGTTGGAGTAACGAAGCCTATTAAACTTGGAAAATGTTTACTACGCTATAAATATGATATTGATAGATTTTTGGAATAGAATATTCTTCTATGACTAAGTTTACTCGTATAGCAAAAATATTGGTCTTAGAGTGTGTGAGTTTGCATCCAGTTACATGACACTTAACAAATCCAAAGTGAGAAATTTGTTCCAGAGACCATTTTCGGAAAAAAAGTTGTATACTAAAGACTACTCGTATGTTATACTTTGCAACCTGTGGTTATTAGATATGCCCGATTTAGCAAAAGTGTTTAGTATAATAATAGTTCTATTTTTAATGACATCTTATTTTAAAAATACATGTCACAAAAGTTAATGAATATTAACTTAAGAAATTAAGTTCATGTTTGTCGGAGTATATATTTATTGTTATAGTTTAAAATGCTGTAGTTTTTTTATTAAAGGCAACCATGATTTGTTTTTTCTATAATTTAAACCATTGAAACAAATCGTTTATTCAAAAATAATTAATTTTACTAGCTGACGATTTTTTGACGTTTTGCACTAATCATATTGACGATTTTTTCCGTCGAGTTTGACGATTTTGAGTCAGATTTATCTGGCATATATGGTTTTGATAGGTATTATTAAAGCATTTTTCTTTTTGAATTCTCAATCAACAACTGTTTTTACAAAATAATTGTTTGAATTCACGAATTCCTTTACAGGTCCACATTCAAACAATTTATTTACTGATTCAGCGAATTCCGTTATTGAACATGAAAAAAAAAATTTTCTATGTATACTTTTAAATGCTGTGGCTTTTTATTAAAGGCAACCATGATTTGTTTTTCTATACTTTAAACCAGTGGTGCCCACAAGTTCTATATGGAAGAGTAAACACCAATACATTTAAGGAAAAACTATTTTTATTTAATATTTTTTTGTTGTAAAAAGCAAAACATTTACAAAAAAAACAAACTTTACACTGATAATCGCTGTCGACAATGTTTACCAACAAAGCATGTGAAAGTGTATTGCTTTGTTTTTGTGTGTGTGCGGTGAAGAACGAAAAAAAAATATAAAAAACGAAGTGGTTTGTGCATTTTTTATTGCTAATGCTGTGCGCAGTATTTGTGTATTAAAGAGCACACCCAAGGCGAATTCATTATTAGGTGGATGCATCGGCGAATTCTGGCGAATTCGTTTAATATGGCGGCACTTCTTCTGTCAAGTTTTGTTTACCTTTTTCGGCGCCATTTAAATCTTTGTACATGTCTTTATCAACTACTTTTAACAGCGTAAGTGTGAATTCGCCTTTTTACACAAAAAAAAAATACCTGTTGTTTTTTTATTGTTGTATTGTTGTAGCGAAGCAGCTACCTTGTTTATGGTATCATGAGCACACCCCTATAGCTAAGCGCATTTACAAAAACAATTGAGTATCAAGCGCATAGGGCTGGGCACAATTGCTTTAAAGTTTAAGTTAAATAAATCGTTTATTCAAAAATAATTAATTTTAATAGCTGACGAATTTTTTGACGTTTTGCAATAATCATATGGACGATTTTGACGATATTTTTTTTGTTGCAGAATTTGACGATTATAAGCCAGATTTATCTGACATCTATAGCGACGAATTCACCGTAAGCAAGAAATTATCTAGATTTTCAAAATTATTTGGTTTAAAATTTTTGAGGAAGTAATTTGTGTAGTAGAAAATAGTTAGTCTTACGTATTTCCTATATCCATGTAATCAGACTGAAATTTAAGGTTTAATTGATTCATTTTGATTGCTATGGGACAAAAATAGATGATTTTTATTCGAGACATTGTTCATTATAAATCATTTGAGCATTCAGTATAATAACAAAACATTGTATAAAATAGGAATCCTATTTCGCCACACGATTTTTATATCGCCAAAAGAAATCGCCAATCGCTGAATGAAAAATTTTGTCGCCATAGTACGTAGATATCTGACAACCCTGATTCAAGCTAAATCATCAGGGTTGTTAAAAATGTGATAAAACTCAGTGTAGAGCCACAAGATAAATTTTATGTTTCTTTTCTAATAAGAAATTTTTTCTCTTTTATCTATTTTAATAATTTGAAGATGCAACCGCACTTACTTGATTACTTTGTACAGTTATTTTGTTTTTTCAACTAAAATAGCGCTACGAAATTTTAATTTATAGATAAATATTGTAAAAAAAATATATTCTTTTTTATTTTTCTAAAATACAAAGAATAAAAATAAAATATTAAAAAGTTGTTCATGCTTCAAATATCTTTAATATAACTGACGTCGTTTCAATGTAAAATTACCTTTATAAAAAGAAAAAAAAAAAAGAAATAGCCTTCCAAGGTTAAAGCCAAGTTGGGAAGAGCATAACTAATAAAAAAAAGATATAAAACTAAATTTTTTTCTTCTCTGTTCTGGTGGCTTATGATGTTATTTCAATAAGTCTTTTATTGGAATATTAATAGCAAAGAAAAAGCCGTGCAGTTTTTCTTTATAATTTTATGTTATTTACCTTTCTAATTACGTGTTTAGCTCCAGGAAAATGATTTCAAAAATGTTTGTTATGCAAATTTATTAATTTCTTTTTTTGCTGCTAAAACAAATAGACTGTTAGAGCAATCTTTTTTTTTTTTGTGTTCAATTTTATGAAAAGAATTTTCCAGCAAACGTAAACTGAAATATTTATAAAACAGACAAAAGATTGCTTGAGGCTAAAAGATGTGAAAAAATATTAAATTGTGAAACTAAGATATTATTAAAAAGTTTTCTTATCTTAAACTTAATAAAGGCAAGTTAACGGGGAAAAATAAATAAATTTTTATTAGACGAAGCCAAACATTATGAAAATATTAAAATGAAAAATATATATACTCGTATGGCTTAAAAGCATTTGATACAATAATGTTTGGTTTAAATGAAGGCAAATAAGTAAAATAAATAATTTGTTTGCGTGAGAATCTACTTTAAATATTTCTTAGTACTCAAGCAATGAAGAAAAGTGCATGGTTGTAAAACAGCGGTAACCAAGCTCAGATATTAGTATAAGTAAAAACTGTTTAAAAAAAATTTACATCAGCACCTGCCTTTACGGCTGTGCGGGGCACAAGGGGATTAGGGGGCAACAAAGAAATAAGTGGACTTACCGAAAGATCTGCTACTGGAGGGTGAAGGGACGCATGTCTGACTACTATATGCTTCCTTCCGGCAAGTTGCGGGGCAGTAACGGAAGGCGGTACTTCTGATGAAGGCGTCTTCAGTGATGGGCGTCTTCTATGATGGTGAGATGATGCGGATCACTTCTTGGCTATGACCACTGCCACTAAAGGATAAAGAAAACACTGCTCTTGTCTTTAGAAAGAAATCAATACTTTTTATTTCTCTATTCGTAGTGGTAGATATTATTTACAATAAGTGTGTATTTTAGGTTACAAATTCGGAGATTACATTGTTCGGAAATACAATTGTGGTTTAAGCTTCACAAACCCGATCTCAGTAAAAACTTACACTATGTACGAACACAAGTTATATTTTGCTTTTTGTATTGTACTACATGTGTACTACACACAGAGACTTTATTAAATTTAGGTTTAGAAAAGGCTTTTTACTAAATGAGCATTTTTTTCTACACTCGAACACTTTTTTTTTATTTTTTATATTTAAAACTTCACCGAATTGAAAAAAGTTGTTGTTAATTGGACTACTGCTACCAATGGAATAAATGAAAGCAGCCAACCAGCCTGACGTCGAACCATTGCAGCCAGAGCTCATTGACAAAAAGCTCGTTATGTTCTGGTTGCAAGGGAGTTGCCAGACGGGTTTTAAATACAATTGGTTGCCAACGTGAACAACGGCCTAATCTGATGATGAACCAATTCAACGAGTGAATTATTCACGATTCACCAGCGCTCCCGTGTGGCTGACTAGGCTCACACAGGTAACAATTCTTACCAATTGTTTGTGGACATATGAGCAACTTCTTGTTGATTAGTTCCGGCCTTTTAATCCCACCTGTATGCAATTTCCGAGCAATCAATGGAAGACAAGGCTTAATGAGTTGTAGGCCAAAGCCCACTAAGAGCATCAGCCCTTAAACCAACTCACCTGTCAACCATCATCGCTAGTTCCTCACAGTACAGATATCTGTTGTAAAGACAACAGATCGTCGGTAGTTTGTTAGTCCCCGAAAAAAGCCACGCCAAGCAATTATCAAGGATGCTAACACCCCCTTCCTGCGTTTTAGGTTTCAACCATGATCAGCCCGGGTTGAACTGCAAGCAGAACCACCCGGGAGCCATGCTGATCCCCGTTCTGTTAATTTAAACCCTTCGTAAGGGTTTTGGAAGCCAACACAACATAAGTCATGTGGCTTTCTGGGGTTTAATTGCCCCAACAAACGAAGGACCCCTTCCCCTCTATACCCGAAAAATAGAGTGCACTGGTTAGGAACACGCCAAGGCAAAACCTGTTCCCCGGGGGAGTGTAAGTGACAGAATCAGAAGATGTTTTACGTGGGTTTCTGCCTTGACGGCCCAACCACACTGTGATTCTCTCACATGGCAAAAAAAACAAAAAAAAAAAACGTTCACCCGGACCACCTCATGCATGACAAATTGTCACACATGACCATGCATTACAAATCGTCAAGACTTCACATTTATGCAGATATGGCCGATGAGCTCTATCGTCAAAAGTCAAAAGATGTACAAGTAAAATTTAAAAATTTCACACAGCGATACTATAGGTATTTATATACATATAATAAAAAATCGTTCAGATGTTATTAGTTTGTCAGTGTTTTCTTATGACTTTTGAAACAACACAATAATCATCTGAAAATGTGTAAGAAGTTCTCTAAAATTAACAACTTTGCAGAAAAGAAAAGGCGGCAATATGAGCATCTGATGGAACTTCTTCCATAAGGTGCCGCTGTTGAAGAGAGTGGATATAAATATAAATATTTTAACGAGCTGTAAGTATGATGTGATTATCCACTTTGGGGAGAACTATTCGTTTTTTCAAAACATATATATAACATGTTTTTATTACATAATTACAAACCTTTTTTTTTAAAGAATTTTTCGTCTTTTTTATAAATTTGCAAGTTGAAATTTTCACAATCAAAATAAATGTGTATGTTTTTTCAAGCTGTCTAATTGCGATTGTAAATTTATATGTATAAACAAGCAAAACAGTATTGGCAATTAATCGAAAATTGACTCAATTAAAGTTACATGTCTGAACACACTATTATATTGAAATATATAGTATTGAATATAGGCACATAGAATCCATTGTACGTTATACTTTGCCTTTTTCAACTGACAACTAAGTTGACATACATGTATTTCTTATGCGTTTTGTTACATTCCGTACTTCTCCTTCAACGCAAAGTATTAAAGTTGAGCAATTTTTTACGTACGTTGGGAACTTTGACAACTGTGTGGTAATATTTTTTATATATTTTGATTTAATTTTTCGTTTAAAAATTAAATAAATTGAAAAAAAAAAAATTGTTTTAGATTTTTTGTGCTGTGTCTGAAATATAAATTCAAAGATTTTAATCAAATCAAAGTAAAATGCAGTTGATTTTATATCCGTTAACAAAGTACTGATTGTGCCAACTTCGTATACGTTGATGTCAGTTAAAAAGGAGACGGACAAAGTACGACGGATTCTATGTGCCACGGCCTTTATATCATTATTAATTTGCTAGTGATACAAAATACTTAATGCATAGACTTACTTAATTCCTTTGTTTTTAGATTGCCAATTAGTTTACAATTTTTTGTAAAAATTTTTCCCTACATCATAATTGATTTGGTAATAATACAAAATAGTTAATGTATTAACTTACTTAATGCCTTTGTTTCTAGTCTGTCAATTAGCTAATAATTGTTTGTAAACATTTTTTCCTTTGCCACTCACATGATGTTCTTTTGCGACCTGTATTTTATCTCTTCCAATGCCCTACCAGCAGTCTGTCCATACTTGCAGCAGAACATAAAAATCAAGTAAAACTAAACTGTTTGCTTTTCTGCTAAATCTAAACACATATGAGCAATTTAACTCTTCTATTTTATGGAAAATCCCTTTTGTCTAATTTGTGGCATTACACATTTGGCAGAAAGTTTAACACAAAATAAATTTTTTAAATACCCTGGAGTATTGCCTTGAATGTAGCATTGTTATCTTTTTTTTTTTTATATATAATGTTAAGAAACACATTTTTTTTTCTTTTTGCTAAAATGCCAAAGTTATGATTCTGTTGTACAAACCATAAAGTTTTGTTTTCAAATACTCAAAGGCATAATTGTTAAACATTTTTTACTTACATAGAATTGTATGTAATATAATTCTCACCTACTCGTAACTTGCTTGGTTTGTCTGCCAAAATGAGAGGTAAGTGAACATAAATATAAATGTTTTAATATACGCATGTAGCTAAACATATGTACATGAGATATTTGCATGTATGCTCTTTTTTTTATAACAAAATATTTATTTTTTATCATCAAGTGCTACTTAAATACAAACAAAAATTGTATATATCTAATATTGTTAAAATAAACTTGTATTTATTTGAAATGAGATTTTTAATCTTCACTACGAGTAGTAGAATGTGGAAATGATTTACCCAATTTAAATCGATAAATTCTAGATCAATCACTTGTGACACTCTCAAAAAATATAACGATTTTAGTCATCAACCCTTTTCAGTCCCCTCTAAAAAATTCACACACGAAACCCTTTTATATTAAAATCATCAATCATTGAATACTAACACCAGCGAACAAAATTATAGGGATACATTGATGCGCAGAAAGAAAAAATTTATATACTTTTTGTATAATTCTTTAGAAACAGTAACGGCCTTATGTAACGAGTGATTTTTTTGCTATTATCTTTTTGGCAACACTAGTTTTGACAGCTCACGCACGTTTTGTATCTTGTGTCACTGTCAAACATCTTCAGCTTGGTCTATAATTTAATCATGAATCGTCTTACAAACGAACAACGCTTGCAAATTATTGAATTTTATTACCAAAATGCGTGCTCTGTTAAGAAAGTTCATCGCGCGCTTCTTCCATTTTATGGTCAGTTTAATCGACCTACTGAGGCTTCTATTCGGGCTATTGTAAACAAATTTCGCACCAAATTTACATTGTTGGACATTAAACCACCAACACGCTTACGTAGAGTGCGAACTGAAGAAAATATCGCAGCCGTATCGGCCAGTGTTGGTGATGACCGTGAATTATCGATTCGGCGCCGTTCGCAGCAATTGGGCCTCTGTTACTCCACTACGTGGAAAATTTTGCGGAAGGATTTGGGTGTGAAGCCTTATAAGATACAGCTGGTGCAAGAATTGAAGCCAAACGACCTACCACAACGCCAAATTTTTGGTGAATGGGCTCTTGAAAAGTTAGATGAAGATCCACTTTTTTATCGAAGAATTGTGTTCAGCGACGAGGCTCATTTCTGGTTGAATGGATACGTGAACAAGCAAAACTGCCGTATTTGGAGTGAAGAGCAGCCAGAAGCATTGCAAGAGCTACCAATGCATCCACAAAAAACAACCGTTTGGTACGGATTATGGGCTGGCGGCATCATTGGGCCGTATTTCTTCAAAGATGATGCGAATCACAACATTACTGTGAATGGTGAGCGCTACCGTGCGATGATAACAAACTTTTTTTGCCCAAAATGGAAGAGTTTGACTTGCATGAAATGTGGTTTCAACAAGACGGTGCCACATGCCAGACAGCACGCGAAACAATGGACCAATTGAGAGGCGAGTTCGGTGAACAGTTTATTTCACGTTTGGGACCAGCCGCCCAGATCGTGCGATTTAACGCCTCTAGACTACTTTTTGTGGGGCTATGTTAAAGCTAATGTCTATAGCGACAAGCCCGCTTCGATTGACGCACTGGAAGCCAACATTGCCAACATTATTCGTGAGATACCGGCCGAAATGTTGGAAAGAGTATGCCAAAATTGGACTAAGCGGATGGACCATTTGAGGCGCAGCCGCGGCCAACATTTGCATGAAATAATCTTCAAACAATAAACTATATCGACCCAACTATCGATCCAAATAAATATTTCATGCATTTTTCTGAATTTTATGTGTTTTTTTTTTTAAATTTCCGATAGTTCTTATAAAATTACCCATTACAATAAAAATTCTTATGCTAACTAACTAGCTGCTAAGTTTTTTGTGTGTAAATTACCATAAGGGAAAGATAGCAGCTAGTTAGTTAGCACAAGGTTTTTTATTATACATAAGGCCGTAACTATTCACGCGAATTGATATAGTTAGCCCAAATCATGATATGAAAATATATATCAATGAGAAATATATTATAAAAATAATAGTTTTTTCGACGTTTTTTCCTTTCAAGCATATTTAAAAAAAATCTCTTGTAATCTATTTACTCCAACGCTCATTAGTAAACTGTAAGGCCCTGAAGGAAGTTAAATAGGGCTAGAAGTTGCTACCCTGGTATGTGAAAATCCTGCACGCAGAAATAAATATGGTTGGTATGTATAACAATATTCTGAGGGTAACCTACTATTGTTGCATTATATGTTTATAAACAACCATATAAAATAGTTTCAGTTGAAATGTTGTTTAATGAACTAAGTAAATACAAGAACCAATATTATATAATTTAACGATATATTTGGTAACCATATATCTGTTATAGCCAACCATATAATATTGTCTTTCCCAACCATTTAATCTAAAATGTCTAAAACACTATTATCACATTCAATCGAAATAATGTTGAACTATCATATTATGTGGGAATATATATATTATTTATCTACACATATTTATTATTTATCTTAAACATATATTATTTATTTTAAACATATAACCAACGTTTCATTCTTTCTTCAAATACTTAAAAACCGAACCAAAGCGACCAACATACAGATGTTTTAAATAAATTTCTGTAATGATAAACATATAATTCATACATATCTACGAATATGTGCACATATGTACATGCAGAGAAAAGTTATTTTGAAATATGGTTGCAACAACATTACTACATATTGTGCATTATTGTTAATAACAGCCTATTATCAATAGAACTATAGTTCATTTTTCCATAAATATGCGTTCGTTTCCATTTCTGTAATTCTATTCTTACCGTCTATCAATTTCAGAATATTGTTGCATACAATGTTAATATTGTATGAAATTTGTTTAAAAACGACAATAGTTTTTGTTACACTCAATACCAAAATACCTGTTTTTATCATATGTGTGATACACTTATTCACATGTAACAAATATAAATTTATAGAATAATTTTACTATGGTAAGCTTTATCAATTGTTTTATTTTAGCCATTGAATTATAATTTTTGTTTAGTTTTTTGCTATGGAAAAATATGTATTTTGTTTTAAACGAAAAAAAAAGTTTGCTAAACAAAATCGAAAAATGGCTCACAGTAAAAAGTTTCATCTCAAACGAAGAACGTGTATTTTGAGGAGTTCCCAAAATCGTATAATTCAGATGGTATTAAAAAGTTGGAATATCGTCTTATTAAGTTTATTGAGCTAAAAGGAGACTATGTTGAGTAATAAGTGGTTTTTGAAATAAAAGAAACGTTTTTTCCTATTTAGGTAACTTCAATACCAATCCACCCTCGTATCAGCCAAATAGCTGCTGCCAGCGTTAGTACAGTTTTAACTCGATTTATCGCATTTTTGGGAACTTTCCGCTAGATTTCTGGTGATAACTTTTCAGACTCCTGCCGAATATTCTCCTCATGCACTGGAATGGTTTAGGGCTTGTTGGCATAAAGCCGTGACTTCAAGTAGAAGCAAAAAAAGTAGTCGGGAATGGCACAATCGGGGGAATTTGCTGGCCATACAAAATCGCCAAAACGGGAACTTACGCGATCAGGAAATGCTTCCTTAACAATATCCTTTATGGCTTCTGCCGTGTGAGTGATTGCACAGTCTTGTTGAAACTACATGTTCACCAGGTGCCGCTCATTCAATTTCGGCAATAAGAAGTCGCTTATCAAGGTCCTGTAGCATTTGCCACTAACTTTATTGCCGATGGGTTTCACACAAAAATATGGTCCAATCACTCCTCCCGTGCAAGCACCTCACCACACAGTACCCTACAGTGGAAGCTACACACGCTGATTTTTAGTTCAAGAATGAATAACTTGTTTTTTAGATTAACCGTTTAACCATTGTTCATGATGATTTTCGTTTCAACATCGTGGTTAAAAAGATCGACAAAATTATTTCATGCTCTTGCGGAGTATAGCGATCCATTGTTTATCTGTTTTTTTTTCTGCAGCTGTGTAGTTCGCAAATATTAAATATTCTTGCTAAAAAACTCTGTTTACAAAAGGTGTCACGTCGTACAATAGAGTGATTAATTTTACGCCAGCCTGTATTTCTGTGGCTAATATATTTATAATCTTGATGCTAGTTGCTTTGACCTTTATTTTATTTAATATTTGCAATAAATTCTTTTAACCTTTTTGGTTTTTTTTTAATTTAAAAACTTTGTTTTTTTTGTATTTTTTAATATTTTGTTTTCCATCGACTTCTTCTGGAAAATTTGTTTGTGTGTTGTTAATTCAGTTCAAATTTTTTATTGAATTAATAACACACAAATAAATTTTCCTGAAGAGGTCTTCCGAAAGAAGACGAAATATTGAAAAATACAATAACAAAATTAATAAAAAAAAAAAAAAAACCAAAAAGTACTTTAAGCTGAAAGAATTTATTCCAAATACTAATATATTTATAAAAGACAAAAAAAGTAAGGGCTGGACTTCTGTTAGTTGAAGGTAAACTACTTGTTTTGTGATCGGTATGCTAATCAACAGCACCCAATTTTAATGCCAGAAAATATCTAATGAAAATTTTAGATGATTTAAACATATTTTTGTGTGATTTTTTTTTGTTTGTTTTAAAACGTTTTATAAACTTTAAGCAAGAAGATTTAAACAAAAGATTTACAACAGCAAAAGCTGTTGATTGGTTGGCTAACCGATAGTATTTTATTAAATATCATTTACTTTATATATATTTACTTTAAAACCTTTCAAGCTGCTTATATTTTAAGCAGTAGTTTTATCTTTTTGCCATGCTGACAAAAAATTTATGCATTTCGTATGCATACTCGTATATATGTTCACCGTGAATGTTTGTTACAAAAATTTTCATTTTTTAAACATAATATTTATTTCCAAAAATTCTTGTGCATTTTTGTATTTTTTCCTTTAATAAAATCTACATAAGTTTCACAATACGATAGCGGTGTTTGTATGTATAGTTTAGATATTAAAATAGTTTTAAAAATCATTAGTTCTCGTCATTTGCAGATACATAAGAATAGAGTTTTATAAAAAAAAAAATATGTACGAATTTACACAGATGTGGAAACTTTTATGTATATATAAATTATGCATAAATAATCATGTACGTATGTATGTACGAAGACACTATTACCTACAAAGGCTGTAGGTACTAATGCAATTACAATATAAATTTTATTAAATATAACCCAAAGCAAAATGTATGTAATCATGTATATACTACAGGGTGGGCCAGAAGTTACCACGGGTCTTAAAACTATAATAACTTTATGCTTATATTTCGTTCATATAAATAACACTTGGAGAATAAATAATGGAGAGATACACAACTGAACAAACAACCAGAATGATAGAATTTTATTATTTAAATTAGAGATAAATTATTTTAGCGCAAAGAGCATATCGCCGAGATTTTGACAGAATTTCACCCTCTGAATAGTTCGTTGCTTAATTGATCGTCATCAGCAACATGGCACCGTAGCAGATTTGCCTCGAACCGAAAAACATTGAACTGCGTAAAATATTAAACGAGCACGGCAAAGTGTTAACGAAACACCAGAAACATCTGTCAGAAGGCATTCTGCTCAGCTAGGAATGTATCGTATGTAACTACAACCCAGCTATACCCCTATAAGGTGCAAGAATTAAAATCATCATCAGATCATCGGCAACGTCAAAAATTTGCACTTAAATTCCAAGAGTTGGCCGTAAATGGAATCAACTTTATTGAAAATTTGATGATGAGAGATGAAGCTCATTTTCATTTGATTGGCTTTGTTAATAAGCAGAAATGTAAGTTCTGGGGTTCCGAAAATCCAAGAGCCATTTACCAACGCCAATTGCGGCCAATTAGTGAACAAGATAGTGTGGGATCACATCTAAAAATATCATTGGGCCTTAGGTTATATTAGGTTAGATTAGGTTAGGTAGGCAGACCGCTGGCTACCCCGAAATAGCCTAAGTTCTCCAGGTCAATTGGGTCCTGTAGTGCGATTCTCTAACTTTTAACGATCCGATAATCGCAAATTTTTTCCATAAATTTTATGGTTTGCACTAACGATTGAGTAATTCTGTAACTTAATTCTAACGATGGTAAGCTGCTGTACTTTTCTGTTCATTCACATAAACATCAGGTGGCATCTCCTGAAAAAAAGCGAAAACCACAAAGAAGAAAAGAAAAAACAATAAATTTTCCCATAACAATATGTATACATATTGATTTTTACTTGTTGTGATTTTAGTTTTTAAGTGACAATAAATATTATTTGATTTGTAATAAGGTGAGTAAAATAAAATATGAGTTCACACGTTTCATTTATTCGTTTATACATGTACATATGTACCAATTTCTATATGTTCAGAATGACCACAATTAAGACTGATGATAATCAATATAACTTTTTAAATTCATTAACTGTCAACTCAAAGGAATTGTCCAACTCCCGAAAAGCACTGATTATCCCTTGAAGCATTCAAATTTGTGTCATCCCTTCCAAGTCCGAATGCCAATCATTTAATAGCTATTTCAACACAAAACACACTTTACCGGTTAAAAAATTATGCTGAAATTTTTGTTTTTGAATATGTATTTAGTAAATATTTTATGTATTTACTTATGTACTTAATAAATATTTTTATGTATTAAAAATCAGATTATTAGCACTTTATTTCATGGAAGCACAATTAAAAAAATACACTTTAACGATTGAATAAACAGCAACAAAATTTGTATCTTTAAGATGTCGACAATCGGCAGTAAAATTAACAGCTGCTTTTGATCGACGGCGAATAACGTTAAAAACATGTTAAAGAATAGCAAATTCGATAAAATATTGCTATAATTATTTTAACGATACGATTATCGTTATGTAAGTTACAAAATCGCACTACTGAAGTCGTTCCCTTTGTGATTGCCTGAAAAGTGGGACAGTAAAGTGAAGAATAGTTAGCGGGATACATTGTGAGTGGAGGAGATGGATGGGAGGGTGTGAAAGCAAAAGTGGGAACCGCATAGTGTGGCGTTACATGCATTTGTAGAAGCCATCCGCTGATTCTTATGAAAGAGGCTAGCGCGGTCGGATTGACTGAGGCCAGACATGATAGGAGGTTGAAGCTCCACTCGCCTAGGTATCTTAGACGGTGATGCTTCAATGCTGGGAATGTACCTAGGAGATGAAGAATCATCTCCTCCTCTTCCTCGTCTTAGCAACTTCTACAGAAGTCGTTCTAAGGTAGGCCTAGTCTCCTGGAATGGTTATCAAACGAGCAGTGTCCGGTGGTTACTGCTACAGTGACTCTCAGGTGAGATGTGGGCTCCCACGTTCTCTTAGTGTTAATATGCGAGCACAGGTTCCTGGATATAAAGTATGTATCTGTGAGCCATTTGTATTGTGCACTTTTTATTACAACCCAAGAAAATGAAACAAACTTCTGTTCCCAAGTTCAAACAAATACCCAATCATTTTTATTAAAATAGAAAAATTATTACAATAATAAATTTTTATAGACTACTCGATACAAACATTTTTTTGTTGAAAGAGTTAAAGCATAATCTAACATCCCCTCTCAACAAAATATATGTTCAATCAAATTCTGTAATTGTGGATGTGGCAAAGACTTCGTAAGAAAATCCGCAAGTTGTTCTTCTGTTGGACAATAACACCACCTTCTTGAAGGTTCTTTATATGATGGTATTTGACATCAATATGCTTCATTCTTGCGCTAAATTTTGCAGATTCAATTATCTTGACGCAGCTCCGATTGTCTTCATATACTGGAACTGGCATCTGTACGGTAATTGTCATATCATATTAAGTAATTGCTTTATCCATAATAATTCTTGAGCTGCGTGGAAACACCTATAAATTCTGCTTCAGTGGACGATAGCGTTATTGTCAGCTGCTTTTTTTGACGACCGAGAAATAGAAATCCACTGGTTGACTTCCTGTCGCTATGATCTCCTACCCAACTAGCATCAGTATAACATCTTAATTTCAAATTTGAATTCGTTCTTATTAAAAGATTCTTCATAATAGAATTATTGAGATACTTTACTACTTTCTTTGCTGCTGCCCAATCACATCTGCGTGGCGTTTCGACCCTCCTACACAGAATTCACACGGACGATGCTATATCTGGCCTTGTAGTTATTGAAAGGTGAAGCAACATAATCTTCTTTCTTTTTAACACACATTAAAATATCATCTACATATACGAGTAGATAAACAATTTCATTATTGATTACTCTCGAATATAGACACGTATCTGCTTTCCCAGCCTTAAACCCAATTTTTTTCAAAATAACATGTAATCCATCATACCAAGACTTGGCCGCTTGCTTGAGTCCATAGAGAGATTTTTGTAACTTGCAAACAAGGTGTTCTCTACCCTTTTCTATAAAGGCTTCAGGTTGTTCCAGATATATCTCCTCATGAATATTACCATTCAAAAAGGCTGATTTAAAGTCAAGATATTTGACAACATAGTTTTTAACAGCACTTACTGCCAAGAGAGTTCTAAACGTTACAAACTTTCCAACAGGGACAAATGTTTCATCAAAATCTTCACCAAAAGTTTGGGCATAACCTATTAGAACCAAAGAAAATTAAACAAACTTCTGTTCTCAAGTTCAAACATATACTCAATCATTTTTATTCAAATAGAAAAATTATTACAATACAAAATTTTTATAGACTACTTGATACAAAAATTTTTTTGTTGAAACAGTTAAAGTATAATGTAGCACTTTTCACCGTGTAGCGTTTTATGTTTTCCGATTGGGTCTTACTTCTTCGGGAATGAATATGGAAGTGCTGTAACCATATATATGCAGATTGGTACGGTTCATGATAGAAAATATTTTACGTCCTGCTCTTGAAAACAGAACTGGTATGTATCAGCAGGATGGAGCCACTGTCCACACTGCCAGAGAAACATGGCACTTTGAAGTAAAATTTTTGGAAAGCGAATAATTTCCAGAAATTCGAAAATTATTTGGCCAGTGCGATCACCCGATTATTTTGGTTGATGTTATATGAAGGAGCGATTATATGTGGACAAGACAGAGACAATCCTTAAACTCAAGGCAAACATTGTTGTAGAAATTCGAACGATACAGCCATAAATTTTGTAAGATGTTATGGAAAATGCCCTAAAACGAACCCATCAGTGCAGCGCTGAAAACAGTGTTCGTTTAAGAAACATTATTCTTCATATTTAGTGTAAAATAAATGTCAGTTTGTGTATTATACAAACTAGAAAAAAAACGATTTTTTTAAGATTAATAAACGGCCAAGTTATTAAACTTTTAAACCCCATAGTAACTTCTTCCCCACCCTGTATATATGTATATACATATCTCTGTGTGCATGCATAAGCATGCATTAACTTTATGCCAGAAAATTTTATTCAAATACAGTTTTATGCAATTTATTTTATAATGCAATAAATATAATATTAAATAATCTATAGAAAATTCATCTATTTCGCTGATATTGTCACTTTATTTAAATAATGTTTTTGTGTATTGATTTATTTAGACCTATTCGTGCAATTAATTGTAAAAATTTTTTCTATATACATATCGATGGCTTAGTATAAAAAGGGCATAATACAGGTATTTTAAAATAGGAATTTTTTATTTATTATGATAGAAAACTGTGACATACAGCTTGCCTTAAAACTTCAAGGGGATGTAAGTGCAATTGATAGATTATAACGAGCTCAGAAAAAGCTTAAAAAAAAGGGGAATATACTGAGGGCTCGGAGTGAAATCTCTCCTCAGGGTATTCTCCATGGCTGTCGGGGCATGAAAAACCAGATGGTTCTGAGGGGAAGAGATTTCCTTCAGAATCATCTGGCCTTCGTGAAAAGGAAATACACCGAGGGCTCGGAGAGAAATTTCTCCTCGGGCTATTCTCTGCCCCACACTAGGACACCGTGCTCTGGTGCACGATGGAATAGATGCTCTGAGAGGGAGAGACTCCTTTCAGGGTCATCTGGCCTTCGTGGAAAGGGAATACACTGAGGGCTTGGAGTTAAATCTCTCCTCGAGGTATTCTCCGCACCCATATGCACATGCGGTGTTCGTGCCCGTATTTTTGTCGCAAACCGGTTTCGTTAAAAGAGAATTTTCGGAGAATTTTGAGAAAAGCTCTCCTCCGGATATTCTCGAATCTACACTCAACCAACCTCGTGTCGTATATGGGATTCGGCTAATTCCAAGAGGGGTTTCGTTAAAAGAGGATTTTCAGAGGATTTTGAGTAAAGCCCTCCTCCGGATGTTCTCGAATCTACTCTCAACCAACTTCGTGTCGTATATGGGATTCGGCTAATTCCAAGCTCCCCTCACCGCGTTTTTGTTCGAACCTCTTTTACTTCGATATACCTGGTTTGCCAAAAGCCAGAGGATTTGGAGTAAACCAACCAACCAACCACGCGTAGTTCTTTGCGCCCCATTAACCCACTGAGGGTTTGGAGTTGACCTCCCCTCACCGTAATTGTGGCGCAAACCGGTTTTGTTAAAAGAGAGTCTTCGGAGGATTTTGAGTAAAGCTCTCCTTCGGATATTCTCAAATCTGCGCTCAACCAACCTCGTGTCGTGTACATGATTCGGCATTCGTCTAATTCCCCGAGGGTTTGAGTTAATCTCCCCTCACCGCGCTTTACGCGAACCCCACGGATTTCTACATGCACAGTCGGCCAAAGGCGATGTATTGGTGTTGGTACTGCGATCCGTCGTATACCGCAGAAATAACTTTAGTCAATAAGCCACATTGTATACAGAAAAATGAGTGTCACGGGTTTTTTTTTCTTGTTTTCTGGTCACAAATATAAATTTTTGCAATGAATCCTGGAAGCCCTGAGCTATTCCAGCCTATGGGAGATAACCGAGCATATTTAGTTCAAATTTGTAATATGTACTCTTTGTTTATGTGACAAAGGTGAAGGGCATTTTAGATGCGGCCTAGCCTATTTAACTACACTCTTACTTGATTTTTATTCTCTTTAATTTTTAATAAAAGTTTATTTTTTTCTTTTATGGTTTGCTTAGTAGGATTAGAAAACTCGTAGACCAGAGATGTTTTTATAGTAAAAATGATATGCCAGGCAATGTAAACCTGTTTTAAGTCCTCAGCCTTAATATCTTTAAATAAAAACTCTGCAGGCTTACACACTTCTTTAATTAGAAATAAATTTCAAACATTTAAACAGTAAAATTTTTACCTGCAAATTCGTTCGAACGAAATCTCATAATCTTTTCTACCAACACTTTAACGTGTTGTAAATATTTGCAAACAAACAGGTATATTGTATAAAAATAAAATTCGTCCTTTATGACTTGACCACATCTGTTTGTTCTCTGCATTTTCTTATGCACAAACAGTTTTCCTTGGTAATCACATACAAACACAAACACAGCAAATACAAAACCAAACATCATGTTATTGATGTTGCCAAAATGTTAAAAGGATTTTGTAGTTTTTCTTGTTTTGTTTCAGAAATTGTTGTTATACATTTATAACAATGGAAATATGTTGTGTATTTTTATGCTCTAGTTATTCAAATTATTGTTTATACTTGTTTAACTCTTATTCCGTTTTCTTTCTTTTAATAGCCATAAAAGAGCCAGTGTTGCAAGAATACGAGTATGTATAGTGTACGTTCTGTTTTTTAAGTATTTATTTTGAATTATTAATTCATATATAAGTTTGGATTTTTATTGTGCATGATGTTAAAATAAATATTTATTTAAACATGTTTTATGATTTCTTTACAATTATTTTGAAATAAAACTTGTACAGCTAGTGGCAGTTGCAGCACTTATTTTAATGGATTTGTATATAAGTACTTATTTAAATAAAAATTCACATTTATTACAACATTTTTTTGGTTTTTGCAGATTCAACTTTAAATTTCCTTAAGTTGTATTAATTTTCTAAACAAAACTTCCTTTGGTCATAATGATAATTCGAGGTTATCATATGAGAAGAGTTATTTTTACATTTAAAAATTTAATAATTTTAGCACAATTTAAAGAAAAAAAAAAGTATAGTTTTAAAACGTTTATGTCTAAAGGCAGAATTAGTTTGTACGTTCTTGTCCGTTCTGAATCAGCTGTCTTGTTTCTGTTCAATGTAAACTATATGTACATGGTTTGTTTTTACTTTTACGTTCTGTTCTGTTGCGGACTAATCTGCTGAAAATAGAATTCAACGTTAAGTGACGGCCAGATATGTGTACGTGTTACTTTTTTCAGGTATGGAAACGTTACTTTTTTATTCAAATGTATATAATTGTTTTGTCTAAAGCTAAAAAAATTTGTTTCAACTAAAGATTTTTAAAAGTTAATACATTTGTAATAATTAAGCAACTATGGGTGACCAAAAGAATATTATTTTAGCGAGGAGAAAAGTATATTTTGTATAAGAAGTGTCATAAGCTCTGCAGATTGTGCGAAAGAAGTGGACTGTTTGATCACCATTTCTAAATTATTGATTTGTTTCCTTTTTTGTTTTTTCACACAAGATAATATTTATGTACATGTTTTATTCTTCATTCCAATGTTTTTCTTTTATTTATGCTCTACTGTAAAAACAGCTGAATATTTTCACGGAAAAAGTAATTGTAAAATATTTGCTACGGAAATGAACGTCACTGAACGGCAACAGAAAGTAAAAACTAATGAGGCCTTTAGTTTGTACGTTCTTTTCCGTTCTGAATTAGCTGTCTTGTTTCTGTTCAATGTAAACTATATGTACATGGTTTGTTTTTACTTTTACGTTCTGTTCTGTTGCGAACTAATTTGTTGAAAATAGAATTCAACGTTAAGTGACAGCCAGATATGTGTATGTTTTACTTTTTTCTGGTATGGAAAAACCAATTTTTTAGTCACATGAATAAAAATTGTTTTGTCGAAAACTAAAATAATTTGTTTTAATCAAAAATTTTTCAAATTTAACATATATTAATCAATTAAGCCACTATGAATGATCAAAAAAATACAATTTGAGCGAATAAACAATATATTTTGTATAAGAAATGCCGTAAATTCTGCAGATCGTAAGAGAAAAATTGGCTGTTTTGTCACCATTTCTAAGTAATTAAATTGTTTCTTTTTTTTGCTTTTTCAAATAAAATAATTTTTACGAAAAATCTCAATTCCAATATTTTTCATTTAATTTTGTTTTACTGTAAAAATCAACTGAACTTTTTCACAGAAAAGTAATTTGAAAATATTCGCTACAGAAAAGAACGTCACAGAACGGCAACTGAAAGTAAAAACTAATGAGGCCTTAAATCACTTTTAGTATAAAATATTAATTGTTTTTCCATAACAAAATTATATATAAGATAGCAGCCATCTCTATATCTATATCTATACTAATATATAAAGCAGAAATGTTTGCAAGTTTTTATACTTATATGTTTGCACAAGGCTATCTCTGGAACTACTGGCTCGGATATATACGGACCGATACCGGGGAAAAAGTATTTTTGCCTTGTAATCACCATTCCAATAAAAGAAATCTTTAATGAACATTTTCGTGGAAAATGTTGTTTAAACTATATCTCGGTTATATATGAACCGATATCGGAATTTTCCATTTTCTGTCTTTAGTAGCCTTCTTTTATAACGAGAATTGCTTCTCAGCAAAACAAATAATAAAAATATTAATGAAAAAATCGGTATAGGCTATGTCTTGGACCGATGGACCGATATTGGAAATTTTCATTTTATATATTTTAGTAACCTTATTTTATTACCAGAACTCATTTTAAGCAAAAACAAGTTGTTTAAGTTCGCTTATGTGGCATTTTAATGAAAAACCCGGTCTAAGCTATATCTGGGGTATGTATGGACCGATATCGGAAATTTCAATTTTCCATAATTATATAAAACTATTTCATTACCAAAACTGCCTTTAAGCATAACAAAGTTATTTAAGTTCGCTTACGCGATATTTTCATGAAAAATTGGATTTAGGCTATATCTCGGGTATATATTGACCGATATCGGAAATTTTTATTTGCCATATTTATATAACTTTGTGCTATTACCAAAACTGCTTTTGAGCAAAAAAGTTGTTTCAGTTCGCTTGCGCGACATTTTCATGAAAACCCCGATTTGGGCTATATCTCGGGTATATACTGACCGATATCTGAAAAAAAATTTTTTTTTTGCCTTTTACTCATCACCATGCTTAATGAGTGTGTGAAGTTTGAGGCAAACCAAAAAAAATTTTTTTTTTCAAAAATTTCCATACAAAATTGCTAAAAAAAATGGCTTTTTTCGGAATTGTGGATATATCTCAGCTATATGTAAACTGATATTACTGAATTTCAATAGCAAACCTATGAATCGTAGGGGTAAACGATTGGTTAAAGAAAGAAGTTTCTAAGTCTAATGGTTTTCTCAGAAACAGTATTTTAACAGCAGACAGACGGACATCGCTTAATCGACTTTTCCATTAGTTTTGAATACACTTTATAGGGTCGCAAATGAAAATTGTAGAAATTACAAACGGAATCACAGACTTATATATACCCTTTACATTTTTTTGAAGGGTATAGAAAATACAAAAACGCTGATTTTTTTTGCTGGTTTTCTGGTAAATGATATTGTAATAAAAAATCGTGTTTAATTTAAGAAAGAAAAAAAAGTAGAGCTTATAACATGGCTAGTACAGACATATGTACAAACAATAAAAGATTTACACAAAATAAGTATATTTTATACTTTTTATTCGGTGGATAAATAGCTGTTTCGTAGTCGCTTCGTTACTTATCAGAATGCAATTGTCACCAAACTCGAGATCACTGTAAACATGTTGTGCACCCATTGAAGTTAATTTTTTTTTTTAATTTTTGTTTGTATTTTTTTTTATTATACTAATTACAATAAAAATTTATTTTTATTTTTTGTTGTTTTGCACAATATGTAATACTTTAAAACAACCAGTTTTTCTATATGTGCCTTTTTCTATGATATTCATGAATATTCATTACGCCTTTTAGTTGTACTTTTAATTAACTTCTGCTGTTTTTTTTTTTAGAAATATGTATGTATCTGAAATACGTCATAAAAAGTATTAACAAAAATAAGTTTACACGTACAGATAAATGTATTAGAGAAAAAATTATAATATTTTTTATGTTACAATATTTGACTTTTTCCATCTAAAAACTTGTTATTTTCTCTTTTATCCTTTTTTGATTCTTAAAAAAAAAAGAATCTTACACATGAAGTATAATGTTTCAATATTTTTCAAATTATTCTGGGAATTGACCATATTTTTTATTTTGTATCAAGCACTCACAACTGTGCAAACAAAACTACAGCATACGAATTTCCTTACAAAAGTTAAGCTTTACTTAAATCACCATTAATCTTGAATAATAATGATAATGTAAAATGTTTTTCAAACCACAACCTGTAGCTTCTGGCAGGTAGTATCAACTGCATTTTTACATAAAGGCTATATCCAACCATAATGCACAATAATAATTATGAGTCACAGCCTACCATCCTCTTCTTCTTTGGCCCACTTATTTTTATACTTCTTGATTTCAGTTGGTTTCAAACCATGGACAGGTACACAATTGAGTAGTGCGTTATGTTGAAAGCTTTTACCAAAATGGGCGTTCAAATCAAAATATACTTCGTGCTTTTTGTGTAGCAAAATTTTACCTCATGGATTTGTTAACAAGCAGAATGGCCCCATTTGTGAGAAATTAGAAATTATTAGTAATTTGTTAAAAGCCAACGCATCCACAAAGACTGACCGTTTGATACGTTTGTGCGTTTTCTTTTACGAAAACGTGCTTGCTATCGCGAGATGATAACGATCTTCTTATGGTCAGAAATTAAGGTCAAAGATCACACTGATGTGTGGTTTCAACAGGACAGTGTCGTGTGCCACACAGCCAATAAAACCATGTCTATTTCAGCGAGAAATTCAACTACCATCTTATTTCACGTCGTGGCGATATTAACAGTAGTTTGATACTGTTGGACTTCATTTGCTTTTAAATGAAAAATTTTTACAACAATTAGCCAATATTATTTAATCAAGAGCTAAAAAAAACCCATTTTGTCGCAATTATATCTTAGAGTCATTGAATATATGATAAAGGCATTGGTTTCTTAATGTTTCTTAATGTTTTTATTTTTTTTTACTTTTTTTTAACATTTTTTTCGAGACCAACATTTTTACTGTGCGATGCATCCACGTAAGGCACTTTTATAAAGCCTCCGTTGAATAGTTTAGATATATATGGATGCCATATGATGATATATGGATGCTATATAATGACTCTAATATAAGCCGTTTAGAGCTTAGTTTGGTTAGCTTTAGAGGCACTTACGATTATTCTATTGTCGTGGTCTGTGGTTTCACGTGATTTGGAGGCTCTGGGTATATTATTTGAGTTCCCAAATTTATCAAAATGGTTCATTGCATTATACATTTTTCTTCTACAGCAAATAAGTAATTGAGAAAATGCATAACCGTCCTCTCGGGGTCTCATTACCCTCCTTTCCCTGGGGCACTTTGGTCTTTCTGCCATACCTAAAGGCTAATTATTCGTACACAATTTTACGGATATCGTTTAAAACATAACTATCAACCAATTTTCGCAACAAAACGAAATAAGATATTAAAATAATTTTATTTAAATAACAGAACTGAAAATATTTTAATTATGTGTGCACTTGAAACACCTCCCTTTCACTAAATAATGGCTTATTTTTTACAGAAAATTGAACAAAAAACTAATATAAAGAGAGAACCATGTGCAAAAGATATCAACCTTATCTTTGCAGTGAAAAAATTCCCTTAAAATAACAAAAGATCATATATTAAATACCGAAGTAATGAAAGATCACATTTATGTTTTAATTACATGTCCACCATTGTATACATTGCATAAACATATAAATGGTGATTTTGTAGAAATACACTTTTTAATTTTTTATTTTTTGAACCAGTTGTGATATTTTTAATCAATCGTAAAAAACTCATGTTCCGAATATGTATGGAATCAAATATCACTCTAATGGCTCCCATGGTTCTGATTACTCTTTTCATGAAATTTTTAGCAACTTTCCACAGAGATGTGGCTTTATCAAGCATGTGATCTTGGATTTGAGCTAAGGAACTGTTTTTGTCTTGTTTGCAAAAGCCTTCAAAACCTTAAAGAGAAAAAAAAAATCGGTTGGTAGTATCATCATGGTGGCCAGTTAGCATTAGAATTTTTGAGATAATTTGTTTTGATAGTCGCATTTGTAATAAATAGGTTGTTTCATATGTGTTCTAGCAAGTAGCACTGCTTTGTTGAAACCACATGTCATCCACATCCATTCAATACATCTCCACTACCTCGTTCCTACAGCGATCACCATTGGCAGTCATGGAAATTTCAATCTCACCTTCAAAACAGTAAAGCCCAATTACTACATCTATCCGTTCATTTTTCTCTGATTGCACTAGTATATTCTTAGTCCCAAATTCTAAAATTGTATGTATTCACAAAGTCTTGCCAATAGAAATCCGAAATCCACTTAATCAAAGAGGATGATTTTTTCTCAGCTTAACTTCCGAAATTTTTGTAATTAGTTTTCACAGCTATAACGCTTAACACTTTTGCAGGGTACTCCATTTTTAATAATCAACATAATCCCATAAGCACAAAAAAATTACACTATATTAAAAAAGTGAACTTTTACTAAAACACTTTATATTTTGAATCCTGCAAACTCGATTGAATTTTTATGTTCTTATTAAAGTAGTCATCTCTTTGTAATAATTGACTATTTGAAGGCAGGAAAGTCAAAAGCAAAGAAAGAAAAAAATCTTTCAAATTATTCCAGCTAAAGATAGTTCTTTTGTTGTTTTTTTTTTTTTTTAAAAAAGCTTAGAAATTTTTATTAAAGCAACAAAACAACGATTTTTAGCTGGATAAGTTTAGAATAAATTAATGTAAACAAGATGAAAGAATACGATACTGAAAAAAATAGGATTTTGGTTTCATTTGCTCCCCATACACGTTTCAGTTCAGTTGGCAATTGAGTCCGTTGTTGTCCAAATCAAGGCATGTATGGCTTTGTCAGTTGATTAGTTTGGCAGTTGTCGCGTTGGTTGAAGAAAAATTAATATGTTTTCATTTTTTTCAAGTTGACGAGTCTCTTGATCAGGTTTCAAAATTTATATTTGTAGTGCTTTTGCTAAGAGAACGTTATACATTTTTAAAATTGTCTCTAATTTCATTGACATTAATAGTTGAATGCAAATCTTTCAATTCATTTTATGAAGTGGGCAATAATCAATACAGTTGAAATACTCAATTCATAATTGAATTGAAATGAGCCGCTTTAATTTTTCTTAAATATATCAATCATACGCAATGAGTTCCAGCAAAATTTTTAGAAGATAAACGTGTTAAATATCAAGATAAATTTACAGCGGTTGCTTAATTCAGCAGCAATTCTTTTCTCGAAAAAACAAATTTTGCCATCTGTCAGTATTGGTTTTCATTACAGAATGGAATTAATAAAAATGCACAAAAGGTTGTTATATATAAAAAAAAGGTAACACATATTTCAGCTAGTTTTTATACCAAGTTATGTGGAAAAACTACAATTGGGTGTGCCATGAATATACAACCTATCAAAAGTTGTGAAGAAATAAATACTTTGTTCAATTTTGAAGGTCTTTATAAGCTTTTATTACAAATCAATGACTTGCTAGTGTAGAAAATAATACAGTTTACTTTCTGAAACTTTTAGTTTAAACAAATCACACCAATCATTTACAACCTGCCTCCCATTCATTGTTTGTAACTTTTAATTTTTTATTCATTGATAAATGATGACCATGATCAACAGTAAATAACTTTATTTAGGTCAAAAAAAAAAGAAAAAAGCGATGAAAATTGAAATACGGTTTATTGTTATCATGACTTTCGTTTCAGTTGATGCCACACCAAGAAAGTCGAGTAATTGTTGATGAGTGTTCAGCTTTTATTAACATCATACCACATATTTAGTTTTACAAGGATTTGGTAACTTTATTAGATAAAAAAGAAATTGTCACTGTATAACAGCAGATAGCAAGAATTTACAAACATTAAACAAACTCTAAAAATTTCATCATATCAAATACCTAAAATTCATAAGATGCCAACGTAACCAACATTCTTAATACACATGACAAAGGTTACTAAGTATTTGCAATAGTTTAAAGAAAATAAAGCACATATTTTTTCAATCTAAGACCCTTTTAAGTTTTACAAGTATAAAGGCTCAATTAGCTGCCTGGAATGTAATGCAAATGGGATGTAATAGTAACGTAAAATAAACTTAAGTTTTATTTTAAAATAAACCTAAGACTTACTACCGCGCAAGATCTGTTATTAGAAAATCAGCTCGTGGACGATCAACAACACTCTACACGAGGTTCCCAGTAGAGTATTATGCAATTGAAAATGCTACAGGGACGCAACCTGGCTATATACATACATTTTTATATGCATTCATAAAAATTTAATAATTATTCTAAATTCATTTTTATTTTTGCGAACATGCCCGTAAAATTTTTTCCCATAACATAAAAGTAACATAAAATAAACCTTAAGTTTATATCGCAAAATAAATGGCAAAACTTCGGTTACTAAATCGACCCATCCTGACATATACAACACTCATAGAAAAAAGCGTCTTCATATTGATGACGGCGGGACATCAGACTTGTGATATCAACATTATGTAAATAGTCATCAGTAATGTAAAAACATACATTAATCTCAATGACAAAAGTCATTAGAGAATTTTGTCATACATTGAGTATCATCAATGCTACAACTGTGGTGACATCAATTCAATGATACATTTGATTGAAAATTATAATACATCTAATTTGTCCAAATTGTTTTCAAAAAAGGGTAAATAGTATAATAATATTTTCAATTTATTGTTGAACAAAAATTTTGTTGTTAATACATTATTTTTAAACTTACATGCATTTTTAAGAAGTAGAAAAACAATGTATCATATTGATGCAAATTTATAATCACAGCAATTATTGTTTAAGCAAAGGCAAATAAGTGTAAAGCGAATATATAAATGAATGATAGTACATCATTTTGATGACACGTTGTCATCACATGCGGCGTGAGTTAAATAACGAATACAATGCGAGCGTAGAGAGTAAAATGCTAATGCCACACACAAACATTATATTGATGACAGTTAGTCATCAAAAGTATTAGAACATTTTTAATTCTCGTTGGTTTCTTGAAAGTGGTGAAATATAAAATTATATGTTTGAACAATATGTTGAATTAAATTACATATAACTTGAGTTTAAATTTAGTTGGAGATAGCGTGCCATAGTACTGATGACATTTTGTCATAAAGCTTACTTCACTTAGTCATTTTTCAGATGTTAATGAACCATCGCAGCAATGAGATTTTTACATCATATCGAAACCAAATTATAGTTGGTCTGATGTTAGTGTAATATTCTGTTGATAATATATTTCATCAATATACTGCCTTCATTTAGTGATTTTTTTTTCAATATTAGAGTGTCACTGTATTGATCACATGCTCACATCAAACGTATTCCAATAAAGCATCACCATGATATCAGTTTGACATGCCATTGATGAAATAATTGTCATAATTACTGCTAATGACAATCAGAGAACTGATGTAATGGTTGACATCACAGCGATGAAAAGTGTCATGGGGTCAAAAATGATGACACATGGTATTGCATTGATGTTAAAATACATCACAGTTATGACGGGTTTTCTATGAGCGAAGGAGAGACAAAATAATCCTTCCATTACAAGCTGTAATAACTATTGCAAATGGCGTTTTTCGGCAATAATATGTTACGTTTCTGAGCTAGGCAGCAATACAAACAGATAAACAATTGTGTGCTATACTCCGCAGGAATATGGAGTAATTGTGTCGATTGTTAAATTAAGCTTTCTAGACGAAAGTCATGTGATATTTCAAAAGCCGCTATAGCCTCTCAAGAATACTGGTGTGATGTTCACGCGGGATTAGTGGTTGGACCGTATACTTGTTTGGGAAAAAAATAATCGTGTATTCGTAAATATATTTCACAGGTATAAATTTTTCGCCACGTTTTCGGCGCTAATGTTTCCAGAAACAAGAAAAGTTGTCAGTCACAGTATTATAGAATAATCTTGGCAAAAAACGCTTAAAAGATTTGTCTGTTTTTCATATAACAAAATTTTTTTATATAATTAATGATTTAATGCTTTGATGTAGTAAAATCTTCATCAAATTGTTGACCTATGGAGTATTAATTATGGGATCGGTATATATACTAAAATTTTCTTACTTAAACTTTAGTGCCAAAATATTTTAACTTAAATTTTTTCAATACAACTTTCTTACAGTTCTGGCAGAAAATTTTATAAATCTATTTTCTAATTTCTAAATACATATTTCTTATGAATTATTAAAAATATATATTTTTATTTTCTTGTATATTTCTATTTAACAAAAGCATTAGAAAATTGAAAGTAATCCCTGTACATTAAAAAGTTATGTAAAACTTTCTCAAACTTGTTCATTGCAGAAATATTAAAGATAAAATATTTTATAACAAAACAAAAAGTTGAAAAACTATTTCAACTATTTTGTTATTCCGTGAAGTCTACACCAAAAGCCAAAGCATTATAACTTAACTCTGAGGCAAACGTAGAGATTAAGTTTTAAAATATCTTTTATACTGTCAATAGTAACTTGTATTATATAGAATACTCGTACAGAATAGTTTATCGATTGCTTTGAAATCCACACAAGTGGTTTTGTTTAAACTAAAATCAAATACAAATTGTTGCATTACTGCCGAGAATGAAAGTCAACAACAAATTGTTAAATAATTAATTGTGGAATTATACGAATGATAAGTTTACTACAGATATAAAATAATTGTCATACAAAATGTTTGCAATACTAAATTGTATCGGTAAAGAAATATATAATATCGGTAAAGAAATATATATCGGTAAAGAAATATATAATATATTTATATATAGACTTCAGTTCTTTAATTTAAAGGCACTAAAAATTCTAAATTCAGAAGCCTGAATCCTTTGCAATTTTTAGCCTATTGCAGAATTTTCAAATAGAAATGGAAGCTTGACATCTTGAGATATAAAAAAAATATTGGCTAAAGAACTTTTGTGAGCGATTTATAAAAATAAGTCCAAAAATGTGCTTTCTTTTTTGGTTCACTTGTATAAAGGCATTTTATTATTTTTAAAATAAATAAATCTTATATGTCTTTTTTTTTTTAAATAAACACAAGAACTGCCTCAGACACCCAGAATCTGAGGCAGAAATCGAAACCTGCGACCTCGAGACTATTGGTCGAGTACTGTACCAAATCAGCCATCGAGATTTACAACTCAAAATATCAAAACAAAAAATTTTAAATCTACCGGAAAAAACTAAAGTAGATGTTTATTGTTCTGAAGGATATTCTAACCACGAAATAGCTAAAAAATTGGTCGAAGTCCAACAGTTGTCGGCAATTAAATCACGGACCTCGAGAGGTATGGAAAAAAGTTTAACGGAAGGATTTCATCGCATCACAATCTTCCAGACTTGCTTCTAGTTCTGCGTTATCCTTGTCAAAAATAAGAGCTTAAGCTGGAGTGCAAGCAAGCCAGTCATTAGTTCGTAAAGTAGTTAAAAGCTATGAGTACTTAAATAGCGGAAATTACAAAAAATGGCCACCTCGTAAAGAAAAGCGGCTTGAATTCCCAAAAGACTACATGGCATTGGATGTGCAGCAAAAAGATCATGTAAGTGACTGGAGAACAGTTGTAAATACGGATGAGAAGAAGTTTAATTTGGATGGACCTAATGGCTATAACTATTCTTTCTATGATTTGCGCAAAGAAAAGCGCCTGTGATCTCCGAGAGGGAGGCGTTATGGTATGAGGTGATATTACGTATGGCACCATCCATTTTGAATTTCAAAATGCAAAAATGTTTTGTGCCAAGTATAAAATGTTATTGGAATCAGCTTTTCGAAGTTCAATGAATTATTTACTTATCTAGAAAAATTATTATTATTCGAATAACGATTTTCATTGTATTCGTTTGATTGAAAGTGCATCACTAACATAATTGTTATATATATTTTTCTTTCAAAATTAATATTTTCAGTTTATACAAAATGGAATGTTTCAATTAATTTATGTAATAAAAATAATAATATCTTTTGTTTTAAAATTTTCCCAATATTGTGTTTTCAAGAGAAAAATAATAATCGGCAAGTCAAGTGTCATTTTAACGTACAGTTAAAGTGTACTCAATTCAACTTTAAACGAATGGTAAGCTAACAATTGTTTTCGCATACAACGTTAGGAAATTTGTCTTAACTATTGCTTACCAAGCTTTGTTAAGTTTTTTTGCATACGGCCGTTAATGTTTATATGACACCACGTTAAGGATCTTGCTGGGTACTGATTAGTTGCGTAGCAACTATGGAATAGCTAGTTTTATCCTAGTTTAGTGTATTAATTTTTTTTTATACTTTTATTCAGTAATTAATAGTTTTCATGCTCTATTACAATAGGCTCTACTATATTTTTAAAATTTTACCCTGTCAAGAATTTTCCATCAATATTTTAAATCTTTTCAGTTCTTGGGATACTAAAGATGATATACATTATACAAATACGAGTATGTAGATAATATGTATATGTCTATAACATGTATACCTTCAGCTTAATCATATGCTTGACAATCAAATTGTAGGGTACGAATCACAATCAATGTAAAGTTTTCTGAAATAGTTCTCTTTTAACACAACCAAATTTGTGGCTTAAATCTTTACAACTTTTAAGTATTTTATCAAAATCAATGTACTTAAAGATAAAATAAAGTTTTCAATTGTTAATCAAAAATTTTTTTGAGGACTATGTGGCAATAAAAGATTAGTATAAGAGTAAAAGTTTAAATATTTGTAAAATTAGCAAGGTTTTATTATTAACTATGAGTTAGATTTCAAAACGTGCATTAGTTTGAGTTAAAGAAACCATTTGTTACATATTGATTAATAAAAAAAAAATTCTAATCAAAAAATTATAAATAGCTTGTTTTTAGTTTCCTAGCTGTTTATATATCGATATTTCATAGGAGCTACCTTAAGCATCAGTAGACTTGGAAACTTTTGAGAGATATTGTTAAGCATTCGACTTTATATCCCAATTATCTAAATAAATTAGTGAGAGTTTAGAAAGAAAAATGCTTCAATAATACCTGTCAAATTACAAAAAACAAGCGTTTTCTTTTATTTACGTCTTCAACATTTCTTTACACCATTCAAACAAATGAACGATTTGTTTTTTGAAAGTGTCAAAAATTCCCAAAGTCTACTGATGATTAAGGTAACTCCTATGAAATGTCGACATATGGATAGCTGGGAAACATGGAAGCACAAGCTAGTTATATTTGAGAGTTTAAAAAGAAAAATGCGTTAACCATACCCGTCCAAATACAACCATCATCAATACAACCAAATACAATCGTTATCTCATATTAGCGAACACCATTCACATAGAAAGTAATTGCCTGACCGGCCTCATTTTGGAAAAAAAAGTGGCTCGATCATGCCGCCAGCCAATAAACCGCACCAAATAGTCTCTCTTTGTGGGTGCATTGGTTATCCGACAATCACTCTTGAATTATTAATCGCCCCATTGCAGCTATTCTGCTTATTGATGAATCCATTGAGGTGCAAGTGTAGTTCACCACTGAAAACGATTATCTTCCAAAAATTTATGATCCGCTGTTGTCGTTTCTTGGCACTATTCTGATCATTTTAAATTATGTATATTGCCACGTTTCAAACTGAATTAGTCTGAAGTTGAGAAATGTCAAATAAAATGCAAAAAAAAAAATCCTTTTAAGTGTGGTTCACATTCAACATCGGCTCTTGAAACTTAACTACCCGATACAATATATAATATAGAGGGTTTGCCAGAACTCGACCGCAAGCCAAAACGTGGTGATAGGTTTGATATCACATTTAGTTGTTTTTACATTGATTTTGTTCAATAAATATGTTTGCAAAATTTTTATTTGAATCGATGAATTCGGTTATTCAACCTATATAGTAACCGATTTAGCGAATGTCTTAATTAAGATAAAACAAAATTTTTTAGTGCAATAATATAAGGAGGAAAAAAATACATTCAGTCATAATATCATCTGTGCTCATGGATGGTATAAATATTGAGGAATCGGATGCTCTTGATGTTCTTGGAATGAAGATACAGTGTGATGTTCGCTGGACTGATCACATCTTTCATGTCTCTAAAGAAGCATTCAAGTGCCTCGGGATTTTGAAACGGATTAAGATGTATTTCACTCCATCCGATCTCCTTACTATTTATACCACCTACATCCAACCGAAAATGGAATACAACTTTCATGTTTGGGCCGGTGCCTCAGAGTCTATTGTGAGGTTACTCGACCGTGTACAGGAGAGGGCGAAGAAGCTCATCGGTGACAGTAGGGTATCCAACTCTATTGACTCACTAGAGTATCGACGCAGTGTAGGGTGCGTTACTCTGTTCTATCGTTACTACAATGGTTTTTGCTCTGAAGAAATCAGGGGCCTTGTTCCCGAAACTCGTACATTTTTACGTAGCACGCGTTAATCGTCCAGAGCTCATCCATTTGTGGTCGATTGCCCAGGGAATCGTACTACGCATTACAGAGAGAATTCGTTTTTCAGCCGTACGCTTCGTCTGTGGAACAAGTTGCCTGCAGACGTGTTTCCTGTTTGTTATAGCGTTGGAAAGTTCAAGTGAAATGTTCACAAACACTACTCCCTCTTTACCCCTCCTCACAACCTATTTTCCTAGTTCTGGTACAATGCACTGCATATGTAGGGGTCATCCCCTGAGTACTGGTCCAAGAAAAAAAAAAAAAAGAAAATGTTATGTTAAGGTTATGAAAGTAGGGACCTTAATTTTATATTATGAGAGTGTTGAAACCATAGAACTAGAATAATGCAATTGGTATAATACTCGTATAATAATGCTTTATATAATATAATAATACTTCATTTCCATATTGATAACCAATACAGCTTAAATTCCTTTTGTCACCGGGGTAACATCTGTACACAGAAATTACAACAGAATTTGAAACAAAAGGGCTTAATTTGTAAAACTTATTTCAAATTTTGCTCAGATGTATGTACATAAGAAAGTGATCAGATTCGGCGTTTAAAAAAGTTCGGTAGTGTTGCTCATAAATATATACTAATTCCAACCAACACCGAAAATATTTCCAAGCGCACCTGACTCACTTGTGTATATACTATTTAAAACTAAAAATAGAACAACAAGTCTTTGAGTGTTTAAAAAGTAATATGAAACTCATCTGTATTTAAATCGATTTACATTTAAAATAATTTTCTTTCTTTCATATTGACTTCGCTTTTGGTGTAGCAATGTAGTTACTGTGTTTTTTTTTTTAGCCACATGCTGAATATATCATATCCGGATTTCACTATTTGTTTGTACGTGATTAAACCAAGACTTTGTAATTATTTTTTCGCCATTTGCTTTAAGGGAAAAATTTTCCACTCCTACCAAAATGATATTTTTGCAAACATTTTAGTGTTGTAAATAATTTTTGAAAAACATATTATTCATATTTATGTATTCAATACAATTATTTCATGACATCCCACAGCCATAAATTTCCTGTATGTGAATGTGTGTAAAACACATTATAAGTTCTTCTTCTTTTTTTCCAGATAAATGGTTTTTACAGCCTTAAAAAATCACATTCATATATAAAATATTAAACAAAAAGAGGGAAACTTTGGAAGTTATTTTGGCGTTTTTATTAACAAATTGTCTTTAGTTACAGCATACTTATATACATATATTTATTTTACCACTTCCGCGGTCAAAATGTTTGCGCATTCATGCCATTATGTTCAGTAAACAACGGAAGGAAACTGGTTATCGAAAAGACACAACAATGCATTTCTGTTACATGACAAAAAAATATGCAATAACTATAAATGTATATACACAATATATTCATATATGAATGTATGTATTTACACACAGAATACTTATTAGTATTGAATTGAATATGTTTCAAAAAAATGTGGAATAGTTTTTAAATATATTATACATTCATAAATTTATATAACACAAACTTCATGGAAATTACACGGAACGAAATATATGAATTTAAGTTTTGCAATCTAGCTTATGTGAGTCACCTCGTGATATTAATGTTTTGAAAAGGAGTTGGTTTTAATATATGATGTTCCAAACACGACTAGTAGGTAAAAAAAACTAACTTTGCGATAAATTTCTTATTTAGGTGTGACTATTGACGACTTTTGTTGATAGGTGTAACAGTTTTGGTTTATATAGTTGGTTTGTATAGTACGACCCATGGTGCAATTATAAGGTGGCAGCATTAGAGTTGCTGTACTAGATACATAATATTTTGTTTGTTTAAAAATTCCACCATAATGTCAAAAACATGTTTACAAAACGGAGGAATGTGAATAAAAAAATGTATATAAAGAAATTTAATTGTGTATTATTATTTTCATAAATTGTTTTTAACGCATTTTAAGTAATTAAATTATTTTTGAAGCGAGGAAAGTCGATAAGCAGTAGAATTTTTCTTTTTACATAGACAGGATTAAAATATTTTTGAAATCTTTTTTATTGTTTCCTTTGCACATTTGCAAATTGTTTAAAATATTACTTTTTCACTTCACTTTGTATAAACATAAACAGCTTGTACGCAATTAAATTATATTTGATAACTTATTTATTGTTTTTCTTGCACTTTTTCTTTGCACGATTAAAACATCATTATTTTTTTACTTTAATTTTTGTAAACATAAACAACTTTTGGCACTACCGGTTGTTTTAAATAAAAAATTGTCACCTGCGCTAGTGATGCCACCTGGTTAATGCACCTTGGTACGACCTGACTAACCATAAATGTAACAATTGGACGAATGAAAACACCTATTCATCAGATGTCGATATAGAAAAAACAGTATTTTGATAATAACTAATAAGAAAAATAGGAATGGAAATTAATTGATGGAATTTATTGGCATGTGCAAGTATTTACATGGGTTTGCTATAAAGTCAAATAATAAAAAACCGGATAATTACCATAAAGCCGGGCCCAAAATAACGGTTAACAATTCAGACAAACATTCCATTGCAAAAACGTACACCTAGCATGAAAAACTGGTTCGCTATACGTTAAAAAGCCAGGGGATTAGTCTCTATTGCGATGCGAAATAAAAATGGTTCGTAATCGAAGAATTATTACGCTGTATTGCGTTTTCGCATTTTCCTTTCTAAGTGACGGTTTTAATAAAGGTCAGGGTACTGATGTTATCTATACAGATTTCAGTAAAGCCTTTGACAGTGTTGACCACGTTTTTTTACTTTAAAAACTTGATGGTTTGGGGTTCTCTAAAACTACTGTAAATTGGCTCAAATCATATCTAAGAGTAGTTGGTCATCAACATCGTGTTTCAATAATTATGTATCTAAACCTGTAAGCTCTGGAGTACCGCAGGGAAGCCATCTAGGACCAATTTTTTTTATATTGTTCATCAATGATCTACCATCTACCATAAAATTTTCCAATATTTTAATCTATGCAGACGATGTAAAAATTTTTTCAACATATGGGCTCTGGAACCAAAACTGCCTCCAACTGGATTTGGACAATTTCTTTAATTGGTCTAAGCATAACCTTTTAAAATTAAATTTTAGCAAGTGCAAGCATATGCACGTCTTAAGAAAATCTAACTCTCATTGGCATTTTAGACTTGGTGGCCATGTACTTACTATACACGGTTGAAGAATTTCTGGATCTGGAAGTTTTATTTGATAGAAAACATTCAACCAACACATTAGCTTTTGCTCAAGTAAAGCAAGGGGGGTACTTGGCTATGTAAAGCGCTGGTCTAAAGAATTTGCTGATTCCACTATTGTAAAGCAATTGTATACATCTTTAGTCAGGCCAATACTGGAATATGGCTCGATTATATGGGACCCTTTTTATAATGTACGTAGAGATCGAATTGAGTCTATCCAAAAACAATTCCTTCTTTCCGTCCTACTCAATGTCTACCCGAACACTAATTCACATTAGCAAATAACTAGAAAGTTCATGATGATTGTAGAAGGTAATAAAAAAGTATAAATAGCAGAAAGATAAGCAGTAGAAAGACAGTTTATTTTTACACATTGTTGAAGGCAGTCATAAGTCAAAAGGTAAGAAAGTCGAGTGTGTTAATACAAATTGGTGCTAAGAGTAAATAAAGTTGTGAATTATTAAAGTACTCTGTGCCATACAAGTGCTAGTATGGTTATTTCTTTATTTCATTTGCAGTTGATGTAAAATATAACAATTTAAACCATTTTTAGTACAATGCCTTTTAAAATTTTTGTTGTAGTTTCTCGTCTTAAAAAGTTTTCTCAAGACCCTTTTAATATGGATGTACTTGAAAATCTTCTTTTCTCGTCTTCAGGAATCGTCAAAATCACCAACATCAATGAGGACAATATGGCAACTTTGATTTGCGGTCTAAATCGAATCACCGTTATCAGCTCAGATACACGTTCCAAAGCCAAAACATGCACCAAAATATAAAAAAACCCTGTTCCGCGTTTTTTTTTTTTTGGAAATTTGCAAAGTTGGCTTTAGGATGTGTCAAAATCACCCTTCCCCCTCCAGTCCGCTGCTTCCAATGCACGCAATATGACAACTAAATCTTCGCACTAAAGTGAATTACTGTTTATAATTAAAATGCATGTTCCACGGCAAAAACGCGCGCCGAATGTGAAAACCCGGTTCCAAACCGGTCAGCGAAGTGGTTCCGGATCTTTTGAAAATTCCCAAAATCGGTTTCGTGAATCCTTCAATTCCCCCCGAAAGCAAGAAGGCAATCTCAATCTTCGCACTAAAGCAGCAACACTGTATTTATAGTTTTATTTATTTAGTAACTATACAGTTGCCCAAGATGGTATTAACAGTACTTTTGTAGCGTCACTGTGACTAACTATAACGATCTATGCCTTCACATAGGAAATTTCCACGTGGTTAACAATGAATAACCTTTAGAAACAACTGTAAACCATTGCAGTTAGTTGAGGCAAACCATTAACCAGTGCGAGTGAGACGCAAAACTTTCGAAGACCGAACAACAAACACAAGCCTGATCGCACTTAAGAAATAATTACGATGACGCGAGAGCTGTTCTTCAGCCCAGAGCTACTGTACGACTGATATATAGTTTTATATACCTATATATGCAATAATCACTCATATATCAAGAGTTTCGAGTGTTGCATACAAATAAACATACAAGTGAAACTAATATCAGCGTTCTTTTAAGCGGTTTTTATTTATTGAGTCTTTAAAAAGAATATCCTCGTGCTAAAAATATATTAAGAAGAAGAAAAGCAAAAATTCCTTTTTAACCTTAACTTGAACTCTCCTTCTTCTCACTTTAAATTTATTATTTTTTTGTTTTCAAATCATTTGCGGGAACAAGTATTAACAATTGTCGTATTTTATTCGTTAAGATAAAACCATCATGTTTATACAGTTGTACTCCTGAAAGCAAATTTTTATAATATTCGCAAATATTTATTCGAAAGGAAAACAAAGCTACAAAAAATAAAACAAATATAGATATATAAAACAGCAAATGAACAAAAAGTATTCCCGCAAAAACTCCTCAAAACTTTTGTTGCCTTCAGACAAAAACTTAAAAACAAAATCTCACAGGACTTTGATTTATTTAAAAAGAAAAAGAAAAACAAAAATATAAAATAAATTCCTGTAACCATAAAAAGTGTGAAACTTATTGTAAATCATAATTTAATAATGTTGCTGTGTACAATTGAAAGAGGAAGACATAAAACAAATCATTTTGTCATTTTTTTCTTTGTAACCATTACAAATAGCTTTTGGTTTTTATACCAAAAAAAAAATAAAAAATACAAAATAAAATAAAAAGTTTCATATCCTCATATATATGTACAACAGTTAATCTGTTTATTAGGGTGGCCTTGAACACTCCAGATTGTTTACTTGCTATTTTTTTTTATAGCAGTATTTTTTTTAAATATGATTTACATTGAAATTTTTGTATAATTTCTACAAAAAAGATTTGTTGTATATTTTAAAATGTTTTCACCTAAAATTATTAATTATGTAAATCACTAATCAGTGAACTTTTAGTTATATACATATGTTCGAGTCCAACTTCAGTCAAGCAGAAGTATTATTTTTTTAATTATAACAATAATTGCTGTGAAACAATAAGACCAAAGACGAACAGAAAAATAATTGAATACCATATAGCTGGAGGACAATTAGCTGTTTCGTAATCGCTACTAATCAGCACTCACTGGGATTCGAACTCGGGATCATGTGAACGTGATGTATTTTTTTTTAATACGGACGCTTAACCAACTCAGCCATCGTTTAAACCGTTAATGTTTAATTGAAATGATTAAAAGTTTATTTATGTTAATGAATTATGAATTCAATTCAAAAGAAAGTTTATGTGGTTTTTATAGGACACGAATGAGTGATACATCTCGAAAATTTTTATAAATTACACTCATAATATTGAGTATCGAGGGCGGATTGATAATGAAGCTACCTGAGTAAGAAAAAAAAACATTTTTTTAAACCATATATTTCTCTACATTGTCTTCTTTTATCTTAAAACAATTAGCCCCAGTGTGGCTGACTAGGCTCACTAGGGCTAACTCACTAGGCAGCAATGTTTGCCGTGTGTTCGGGCCTTCTACCTACTGTATGCAATTTCCCAGCTATAAATGAAAGAAAAGGCTTAATGAGTTGGTAGGCCGAAGCCTACTAAAAGCATTAGCCCTTACAGTACAGGTATCTGATTTAAATTCAACAGACTCTTGACCGCTACAAAAACAAGTCCTTTTTTTATCACGTTGTTACTGCTCGAAGCGCAAAAAGTCTGGCCAGATCATTTGCCGAAGCAGAATATCCATTACGCCTGATGGGTAATTCTGAAGGCTATTTTGTATTTTTAGCTATTAAAATTAAAAAGTCAGACGATCTAGTACAGAAGATATGATTCGTTTGAAGGGAGATATCAACGGAAAACGAGCAGAATATTTGACAAAATACGAGACTATACCTTTCCATTATGAGAACGCTCGGGCACATTTTTCTAAAGCGGTCAGATATTATTTGGAAAATGGTGAATGGGAAGTTCTAGCACACCTGCTTATAGCCCAGACTTTCCTCTTCTGACTACCATTTGCTTCGAACGAAAGAGAATGTCCTTACTGGAATACAGTTCACCTCAGAATAGAGTATCGGAAATTGGCTAGATCCATTCTTTTGCTCTAAACCGGAGCTGTACTTTTGCCAAATAGCTGGGAAAACGCAGTGACTAGCGTTGGGCTATATTTTTAATAATGTATCAACTCATTTTGTTATCATACTAAACCAGGTTACCCTGATCTGGGACATGAAGGGCATCACGGCAATGAAATGGCTGACATTTATGCCAAGAAAGCAGCGGAGGGGACTTTTATTGGACCCACTCCAACTTTTAGCTTCAATAAGGAGTAGATAAAGAAATGGACGATGTCCATCGTCAAACAACATTGGAACGAGACAGCTGGTCTTGAACACTCCAAGAAAGTTCTAAACTTTGATAAAAAGAGGGCCGAACGTGCTTTAAAACTGGACAGAAAAAGTCTCAGAACATTGACTGGTGCACTTACAGGTCATTATAACTACTACAAGCACCTGCACAGGATGGGAATTTCAAACACAGATATTTGCAGATTCTGCGGTGATGAAGAGGATTCAATGGAGTACTTAATCACCCACTGTGCACTGGGACACAGAAGATATAGGCTACTACAAGCTTATATGTTAAGTGAATGTGACTTAATATCATTCCCTATGAAGGAGCTTGTCCGTTTTCTTGACATACTCAACCCATAATGGGGCAAGGGAAGGCATAATAGATCAATACTGGTCGCAGTGCAAATGGCCGATGAGGCCATATCCCATCCACTAATAATAATAAATAATAATAATGATACTAAATGTATTTTTCAAGAAAAAAATCTATATTACTTACAGCAAAACTTGTAGTAAAAATACAACCAAGAAAATTTGTGTGTGTATGTTTTTAAATGATATCAAAAAACTAACCTTACAAGTCGTATTTGACTGTTGTTAAACAAAAAAATATTTGCAATCGATCAATTTGGGTTCAAACAATTTATTAAGTGATGTAGCGAATTTTTTTATTGAACATGAAAAACTTACAATAAATGATATACATAAATATATTTTTCAGACAAACAAACATTTTATTTGGTTTTATTTATCTGTAAAATATTATTCTTTAGAATCATTTTGTGAGTTTTATCCTAATATTTTCTGTTGAATTGAAAAGAAAAGTGATGGTGGATAGCATTTCAAAATAAAATAAAAATAAATAATAAAACAACAAAAATAAAATAAAAATTTTTTTGTTAAAAAAAAAAAGATATAAATAAAAAGGAAAAAGCAAAAAAAGCTAGCATTGTAATGTTAGCATGAACCATAATTTTCAGATATACATGGTCTGATCAAATAAATAACCGTTGTTTTAAAATTTCGAGAGTTACGTATGTTCGATTTTAGTATTTTTTTCTGTTATGTTGGTACACATGTCTGTCATTTATGTTGGCAATATCAGCTATTTCGGATAGTCAGTTGGTTTTTGACAGATAAAAAAGTTAGTACTGTTTTGAAGTGCTCTTCGATTTTTTACTAAATTTACCAAGTTTTAAGCAAAAAGAACTACGCTTGGACATCGCTCAGGAGCTGTTGAACATCGTCAATGGGTATCCAGATTTCCTCAAAAAGGCCATAACTGGTGACGAATCATGAGTGTATGGCTATGACATTGAACGCAAAACCCAATCATCCTAATGGAAGCGTCCAGAAGAGCCAAGACCGAAAAAAGCATGTCAAGTTCGGTCATATCAGGTCAGGTTTTGCTCACTGTTTTCTTTAACATGGTGAATCATGAATTCTTGCCACAAAATCTTACAGTATATAAAGAATACTACTTCGAAGCTATGCGCTGTTTGCGCGTTGCAATTCGTCAGAAATTTACAGAATTGTGGAAAAAAATCATAGATTTTGCACCATGATAACACACCTGCTCACATATCGATGTTTGGGCGTAAGCTTTTGGCCAAAAACAAAGCCATTATCATACTTCAACCACCGTATTCACTGGACCTGGCCCCTGCTGACTTTTTCCTCTTCCCAAAACTGAAGACATCGATAAGAGGAAAGCTGTTTGCTACGATTGAGGAGATAAAAGAAAAATCGAAACAGGAGCTGTTGGCGATGCCAAAAAGCGAGTTTCAGAAGTGTCTCGAGGATTGGAAAAGACGCTGGCATAAGTTTATTATATTGACGAATAGATTATTACTTTTTGGAAAACATTTTTAAGAACGGTTATTTTTTGTTCAGCCCTCGTATGTAGTATATTATTTTATTAAAGACTTCTAGGTTAGAAAAATGTTGGTCAATCGATTTTGTATCTTTAAAAAATTTTAAATTATTAATAAATAAGGAATCAGTCGAAACTGTAACACCTTCAGATTGTAACAATTGTTATCTCGATATGACCTTGAGTTTGTCATTAGCTGCATCTGGAGAACGGTTCCAATGAGAACCGTCGAAATTTATTAAGGAAAAAATTAATGAATTGAACAATAAGTTTATTTTTATTTTATTTTGTACATATTTGGCTAAATAAATAAAAAATTTAATTGGAAGTTAAACAAAATTAATTTGAAAAAATTTTTTAATTTGAAATACAAAAAATTTAATATGCAATCAAAAGAGTTTAATTTGAAGTGCAAGATATTGAATTTGTGTTGCAAAACATTGTGTTTGACTTGTTAAAAATTTTATTTGAATACAAAAATCGTTAATTTGATAGTAAAAACCTATCAGCCATGTCACAGAGCTTAATTCCGTTCGGAAACGGAATTGAATTCTTTGTTTACTTTTTCCAAAAACGAAAAACTAAACAAATTTTCGGAATGAAATCACTTCTAATTGAAAGAGTATAGAGTTAATTTCGAGCTGAAAAAGTTTTAGATTTTCGTTTTTTGAAGAATTCAAAAACCGATTCAATTACATTTCCGAACGGAAGTGAATTCTGTGACATGGCCGTATAATAAAACATAAAGATTAATTTAGTGACATTCCACAGCCGTACTCTTGATAACTGCAGTATCATAGAAACTTTAACAATAATAATATTGGGAGTGATTATGTCACATAATTTGTACGATGACGTCGCATAATCATAGAATGTTATTTAGTGCTATTATTTCATTCATCAACTATATTCTGCTCTTAGAATTTCGTTCCCTCATTAGGTTTTTCGTTTTCCCCATGACATCAAAAAACAAACAAAACGTTAGATGGTTAAAGTGTCTGTTAACCATTAGAAACAAAACAAAACATATAAAAGAACTAATTATTATTTTAATTAATTTATTTTTTAATTAATTTATTTAACAACTTTTCAAACTCTTCTTGCTAAATATTATTTTATATTTTTAACAAGGTTCAAGGTTATAGACAAAATAAGTAATAACAATAAATACAAATTGAATACTGAAATTGCTAAACTTTTGTTTTCATTGTGTAAGATAAACATATACATACATACCTTCAATTTAACGTACATTTGCATGTTTTTGACAATGAAGCGTGATTACGCATGTTCAATTTTTCTAATTTAAATTTCTTGATTTTTGTGAAACTATTTTATTCTAGATTATTGCTGCTACATGAAAGTTTGATATTACAGCTTCAACTTAAAAATTCAGTTTCAATTCAATTCGAATCTGCACGAAAACTTTGTGTCTTAAAAAGTACAAGTAAGTGTTATACTACGAAATCCATTTTAAACCAACAATGTCACGTTTACTTATTCATATATTATTCATATATTATAAATACTTGATGAGTGAATTTCAACAAATGACAAACTTTAATTCAGATAGCCAAAATTTTCTATAAAAAAATATTCTTATAATTTTTGAAATTATAAAAAACTTTACTCAATGCTGGGAGTAATACTTAGTCTACGTGAAGAAACCTATTCAGTATAACATATTAAAGATAATCTTATCTTATTTAACGAACAATTCTTGTTTATATATAAACATATATATTTGCAATTGGGTTCTCGAAAAAGGCTCTAATGATTTTGGTGAAAATCAGTGTCCTGGGGTTTTTGGGGACGAGAAATCGATTTAAGTTCATCTCGGGTCCGGGAAAATCCACTTTCTCTCGGTTTGGACCATTTAAGGTGTTTAACCACTTGTAATACTTTCATAATTCTCGAAAATGGATTCAATGATTTTAATGAAAGTAAGTATCTAGGGGGTTTTAAGGATGAAAAATCGATTTACATTGTGCCCTACTTTTATTTGTTCTCGAAAAAGGCTCTAACGATTTAAAATTTTTTTTTTTTTTAACTTCATTATTTTATTTATTGAATCTACATAAGAAATGTAATAATAATAAGTATTCAAATCTTAATACTAAAAAAAAAATTATGATTAAAGTTCTGCCAGTGCTAGACAAAAATTTATTTTTATGCGAATATTATTTCAGAATTCAGTCATCTGTTTAGAGCTCGAATGGTAGCCAAAGTATCCCTCCTTCTCAGACGGGTATGACCACCAAAGCTAGGAATATTAACTGCAAGAGGATTTGGATGGAATTCAAGTTCGTTAATATACCTTGTGGCGTACTTCACAAATTCAGATTTCACAAAAGGTACGTTCAGATCTGCGTGGATTCGTGAGTTTTTAACGTACCATGGAGCGTCTGTAATTCTACGGAGAATTCTATTTTGACTTCTTTGAATTTTTCCAATGTTGGATGCCGAGGCTGTGCCCCATAATTGAATCCCATAGCACCATATTGGCTTTAGAATCGAGTTGTACAGCAAAAGTTTACAATCAAGCTTCAAGGTCGAATTTCTGTCTATTAGCCTGTTAATTTGCACTGCCTTCAATTTCATCTGCGTTACTTTTGCCACGATGTGTGACTTCCATGTTAGTCTATGGTCAAGATGAATACCGAGGTATTTGACTTCACTGTGTTGAGGTATTACTTTATTGTTAGCAGTAATGGGTGAGCATGTTCCTAGACGCAGTGCGAATGTAACATGGGCACACTTTTGTTCATTAACCTTGATTTTCCAAAGCTTGAGCCATTTCTCTAGTTTGTCGATATGTTCCTGTAAGTTTATTGATGCTTGCTGGTGGTTACTATGTATGCTAAGGAATGCTGTATCATCTGCAAATGTTGAAGTGTGAATGTTGGTGCTTGTCGGCATGTCAGATGCGTAGATCAAATATAAGATAGGCCCTAATATGCTGCCTTGGGGAACTCCAGCTTCAATAGGCTGGGCGGGGCTTATGAAATCGCCTTCTTTTATTATAAATTGGCGACAATATAAATAGCTTTCCAAAAGGTTATGTGTGATTTTAATTAAAATCAGTATCTAGGGGGTTTTAAGCTAAAAAAAACAATTTAGAGTATTCCCGATCCAAGGAAGACCCATATTGTTCCAGTTTTTATCCATTTTATTTGTTCTCGAAAACGGCTCTAATGATATTAATGAAAATCAGTATCCAGCGGTTTTTAAGGTTATAAAAGTGATTTAGAATGTCCCTGGTACAGGGAAGACCCATTTTGTTCCGGTTTTTACACTTTTGTAAAATGGTTCTCGAAAACTGCTCTAACGATTTTGACTTTAATGAAAATCAGTATGTAGCGGTTTTTAAGGTAAAAAATGTCCGCATAGAAGTTTCTAAGATCGAAAAAGCGAGTAGGCCTCGAAAACGACTAAAATGAGTTTAAATATTTTAGCGATTGAAATACCGATCAAGATTTCATCACAATTTTTTTACGGGTTTTACTAACATTCGATATTAAGTGTTTTCGAAAACGGTTTCAAAGAGTCAGTATCTGGAAGTGTTTGGAAACCAAAACCTATATTCGTTAGTCCCGTTTCAAAATTTTTTTTTTACTCATTTTTTACATACATATCTGGGGAAATTTTGACATGGATATCATACTAAGAATTTTTAATGAGAACACAGAGGTTGATTTTTTTGGTGAGAAACGGAATAATAAATAAGCGAATTACTATTTTGCCCTCACTCCACAAAATATATAAGAAAACAAAAAAAAAAAAGATAGTCAAAGCACAATTTTAAATGACTTTAAAAATGCAAAAATCTTGTGAATTGCGTAAAGTAAATATATTTCAGTATGTATACAATTTGGAAGCTCCGAGTAAAGCTCGGTGCCCCAGGTACTAAGTATTAAAGTGGCATATGTAAGAGTTAGATGGTTTTGAATATCAATAACTTTAAGAGCCTTACTCAAGACAAAGAAAAATAAGGGCAAGTTAAATAAAAAAGATAACTACGATAAATATAGTTGAAAACTAAAAACCAGGCTTCAACTGAACTGAAAAGTAAGAAATAATTTTAAAAATAACTTTGAAACAATATATTATATTACATTATATTATATTATATTATATTATATTATATTATATTATATTATATTATATTATATTATATTATATTATATTATATTATATTATATTATATTATATTATATTATATTATATTATATTATATTATATTATATTATATTATATTATATTATATTATATTATATTATATTATATTATATTATATTATATTATATTATATTATATTATATTATATTATATTATATTATATTATATTATATTATATTATATTATATTATATAACCACATATTTATTCTACGAATGTAAACATGTTCTCATTGATCTTAACAAAATTTTTTTTGGTTAAATCAGTAGATGATGATACGTCATGACCCGAGTTCAAATCCCACTGGGTGCTGATGAGTAGTGTAGCGATTACGAAGCAGCTAAAGATTTGATTATTATTTTTCTTGTTCTTCTTCAATCAAAAATTATTGATCACAACAAATTTGTATTTTAAAAAATTCTTCTTAAGAAAAAACTTAAGAAAGGAAAAAACTTGCACTATAACCCGTTGTACAAATGTACAAACCAAAAATTTAATTTAAAAATTATAAAAGTTCAACAAATTAATTTTTAAGAATTCTGTTTTCTTATCTTTGTTTTTCCAAGAAATTTCTACAGTTAAAATTAAGATGTTTTTGACCTATTTAGATGAGGAAGACGTTAGTTTTATGTATTCAAAAAGCCAATAAGGATTTTGCTACTTTGAAGAAAAACATCTTTTTTTTATTGCTGCTTATATAAATTTTAATGTTTGGACATACATAATTCTTAGATTATTATTGTATCTTTTCAAAGCACCTTTTGTATACAGTTTTTCTATTTTGATATTTGCTTTACTTTATTTAATAGTTTTTGAAACTGCTACTTCGTAAGCTATAAACAATTGTTCATTTTATGATATTTCTCATTTCTCCACAAAATCCTAACTCTTAAAATTCAATTTCATTTTATTGATTTTGTAACTATTAATTCTGTGCCCTTTACATAAAAAATTCCTATTATAGCATTTAAATAAGTTTAGGGATTTTTTTTACTACCTGCCTATATTTCTCTAGTACATCACACAAGTCAAGTCCTTTAGGAACATATGAAAAAATTTCTTTTATATTTTTCTATAAAGTTTAAATTATTTTACGCTCACAAAGCGAAAATAATTTTTATGAAAATGTATCTTAGAATTTTTTATTTCCTTTATTTGCTATTAAGCTACATGCTGTAAAAATTTATATTCTTTTTATATGAACTAACACACAAAGAAGTGTACAAGTATTTGGCACAAAATAAATGTGATGAAAGTTTAAATAAACTTTTGCTTTGTGTCACAGATGCACAAATACGAGTATATGGGGTAGTACAGGCCTAAAACGATCCTTTGAAGTTGTTATTTGCTTTAAAAATTTTATTACTTTATTTATTTGACTATTATCTAGCACAACAAGATGAATCAGGTGATGAATGACAGTGCTGGTGATCAATCAGGTATAATTAACAGAAGTAATAATAAGAATTCAAAATAATTTGTTTGATTTATTGTTAAAATTTAAAACGCAAGTTTCATATTCAGGCAAAAAAAGTTTTACATTTGCAGAGATTGTTAAACTGTCGCAGCAGTGATGAAGAAAAAAACACTCAAATATAAAAATACAAAAATGCTGATGTATCGGGTGTCTGGTAGCGGATTCCTATTTTCGAACTTAAATATAAAATGTAATAATTGACACAAATTTTTAGCGCCATTTCACCGATAACAAAGATTTTCGTTCGTTCGCACAATTTCTTTTAAAAGAAAAACAATATTGATAATAATAATATATATAATTATAAATAGCTTGTTTTCTATGTTTCCCAGCTATCTATATGTCGACATTTCATAGCAGCTATCCTAATCGTCAGTAGACTGTATATAAATGAGACGTATTTAAATTCTTAGCAATTTATTTAGATTGTTGGGATATAAAGTTGAATGTTTGAGAATATCTTTCAAAAATTTCCAAAGTCTACTGATGATTAGAGTAGCTCCTATGAAATGACGACATAGAGATAACTGGGAAACATAGAAAGCAAGCTATTTATAATTTTTTACTGGTATCAAGGTTGGAAGCTAATATAGGGAATAAAAACTGAATTGTTTGAAAAACAATATTGAACATTTTGTTTCAAATGTAATTGTGCGAACGAACGAGCAGCTTCGTTATCTATGAAGTGACACTTAACAAGAACATTGAACGATAGAATGCAAATGTGGATTTTTTTAGGGAGTACGCCATATAGATATTTTCCGTCGAGTTGAAAACACTGTTTAAAACAGAGCCTTGTATTCTGCGTTTCACGCAGCAGTAAACTTGTTTAAATTGATCAGATTTTTCGACGAATATTTTCCTTTAAAGCGACAAGCGATGGTACCGTGAAATAACTCCCAATGAACTAACTCAGGAAAATGGAATAACTCCCTACAAAATATTTAAACATCTCATACACAGAAAAAATTATTAGTAAAAATAAAATCAACAAAATTTTTGTCTGAAGAAATATTTTGTATGCATATACATATATATCAAAAAAATAACCTTGGATGTCATATGTTGTTGTTGTTTAAAAAAGTAGTTGTCAATAATTATTTTTATAAAACTTTTGCTTGAATCCACGAATTCCTTTACAGGACCGCATTCAAACAATTTATTAACTGATTCAACAAATTTTGTTATTGAACATGAAAAAATTTTTTTTCTGTGTACAAATTGGCAGTTATTTCATAATGGATTAACTACTAATTTTTTTGAAGTTATTTCATAATTTTTCATTGGGAGTTATTTCATAATGAAATAACTCCCAAATGAAATAACTCTTAACTGAATTCTGTTGGTAGTTATTTAATTTATTTTGATAATTGAGAAATATTTAATTTTTATTGGGAGTTACTTCATTTGATTAAAATCGGGTTCGCTTAAAAACTTCTTCTGTATAGCCGGCCTTCGCCCGTGCTGAAAGATTTTCTCCTCTATGGTATTTCGAACACCGGCTTCGCTAAAAAACTAGTTTCCTACTTCAACCTTCAGGTATGGTATAGAAGTTATTTCATTTTAATTAATTAAAGAGTTATTATTAGAAGTCGCCTAATAGAAGCTATTTAATTAGGACTTATAACATTACACAGAAAAAAATATAGTAAAAATAAAATCAAAAAAAATTTTTTTCTGAAAAAAAGTTTATATGCTTATACAAATTATTTTAAGGGAGTTTCGCGTAATTGAAAGACAATGTTTTTATTATTATATTTCTTTATTCATGTTTTTGTGAGTGTTACTATCTCATTTAGTATTCTCGTGTCCAGTTTTGTTTTAATTCATATTTGTTTTTCAACTTAGCTTATTGATAATGATAATTAAACATAAAAAATTCTGAAATTTGCAATTCATTCTCATTTCGCGTGTCAACAACGGTAAACTTCTTCACGAAATCTTTCTTTATCTCATTAATGATCATCAATGTTTGCTTATGATATTAATGATTCTATAATTAAAAACTTCTTTCAATAATAATTTACAAACTTACAATTTACTCTTTATTAATAACGGTATTAGATATTTTTTAAAGCACAACTTTGTCACTGATCATGTTTTATTAAGTTTATAAAAATTTTATTAGCATTTTAAGACAACTGCATATGTGATTTTATTCCATAAAAACTTACAACTCCCTCGTTGGTAAAGCTTGGGGTTAGCATTATTCATTTAAGATTTTATTTACTTCAATGAAGTATTACAATTGAAAATTTATTTTTATTTTAAATGGTTTTCATTCAATGTTTTTTTCTTATTCATCATTAAATTTAATAGTTTGTTTTATATAAAAATGTTGACTTTTATAAAGTATTAAAGTTGAAAACTTATTTTTAACTTAAATGTTTTTCATTCAACGTTTTTGTTCACAATCATCACCAGATCTCATATTTTATTTTATATAATAATATTTACTTCTATGAAGTATTACATATAATTTAATGTACCCACTATGTAGGCTTGGTATCAAAAAATAACTAAATTCAAAATAATCTTAAATACTTAAACAAGCTAAGATCTCCTCTTGCTTCTTTCCTGTACTCACAAGAGAATAAATCGATCAATAATGCTGAATTAGCGTTACTCTTAATTAGTGATAATGCGTTGCAAAACGAATATTAACTTACATAAATATCAAAAAAATAACCTTGGATATCGTATTTTGTTGTTGTTTAAAAAAATAATTGTTAACGATCAATAATTATTTTTACTAAACTTTTGTTTGAATCCACGAATTTCTTTACAGGTCCTCATTCAAACAATTTATTAATTGATTCAAGGAATTTCATTATTGAATACGAAAAAATTTTTTTTCTGTTTATTCTGGCTACAGAGAAAACTTTTAGTTATTGTAGTCCGTGTTTGTTATAACATACTCGTAGATAATAAAATCCTTCCGCATGGCCGAAGGCCGGCTATGCAGGAAACTTTTGGTGAGCAGAGCCAGGTTTTGTTATACTATACCGGTTAAACCCTTCCATTCGGCTGAAGGCCGCCAAAATAGGCCGAAATGGATCAATGATCCCTCTATGGTATATGGGACACCGGCTTCGCTAACAAAATATTGTCTGTTTACCCGGGCTTTGATCATATATCTATGATATATGGTGTGATATCAAAGTTAAGGACCTCTTACATCGGGAGTTACCTGTTATACCATAGAGGTTAAAACTGTTAAGCAGTGCTCGTGAGCATATATAATTTATATTGAGAGTTATTTCATTTTTGTTGGAACTTATTTCATTTGGGAGTTACTTAATTTTTTTTTTTTTTTGCAAAAATATTTTTATTTCGAATTAGCGGTTAAGTTTTTGGGTCTTATTTCATTTTGGCGTTGGGAGTTATTTCGTATTTTTAATTTGGGAGTTATTTCATTTTTGTTGGCACTTATTTCATTGGGAGTTATTGCATTGGGAGTTATTTCATTTGGGAGCTATCACGGTACAACAAGCGACTGGTGATTGTCATAAAAAAGTTCATGGGAGCTTGATCGGTCGACTGCAATGGCCATGGGATGTTCCCAAAGCGGCTGATGAGTTTTTGGGCGAAATTTGCCCGCAGTAAACTCATCAAAACTCTGGCTATATGGGCAGTCACCCGATCCTGTTGAGACCACGTGTGTGAAGCGTACGATGGATGAGCTTGTAGGTTTGACAAAAATAGTTTCGTAATCATGCATCGATCATGTTCGCCGTTGACATTTGCGGCCTGGCCTCAACAGTTTTCGAGAAAAAAAACATGCTCCAATTAGCTCATGCCTGGATAAGGCACACCAAACCGGTTTCCTGAGGCAATGCAATGGTTTTGTAAGGGTACTTCCTTTAAAATGTTTTGTATTCATTTCCCGACCGCCAGAGTTAAAGGAACGGTATTCAATTACGCATTCTCTGGGACGTTCAAGGTTTTGATATTAAAATTCGGTAATATTTTATTTTAAAACTTTTTTTTTCGACGACTAAAAGAAGCTTAGGATGGCATGCCCTATAATGGCGTTTGAAGCAACATACTATTTAAATTTCTATTATCTGGGATTTCTCAAAATGCAATGCCCTTGAGGATAATTGTGCTTATATATTCACATAGTAACTCTTCTCTTTGTGGGGACCACTGGTTTAAACCAATAAAAAATACATTTTCCCACTTTTCATTCCACATTGTTACTTTATTTTACTAATAATAACTAAGGTAATATGTAATAATAATGATAAAAATAGCAATATTGAAAATAATAATAGTAGTAATAATAATAATGGCAACAACGAAAGTAATTACTAATCATAATAATAAAAATAGTATGTAATAAATACGATGGGAATTACTGGTTGTAAAAGAAAAAGTTTTAATAATTTTCGCTGTGTGTTTTACTTGGGAAACATTTTAATTTCTCTTTATCTCAATTACCATGCAAAGGAAACTTGCAATTTATTTACACTTAAATAATAAAAAAAATGTTTGTTTTTAGATTATTCATAAAATGCGTTATTTATTAAGAGATAAAAATTCATAGCAAATGGAGATTGTTCTCTTCATTCCAACATAGCAGATTCCTACTTTTTCTCTTCCAACCGTAAAGGGGATTTAGCTAAAGCTGTCAGATAGCGCAAAATATCCGGGTATTCAATCTATCATGGCAGTGGAATTTCCTATCAAATGCAGACAAGGCGTCAGTTGCCTAATTCTTGTGTAGAAAGGCCATTGGAAGTCCTGAGGAATAAATCCTTGCAAATCGTGTTGGCTTTTCGCCATGATTGTTTATCCCATTTTAAGGTACGGGACGCTCGTATGGTGGGTGGAAGTCTTGGGGAATAAATCCTTGTAAATCCTGTTGGATTTTCGGCATGATTGTGAATCCCATTTTAAGGTATGGGACGCTCGTATGGTAGAAGTCCTTGGAGAAAGCGACTTACTGTATGATCGTAGACACAATAATTCGCACATCTACTTTGATGGTGACTGGAGCTTCCTGAATCACACCAAACACTACTCACAATATTGAACTTATTGTTGGTTGATCTCATGGTGAAGGCAATACCCATGAATTGGGTGATCAGACTATGGTCAATCTGGAGGAGTAAGAAGGAGACATATGTTCATGCCTCAATTATGGGAAGAATAGTGAACCTTCCGGAGAATACTGACTACTATACACCGCCTCTAGTGCCTGACCTGACAAAAGATTCGTTGTAATTTTGTCAGGCGCGATCACGAGAGTGGTTATATATGGTCGTCAAGAGGACGTGTTCGACATCTTTACAGGTGGATTCATTAGCGGTCCTATGTGGCTTTCTAGGCTCACAAAGTCATACAAACCTCCTGCTTAAGAGTTTTTTTTTTTTTAACAAATACAAAAACTGTGAAGCTATTTGCTTGTATGCAGTAACACCCAGAGTTATTGGCAGGAACTTGCCATCGCGGCACTCTCAGTTGCGTCTTATAGCACCTTCTGTATGCAGTTTCCTACCAGTGAATGAAAGACAGCGCTTAACGGTAGGCCGAAGTTAAATAAGAACATGAACCCTTAACAAACCATCGAACCATCACCTTAAACTACAAATATCTATTGCAAGACAACAGCCACCGAATACCGGCATGCACCAAAGTTGTCAGGGAAACTAATTCCCTTTCCTGAGATTTTAGTTTTAAACCACAACCAAAACGTTTCAGGCTCGGCAGACACCGCAACCATGATCAGCATTTGTAAAGGAGAAAGGAAGCTTTGCTGATCCCCGGTCTACCAATTCTAATCCGTAGGAAAGGTTTCGGATATTCCACACAACTGAAGTCATGCAGTTTCCTAGAGTTTTATTTACTACAACAAGCAAGGGACTCTTTCTACTCTATGCCCCAGAAAGCAGTGTGCCCTTGTTTCGTATCTATCAAAGAAAAACTGCTCCCCGCGGGGGTCTAAACGAAGCATTGTACGTACGGCGGTACAGTGAAGAGCCCAGAAATGTTGTAGCAGATGGACTGATATAGGCCGGGAGCCGGTTACAATAAGGGGATATAGATGGGATCGTTTTGATCCCACTCAAGAGCTATAAGAAACAAGTACAGAGTAAACTTTTAGGGACTGCGCAGGACAGGTGATCTAGTGAGGTTGGTTACCTCTCGAAATTAACGCTGACATAGCCGAGGCATGATAATACGAGGACGATTATCCTTAGGAGCACTGTCATATAGGAACGGATGCGAGAAAGTTAAATCATCCATCCAATTATTTCTGTAGAAGTTGTTGCGATCAGGTTCCTTCTCATCGCAACAATTTTTATTAGATTAGATTATTGAGTGCTTCTTCTATCGGTGTCCAGCTCTTTCTTATGTAAGCGCACTGTACCTACTCAGACCAATACAGCACTATTTGCCAGAAATATCGAAATGTGACGTAGGTGGATTAGAATCGTTCACCCGATTTTCGTGTTGGTTCTGAGCTGGACCTGTAGAAATTTCCGATATCGGTCTATATATACCCGATTTTTTCTTGAAAATGTTGAGTAAGCGAATTTAAACATCTTTTTTTGCTTAAATACAGTTCTGGCCATACAAGTTGGTTACTAATATACAGAAAATTAAAAATTCCGATATCGGTCCATATATACCGATTTTTCCATGAAAAAAATTTGTTTGCTTAAAAGCAGTTGTGGTAATAAAAAGAGGTTACTTAAGTACAGAAAATGAACATTTTCGATATCGGTCCATATAAAGCTGAGATATAGGCTAAACCGATTTGCCATGAAAATTTTCATGAAAGATTACCTTTTTTGGCATGGCGACTAAAAAGCAAAAAACTTTTTTCCCCGGTATTGGTCCATATATATTCGAGCATATTTAGTTCAAATTGTAGTATATATACTATATATTAAAATTTACGTGACTATCGTGAAGGGTATTTTAGATTCGGCCTAGCCGAATACACCAGACTCTTATTTATAACTCACAACTTGTGTTATGAGATTCTGAATGTAATACATTTTTATTTTCTTAATCCGCTCTTAAGTGGTAGAAACAGAATATCCCTTTAAAGGTATCTTATGCTCTAATTGGGCATTTACGTCTACCGAAAATCTAATAGAGCTGAATGAAAATCTTCAACAAAATCTTAGCCGTTTACACTTCCGTTTTTTGACACCTAACCAGATGTCAATTTCATAAAATGTTTATTTTGCAAAAGGTTTGACAACAATAACTATATCACAATGAACTCATCATGGAAAAGTAAAGTTATTTTTTGTTGTAGGGTTGTATTTTAAAGCATTATTTTGAACAAAATCACAGTTGTGTAGTAGAGTGCTTACAAAAATCTACCAGATTCCGTCAAAATCTAGTCGCAATCTAGATTTCATTTTGTATGAAAAATTTCCTGAAAACCAACTAGATTTGATTCGAAATGCCGAAAGTAATAGATTTGGCTTAGGTGTAAGTGGTCTATAATGGGTTAAAATATGTGATTTGGAAGTTTAATAAAATGTATATTAAAATATTTGTATCCATATTTATTTTATGAAAAAAGCATCCAAAATAAAAAAAATTATTCGCATCTTCCCTTTGGAGAAAAGTATAACGAATTGTGGTTCGACATAACCAAAATTTACGAGAATTTTTATTTAAATTCGGATGTCCATACATACTGGTATATCAATTAATTTTCATGTTTCTTTATTTAAATAAAAAAACGTTTTAACACGTTTAAAATATTCAAATGTATTTATTCAATATTTGCAATAAATTCCCTCAGCTCAAGGTTCTTCTTGTTTTTTTTTTTAATTTTTGATGTATTTTTCAGTATTTTGTCTTCCTTTGGAAGACTTCTTTAGGATTTTTTTTTGTGTGATAAATTCAATCAAATATTTGAAATATGATCAAGAATTTAAATTTATTAATACTTTCTGAGTTAATCACTAGACTATTTTCAATTATATAATATTACAACGCTCTCCTCGCTGATGGGGATTGTTTACACAATGGAGGCAAGAATGAGGCTGAGTTAAACATTGAATTACTGATTGTATAAAAAGTAACAGTTCGAAAAATGAGATCAAGCGATAAAGAAGAAACAATACGACCTTGACTTATATAAATAAATAGAAAAAGTTCGTAATTTTGAAAAACTCTCCGCACCTTAATTTTAAACTACTTATGGTTAAGGAGTATCTATAGAATTCCAAGTATTTGTAGTAGAAAGCCCCATATTAAATCCTTTTTTTGTATTGATCAAATTTCATAACTACTCACAGCTTTACATACATATAAACAAATACACAAACAGAAGTAAATATATACATATAGGCGTGTTTAACTTTTATATACCATTTTCTCATCCTTTCAACTCTGTTGATTTCATGTTTTTTGTCTGTTTTCGCTTTTAATAAAATATTCTTTGAAAGGTTCTTTTGCTTTTAGTCTCATTCATTGTTCCCATTCTGTAGCATATGTAGAACTTTGTTTTTTCTTATACAGATGATACAATTTCTGTTATCTCTTGCCTGCAAATTATAAAATATTTTTGCGCATTATTGTATTACAGCAAAACTTCGCTTTGTGTTTTTAAATATATTGTCGTAAAAATTTTTTTTGTCTTTGCAGAGTTCGTCAGTACTATTGTTTTTCGTTTTCTTTTGTCTTATGAAAAAATAGTTTATATCCTAAATATGATAGTCAGCTTTTAACAACTTTAGCTTTAAAGAGATTATCTTAAAAACAAAATTCCCAACAGAAGATGTTTATTTTCATTGTTAGTGATTACAAGAAAAAAATTTAAAAAAACATGTTGTTTTGTACGGCGCCTAGAATATGTTTTTTTTTCTGAACATAGGTTTAATTTTTGTTAATAAAAAGGCTAAAAAATATGCATATTAATTGAAGTGACAAAAAACTAAAAATTTATATATACGAGGGCTGATAAAAAATTACCGTTATTTTATTTTAATTTTTTTTTTTTAAGTATTTGTATTGTATTTGTGTTTGTAGCTATACAGTTGCAAATAAATTTGAAAAGTATGGGATGCACAACATTGGTGGAGTACCGTAGACCTTATGCCCACGATGGACAGCAATATTTTGCGGCTCTGTGGCTAACTATACCGACTTAAAATTCATACAATTAAGTTTTTTATTCGCTATTTAAGCTTCTAACATTTATACCAATAAAAAGTTATAAATAGCTTGTTTTCTATGTTTCCCAGCTATCTATATGTCGACATTTCATAGGAACTACCCTATTTATAATTTTTTATTGGTATAAAAGTCAGAAGCTTAAATAGCGAATAAAAAACTTAATTGTTTGAATTTTTGTTCTCTGCTTTTCAATACTTTCAAAAAGCAAATCGTAGCAACCAACGGTTGTTCATTAGTTTGAAAGGTGTAAAGAAATGTTAGACACGTTTATAAATAGCAAAGCTTGTTTTTTGTGTTTTGACGGATATTATTAGAGCATTTTTCTTTTTAAATTCTCGACAATTTATTTGGATTGTTGGGATATAAAGTTGAATGTTTGAGAATATCTTTCAAAAATTTTCAAAGTCTACTGATGATTAGGGTAGTTCCTATGAAATGTCGACATATAGATAGCTGGGAAACATAGAAAACAAGCTATTTATAATTTTTTATTGGTTTAAATGTTAGAAGCTTAAATAGCGAATAAAAAACTTAATTGTTTATACATATATATTTATACTATCATGTCTCTTTTAAAGTAATCCCCTCAGACAAAATACACTTATGCCAGCGTTTTTTCCAATCATCAAAACACTTCTGAAACTCGGTTTTTGGTATCGCCAACAGCTCCTGTTTCGATTTTTCTTTTATCTCCTCAATGGCAGAAAAACGCTTTCCTTTCATCCATGTCTTCATTTTTGGGAAAAGGAAAAATTCAGCGTAGGCCAAGTCCGATGAATACGGTGGTTGAGACAAGATAACGGTTTTGTTTTTGGCCCAAATCTCTCGCACAAGCATCGATGTGTGAGCTGGTGCGTTATAATGGTGTAACATCCACGATGGATTTTTCCACAATTCTGTGCGTTTCTGAAGAATTGCTTCGTGCAAACAGCGCATAACCTCAAGGTAGTATTCCTTATTGACCGTATAACCTAGTGGCAAGAATTCATGATGTACCACGCCACTGCAGTTGGAGAAAACAGTGAGCAAAACCTTCATATTTGACCGAACGTGACGTTCTTTTTTCGGTCTTGGCTCTTCTGGACGCTTCAATTGAGATGTTTGGGCTTTAGTTTCAATGTCATACACCCATGATTCGTCACCAGTTATGACCTTCTTGAGGAAATCTGGATCGTCTTTGATGATGTTTAACAGCTCCTGAGCGATGTCCAAGCGACGTTGTTTTTGCTCAAATATTAGTAAAAAATCGCAGAGCATATCAAAACACGACGAACCCTTTTATCTTTCAAAAACGAACTGACAATCTGAAAAGCCTGATATTGCCAACATAAATAACAGACATGTATATCAACATAACAGAAAGAAAAATGTGAAAATCGGACATACATAACTCCCGAAATTTGAAAATAACGGTTCTTTTTTGATAATACCATGTACATCAGTGATGGCCCCACACATACATATATTCATAGTTATAGCTTGAGCAGGGTGGCACAAAATTAATCACTTTATTATAAGATAAAATAGCGTTTGCAAATGGCGTTTTACAGCAATTATATTTGACATTTGTGAACAAGACATCTGCAGAATGCAAACAAAGAAACAATGTGGCACTACACTCGTCTAGATTATGTAACAATTGCCTCGAGTTTCTAATCACTAATAGATCGAGTATATTTGCGTAGATTTTCCAATCGCGTCGTGCTAACGGAACAAACATTACGTGGCTGAGCTTGTCTACTCAAACAAACTGGTAACACAACAGATCATTCAGAGCAAGGCCGCCACCGGACTGGCTGTCCTGATGATAACATTAGGCCCCCTATCATAAGCTGTAATAGCTTTTGCATATAGATTCAGTCGTATTTGAAATATTTGAAGTAGGCAGCTGCAGAATGCAAACAAACAAATAATGAATTGCTAAACTTGACAAGAGTATGGAAAAAATGCGTCAATTTTTTAACCAATAATCAGTCGTTTATTTCTGCGAGGATTTCTTATTCACAACGCGCCAACTGGACAAATATTACTCCACCCGGGGAGTAGGTTTTGCTTTGGTCCACACCATAATTCTTCCTGAAGCATAGATGAAAAGGAATTTCTCGTTTATTGTAGCAAGTAAAATTCTAAGATGACTGATATTGCGTTCGACTTCTGAAACGGACGGAGATCAGCAAAGCTCCCAAGAGGTTCTGTTGTTTAAAAACAACAAAAATTGTTACATTGTCAAATAATATTAAAGTTTGCAATTGTGCAATTCTCTTCCTATTAATTACAAATATTTTAATCCATTGGCATCAGATTTGAAAAATATGTCAAAACTGCGAAAAGGACAAAGACAGATAAAAATAATAATATCGCCAAACTATAAGCAGTTAGAATTTTCGGAATTTTCAAGTTTGTCATCAAATAATAACACAATAACAAGTGTTGTTAATTATGCTACAGAATAGTAAAACTGTCAAATTGCTTGTTAAATGCTTTAACAATAACATGTATTGGTAAAATTAGATACAGAATCGCACTACTGAGCATGCTGAAACGTTCTGGCTGTACGTCAAACCTAAAATCGCGGGAAAAGCAATTATTTTCCCTGATGACTTTGGTGTATGGAAGGAAGTAAACAAAAAAAAATCTACAAGTCAACGTCAAAATTTCCAACACCAATGCTTAGTAAAAAAATTATTCAAAAACGAAATTGGATGATTATTTATGTGCCACCTTTTTAGTGGCAGCAGGAAAAGATGTATATTTTGCAAACCAAGAATAACTCAAGGGCTAAGCATCGAGACGTTTTTTCTAGTCTACATGTGATGGCATATCGTATACTCGCGATATTGAACTTTCGGCCAATGCTGATGTATAACCATTGAAGTGATGAAAAGCTGCTCCCGAGTGTTACTAAAGGCCCGATCAGACTATTATAAATACTTTCATTCGACTTGGTGAGATAAACGTCTAAACACATTTATGTCTAACGTAAATTAAATTTTGCATTCACACTATCTCACTTGATATAAACCAACAAATTTGAGTAGAAAAGAAAACAGCTGTTCATATTTTCTTACAACGTGGCCAACGTGGAAGTCTCACATTGAAGCAAAAGTCACTCAGTTGAAACTAAAAGCAGCGCAACTAAATTGGCTTTTGGGCAGAAACTCGACATTGAAGTTGGATTGCAAACTTTTGTTATACAATGCAATTCTAAAACCTATATTTTGCTACGGTATTCAATTATGGTGCACCGCCTCAGCGTCAAATATTGAAAAAATTCAAAGGCGACAAAACCAAGTTCTTCGAACGATTACTGCGGCTCCATGGTACGCAAAAAATTCACGAATTCATGAAGATCTGAGTGTTCCGCTGGTAAAAGCGAAGATTCAATAAATAAAAAACGCTACAAAAAAAAAAAAAAAAAAAAAAAAAAAAAAAAAAAAAAACCATTTTAATTATATTATCGCGATTAAGTTTGATTTAACTTCTTAAAAATTGGGAAAAATTTGTTCGTGATAAAAATGTAGTGATGAATAGTTTCAAAGAAGAAATGAAATCATAAAACTAACAAATTTGGAAAATGATGAGCCGAAAAAAATGTATGTTTTTAGGAGTAGCAGTAGATTTTCTGCAATCACATGCATATCGCTCCTTTATTGCAACATAGTCATAACGCAAAAAAGCTCGTTTCGAGAAAAACGCATTTAAAATTTTTAGTTTCCATACAAGTCTTAGCAAATTTTTAAAAAAAATATATCCTAAAGGAAACAGTTTAAAAGCAATTTGAATAAAATTTTGGCACAATATAAATGGTAGTACTGTTAACAATTCTGCATTGCTAACTCGAAAAGCTCATTTTTTTTACATATGACTATGTTGCAATAAAGGAGCGATATGTATTCGCTCCTTTCGGGAATTTTAATTATTATAACACGCGCCTAATACTGTAAAAGCTTTTAACTTTGTTTTATTTATTCAGCAAATAGATGTGCTAACACAAAACTTTACACGGCAGCAGGTGTGCCTTTCACCGTAGGCGGTAGACCCGCAGGCGCTTGAAAATCTTCAGTAGCTAAAACAATAATTATGTGAAACAGATCCAAATTTATTAGCACCAAAATATTTTATGTTCTGCATATAGCATGAGCAAATTACATTTATATACGACAGCTAAATCGCAAATTTTAAATTCTTATAACGACAAAAAATACTATCGGTGACAGTACGTCATCGGCTAATAAAGGATGGTTAAATTTCAAGGGCCGATATTGATTTTGAATAAAACACAAACTATTTAGGAAATTATTGTAATTTTATTGTAATTTTATTTTATTATATATTGGTATTACTCAATTATGTATGGAACAAAATGTCGGCCAAATGGGCGCCGCGACCACGGCGGCACACCTCCATCCGATGGTCCAAATTTTCGATGACCCTGAGGCATAATGGAGGTTCTGTGCCGTTAATGTGCCGAATTATCTCATCCTTTAGCTGTTGAATTGTTGCTGGCTTATCGACGTACACCTTTTCTTTCAAATAACCCCAAAGAAAGAAGTCCAAGTCAAATCACATGATCTTGGCGGCTAATTGACATCGCCACTACGTGAAATAACACGGCCATTGAATTTGTTGCGCAAAAGAGCAATTGTTTTGTTAGCTGTGTGGCAAGTGTCACCGTCCTGCTGAAACCACATATCGTCTACATCCATATCTTCCAATTGGGGCCATAAAAAGTTCGTTATCATCTCACGATAGCGAACACCATTCACAGTAACTGCCTGACCGGCCTCATTTTGGAAAAAATACGGCCCGATGATGCCGCCAGCACATAAACCGCACCAAACAGTCACTCTTTGTGGGTGCATTGGCTTTTCGACAGTCACTCTTGGATTCTCATTCGCCCAAATGCGGCAATTCTGTTTATTGACGAATCCACTGAGGTGAAAATGTGTCTCATCACTGAAGATGATTTTCTTCGAAAATTGATCATAATTTTCATAATAAGTCTGGATAACTTTAACACGTTGTTGGATTGTGTATCTCTCCATGGTTCAAATTGATAAAGTCTGAAATAGAGAAATGTCAAATAATATTCGGAAAAAAACTTGGCGTTTAGGTGTGGTTCACATTCAACATCGGCCCTTGAAATTTAACCATCCGATAAATAGTCGGCTACTAAATCTTTAAACAGCTGGTTTGCTAAAAGACACAACTCTGATCCAATGAAAAGTAGTATCGTTTTGAAAAGTTTCAAAAAACAACAAAGTCATATGGGATGTCAAATTTTTATCGTATTATTTTTCGTATGTATGACGCATTACATTCCGACTATTAAAATTTTTGGTAAGTATTAATACACAGTATAATAGTCTGAACTAACTTAATAGTAAAGTAAATTCAACTAAGATTTACGATATAAGCAGTAAATTGTATTCACCTCAGTTTCTGTAATTAGTTTATTTTTAACCTTTTATAGGTTACTTTGGGTTTAACAGGCTACCAGCCATTGAAAAGCCAGCCTACTTGGGTCTAACTGGGTCCTGTTGTGTTGCCTGGGGGTAACCTTTTGTAAAATACAAAAAAATTGCTTTCATAAATGGGTGTAAAATATTTATTTTCTTAGAAATGCTGCTAGCCTATATTAAAAACTGCCTTTTAACACAGCGTATGTGTGACACATAAGTATTTACATTGAAGATATTTTCTTGCCATTAAATATATAAGAATAAAAATTAGAAGCGAAAGATTTCCTCTTAATCAAGAAAAATGTATTTTTGTTTTTTATGCCACCTTTCATGTTAAGCTGGCATTAAATTTCCAGCGGAAAGTCTTCTGCAGTTACATCTTTAACACGATGTAACAATATAAAAACATATTCCAAGAACGTTATATTCAAAAGAAGAATTTAATATATTACCATACTGAGAGCGAAAATATATGTTTACTTAAAGTAGGCTTTAACAAAATAAAAGTAATTCAAGCAGTATTAAATAAGCTTCGTAGTGTATTTATAGGAGTATTTCATGCTTTTACGTTAAAAAATATATATCTACTCGTAAATTCGTAAATTGTTTAAAGAAAAAATTCCTATGCCTTCATTACACAGAATTTGTATTTTTTTATTTGATAACCAAATTTGCTGAATCTATTAATAAACTCTTTGACAACATATCTGGAAGGGATTTCGTGTACTCAAGCAAAAATAAAGGCTGATCCAACCAAAACACACGATTTTCAGTGTACTTGAAACAAAAAGGAGTCAGACAATTATCTTAATGTAATATTTAATAATATAATTCTAACATTTTAAATACTATAATAGCGGTTGTTTTGGTTTTTCGTGTTGTTATTGTTCCACAAACACTACTCCCTCTTTCCTCCTCCGTATAACCTATTTTCCTAGTTCCAGTACAATGCACTGCATATGTAGGGGTCATCCCCTGAGTATTGGTCCAAGATAAAAAAAAAAAAAATACAGGGTGGCTGATGAAAACTGCTACCAAAGAAAAACGTAGTTACTTATTTTCTGTGTTATAATAATACTAGCCGGGATATACTCACTCGGATATCCAGGAATCCAAACACACAAGAATTTCCAATATTAAAATTATAAATTCGTTCTCAATTTATTCAATAAAACAATTTTTATATTTATAGAAGATTATAATATACAGAAAAACGCAAAGAGATAACCGTGCAGTAACTTGCCACCCAGACACACGGAACTAGAGTGAATTCGCTCGTCAGAAAAGTGGAAAGATTTATGAATATTAGTAACTACAACGCCTAAGATCTATGGCCATTAGTGTCTCTGCGTTCTATGGCTATTGGTAACCAGTAGAGTCCCTGTGCACCACTACATGAGATCAGTTTCTTGGTGTCCGTAAAGTGGCTGCTAGCGAAGCTATTACACACACGTCTATCTGTCCACACACGACCACAGCCAAAGCCCAACTGATATGGTAGCAACACATTGACCCGAGAATTGATGTTAGTTACGAATACCTTGATCAAAGCTTAGCTTCAACTATAACGTGTGTGTGTGTGTGAGTATCAGTGTGTGTGACATTGCTGCTGCTTGGCTCTCAACCAAAAGAGAATTCTCTTTAAATAATACATACAAAATTATCTCCGGTAACACCGCTTCGACGTGAGTTAACACGGCCATTGAATTTCTCACGCTAAAGAGCCATTGTTTCGTTGGCTTTGTTGGAAGTGGCATCATCTGTTGGAACCTTATATCGTTCAGGTCCATATTCTCGATTTCAGGCCACAAGAAATCCGTTATCATCTTGCATTAGAGAACATCTTTCATGTTAACTTTTTGACGCATTTTTGAAGAAGCGTGGACGGATGATACCGACTGCCCATAAATCACAGAACGAACATACACAGTTCACATTTCTTATGTACTGGGATTGCTGAAATTTGCACACACTTTTCCACATTTGATAGATAAGTCCAAAAAAATCACTTAGCGCACGAATTATATCTTAACATACTGCCCATTTGCATACATTTCCATGATTAAGTCTGTCATATACTGAAACAAAGAAATGTCAAATTAAGTAAGACAAAAACTACAATCTGAAAACACTAGAACCTCTGAACGAAGGCCAACATGACCCTTTTTATTTTTAGAGCTAAAGAGTCATTGTTTCGTTGTAGCAAAAGACTTCATCCTGTTGAAATTTTATATAATCCAGGTTCATATTCTCAATTTCTGACCACAAGAAATCCATTATAATCTTGCGATAGCGAACACCATTATATTTTGGACGATCACGGCCCAATAATGTCAGCATCCTATATATCGCATGGCGAGCATGCCCAGCTGTTTTCACATTTCCTACATACTCGGCTTGCTGAAATTTGCAGACGATTTTCCTCATATGGTCGATAGTGCGGACAAAAAAAAAAAAAAAATCTCGTAGCGCACGTAATACATCTTAGTGCATTGCTCAATTGTGTACTCTATGATTAAGTCTCTCATATAAGAAGAAATGTGACATTAGTTTGGACCAAAAATACCATCTGAAAACACAGCAAGCTCTGAGTTAAGGCTAATAGTTCCAGAAAATGGCTTGCAGTTAAAAGTAGAGTTTTTTTTTATAGATTCAAAGATCTTATAGATTCAAAGATAGTTGTTAACAAGTATAACGTGTTCAATTCCCCCCAACATTCTTAACCTTCCTATACCTGCGCGTTGATCTGTGAGACCGACTAAACGCTTTTACGTATATACTCTTTTTTCCAGAAACCTTAGAAATTTGAATTTTCTGTTAGCTGCCGCTTTTTTTTACAAGCTTTGTTTTAGTGCTGTGCTGGTGTTTGTGCGAGACAAACATATTGGTGTATTTCATAACAATTGGTCTGTGAGACCGGCGCAGGTATATGTGTAACTTATTGTGCAGGTAAAAAATTTGATTATTTGCGTTTTTTCTTCATTGTTGTATATTTTATTTTTTTGAGTCGTAAAACACGTTACAATTGTGCCACATGCAAACAGTATTTTTGTTTGGAACATGCTATTATAATATGTTCTAACTGTTACTATAATTATAATGAATAAGTTATCTTATTGTTTTTTATTGCAAAAAAGCTGAAAAAGTTATTTTTTGTGTTTTATAAAGAAAAAAAATTAAGGGCCTGTCCCACTATTTCGAACGTTAACGCTGGTGGATATTATGAATAGCAAAAAACTAATTAAGAGCAAACTAAGTGATCTAATCGCAACATGTCTGGACTTATTATTGTGAGCAGTAGTTGAACTTTTCAACAAAAATTTCATAAACAGTGTTCAAATCAGTTTTCTGATCCGCAAAAAAACAAGCGAACGTTAACGCTCGATATCGTGGGACAGGCTATAAGTTTTGTTTTTGCAGCAACACTAACGTTTTTGAAGACTATTTTTATATCAAATGTGATATGCCTTAATTTTTATTTAAAGGCTGATAATTAAATCAAACTGTGGTTTATGTATTGCACAAGGAATGCTTTTAAGTTGCTAAAATTAATTTTCGTTTAGTTAAAGAAAAAAATATGTTTTTGTTTTGTTTTTGTAGCATGTAAGAAAAAACAATAGATTTTGAAGACTAATATGTTAACGACTGAATATCAATAAAATTACAGAATATTAATTTAATGAATGGTTTTATTTTTTTATTACGACATCGAGTTTAAATAAAAATCGTTTTTTTTTAAAGTTTTGTTTCAAAAAACTAGTATTTTATCTAGTTCAAACTCTCAGTCTGTGAGACCGTGCGCGGGTATATGTGTTACAAAAATTTTCGCGGGTATAGGAAGGTTAAGCTTTCTTTATGATAAAGATAAAGCTCAAATGAAAGTTTTTACATAATTTTTTTACATTTTTGACTGTTTAAGCCAATAAAGAGAATGTAATATTGTTTTGATGCTGCAAAGCTACAGCCACAAAGATTCAACTAAACTACCATTTTTAGTGAACAAACTTGATGCGGTGAATAACATAAATTTAAATAACTTAAATTTAAATAGCATAAAAATAAATAGCTTAAATGATATCACATCTTTAAACAAAATTTGTTTCTTTGGTAGTGTTATATACTGATGACTCAAGCTGCAAAAGCACTTTTCTTAGTACCATGTGTAAACATATTGACTAAAAAAAGTTAGGCCACACTAAAAAATATATATTTTGTTTGCCTGTGCTATTAATTGAAATATAATAAAAATTCGTCTAAAAGTCTTTGTAAGCGAAAATTTATTATTATTATATGAATTTGTTAACTTGTTTTATCAGAGCAACCTCATATCACCCATATCATGTGGTGCCATTGTATCTTTAAAAGGGACTGATATTTAAGTAAACAAGAAGATTTCTTGCAAATAACAATTTAATAAGTCAGCAAGAAAGTTTATATTATTCCTTTTTTCATTAAATAAGTTTTGCGAACGGTTAAACGATTTATGACTTTGCTTTATCAATGTGTTTGACTTCCCTTTTGTCCAACAAGCTTTTACAGGTTCAGTACACTCAGAGAAAATTAAGTTTGCTAAAAGTTAAAAACATATATAAAATCATATACACATAATTTGTAATCTACAAGTAAAATAGGAAATTAAAAAAAAAATATTTTCAGAACATATTAACAAAAAACAATAGAAGCAAAATGTGTTTTTGTGAGTGTCGGAAGATTCGATTTACAGTTTAGTATCTAGTAAAAATTGCAAGATTTATGGCCTTTTTTGTGATAAAAATATTAACTGTTATCCTGGTGTGTATACTTTATATTATATTATATATCGCTCCTTTATTGCAACATAGTCACAAAGCCAAAAAACTTGTTTCGAGAAAAACACATTTCAAATTTTTTGTTTCCATACAAGTCTTAGAAAAAATTTTTACAAAATATCTTCTAAAGAAAACAGTATAAAGGTAATTTGAATAAAATTTTGGCACAATATAAAATGTAGTACTGTTATCAATTCTGCAATGTTAACTCGAAAAGCTCATTTTTTGAGATATGACTATGTTGCAATAAAAAGCGATATGTTTTCTAATTACGCCTTAAATCAAACGTGTATTTCCCGAGTCGTTTTGTTTGCTAAAAAAGTTTATTAGCAAATAAATTTTAGTTAATTTACGACAAAACGAAAGCAATCATTGTTGTCAATTCCTTTTATCATTTTTGTTTTTACAATGTGTTAAAAGTTATTATCGATAAAGTTTTATGTTTTCTTGTTTACTTTATTATCAAAGAATGTCTATACCAACCAAAAAGAAAAAAATATATACACATCTTATATCTAATCTTTCCTAGTTATCTATGTGTCGGCATTTCATTTGAAAGCCTTTAGAAAATAATTTCAAGTATTTAACTACATATCCCATTGTTTTAAACAAAGCAATGAGAATTTAAAGAGCAAAATTCTTTAATAATACCTTTCAAATAAAAACAAGTTAGAGTGTGGTATATTCGGCTGGGCCGAATCTAAAATACCCTTCACAATACGCACGTATATGAATAGTATATATTACAAAATTGAACTAAATATGCTCGGATATATATGGACCGATATCGAAAAAAAATCTTTCATGAACATTTTCATGGAAAAGTTAGTTTAAGCTATATCTCGGTTATATATGAACCAATATCAGAATTTTCTATTTTCTGTATTTTAGTAACCTTTTTATAACCTCGTTACAAAGAGAATTGCTTTTCAGCAAAAAAAAAAAAAAGTTTTATCTCGGGTATAGCCGGACCGATATCGGAAATTTTAATTTTCCAGATTTATATAACCTTATTTTTTTCTTGGACCAGTACGCAGGGGATGACATCTACATATGCAGTGAATTGTACCGGAATTAGGAAAACATGTTGTGAGGCGAGGAGGGAAAGACGGAGTAGTGTTTGTGAACATTTGACTTGAACTTTCCAACGTTACAGCAGACAGGAAACACATCTGCAAGCAACTTATTCCACAGACGAAGCGTGCGGCTAAAAACCAAATTCTCTCTGTAATGCGTAGTACGATTCCCCGGGCAATCGACCACAAATGGATGTGATCTAGACGATGAACGTGTGCTACGTGCTCTTCCTCACTCCTTCTATACGCCTAAATAACCTTTTATTTTCTTTTTCCTTTATTAACTTTTTTAGGCAATTACAAAGGGAACCACCTACAGGACCCAAGTGAGTTGGAGTTTCCGGGTACTTGCTGGATAATCCAGCGGCCTGCATACCTAACCTAACCTACGTAAAAATGTTCGAGTTTCGGGAACAAGATTCCTAATCTCGTCAGAACAAAATCCATTGTAGTAACGATAGAATAGAGTAATGCTCCCCATACTGCGTCGATACCCCAATGAGTCAATAGAGTTGGATACCCTACTGTCACCGATGAGCTTCTTCGCCCTCTCCTGCACACGGTCGACTAACCCCAAAATAGACTTTGAGGCACCGGCCCAAACATGAGGGTTGCATTCCATTTTCGGTCGGATGTAGGTGGTATAAATACTAAGGAGATCAGGTGGAGTGAAGTACATCTTACACCGTTTCAAAAAACCAAGACACTTGAATGCTTCTTTGGAGACATGAAAAATGTGTTCAGTCCAGCGAACGTCACAGTGTATCTTCATTCCGATTCTTCAATATTTATACCATCCATGAGTACAGATGCAGCAGCACTTGCGGTCGTTTGTTTGTGCGTTAATAAGCAACATTGGGTCTTACGAGCGTTAAAGGTGACCCTGTTTTTACGACACCATTCGGAGATTAATAGAAAATCACTATACAGTGAATCGTTCATATTTAGCCTCTTGGAAGCGATCTCTGATAGGCTGGACCTATTACTAAAAGAGTACGAGTGACAAATGCTGCTGTCATCCGCGAAAGAGTGGATAGGGTTGGAAGTTTGATAGAGAAGGTCATTGAGAAAATTAAGAAATAGGGTAGAAGAAAGAACGGAGCCTTGCGGTACCCCTGAATTAATCTTGAGCTCGTTTGATGAGATTATTACCACAACTGCTTTTAAGCAAAAAAAAGTTGTTTACGTTCGGTTCCGCGATACTTTCATGAAAAACCCAGTTTAGGCTTAATTTCGGGTATATATGGACCGATATCGGAAATTTTCATTTTCCATATTTATATAACCTTATTTTATTACCAGAACCGCTTTTAAGCAAAAAAGGTTGTTAAAGTTCGCTTACGCGACATTTTCATGAAAACCCCGTTCTAGGCTATATCTCGGGTATATATGAACCGACATCGAAAATTTTTATTTTTCATATTTATATGACCCTATTTCATTACCAGAACTGTTTTTAAGCAAAAAAAGATGTTTAAGTTCACTTACGCGACATTTTCATTAAAACCGCAGTTTAGGCTATATCTCGGGTATATATGGACCGATATCGGAAATTTTCATTTTTCATATTTATATAACCTTATTTCATTATCAGAACTGCTTTTAAGCAAAAAAAGTTGTTTAGGTTACGCGACATTTTTATGTAAAACTCGATTTAAGCTATATCTCGGATATAGGACGAGTATATGAACCGATATTGGAAATTTTCATTTTCTGTATTTGGTAGGCTCCTTAGCTTAAAAAAATACAAAATCAAGTAAAAAATTTCAGCTTTTCTTTTATACATTTTACTTACGGAAAAATTGAGCATGAGTTAATTCAAAAACTTTAAATGTCAGGTTTATTTGTTTCGCCCGGCCTGTTTTAAATAATACGCCATAACTTTTAAGACTACTCATATATACTTAAGATTTTGAGTTATTGTGTTGGTATTTAACAAATAAAAATAAATACTTTTATAGACTTTAAAAACCCGGAATAAACTTGTAATGAAAACCAAATAATAACTCGTGTCACGCGTGAGTGCGTAGCAGTGTATAAGAAACGCACAGTTTAAATGAAGAAATACACCAAAAGCTTTTTTAAAATATAAATCACAAACTTTAGAAGAAAAATAATTATCACAAACGAAGGTAAGTCGACAACTGTTTCATAAAATCAGGCCTAAAGTAATAAAATGTTCATGTGTTAATGTTTATTCAGCAGTTTAATTTTATAATTCCGTTCACAATTATAAATAATTTGGTTAACTGTTGCAACTCTGTTGGATATTTATGATTTATGCCTGAGAGATGTTTCCTATAATTTATTTATTTGAATTTATTTTAAGAAAAAGGGAGCAGCATTCATTTATTTAATATTTTATTTTGTGCTTGCTTTGCATTCATACCTAGTTTTTGCTTTACTTTGCGTGTTTTTGTTTTACCATTTTTATTTGTTTGAAATTGTTTACTCGTATAGTTGTTAACATTGTGTTGTTATAAAAAATGTCAACAACATAAGAAATCAAAATTGTTACAATAGAATGTTCTTCAAATAAATGAAATATTTAAAAATTGAAAGGTGTCACGCCCACTTATTGAAATTCAACTGATTTCTCCAGGGCAATTTATACCATCTGTGGAATTTTTTACACAAAATTAACCTTTTTTACAATATTGAAAAATTTTAATATTTATATTCTACAATATTATATTTTTAGCAGTTATTTTATTAAAATTTACACTAAATAACAGGTGTCCAGTGGCAATATTTTGGTAAATATTAGTCTTGACAGTTCATATTCGGCATCCGTGAAGTAGACACGTAGCAAATATTTGTATTGAACACATCCACAGTAAATTGGTAATTTCATCAATTTATTCCCCGCCTCGGCCTTCAATTACAGAAAACCATTACTCAAATTTTTTTACTTCTCTTGGATGCCGACTTATAGCTGCTGGTGACTATAATGCTAAACACACATTTTGGGGCTCAAGATTAATCTCCCCGAAAGGTCGTATGCTTTTTGATACTATATCAAAATTGGGTTTAGATGTAATCTCCAGCAGGAGTCCCACCTATTGGCCATCTGACCAGCGAAAGATCCCAGATGTTATTGACTTTGAAATCGTAAAAAAACGTCCCCTTAGAATGGATGCATGTGGAGCCTTTATTGGATTTGTCCTCCGATCACTCACCTACTATGGTCTCTATATGTTTCCCCCAGAACATTGGATCCCCATTTAACGACTTAGGTGTATTCCAGTCTAGAGTGAATTGGCTAAAATATAAAAAATATTTAAGTACTCATTGTACGGAAAATATATCTTTGAGAACTCCAGAGGATATTGATGAGTCAATTAATGATTTTTCCCAAAATATTATAAAAAGCGTGCAACATGCTATCACTACAAATTTAAAAAAAAATGAATAGCAGAACTTGTTCTTCTGAAATCGAACACCTTGTCTCAGAAAAAAGAAGAATCAGAATGGCAATTTCGCAGGTCTCCCCAGCTAAAAGCTAGGCTTCGAGAAAGCGTAAGTCAACTAAGAAATTTGCTTGAAGTCCAAAGAGTGGCTTCTCTCACAACCTATTTGGAAAGCTTCGATGGTAGTCCTCAATCCGATTATTCTTTGTGGAAAGCAGCAAGAGGGTTAAAGAGACCCGTTAGATCTAAGCCACCCTTGCGTACTCCAACTGGGGTCTGGGCCAGAAGTGACTCCGAAAAGTGAATACTGTACGCTAACCACTTGAGAAACATGTTTGCCATTGACGGACTGAATGATGAAGCTGATATGCCGCCATATGCAGTTAGACCTCCCGTACCTTTTAGACTTCGTTTTCAAAATGTCGATAATGCTATTAGTAACTTAAGCCCGAGAAAAGCTCCAGGTATTGATAAAATTACCAACAAAATGCTTGTGCAGTTACCCCGAGTAGCTAGAAGACTCGTCCTTTTTATTTTTAATGCTATTTTACGTCTGGAGTATGTTCCTACTGAGTGGAACGTGTCTGTCATTACTATGATACCCAAACCAGGAAAGGATCCTACAAAAGTTGAGTCATATAGGCCAATAAGTCTATTGCCAACAATTTCAAAACTGTTCGAGAAATTGCTAATGACGAGGTTGACCCCAATCTTGAATGAAGTAGGATGTATTTCTCACCATCAATTCGGTTTTAGGGCTAAGCATAGCACCATAGAACAGACACACAGGCTGGTGAATGTTATCAGAAATGCGTTCGAAGATAAAAAATATTGCTCAGCTCTATTTATTGACGTTTCGAAAGCTTTTGACAAAGTGTGGTACGAAGGCTTAACTGATAAAATAAAATTAAACTTGCCTGCAAACACGCACAAGCTGTTAGAGAGCTACTTATATGACAGGAAATTCGTCATTAAGGAAGGTGATTTCAAAAGCTCGGCTCAGCCAATCGAAGCTGGAGTTCCCCAGGGTAGCATATTAGGTCCAACTTTATACTTGATTTATGCTTCAGACATGCCAACGAGCTGCAAAATTCACACTTCAACTTTTGCAGATGATACAGCATTCATGAGTGTCCATGAAGACTATAAATTAGCATCACAAAATTTGCAACAACATATTCTTATATTGGAGAAATGGCTGAAACTTTGGAAAATCAAAGTAAATGAACAAAAATGTACCCATGTTACATTCACACTACGTAGAAAAACTTGTTCGGCTATTAAAATCAATAACTACATTGTTCCGCAGCACAGTGAAGTCAAATACCTTGGTATTCATCCTGATCGTAGTAGGCTCACGTGGAAGTCTCACATTGACGCTAAAGTCACCCAGATGAAATTAAAAGCGGTGCAACTAAATTGGCTCATCGGCAGAAATTCTCTCTTGAAGTTAGATTGCAAACTAATCCTAAAGCCAATATGGAGCTATGGAATTCAATTGTGGGGTACCGCCTCTGCATCTAACATTGAGAAAATTCAAAAGCGCCAGAATAAAATTCTCCGTATAATTACTGCAGCTCCATGGTATGTTAAAAACTCTCGAATTCAAAAAGATATAGGTGTAACACGCGATAAGGTACATTAACAGACTGGAGTCTCATCCGAATCCTCTCGCACGTAGCATCCTTAACTTTGGTGGCCACACTCGACTGAGAAGGATGGACACCCTTGCAACCATCAGAGCATTGGAAAGGTGATTTACCAACAAAATACACGCAAGAAACAACTTTTCGTCTAGCATTGGCTGGACCTAAGTAAATAAAATTTTTCAATATTAATTAATTTTTTTTCTATATTAATTAATGATTTTTTAGTTTTAAGATTTGCATACTTATTGTTAGTTCTTTAAGAAGATTCAATAAATAATTGAATTATAAAAAAAAAATATATATAGCTGAAGCAGTTTTGTGCAGCCTCTTCACCCCTGAATAAATTAAATTTACGCTTGGTACATCACGTCTTGGCCGAGCACCGAACTTTGAACAAAATTATAGAAGAGTAATTAGATAAGAATCATGACTCTTAAACAAGGTATATACGAAGGCGTGATGCTCCCTCGACCACTATGACAACGTGACTGACAAATCCGCAGCATCGATAGTTCCAACGGCGCCCACACCGTCTACTATTTATTGAAATAATCGTATTTAGAAATATAAATTTGGCAGGTCTGCAGTTTAGTATCTATTTTATAGTTTATAGGAAAATAACAGCTAGTTTACTAATCTCGACAGCGTGCTTGCGTTCGCAATCTAAGCGAAAGAAAATTGATTTGGGTTCGTCTAACTTTTTTCTATGCGAAGGATCTGTCAAAACTCGGTCGGAGAACAGGCCGACCGACTGTTGGAGTCTTCCGACAAGTCGTATGCAAATACTGTGAAGATATGCTAGTAGAAATTTTAACGACATTGTTGTAATAAACACCACAAAAATAATTGGTGTTTACTTAACGCTAATCAGTCAGGCTATAAAAACAGCTGATTTAAAACGAAGACAAATAGTGCTAAAAACTATTATAGAATACAATACAGTTTTGTTCATTTTTTTTTAAGTAAGAAGAGAATTTCGTAATATTTTGCTCACACAAAATCGAAATATCTTGTATTGCCATGTAAACGTACCTTAATAAATAATTTTACACATAGAAATTCTGACTTGGTTTTTTAAATAATTGTTATGATAATCCTTTATTAAAGCAAACTTGCACTGAATAAGAAAATGTTTTGATAATATAAGGCAAAAAATTATATTAATATAATATATTTTTTTGATTGCAGCCTAGCGTCATCTATAACTTTCACTAGTTTTATATGAGTCTTAATTTGTTAATTCTATTCGTTTCAAATTGTTATTTACACTTGATTATTTACAACCCACAAATATTTGCTACCTTTGAAAATAAAATATAGTTCGTAATTTATGTTAACAAATTTTATGATTCATTAAGTAAAATTTATGACGTGTTAAATACATTTAACATGAAATAACAGAAGAGTTTTGTAAACAAAATATATTTGTGTAAATACATGTGCAAATAAATGCCGATTTTAATTAATTTATTTCCTTAAATAATTCCTCTAGAAAGCCAAGGAAATTTATTGGTTATAAAACAATATCCTTACATATGTAATTTTGTAAAGCTGCAAATTAATTTAATGGAAATGATCAATAAATTTGTATTTAAAGCAAATTGTAAAATGTTTTCTTTGAACATATTTATTAGTTATGTTTTTCTTTCATTTGTTAATACTATTTTAATAATGGCTATTATTGTGAAGTCAAAAACATGCATGTCAATTTTCTCCAATTTATTTGAAATAATATTATTCATTTAACTTTCTAATTGAAAACAACATTTTCTTGTGTTGAAATCTTTGAAAGGATTTAAATATGATGATAGGGATGAGCTGTTTGCTTTGTAAATAAGTATGTGTGAAATATTTCTGGTCTTAGAAGCTGTTGCCATCGGAAGATAAAACAATTAATAATAATTAATTTGTTAAATTTTTGTTGAACTTTTATAATTTTTTAAATTAAAAATTGTTTGGTTTGTACATATGTACAACATATTTTTTTTTTAACAAAATGCATATGTGATTCAATATGAGATGAATATAGATAGAAAATAATTAAATGCTCGGTGGCTTAGTGGTTAAAGCAGTAGATCATGATACGTCATGTCCCGAGTTCAAATCCCAGTGGGTGCTGATGAGTAGTGTAGCGACTACGAAACAGTTAGTTGTCCCCCAGCTAAAGATTTGATTATTATTTTTCTTGTCTTCTTCAATCAATAATTATTGATCACAGCAAATTTGTATTGTAAAAAATCCTTCTTAAGAAAAAAATTAAGAAAGGAAAAACTTGAACTAAAAACCTGTTGTACATATGTACAAACCAAACAATTAATAATAATGTTTTAAATTTCTTTTTGTTGGATATTACAGCCAGTTTACCAATTCCGAATGAAAATGAATGCGAAAGAAAGCTAGTCACTCACATTCGAATCAATTTGGGTTTGTCTACCTCACTATTATTCGTTCGCCTATTCTTCTTTGATAAAGAAGACAGATCGCGGCAATTATAGTTTTAATTCAAAATGAACATAAAAATATTTCTTGGCTAAAGCCAGGTTTGAAATTGAGCCAGACGTACAATATAACATAGATAATCATTAATGAGTGAACTTTTTTTTAGTTATACGTATGTACGAGATTAACTAGTTGTGAGTTCGAGTCCAACTTCAGTCAAGAAGAAGGATTATTTTTAATTATAACAATAATTGCTGTGAAACAATAAGACCAAAGAAGAACAGAAAAAATAATTGAATACCACATTAGCTGGGGGACAACTAGCTGTTTCGTAGTCGCTGCACTACTCATCAGCACTCACTGGAATTCGAACTCGGGATCATGTGAGCATGATGTATACGGCCGCTTTAACCACTTCAGCCGCCGAGCTCTTTAATTATTCTTACGTTAATGTTTGCCACATATTGATCACATATTGATCACATATATGCAATTGTTATAATTAAAAATAGTCCTTCTTCTTGACTGAAGTTGGACTCGAACTCACAACTAGTTAATCTCGTACATAACATAGATAATTTTTCTACTTTGAATATGTTTTAATATTCGACCTCTATGTATGAAGTGCATTGTACTGGAACTAGATTGTAGAGAGGAGGAAAGCGGGATTAGTGTTTGTGGACATTGGACCTGAACCTATCAAGAAAAACTTGGAAAATTGGAAACAAAGGTTTTCAGAATATTTAAAGTGTTTGAATTAAATTACTCAAATTTGAATTGTGAGGTCTGATCAAAAAAGAAACGTTATTTTAAATTTGTTCAAAAAGTGTTTATTTATTCATCAATAGCTATATTGTCTCCTTCAAATATAACACCTCTCAGATATAACACACTTTTTTTTTAATCCTCGACACACGTCTGAAATGTGATTTTTGGTATCTACAACAGCTCCTGTTTCGATTTTTTTATATCCTTAATCGTAGCAAAACGCATTTCTTTAATCGGTGTCTTTTGTTTTGGGAAGAGGAAAAAGTTCCCGGGGGCCAAATCCTGTGAATTCATTGGTTTAGGCACGATGATGGTTTTGTTTTTGGCCAATACCTCACGCACAAGCATCGATGTGTGAGCTGGTGCGTTATCATGGTACAAAGTCCATGATTGTTTTTTCCACAACTTTTCTGATGAATTACTTCACGGAAACGGCGCATAACTTCAAGGCAGTACTCCTTATTGACCGTACGACCTTGTCTCAAGAGTTCATGATGCACCACAGCAATGCAGTCGAAGAAAACAGTGAGCAAAACCTTCACATTTGACCGAACTTGATGTGCTTTTTTCGGTCTTGGCTCTTCCATTGGGATGATTAGGCTTTGGTTTCAATGTCATAGCCATACTCCCATGATTCGTCACCAGTTCACGATGTTCGACAGCTCCTGAGCGATGTCCATGCAACGGCATTTTTGCTAAAAATTTAACAATTTTGGAACAATCTTCATACCTAAAACATCCGTAAAAATTACTTGGCATGAGTCGAATGATATATCAACATTATCACAAACTCTCTGATAGTGATTCGACGATTATCCGAAATCATTTTCTTCACTGCTTCAATGTTTACATCTGTTGTTGATGTGCTCGGGCAACCACAATGAGCATCCTCATTGAAATTTTCTCGGCCTTCGTTAAAACGGTTATACCACAATTGAACTTGTGTTCTGCTCGTAGTAGACTCGCCATACGCCACAAACAACATTGCAAATGTTCTTGCGTATTTAGTTTCATGTTTTACACAAAACTTAATACAGTTCTTTTGATCAATTTTTTCGAAAAGGAAAAAATCGAAGAGCACATCAAAACATCTGTCAAAAATAAACTGGCAATCCCAAATGGCAGATTTTGCCAACATATATAACAGACATGTGTACCAGTATAACAGACAAAAACGCGAAAATAGAACATATGCAACTTTTTTTTATTTATCTTTGACCAGTACTCAGGGGATGATCCCTACATATGCAGTGAATTGTACCGGAGTTTTGTAGACAGACCTTCGTTAATTTTCTCTATTATAATCAGCAGTTAAATCATATGCAAAGGCTATCATATTACTCGTATCTATTTTGTTTAAAAGATCAGGGTGTTCGCACTGAAGGTATACTACTGGCAGTAATTTCATTGTAGTGCTGGCTGTATGCGATGTGGAACCGTCTTGTTGATACCACATGTTAATCAATCCCAAAGCATGCAGTTGTGGCGATAAAAGCTTTTCAATCATATCACGATATCGCTCCCCATTCCCAGTTACCGCTACGACATTTTGAAAGAAATAAGGTACAAAGATTCCGCCTAAACTAATTGCACACCAGATTGTCGCTTTTAATGGATGCAAGGATTACGACTAATGAATAACTTAAGGGGTTTCCATTGCCCAGAACCTCAGAAAATACTGATGAAGAATTTGAAGGCATGTTTATTAATATATTTATTCAAATGAAAATGTGACTTGTCACTCATTATTAATTTTTCACGAAAGTCAATGATTGATTCTGATAAGGATTGAAATTTTTCCATAATAAACTTGACACGTGCCAACGTCACGACTTTACAAATATCTTGAACGGTGGGGGAAAGGGGGAGTAGTGTTTGTGAACATTTGACTTGAACTTTCTAACGTTATAACAGATAGGAATCGCGTCTGCAGGCAACTTATTCCACTGGCGAAGCGCACGGCTGAAAAACGAGTTCTCTCTGTTATGCGCAGTACTATTCTCCGGACAATCGAGCACAAATGATGAACTCTGGACGATTAACGTGTGATACGTTCGGGAACAAGATTCCTAATCTCGTAAAAGCAATATCCATTGTAGTAACGACAGAACAGTGTAACTCAGGAAATTTGAAAATGACGGTTATTTTTTTATCAGACCTCGTATGTATTTGCTTTGTATTAAGTATTTGCATATTATTCTCATGTACGTCTGTAGATCAAAATAGTTACTGTTACACTAATGAGACAAAATTTTTCTGATAACTTTCAATAAAAGTATTTTTCAAATGAAAGGAGATAATCAGTCTTTCCCGCATAACATTCTTTTAAGGCATAAAATGGGAAATTATTATTTCGATTTGAAAGAAATTGTGTATTTACACTTTGGCGTCTATCGAATACTGAATTATAATAGCAGATGTTTACCCTCTAAAAGAATATTTGCTATTATTTACACAAACCATATGTGCCAGTTGTGCCATATGTTGTCCAAATCGATATTACCCCCCGTCTAGATTAGCAATAAATATCTTCGCAATAAAGCAATAACGCCGGCAGAACAACGGTACAAAATTGCTTATTGCTTTGCTTATGTCAAAGGTATGGGAATACGTATTTATGTCAACTCATAATTACAAAAAAAAAAAAAACCGAATAGGAAAGTTCAACGCAAAAAGCAAAATTGTATTGCAAAAAAATGTGCCAAAGTAGAAGCAATATAACTTAAAATTTTATTTTATCTACTTTTAATAATTATTATATTTTTCATATTTCAGCCCACGCATTTTTTTCTTTCCAATCTCTTGTACTCTGGACTCTAAAGTCCTAAAGAAAAGAAAACTGTTTGTACAGCGTGATTACTTTGAAAACACCCTCAATGCACCAATCTATTAAAAAAATACACTTCATTTTAAGTAATAAGAATTAAATTAATAACTTTTGCAAAAGAGAAATTTACTAAAATTATTCGCAAGCGGAATATTTCAAATATTCTGTAATGTTAAACTCAAATAACAATAAATGTTGACGTTTTGTGCCAGCAATAATTGTTAACGAAAATTCATTGACAACTATTGCAGCAATTATTGCAACCACTAGCAATAAGCTGTCTTCACTGGCAATAACACAAATTTGCCGTTTGCTGCAATAAATGTTAACATATTTATTGCTAATCTAGATGGGGGGTTACTAATTTGTATACCCGATGTAAAACTATATTTACAAAAACTTTGTTTAAGAAACTATAAAAACTATTAACTAAACACAGCTTTTGCAGAGCAAAAATATATAATAACTGCTACAAATATACCAAACTTAAGCATAAACTCCCAGTCCTATTTTACCTACCATTTAATAATTTATTTGAACTATTCAAATAATTCTTATTGAATGAAAAGAACAATTTCATTCAAGAATATTTTAAACTTTTCTTCCTTTCCCTTTGTGTTACTTTATTGCTGTTGTGGCAGTTATAAACAAATAAATTTAAAAAAAACTTGAATGAAATTGGAATGATGACTTGCACAACCTTTTCTTTATTCATTTGACCCTAAAAACTACCACTTAAACCCTGTTAATGACTACAAATGAGTGAAAACTTAAATAAATTTTAATAATTTATAACAACTTGAAAAGTGATTTGTTCTTTTAAAAGGTTACTTTTGCCAATTTTCCATTTGATAAATTAATGACTTGTAAATTTCTCTGTAACAAGACAAACGATACATTTGAAAGACTTTCAAATGACTTGTATTTAGTAGATAATTAATCACTTAGTTACTGTAATATCATGTGTAAATGGTATTTTGCTTTTGAATATATGGTGTCATTATGACAAAAAATAGAACTTAACAACACACGTTTTTGTTCAATTTACTTTACCTCAGAGAATCCTATTACGAGTATTTGATAAACAATGTAAATTATTATATTATTTAGTTCTGCATTAAACTTTATCAAAACTGTTTTGTTTTGGTGGAAACATAAGCTTTTCTAGTTAGCTTGGTTTTTTTGCTATCATTATAATTAACTAAATATAAAAAAGTAAGGAATGTTATATATCGCTGCTTCTCTACTCCTGGCAAGAGATTTGACGTAATCTTATCAAGCACGGCCTTGGCAGTGACGCAAATAAGTCGCCAAGAGAACGTGCTTCAGATCTTTACAGATGGATCCAAATTGGGCCTGGGAGTTGGTGGCAGCATCTTTATCCTCCAGTATCAGAGGAGAATCAGTTTTAAGCTACATATATGATAAGTGTAGCGTAATGCACGCTGAAATTATAGCTATAATGAGAGCAGCTAACTGGTTGAGGTACTAGAGTAAACGGGGTGAATATCCAAATCTGTACTGATAGTAAGGCCGCGTTAAATGGGCTAGTAGGTGTCTAAACGACGTCCAGGTTAGTTCAAGAATGCCGCATGTGTCTTAACCCCAGAATGTCATCTTTATATTTTGTACATTAACATCATTCTTTGTCATTTTGACTACAAGCGATTTTAAGAGAGGAAAAATTAGTAGCGAAATTTATTATTTATATTAAGTTATTTTTTAATATATATATTTAAAGAAATTAATTAATTATTTTTTTAAACTTAACATTTTATAGCCATCGGGATTGTGATTTAAATCACGACAATGTATCGACAAGGCTGACTTCCGTATACCTTGAGGCGGTAATGATAGCGAACGATGTGATAAGGTTTATGTAGGAACAACAAAGAATAAATTGAAGACTAGATTAGCAGGACATAAGTCTGATTAGAGATATAGAAATCTTAATTCGTCACAGAAGACGGCTTTGTCGTTATATTGTCGTGCTTCAAATCACAATCCCGATTTTAATAAGGTATCCATACTCGTATTAACTACAAAAAAAATAGTTATAGAAAACGGTATATGTTGGTCGGGCGTGCACCGAATTGAAACCTGCTCCTCGAGAGGATCTACACTAAGCAGTATGACCCGTGAGGCTACCCAATGCATATCCAAGAGCCCGTTTGCCTTACCTTTCAGTTAAATTTTTTCCCACCAGGTTTCAGTTACAGCGAGAAGGACACATTTGCTTGCCTTTTTCTGCTTGCGTTTTACTGATAGCGGGTTGTCTATATTTTTCATAGCCTTGTTAACAGCAGAATGCTTATTCCGGTAAAGTTAGCTTTGAATCAAGACTTATCCTAACATAATACACAAATTTCCTCTGTTATGACTTTTTAGCACATATAACCCAGTGTGCAGCCATTGATCTACATGTTATAGATATACATTCACACAAACAAGATAAAACTATAAGCACAAACAAACATACATGATTTAAAGTACGCAACATTCCTATTCATTCTTGGTATTTTGCTTCTTATTGTTTGTTGTTGTCCCTAAGTTATTCTTCGCAAGCATGTATGGGAATGTGTATATGCGTAAGAATTATATTTCTATATTTGAGTCTAGAGCTATGAATCACTAGAAATATCATGATGGTTGTAGAAGATGATATAAATAAGTATAAATAGCAAGCAGGTCTGCGGCAATGAGTCAGTTTATTTTGAAACGTTGTGCCAAATAGTCATAAGGCATAAAAGTAAGCAAGTCTAGTATGTTTATACACAGTGGTGTTAAGTGTAAATAAAGTTGAGAATTATTTAAGTACTGTGTAACGAATAAGTGTGAGTGGCATTATTTAATTTGCAAATGAAGAATCAGCAAAAGCGTTTATAGAGGCAAAAACGTAACACCTCGTTCTCATAACTAAGCCGTCAAAATGTATCAGTGGTCTAGTAAAGTGATTTACCAATTACGAAGCCTTGACTGTTATTTACAATCCCAATCGTGAATGTTTTGGGTATAAAATTGTGTTGCCTTTCAAAGAGTTCTGTTCTAGCTGTTAAGGCTTTATAATGATGTTTTATTTCAAAAATTTAATTTAATTTAGTTATAATGGTTCTGGTTCAACAGTTAAATATTGTAATACAATACGTTTTATTTTAGGACCTCTTTTGTTTGTCATTTATGTAAACGATATCTATGTTGTCATTAAATTTAGCAAATATTATACTTATGCGGATGATATTCATTTATTATCGCATGATATGGGATGGGGTGTAGAATTTTTGTAAACCAACATAAATCACGACCTGAAACGAATTGCTGATTGCGCAAATTTGAATCACTTTTATCTTAACCGTTTAAAAACTAAACCCTTTAAAAACTAAACACAACAGTCCATCCAAATATAAACATAATAAATGCAAATATAGGATTAGTGTCTTACCATAAAAAGTTGGACTTTTCTTTCCATATTAATTTTATTACTTCAACCATATCTTTTACATTAAGAAAGCTATATAACATTGGATTACATTTGCCAGGTGTACGCTAGAAAAATACTTGCCTTGTTTCTTTGTTTGCCTATATTTCTTTATGGTTTAGAGATTTTTTCGGGGGCATCCCAACTTAATTCTCCAAGGCTACTCAAATGTTTCAACCGAGTAGTGAGATATATAATTAATCTTCGACAGAGAGATCATATTTCCAGTTAGGTTGTCAGCGTGTTACGATCTGATTTTCAAAACTTTATAAACCATCGTAACATTGCAGCAACAATTTTTCAAAATTAATAAACTTGGTACATCTGTGTACCTTTTGGACAAAATTTGCTTTGGAAGATCTTCCAGAACCAACACAGGTTAGGTTAGGTAGGCAGGCCGCTGTATTATCCAAAGAGTACCCGGATACTCCAGCTCACTTGGGTCCTGAAGGTCGTTCCCTTTGTGATTGCCTGAAAAGTTAGGTTATAATAGAAGAAAAAATAAAAGTTGTAAGGATAGAGACGGAGTGCGAAAGAGGGAAAGGAAAGGTGGGAAACTGCCAAGAACCAACACAGTTGTCTGTACAATTCATTCGACTATGTTTATGACAAATCATTTTTGGCTAGGGTTTCTAGGCTATGGAATAATTATCTACCTACCGAAGAACGAAACTTTTGTAAAAGTGTAAAAGGTTTTAAGAAAATATTAAAATAATATTTTTATATGATTTAAGGGTTTTGCTGTCGGGTTAAGTGTAAGTCTCATAGGCTGCACTTCTCCCTCAGGCGACACAACGGGACTAAAAGGACACAAGTGGGCTGGTTTCATGAAACTAGCGGCCTGTACAACCTAACCTAACCTAAGGTTTCTGCTGCTGTCTAAACTTGTTATTTTTTTTTTTGAGCTTAGCCAAAGAAAATTGGGGTATAGCTCAGCTTCTAATTTAAGTGCAATAGATGGATGGAGGGTTAGTTTTAAAGTTTCAAATCTTCATAGTATAAATGGCTTTCAATGTATTCACTAAAATAAAGAATTTTCACTGAATTAAGTCATTGAATTTTAAGCCATTGTGTGTATATCTGGATTTAATGGGCCGTTCGAGCTTAAAACACTATTAAATAAATAAATAAATAAATATATGTATATGTAATATTTTTAGCGTGCAAATAACTTGTAACAGAATTGATTTTACTATTGACTGCATCTGTATTATTAGCAAAACGTTTGAAGGCCTAGATGAGCAAGTTGGTAAAATGCTCGACCAAGAGTAACGAACTAGCTAGTTCTATACCTTTGGGGGGCAGATTGGGAAAAATATTTGTGGTTTTATACTACATAAAACAACATTTAAGAAATTTTAGAATAATCCAGAAGAACTGATGTAACATATTAGTACACTTTCGCCATTTTCAATAATGTTTAAGTTATTTTTTTTAAGTTATTCATTTTAAAGTTATATGAAACATAAATTCATCACGAACTTAAACTTTCGAAATTTAAGCACGAATTTGTTGTTTTACCATAGACGGACGAATGAGTTGAAAATACCACCACAACTCACCTCACTTCAATCTCACTCCGCTTCCATTCTTGATATATTCCGTTTTTTTTTACAAAGTGTAGAATTTTCAAGGCTCTTTAATTTTTTTTATTTTTATTTGTGCATCTAATTTGCTAATCCTAAATTTTTCTAATTCATTTCAACGTTTAACATTTGAATAGCCAAAGAGTAAAAGAAAAAAAAAAAAACTTTGAATATCAGTGCTTAAAATTTGTATAGAAAAAGTTATTTAAAAGTAAGTGGTCGTTAATTAAAATATATTTCTTTTTTATCAAATGTACAAAACAACAAACTGTTTAGATGAAAAGTCTAGTATTTATCTGTTTATTTAAATTTCAAAAAATAAATCAACAAAGTGCTTAGAAATTGCAAAGCTCTTTAGTTTTGTTTTTTACATATAAATTAAAAAATTTTAATATTGTGAAGCAAGGCAGCTAAACACAAAAATACTCAAATACAAATGTATGGGTTTAATGAAGCAGCTGTGAAAATGATTTACATCAGTAGCTGCCTTGACGGCCTAACCTGATGGTGGATCAATTCCACGAAGTGAATTTTTCACGATTCACCACTGCCCCCGTGTGGCTTGATAGGCTCACACAGGTAGCAATTCTTGTCATATAATTGCGGTCATATGAAGCACTTCTTGTTGAGGAGTTCGGGCTTTCTAATCCCTCATGTATGCAATTTCCCAGCAATCAATAGAGGACAAGGCTTAATGAGTTGGTAGGCCGAAGCCCATTAAGAGCATCAGCCCAGGGGTTTGAAGCAGGTAAACAGTACATACAAAATAAAACGCCTAAAAGCGAACAAAAGAAAGTATTCTTAGTATTAGGTTAGGTTAGTTTGTACAGGCCGCCAGTTTCATGAAACCAGCCCATTTGTTCCTTTTGGTCCCGTTGTGTTGCCTATTCTTAGTATTACTTGTGATGAAAAAATAGCTAACTAAATACCTTAACTACAGGGGGGAGCACAATATATCACCCTTCGTAAGAATGTCATTTTACGTCAGTCGTATTTGACATTTGTGCACTAGATAACTGCAGAATGTAAACAGCTATAAAATGGAGCGCTATACTCCGCTTGTTTATTTATTTACAAGTCTATGAATTACAAATTCTTACAGACTTTTTAAATTAAACTTACAAAAAAAAAAATAGAATAATTTAACAATTTAAGGAATAAATAATATTAAATTTTATAACATTATCATTTATGGAGAAATCCAAGCGACTTTATTAGCTTACTGAAATCTTTGCAGCACTTAATTAGAGATTCCGAATTGGCATAATTTGTTTTAAATCTTTTTATTATAAGCGAAAAGTAGAAGTGTGAAGAGTAGCGTTGAATTACTGATCAGAAAACCAGAGTAAATATTACCATTAATTACTTTCCAAATAAACATCACGTTCAGTGTAGTTCTTTGACTATGCAAGGATGGTAACTTAACAAGTGCAAGAGTCGCAGTATAAGAGAGAAGACTTATTGGATTCCATTGTAACTCTCGTAGACAAAATAATAGAAATTGTTTCTCCACTGCTTCAATTTTATGAATGTAAATTTTGTATGTTGGATCCCATATAGTTGAGCCATTGTCCAGAAAAGGACGAACAAGAGATGTTAACAATTGTTTAGTGATATAAGGGTCATCACCGTTTGATAAAACCAAGAAGACTTCTTGTCTTCTTGTCAACCAAAATAATGTGTTCAATAAAATTAAGTTTTGAGTCTAACAAAATGCCCAGATCCATAAAAGTATTAAGGTTATCCGACTCATAATCATCCAGAAAGTATTTAATGTTTAAGTGGCATTTTCTGAAGAAACACATACACTAGCAATTTTAAAAATTTAATTTCATTAAATTTGCGCTGCAACACGAAAGTAGCGAGTTTAAGTCATCTTAGATAAAATTGTGAGCCATATAAATATTGTAGAAGTAGAAAATTTTTACGTCATCAGCATACATAAGCATATATTAATATTTTATAACATTTTGTAAATCATTAATAAATAATGCAAAATGTAGTGGTCCCAGATGACTTCCTGAGGAACCCCTGACGCCACTGGAATTGTTTTAAAAGTAACAAATTTAAATAGAACTTTCTGCTTTCTACTAGTAAGGAAAGAGTGCAACCATTTCAAGCAGTTTCTAGTGAACCCCATTCTCTGAAGCTTTTTTTATTAGAAGATTATGATTCAGCTTGTCGAACGCTTTAGTAAAATCAGTATAAATTACATCAGTTTGTGTTTCAAGTATAAAGCCACGAGTAAGTTGTGAATTCCATTAAGCTAGTTACAGTTGTGAAAAAGATTTACATCAGCACCTGCCTTGCGGCCTTATCTGATGATGGACCAATTCCACGGAGAGCATTATTCACGATTCACCAGCGCCCCCGTGTGGCTCATACAGGTAGCAATTCTTGCCATATGTTTACGTCCGTATGAGCAACTTCTTGTTGAGGAGTTCGGGCCTTCTAATCCCTCCTGTATGCAATTTCCAAGCAATCTATGGAAGACAAGGCTTAATGAGTTGGTAGGCCGAAGCCAACTAAGAGTCAGCCTTTAAACCAACTCACCCGTCAACCATCACCACTGGTTCCTTACAGTACAGGTATCTGTTATAAAGGCAACAGACCCTCAGGAGGTTGTTAGTCTCCGAAAAAAGCCACACACCCAACAACTATCAAGGATACTCCCCTCCTGCGTTTTAGGTTTCAACCACAGCCAGAACGTTACAACCATAGTTGGCCCGGGTCGCAAGCAGAACTACCCGGGGGCCATGCTTATCCCCGTTCTGCCAATTTATACCCTTGGTAAGGGTTTCGGAAGCCAACACAACATAAGTCATGCGGCTTCCCCGAAAAACAGAGTGCCCAAGTTAGGAATACGCCAAGGCAAAACCAGTTCCCCGGGTGTATTTTGTTAGTTACAGTGTAATAGAATTTACAAAAGCCATGCTTGGGAGTTAATACTAAAGATGAAATATGATGACTGAGATGATCAGTAACTTGTAAATCTATCCTCAGTATCATTAACGAAGAAGCGTGTTTTCATTCAAACGGTTATGACAATAAAACATGTGTTGTTTTGCAGTCGTCTGTATTTTTTATGTATGTTTCTATGAACATAATTTATTACCTTGAAGTGTGGCAGGTTCTGGACTACTTGTTGTTAGTCTGAGTTGTGGCGAAGGCACTAATCAGTTTCAACTAATTTCAGTCCAACATTGTAGATGCTGTGAAGACTTTTGTGCTGGTTGTTTCGTGTTGTTATCGATAGTTTCGAGACAACACGAACACTGCTCTCTCTTTCCTCCTGCTCGTAATCTATTTTCTTAATACAGTACAATGCACTGCATTTGTAGGGTTCATCTCCCTAAATACAAATACGGCTTTCAAATTTCAATACCATCCTTAACATTAAAGTTAAAAAAAGTATGTTTAAAGATTACAGAAGATTGTATAAAAATTAAATACAGCAATTAAAAATAGAATAAATAATTGGGGCCTGGTAAAAAAATTAATAAACAAGTAAAAATATATGAAAATTAATTAAAACTTTTCTTCCATTACTTTATGAATTATCCAAAAATAAATTGAGCGCATCGTTTCAGTCCATGAATGATTTCATTAAAAATGTTTACATTTTCTAAAGTTATCATAATCAAAGAAATAAACAAACTTAAGCACTGTTTTGTGCTTAAAAGTTTATTAATTTTCTTGTATATTTTGTATACGAGTACACAAGTATGCTTTGTGCTAAGGCGTTATTTCCCTTCAAAGGAGGAAAAAAAATTATTAATCTTAATTATAATTTAACTTTGTGTTATTATACAGTATAAAGTTTTTATCTTTATTGTTTATAATTTTCTTTGTTTTCACATCGTTGAGTGGTTTCAAGAAAAAAAAAAATGACGGAATATGTAGAAGGCTTCAAACGGTATGCAAGCAAAGCTTAAGTAAGAGGTACCAACTGCTTTTATGCTTATTCTATTGTAAAAGGATAATTAACTCAGCGTAACAACATTAGGTGTGTTTCTTTACTTTCTGGGTAAGTTTTGCGCAAATGAGAGCAAGCATAAGTTTTTCTCAAAAAGAGATAAAATTAACCAAAAGTACGGGAACGCAGAAAGCCAAATTTCTAGCCCAAAAAGAAACATATGTTGTGTTTTGATGCGGCAACAAAAATTGTTATTCAGTTTTGCGAAAAAATTGAATGATTTTTTACACTTTTGATTTATTTAAAGTCTTTTGGACAAACTTTTTTATTTAATATTATTATAATAATATTGAAATCATTTGTATATGTGCTGATTCAAGTTAAGTTTCTTTCTTTGTTATTGTTTATTTTTCAAACAGCTGATTGTTTAACTACTTGCCTAAACTAGCCCGAAGAAAAAGTACGGGTTCGTCTCAAAAGTGCTCTCATTTGCCCAATTGTAAAGTACGGGAACGCTTTTCGTGCAAATTGGGATCCCGCGGGATCCCAAAGTAGAGTAAAGAAACACACCTATTAAATGTTTTCGCCAAACATAAAAACTTGTTTTATAAACATAATAACTTAATTTTTTTTTTTTTTTTTATCAAAGCTACAACTCTTTCTACTTTGCTTTCTAAAGATATAATGAAAACAAAACAACATAATAAAAACTCCCCAGAGTCTAAGTAATTGCTTTATTCTTTGTCTTATTTGCCAACAAATAAAATTGAAATGCTTTGTAATACTCGTATCTGAAAAAGTAATATTTATATAGAAAAATGTTAGTAAGTTTGTAGCTGTATTTGTGATATTATTTCAATTTTCTGATGGAAAATAACTGCAGGTAAATGAACTTAAATTAAGTGATTTTTCATACATAAGCTCTCAAATTGAAATAATATAACTACAATACAAACAAAAGGTTTTCAATAGAATTATAATATTTTTGCAGAAATAAAACAAAAATTTACATTTACTCGTAATAGCTTGTAAAACAATAACAAAACTAATGAAGTCAGTCACGACGAACAATGAAGTATTTGAGTAACATTAATGTTTACCAGGCCTGATCAAAAAACAAACCGTTATTTTCAAATTTTGTTATGCTGGTAAACACTTGTGTTATATATGTTGGTAATATCAGCCATTTTGGATTGTCGGATTTTTTTACTATCTATTCGAAAAAATAGATCAAAGAAAATGTATTAAAATTTATTGAATTTTTGATGAACTTTTTATAATTTTTTAAATTAAATTTTTGGTTTGTACATTTGTACAACGGGTTATAGTTCAGGTTTTTTCTTTCTTAAGTTTTTTTCCTTAAGAAGGATTTTTTACAATACAAATCTGCTGTGATCAATAATTTTGATTGAAGAAGACAAGAAAAATAATAATCAAATCTTTAGCTGGGGGACAACTAGCTGTTTCGTAGTCGCTACACTACTCATCAGCACCCACTGGGATTCGAACTCGGGACATGACGTATCATGATCTACTGCTTTAACCACTAAGCCACCGAGCATTTAATTATTTTCTATCTATATTCATCTCATATTGAATCACATATGCATTTTGTTAATTGCCCCCATTGTTTGTACAGCGCTTGCTGTCTCAGAACTAGCGCTGTACAAACAATGTGGGCAATTAACAAAATGCATACCGAGTTCAAATCCCAGTGGGTGCTGATGAGTAGTGTAGCGACTACGAAACAGCTAGTTGTCCCCCAGCTAAAGATTTGATTATTATTTTTCTTGTCTTCTTCAATCAAAATTATTGATCACAGCAGATTTGTATTGTAAAAAATCCTTCTTAAGGAAAAAAAGAAAGAAAAAACCTGAACTATAACCCGTTGTACAAATGTACAAACCAAAAATTTAATTTGAAAATGTATTAAGTTTTGAGTAAAACATAAAAGTAAGTGCGCAAGGTGATGTGAAATGTTGCCTGTGGCGTTTGGCGAGTCTACTATGAGCAGAGCACAAGTTCAGTTGTGGTATAAGCAGTTTAAGGAAGGCCGAGAAGATGTCAATGACGATGCTCGTCCTGGTTACTCGACCACGTCAACAATCGATGAAAACATTTTTTTTTTTTCATTCATTTATTTATTGAACCTTCACAAAGTGAACTAACAATAAGTATTCAAATCTTAATACTAAATACATAAAATTAATTAAGTCCAGCCAATGCTAGACAAAAATTTTTTATTTTGCACGGTCAGTATCGGTAAAATCACCTATTGAACGTTCTGATTGATGGTGGCAAGGGTATCCCTCCTTCTCAACCGAGAGTGGCCTTCAAAATTAAGTATATTGCGTGCAAGACGATTTGCATGAAGTTCCAATTTACTAATATACCTTGTTGCGTACTTTGAAAACTCATCTTTTACAAGAGGAACACACAGATCCTTGTGGATTCGTGAGTTTTTTTACGTACCATGGAGCTGCGGTAATTGTTCGAAGAATTTTGTTTTGTCGCCTTTGAATTTTTTCAACGTTTGAAGCGGAGGCGGTGCCCCATAATTGAATTCCATAGCACCATATAGGCTTTAAAATTGCGTTGTATAACAAAAGCTTGCAATCCAACTTCAGTGTAGAATTTCTGCCCATAAGCCAATTCAGTTGCGCTGCTTTTAACTTTAACTGAATAACTTTCGTATCTATGTGAGACCACGTTAACCGAGATGAATACCAAGGTACTTGACTTCATTTTGCTGCGGAATATTTGAATTGTTAAGTTGGATAGCTCAACATGTTTGTCTACGCAGTGTGAATGTAACGTGAGTACACTTTTGTTCATTAACTTTAATTTTCCAAAGTTTTAACCACATCTCTAATATTGAAATATACTCCTGCAAATTTCGCGAAGCTACTTGATGGCTTTCATGTACGCTGCCGAATGCTGTATCGTCTGCAAAAGTTGAAGTGTGGATTCCGGGTGTCGCTGGCATGTCAGAGGCGTAAATCAAATATAAAGTAGGCCCCAGTATGCTGCCTTGGGGAACTCCTGCCTCGATTGGCTGAGTTGGGCTTATAAAGTCGATGAAAACATTGAAGCAGTGAAGAAAATAATTTTGGATAATCGTCGCATCACTATGAGAGAGGTTGCTGATGATGTTGGCATATCGTTTGGCTCATGCCAAGCATTTTTTAAGGCATGAAACGTGCGACAGCGAAGATTGTTCCAAAATTGCTAAATTTTAAGCAAAAACAATGTCACATGGACGTCGCTCAGGAGCTGTTGAACATCGTCTACGAAGATCTAGATTTCCTCCAAATGGTCATAACTGGTGACGAATCATAGGTATATGGCTATGACATTGAAATTAAAGCCCAATCATTCCAATGGCAGCGTGCTGAAGAACCAAGACCGAAAAAAGCACGTTCGGTCAAATGTGAAGATCCCGAGCACATAAAGGTTAATCAAAAACTACACTTTAATGATTGAATAAACAACAAGAAAAGTTTTATCATTAAGCTATCGACAATCGGCAGTCAAATTAACTGCTCATTTTAATCGACGGCGAATATCGTTAAAAACATGTTAGGGTATAGGAAATTAAGTAAAATATAGTTATAATATATTCGATTCTCGTTATAAATGGTGTCTCTTATGTGCGTTTTAAAAAGTGCACACAAAATCATTCTTATCTTTGTGCGTTAAGTAAAATGTTTAAAATTTAATAAAAATTGATTCTCCTCAATAACTAATTTTACATTTGTATCTCTATTATTTGATGAAACAAAAATCAGCGTGCAAAATATTATTCTGCCTTTTTTTTTAAGTAACATTATACCTTAGTTGCATCTCTCATTACAGTAAAAATAAATTTTTTCTCAGATTTATGTGCTGCCTTTTAAAGAATTTTTTAGATTCTAACATTAGAAAAGACAATTATCTCTAAAAATTCAAATTAGTTTCGAACAATTGGTCACAAAAAAAAAATTGTTTGTCTGCAAAACGAGTCTGTTCGTGCAACACAAACAAATGAAGGAAATCTATTACAAATTTGCATGTTTAACCAACTAGAGCAAACAATTTACAAATATTGATGTAAGGACATGGTTCTGTAAATGTTAAACAACAAATTGTGAAATAAAACAAGAGAATCAAAAGGAATTGTTTACTTTTTTGGCAACATGAACAATGTGCTGTTTGTTTTTATTATTTTTAAAATTGAAAATAATGTGAACAACAATTTGACACAATGAACTTTTTCCTCTTTTCATGCAACAGTTATTATCGTATAAATTGGAATTTAAAATTGCATCTAGTAAAATTGCATAGTATTGGTAAATTTATTACATGCTGTAAAAGTGATTTAACTTAAATGTTTCTCTACCAGAGCAAAGTTGCAAAAATAAACGTATTTTTCTTTGGGCAATCTGTTTATTGCAGGTTAAAAAAATCATAACTTTTAGTAAAAATAATTGCTGACGCAAGGAAAAAAGGTTAAATTTTCATATTTAAGAAATATTATATATCAAAATTTTTGCTTAATTTAACAATACTTTTAATAGACACACACACATACATAAAAAGGTAAATCAATGAAATAGTTTAATGATCTTTTTGCCACAATATTTTTTTTTTAACAATAAAAAATTATAAATAGCTTATTTTCTATGTTTCCCAGCAGTTCTATATGTCGACATTTCATAGGAGCTGCCTTAATCATTAGTAGACTTTGGAAATTTTTGAAAGATATTCTCAAACATTCAACTTTATATCCCAATAATCCAATAAATAAATAGGTTATTGGGATATAAAGTTGAATGTTTGAGAATATCTTTAAAAAATTTACAAAGTTTGCTGATGACTAGGGTAGCTCCTATGAAATGTCGACATATACCTATAATATATTGATTGAAGCTAATATAGTGAATATAACTCAATTCTTTTAAGTATAAATATGTTAAAGAAAAGTGTGTCATGCTTTTCCTTAGTATATAAATAATTCCGATGTTGGGGGTTTTCGATCAAAACATTATGATACGGGGTGGCCCTAAAACCACTCAGTACTTTAATGATAGATAACTTTTGCCATTATTTTAAAATTTCGTGAGTTACGTCCTGGTCGCCCGATCACGCCAACAACCGAAAAAAACATTGAAGCTGTGAAAAAAATGATTTTGGATAATTGTTGAATTACTATCAGAGAGGTTGCTGATGATCGGCTCATGGCCAACAATTTTTCGACTGTTCCCAAAATGCTAAGTTTTCAGCAAAAACAACGTCGCACGGACATTGCTCAAGAGCTGTCGAGATTTCATCAAAAAGGTGACGACTCATGGGTGTATGGCTATGACATTGGAACCAAAGCCCAATCATCCAAATGAAAGCGTCCAGAAGAGCCAAGACCAAACCGTCAAGTTCGGTCAAATATGAAGGTTTTGGTCACTGTTTTTTTCGACTCTAATAGCGTGGTGCATCATGAATTCTTGCCACAAGGTAGTACGGTTAATAAGGAATACTAACTTGAAGTTATACGCCGTTTGCGCGATCCAATTCGTCAGAAACGCACAGAATTGTGGAAAAAACAATAATGGACTTTGCACCGTGATAAGGCACCAGCTCACACATGCTTGTGCGCGAGTTTTTGGCTAAAAACAAACCGGTTATCATGTCTCATCCACCGTATTCACCGAATTTGGCCTTCGCTGACTTTTTCCTTCTTTCCAAAACTGAAGGCACCGATGAAGGGAAAGCGTTTTGTTACGATTGAGGAGATAAAAGAAAAATCGAAACTGGAACTGTTGATGATATCAAAAAGCGTGTTTCGGGGGAATGGTGACAAGTATGGTAGGTGAACGTATAGCCCAGGAGTACCCATCGCCTATGCGGTTGGTGCTCACTTGTTTTTGTAAAAGTACTTAGCTTTAGACTTTGTCCTTTAATATACACATGTGTGTGTACACGCACAAGTGCAAAGCAACAACACTTTCGCATCCTTTGCTTATTAAATAAAATTAGTTTTTTCTTATATGTATTGGTGTTTGCTCCTCTACATAGAACTTTTGGATACTCTGGGTATAGACTAATACTAAATATTAGAATTTTCATTGGAAGACCATATGGCGACGTACCTATACTGGATTGGCAAATGCGGTACACTCTACTGCGTGTACGAAGGTGAGGCAGATTTTACGCAGGTGCACACCAACCCAGGGCACTCTGCTCTCTAGGGTAGGTAGAGGGGGAGGAGTTCCTTGTTTGCAGGAGCAAATAAAACTCTAGATTAATGTTGTGTTAGCCGTCCGAAAACCTTACTCAGGGTTAAAATTATCACAACAGGGATCAGCAAGGCTATCGGGAGGTTCAGCGTCCAGACCATCTTGGCGCTTAGTTTCCCTCACAACTATGGTGCAATGCCGGTTTTTGAGAGCTAGTGCCTCCCAAGGTGCTGCTGTCTTGCAACAGATACTTATAGTGTAAGGAACCAGAAGTGATGCTTAAACGGGTGAATTGGTTAAGGGCTGATGCTTTTAATAGACTTCGGGCCACTAACTCATTAAGTCTGGTATTCAATTGGCTGTCTACGAAATTGCTTACATGAGGGAGTAGGAGGCCCGAAGTCTTCAGAAAGGTGTTTGAGCGTATGTCAAAAGTTCCGACCTGTGTAAGCCTTGCAATCCTCACGAGGTCGCTGGTGAATCTTGTATAACTCACCCCGTTGAGGTTGTATATCATACGATAAGGCTGACAAGGCGAGATAAGGGCTGAATAGATCAATTTCCACTGGGGGCATCTGCATTAAGCTTGTTCGATGGATAGGCACAATAATGGTCAAGAAAATTGTTGAAAAATATCGGCAAATGGATTCAACCGAAAAACGGTTGCTGAATACGCCAAATATCTTCTGCGAAGAAAGAAGTTTACCTCGACAATATAGCAGGTCCACAAGACTCTGTAGGAGTCTGAGCGCAGATGACTTGATGGTTGAATAACGAAACACGGGGAAGAAATCTTCTTGCAGTACAATGAACATAAAAGTGGAGGAGGAAGGTTTTTTTTTTTTGTTGGTAACAGATTACAAATGTGAGCACAAACTAACGTAAGGATGAGGAGCCTCGTGTTGCACTAATGCGTTCTTCCGCGCTAAAAAAAAAACCTTAAAGTGACAAAAAAAAATTTCACAATATCTTATAACAGTTTTTGCAAGTTAGTCAAAAGTTAAATTAAATCTTAAAAATATATAAATGAAGCAAGTCTTTTACCCAAAAAAGAAGTTAGCAAGTTTTGTAAAAAATTCGTAATAGAAAAACTTTATTTATCTAAGTTAAATAAATAATAAAAAAAAAGAAGATATAAAGAAAAAAGTTTTTTGGTGCAGTGATACATAAAATAAGAATAAAAAATGGACTTCTTTGATTCGAATTTTTGTACAAATGAATTCAATGAACACAATTTGAATCACATCAAACTTCATGTGTGACTGAAACTAAATAGTACGAGTATGTGTTATAAGAACAACGAAAGATTGTTGTGTAGAAGTTTATGGGAAAAATACAGAAAACATAAAAAGGAGTAGATGTTCACAATAGATTTATAGCAGGCAAAATAACTTTAAGTATCATTACACTTTGGTATTTTAATGGTTATTTTAGTCCTTGATATTACGAGCACAACACAAGTTATATATATTTCCTTCTTTTGTATAGTGGGTTGCGCCAACTTTAATAGACATTTTTAAATATCACTAAACAATTCAGGAATATTTTTAAATGAAAAAGTTTTCAATTGCATTGCCACACATGCAGTGCGTTGTTATAAACTGCTTTTTCACCAACTCACAACTCTAGAAATAATTTGTGGTATACAATTCCTAGAAACCACATCAAATGTTCATGTACGAAACAAATGTACTGCTCGAAATAAAAATGTAAAATGACATTACCACCAGCAAACAGCACGTTCATTTAGTTGAAAATTCTAAAATTGCAAAACAAAAATATTTTCTTTATTTTATCGTTTTTTTTTTTTGCAGATAAGTTGTTTTCCTGTTGTTTTAGGGAAATTAAATTCATTATTAATTAAATACAAGTATTTTCAAGTGAAAATGATAAAAAAGAAAGTTTATTTACTTTTTTTTTATTACTTGCATGAATTTATTTATCAATTTAAATTGAAAAATGAATTAATTTATTGACATTATTTTAATACTCCTTCTTGCTTGTTGCCAGATGCGGAAATAATAAAAAGAAGTAGATCTTAGACGGCCGGATATAATTCTTGCAATGTACGTGGAGGAGTTTTCCCCAGTATATGAAAAAAGCAGCATGTTGTACTCATCAACAAGCCCAAAGGTGATCCGAGCTCTCCAGACTACTGCGTTTGTTGGACACAGCAGGAACACTAACTGACAGGTTAATAGAGCCGCGTCTCAAGGAAGCCTTGATAGCTGGACGAGCGCTTTCTGAGAGACAACACGGCTTTAGACCCAAGAAATCAACGTTTGAGGCCGTCATGGAGACAGTTGGAGCTACGTAAATGGGGAATCACTTCAGTAGACCTCTGATTCTCTTAGCTACACTAGCTAATTTAAAAGTCTCAGATGAGCGGACGTACTTCAAGCCCTGGAGAGAAGATTCTGGTATCCGGAACTTACTTGTTAAGAATCATAAGGAACAATCTTCAGGATAGGGAATTGATATATAACACCACGGAAGGTCAGAAAACTGTGAAAAAGATTTACATCAGCACCTGCCTTACGGCCTAATCTGAATCCACGGAGTGAATTATTCACGATTCACCAGCGCCCCCGTGTGGCTTACCAGGCTCACACAGGTAGCAATTCTTCTTTTTTATCATTTTCATTTGATTGCGGTCATATGAGCAACTTCTTGTTGAGGAGTTCGGGCCTTCTAATCCCTCCTGTATGCAATTTCCCAGCAATCAATGGAGGACAAGGCTGAGTTGGTTCCTTATAATACAGGTATCTGTTGGTTGGTTCCTTATAATACAGGTATCTGTTGTATAGGCAACAGATCCTCGGGAGATTGTTAGCCCTCGAAAAAAGCCATCACCAAACAATTATCAAGGATACCAACACTCCCTTCCTGCGTTTTAGGTTTCAACCACAGCCAGAACGTTTCAGCCAAGGCAGGCATCTCAACCATGATCAGCCCGGGTCGAACCGCAAGCAGAACTTCCCGGGGGCCATGCTGATCCCCGTTCTGCCAATTTATACCCTTGGTAACGGCTTCGGAAGCCAACACAACATAAGTCATGTGGCTTCCTAGAGTTTTGTTTGCCGCACCAAACGAGGGACCCCTTCCCCTCTTTTCCCCGAAAAACAGAGCGCTTAAGTTAGGAATACGCCAAGGCAAAACCTGTTCCCCGGGAGGAGAGAAAACGAAAGACAGATGTGCTTATACCACTACCGTATTAAAGCTGCATTGAGAAGAAATATTCACAATCAAAATGTAAACAACTTTTCTGTCAGCTGTTAAACTTTAACTGCATTAGCAATATTAAGTATGTATGAACACTTAAAAAAATTTTTAATTAACTGATAATTAAATTAATTAAAAAGTGTATGTATGAACAGCGTATAAGCTTTTTATTTGAAGAATTTAGTTTTAATGTTTGTAATTTAATCTAATGCTAACTAAAAGCTTTTTCCAAGTATTATAATCTAAGTTACTAATCTTACTTGACTTGAGCCAGGATTGAACTTGAGCCAGACGAATGATACCAACTCATCATATAATATTATAAATAAATTACTAATCTTTTAGTAAGATTTTATTTCCTTTTTAAATTTAATATTGCTTATTTAAAAATATTTTGCAGTAGCAGGACGATGTTACACCCAACTTTCAACTTTGGTTTGCAATATCGCAATCAGGATATTTCTAATATTATAATACTTTACATAAGCCTTGTTAATGCTATAGAATTTTTTTTTATAAAGTTTTCATTTTTTAAATTTATACAAAATATTTATTTTTTACGAATCTAAAAAGTATTAAGAGGCAAAATAATATTATTTAATTGAATTGCAATGATAAAGTTTTTGCCTGGATGATTAATCATATTAGATGTGGTCACTGTTTTATTATAATTTTAATTAATTTATTTATTAGAGATATAAAAAATAACAATAAAAAAATGTGCCAGCGAAAATGTAAAAAAAAATACAAAATCTGTTATTGATAAGAAAAGTTATAGTGCGAAAACGGAGAAAATGTAACGTGTTAATTAGTTTAAATATATAAAATATGATAAATTTTCCAATATTTTTAAGTACATGCAAAGAAAATCCTGCTTAAAATAGGTAACAGTAATGTTATTATATTCTATAAAATTTTGTGTTGTTAGAAATAGTCTGATATTATTTTGATGATAGCTTACCCAGTCAAGCGAGTATTTGAGATGCAAAACTCGTTCGTTACACCTCAACCGAATTAAAAAAAACGCCAAAAACATGCTGCAGCTAATTATATAAACCAAATGAGTTAAACGGTATTGATTCTAAGATGTTATCTCACGTCCCTGGTTAAAACTCAAAAGTTTAAAAATCAAAAATGCACTGAAATATAGAAAATTAATCAATTAAAATTTAAAAAATAGGTTTTGCTATGAATTTTGGAAAAAAAAACCAAAAAATTGTACCAATCTATTTTTTAATTTTGAAAAATTATTTTAATTTATTCAAGTAGAAACAGTACTGGAATGCTAACTAATGTAAATTTTTAAAGGCTTTAGTAAGAAATATTTAAAACGATAAAATGAAAAAAAAAAAAAAAAAAAAAAACGATAAAATGAAAACTTAATCTTCCAAAATTCCGAAAAAAGCCATTATATTTGGCAATTTTGTAGGAAAATATTAAAAAAAACAATTTTTGTTTTGCTTCAAACTTCACACAATTGTTAATAATGGAGATTACAAGCTAAAAAAAAATTACCATAACGGACCATAAAAGTATATCCGAGATATAGTCTAAACCGATTTTTTAATTAAAATGTTGCATAAGCGACTTGAAATAGCTTTTTTTGATTAAAAGCAGTTCTGGTAATAAAATAATGTTATTTACATACAGAAAATGAAAATTTCCAATAACGGTCCGGATATACCCGAGATATAGCCCAAACCGATTTTTTTATTAAAATATCTTGTAAGCGAACTTCAAATTCTTTTTTTGCTCAAGAGCAGCTCTGGTAATAAAAAAAGCAAGCACAATCTTACGCTCATTAGTTTAGTCGTCAATGAGACAACGACGAATGAACATGCGCGTGGTTGTATGAATGTATTCCTTGTTTTTTCTCTGTATTTTGCATATTTTTTACTTTTTGTGATATAGAATTTATTAAAAATACTAAAAACATATATTCATATATTTATTCTTTACTTTTACTTCACTTTTAATTAAAATGTAAGTAAAACGATTTTTTTGATTTGCGTAGTTTTTCTCCCAGTGCAAATTTATTTACACTCAGAGCGTAACTATGGATTTCTCTTTGGGCATCACTATTATTAATAGATATTGTTATTGTCCAAACTCACAGCAAAAAATTGCTAGTTATTATTGGTTCTCTAATTTTCTCCAAAGTGGCTCGCTATTTTTTTTTTTCAACATCTTTTTATATCTTTCACAAATATGTTAAGGGTACATACAAGTTTGAGATTCAATTTGTAATTTCTAGAATTTTCATTTGCGACCCTATAGAGTATATCTGTTCAGAATCAGAATTAATTAAGTCGATTAAGATATGTCCGTCTGTCCGCCTGCCGATCTGTCGATGAGACGCCGTTTCTGAGAAAACCATTAGACATAGAGTTTCTTTCACCATTCTTTTACCCCATCGATTCATGGGTTTGCTATTGATATTGAAATCAGTAAAATAGCGTCACATATAGCTGAGATATATTCAAGATTCTGAAAAAAACCCTTATTTTTTGCAATTTCGTAAGAAAATACTTGAAAAAAAAAATTTGTTTGGTTTGCTTCAAATTTCACACAATTATTAAGAATGGCGATTGCAAGCCAAAAAAAAAAAAAATCCCCATATCGGTCCATATAAGAATATCCAAGATATAGCCTAAAGCGATTTTTTAATAAAAATGTTGCGTAAACGGCGTAAAATAGCTTTTTTTGCTTAAAAACAGTTCTGGTAATAAAATAATGTTATTTAAATACGGAAAATGGAAATATGCGATATCGGTCTATATATACCGATAGCCTAAACCGATTTTTCATGAATATGTTGCGTAAGAAAACTTAAACAACTTTGTTTTTGCTTAAAAGCTGTTTTGGTTATAAAAGGCGGTTACTAAAATACAGAAAATGGAAATTTACGGTATCAGTCCATACATACCCGAGATATAGCCTAAACGATTTTTCCAAGAAAATGTCACAAAAACAAACTAATGATTTTTTTTGTTTAAAATCAGTTCTGGTAATAAAAGGAGTTTGCTAAAATACAGAAAATACGAAGATCAGATGTCGGTCCATATATACCCGAGATATAGCAAAAACCGATTCTTCAAGAATATGTAGCGTAAGCGAACTTAAGCAACTTTTTTTGCTTTAAAGCTGTTCTGGCGATAAAAGAAGATTATTTAAATACAGAAAACGAAAATTTTCGATATCGGTCCATATATAGCCGAGATATAGCCTAAACCATGAAATGTCGCGTATGCGAACTAAAGCAATAATAATAACTAAATAATAACTAAATAATGTTATTTAAATACGGAAAATGGACATTTGCGATATCGGTCTATATATACCGATAGCCTAAACCGATTTTTTATGAATATGTTGCGTAAGAAAACTTAAACAACTTTTTTTGCTTAAAAGCTGTTTTGGTTATAAAAGGCGGTTACTAAAATACAGAAAATGGAAATTTTTGGTATCAGTCCATATATATCCATATATACCCAAGATATAGCCTAAACCGATTTTTCCAAGAAAATGTCACAAAAACAAACTAATGATTTTTTCTGTTTAAAATCAGTTCTGGTAATAAAAGGAGTTTGCTAAAATACAGAAAATACGAAGATCAGATGTCGGTCCATATATACCTGAGATATAGCCAAAACCGATTCTTTAAGAATATATAGCGTAAGCGAACTTAAGCAACTTTTTTTGCTTTAAAGCTGTTCTGGCAATAAAAGAAGATTATTTAAATACGGAAAACGAAAATTTTCGATGTCGGTCATGGGTTTGCTATTGATATTGAAATCAGTAAAATAGCGTCACATATAGCTGAGATATATTCAAGATTCTGAAAAAAACCCTTATTTTTTGCAATTTCGTAAGAAAATACTTGAAAAAAAAAATTTGTTTGGTTTGCTTCAAATTTCACACAATTATTAAGAATGGCGATTGCAAGCCAAAAAAAAAAAAAAAAAAATCCCCATATCGGTCCATATAAGAATATCCAAGATATAGCCTAAAGCGATTTTTTAATAAAAATGTTGCGTAAACGGCGTAAAATAGCTTTTTTTGCTTAAAAACAGTTCTGGTAATAAAATAATGTTATTTAAATACGGAAAATGGAAATTTGCGATATCGGTCTATATATACCGATAGCCTAAACCGATTTTTCATGAATATGTTGCGTAAGAAAACTTAAACAACTTTGTTTTTGCTTAAAAGCTGTTTTGGTTATAAAAGGCGGTTACTAAAATACAGAAAATGGAAATTTACGGTATCAGTCCATACATACCCGAGATATAGCCTAAACGATTTTTCCAAGAAAATGTCACAAAAACAAACTAATGATTTTTTTTGTTTAAAATCAGTTCTGGTAATAAAAGGAGTTTGCTAAAATACAGAAAATACGAAGATCAGATGTCGGTCCATATATACCCGAGATATAGCCAAAACCGATTCTTCAAGAATATGTAGCGTAAGCGAACTTAAGCAACTTTTTTTGCTTTAAAGCTGTTCTGGCGATAAAAGAAGATTATTTAAATACAGAAAACGAAAATTTTCGATATCGGTCCATATATAGCCGAGATATAGCCTAAACCATGAAATGTCGCGTATGCGAACTAAAGCAATAATAATAACTAAATAATAACTAAATAATGTTATTTAAATACGGAAAATGGACATTTGCGATATCGGTCTATATATACCGATAGCCTAAACCGATTTTTTATGAATATGTTGCGTAAGAAAACTTAAACAACTTTTTTTGCTTAAAAGCTGTTTTGGTTATAAAAGGCGGTTACTAAAATACAGAAAATGGAAATTTTTGGTATCAGTCCATATATATCCATATATACCCAAGATATAGCCTAAACCGATTTTTCCAAGGAAATGTCACAAAAACAAACTAATGATTTTTTCTGTTTAAAATCAGTTCTGGTAATAAAAGGAGTTTGCTAAAATACAGAAAATACGAAGATCAGATGTCGGTCCATATATACCTGAGATATAGCCAAAACCGATTCTTTAAGAATATATAGGGTAAGCGAACTTAAGCAACTTTTTTTGCTTTAAAGCTGTTCTGGCAATAAAAGAAGATTATTTAAATACGGAAAACGAAAATTTTCGATGTCGGTCATGGGTTTGCTATTGATATTGAAATCAGTAAAATAGCGTCACATATAGCTGAGATATATTCAAGATTCTGAAAAAAACCCTTATTTTTTGCAATTTCGTAAGAAAATACTTGAAAAAAAAAATTTGTTTGGTTTGCTTCAAATTTCACACAATTATTAAGAATGGCGATTGCAAGCCAAAAAAAAAAAAAAAAATCCCCATATCGGTCCATATAAGAATATCCAAGATATAGCCTAAAGCGATTTTTTAATAAAAATGTTGCGTAAACGGCGTAAAATAGCTTTTTTTGCTTAAAAACAGTTCTGGTAATAAAATAATGTTATTTAAATACGGAAAATGGAAATTTGCGATATCGGTCTATATATACCGATAGCCTAAACCGATTTTTCATGAATATGTTGCGTAAGAAAACTTAAACAACTTTGTTTTTGCTTAAAAGCTGTTTTGGTTATAAAAGGCGGTTACTAAAATACAGAAAATGGAAATTTACGGTATCAGTCCATACATACCCGAGATATAGCCTAAACGATTTTTCCAAGAAAATGTCACAAAAACAAACTAATGATTTTTTTTGTTTAAAATCAGTTCTGGTAATAAAAGGAGTTTGCTAAAATACAGAAAATACGAAGATCAGATGTCGGTCCATATATACCCGAGATATAGCCAAAACCGATTCTTCAAGAATATGTAGCGTAAGCGAACTTAAGCAACTTTTTTTGCTTTAAAGCTGTTCTGGCGATAAAAGAAGATTATTTAAATACAGAAAACGAAAATTTTCGATATCGGTCCATATATAGCCGAGATATAGCCTAAACCATGAAATGTCGCGTATGCGAACTAAAGCAATAATAATAACTAAATAATAACTAAATAATGTTATTTAAATACGGAAAATGGACATTTGCGATATCGGTCTATATATACCGATAGCCTAAACCGATTTTTTATGAATATGTTGCGTAAGAAAACTTAAACAACTTTTTTTGCTTAAAAGCTGTTTTGGTTATAAAAGGCGGTTACTAAAATACAGAAAATGGAAATTTTTGGTATCAGTCCATATATATCCATATATACCCAAGATATAGCCTAAACCGATTTTTCCAAGGAAATGTCACAAAAACAAACTAATGATTTTTTCTGTTTAAAATCAGTTCTGGTAATAAAAGGAGTTTGCTAAAATACAGAAAATACGAAGATCAGATGTCGGTCCATATATACCTGAGATATAGCCAAAACCGATTCTTTAAGAATATATAGCGTAAGCGAACTTAAGCAACTTTTTTTGCTTTAAAGCTGTTCTGGCAATAAAAGAAGATTATTTAAATACGGAAAACGAAAATTTTCGATGTCGGTCATGGGTTTGCTATTGATATTGAAATCAGTAAAATAGCGTCACATATAGCTGAGATATATTCAAGATTCTGAAAAAAACCCTTATTTTTTGCAATTTCGTAAGAAAATACTTGAAAAAAAAAATTTGTTTGGTTTGCTTCAAATTTCACACAATTATTAAGAATGGCGATTGCAAGCCAAAAAAAAAAAAAAAAATCCCCATATCGGTCCATATAAGAATATCCAAGATATAGCCTAAAGCGATTTTTTAATAAAAATGTTGCGTAAACGGCGTAAAATAGCTTTTTTTGCTTAAAAACAGTTCTGGTAATAAAATAATGTTATTTAAATACGGAAAATGGAAATTTGCGATATCGGTCTATATATACCGATAGCCTAAACCGATTTTTCATGAATATGTTGCGTAAGAAAACTTAAACAACTTTGTTTTTGCTTAAAAGCTGTTTTGGTTATAAAAGGCGGTTACTAAAATACAGAAAATGGAAATTTACGGTATCAGTCCATATATACCCGAGATATAGCCTAAACGATTTTTCCAAGAAAATGTCACAAAAACAAACTAATGATTTTTTTTGTTTAAAATCAGTTCTGGTAATAAAAGGAGTTTGCTAAAATACAGAAAATACGAAGATCAGATGTCGGTCCATATATACCTGAGATATAGCCAAAACCGATTCTTTAAGAATATATAGTGTAAGCGAACTTAAGCAACTTTTTTTGCTTTAAAGCTGTTCTGGCAATAAAAGAAGATTATTTAAATACGGAAAACGAAAATTTTCGATGTCGGTCCATATATAGCCGAGATATAGCCTAAACCATGAAATGTCACGTATGCGAACTTAAGCAATTTTTTTTGACTTAAAACCAGTTTTGGTTATAACAAGGGGTTACAAAAATACAGAACATGAAAATTTCCTATATCGGTCCATATATACCCGGGATATAGCCTAAACCGATTTTTTATGAAAATGTCGCGTAAGCAAACTTAAACAACTTGTTTTTTGCTTCAAAGCAGTTTCGGTAATGTAAGGAGGTTACCAAATACAGAAAATGAAAACTTCCGATATCGGTCCATATATACCCGAGATATAGTCTGAACCGATTTTCCATGAAAAAATTTTTTTTTTTGCTTAAAAGCAGTTCGGGTTATAAAAGGAGATTTGCAAAACACAGAAAATAAAAAATTCCGATATCGGTCCATTATCTAAACCGATTTTTACATGAAAAATTTTTTTTTTGTTTAAAAGCAGCTCTGAGAATAAAAGAAGAATATTTAAATACAGAATATGAAAATTTCCGATATCTGTCCATATATATTAGAGATATAGCCTAAACCGATTTTGCCATGAAAATGTTGCGTAAGCGAACTTAAACAACTTTTTTTTTTGCTCAAAAGCAGTTCTGGTAATATAGATCAATAATGGTCGCAGTGCAATGGGCCGTTTTGGGTTAAATAATAAAATAATAATTAATAAATAGTTAATGTACTACATGTTATAAAAAATATATTTCGTTTCCAGTCTTTGATTAAAATTTACCTCAATTTGTCTGTCAATATAAAAACCGCATGAAGCATTAACCGCAGTAAATTAAGTATGTTTTAATTAAAGGCTTTTTACGAAACAAAAAAACACACAAACTGATGATTTCGAAAATTAAAAAAAAAAAAAAATTAAGTAATAATAAATCTTTTCATTATTTGAGTAGTACAATTGAGAGGTAGAATATTTGTAAACTCTAGTATAAAACTAGTACTTTAACGTTGTTAATATGAATGCTTTTTATGAATTGTATTGTGAATTGAATGTTCATAAACCGAATGTTACTTGTATCATAAAAGTAGCTGTTGATATTGCGGTCTGCATTGAAAAACAATAAGCATTTTGCTTTTAGCTAACATGAAAACAAAAACAAATAATAATGTGAATGTTTTTAAATAACAAAGGAAAAATTCAACAATAAGTCCGAATAAAAATCGTTGCTAATACTAATAAATATCGTTGGCTGTAGCAAAATATTGGCATAGAATTGAAAGGAAAAATTAATAAAAATTCGTAACAGATTTCAAAATATAAATAAATAAAGATAATAGAGCAAGGTCTCGGTGGATAAATAGTCAGAGCGGCAAAAAATACAAAAGTATGTTTATAAGATCCGTGCTCGAAGACAAATACGAGTATCTAATGATGAGTGATCAATCACACACGACACTATCTGCAATTACTTTTCTAGCCTGCCGTAATTTATTTATTTATGAGCGCGGAATAATATTGAAGCTTCCTAAGTAGGAAAAAGCATTCTTTTTATAAAACATTTATAAACATTTATTTCTCAACATAGTATACATTTAGATCAATAGAAGTAGTAAGACGATATTCCAACTTTTTAGACCATCTGAATAATGAGATTTTGGGGACCTCTTCAAATACGCATAAGTTTCGGTAATCACTTCTTCGTATGAGATGAACCTTTCTCCTACGAGCCACTTTTTCAAGTGAGGAAACAGAAAAAAGGAGCTAAATCTGGAGTATAAGGTGGATGGTCAAGCAACTCGAAGTGTATTTCACGTACTTTTGGCATCTTATCTAATGCTGTACGAATCGGTGCGTTGTCTTGAAGAAAGATCACTTTTTTTGTTTTTTAAATGTGGTCGTTTTTTTTTTCTTGATTCCATCAACCAGTTGATCTAATAATGCACGGTAATACTTTCCTGTGATTGTGGATCCTTTTTCAAGATAATCGATGCGCAATAACCTTGCTAGCCGATTTCTCTTCGCCTTCTACGGAGCACTTCTACCAACTTCTTAATTTTTGGTTTCAGTGGTGTGTAGGGGTGGCGCATCAACATTTATTAATCGATGCCAAAAATCAACCGGGTCACGCTTTATCGTATGATCAACCAACTCGAAGTGTATTTCACGTACTTTTGGCATCATGTCTAATGTTGTACGAACCGGTGCGTTGTCTTGAAGAAAGAGCACTTTTTTGTTTTTTAAATGTGGTCGTTTCTACTTCATTGCATCACTCAATGGATCCAATACTCGTAATGCACGATAATACTTTCCTGTGATTGTGGATCCTTTTTCAATATAATCGATGCGCAATATTCCGTGGGCATCCCTTGCTAGCCGATTTCACTGACTTAACCTTCTTTGGAGCACTTCCACCAACTGTCATCTATTGTTTCGTTTGATTTTTGGTTTCAGTGGTGTGTAGTGGTAGCGCCACGTTTCATCAACAGTTATTAATGGATGCCGAAAATCAACCGAGTCGTATCCAAACACCGCTTTGAAGTGGTCTGTCGAACTCGTTTTCCTTTTTTGTTATATGGAAATGTTCATGCAAAATGTTGAACACACGTTCATATGACACGAGTAGGTTTACCATTTCAACAATCTCACGTAACTTAACTCGGCGATCATTCATAAAGATATCAAGGATTGTCTTGATATCTTCTTCAGTAACCACCTCTTTTGGCTGTCCTATTCATGGTATTATGGCAGTGCTTGTTCGGCCGCGTTTAGATTCAGCAATCCAATATTTTACCATGTAATCTGACGCAGCAGATTTGTGGCCAATTTCTCTTTCAAATAATAACAATCAGTAGTAAAATAATCACTGCATGAAATTAATTTTTTTTCATGAAACACAAGAGTTTTTAAACCAAACGAGGACAACAAATAAACTAATCGATTAATTTGGGTTCAATTTTAACAGCTGACGTTTGACAGATCGCTAGGTAGCTTCAATATCAATCCGCCTCGTATATTAATAGCAAATATTGGAAATTAAAACCAATAAAAAATTATAAATAGCTGGTTTTCTATTTTTCCCAGCTATCTACATGTCGACATTTCATAGGAGCTACCCTAATCATGGAAACTTTTGAAAGACATTCTCAAACACTCAACTTTATATCCCAACAATCTAAATAAATTGTTGAGAGTTTAAAAAGAAAAATGCTCTAATAATATCTGTTAAAACACAAAAAACAAGCTTTTTCATTTATAAATTAAAACTATTTATTTTTTATATGAGAATACAAATTAACACATAACGAGTTTTCTGAAAAGTTTTATATTTTGACTGATTCTAATATTGTGAAATCGTACAATAATTCCAAATAAAGACTAGATAATTTCCACTACGTTGATCAGCATTCCCACGAGGGGTTCTGTTTGCAGTTCAACCCTGTCTGATCGTAATTGATTTGCCTACATGGTTTAAAAATAAAGACACAGGAACGCTGATAATTGTTTATGCATGGCTTTTTTCGAGAGCTAACGGATCAGATCAGTCTTTTTCCAACAATTTCAAAACTGTTCGAGAAATTGCTAATGACGAGGTTGGCCCCAATCTTGAATGAAGTAGGATGTATTCCTAACCATCAATTCGGTTTTAGGGCTAATCATAGCACCATAGCTGGTGAATGTTATCAGAAATACGTTCCAAGATAAAAAAATATTACTCAGCTCTATTTATTGACGTTTCCAAAGCTTTCGACAAAGTGTGGCACGAAGGCTTAACCCATAAAATAAAATTAAACTTGCCTGCAAATAAGCACAAGCTCTTAGAGAGCTACTTATATGACCGGAAATTCGTCGTTAAGGAAGGTGATTTCAAAAGCTCAGCTCAGTCAATCGAAGCTGGAGTTCCCCAGGGTAGCATATTGGGCCCAACTTTATATTTGATTTATGCTTCAGACATGCCAACGAGTTGCAAAATTCACACTTCAACTTTTGCAGATGATACAGCATTCATCAGTGTCCATGAAGACTATAAATTAGCATCACAAATTTTGCAAGAACATATTCTTATATTGGAGAAATGGCTGAAACTTTGGAAAATCAAAGTAAATGAACAAAAATGTACCCATGTTACATTCACACTACGTAGAAAAACTTGTTCGGCTATTAAAATCAACAACTACATTGTTCCGCAGCACACTGAAGTCAAATACCTTGGTATTCACCTCGACCGTAGGCTAACGTGGAAGTCTCACATTGACGCTAAAGTCACCCAGATGAAATTAAAAGCGGTGCAACTAAATTGGCTCATCCGCAGAAATTCTTTTGTTGTATAACGCAATCCTAAAGCCAATATGGAGATATGGAATTCAATTGTGGGGTACCGCCTCTGCATCTAACATTGAGAAAATTCTCAAGCGCCAGAATAAAATTCTCTGTATAATTACTGCAGCTCCATGGTATGTTAAAAACTCTCGAATTCAAAAAGATCTACGTGTACCCTTAGTGAAAGATGAATTTTCAAAACACGCGATAAGGTACATTAACAGACTGGAGTCTCACCCGAATCCTCTCGCACGTAGCATCCTTAACTTTGGTGGCCACACTCGACTGAGAAGGATGTACACCCTTGCAACCATCAGAGCGTTGGAAAGGTGATTTACCAACAAAATACACGCAAGAAACAACTTTTCGTCTAGCATTGGTTGGACCTAAGTAAATAAAATTTTTCAATATTAATTTATTTTTTTTCTATATTAATTAATGAATTTTTAGTTTTAAGATTTGCATACTTATTGTTAGTTCTTTTAGAAGATATAATAAATAATTGAATTATATAAAAAAAAAATTTAATTAGGAGAGCTCCTATAAAACGTCGATATTTACACAGCTAGGAAACACTTCAGCCTTCAGAGCTTAAGCAGCTAAATGTTTAGTAAAATAGTTTGTTTCACCGCAAAACAAAATAATATAAAAGATGCTGAAGTTTACTAGCTTTTCTTTTTTATCTTGGACCAGTACTCAGGGAATGACCCCTACATTTGCAGCGCATTGTACTCAAACTAGGAAAATAGGTTATGATGAGTAGGAAAGAGGGAATAGTGTTCTTGGAGGTTTAACTTTAACAATAACAACACGAAAGATTAAAGCAAACTCTATTGCAGCATTTTAAATGTTGGAGTTAAATTAGTTAAGCCCAGTGTATATAACTTCGACACTGCTCAAATTAGCAAAATTTAGTCCAACACCTTCCACTTTATAAGGTAATGATCATTAATATTTTGCTGAAGGTATTTTGGTGTCTATTAAAGCTGATCATATAACTAGAACTCAAGTATATTTGAAGACCCTAGTGAGTATAAACATAACTTAGAGGCTTAAAGATTGCCTGGGTTAAATTTAAAAATATAAGAAGAATATGTGCGCTGAGTGGATTTTATACCTTAATTTTTTTTTTGTTTTTTAGAAGAATCAATTAATTTTTAAATACTTCTCACATTATTTTTAAACTATATGAGTAAAATTTGTTAGTAAGTTTTATTTTTTCCTGTGTGTGGAAAACAACAAGCGTGCAAGCTGCTTTTACAGGAAAACTTTAAAAATTGGCTGCTTGAATAAGCCATGTTGTGTGGGGTTTATGTTTAGATTTGAGGGGTAGACCTTAATAACAAATTAAAAAAGTTAACTCGGCTGGTTAGTTTAAAGTCTTTCCTACTTCTATAACATAAAATGCCTGCACGTACGTTGCTCACTAATGCCATAATATACATTAGCGTTGCGACAAACCGCCCATTAAAGTAAAATCCGTATTTTTGTGTCATGCTCTGACGTTTAATCGTTGTTTTTCTGCAATTAAAGGTGGAAAATTAGAGTTAGAAATATTTTTACCATGTTGCTTTTTTTTTGTACATTTGAATGGTTGAAAGTGTACAAACAGAACGTACATTTTTAAAGTACATTTGCATACAACTTAAGTTTTAATTAAGCATCTACTTTTTCCATAACGCTTCACTTACATATATATTATGGTTTTGAATACATTTCCTGCTTGGCCAGGCTTAAACTTAGTTTGGTAAGTAAATTTGTAAAAGTTACTTTTTACATTTGCGACAAGTTGTTATCAAAGCGTGTAAACATTTTTACATTAAATTTTAAATTTAAACAAAAACAAAACCTCTTTTGTAAAATATTATAATTATTACAACTTGGTTTTTTATAAGAATATTGTTCTTAAATCAGTTTACACGTCTACAAAATCTTGCTGAAAGGTATAATCTAACTAAATTATATAATTTCTAATAGTATTGATGGGTTGGTACCATTCGTCTAGCTAAAATTTTTAAATTCATATACTTGTAAATAAATTCTGGATTTTGAAATGTATATTTTTTATTATGTTATTTTAAATTTCCACTAAATTATAAAATATTCACATTTTAAGATTTGAAAGCCAATATCTCTTAGTTTCGACATTCAAGTTAGATTATATCATTTATGTATGTATTCATGATAAATAGCCAAAATTATTTTAGTATTTCTAAAATTATATGATGGGTTGGACCATTCGTCTGGCTCAAGATCAATCCTGGCTTAAGTCAAGAAATATTTTTATTTTTAATTTTAGCAATAATTGCCGCGATCAATAACTCTTAGGCATAATTGAGATCGTATGCCGTTAATGTGCCGAATTATCTCATACATTAGCTGTGGAATTGTTGCTGGATTATCGACTAACACTCTTTCCTTCAAATAAACCCAAAGAAGGAAGTCCAATGCTGTCAAATCACATGATATTGGCGGCCAATTGACATCACCCCCGGATAAGATAACAAGGCGAATAAATTTGTCGCGCAAAAACTCGTTGTTTTGTGTGTGGCCTCATATCGTCCACATCCATATCTTCCAATTCGGGTCATAAAAATTTCTTTATCACAGTAGCGAATATCATTCGCATTAACTGCCTAACCGGCTTAATAAAAAATACAGCCATACGGTCACGCCTTGTGGGTGCATTGGTTTTCCGACAATCACTTTTGAATTTTCATTCACATAAATCCGGCAATTATGCTTATTGACGAATCCACTGAGGTCAAAATGTGTCTCATCACTGAAGGTGAATACGGTGGTTGAGGCATGTTTTTGGCCAAAACCCACATACAAGCATCGATGTGTGAGCTGGTGCCTTATCATTATTATATATTATGCAAAATCCCTGATTGTTTTTTTCCCACAATTCTGTATGTTTCTGATAAATTGCTTCACAGAAAAGGCACTTAAAGTAATCGTAAAGTAAATTGACCGTGCGAGGTTGTGGCAAGAATTCGTGATGCACCACAACATTACAGTCGAAGAAAACAGTGAGCACCACCTTCACGTTTGACCGAACTTGACGTGCTTTCTTCGGTCTTGCCTTTTCTGGATGCTTCTATTGGGATGATTGGACTTTGCTGTCAACTTTTTGAGGAAATCTCGATCGTTGTTGACGGTATTCAACAGCTCTTGAGCGATGTCCGTGCGACGTTGTTTTTGCCCAAAATTTAGTAAAAAATCGAAGAGCACATCAAAATATGACTAACCTTTTATCTGTCGAAAACAAACTGATAATCCGGAATTACTAATATTACCAACATATATAACAGACATGTGTACCAACATAACAGAAAAAGAATGAGAAAATCGAACAACCGTAACTCACGTAATTTGAAAGTAATGGTTATTTTTTGATCAGACCATGTATATTTAAACGTATTATATTTTATTGTACATACAACGTACAATGATAATTTTAAGCAAATAAACAAAAGATTTTCAGATACATTTTTTTTATTATGATAGACGGAACTATGATAATTATAAGTGAATCAAAATATCGGAAAAAATGGTGGCATACCTCTAACAGTTGATCCCTATTTTAAATGACTGTGAGCTATAATTGAGGTTCTTTGTCGTTAATGTGCCGCATTAGCACTTTCTTTAGCTGTTAGCTCCTTCTTGGCTAATTAAGGTACAATTCTTCTTTTATATATCTTTAGAGAAAAAGGTTAACGGTGAGCTTGCTTTCTAGGGTGTAGCCGGGTAGGAATCCTTCATAATTTTTTCTGCTATCATCAGACTGTAAGGAAATAATATTCTTGTAATCATAATGTGTCCATAATCTTTATCTGCTAATTAAAAAATTGTGATAGGCTTTATGTTCACACCAACTTGAAAACCAGCTACAAGCATCCAGTCTGGAATGGAGTTTAAATGAAGTGGATTATTTTACCCGGTTTTCGGATTGTTGCGAATATGATGCTCTCAAGGGCAGAGGTGCACAGTTCACTTAGGCAATACAACGGGACCAATAATAAATATTAGTGGGCGGGGTTTCATGAAAGTGGCAGCCTATAGAACCTAACCGGACCATGTTACTGAAATTGTAGTTTCAAAAAACATTTTTTTCATCTCTTCAGAATTTGATGTTTTTCGACATATGCTTTTATTCACAACAACTATAAGTTCTAGCATTCTTTAAGTCAAATGCAAGTTAAGTTGGTGTTAAATATTTTACTGTTTATATGATTTGTTATTTGTCGTGCTATAATAATTTGTTAGTTATATTATATTAAAACGAACTCTTTTTCCAACATAAAGCGAAACATTTTTTTGCAAATAATATTACAGTTTCAAAAAATTGTCAATACTTGAATAAGATATGTCACATACCCAGTTGTATTTATGAAACAAACTGATTTCTAAAAACTTCAATTCCTTTCACAAGTAAATTCTTTGTGTTTTATAAGTGAAACAGTCAATGCAGAAATGCTAAAGAAGGATTAAAGTAATGTCAAAACATTTTGTTAAGCAACAGCAGCGCTAGTCCTTGAATACAACGTTTAATGAAAATAATGATGAAAAATTAATGGTGTTTAAGTAGGCTCTCAAGGAAAAGCTGTTAATTATAAAAAAGTGTAAAAATTTTATAAAAAGTAAATAGTTTTATGCATTTTATTTTATCCCCTTGAAAGCAATAAATGTATAATGAGAAGAAAATTATAAACTGTGTTAAAAAGAAAATTATTATTCATAGCTTCATAATGGTTGTTTGAGGAGACGTTAAAGGCCTGCACTTAAAGAGTTATTTACCTGGCAATTTTATGTACTCGAAAATAAAAATAATTTGCAAAGATTTGTCAAAATGCGTCGAAAAAGTAGTAATTGTAAAAGTCAAATTAAAAAGGAGAAGAGTCATCACTCTTATATAATTTTTTTAGCAAAGAAATGCAAAAGAAAGTTGCACATTTTAAGGGAAGAACTTTCTAGTTGCTTTAATCTCGTAAGAGGGTTAAATATTTATATGGGTTCATAGTTTTTAAACATTGTAATTTGTAGCTGCTTAAATATTTTTCTGTGTACGTCACTGCTTTCTTGGCTTTGCATAATTAATGTAAATAGTGATCCAAAGATTGCATCAGAGCAGCTAAAGTTCTTATTTTCAAGCTAGAGGATTGCCTGCCTAAATGGAAGATACAAGTTAAGTCACTAAAATGAGCTCCCGTAACCTTACTTCTTAGACGGAAAGATTTTCTTCTCGTAAAGGTAATTGATGTCGTTGTACTAGTGGAAAATCAGGTTAAATATTTGGATAAAACTTTCAACATTGTTCCCTCACAGTAAGGCTAGAACACTCATAAATGTGTAATGATAATCAAATCATTACTCAATCAAATTATTACTCAATGAATCATTCATACAAGGGCTGATCGAAAAATAATAGTTATTTTCGAATTGTTCAAAAAGTACTTATTAATTCATCAATAACTATCTTGTCCCCTATAAAGTAATCCACCTCAGCTATAATACACTTATGCCAGCGTTTTTTCCAAGCCTGGAAACACTTTTGAAACGTGTTTTTTGATATCGCCAACAGCTTCTAGTTTCATTTTATCTTCTCAATCGTAGCAAAACGCTTTTTTTACATCGGTGTCTTCAGTATTAGGAAGAGGAAAAAGTGGGCGGAGGTCAAGTCCAGTAAATGCGGTGGTTGAGGCATGCTGACGTTTTTCTTTTTGACCAAAAACACACACACAAGCATCGATGTGTGACCTGGTGCCTTATCATGGTGCAAAGTCCAGGATTCCAGATTTTTCACAATTCTGTTCATTTCTGACGAATTGCTTCGCGCATAAATTCAAGTATTCTCTATTGACTGTACGACCTTGTAGCGAGAATTCATGATACATCACGCCATGGCAGTTGAAGAAACCAGTGAGCAAAACCTTCACATGTGACCGAACATTTTTTTTTCTTTACATATGTTTTGCTTATTGAATCTTCAAAAGGAACTAACAATAAGTATTCAACAGTTAAAACTGAAATAAAAAAAAAGATGTTGTTTTTACTTGAGCCAGACAAAAAGTTTTGTTTTGCCGGAACTTTATTTTTTCCAATTCAATTCACTTCATCCATATTTTAAGCCAAGAAAAATACCAAATTGATGGCATAGTTTATATTATTGACACTTATAATTTTGTGTATCAAATTTTAAGCTTCCTATTATATTTACATATATGCTCTAAAATAGCGCTTTTACTAAAGCAGCTCATGGAAAAATTACACAAAAAAAAAACATAATTCCTGTATAACATCATGAATGTGAACAGAGTCATATAGGTACTTCAAAAAAATTTTTTTCACACTATATCATAAATACACTACCATTACCAATGAGAAAAAAGGAAACCAAAAATTTAGAGGCATGACAAAATTGCATTTCAAAATTCAGAAAGCGAATGAGAAAAGTGTCTGTCAGTATAAGGTAAAATTGAATTCCAAATTCGACAAACACTGACCACAAAAGATCTTTGCATAACTTGAGAGGAAATTCTAGGGCATATGAACGTACGAGATCTGGAAGAGTTTCCAAAGTAAAATCTGGATGAAATATAATTTGGTCAATCATATTTAAAAACTTTATAAAATATCATCATCAATCTGAGTTTTTTGATGAATTTGGTGAATCATATTTAAAAACTTTATAAAATATCATCATCAATCTAAGTTTTAAGAAATCATCAAAGGAGCTTCCTAGGAAATCTTTCACATAAACAGACACATGACCTCTTGAATTAAGCTTGTAAACATGTTGGATTATCCTATTGAAATATATTTTTAGTCTTTCCATTTTCCACTGAGAGTGCAGCTATGTATCTCTTAGCCATAGAGTAAAACCGGCATGAGCGTTGCATGTGCAACAAGTTTGCGAATTTTTAATGGAAATGAACAATTTATATTCTAAAGCTTTGGCAGCCAAAAGATAGTCGGGAAAACACATAATTTAATTGGTGTTTAAATGTAAGCCTGTTATCAATAATAATCCCAAGAGTTGTGATATATTTCGCATACTTGATTTCTTCACCACTCATACATATTTGAGGCATATTGAATCCGGCAGCATTGAATGGTATAGCTCTTGATTTCTTAGGGTTCCCTACAATAAGATTTTTATCACACCATCTTTCAATTTCATGTAAGTTATTATGAATACCAGCTGCTAATACATAAACATAATTGTTTTTCGAAGAAAACAACAGTTGTAGGTCATCGGCATAAAATTACATTTTCACCAAACTCGCCGTCCTTTTTTAGGTCTTGGCTCTTCTGGACGCTTCCATTGGAATGATTGCTGTCGTTGCAATGTCATAGCCGTACACACCCATGATTCGTCTCCAGTTATGATGTTTTTGATGAAATCGGGATCGTCTTTAATGATGCTCAACAGCTCCTGAGCATGCGATGTTGGTTTTGCTCAAAATTTAGTAAATTTATTAAAATATCGAAGAGCACACCAAAACACGATTAACTTTTTTATGTGTCAGAAGCACAATCCAGAAATGACAATCCAAAATGGCTGATATTGCGAACATATACACTAGTGGCCACATAATTAAAACATTTTTGATAGTAAATTAATTTGTTGTTTTGATGGTATATCTCTGATTTTGTTGTTGATTAACTAGATGCTATTCATATCATTTTCCTTCTGAACCCCACTGGTAAAATTTGAATTCGTCACTGCTCAAAGTATTTTTCCGTTTTCATTTGGTTTCTTAATGTGTTTTCTGACCAAATCCAATCCGGTTTTAATAATTTTTTTTGGAGACAAAAGTTTTTTCTGCGCGATGCATTCACTTAAGGCACTTTCGTTAAGCCTCCATCGAATGGTTTTAGATGATATATGAATGCCATATGAGGACTCTTACGCAACTTTTAACTGCTTAGAGCTTTTAAATCGGTAAGCTTTAGCGAAACTTACGACTATTCCATCGTATCCGGCAGTGGTTTTACTTGATTTGGGTGCCTTGGATACATTATTTGAGTTCCCAAATTTATCAGAATGGATCATTGCATTATACATTTATTCTCTGGAGCAAATAAGCAACTAAGAAAATTCATTCACCGTTTTACGACAATCCATCGTCTCTGCCTGTGGTGTTACGTGATTTGGATGCTCTGGATACATTATTTGAATTTCCAAGTTTACCAGAGTGGATCATTGCATTACACTTTTATCCTCTAGAGCAACTGAGAAAATTCATTCACCGTCTTCTCGTAGATCCATTAGTCTAATGATTACCTTCCTTTCTTCTTTGAAGCAACTTGGTATTTTCTAATACTTCGTGTCTAATAATTGTGTACAATTTTACGTACATCATTTAAAACATACCTACCAAAGACAAAATTGTATATTAGAATATTTTTATTTAAATAGCAGAACTGAAAATGTTTTAATTATGTGTCCATTTAAAAAACATCCCTTTCAATAAATAATAACATATTTTTTTAAGAAAATTGAATAAAAAATTAACGTAAAGAAAGAACCAAATGCAAAAGATATCAAACTTATCTTTCCAGTGGGAAAGTTCCATTAAAAGAACAATATATCATATCGAAAGAATGAAAGATCATATTTATGTTTTAACATGTCCACCACTATATAAGAGACTTAAGTACCAACATAACGGAAAAAAATGCGAAAATCGATATTATGTAACTCACGAAATTTGAATATAATGATTATTTTTTGATCAGACCATGTATATTGTCTCTTGACACTGATCTCGCGTAGCCTGGGCCTATAGCTGAATGACTACGAATGTTAAATGCTGCTGCCATTTGCAAAATAGTAGCTGGTGTTGGAAGTTGGGCATAGAAGGTCATTAAGAAAAATAATAAGTAGAGTAAGATATTTGATATTTAATTGATTGATCTTGTTTAAGTAAATATTTCTTATTTTTGCAGCTAAAGATCGCTTTTATTTTTTATAAAAAATTCAACGGTATTGATTTTCAATATTTCGATAACAATTTGTTATCATCGTCAGGAACACATTAATTTTCCTGACGATGATAACAAACTGTTATCGAAATATTGAAAATAAATACCGTGGAATTTTTTATACAAAAAAAAACATCTTTAGCTGCAAAAATAAGATATATTTAATAGAGTAAGATATAAGTTCATGGAATTATCAAACTGTCCTCGAACTGTACAATGTTTTACTACCGAATAGTTCATAAAAATGTTTTGAATATATTCCGAATGCGGCATTCGCTTTCCTCTGCTATAAAAATATTTTAATACAAAAGAGCAATTTTCATTCTTTGAAGTAGTTCGCTTTAGGAAGCACGTAGTAATTTAAGTCATCATTCTCCTAAAGACCTGTTTTAATGGCAAAGTGAATTTGATGCCAAGGAACTAACAATTGCCCAAAACGCTCACAAGGCAAATACTTTTGCCAACTAAACATTTTATCCCCTTTAAAATCTATAGTATACGGGTAGAAAATAAAATTTTTTATTTAGTTTCTCATTTCCCTTTAGTTAGATTTTAAGAACGATGTGGTTTCTTTTACACATGCGACAATAAAACGGTAGCATTGGTAGTAAAGCAGTGATTGGATTTTTCCTGATTACCTTGCAAGTACGTTAAAACTTTATTGGCTAGATTATTATGCCCTTATTTCTTTCCTTTGTAGAAAAGCACAACATATCTTTTGCTTCAAACGCAATTGTTTTGCACGATAATGAGAATGAGAACAAGATATCAACATGTTTATCCACCAGTTTTGTAAAGTCATCCTTTTTTCCCCCCCACATTTTATTTTATTTATGTAATTGGTGTACAATTTTTCTATAATTGGATTTTATTTTAAGTCTTTTTTTTCGAAAGCCAACACTATATTAAATTTTATATTTATAATTTACAAGGCTATGAGTTCTTTTTTCTTTCTTAGAGGCATTTTTCGAAGAACTTGTGTTCTTCATCTTTTTGACTTCAAGTAATGTAAATTTTTTCAACAAACTTGACAACTAATTATTTTGAGCAAAATTTTTCTTCCTCCCTGCCACCATATTTTCTTCATCACATAATTAAGAAACTGACGCTGGGACTTAAGATATTACAGTGAAGAAACTTTCGAGTGTTAAACTTTTTAATTGCATGAAACTGAGGTAAAATTTGAAATAACAAGGTTGCCAAACACAATACATTATTTCATAATTTGATGATGAATAAAATATGAAAATAATAACAAATTAAAATTCTTGCAAGCAGTTGTGTGATACTTCAAAGTCTTTAGCATTGTAATAAGTTGAAGATGTGCAAAGGAAAAATAAAAAGGTGGAATTTACGGAAAATCATAGAGACACTGCGTAATTTAATCACGCTAGTAAAGAAAAGGAATTTATTAGGTATTTCCTATGTTAGTAATAAAGTGTAGCGACAAATTGGTCACCCTATCATAAGCGGTATTAGCTTTTATAAATGGCGTTCTACGTCAATTACAATCATTATTTGTAGACTAGACAGCTGCAAAATACCAACGGATATATAATAGTTTGCAAGAGCGTGAAATAATTGCATCGGCATTTAACCAATAATCAGTGGTGTTAACTCAGTGTGAATTTTGTCTTAGATTTTCTAATCGTGCCGCGTCAACTAGACAATCATTACGTCGCATAGCTGCTCGATTCGAACAAACTTGAACTACAATGTATCTTCCAGGACGTGGCCTCCACTGAAATGGTCATTCTGTCGAGAATATCGCGGTTGAGGCTAATGATGTTACTGATAAGAAACAGGTGACGTGTCACGCAGCAGGGCGTTACCAGACGCATCCTACAGCGAAAGACTAACGCATCTACCCATACAAAGTATGGACTGCTGTTGTTACTTACAACAAACAAGCGACATGTCACGCAGTTCGACGTTACCAGGCGTACCCTACAGCGAAGGACTAACGCATCTTCCCATACAAAGTACAGTTAAAGCCTATTGACCGTCACTCGCATATAAATTACTTTAGAGCCATCCTCAATCTCCGTAGACGGTTTTGAGTTGAAAATCTTCATGACCGACTAGGAGCATTTTTTTTTATCTTGGACCAGTATTAAGGGGATAGCCCCTAGATATGCAGTGCATTGTACTGGAACTAGGAAAATAGATTATGAGAAGGAGGAAAGGGGGAGTAATGTTTGTGAACTTAACACACGAAAACAAACGTTATCACAGCATTTAAAGTGTTGAAATTAAATTAGTTAACGATAATAAACAAAGCTTAAGTTTCTGGGGTATTGACTATCCCTGTGTGATGCATGAAAAACCATTACATCAACTCAAAGCCACTGTGTACGGCTGTGTTGTATCAGGAGGAGTGATTAAAGCGTATTTTTAAAAGAGGCCATCAATAAAACAATTACTTTTTACGGCGAACGCTACAGTGCCATATTTTCTTAAGGAATTGAATGGGCAGGGCTTGGTGAACATGTGATATAAACAGGACGGTGCAACCGTACACCCAGCAGGAGACACAATCGATATTGTGAAAGAAGTGTTTCCTGATCGTGTTATCTCCCATTTTTTTTATGTGGAAAAGTCAGCAAGACTGCCCAATTTAACCCTCCCAGACGTTTCTTTTGGAAGCTACTTGAAATCGCGGCTTTGTGCTAACAAAGTTTCAGATAATCACAGCCCGTAAGGAGAATATTCATTATTCAGAATGGTGAATGAAAAAAGTTTCTAAGTCTAATGGTTTTCTCAGAAATGGTATTTGAACGGCGATATCGGTCCATATAAATGCGAGATATAGCCTAAACCATGTTTATAATAACACATTTTTTTTTGCTTAAGATCAGTTCTGGTAATAAAACAAGAAATTAAAATCTTTGATATCGGTCCATACACCCGAGATATAGCCCAATCCGATTTTTATATAAAATAATTTTTTATAAAAATAGCTGGCTGTTCATTGACAGCAAACTGCAGTACAAACAACTGGGATTATAACAAATTGCATATGTGATCAATATGAGACAAATATAGACGAAAAAATAAATAAGTGCTCAGTGGCTGAGTTGGTTAAGCAGCCGTATTAAAAATACATCATGGTTACATGGCACAGAGTTCGAATCCTAGTGGGTGCTGATGAGCAGTGTAGCGTCTGCGAAATAGCTAGTTGTCTCCCAGCTTTAGTGTATTCAATTATTATACCCTTCACAAAAATGTAAAGGGTATATATAAGTTTGTGATTCCGTTTGTAATTTCTACAGTTTTTTTTTGCGACCTTTTAAAGTATATATATTCTGAATCAGAATTAATGGAAAAGTCGATTAAGCGATGTCCGTCTGTCCGTCTGTCCGTCTGTCTGCTGTTGAAATACCGTTTCTGAGAAAACCATTAGACTTAGAAACTTTTTTCTTTCGCCATTCTTTTACCCCATCGATTCATGGGTTTGCTATTGAAATTCAGTAATATCGGTCCACGTATAGCTGAGATATATTCAAAATTCCGAAAAAAGCCATTTTTTTTTTTTGCAGTTTTGTATCAAAATTTTTGAAAACAAAAGTCGTTTGTTTTGCTTCAAACTTCACACACTTATTAAGCATGGTGACTAAAAGACAAAAAATTTTTTTTTCAGATATCGGTCCATATATACCCGAGATATAGCCCAAATCGGATTTTAATGAAAATGTCGCATAGGCGAAGCTAAATAACTTTTTTTTGCTCAAAAGCAGTTCTGGTAATAAAATGAGGTTACATAAATATGGAAAATGAAAATTTCCGATATCGATCCATATATACCCGAGATATAGCCCAAACCGGGTTTTTCATGAAAATGTCGCGTAAGCGAACTTGAACAACTTTTTTGTGCTCAAAAGCAGTTCTGGTAATGAAATAGGGTCATATAAATATGAAAAATGAAAATTTTCGATATCGGTCCATATATACCCGAGATATAGCCTAGACCGGGGTTTTCATGAAAATGTCGCGTAAGCGAACTTAAACAACTTTTTTGTGCTCAAAAGCAGTTCTGGTAATGAAATTAGGTTACATAAATATGAAAAATGAAAATTTCCGATATCGGTCCATATATACCCGAGATATAGCCCAAATCGGGTTTTTCATGAAAATGCCGCGTAAGCGAACTTAAACAACTTTTTTGTGCTCAAAAGCAGTTCTGGTAATGAAATAGGGTCATATAAATATGAAAAATTAAAATCTTCGATATCGGTCCATATATACCCGAGATATAGCCCAAACTGGGTTTTTCATGAAAATGTCGCATAAGCGAACTTAAACAACTTTTTTGTGCTCAAAAGCAGTTCTGGTAATGAAATTGGGTTACATAAATATGGAAAATGAAAATTTCCGATATCGGTTCATATATACCCGAGATATAGCCTAGACCGGGGTTTTCATGAAAATGCCACGTAAGCGAACTTAAACAACTTTTTTGTGCTCAAAAGATGTTCTGGTAATGAAATAGTGTCATATAAATATGAAAAATGAAAATTTTCGATATCGGTCCATATATACCTGAGATATAGCCTAGACCGGGGTTTTCATGAAAATACCGCGTAAGCGAACTTAAACAACTTTTTTGTGCTCAAAAATAGTTCTGGTAATGAAATTAGGTTACATAAATATGGAAAATGGAAATTTCCGATATCGGTCCATATATACCCGAGATATAGCCTAGAACGGGTTTTTCATGAAAATGCCGCGTCAGCGAAATTAAACAACTTTTTTTTGCTTAAAAGCAGTTCTGGTAATAAAATAAGGTTATATAAATATGAAAAATGAAAATTTCCGATATCGGTCCATATATACCCGAGATATAGCCTAGACCAGGGTTTTCATGAAAATGCCGCGTAAGCGAACTTAAACAACTTTTTTGTGCTCAAAAGCAGTTCTGGTAATGAAATTAGGTTACATAAATATGGAAAATTAAAATTTCCGATATCGGTCCATATGTACCCGAGATATAGCCCAAATCGGGTTTTTCATGAATATGTCGCGTAAGCGAACTTAAACAACTTTTTTTTGCTCAAAAGCAGTTCTGGTAATGAAATAAGGTTATATAAATTTGGAAAATTTAAATTTTCGATATCGGTCCATATATACCCGAGATATAGCCTGAACCGATTTTTTCATTAAAAAAAATTTTTTTTTTTGCTGAAAAGCAATTCTTGTTATAAAAGAAGGTTACTAAAATACAGAAAATAGAAAATTTCGATATCGGTTCATATATAACCGAGCATATTCAGGTCAGATTTTTAATATACTATACATATTCGTGACTATCGTGAAGGGTATTTTAGATTCGGCCCAGCCGAATATACTACACTCTTACTTGTTTTTTCCTGTCTTCTTTGATCGCGGCAATTATTGCTATAATTATAAATAAAAATATTTCTTGGTTTTAGCCAAGAAATAATATAATATTAGAAATTTTTTTTTGCTTAAAAGCAGTTCTGATTATAAAAGGAGGTAACTGAAATACAGAAAATGAAAATTTCCTATATCGGTTCACATATACCCGAGATACAGTCTAACCGATCTTTCAATGAAAAAAAAAATTTGTTTTACTGTTCTGATTATAAAAAGAGGTTACTAAAATTAAAAATTTTGATATCTGTCCATATACTCGTATACCTGCGTTATAGACTGATTCAATTTTTTCACGAAAATGTCGCAAAAGCTGAATTAAAAATTTTTTTTTACTCGCAAGCAGTTCTGGTAATATAAGAAGGTTATCAAATAGAGAAAATTAAAATTTCCGATATCGACCCGAGATATAGTCTAAGCCGATTTGTTTTTATGGAAAAAATTTTTTTTTTGCTAAAGATCGGATCTAATTATAATAAGAAGTTACTAACATACAGATTTTTTTTTTTTTTTTTTTTATAAAGTTTATTTGTACAAAAATTTAAATACAATACAATTATGGCCTCAGCGCTATTTAGGCATTATTGAGGCAAGTTGGCAAATTATTCTATCTCTCATAGTACAAATTAATATTTTAAAAAGTTAAGTTTAAATAAATATTATAAAACAAGTATAAACAAAAATATTTGCATTTTATAAGAAAAAAATTAAAATAAGAATTAAAATTAAATTAAATTAAATAAAAAAATACTACTAAAGATGCGTTTCCATATTATTGATCAAAAATTCTTTACAAGATGATTTAAATGTTGAAATTGTATTATTCGTTTTTATTTCGGAAGGTAAATTATTGAACTTAACAGCACCCATATAATCAATGCGTTGCTTTGTTGTCTCCAATCTGCACCTTGGAGTTCGTAAATTTGCTCTATTTCGTGTATTAAAGTTAAATTGTTGTTGAGAGAACGCTACACTGTGGTGACCAATAGGATTAATGAATGCTTTTAAACACAAATATAAGGACCTGATACTCATGTAAACCATAAATGGGTAGTATTGTTTTGCTTATATCTTTATATAATGTTACAGTTGAAGACAGTATTGGTAGTCTGTAGACGATTTTTAAAGCCTTATTTTGCATGCACTGTAAAGATTTTAGGGCATTGGTACTTTTCCTGTTTGCATAAATAATCGCTAAGTAATTCAGATGAGATTGAATCAAAGATTGGAATATTAACAGCTTTGAACTAATACAAACAAACTAAGTGTTGTTCGCAAATTTGTATAATATTCCTATTGCAGGCACAATTTTTCTTCTCAAATCAGTCATATGTAAATCCCACAACAAATTACTTTGCATAGTGATTCCCAAATACTTCACAGAATGTGACTCATAAAACGCTTTTGCATTAACAAATACGTTAAAATTATTATTCACCCTCACTGCACGTGGTCTAAAGCGTGTTAATTTGGTTTTATCAGGGTTAAGAACTAAACGATTTAATCGCGCAAGCTCAAAAAACAAAGCAGAGTCCCTTCCGATATCGGTCCATATCTGTATACCCGAGATATAGCATAAACATTTTTCTCCATGAAAATTTTTTTTTGTTTAAAAGCAGTTCTGGTTATTAAAGAAGGTTACTAAAATAGAGAAAACGAAAAATTCCAACATCGATCCATATATAACCGAGATATAGCCTAATCCGATTTTTCCATTAAAATTTCCATGATAGCTTGTCTTTTTGGAATAGTGATTACTAGATAAACATATTTTTTCGCCCTGATATCTGTATATATACTGTATACGTGACTATCGCGAAGGAAATTTTAAATTCAGCCCAGCCGAATATACTATAGTCTTACTTGTTTTTAGATTTCTTTTTTCTGATTTTTCTCATGATGGTTACAATCAATCTTATCAACTTATTTCGGCTTGACGTTGAGTTCTGGGACACCCTATATGTCGATTTTTCCAAGAACTTGGAAACGTTTGTAACACACTATGAAATATTTAACTATATACTCCACTATATATCAAATATAACATTGAGTATCGAAAAAGGAAAATGTTCTAATAATAACCTTCAAATGCAAAAAAGAAGCATTACAAGCTGTTTGTTTGTATTTTTTAATTATTGAATTGTTTGACTAACTTTCTATCTTTTGTCTAGAGCAAAAGTATTCCAATATTTAAGTAGCTAAAGAAATTTTGTTTATTTAAAAGCCTTTAACTCACCAACACTTTTGAAAGGCACAGAATACTCTTCTGTTAGCTGAATGACCTTGCCTCCACCAATTTCAACAAGCAACCAGCTTTACACATAAACAAATATAAATTAAATATTTGTCTGCAGTAAATAAACAAATTTTATGAGCACTTTTATAGTTGTTCTTTAACTAATTACTCTTAATTCTATTTTAATTTTCGTGTTTATAAATGCTTAAAAAGTAATAAACTTTATATATCTTTTAATATTGTCTCTTATTTTGCCAGCGATATTTAAATTGAAATCCAAAAATTAGCAACTTAAAACTTGTATAGAATATTAAATCTTTAGTCTGTTTTGCTTTTTTTGTTTTGTTTTATACCAACACAGTTGAAATTTACGACAAAATGACAATGGGATTTATGTTGGCCATTAGAAAAACAAATCAAAGAAAAAACAAACAACTCAAAAAGTTGATAGCCAGTTTACTGCACGGCTGTTCGTTTTAAATACAGAATGAAATGAGGAAAAACCTTTTTACAATTCAACAGAAAGAAGCTCTTAGACGCAGCAATAAAGTCTATTGATGTTGTTTACGGTAACAAAAATAAAAATAGTATTTGTAATAAAATTTTTCTTCATTCTTGTTGCAGTTCAATACTAAACAGACAGAGAACACTTTGATTTGTCGTGCAGCGACAATTTTTGTAATATCTTCGTACTTATGTAATGGCGTTTTATTTTTGGGAATAAAATGTTGCCATATCGTGTGCTGTCAAATGGCGTTTAACTTACCACATGCTAGTTAAATCAGGCATCGTTCAAAAACGTCAAATTCGGCGGAAAAATCGTCAAAATCGTCAATATGTATAACGCAAATCGTTAAAAATTCGTCAGCTAAAATTAATTATTTTTAAATAAAATATACATTTCAATGGAATAAAATATAGCACAACAACAGTGTCATATACTGTCTCATAGGGACGCATGCTAGGAGGTTAAATCTTCCATTTAATGATTTCTGTAGAAGTTGCGGGGATCAGCACGAGGAGGAAAGTGTTGAGTACTTCCTCTATCGGTGCCCAGCTCTCTGTTCTATGAGAGCGCTGTATATAGGCGGACCGATGCTGCACGGGTTGGCAACATATCGGAATGCTGATTGAACGGTCTGGATTCCTTTATCCAGCTTTCGGGTTGGTTTGGATCTGAACCGTTGGGGGAAGTGTAAGTGTCATGGGCTGCACTTCTCCCTCAGGCAACACAACGGGATCAAAGGGACCCAAGTGGGCTGGTTTCATGAAACTGGTGGCATGTACAACCTAACCTAATCTAAAGGTGGTAAAACGTTGTGTTTTTCTCGTGATATTTACAATGTAAAAACAAGTAAGAGTGTAGTATATCCACTGAGTGGTAAAAGCAGCAGATCATGATACGTCACGACCCAAGTTCAGATCCCAGTGGGTGCTGATGAGTAGTGTAGCAACTACGAAACTGCTAGTCCCCCAGCTAAAGATTTGATTATTATTTTTCTAGTCTTCTTCAATCCATAATTATTGATGACAGCAAATTCGTATTGTAATAAAATCTATCTCGTATCAGTTCGGTGTCCTACATCGAAGGCAGAAGGTAAATACTCCAACAGTATTCAGAATTCTCAACTAGAAACTGATAAAGGGCTTTAATAAGTTTGTTCCTCACTTTACTTACAGTATTTTTTTTTTTTTGCTTCTATGAAATGCTACATTTAGTGAACATAAACACTATTTTTATTCTTAATGTGACCAAATTTAATGAAACACGTAATCACAACAATAATCGTTAAAAAAAATTCATATACGCAATTACATTACTTTGTAAAATAAATGCGGAAGCTTTATTTCTAAAACAAAGTATATAAATATAAAAAATAATTGCATAAATATCATTTCTAGCATGAAAAAAACTTTTTTAATTTTAAACACCTGTAAAAAATATATATTGTATGTCTTATATTGCACAATGGTTAAAAGATGCTCAAAAATTATTATTGTTTTAATATTCATTTTCAAATCCGAAAGAAGACCATAGTTTCGAACCAAATAATTATTAGTTTAAGAATTGCTAAAATACTAAATCAAGAGTTAATAAAAATATAAACGGCCGTATTTTTAAAAATTAGAATATGCTTATTAAACATTTATTTGACAAATTTCTATAGCAAATAATAAGATTTTAATAATATTTTTTATGAATAAGGCCAATAAAATTTAAATTTTATTTCATTGTTTAGGACATTTTTCGGGCAATTCTTAAGCAGAGTAGACACGATCAAAATGCTTGTTGTGAGCTTGATGTACGTGTGCTTGATGTTTTGCAGTTTTATGTTTGATGACCTATCAAGCATTGATTACGATAATTTTGCGCTGTTTGCTCTCCAGGCAAAGACTAGGACTCTTTAATAAATTCCAAAATATCTTGTCATTTTTATATTATTGTTTTTCTAAGATGTTTTGCAAATACTAATGGGCATATATATATAAAAATTTAAGGAACTTGAAATATGTTTTAATTAAAAAATTCCATACAAAATTTTACTAAAATAAATTTCAAATACATTTTAGTTTTTTATAAATTTGCACATAAATATATAATGAACATTTTTCCGGATATTTTTTTTTTACATTTCCTTATTTGTATAATAAAGTAGTATTATTATAATTTTTTTTTTATATTTTTGATTTTGATGGTTTGCACTGGATGCAATCAAGCATGTGACGGTAAAACGTTATTGCAAACACTAAATTTTTTTTATTTTTTTTCACCAGCTTGTCTCTTTTTTTAATCACTATATTTTAAGACACTATTTTCCCTAATTTTTTACTTAATTCTTAAAAAACATATCTATCTGTGAGGTTGGATTTGCAATAGGTTTTTTTTACAGATAACGCATAACTCATATCAAACTGATTTGTCATTTTTCTTCAGCACCGTTCGTCAACAGCGTCTCAAAATTCTTCAGCTGTATTACCATGAACGTATCAGTGCAAAAATTGTCATATTTCAACTGAAGAACAACCCAAACATTGGAAGAGCTACCATTATATTTTTTTTATCTTGGACCAGTACTCAGGGGATGACCCCTACATATGAAGTGCATTGTACTGGAACTAGGAAAATATATTGATAAGGTGGAAAAAGCGAGTAGTGTTTGTGGAGGTTACACTTTAACAATAACAACATGAAAGACTAAAAAAAACTCTATTACAGCATTTAAAATGTTGGAGTTAAATTAGTTAAAACTGATCAGTGCCCAGTGTATATACTACAACAAGCGAGGGCCTCCTACCCCTCTTTACCACAAAAACAGAATGCTCTGGTTAGGAATGCACTAAGGCAAACCCTGTTCTCCGGAGGGAAATATTACAGTCAATGATAAGCAATATTACACCACTTTAACATACTATACTCGTACACTTTCTTGATAAGTTCTGGCTTCAACAAAACGTCACTACACGCCATAAAACACGTGAAATAATGGACTAAATGAGATATTATATTGCTGAGCACTTGTTTTCACGTTTTGGACTGTAAATTAGCCAGGATGATTCAAAAGTGCGATACTTTCAGACTATTTTTCCTGGTAATTTGTAAAATTTGAAGTCCTCAGGAATAATACAGCTATGGTTGACGCTTTGGAATCCAGCATTATTCGGAAGATACCAATTGCTATGCTGAAAAGAGTCGTCCAATATTAGACCTTCTGATGACAATATTTTCCTCTTAACTGATAATAATAATTTTTAGTTCACTTTGAAATTCATGTGTTTTATTTTCCAGTACAAGTCAAATCTCATAATGAAAAACCCGATACAAAAAAAATTTTTTTTTTTGATATTCAGAAAAAAATTAGAGAAAATAGTAGTAGTAAATAGAAATTAGTAACTATAAAGGGCAAGTTGAATTCCTACCAGGTAAATGCAAGAGCAATAAATACAACACAACAAAAAAATTTTTTCAAATGTCAAGGGGAAAAACACAAAAAGCAATTAAAAACCAAAAAAAATATAATTCGTATTTTGATCCTAGTTTTTCGGCATTTTTTGTTATATATAATTGTTGTTTATTTGAGCTTGAGGTTACTTGTTTTAAAATTATTCGTTTATTAATGTTTCGATATTTCGACACCCCTTTGTGTGTCTTCTTCATGAAAATTTAAAAAAAAAATTTATGTTTTTTTTTTTTTGAATAAAATAAAAAAAAATTACAAGAAGAGAAAATCTTATTATTTCGTGAAACTTTTAATTATTTCGTGAATATTAAAGTCTCAGATCATAGACCTTGAAAAAGGTGAAAATGGCTACTCGTTCAAGCTACAATAGAGAATTAAAAAAAAAAAATTTTATATTTTTTTTCAAATTTCAGTTAATTTATTCCATTAACATCTGAAACATGTGTAAGAGAAGAAGAGAAAAAGTGAGAGAGTACGGTTAAAATACATGTGTACAGCGAACAGTACAGCAGTCTCAACTCAACAACCGGCCATGACACATCACATAAATTGAATTACTTTGTATAATATTAAAATATTGAATGCCTACAAATAAATATTAATAAAAAGGGTGTAAATAATATATCTCTTTTTATACATGTTAGAATTAAAAAAAATTATCACTGCTAATTTCACTTGTTATGCATTCGCCTTGATAAAGCGGGATAGATATAGGCAAATATATTGATATTTTAAAATTGTGTTTAAATAAAAACAACTTTTCTCTTATATGGCCAAAAAAAATGCAAATAGTTTTGTAAATTGGAGGTAAAGTTAATTTCCGACGTTTTCACTCCCAAACATGTGTAACGAAACAACAAACTATTGATTAAAGTCGCAACCCAAACGGCAACGAAACGTATCGTAGCCTTTACGTTTACTGCCGTATTAGATTTTTAGTTCACTCTTATCTTTATTTATCTTAGATTTCTATAACACCGAATAACTCAATAAAAAAGATTTTTAAATTTTAATACACAGAATATGTCTCATCTAAAATGTCATATAAATATATTAAATTTGGTACCATAGTGCAAGATAAAAACAGTTTTCCTGTTAATAGTTTACACTCAGTTTCGTCTTCCTTAAATACATGCAGTTTACTATGACTAAAGGATAAAACAAAGTAAGAACTTACTGACATTTTTGTTTTATTAAATACCGGATTATAAAACTAAAGTAATAAAAATACTTTACCAACAGCAGTTGTTTACTTTAACTGAAATGTTTACTAAAAATGAAAGTTTTTCATATTGTAAAATGCATGACATTAGTGACTACAAAAGTGGCCTGCACTTGTTTAATTTAGTGTGAGATTTTATACTAATTACACGATATAATTTCGGGAAAGTTTTTCAACAAAACTTCAATCACAAGCCCATAATAACATCGTATACGTTATTTAATCGTCTAATAATACAGACTTGTATTTCTGTTGTTGGTAGTTTTCATATTAAAATGTGTTTTGATCAAATATCGTTTAGAGACCAGGGCTAGAATGTGTTGGTAGTCCCAAGCTTGTAAAAAGCATCACCCCTTAATCAACTCATACGCGCCCCACTATCGGGACCATATTACAGGTATCTGTTTCAAGTTGACAGTACCTCGGTGGTTGTTAGCTTCCGAAAATCGACATTCACTGTTCACTTATGTGAACAAGGTATCGAATTCCCCATCCCTGATGTGTGTGATCAATGCCCCCCATATACCTGTCACAACATTGATAAAAGGCAATCATCGTTTTACCATAATCCGAACATCTATCATGGCTTAGAATAACTTTAATCGAAGCGAGCAGAGTTTTTTACCCATAACGAGTTTTTTATAATTGTAGTTAATTCTATAATTCTTAGTGATTGTGGTAATAGTGCGAATTATTAATAGTTTAAATTGAAACATATAAAGTAAAACCCAGATTTTAAACTAATATACACTTTATGTACTTTGGTTTTATAACGTTTCAAGAAAAACGGTTTGTTTTATTTAACATAAAGACTTGGAAGAAAACCCCCTCTAACCCGTAAGAGAGCATTCACCATATTTATCAGGGAAGGATAATTCCCCTCCTTGCGATGTTTGGTTTCAGCCGCAGCCAGAACGTTTCAGCCAAAATGTAGGCGCCTCAAACATGATCAGCGCTGGGGTGATCTGTAAACAGAACTTCACAGGGGCTTTGCTGATCCTCTTTTTCCAATTAAACCCCGATTGAGAGTTTTGCAAGTCCAAGGCAACATGTCATGTGACTTCCTAGAGTTTATTTGCTGCCATAAAAAAGAAACTGCTATCCTTCTACGCCCCAGAGAGTAGCGTTCCCTAATTTAGCATGCACCGAGCAAAATCTCGTCTCCAGACGATGGAGACGGGGTTATTTCTAACCGATATCGGAACAACTGTGATTCATACATAGTTAGTTCATAGACCGCTGGTAGAACAGTCTGCCGATGCTGCTTGGCGTACTACGACTGCTAGAAGAACATTCAGCTGAAGCTGTTGTGTAAATGTTTGAGGTGCAAAAACTGGCCGAACATGAGCAAAGAGTTGGTATTTAAGTGTGCGCTTAGCATCTTAAACCACTCAGCACCTGAACTGGTTGAACATGAATGTGTTGGTTCAAAGAGTATTTAAGTATGCGCTTAGCATTTTAAACCACTCAGCGTCTGAAACTAGTAAGAATTATTATTAATTATTATTTCCTTTTATTTATTTTCACACACGTTACTTTAAACAATATTACAGCAACAAATGCATTTGGTAAAGTATTGCTTTGTATTTTTGTAGGAATTTATTGCATGAGAACTATATTCATGCGAGTACTAGATATATATTTTTAATAATAACTAAAATATTATGAGTGTAGCAATATGAAATATATGCTTTATTACGCTATGTATCATAGTTTTGCTTCAAATTACAAAAATGTTAATATTTATTTTATATAATATTTGTATTGAAACTTCTCGTTGTTTTACTGTAGCAAAATTTAGGAATCGGTGTTCTCAATCATTTGGAAAGAGCACTTGAAATTTATTTTTAATGCTTATATAACAACAGGAATTTCCACAGTAATTATAATAGTATAATATTTTTACAGTTTTAAGTTTAATATACTTTAGTAATTTTGTAACATCGCAACAATGTAATATATGCTTTTCCATTTGCAATAACTAAAAGTGTCATAAAAATTAAATTACATTTTTTGCAAGTAAGTATCAGCTGTACTATTTGACTGGCTATCGTGCTGTTAATTGCTCTACTTTAATAAAGGAAAAAACTTGGGATACGGAACAGAGAAGTGCATGAGTATATTTACTTTCGCTGCTCACTTACACTTTCAATGCTTTTATTTATTTTTTGATTTATTTACTTATTTACATTATACCTTACAAAGTAAATTTATTAAGTATAGAAAGTTTAGGCGCACATTACTAGACCATATGCGCACATATTGTAAAAATAAAATATAAATAAATAGATTAAAAATATATTTATTATGTATACTTATATATAGGTAAATGAGAACAAAAAAGTAGGAGAAGAAATCAGTCTTTCAAATTTCATCAATGTTATGCTTTTTAAAGCATCTTTTACTAGTTGGTAAGCAGTAAACAATTGAGTTTTATTCACTATATTAGCTTATACATTGATACCAATAAGAAAATTATAAACAGCTTGTTTTCTACTCGTATGTTTCCCAGCTGTCGACATTTCATAGGAGCTAACTTATTAGACTTTGAAATTTTTTTTTTTTTGTGTTTTGACTGGCATTACTAAAATATTTTTATAAAGTTGAATGTTTGAGAATATCTTTAAAAAATTTCCAAATTCTACTGATGATTAGGGTAGCTCCTATGAAATGTCGATATATAGACAGCTGGAAAACATAGAAAACAAGCTGTTTATAATTTTTGGTTGGTAAGTTTTCTTTGGTGCAATGAAAAAGTTTTTCTAGTGGTTGATCTGTTTTCGAAATCTGGCAGTCAGTCAGCATATGATTTATACGTGTAGTTGGGTTAACGTCGTTGAAGAAGTTACATTTAGGTGGATTGGTCTTAACATAATAATGTTTAGAGTTGAAAAATGCCCTATCAACTCTGAGTTTCAATACTTTTGTTTTGTGTTTTAACATCGACTTGTACCAATGATATTGCAGTGTTAAATCTCTAACAACCGACTAAGACTGACTCACTCTCATATTTTAAAAGACAACAAAAAATCGTATTATTGTTCGATTGTTTTGTATGCTAAACAAATAACTCACGTTAAAGACATGAGTCTTAAGTTGATAAAAAGAGTCAGCAAGTAATATGTATATATTTGCAAACATTTCTAATTTAATTTAAAAACTTATTCACCCCTATAAAGAATTATTTTTTTCCTAAAATGTTTTCCCCTTTCCTAAAAGTGCGATAATGAATAATTTTTCCCATAAAATGTGTTTCTATTTTCCGATATGTAATTCAGCGGTGAATGACATAGACAAAAAAATGTTCCTATTAAGATTACGCCTTATCGTGAATGGATTTTTCAAATACATTTTTTGTGCAAATTTTTTCATGTTATTATCTTTGGGGAACTAGAAAAAAATGTAAGTAGTTGTTATATTTTAATGTACATATAAATTAACTAAAAACTATTTTTATGTTTAAATCAATAAATAATGTGCAACGCAACATGCTTCTCAATAGGATACAATATAACCCGCAACGGGTTGGTTATTGTTTATTATTAAATGTGGTTTTGTGAAAGTTTCTAAAAATGTTGTGCCCGAATTTTAGAATTCACTTACAGAAGAACTAAATATTGCCGGTCCTTCTATTAAAAAAGTTCATGAATGGAAAGAGGTATTTTTAAACATGCATACGACTATGTACAAACTTATGCAACTTGCAATACGTATGGATAGACGATAAGTAGATAGATAAACCAACGAGAAACGGAAGGTGGACCACACCGAACCAAAAGCTTTTCAACCAGCGAGCAGTGCATTATGTATTGATAGGAATAAGAGGTAGAGGTGGAAATGATATAGAAAATTGGGATAAGGTTTATATAGGAACATCTAAAAATAAACTTAAAACTAGATTAGCTGGGCATAGATCAGATTAGAAATATAGGATAAGGAACTCAACACAAAAAAACAGCATTGACTGCACGTTGTACAAGATCGATTAGAATTAAAACCGTTTTGGAAATTCTGATGAATTAAGGAGTAATAGCTGGTAGGTCGTTCAACATCAATTAATATTAAATTAAAAATTGTTTGGTTTGTACATATGTACAACAGGCTTTTAGTTCAAGTTTTTCCTTTCTTAATTTTTTCTTAAGAAGGATTTTTTACAATACAAATTTGCTGTGATCAATAATTATTGATCAACAAATTATTAAACAAAAATTTAACAAATTAATATTTACATCTCTGGGTCCGGAGAATATTAAATACAAAAATATGTATGTTAATAAATAAAAATAAATACCGCTAGTTTAGAGACAGCAAACGCTGTACAAACAATGTGGGCAATTAACAAAATGCATATGTGATTCAATATGAGATGAATATAGATAGAAAATAATTAAATGCTCGGTGGCTTAGTAGTTAAAGCAGTAGATCATGATACGTCATGTCCCGAGTTCGAATCCCAGTGGGTGCTGATGAGTAGTGTAGCGACTACGAAACAGCTAGTTGTCCCCCAGCTAAAGATTTGATTATTATTTTTCTTGTCTTCTTCAATCAATAATTATTGATCACAGCAAATTTGTATTGTAAAAAATCCTTCTTAAGAAAAAATTAAGAAAGGAAAAACTTGAACTAAAAACCTGTTGTACATATGTACAAACCAAACAATTTTTAATTTAAAAAATTATAAAAGTTCAACAAAAATTTAACAAATTAATCAATTAATATTACTGGCGAAAAGTAACACATAGACAACATACAAGGTGGCGCAAAAGTAATCCTCCTATCAGAAAATGTTATAAATTTTGCGATTGGCCCCTAATGTCAGTTCAGTTTTGACATTTGTGTGGTAAACACAAGCGAAATACACGTTTATAAACAATGTTACGCTACACTGCTCCAGAACGCGGAATATTGGTGACTATTTATTTGACCAATAAGTTTCATCAAAAATAATTATGAGTGATGAGGCCCATTTCCATCTTAGCGGGTTACATACCCAAGCAAAGTTTACGCTTCTGGGGCACTGAAAATCCGCGTGTAACCCACGAAGAGCCATTAGACCCGCTCAAAGTCACTGTATGGTGTGCTGTTTTCGCTGGAGTAGTCATCGGACCTTTTTTCTTCGAAGACGTCACGGGCCAAACGGTTACTGTGAATGGTGAGCGCTACAGAGCAATGATCAACGAGTTCTTTTTGCCGCAACTTGAATTGGGACTGGAAAACATGTGGTTCCAACAAGATATGCCGAAGGATGCATTTCCCGGCGCCTAACCTCTCGTTTTGGCGATTTGCACTGGCCAGCAAGATCGCCTGATTTGACCGCTGCATACTTCTTTCTGTGGTGCTTTTTGAAGTCGCGGGTTTATGGCAACAAGCCTCAGACTCTTGCAGCTCTTAAAGACAATATCCGTCAAGAATGTGAGGACCTATCGCCAGAAGTTTTGGCCAATGTGATGGAAAATGCTATAAAAAGGGCTCAATTGGCAATCAACTGTGGCGGCGGCCATTTACATGAAATCGTACTCTCGACTTGATGTAAAAAAAATTAAAAGACCAAATAAAAATAGTCCACAAGAAGAATCAAAGTTTTTAATTTTTTTTTTTTTTTTTTTTTTTGAATTACAGCCAAAAAACATGGGAAGAACATTTGTTCGCCACCCTGTCTAAGTAGAAAATAAAAATTGCAAAGTTGAGTAGTTTTCACAGAAATCGCAAGAACATTGTATATACCACACAATAATAAGCTTCAATACACATCTTTTTTTCAAATGCCTAATATCATGTGAAACGAGGCACCACTTCCATTCTAATTACATAGTGTCAATTATTGATATATCTTATTCCTTATATCATTTGGTCTCATGCACACAAAAAATATGATTAAAACCGGTCCATATAACCGGTCCTATAATAAGTTAACCCACCATGGGAATAGCTTAGCGATTTTTGATATTGTATTTAGTATCTGAATTGTGTTCATAACGCCTTAATTATAATAATAATATTATTTTTCTGTTTGTAGGAAATTTTACTTGCTATCATTTTACAATCAAACACGTTCCGTTGCGTATAAAAAAAACTTCCCAACTATAAAAACATCTCAACTGCTAACATATTCCATTTTGCTTCCGAAGTTTCTTGTACTTTTAATACTTTTAGAAATATTGACTTTGTTGCACGGCAATATTTTCTGTACATCCGTTAAAGCATAAACATATTTATAACACACATTGATGAAAGAGGCATTTGCCAACATTAAAACTTTTTATTAGAATAAACACGTTTATGAAGTGCAAAATTTACTTGCCATTACTAAAATCTCATGCACAGGAAGTAAGTCACGTTTACTTCTAGACATTATCATATGAAGCTCACGTTAGAAAATATAAACAAAGTGATGACTTAATTAGACTATCAAGTTGGCACGAAATGTTGAAGGCGATACAAATTGTTATCAAAAGCAGGCGAACAAATTAATGTGGGTGGTTCTGATAAATTGTTTTGTGAAAAATTAATTATCCCTAAGGGAACTTGATTTTTTCTTGCATCTTTTTGTTTGTTATTCTCTTTAATGTATTTCTTTAATGTTGAGGCTTAGCGTACAACAACCCAGAGCAATCTGCTTTCTGAGGCATAGTGAAGAAGTAGTCACTCGTTTGTTGCGGCAAATAAAACTCTAGGAAGCTGCATCTTTTGTTATTTTGGAGATCCGGTGAAAACGGGGATCAGCAAAGCCCTTGGGAGGTTCTGCTTAGCCGATCACATCAGCACTGCTCATGGTTGTGGTACCTGCTTTGGCTGTAACGTTCTGGCTGTGATTTAAACCTGAAATCGCAGAAAGGGGATTTAGCTTCCCTGGTAAAATTGATACCGCTTTTCGGAGGCTCTTATCTACCGAGGTGCTGTTATCTTACAATAGATACCTGTACTGTAAGGAACCATGGGTGATGGTTAAACAAGTGAGTTGGTTTAGATCTGATATTCTTAATGGTTTTCGACCTACCAATGTATTACGCCTTGTCTTCCATTGACTGGTGGGAAATTTCATACAGTTGTGAAAAAAATTTACATCAGCATCTGCCTTACGACTTTACCTGATGATGGACCAGTTCCACGGAGAGAATTATTCACGATTCACCAGCACCCCCATGTGGCTTACCAGGCTAGTAGCAATTTATGCCATATATTTGTAGCCATATGAGCAACTTCTTGTTGAGGAGTTCGGACTTTCTAATCCCTCCTGTATGCAATTTCATACTTTATTTTCTTAGTTCGAGTACAATGCACTGCATATGTAGGGGATATCCCCTGAGTACTGGTCCAAGATAAAAAAAAATGTCCCAGCAATCAATGGAAGACAAGGCTTAATGAGTTGGTAGGCCGAAGCCCACTAGCAGCATCAGCCCTTAAATCAAATTACCCGTCAACCATCACCCCTGGTTCCTTACAGTTCAGGTATCTGTTGTAAGGTAACAGACCATTGGGACTTTGTTAGTCGCCGAAAAAAGCCAAACACCAAGCAATTATCAAGGATACTAACACCCCCTTCCTGCGTTTTTGGTTTCAACCACAACCAGAATATTTCAGCCAAGGTAAGTACCTCAACTATGATCAGCCCAAGTTGAACTGCAAGCAGCAGCACCCGGATGCCATGTTGATCCCCGTTCTGCCAATTTACACCCTTGGTAAGGGTTTCGGAAGCCAACACAACATAAGTCATGCGACTTCCTAGAATTTTATTTGCTACAACAAACGAGGAACTCCTTCCCGTCTTTACCCGAAAAACAGAATGATCTGGTTGGCAATACGCCAAAGCAAAATCTTTTCCTCGTATGGGGGAAATTGCATATAGGAGGAATTAGAAGGACTGAACTCTTCAGCAACGGTCCATTTTAAGCCATCTTAAATTGTCAGCTGCCCAACTGGTTTTAGGGTTACCAACACTGCAAGAATTGTGGCAAATTTGAATCATGCCTTAGCTTTGGTACACCCTTTATTTAGAATATTTGATATAAGAAAACTTAAGACTAAATGCGGCATGTAAAACAAGAATTTATAACAATATTTTTCAAAGTCAAGCTATAAAAGTCAAGTTTGAATTCTGCTTCCGACACAGGCCAACTTTTTTTATATTTGTTTATAAGGCCGTACTTTAGTTCAAGTTTTTTTTTTTTGCTTTTTTTAAGCAACAAAACGATTTATCAGAGTATTGCATACAATTGATCTTTTAACCAAAATGACATTTTTTGTTTTTTTTTTTCAGAGCAAAAAATACCACAAATCATAGAAAAGATATAAAAATCAAAATAAAGCTAAAGAAGTTTAGGGAATGTCTGTTTTTTAACATGATTTACTTTGCAGTTTCCCATTTTGTGGTTGGCTGTATGTACATAAAAAATATGTGCTAGTGAAACGTGTGTGCGACAAAATGACACAATAAAACACAGCCATCATGTTCTGACAGCATTAATGATTTCTAAAGAACTCCGAATTGAAACTTGCTAACATCAAAAAAACATAAAATGTTTATCGTAGTACAAGGTAATAAGAGGTAAAAGATAAGCAAAATTTATAACGAAATCGGGTTCGTAGATTTGTAAAAGAAGCGACATATGTATATATGTGTGTATATATGTTTGTACTCGTATATGCTAGACCAGTGGTGCCCACAAGTTCTATAGGGAAGAGTAAACACCAATACATTTGAGGAAAAATAATTTTTATTTAATATTTTTGTTGTAAAAAGCAAAACATTTACAAAAACAAAATTCACACTGATAATCGCTGTCGTCAATGTTTACCAGCAAAACATGCGAAAGTTGTTGTTGCTTTGCTTTTATGTATGTGCAGTGAAGAACGACAAAAAAATATATAAGACGAAGTTGTTTGTATATTATTCATTGCTAGTGCTGAGCGCAGTATTTGTGTATTAAAGAGCACAGCCCTATAGCTAAGCGCATTTACAAAAACCATTGAGTATCAAGCGCATAGGGCTGGGCACACTTATGCTAGACAAAATATTCCTTTTAATAATAAATGTTTTTTGCATTAATCGCAAACAAATTTATTTACTAACGACTCAGCGCAGAGTGATTTTAATACACATTTAATATAAAAATTAATTTTAAAGTTGCTAATTTGCATAGACGTTGTAGTACTATATTTTTGACATAAATATAAACGACGACATGATCTAATAGAAAATTTGGAAAATTGCCTTAATGGCAGCTTACTATGTTTCACACTATTTCGCAAATATGGCGAATCTATTCTTTTTCTTGACAAAACCGGCTATATGGGAAACGATGATAGCATTTCTATAATTTATCAACAAGCCAATTTCAGCTTTGATATAAGTTTTTATATCGGGTAGTTGAATTTTAAGAGCCGATTTTTAATGTGAACCACACCTAAACGTCAAGTTTTTTCTGCATTTCATTTGACATTTCTCAATTCACATTTATTCAATTGGAACCCTGGAAAGATAGAAAATCAAGCACTGCTTTAAAGTTATTCAGACTTATTCAATTGGAAACCTGGAAGGATACAAAATCGAGCAACGCTTTAAAGTTATTCAGACTTATTCAATTGGAACCCTGGAAAGATAGAAAATCGAGCAACGTTTTCAAGCTTATTCTGAAAATGGGCGTTCAAATAAAAAGTCATGTCGAGTACTTCGTGCTCAATTTAATCATCCAAATGTGCATACAACCGGAAAAAGAGCAAAAATGTGAGCAAATTTGTAAACTGGGTCTGCAAGAGATGTGAAAACACCAGAGTAGCTCGTATAGCACGCTCTGCAGAAAATATTACTGCTATTCACAATAGTGTGGCTGAAGAGCCGTCCACCTCAACTCGTCATCGTGACCAACAATTGCACCTTTCACGCTCGTCGTTGATGAACATTATGTATAAAGACTTGTATTTATACTCTTATAAGAAGCAATTTACTCCAGAACTAAAGCCTCTTGACCATTTCAAGCATCAGAATGGTGGCATGAAATGACAACAGTGAATGATCAAAGAAAGAAAATCAGCTTCAGTGTTGATGCACATTTTGACCTCAGGGGATTCCCCAATAAGCAGAATTGCCGCATTTGGGCGAATCATAATACAAGAATTATTGTCGAAAAACGAATGCACCCGCAGAGAGAGAGAGACTGGTTGGCGGCATCATCTGCTTGTATTTTTCTAAAATGAGGCCGGTCAGGCAGTTATTGTGAAGAATGTTCACTATCGTGAGATAATAAAGAAATTTTTTTGGCCCGAATTAGAAGATATGGATGTGAACAGTATGTGGTTTCAACAGTACGGTTCAACTTGCCACACAGCTAAAGTAGATAACACGATATGTTTGTAGCAAATTAGATGTAATTTTTCAATATGTAAAATGCCTACTTGTCATCTGTTACCTCAAAAACATTGTTTCTGTAAAACATGTGCAATGTCGTCTGTAAAAATTTGTTGTGTTTAAACATTTGATATAAGAAATCTGTGCCTTGCGAAAAACTCAACGGCGGTTGATTTCGACTGAAGTAAATATTTTACAGTAGCAATAGTTTATTATAATTTTAAAATAATTTTTTATAATAACAATATTTGCTAACAATTCTTAAATCGCTTATAATTTTTTATACCCTTCACAAACATGTTAAGGATATACATATCGCTCCTTTCATGCAACATAGTCATATCTACAAAAATGAGCTTTTCGAGTAAACAATGCAGAATTGTTAACAATACTCCTTTTTAAATTATGTCAATTTTTTTTTAATTACCTTTAAGAGATATTTTCTAAAAAAAATACTCGTATTGTAACTATAAATTTGAAGTGTGTTTTTCGCGAAGCAATCTTTTTTGCGATATGACTGTGTTGCAGTAAAGGAGCGATATAATTTTGAGATTCGATTTCTGATTTCCAAAATTTCAATTTCCGACTCTATAAAGTATATACGAGTATATTCTAAATCAGTATTGATAGAAAAGTCAATTAAGCGATGTCCGTCTGTCCTCCGTTGAAACATCATTTAGACTTAGAAACTTTTTTTCACCATTTTATTACTCAATCGATTCATGGGTTTGCTATTGAAATTTAATAAAGTCTGTTCACATCTAGCTGATATATATCCGAAATTGCGAAAAATGCCATATTTTTGCAATTTTGTATAAAATTTGTTTAAAACAAAATGTGCCATGTCTGATGATTAGGGATATAACCCGCACCATTCAATATTGGAGTCAACTTCGCCATTCGCCACAGAAAAAATTTTTTTTCGTGAATCGTTGAATCAATTAACACATTATTTGAATGCGGACCTGTAAAGGAATTCGTGGATTCAAACAAAAGTTTAGTAAAAATAAGTATTAATCTAAAACAACTATTTTTTTTAAACAACAACAAAATACGATATCCAAGATTAATTTTTGATATTTATGTATATGCATACAAGCTATTTTTTTAGTTAAAAATTTTGTTGATTTTATTTTTACTATAATTTTTTCTGTGCAATTTTTCGAACAGTTTTGAAATTGTTGGCAGTAGACTTATTGGTCTGTATGGTTTTACTTTATTGGGATCCTTCCTTGGCTATTATAGTAAACATAGACACCTTTCACTCGTAAATTAGCGTTAAAAATAAAACGACGATTTTTTCATGAAAATTTCCATTTCGGCATGTCGATTACAATGCAAAAAGTTTTACCCTGATATCGGTCCAAATATATCCGAGCATATTTAGTAAAAGTGTGTAATGTATACCATATATTTACGTGGAAGGGTATTTTAGATTCGGACAAACTGAATATACTACACTCTTACTTGTTCTTACTCATATAGTTAAGCAAAATCATTGAATTGACGGGCAACGCCCTGAAAACAGCTAATTTTAAATAATATAATGATGATTTAATAAGCAAAATGTTTTAAAAACAAATTCAAATTAAAAAAACAAGCATTTTGCTATTCATACGTGTACACTTAGCACCACCCATGATATAAAAATATAAGGTAGTTTCATTCTCTTTTTATTATTTGTAATAAGGATTTTTGAAGTTTATTTTTAGAGAGAAATATAAAAAGGCGTTGCCACACAGTTGAATAAGGGAGTTTACTCCTAGAATGGATTTTTTCTTAAATGTGTAGTGCATTGTTCATATTATAAAAAGCTAGAAATAATAAGCTGATGTAAGTAGGTATCTGTGGTCGTGTTGAAGCCCATGTTAGGTTAGGTTTAACAGGCCGCCAGCTATTGTAAAGCCAGCCTACTTGCGTCCGATTTGGTACCAAAAACTAAAATCACGGACTTCTGCTTATCAGTGAACTTTACGATAGCATTCAAGCGAATGCCTTTTTTGAAGAAAATACTATTACATTTAAAAGACAATACTCTTTAGATATTAAAAACAAAAGGACAAGTTTGATGCTTGTGGTTTAAAAATATATAAATAGTTATTTCTAGTAGAATGACCCAGGATGCAGCGACAAAACTAATGCACGTAACCTTGAATATTCTTTATTACTTACAATAAGAAAAACTTACTTCCAAAAGCTGTCATTATTTGTTTAAATATCAAAGTAAGCATACATAGCGAAAATTTGCATATACGGCCATATCACAGAGTTCACTTAAATCGGAATGGAATTGAATCGGTTTTAAAATTGTTCAAAAAACTAAAATTCAAAACTTTTTCCGAATGAAATCAATTCCATAAGATAATACTAGTTTCATTCTTGCAATTAGAAATGATTTCATTCCGAAAATTTTTTTAGTTCTTCGTTTTTTTTAAGAAGTAAAAAAAGAATTCAATTCCGTTTCCGAACGGAATTAAGCTTTGTGATATAGCTGATAGTTTTCCGTCGTTTCCGTGCCTACAAACTTGTTCTGGACGTGACTTGTAACTTCTCTAACAAATGGCGCAATATAATTATTCAGTTCATTTAAAAAACAAAATAATAGCTGATTTTAATAACGGCCAATCAGTGAACATAATTGCAAAACAATTTGACATTCGCCAAGACTTATAAGCCGTTTTCGTTGTTCGGGTACTTTAGTTACAGAACAGAAAGGTGGACGTTCTCGAAAAACCAGTAAACGAGATGGCCAGTCAATAATACGTTTGATAAAAAAAATACCAATTCGTGTCGTCAAAAACCATCGCCTTACAATTGTCATTAAATGTTACCCCCAGAAGAATTCAAAGGCAGGCTGCAGAAGGCGGACTAAAAGCATACCATACAAAAGTCTCAAAAGGATCTTTATATCACGGAAAAATAGACTGGCCAGGTTGGAATTTGCAAGGGGACACATTAATTTGACCACCACACAAAGGACTTCCATACTATTCTCCGATGGGTCTAAATTTAATTTAAAAGGTTCCGATAGATTAAGACTGGTTAGATGACTGAAAATTGAGTGAATAAAACTATCTTGTATTTTTTATATCATGGCACTACCTGTACAAATGAACAAACAATGAGTGCTACGATTTATATAAAAATGTATGAAGTATCATAAAGACTAGTAGGAAACAAGCTGTACATAAATTTTGATTGGTATAAATAATAGTAGCCTACGAAGTAAAAAAGAATAAACTAAATATTTTACACAAAATTTATGTTTTGCCCACTAATTGACTTACTTATCAACTTTCCAATCATCATCATTTACCACAAATAACGAGCAATTCGATTTGTTTTTTGTTATCTATTGACAAATCACAAATATTTCATGTATACTGACAGTCAACTAAAAGTAAATCAATAAAACTGACCATAAATTTGTTATGATTCATTTAATGCTGTTCCTTTAAAATACTGCTTAAGAAGAATTTGGAAACAAAAATGATTATATAAATATGTGTATATGCTTAACAAGCTAATAGGCATACAATAACCAAAAGCAGAACTTTTCTGCATAAAAAAGTATAAGTTCAAAAATAAATTTACCACGCTTATTGCTTAAATTAGAATAGTCTATTAGTAAGCTATCAGAGCGATTTTTATTATTAACAAGCTTTAAGCATAGAGGTGTCATTTTTTCATGTCTAATTTGTAGACTGAATATTTTATATAAAAAGATTGGTTTTGAATAGTAAATTCGCCCCCGATATAGACAGAAGGATTTTCTCATAAGCCCATTTGTCATTAACACGCTTCTGCTACCTCTAATTAAATAAAATAACATTGTTGCCTGTTTGCAAGAGAAATATTGCCGGGAAACTCAAAAAGTCATGGGCTTATTGACTCGCTCTTCCATAGCAGCTTTAATTGTAAATAAAGAAATCACAAACTAAATAAAAAGACTGTAGCGCTTTTTGATGATTGTGAAAAATATTAATTTAAAACAAGAGGCAAAATTAAATCCGTTATTGATTGTATATTAAATTGTGATGATGGAGACGTGACTATTACCAGCAAACTGCAAAAACAAATAAAAAAAAGTGCGTCATAGGAGGAAATGTTATGCGCGTGCTATCGAAAAAGATTAGTTTTCTTCCCCAGTGGCATCAAAAGGTTTTCAAAAAATCAAAAAACTTGAAGATGAATAATTTATTTTTCACTTTTTATAATTTTTAAATTGATGTGCTATGAAAGCAAGTATGAGTATGCGTATGAGTAGCAATGTTCTTATCTCTCCCTATGATTAATCACTTATACGACAGTGGTTACGATAATTTTAAACATATAAGCATACTAACTTAAAAACATACAAGTGTAGAAACGATAAGCGTGTCTGTAACCGCTGCTGTCGTATATATTCCAGATTCTCAGCCACCAAAACTGGTGGGACACGTAGAAAAGTGCTATTGTTTTATACAAGAAGCGCACAAACTAGGCGAAATGTCTAAAAAATTAACAAAAAAGGCCAAAAACTAGTCAAAATCCAGTAAAAAAAAAGCTGGTAAAACTGACAAAAAGTTCAGATTTATAGTCCCAGCCAAAATACGTGAACCGAATAGTAATAAATGGTTTCGAACTCATTAGCGAACTGTTTACCAGTTTATTATTATTATTATATTTTTTTTTTGGAAAATATAAAAAATTAACTTCACGAATCGCCAAAATCTCCTCAGATCCTCGGAAGCAAAACGGCAACCTCAATTATAACACTAAAGCGGCACTCTTTTCTACAGCGGAATATTTATTCAAGTTTACTAGTCTTCCCCTAAGGTTAGAGATAATGCAAAACCAAATTTAGAAATACTTATTTGTACTTATTTCCACGCCTACAAATACCGTCATTTTAGTGTACTATTTACCGTGACTCAATTTTTAGTCCGATTATAAAATTTTGTATACCGGAATTTTTAAATTAGTAAATACTGTTGGTGACCATTTTGTTTCAGATCCATTCATTGTATGTGTCAAAGAATGGAACAACATGGCAGCCAGACTCATTCCACCTTCACTTCAAAATAGCAAACTTGGCAAAAAAAAAACACAAAAAGAAGAAATTTTCTATGAGATTTCCAGACCAGATATGGCAAGTAGAAGTTCAACATACCTCAACAAACTATAGGCAAAGATGTTTGATGTTTTGTGAAAGTAACTTAGATTGAAAAAATAGCATATCCGGTCTGATCAGTAAATAAATCTTACTTTCAATTTTTCAACAAGTATTTTTTTATTCATCAATAAATATCTTGTTCTCTTCAAAGTAATCCACCTCAGACGTAATACACTTATGTCATCGTTTTTTTCAATCCTCAAAACACTTCTGAAATGTTCTATTTGGCAACGCCAACAGCTCTTGTAGCGATATTTCTTTTATCTCCTCAATCGTAGGAAAACGCATTCCGTTCACCGGTGTCTTGAGTTTTGGGAAGAGGAAAAAGTCAGTGGAGTACAAGTCCGGTGAATAAGGTGGCTGACGCATAGTAGCAGTTTTATTTTTGGCCAAAAACTCACACACAAGCATCGATGTGTGAGCTAGTGCGTTATCGTAGTGCAAAACACATTATGGTTTTTCCACAATTCTGTGCGTTTCTGACGAATTGATTCGTGCAAACGGCGCAAAACTTGAAGTATTCCCTATTGACCGTACGACCATGTGGCAAGAATTCATGATGCACCACGTCATTGCAGTCGAATAATATTTCATACTTGACCAAACTTGACGTGCTTTTTTCGGTCTTGGATCTTCTGGACGCTGCCATTATGATGAATGGGCTTTGTTTTCAACGCCATAGTCATACACTCATAATCAAGGCGAATTCATTATTAGGTAGATGCATCGGCAAATTCGGGTGAATTCGTTTCATATGCCGACACTTTCTCTGTCAAGTTTTGTTTACCTTTTCGGCGCCATTTAAATTTTTGTACATGTTCTTTTTCAACTACTTTTGACAGCTTAAGTGTGAATTCGCCGTTTTACACTAACAAAATACCTGTTGTTTTTTTTTTATTGTTCTATTGTTGTAGCGAAGCGGCTACCTTGTTTTTTGTATCATGCTCATAATTCATCACCAGTGTTGATCTTTTTGAGGAAACATGAGTCGGTCGTTGACGATGCTCAACAGCTCCTGAGCGATATCCATGCGACGTTGATTTTATTGTTTTAGCATTTTTGGAATAAACTTCGCACGTTTCATGCCCAAAACATTTGTTAAAACTGGTTGGCATGAGCGATATGCCGACATCATCAGAAACCTCTCCGATAGTGATTCGAGAACTTTTGTTCTGCTCATAGTAGACACGCCAAAGGCCACAGGCAACATTTCAAATATTCTTGCGAGTTTAATTTTATTTTTTACACAAAACATCTCTGGATACGGAGAATTATTAAGATACAAAAATATGTATTTTAAAATAATCATGTCCCTAAGATTATAAATCTTGTTCATTGAATGAACAATTGAAATGCAGAATTCTATTACAGTACTTCTTTTTACTAACTACAACAATTTTCACCACGTCCGGGAACTTAATGCTGAACAAAGGTGTTAATTGTTTGAAGTCAGAAAGCTAAGTGTCTTTATTCAAACAATTCCTGCTGCTTATATACTAATTTAAAACATAGTTGTACACAAAAGTAGTATGAAAAAAGTTTAACAAAACATATGAAATATGACAACATTGTAATATAAATCCGTTAATTCAAATATTATCAGAGAAATGTGACAACAATGTGTAGGGTTGTATTTACAAAAATTCCGTTAAATTCAAAATAGAATTTGAAAATGTTTATTATTAGAAAATAAAATAATAAGTGAGTTGTTTCAATTTTAAAAATTAAAAAAGAACTACCACTAACTTTGAAACCGCAAACGCAGTACAAATAATGTAGGTAATTAACCAAATGCACATGTGATTCAATATGAGATGAATATAGATAGAGAATAATTAAATGGGTCGGTGGCTGAGTGCTTAAAGCAGCAGACCATGATACGTCATGACTCGAGTTCAAATTCCACTGGATGCTGATGAGTAGTGTAGCGACTACGAAGCAGCTAGTTGTCCCCCAGCTTTTATTATTATTTTTCTTGTTTCTTCAATCAAAAATGATTGCTCACAGCAAATTTGTATTGTAAAAAAAATCCTTCTTAAGAAAAAACTTAAGAAAGGAAAAATTTGAACTGAAACCCAATGTGCATATGTACAAATCACAAATTAAATTAAATAAACTGACATTTACGGAAAAAAGTCAGTTTTGTCAATTATGAGTTGTGACCCTTTTGTATTTAGGGTGCGACATGATGGAAAACAAAACTACCTATTCTGGCTTGCTACCTATTCCGGTATAGTTTGCCTTTTCACGAATTAATACGAATACATAGGAGTATGTATGTGTAGAAAACACGGACGACAATGAAAAACACGTGTATCCAAAATGGCACTGTCATTGACTTTGGTTAGACTTGAGCCCTTTTGGTAAAAATTTTCTTATGCCAAAACTAAATACAAATACAATGTTTTTATCTGTTTTTTACGAGTGTTTTCAATTTTCTTATTTAAATCAATTAGACGTAACGTAACGACGCAAAGCTAGAAGAAGTTATTTTTTTAGGGATAGATGAATGCTAAAGAAATCGCTCGGGTGAACAATTTTATTATAACAACGAAATTATCTTACAAACCAATACCTATTTTGATGACCACAACAATTCATATATTTCGGAAGGCATAAAAAAATAATAGAATTGTATAATTCATATTTTTCGGAAGGTATAAAAAAATTGTGGAATTGTTTTCGTATATAAATCAGAGGACAATTTGTTGGAAAATAAAAAAAATTGTTAAGTTTTGCAGTTTAAAATCTTATGCTGCAAAAATTTAAATCATTTAACATAAAAGAAGATCAAATAATATTAGGATACTTAATTAGAAATGCGGGAATCGACCCTGAAAGCTTGGAGAAAGATGATCACAATAATAATTTTTTCATTAACGATCATATACAAAAACTGAATGTAATTGGATCCTATATAGAATCAATTCATTCTCACAAAGAGATTGACTTTGATAATAATTTGCATGAAGAGGTAAATCTATGTTTCACTGATTTTTTGGAATCAAAATATCAATATGAATGCAATGATTCCACATTATCAGTATTTTCTGCCTCAAAAAGAGCAAACGAATTAAATGAAGCTCAGTTAGATAACAAATTCTTGCAAATGGATTCATTTTTAGAAATTTAAAACCAAAATTATCATCAGGGTACGATAATGTCCCAAACATTGTTTTACGAAACATACCAGACGGTGTAATAGATAAATATTGTACACTTTTTAACAATATTATTAATAACAGTTACTACCCTCATGCTTGGCAATTAGCCAAAGTCATAGTGTTGCCTAAAAAGGGAAAAGACACAAGTAGCCCTAAAAACATACGAGCAATAAGCTTGCTGCCAAACATAAGTAAGGTTTTCGAAGTTTGTGTAAACAAAACTATTGTAAAGTTTTGCCTCGAAAAAAATATTGTAAATGACAGCCAATTTGGTTTCAAATACAAACATTCAACAATACATGCAATCAGTTTGCTTATCTCAAATATTCAGTGGAATCTCAACAAATCCTTATATACCGGGGCATGCTTAATAGATTTTGAAAAAGCATTCGACAGCATTTGGATTCCAGGATTAATATACAAATTAATAAAGTTTAACTTCCCATTGCATCTGATTTTTCTATTATACAATATGTTGAATAATAGAAAATTTTTCGTATATAATAACAAGAAGAGTAGTACAAAACAGTTTACAGTAATCAACGGACTACAACAAGGTACCGTGAATTCCCCAATATTATTTAATCTATATATTTATGATCTTTTGAACAAAATGGATAATATGATAGCCTTTGCAGATGATATAACTATATATTATGCTGATAGTAAAATAGAGAATATTAACAAAGGTCTACAAAACAAATTTTTAGCAGTTGAGAAATACATACGCAATTGACTGGCTCATGAAAATTAATTTTACAAAATGTGAGAGTATACTTTTCCGACCTCCTGTTAACAAATGCAATGACAACTTGCGAAAAAACTGGAAATCTTTCGGCATAAAATCAAGTGATAATAGTAGAATTCCAACCAAAGATACTGTCAAACTACTAAGTATTCATTTAGATAAATTTTTGCAATTCAAAAACCATATTTCTCAGCAACTAACCAAAGCAAGAAATGCATTTTTTGCAAACAAAAAATTATTTTTTTTCCAAAATCCTACACACTAAAGTTAAAATTACCATGTATAAATCACTAATTAGACCTATTGTATCATACGGATGTCAAACACGGTTTAATATATCCCCATCTTATATGGAAAAAATAAGATCATTTGAAAGAAAATGTCTTAGATGTTGTACTGCACTTTATAGGTCACCAAAAAGTGGCTATAAAAAAAAAAATTTCAAATAAAATTTTATATAATACTGCTAAAGTCACCAGAATAAATAACTTTATTATACACCTTAATAGAAACCATATCTTAAATAGTATAAACACTTGGGAAAATAACCTTATAATGGCGCCTTACTACGTTTCAGAGGATTACATAGCGCAAATATTGCAAAATAGATTTATTCCACCCGAATCTTTTCTTTTTCTTGACAAAAATGTTTATATTCAAAGCGATGATGGTATCCCTATAATTTATCACATTTATAGACGAGCCAACAACAAAAATATAAACAGCAATACACTCACGTCCGACAACTGTCGCTATGATACAAGTTTTTATATAAGAGATAGGAATATTAAACCAAATTTAAGTCCTCAAAAATATTGGTGGATTACCTAAGTAATTTTCTTTGTTTTACTCCCTGACCTTTTTCCTTTTTAACCTTCATAATATAAAAGTAAGCTTTTTGTCCACTTTTTGCTTATGAATTATTTAATACAACCACATGTATTTAAACTTTGCTACATATCCAAATATATTATAGATTTAGAAATAATGAAATAGTTTATATATATATATATATATATATATATATATATATATATATATATATATATATATATATATATATATATATATATATATATATATATATATATATATATATATATATATATATATATATATATATATATATATATATATATATATATATATATATATATATATATATATATATATATATATATATATTATACTAGAGTGCTCAAAACGATGGGACAGTGTATACAAATGAAATATAATTATCTCACACTATTTATTTATTTTTAGTTAAGCCAATACTAATTTTCAATAAATAAACATAAAAAAAATAATATTAGGATAAAATTGAAAAAACTTTTTATATAGAAACCTATAATTAATTCAAAAAGTAACGGACTTATTGACCCTCCCTCCTATGTAACCAAAACACTAGTCACAATAACAATCACAGAACAAGCACGGAATGCTAAAACTGATGAGACAGAGGCCAAAAGTATATGCTAGCTTTAGAGAACATGGTAATTCATATTCAATAGGATATTCATGACAAATCTACCAAACTAAAAGCAAAAAAAAAAATAAAATGATACTATGATACTATTGTTTCCTGTCTATATATTCTTAGAGATATTGTCCAATCTAACTAGAAAATTTTCAAAGATTTTTATCCTTAAAATTTAAGCATTTAACGCAGCTTTTATTTAAATTGTCTTTTTAACGTCTGTTTATACAATGATTTTAAATGGCTGACTTGTTACACTTTAAAAAATATTCAATAAAACACTATAAATATTTAACAATTGTGTGGCGATTTTACTTTTAAAAGATTTTATTTTTAACATTAAAGAATTAAAATATTATATCAAAACTTTCAAACATTATGTTATAATGTGTTGAAAAAGTCCACTTTTCTGAGTGTAAACACGTGCATACATAAGTAAATACACTCGAAAAGTTAAATATTCTGGGTAATAAATCAATGATAAAAAAAATGGCACCATACTTTAACTCAAAATGGAAAAAAAACTTGAAATAAAGTTTTCGGGCAGTTATATTAATGACAAAAGAAAGAGCAAACATATGTATGTCTGGTTTTTGTTGTTTTACAACAAAATTTATAAATAAATAAAACATCAGCCATTCAAGGTAACAATATATAAATACATATGTGCTTAAAATTTGATTTAAAGGCAATTCGGTGTAACACCTTTAGTCAACCGCAATATGTGAAATTCAGTTTTCAAATCACGTTTTAAATTAATTTTGTTCTTGATTAATGTATTATTTTTTTACATATCGCATTCGTTGTTCCAAATGGAAATAAATTTTCGTGTTATAATAAAAAATGAGATATATCTCGTACAATGTTTGCATAAACATATATTGTATGAAGGGAAAACCAATTTTTGTATGAGCTTGACATAATCTCAATGTTGTTATACTTGTCTGTCGCAGCCATATATTAAACGTATCAAAAAGTTCAATTGAATCATTGGTTTGTTTTTTAGTCAATCATAGTTCAAATATATTTGACGAAAATTGTAACTATGTAATTTTAAAATACAAAACTGTAATTGAATCCATTGAACAGTTTTGCCAGCTTTAATGCCATATTTTTTGTGTATTTGAATTTAAAATATATGCAAATATATACTGAAATGAAAATAAAATTTTGGTTTAATTAAATCGTCACTGCTGTAATGATTAGTAGTTCATAATTTTAGTTAAATAAAACAATGATAAAATAAATACATATAAAGATCTCTTTGCTTAAAGTATACTTTTGGTATATCTTAAGAACTATATACATAGGTGGAAAACTTTGCTTATGCCGTTTTTTCCACGAAATTAGAGGTTTTATTGCAAAAGAATTGGTGACTTTTATAGTTAAAAGTATTGTATATCGTTGACCACTACTGTCTCCCATCTTTCAGGCAGTGTAGGAATCTCGCGTTGAAATGGTATTCTTTTGAAGCAATCTACGAATCGATGCAATTTTTTCTACTTCTTAAGACCAGAAGTGGTGTGCCATTGATCGAAACCAATGATACACCAAGAGAGCAACAGCTGGAGAATATGGCAGGTGGGCTAGGACTTCCTATTTCAATATTTCCTAGTATGTCTTGCACACTTTCGCAACCTATGGTCGAGCATTGTTTGCTACAAAATAATTTTTTCATGTCTCTCGTTGCATTAGGCCCGTTTGTCTTTCAATGCTCGGCTTCAACGCATTACTTGCGTTCGATAACGAACTCCTGTGATTCTTGCAGTTTATTTTAACAACTCATAATATACTACGTCGAACAGATACCACCAAATACTGAGCATTACTGTGGAATCGTGACCGTTGATGTGGTAGCATGGCCGGATTATCCGCATCATTTTTGCCGTCTGGGTTTCTCGAAATAAAACCATTTTTCTCCCCCATTTATAATGCGATGTAGAATTCCTTCTGTGTTTGCTTGGCCAGCAGCTGTTGACAAGCAAACAAATGCTGTTCATCATTTCTCGGATTAAAGTCGTACAGATGAGCTGAAAAGTCCAGGGCCTAACAAAGAAAACACAGCTTTTTTAATTCAAAATTAGCTTTATTCATCAACTTAATCAACATCAAGAGCAACGAAATCATTCAACCGCCGCTCTAATATTTCAATACCATTTTTGTAGAACAATTTTTATTTTGCCTCAAAACAGGCCTCACTTTCAGCAAAAACCTCTTTATTCTTGCAAAACTTCTTACCGACGAGCATATTTTTAAAGAACAGCCAGTAGTCGCTGGGAGCCAAATCTGGCGTATAGGGTGGATGTGGGAGAAAGTCAAAGTTCAATTCATGTAGTTTTGCCATTGTTTTGATTGACTTGTGACACGATGCACATTGTCTTGATGAAACAAAATTTTTTTTCTAAATTAAATTTTTGGTTTGTACATGGTTCAAGTTTTTTCCTTTTTTAAGGCTTTTCTTAAGAAGGATTTTTACAATACACAGAAAAAATTTTTTTTGTGTTCAATAACGAAAATCGTTGAATCAATTACTAAATTGTTTGAATGCGGACCTGTAAAGAAATTCGTGGATTCAAACAAAAGTTTAGTAAAAATAAGTATTAATCGAAAACAACTATTTTTTTAAGCAACAATAAAATATGATATCGAAGGTTATTTTTTTGTATTTATGTATATGCATAGAAGTTATTTTTTCAGATAAAAATTTTGTTGGTTTTATTTTTACTATAATTTTTTCTGTGATACAAATTTGCTGTGATCAATAATTTTTGATTGAAGAAGACAACTGAGACAGCAAACGGTGTACAAACAATGTGGGCAATTAAATGTGATTCAATATGATATGAATATAGGGAGAGAATAATTAAATGGCTCGGTGGCAGAGTGGTTAAAGCAGCAGATCGTGATACGTCATGACCCGACTTCAAATCTCAGTGGATGTTAATCAGTAGTGTAGCGACTACGAAACAGCTAGTTGTCCCCCAGCTAAAGATTTGATTATTATTTTTCTTATCCTTTTCAATCAGAAATTCATGATCACAGCAAATTTGTATTGTAAAAAGTCCTTCTTAAGAAAAAACTTAAGAAGGGGAAAAACTTGAACAAATTGTTGTTCTACAAATGTACAAACGAAAAACGTAATTAAAAAAATTATAAAAAATTCAATAAATCAAAATGTTTTTTCTTTACCATACGAGTATGTGGTTGTTTCTTTGCAATTTCTGCCTTCAAACGGTCCAACAACGCAATATAATATTCACTGTTAATCGTATTTCCTTTCTCAAGATAGTCAATGAACTACACCACGCACATCTCAAAATACCGAAGCCATAACCTTTCCAGCCGATTGTTGCGCTTTCGACCCCTTTAGACGAGGTTCACCAGTTGCTGTCCACTCAGATGACGATCGTTTTGCTTCCGAAGTGAAGTAATGGATCTATGTGTCATCCATTGTCACAAATTGATGCAAAAATGCCGGTTTGTTACGTTTAAACCTGGCCAAACACTGCTCAGAATCATCAACACGTTCTCGTTTTTGGTTAACAGTGAGCAAACGCGGCAGCCACTTTGAACAGAGCTTTCTCATAGTCAAATGCTCATGCAATAGAAAGCCACCAACTTTTCATATCTTTACGATGTCAGCTAATTCAGGCAACTTCAGTTTTTGATTATTCTAAACGGTTTTGTGGATTTTTTTCTAGCGTTACCGACTCATTTGGACGTCCACTAAGTTCTGCATCGTCGGTGTCACTACTACCACGTGTGACGACAGCAAACCAAAGTTTTATTTCTGTTTCTGATGGAGCGGAGTCCCCATAACACTTTTCAAGCCCTAGCTTCGCTGGAACGGCGTTTTTACCCAGCAAGAAGCAGTGTAAAATTAAAACAAGAATTTTTTTTTTGCTTCATTGTTTTAAAAATAACAAAAGTACCGTCGCTCTTAGCACAATAACTCACAAACTAATCAATAGAATATCATAAAATTTCAACAGCTGTATTTTGAAGGTTAGTATTAACTGAAAAAATGTGACTGCAATAAAACTAGTGCCATCTATGTGCTAGAGACTTTTCATCCCGTTTAAAGTACGTGATCACCTGCGCTAGTGATGCCACTTAGTTAAATACGCCTAGGATAGTTAACTTGACATTGTAAGCGTTGAAAAGCACTTTTGTTGTAATGTAATGTTGTTTTGTAATGAAGTAAGTACATAATAGTGACTTCAATTGTTTAAAAAATGTTTTTTTATTAGATTAGAAAATGTAATTTTTAAATTTGAGTTTTTTGGTTTGTACATTTATATATCGGAGTTTAGTTCAAGTTTTTCTTCCTTAAGTTTTTTTTCTTAAGAGGGATTTTTTACAATACAAATTTGCTGTGAACAATAATTTTTGATTGAAGAAAACAGAATCAAAAGATGTTTAACGTGGGTTTCTGCCTTGGCCCAACCTTACGGTGTTTCTCTCACAAGGCAAAAAAACGTTCAGCCGGATGTCCCCATGCATGACAAACTGTCATGCATGACCATTTATAACAAATCGTCAGGCATGGACATAATTTTCGACCTCATGCTGAATGGCGCATGCTATCCCCAATGGTGTAGGGTGGAGCCTTCCTAAAACTCTTTCCGATCTCAGGGTTACGGCACCCGGTTCCAGTGCAACTCAACGCCGAGTCCGAAAACTCTTTCCGCATTTGGGTATTGAACCACAACCTCCACGTTGCCCCCGAAGGTCTTCACCATAGCCGGGCGAGAACAATGTTCCCGGGGCTTGCTTGGTACCAGAAAATAATAGCCTCTGGTCAGACTATCGCAGCTCTAAAAAGGGCTGCTATAGTTTTAAACCCCAAACGGTTCGAGGAGCTGCTACTCCCTATTGAAGAAGACAACAAAAATAAATATCGAATCCGAGTGATTGCTGATGAGTAGTGTAACGACTACGAAACAGCCCACCAGCTAATAGGGTATTCAATTATTTTTCGTGTTCTTCTTTGGTCGTATTGTTTCACAGCAATTATTGTTATAATTAAAGATAATCCTTCTTCTTGACTGAAGTTGGACTACTTAGTTAATATATTAGTTAATAATATAACTAAACGTTCACTGATTAATTACTTAATAATCAAATCTTTAGCTGGGGAACAACTATTTTTATTGATGTGTTACTCCTTTTCCTGACCTCCAAATATAGTGGGCCATCAATGAGTTTATTTTAATCATCAATTATGGACATAGATAGAATAAATGCTTCATTTTATACTATTATTGCAAGTTTCCAGTAAGCACGATTAAAATATATTCATACTTTTCTCGAAATGGTTTCCTTTCACATTTATTTTCATTGTTATTTTTGCACATTTTTCTCTCCTTTCATAATTGCTAACAGAAATTGTTTGGTTTTTTTATTGTGTTGAAGGAGAAAATTGCAATATGGCTGTATAGTTTATTATATATTTTTGTGATATCCTTGAATTATCTTGAGAAAAAAATTGTGCGTGCAGGAATCCCTTGTAGTTATTTCTTATAATAGGCATTGTTGATATAAATTTTCTATTTTAATAAATTTTTGTTTACTTTGTTTTTATATAAGTTTTATACACCACCATTCCAGAAAGTGTATTAAAATATTTATTTGGCTGCCGGGCAACATTAACCAGCGGCCAAGGGAAAGAGTTATTTATTTAGCGTATTTGTAAAACTTTTATTTGTTTTACTTACTAATTTAAAAACTAAAAGCGCATAAGTTTGTTTTTCTTAGGTGTGAAATTTCAACCATAATTATAAATAATTCAGGCAGTTAATTTTTAGGTTTGAGCTCACTGTTCTTTTTATTAAATGACGAGGAATTTTTTTATTATAACAGCAATTATCGTGATCAATTACATTTGATTAAAGAATACCAGAAAAATAATCATAGACTTCTTGAGCAGGAGGTCAACTAGCCCCCTCACAATTGCTTGCATATGAGATTGAATATTTCTGCAATTGAAAAAGAGAAAGTTTTGGGTGCATATTCTTAGTGTAAAGCAAAAATATATTCCGCTCAGTCGTAAAGTAGCACTGGGCTGGGGAACAGCTCTCGCGTCATCGTAATTATTTCTTAAGTGCGATCAGGCTTATCATTATTGTTTGGACTTCGAGAGTTTTGCGTTCCACTCTCATTGATTAACTTTCTGCCTCAACTAACCGTATTAGTTTACAGTTTTTCTGAGGTATTTCGTTGTTAACCACGCAACTTCCTATGTGAAGGCATAAGTGGGTACAGTTAGTCACAGCGCTGCAAAAAAATGCTGTTAATACCATCGTGGGCATAAAGTCTACGTTACTCCGGCCATGCTGTACATCCTATACCTTACAAATTTCTTTGCAACTGTATGGTTACAAATAAAAAAAATATTCCACTATTTTGTAAGGCCATTTGCAAAAGATTGTGCAAAGAGTTGTCATATTATCGTTTGTTATAACAATATTCTCTTTCCAGAGTTTTGATAAAAAATAAAAAAATAATGTTATATGATTACACTTACTGCCGATTTACCCAAATGCCCTCAGCTTCGGGATTGGAAAGGGAAGTCAAAGCAGCTACAATACGTAAATGCTCTAATTTTTAATTCACAATGTTTATTATTCTTCAATATTGGGGTTTTCTTATCGGCTATATATAAATGTATTAAAATAGATTTAAGAATACAAGTTCTTTAGATTAAAATCAAATTGATCTTTCGGGTGACGGTGCTGCTTAAAAGGCTGCTAAAATTGAATGTAAAATCGCCGCCAATTCACGTTTTAAAAAAGTAGATGATACGTTTCGAAAACCACCACAAAAGTTGTGCTGCACAAATTCACCTCACCGACAAATGTTTAGTGTTACCTGATGCCTCGTAATGGATTATAATTTTAGTTACACGATTTTTTTTGTACTCTTCAAACTTAGTTTGAACATTATATTATGATACAATATTATCAAAAATTTCTTTACATTATCATTTTTTTATTTGTTTGAAAAAGAAAATTGGTAATAAAGTTATAAATAAATTTATTTGTTTATGACTGTTAAATCTAAATACTCGTAAATACAAAAGCTTTTATCAAAATTGCTTAAGTATCCGTTTGAAAATTAATAAAATGTCTATAAAAATCAATACGTTTTCTGCTAAGAAGCAATCATATATTTTACTTTATGAGCACAAAAAAACTCGAAAGCACTTCACAGGGTAGTAAAAAAACGTAACTTTTATTTGTAAAAAAACTTTTGAACTTAAAAAGATACACTACGAGTATTGGTTTGCATCAACGCTTCAAATAAATAGTAGATAATTTCATTCTAAGAATATGTTTACAATGATCACAAGAATTTGGAAAAATCATACTTTTATGTCTAAGAAATTATATAAAAAAAAAATTTTAAATTATAGCTCCTATTTCTGTTTATGTCTCTAATAAAACATTCTTTGAATAAATAAGATATTTGATTGTTTAAACTTTAATAAAAAAATTTATAAAATAAACTGAAAACGAAAGGAGAATAATTGTTAGAATCTAACAATATGAAAACAATGCTGAACAAACTGCAAGAAGCTTTTCAAATGAAAAAAGAGCAACAATATTTATCTTTAAGTAAAGGTGTCATGTCATATATGGTCTGATCAAAAAATAATCATTATTTTCATATTTCGGCAGTTACATTTTTGCATTTTTTTCTATTATGTTGCTACATATGGAGGTTGGTATATATGAATGTTGGAACATCAGCCATTTCGGATTATCATTTTGTTTTTTGACAGATAGTCGTGGTTTGGTGTGGTCTTAGATTTTTTACGAAATTTACTAAATTTTGAGCAAAACAACGTTGCATGGACATCGCTCAGGAGCTGTTGAACTCCGTCAACAACGATCCAGATTTGCTCATAAAGGTCATAATTTGTGACGAATCATGGTTTTAAAGAATATATCAAAAGAAATTAGTTTTTACTAAAATTATCACTTTTTTCTGTACAAATACAGGGTGGCTGATAAAAGCTGTTACAAAAAAGAAGTAATAACTTATTTTGTGTTTCATTTTTATTGTATTTTATAGATTGATCTTTAAATTTATGTAAAATGGAGAATTGGGACAACGAAACAAGAATTTGGATAGTGCAACGCTTTCACACTATAGAGTCCGTTGTTTCCGTCCAAGGAGAATATAGGCGCACGTTTGGCGGCACTCCTCCTAGCAGGTGGACAATAATAAGTCTCGTGACGAATTTTGCTGAGTGTGGCACAATCGCAAGAAGGCCTTATCATCGAAATCCCGTAAACAAACGGTACAATAGCGACTTCCCGATTCTCTTGGAATTTTGTGAGAAGAGCATTCAAATGGTGTCAGAGGATGAAAACGTCTTAAACTGCAGTTTTATATCTGAAACAAATTGTCGAATATGGAATAATTCTAACCCACAGATATCCAATCAGATGCAGTTACATCCACTTCGCATCACAGTGTGGTGTGCAGTTTCTTTAAGGTTCATTTTCGGGCATTACTTTTTCGAAGAAAACGGTTTTACTGTTACGTTCATGGAGACCGTTATTTAGAGAGTTTTTCTTTCCAGAATTGCGCCGAAAGAGAATCCCTTTCAACACTCTTTGGTTTCAGCAAGATGGGGCAACTTACCACATAGCCACGTCTGTTATGACAGAATTGAGGCAAAATTTCCCAATAAGCTTGCTCAAGTTTGAATGGTGGATATTTCCGAACCCTGGCTACTATACTGACATCTAAGGGACGCTGCTGAAATTCGTGCTTTAAAAAGTCTGTTTGAATTTTGTGCTAACTGGAATTCTCTGCTACCATCCAGAAAAATCTTTAATACTTTATTTTACTTTACGGTATATATGTACATATATTCTGTAATAAATTGTATAAGGAATGTGCAAATTGTGCACATTCTTGATCGTTTTTTTTTTTAATTTTTGTGTTTTACTTTTCTACTTTTCTTGATCATCTTGGTTGGTGCTTTGCGTTTCATTTTGGCTGCCTGGCTGTTTCGAAGCTTAAGTGCAGACATTTTTAAAACTGATTTCAAGAAACTCACTGTACCTGCTTTTTTGCGCGGCTATTGCAAATAAGAAGTTTACAAAAAAAAACCCCCCAACAAAAGGGAATTATTTAAAGCAATCCATTCGAACGATAATTGAGACAGTTCCCGCAGCAATACTCCAGGCAGTAATGAATAACTTTTTGATAAGATGTCTTACATGTGTCACCAAAGATGGAGGTCATTTAAATTCAACTATTTTCAAAACCTCATGAATTACTTTAATAAAAATGTATTATTTTTCTAATGAATTACAAAAAAATAAATTTCATAAACTTAATATGTGTAATTGTTCGAGCTTAAGGTCTTTCTTGGAATTTTTAGTTTTTTTGGTTTTTAATTATCTGGCAATATTTCGCTTTCCTTTGGATAACTTCTTTTTGCCTGAAGAAGCTATCCAAAGGAAAGCGAAATATTGCCAGATAATTAAAAACCAAAAAAACTAAAAATTCCAAAAAAACCTTAAGCTCGAACAATTACACATATCAAGAAAGAAAAAAACGGTCGAAATAAAGAAATAATAAGCAAATTTCATAAACTTTACAAAAAGTTATTTCAGTTTCATAATGTAGCAAATTTGATCAGCCACCCTGTATTAATGTTTTTCGAAACATTTCATCCTTGTGATCTATTAAAGGTTTACGTATTAAACATCACTCCAGTGAATCTTTTTCTTTACAAATACCATTTGCTTCATTACATTACTATGTTAATATTCAAGTTAACATAAACCCTTAACTGTGTTCACATGTGTAATATTTTATATTTAGTACTAAAAGGAGAATTAAGTATAATGTTTTATCACATAAGAGCTTAGTTGCCTTATTCAGAAAGTATTAAACATTTTGCAATCTCTTGAAATATTCGTTTAGCCAAAATATTTATACAGTACAACATGGAATCTTTCTGCAATCAGATTTGTTTATGTAATCGTTTTACAACACAAGGATTTAAGTGCCTCAAGAAGAGAACTCACAAGCATATTGATGGCGTTAATGTAAAATTTTTGTTAACCGCCACAGAACTCGTAATTTATAAGATTTGTTAAACTTTATGGGACGCGTATACACTTTTGTCGAATGTTATTTGCTGTAATATGTTGGCGCAATAAAAAACGGCAGTATTGAGCAGTTGTGCCAAAAATGAAAAGGTCTATTTAGCCAAAAATGTTAAACAATTTTCAAAGCAATGCAGGAACAGAAACATCTTTTATTATCATTTATTCTATAAAATCTGTGGATATAGTATTTGCTCGTATATTAACATCTCAGAAAACTGAGTGCTTATAAATTGCAAAAATTCTTTTCAGTCACCCACTTGAAGCGTGCTATTGATGTTTTAAATTATTTTATAAAAATATCACGTAGTTTATAGAAACAATTTTAAGTCGTTTTCTTTTATTTGCTTCAATTTTCTTAACAACGTAACAACAGGATTATAAGAAAATTGGAAAATAAGAAAATAAGTACTTTTCGCATTAGGGGAAAATATAAAAGACCATTTGCCAAATAAGAATAGTTTAATGTATAAAAATTTGTAACATTTACTGAATTTGGAAGGGGGGGAGAAAACGAAAAAAAAAACACACTTTCAAATTAATACAATAGTTTTTGAATAAAATACATTTTCCTCGTTTTTTTCCAATTTGAATGTTTCAAGAGTTAACGTGAGGTTTTATAAAATAATTTCAAGGATAATGCCGCTAAGAGCAAGTAAGCAATTTATAAAAAAAAACCAAATTATAAGTGAATAAATTTTTTAATAATTTATTTCGTAATCGAAAACGCAGAAAAATTAAACAATTTTATTCCATTTTTAATCTTGATATTAGGTGCTTTGACTTTTATTTAATTCAATACAAGACGAATTTATTTTACCACGTGGAAATAGGATTACAATAAATACAACAATACAAAACCAACCCGGGGCTTTGTTGTTGCTTGAGCGATTCGTGTGTCAAAAAATTTGTATAGAAAGTATGTACATGCATACACACACTTACAAACTTTACTTGCTGATATGTTTGTGTGTGAGCAAACTACCCTGTCGGAAACTGAGTTAATTTGAAACTAACTTTAAGTTACCTATTCCACAACTAGTGCTGACTGACACTTGGGGTACTTTTCAATGGAAGTAACTAACTATTTTATGATTGTGATGTCCTATAAAGTAGACAATTCTCCGACTTTACACTACTTTTCAACTAACTTACAGTTAAGTTGCTAAATGTTAGCTTTCAGTTAACTTTTTGAAGCTCCAATATATTCACTATTCTACCGTTGGCTACAAGTAAGGTCTTTTTAAGTTAACCATAAGTTAGTTAGTTTTACATCAACGAAAAGTTAATTGTTGACACTATAGCTGAAAAACAACTTTTTGTAACTAGCTGTATTGTAATATTTTTTCGTAACAAAATAAATTAGTCATAATAAAATAAATTAGTCGTAATAAAATAAATTAGTCAAAATTTAATTTAATTTAATAAAAACTACATTTTTATATTACATATTACACCAAACAAAAAACAACTTGAAAATTTCAGAAATAATTTAAATAAATAATATTATGCAATTGCATCAAATGTTGATTTGTTGGCGTATACATTACATTCTTTTTTAAAATGGCTTCTTAAATGTATTTTGCTAACGACTCTCGTTTTTTTTACTTTTAATTTGACATACTTATGTACTTCATAAAATATTTTATTTTAGAAAACTTCCACAGAATTGAAAAATTTATACATATGTACCTATATAAAAAGACTTCAATATCACGCAGTAGTATTAATAATAAAAACTGGTTGATCTCCGCAAGGCTTTGAGTGGGATCATACATTGAAAAACACAAAAGTACCGTTATCTAAAAACGGTACTTAAGAAAAAAAAATACAGCGTTTTTCGTGTTCATGAGGTCAAAATTAACTTAGACATGTGGCGTTCTTAATATTTTTCCAAAATTTTTAAAGCAGTGTAAAGTAGGAAGCTATTTTCATTATATTGACATGTTCGGAAGAAGAAATTAAATAAACACATCTGTACACTTATATATTTGTATATGCATATACATATTATATACATATTCATACATTTACATTAGCTCATAATATATTTCATTGTCTTTTTCAGTAGTGCGATTCCCTATCTTTTATCGATTCGATAATCGCAACTTTTGTCATCAAATTTCATCGCTTGCACTAACGATTGAGTGATTCTGTAACTTAATTCTAACGATGGTAAACAGCTGTATCTTTCTGTTCATTCATATAAACAATACGTGGCATCCCTGCCAGAAAAAAGCGAAAACCACAAAGAAGAAAAGAAAAAACAATAACAATATGTATACATATTGATTTTTATTTGTTGTGATTTTAGTTTTTAAGTGACAATAAATATTATTTAATTGGTAATAAGGTAAGTAAAATAAAATAAGTGTCCATATGTTTCATTTATTTTTTTATATGTACTAATTTCTATATGTTCAGAGTGACCACAACTAAGACTGGTGATAATCAATATAACTTTTTAAATTCATTAACTGTCAACTCAAAGGAATTGTCCAACTCCCGATAAACACACTGATTATCCCTTCAAGTGTTAAAACTTTTTTCATCCCTTGAAAAAATTATACTGAAATTTTTGTTTTTGAAAATTCATTTAATAAATATTTTATGTATTTATTTATGAATTTTATATATAATAAATATTTTTATGTCTTAAAAATCAGATTGTAAGCACTTTTTTTCATGGATGCACAATTAAAAAAAAATATACTTTAACGATTAAATAAACAGCTAGAAAATTAAACAAAGCATTTGCTCAGATTTTGCATCAAAGTTGCCCTTTCGGAAATAGAAAATATCAGTGAGTTGATATTGGAAGTGAAGTTAAAGAATTTGGAAGCGCGATGGAATAGACTAGATATCTCTTACGAAGCAGTTATGCTGTCAAAAAGCGACGAAATCAACCATGAAGTTACGGAATCCGTCGCAGAAAAGTATTTGAAGAGTGTGCAAACTCATATTATCGCTGTTCTTCGCATCTATTAGAGCTGATGATGTCAGTTCTTTAAGAAATCGACAATCGGCAGTAAAATTAACAGCTGATTTTGATCGACTACTAATATCATTAAGAAAATGTTACAGAATAGCAAATTCGATCAAATATCGTTATAATTATTTTAATGATTCGATTATCGTTATATAAGTAACAGAATCGCACTACAGGTCTTTACTATAAGATCTCTTTTACATCCTAGGAGACTAAATGAAAATTTAAGAAATATATTTTCGCAGATGATTAAAGGGTACAATGTAGATGGGAAGAAGGAAAAGAAACGACTGTTGGATTTTATCAATATTTGTGGATGTTTTGTACAGTAAGTAAATTTTTCATAGGAAGTTATTACTATTTTAAAATTAAAATATCTAAAATTTTTACATTAACAGGAACACACTATGGCGAAAACCTGTCAAAAACAAACTTTTTAAACAATCCAAGAAAACGTGTAAGGCTGAGCAAAAATAGATTTTACCGGGATGCGTGCAAAAAAAAACCAAACATGCTGAAGAATCAAATTTTTAGAGTAAAAAGTTACTCCATTTCCTTAAAAACAGTATAAATTCAGAAATAAATTATTTTAAGTTTGCAATTTATATGTACATAAGTGAATTACTATTGGTTTATCTACACGTAGAAAAAAATATATGGGCACCATACCATTGTTGAATTATATGATTGTACCCAATAACAGTATATTGTTATATTTAAAACATCAAAACGCACAATAGTAGTATCAAAAAAATAAAAATAAATAACATATTATAAATAACCATACTATATTTGGGTTTAAAATTGTTATAATATTAAGTAAGCATGGTGTTAAGTAAGGTCACCAAGTAATCGACACACTGAATCATATTATGCCAGCCAATCATAGTTTTCGCACATACCTTCATTAAGTTACCATACTAATGTGGTAACTAGCTTTATTGTAAACATATCTTTTTTATAAATTGCACAAATTCATATACATACATATGTATATAATTAACTACAAAAAAGGGACAGTATAAAATATAATTTTATAATAGATTTGACAGGCTACCAGCTATTGTAAAGCCAGCCCACTTGGGTCCAGTCAGGTCCCGTTGTGTTGTAATTCTATAATAATTATTGTATAAAATAAATTCAAACAAACAATTGTGTTTATTCACTTCATTAGCTTTTAATATTGATACCAATTATAAACAGTATAAACAGTTTGTAAAATAATTATAAAAATAATCGGGTTGCATCTTAACCGAATTAATGCACAAATTTCTTCTTAAAAGTTGAAGTTAACTGTAATAAAACAAAAATAGTTATTAAGTATTTCGTTGCGATTGTAATTATATAAGTCATAATTAACCATATTAATATGGTTGCATATATTATTGGCTTCACTATATATATTTATACTCACATCTTAATATTAAATATACTTACTTTTTTAATTTCGCGATAATGTGATTTTTCGTGGCGCTTTACGCCCTAATTTATGTTTAGGCTGTAAGAGATATAAAGAGTATAAAAGATATAAAGAGGTAATATCAGATGGCAGAATATCTACATATGTTGTGATATTGTGTACTAATTTTTAAATGTAAACAAACACTAAAATAACCAGTTTTTACATGAAATTTACAAAAAATTCAATATACTCGTATAAAATAGTTTTAGATTTTTGCTAAGACAAAATCTTCCGTGTGAAGCAAAACGGTATATTTCTTTACACTGATGTCTTACTGATTTTTTAGACGAGAAAAAATGTTTTGCTTTTTGCCAATAAAACACAAAAGGCATAGAGTAAAAATGAGTGGAGTGTACAGAGTTTTTATGTTTATTAGTTATATTTTTCCAACGCGTTTCATCGCTATTCTTTTTTGATAACTGCGACAACTTCAAGAGATTAGTGACTTCTTCAAATTTAATTTAAATTAAATTTTAAAATTTAGCTATGCTTTATAGAGGATAAATGGCTGCGTTAAATTTACTTTCCTATTGACCTGAAATCAATAAGCTGAGAAATTTTATATTAGACCATAGAAGTAAGCACTTATTGCTCAAGAGTGAAAGAAAGACCTTTTCAAGCTGACAGAATTTCAAAACCTTATGCTACACATACAGAGTGTTCTTTATACAGGTATAAATCTTTAAGTTTGCAGCACTGGCGGATATGTTATCAACTGTTAAGAGATTTATGGTTAGCTTGATTTGGTGATGTCAACACGAATAGACTGAAACTAGAAAAAGGCTTCCAAATTTAGCAAATTTATTTTGAAAATCAGAGTTTTGGTCAAAATACGTTTCGGGCACTAAGTTCATTTTACGGCTAATATAAGATATATATATATATATATATATATATATATATATATATATATATATATATATATATATATATATATATATATATATATATATATATATATATATATATATATATATATATATATATATATATATATATATATATATATATATATATATATATATATATATATATATATATAAGTCAATAATGATTAAATCAATACACAAATTCGCGGTATTTGCAGTGATTTTAATCCTCAAATATACTTTCAGACACCAAAAAAGCTGGCTGGTAGAAAAAGTAATCGAAAAGTGAACCTTCAGATTAAGTAGATAACACACGATATGTTTTTAAACATGTAGATGTCATTTCCTACAATGTAAAATGCCTACATGACGTCTGTTATCTCAAAAACATTGCGTTTAAAAAAAATGAGCAAAGTCGTCTGACAAAATTTCAAATAGAGTGTGTTCTATTTTGTTATGTTTAAACTCTATGCGCTGTGAATAATTCAGCGGCCGTTAAATTGGCTTGAGAAAATTTTAACGCATTAATATTTTAATGTTTTAAATAAATATTTTTTAAAATAATAATAAGCATAGACAATGTCAGACGTAAATGTACATATACTTACGTTTGTGAGCAAATTTTACAAACCGCCTGAAAAACTAAAAATTTTGACAGACAAAAAAATACATACTAAAAAACAGACGTCAAAACGCATCGTTTGTGGGTGACTTTAGGTTACGTACCAGCCTGTCATGTTGGTTGTATGCGAGAAAGCATAGTTATATTATAATGCCAGAAGAATATTTTCCGATTAAAGTAAATTTCATATCAATTCAAAAAATCATCCTTATTTTATACCATTTCAAAATTGTATACCTCTACAAAAAATTACCTAATAATAGTAATATATATAAGGCAAAATCTGCTCACACTAAACTATAAAGGAAGATGTTTTTCCCCCCAAACAACGAAGTACTCGTACACAATTATCACATTTCCTTGAACTAAAAATGGTATTTTTTCATAAGCCGCAATTATAAAAAAAATTTACTGCTCAACACTTGTCGCTTTTTCTTATTTTTCAATTCATTAAACAAAAGGTCCCTTATTCAATATAATCTCACCCAGTCTTTTTTATATTTTTCAGTGCCTTTTTTATTACTGCCTGCGAAGATAGAAACAAAAATATACTTATATACTCGTAGGTATGTGTAAATAAATCATTGTTTAAACCTTTTAACACTGTTACAGTTTTTTTTTTAATTTAGTGCTGCTTTCATGTGAAAAATATTTAAATGGCGTCTTTTTATTTTTGCTTATATGTACAAAATTTTTGGGAAGTTTGTAACAATTTCAAATAACGTCGTTTTAAGAAGATTTGTTATTCCATAAATTTCGTGCAACAAAAAAAAAATTTATATTAAGGGCCAATCTTACAGCTGACGAATAGTTAACAATGGAGTTTTATCTTATAGATAATTTTTTTTATAGTTATTACAAGTTAAAATTAAACTGAAAAGTTAGTGATAACTTAACAGCAGATTTGTCCTCATGGTAAATTTCAAAGTTAACTTTAAGCATTTGAAGCTGCTATATTTTCTGCTGAAAATATTGTAACTTCAGTTGTAGAAATAGGGAAAATTTAATGATGACTTTATCGTTCACGTTAGCAAATGTTAAGGTTAACTTAGAAGAACTTTATCGTTAGGTTGTAATAATGGCCCTAAGTGTACAATTTCGCTTCTGCCGTGTTTTCGCCCGAAATTTGAGGTTTCATTGTAAAAAACATGTTTTAAATTTAGGTTTCAAGGTACTCTCGTGGCGCATGATACGAGTCTTCCAACTCTGCATCTTCGAAAAATATCTCTCTTCCACCGTCCAGCTAGTCTTAGAAGTCAAAATCACTGTTCATAAAGCATTCAAACCACTCTCGGTACGGATTTTCGCTAATAACGCGCTCATCATAGGAATTTGAGAGCATTCCATGTGCACTAATCGCAGAGTTTTTCATATTAAAACTTAAAATTAAAACTCCGCAAGTGACGAGAATTTGACACATAAGCTGGCAGGTTTAATCTAGAATAACTTTATGTTGCAGACACAATTCGACTAATATTTCGATGGCGTTTAGTTTACAGATATCCAATTTTATTGTATGACCAAAAACTTGTTCCCCCCGGGGGACCAGATTTTGCCTTGGCGTATTCCTAACTGGGGTACTCTATTTTTTGGGCAAGGAGAGGAAAGGGTCCCCCGTTTGTTGTAGCAAATAAAACTCTAGGAAGCCGCATGAATTATGTTGTGTTGGCTTTCGAAACCCTTACCAAGGGTTCAAATTGGCGGAACGGGGATCAGCATTGCTCCCGGCTTGTTTTGCTTGCAGTTTAATCCGGGCTGATCATGATTGAGGTGCCTACCTTGCCTGAAACGTTCTGGCTGTGGTTGAAACCTAAATCGCAGAAAGGGAGTGTTGATAATTGTTTGGTGATGGCTTTTTTCGGGGATTAAAAAACTCCCGAGGGTTTGTTGCATTTACAATAGAAACTTGTACTGTGAGGAACCAGTGGTAATGGTTGCCGAGTAAGGTGGTTTAAGGGTTAATTATCTTAGTGGGCTTCGGCCTATCAACTCATTAAGCCTTGTCTTCCATTGATTGCTGGGAAATTGCATACAGCAGGAATTAGAAGGCTCGAACTCCTCAACAAGAAGTTGTTCATATGGCCGCAAACATATGGCAAGAATTTCTACCTGTGTGAGGCTAGTCAGGCACACGGGGGCGCTGGTGAATCGTGACTAATTCACTCCGTGTAACTAGTCCACCATCAGATTAGGTCGTAAAAGCAGGTGCTGATGTGAAAGTTGTATGTTCGGCTCATGCCAAGCAATTTTTACGGATGTTTTAGGCATGAAACGTGCGGCAGCGCAGATTGTTGCAAAATTGCTAAATTTTGAGAAAAAGACAGCGTTCAAGAGCTGCTGAACATCGTCAACCACGATCCAGATTTCCTCAAAAAGGTCATAGCTGGTGACAAATCATGGGTGAACATGGTGGTTCAAGCATGAATCATCATGATGTGTGAGCTGGTACGTTATCATGCTGCCAAATCCATGATTGTTTTTTCTACAATTCTGTGCGTCTCTGACGAATTGCTTCACACAAACGGCGCTTAACTTCAAGATAGTACTCCGACCTTGTGGCAAGAATTCATTATGCATGTTGCATCATTGCCATTGCAATCGAAGAAAACATTGAGAAAAACCTTTACATTTGGCCGAACTTGACGTGTTTTTTTCGGTTTTGGCTCTTCTGGATGCTTTCACTGGGATGGTTGGCCGTGACTTGAAAGTCCAATTGGTTATCAATAAATAAGCCCAAAACCTTCCTATACAAAAGAAACTCAACAGGGTGATTACGAATGTGTATATATGGACTAAATATGCTGTTAGCAAAGCACATAGAGACAAATAATTTCGATCTGCAATAAGCTGGAGGATACAATTGGTATTGGAAGCAAGGTAATCTAAGCCCAATCCCTTGTTGTCAGCAAGAAGTTCTACTCGTATATCACCAGCATATATGTAACATTTACCGAAATCAATTTTTGCCTTAATGTTCATATAAACGTTTCATTTAATTTATCGAGAGACAAATATTCATTGTTTTAAATATATATTTAAAATAATTGTACTTAAAATTTAAACTGTGTTAAAATATGAATACATTACACTTCAAGGATACACAGACAAATCTTTGTAAATGTCATAATGGCGTCGTAATTTCTTCTTCTATTCACTCAGGTTTCTTTCTCAAAGTAAATAATTTAAACTGTCTCGTCTGCCTACAAGTACTTGTATTTGTCAACGTTAACTCAACATTTAAGTTTTGTTGCGACATGTCCCCTTGACTGTCCAGACAGCCTCAAGTAATACAAAAATAAATTAATGATATTTTTCACCAGACATGTTTTCTTTATTATTATTATTATGTTTTGCGCCAACAAAATCTAACCATTCGTTATGCAAGTTTGTGCTGTTCATTTTGGTGAATATGTTAATATTAAATTGCGTTGTTGCAGATGGAAAAAGAAACATACCTTAGGGTTTAAGAAAATTTAATCACAACAACATCCAGACAAGTGAATAATAGCAGCCGGCCAGTAAACTAAACTTGCGATAATAGATGCGAGTAAGAAAACGACGAAAAACTTAATGCACTCACACTGTTTTATTAACAATTTTACATTTTTTGCACTATTCACAGCTAAATTTGCTTACGAGTGATTTCTTGGCACTTGCGTGCAATTAAATGTGAAACCAGATAATAGTGTTACTGGACCATTTCGAAATTAAAACTTAATATTTAAATTGTTTGTTGGTTTGTTAAATTGTATGTTGGTTTATTTAAAGAAATTAATACTAGAAATAGAAATGTATTCGATATTTAATTATTTGATCTTGTTAATGTAAATATTTCTTATTTTTGCAGCTAAAGATCGTTTTTTATTTTTTCAATTTGAAAAAATTTTTAATAACATATTAATTTTCCTGACGATGATAACAAATTGTTATCGAAATATTGAAAATAAATACTGTTGAATTTTTTTTTAATAAAAAACGATCTTTAACTGCAAAAATAAAAAATGTTTAGAAATAGAAATGTTTAAATTATAAAACATTAATATCAATAAAATAATGCCAACTATTCCATAAAAATACTCTCATGTACAGAACACGGCAACTTAAGTTTATAATGCAAGCTACAGACTATGCGACTTGTTGTACAACATGACGATGTTGGTTGATTAGATTGTAAAGCATGTGGGATCGTCGCATGAAGTTGTGTCTCGGTTGTACGAAAGATTAAAAAGTTTTGATGTTTTTGGGTAGTTGTATCGACTGGTTGTAAAATATAGGAGCATGTTGTACAACATTAGAGTCTGAACACAATGTAACGATAATTTACTGCGGTGCTGTTTTTCATAGGAATTTGAAGTAAAAAACAGCAGTAGGGAACGGCTTAAAATTAAAATTTATTATATTTTCATTGCTGACTTTCTCATTCTCTCAATTTTTTACTCCCTTTCTCTCTTCGATGTAGCCATATCTTTTAAATAATTGACGATTTTCACAACATTATTGTAAACAAAAAACATGATTTTGAAGATTATTGTTTTTTTCACGAAATATATTAACGAAAGAAGAAAAAATTAAAAAAGATGTTGGAATTATGACTGTATTTATAATTTGTAGTGGGGAAGTTACAAAAATTTCCAGTATAAAGAATATTTTGGATTCTAATTAACAAAGATTTTGGCTTACCAAGAATTTCTTTCAGTTACCTTATTTTTTTTGTCAGACTTTATTTAATTTTAGCTGAGGAAGCAAACAGAAAAAAAATTTCGAAATTTACAGGACACGTATAAAAAGTGGAAGCAAAAGGACAATTGGTTAGCATGTGCCGTAGTTTCTAATTCCACATACAAATCAAACGTGGCTTCTACCAAACTAATAATTTTTAAACAGCTATAATTTTTTATTTACTGCCATTACAAAATACATTACACAAACAGTAAATATTTTAGAAATTTTTATAAAAATATACTCGTATGCACAAATAAATTTAAAAAAAATGTAAACTAACAATGACAAGTATTGCCGTCACCGTCTTCCGTTGTATTACGTTTATTTTTCTCTCCCGCAACGGGAAGTCGTACCGCACCTCAAACATTGTGTTCAGACTCTTATTTTGATTTTCTAATATTTTATCGGGAATGTTCTGACACTCGTAGCTTGCATGACATTTGCGACTGTGACTTGAACTCGCAAGAAAGGTGATCTGTAAATCGTAATCGCCAGACTCTTAGTGAGTTCAAATCACAAGAGTATGCCAAAGTGAACTGATGAATAAACACTTAACCTAAACCTTAAACAAATAATAAATGACGCATACCCATATTAAATTAGATTTATTTTCTTTGTACTAGAATACAAACTAGACGAGTTTTCATAAAATTTTTGTTAAATACATGCAATTTAAAAATATGTTCTTAAAATGCGAGCCAAACTCAGTATGTAACTATTTCTGGAAATAAAGGGTGTTTTTTTAAGCCCGATAGAACTTGAAATTGTAAAAAATAACACAAAAAATTAAATTGTAATCAAAATTTTTTTTTATTCGAAAGATCAATACGTGACATTAACATTTGAAAATGATTTCGGGCATATGGGCACCGCGGCTGTTCTTGACGAAGCGCATTCTGGACGTCCAATTTTGGGCCACTTTTTCGAGCACTGCTGGCCGTATGTCACGAACAACACGAACAATGCTGGCCTCCAAGGCGTCAATTGTTGCTGGTTTATCAGCATAAACCAGTGACTTCACGTAGCCCCACAGGAAATAATCGAGAGGTGTCAAATCGCACGACCTTGGAGGCCAATTGACAGGTCCATTTCTCGAAATCAACTTATCGCCAAATTTTGATTTCAGTAAGTCGATGGTTGCGTTCGCCGTATGGCACGTAGCGCCATCCTGTTGAAACCACATCTCCTCCGGATCAATGTCATCCATATTTTCAAACAAAAAATCATTGATCATGGTGCGGTAACGATCTCCATTGACCGTAACGCGAGCTCCGGCCTCATTTTTGAAGAAATAAGGTCCGATGATGCCACCAGCATGAAAACCGCACCAAACAGTGCATTTTTCTGGATGTAATGGAGTCTGTAGGGTCTCTTGTGGATTGGTCTCACTCCATATGCGGCAATTTTGCTTATTAACAAACCCGTTAAGCCAAAAATGCGCCTCATCGCTGAACACAATTTTTCGTCTATAAGTTGCGCGAATCGACGACTGATTTTCAAAGTAAATTTGGATAATTTCGTAGCGTTGTTCAAGCGTGAGTCTATTCATGATGATTTGTCAGAGTATACTGAAACAAATAAAAAAAATGTTTCATCAAAATTTAATTTTTTGTGTTACTTTTTACAATTTAAAGTTCTATCTAGCTTAAAAAAACACCCTATACATTTTTTTAAATTAAATTTTTGATTAACGCCTGTTCGACGATATCGAATGAAAATGTATGCGAAAGAAAGCTAGTCACTCACATTCGAATCAATTTGGGTTTGTCTATGTCACTATTGTTCGTTCACATGTACTCATGTATTTTAATTGAATTTTGACACATCCTTCGCATAGAATAAAGTTAAAAAAAAAAACCCAAATCAATGTATCACATCACGGTTTGTTGGTAATCTCTTTTGGTTTAAATCAACTAACGCGAAAGACACAATGAACAATTATTTAAATGTTTTTTTTTTTTCTCCTTTTTTTTTTGCTTAAACCCATTGATATTGCGAACTGATAAACTTAAATTTACAATTTAATTTTTATACATGATATTTTTCATACAGCATACTTTAATTTTATAACCCTAATGGGGTCATGACCTTATTACATTTGTGCCAAAACACGAACTAGCATGATTTTCAAACTGAGACCCGTATTTAATTAAATCGACTTGAAATATGTTAATTTTGCATTTTTATTACAAACAACCACGAACCAAAATTCAAAACCCGTTCACTCTTTTACAGAATATCCTTAAAAAAAAGACATGAACAATATACAGTTGAACGCAATTTAAAAAAATAACCTTTCTATGATATCGATATCGTATATGTGGTTGAGGAAGCAATTTCCCAAACTGACAAAACATACAAAAATAGACTCTTTTTCAAGATAGTTCAGCTCCCGAGAGGTCAAAGCTGGAGCCGAAATATTTTAAATGTCATCTTAAAAAGGTCCGAGGTTCATTTTTAAGGGAGTACATCGAACATTTCTTTGGTGAGTCCCTCTAATATGTGTACCAAAATCTAATATAGAATTATAAATCAATAAATTAATATTGAACATAAAAGATATTTCTTGATTCTTGATTTTTATTAATTATTATTATCCGTCAAAACACAAAACAAGCTTTTCTATTTATAAACGTCTCTAACATTTCTTTACACCTTTCAAACAAATGAACAACCGTTGGTTGCTACGATTTGCTTTTTGAAAGTATCGAAAAGCAGGGAACAAAAATTCAAAAAGCAAATCGTAGCAATTTGTTTGAAAGGTGTAAAGAAATGTTAGAGACGTTTATAAATAGAAAAGCTTGTTTTTTGTGTTTTGACGGATATTATTAGAGCATTTTTCTTTTTAAATTCTCAGCAATTTATTTGGATTGTTGGGATATAAAGTTGAATGTTTGAGAATATCTTTCAAAAATTTCCAAAGTCTACTGATGATTAGGGTAGTTCCTATGAAATGTCGACATATAGATAGTTGGGAAACATAGAATGCAAGCTATTTATAATTTTTTACTGGTATTAATTATTATTTTTTATCTTGAACCAGTACCCAGGGGATGAGGTAAGAGGGAGCACTGTTTGTGGATGTTTAACTTGAACAATAAGAACACGAAAGACCAAAACAAACTCTCTTACAATGTTGGAATCAAATTAGCGAAAACTGATCAGTATCCAGTGTATATACCTTCGACACAGCTCAGATTAGAAAAATTTAGTCCAACACCTTCCACAGTACAAGGTAATGAAGTGCATTGAAAAAAAATTAATATTGAACATATAAAGAAAACACGGACAGCGGTGAAAAAAAAGAAAAACGTGTAAACATACTGCTACTTATCCCGGTGCACTTTGATTTCATACTAAATTAATAATGAACATATAAAGAAAACACTGAAAACGGTGAAAAGAGAGAGAGAGAGAGAGAGAGAGAGAGAGAGAGAGAAAAAAAAAGAAACACGTGTACACAGCTTGCTACCTATTCTGGTGCAATTTGGCTTCATATGAACATATATAAAATATACGGACAGTAATAGAAGACGTGCGCACAGGATGGCGGGCAAAACACTACTCGGAAAGTACAACTTTTTCTTGGTTTTTATTTATCACCTAGAAAATAAAAATTATATTTTTATCTTGGAGCAGTACTCAGCGGATGACCCCTACATATACAATGCATTGTACTGGAACTAGAATAATAGGTAACGAGGAGGAGGAGAAAACGAGTAGTGTTTTTACATGTTTGACTTTAACATTTTAAATAAAAAACACAGAAAGACCGAAACAAACGATATTGCTATAGTAATATTTAAACTTGGAATAAAATTATTATACCTTCAACACTGCTCAGACTAGCAAAATTAAACCAGCACCTCTGAATATGCAGGGTAATGAATGACATGGGAAAGAACTTAATAACGGGCATATAAAAAAGCACGGATGACAGTGGAAGAAGCACATGTATACAGGATGGAAGACAAATTCTAGCCAAAAATAAAAATTATGTCTTAAGCTATATTTATTTCTAAGCAAGCAAGACTTATTTCCTGATTTTTATTTACACCATATGAAAAAAATTACATGCTGCTTTTTATTTATTCCAAAAAAATAAAAATTATTATTTGATTTTTATATTTTACACAGTAAATAAAAGTTTTTCCTAATTTTGATTTATTACCCAGAATATAAAATCTCTTTCTTGAGTTATTATAAATCATAAAAAGGCTGTCTTTTGATTACTATACACAAAAAAAAAAAAATTTAATCTATTTTGTACTCGTGTATATTCTATTAAAAAAAAGTGTAGCTACAAAAATAAGCGAACAATGATTAAAACGTATCTTTACAAATAAAATTAATAAACATTACTTCTTCTTGGTTACTACCAAGAAGTATACTATACAACAATTTCGACTTCCTTAATTTATTTTGTTTTTTTTTTTTTTTATTAATTTTTTGTATTGCATACATGTTGCTATTTATTTATTCATTTGCATGTGCAAGCCTGTCGTCACAGTCTTAAATTACTTTTGTTTTCTTTCAGAAACATGATTATAATATAAAAAAGATGTTACTTTTCGTCTCCAACCCACAGAAGCACATACTCGTGCATACGACTACATATTCTGTCATGACAAAAGTTAAAGAGTACGAACTTTTAAATTATACGCATAAGGATTGTCAGTGTTATTATTAATAACTAGTTTCAGAATAAAATTTTATTTAAGATAAATAAAACTAAGATTTTACATGGAAATTTTATTAAAACCAATATACCTACTTTTCAAACATGCACAAATGTTTATTAATTCAATGAAGTAAACTTATATAACAAAGTTATAGCTAGCCATAAAGGTTTGAAGAGTCCAAATTCAAATAAAACTAGTTTTTTCCAAGAAGTTGGACAAAATTTATTAAGTGCATCGCAAAAAAAACTATGGTTAAAACCTGCGGGGAAATATTTATTACCAGCATTTACTACCTCCTGTGGAAAACTGTTCTGAGTAAGTACCGCTTCCTAAAATAGAAGTTCCAAAAAACGAAAAACAACGAAGAAAGAAAACAACGTGGCGGGAAATTTGTATTGAACGCGTGACAGCAAGGCTTAGTCCAGAAAAAAAATCCATCGTTAGTCATTAGGGCAACGTAAGTTTTTTTAAATCCAGCTTCAAGAATTAAGTTTAAAATATGTATAAGCTGGTGCCTTTCAAATAATTTGTATTTAAGTTCTTTTGAAAATATTGTTAATCTCTAAAGGCTAATATTGAGTTCATTACTTCGTGCGAAATTCTTTCAAATTGCATACAAAAGTGTTTAGTATGAAATATCTGCGAAATAAGTTTAGAAATGTAGTACTGAGTTTTTAAAGCGAAAAACACAAAATATGTATCTGCAGCATGTTTTCATTTAAAATTGTTTCTGGAAATATTTGTTTTTTCAGCTGCAAAATAACATAAGCAAAGCTTTTTTCGCACGAAGTACAAACATGTACACTTAAAATTAAAAAAGAAACATGAATGAGAGAAGAAATAGACAACACTGAGTACATCTCAATTTTTCTGTACGAAATAAGTAATGTTGCTGAAAATTTTTCGCACATTCAATCTCAATACTAGGCTTTATGCGGCAACATTTACTATATACAAAATTTTTATTCGCAAATAACCTGCACGTATAAACGAAGTATATTTCAACTAAAACAATCTCAATAGGGTAAGAGTTTATGTATGTTGAATAAAAAGTACCGTCACCAAATTTGAACAGCTGTTGTTTGAATTCATTGTTTACATCTCTTTTAATTCAGAATCTCTGGTTTGTTCGCAAGGTCAGTGTCTCTAAAATGCTGTATAAGGCAGAGCATTTGTTGCTTTTTTATAAAGATGAAATCTTACTCACAAAGTTACTCCACCCATACTGCGCCACAGTTTATAATATTCTTCAACAAACAATAATCAGTACAATTACAAACGAAAGTTCCGTGAGAGTTTTTTTCACTTTTCCCTCTCCTGCAATTATGAACAAAAATTAAGTATCCATGCACTGAAAGCGCAAAAAAGAGATCAAGTCTTCAATTCCTACGGGCAAGTTAACAAAAATTTTACCTTTTTGTTTAATTTGAATTGGAAAAAGTACTTTATGTGAGAAATAAATTCCAAGTGAATATTCATAATTGGGCTGAATAAAAGAACTCTTCGTATAACCGAATGTAAATTTTACTTGCTCGTTACGCGGCCATTACACAGGAAAGTACTTTCATGAAATTTCTGTATACGTATTACAAATAAAAATTTCAGTGAATAGACGACTTTCATGAAAATTTCTTGTTCGTTCACAGGAAAGTGAAAGTTCATTTTAAAAATGTCGCCGAGGCAAAGAGTTGCAAAATTTACGTCTGCTTCTCTCCACCCTTATTTTGTTTGCTTACTAATCAGAGTTGCCGAACTTATCATTATAAATTTTTCTATAATATTATTTTTATAAAAATACTTTAATTATTTTCTATATGTGTTTAATATAGGTTAGTTTAGGTTTGACAAACTGCCAGCTATTATAAAGCTAGCCCACTTGGGTCCAGTCAGGTCCCGTTGTGTTGCCTGGATATGATATGTATCTCAGTAGATCTACATATCATTGGCTTAGAACCAACCCGATGATCGGATAAAGGAGTCCAATCCGCTTACATCGCATTCCGATACCTCTGTCAAATCATGCAGCATCGGTCTGCCTAGGTACAAAGCGCTTACATAAGAAAGAGCTGGACACTGACAGAGAAAGTGCTCAACGCTCTCTTCTTCCTCCTCGTCTCTGCAACTTCTACAAAAGTCATTAAATGAAATATTTAACCTTCTTGCCTGCGTCCCTATGTGGCAATGTCCTGTCAGAACCACCACAGCAGAACGCAACCTCCGTCGGAGCAAGCCCCTAAGGATAATAGTCCTCCTGTTATCATATCTGGGCCATGTCAGCCTTGATATTCGACAGGTACCCTCATTAGACCATCTGTCTTGAACGGTGTTTAATATACAATATAAGGAAAACATATTATAATTATTTCATATACATGCAAAAGAAGTGAATTTTATAATTATTATTTTACTACAATTCTGCAACTTTGTGTAATTCTTTGTATATGGCAACAGTGCTTAGAATTTGTCATTTTACTTTCAGAAAATGTGAAAAAAATCTGTTTCATGAAATTTTTTATGAAAGTTGAGCAGAAAGTAAGCAAGATGTGAGTGTGTTAGTAAAAAAGTGTGAGTGTATTGCAACTTTCATGACATTACTTTCCTGTCTAAACGGTAGGTCAAACAATTATGTTTAGTTGCATATAGGTATAATTTCTTGATATATGGTTTCTTTTGTTTGATTTCATACAGAAAAAAAAGAAAGATGAAAAGACAATCATCTTTTTTGCCTTAATTTTTTTTTCTGATTTTCTTATTTTCTGCCGAAAATCAATAGCTAATAAAATTTAAATGCTTGAACTTAAAACTATTCCTTTAGAGTTATTTGCTTGATAAAACAGCACAAAATTTTTGAAAAATATTGCAGCAAATACCAAACTTTATATTCAGTGTTATATAAGTTTATTTTGATATCATTTCAATGACCATATTCTTCTTCCTTTTATACAATTTTTTTTTCTTTGTGATTCAATTATATCTTCATCCTTTAACATTTCTCCATTTTTTGCATACTAATGACTAAAGCAATTGACATTTACAGTACGCAGTTGCTTGTATTGCAAACAGCATAGTAAAATTTCACAAGAAAACACAAAAGAACTACAACATGAAGACAAATTGCAGAAATATTTTCCAGAGTCATTTTATTATATTAAATAAAATTTTCCATTTATATTTTTCATGAGTAATAGGAGTACTAGCCAAACAAGGGAAGTTATTTAAATAATGTGTTGATTAAATAAAAGTATCTTAAGAAAATTTATAATTTGTGCTGCAAAAATACTAAGTTAGATATAAAGATATGCTTTGTGGAAGGAAGGGGTAAAAGTAAACCGATGGATTAGCATGCAACTAAGAATACAACTTGTATTAAACTTCCATACGAGCAGCAGTAATGCAAGAAATTTTTGTAATCAGGTTATTAAGTTAATTAAGTTTTTGTAAAACAGAATTTTTTTAAATTCGTTATGAAATGACGGTACTACTAGTATGTTATACTGCTACGAGGTTAATTGCAAATTGTTTTCTTTAAGAACATTTCAGGGTACTAGAGTTATTTTTATAGCAATTTCCGAAAATATCTCAGATAGACCAATTTTTTAAAAGTTTCTTCAAGCCAGAAAATTTCTTTAAATAGTTTTTATCTTACAAAACGTGCGATCTACCATATACACGTATATGGTAGATCGTAACGTATGTGCTGAAAAAGTACTAAAAATGCAATTGTATGACAGAGTTTGTGACAAATCGTGCGATTTGAAAAATTTTATGAAAATGTTCATAGCATGATGATCTCCGTGCCGTTGATGACGCATCGATTAATAAATTGAAATAATGTAAAATTATTATTTTAATAATAGTAAAAAATTAACTAAGTCCAGCCAATGCTAGACAAAAAGTTTTATTTTATGCCAAATATATCGGTATAAGCTCTTCTTTCCAACCGAGTTTGACCGCTAAAATTAGTCCCAATTTTCACGAGGCAATTTTAGTTGCGCAATTCTTATCAAATTTCCTTTTCAACTTGCTTTTATGTTCAGACACAGCAAATTTACTTGAGCAATTTTCGTTTTCTATTGCTTACACTTTCTTAACCTTGCATGTACTGCATTCTCAAATTTTTCCATTTAATTTTCACTTCTTCTAAATTAATACTGCTGTCTATTTTTTAAATTTGTCCACAATATAAATTTTTTTTTTTTTCAATGAATTAAAATATCGCAATTTCGCGCCAATATTACTTTCATCACGGACAACATATCAATACATAAAAGAGATAGAAATGAAAGAAAATGTAAAATTTCTGATATTACGAATGATAGTACAAAACGACTTTCCGAGTACAAGCAAGTCTGTACTCATTTTTACACTCCCCACTATTTCCTCTCTCATTTGTCCACAAACTCAAGAATTGCGCAACTAAAGTTGCCTCGTGAAAATTGGGACTTAAGGACGTTTCGTGCCAAAGGGTTTGGGTGAAGTTCCAGCTTACTGATATACCAGCGTGCTTTAAAGATTCGTCTTTTACCAATGAAACACACAGATCCCTATGAATTCGTAAGCTTTTTATGTACCATGGAGCTGCAGTAATCGTTGGAAGAATTTGATTTTGTCGTCTTTGAATTTTCTGAATGTTAGACAATGAAGCGAGTTTGTAAAGTCAGCCAGAGTTTCAAAATATTTTCCTTTGAATGGTATCGACAACAGTAACTGTTTCAATTTTTCTTTTATCTCCTCAATCGTAGCAAAATACTTCAGCGGGATCTTCAGTTTTGTGAAGATGAATAAATCAGCGGTGGTCACGTCCGGTGAATATGGTGGTTCAGGCATGATGACGGTTTTGTTTTTGACCCAAAACTCACGCCTAAGCATCCATGTGTGGGCTGGTGCGTTATCATGGGGCAAAATCCATGATTGTTTTTCCACAATTCTGTGCGTTTCCGAAGAAATGCTTCGCGCAAACGGTACATAACTTCAAGATAGTATTCCTTGTTGCCAGAATTCATGATGTACAACGCCATTGCAGTCGAAAAAAACAGTGAGTAACACCTCCAGATTTTACCAAACTTGACGTGATTTTCTTTGCTCTTGGCTTTTCTGGAGGCTTTCATTGGGATGATTGGGCTTTGGTTTCAATGTCATAGCCATGCACGCAAGATTTGTCACCAGCTATGAGCTTTTTAAGGATGATGTTCAACAGCTCCTAAGCGCTGCCCATGTGACGTTGTTTTTACTCAAAACTTAGTTTTGGGATAATCTTCGCTGCCGCACACTTCATGCCTAAAACATCCGTAAAAATTGCTTGGCATGAGCCGAACGATATGCCAACATCATCAACAACCTCTCTGATAGTGATTTGACGATTATCGAAAATCATTTTCTTTACTGCTTAAATATGTTCATCGGTTATTGACGTGCTAGGGCGACCAGGACTAGTCATTGACATCTTCTCGACCTTCCTTAAGCCTGCTATACCACAATTGAACTTCTTTTCTGCTCATTTTAGACTCGCCAAGCGCCACAGTCTACATTGTGTTTGCATCATAAACTTATTCTCGATTAATTTGCAAGAGGTTTTGATATTTTGTTTTAATATGAAGCAATCTTCAGCTGAGGCTTATCGAAATGCTCTCAAATGCCTATAATGAGGCCTCTATTAGTGAAAGAATATGTCGAGAGTGTTTTCAACGCTTCAAGAACAGTAATTTTGACGTCGAAAGCCAGCATAGGAATTTAAGTGAGAAGATTTTCGAAGATGCTGAATTGATGGCATTACTTGATCTAGACTAGTGACGAACGCCACAAGAATTGGCAGAATAATTGCAAGTGATGTAACAAGCCATTTTCAAATGCTGGAAAGTCATGGGAATGATTCAGTAACAAGAAAATTGGGTGCCGTACAAATTGAAACCGGGAGATATTAAACGTCGTTTGTTTGCTTGTGAACAGCTGCTTACAAGGAAAATATGAAAGAGTTTTCTGTATTGCATTGTGACTGTAGATGATGTCGATGTTGTTTCTTCTTTAAAATTGCGATTGCTCCTAGCATGTGCAATTTTCATAGGAGCAATTTTTTGTTTTATAATAACATGAACATATACGAAAGGATGTATGTGTATAAAAAGGAAATGTAAAAAAAATGCAGCTCTACACATGAAGGAGTATATCTACCAATAAACTAAAAATAATAGGGACTAAAGTTGCACAATGTAAACTAAGACTTGTAGTAAAAATGTCTGAAATATAATTTCTATGTTATAACTGATACCCAAAAAATAGTTTTTTATATCATATTTTGTTGTCGTCGAGAAAAATTTGTTTGTTTTTTTTTTTTGTTTACTAAACATTTGTTTGAATATACAAAATTTTTATTGGTGCACCATCAGCAGTTTATTAACTAATGTGACGAATGTCGTTACTGAACATGAAAACAAAGAACAAAACTGCAAAGATTGCATTGAATATTATTATGAATATTAAAAAATACTTTTAATTGAAACCAATATTTGCAAATATTGAATTAAATAAAGGTCAAAGCAAATAGGATCAAGAATTCTTAATTGAAACCTATTATTTAATACAAAACTTTTTAAAACAAAAAGCAAAAAAACTCCTTCTTAGCTGTAAGTGAAGTCGAACTCATAACCTCACAAATAACATCAAGCGATAGTTTGTTTTAAATTTTTAAACAAAAAGCTTCTATTGTACCTCTTTCAGTCCAACAACAAAGGTTAAACGTTGTTACCCAAAAAACACAAAAAAAAAAAACAAAAAGAAAAACAGAAACAAATTTATGCTCCATTGTGCACATCCGTTTTGCTGGTTCTTTGGGACTTAAAAGAATTTGAGTTCAAAAGTTGCAAAAGCAAATGAAAGCACCAACCAGAAAAAATTTAAAACAAAAAATCTTTTTCGATTACATTTGACCTAAATATATCCAAAAATTTGTATCATGTTCGTGACATTTGGCTTTTTAGGGACTTTCTTTTAGAGTGGTTAAAAAAATAAATCTAAAAAAAATTATTTGTAAAACAATTGAGGTCAAAGAATTTGTTATTGAACAGTTTCGTTTTTTTTTTTTGTTTTGCAAAAAAAGGCATTAGAAGTGATTTGTGAATACAAAGCAAAACTAACAGTTCAATACAGATTCTGGTTTGGTTTGCATTCGGTGTATATACTTGTATTTTATGTTTTTATTTTAAAGGAATATGTACTTCAAACGAAAATTTTGCAACCAAATAGAGCAAAAAAAAAGGAGCAAAAAGGAAGGAAAGAATTTGTTATTCAAATGTATAATATTTCTTATTTAATTTTGTCTGAGCTGATTTTTACAAATGGTTTCTTTATACATTTTATGTTTTTGGGTTGCTTTGCAATAACTTCAGCTGAAATAACTTCAATAATATAAGTCAAAATATAAATAAATCTTGAAATTGAAAAATATTTAATACGAAAATGCTTATAGGAAAGATTCTATGAATAATTTCAATATACTAAGCATTCTAAATTATCAACTAAGCATTTAGTTATTTAAGTATTCAATATGTAAAAAAAAGAGCGTTTAGGAATGCGTAACTAAGGCCCAGTTTTTGTGTTTGTATATAAATGTCATTTAGCATTAAGTTCCATTAAAATAGGAAACTAAATTTTTCCCAACAACTTACAAAACTCAACTTAAATACCAAAACTTCTTTATTGAAGTTGTATTTAAGTTTGCCTCATATAACTAATGGTTTTTGTGTGCTTACTTTTGTATTAAGGCAAAAAGGGTAAACAAAACAGACATAGAAGAAGATATCGCTCCTTTATTGCAACATAGTCATAACACAAAAAAGCTTATTTTGAGAAAAACGCATTTCAAATTTTTAGTTTCCATACAAGTCTAAGAAAACATTTTTAGAAAATATCTTCTAAAGAATACAGTTTAAAGATAAGTTAAATAAAATATAACTTATCTTTAAGATAGTACTGTTAACAATTCTGCATTGTTAATTCGAAAAGCTCATTTTTTGGAATATGACTATGTTGCAATAAAGGAGCGATGTAATAAAATTAGTTGCTAATTTTGCACTAAACAAGAGCATAATATGAAAGTTTTTCTATGTCGTTAATAAATTTAATATTTTTCTTTAAACATTTCAGTATTCTTCCACCTGCATTTAAATACAACTTTAATTTAAGTGAAAATTAACTAATTTTGTATTTAAATACGGAGACAAAAAATAGACCTTTAGTCTGAAAAACTGACAAAATGAACATCATCCTTTTACCCTGAGAAGTAAAAATTTTTCATGACAGCTATAAAATACCGGAACACAGAGCTACGAGGGCGGATTGATATAGGAACTATCTAGCACAAAAAAAAAAGGTTTTCAAATTAACCTGAGTGTTTTATTTGTGTGTAATGTTGTAATCACAAAAATACGAGTCCCCTGAAGAAGTGAACATAAAATTCACGAAACGTTGGGAAAATATGTAATAAAAATTCTGCATTTTTATTGACATAAAGAATGTTACACAGAAAAAAATAGATGAGATTTTTTTTTTCAATCAAGTTATGTTATTCATAAAAAACCAGCAATTTAATAAAATTTGCATTGACTTAATTAAATTATTATTAATAATGAATTTTTGGAAATTTCTCATTTAATAAAAAGTTTTCCGAATTATTGACTGTTATTCAATAATTAAATTTAAAAGGTTGTCATATAACAGTGAAGAGTTGTTGTTTCTTTAACAATTTTTTTTGTTAAGTATATTTTACATATTAACAACAATTTTTTTCAACTCAATAATTTTTGCTTTTAAGTGAAAAAGCTATTTCTACTTTATAATTGGAATTATCAATCCGGCAAAAAATCTTTTTCACAGGAAATTTGTTAAAAATCGTGTAATTTTTTTTTATCAATATGGTGTCTATTTTTTTCTGTGTAGGCCTCACCAGTTAGGTATATACAGAAAGCAAATAATAAACTATAATTACTAAAAATTTGTTAGTTTTTTTTTTGTCAAACGTCGCTATTAAAATTTTACCCAAATTCATCGATTAGTTTATTATTATCGTTTGAATTAAGCAACTTTTGTGTTTCTTGAAAAATGGAAAGGACAATATAATTTTTTTTTTTTCGACCTGTATTCAGGAGATGGCCCCTACATACGCAGTGCATTGTATTGGAACTAGGAAAATAAGTTGTGAGGAGGGGGAAAGGGGGAGTAGTGTTTGTTACTCATTTGAACTTTTCCACGTTATAACAGATAGGAAACACATCTGCAGGCAACTTATTCCACAGGCGAGGCATACAGCTGAAAAACGACTTCTCTCTGTAATAAGTAGTACGATTCTCCGGGCAATCGACAACAAATGGATGAGCTCTGGACAATGAACGCCTGCTACGTGAAAATGTGCGAGTTTCGGTAGCAAGATCCCTAATCTCGTCAGAGCAAAATCCATTGTAGTATCGATAGAACAGAGTAATGCATCCCACACTGCGTCGATGCTCCAATGAGTCAATAGGGTTGGATACCCTACTGTCACCGATAAGCTTCTTCGCGTTCTCCTGCACACGATCGAAATAGACTTTGGGGTAGCGGCCCAAACAGGAGAGTTGTATTCCATTTTCAGTCGAATGTAGTTGGTATAAATAGTAAGGAAATGGGATGGATTGAAGTACATCTTACACCGTTTCAAAAAACCGGGGCACTTCAATGCTTCTTTAGAGACATTAAAAATGTGTCCAGCGAACGTCAGACTGTATCTTCATTGCGATTCCCCAATATTTAAGAAAAATTTGTTCAGTCCAACGAACATCACACGGTATCTTTATTCCAAGAATATCAAGAGCATCCGATTCCTCAATATTTATACCATCCGCGAGTACAGATGAAGCAGCATTTGTGATCGTTTTTTTATGTGCTACTAAGCATCATTGGGTTTTACGAGCGTTAAAGCCAACGCTATTTTTACGACCGAATTCGGAGATTAATAGAAGATCACTGTTCTGTGAGTTCTACATATTTTGGCTCTCGGCAGTGATCTCGAATAGGCTGGGCCTATAACTGAAAGAGTACGAATGGCAAATGATGCTGTCATCCGCGAAAGAGTGGACAGGGTTGGGAGTTTGATTTAAAAGGTCGTTGTGGGTAGGTGAAAGAACGTTGTGGGTAGGTGAAAGAACGGAGCCTTGCGGTACCTCTGAATTAGTCTTGAACTCATTTGATGAGACCCCATCTATAACAACTCGTATAGTGCGGTCTCTGAGAAAGCTCGATATAAACCGAGAAAAGTCGTCACCGACACCAAAAGCAATAAGTTTTGTCTGTAATGCAACATGGCACCTACTGTCAAATGCTTTAGAGATTCTAGAGCCACAACTGTACTTTCACCCAAACTATATATACAACCGTTATAATAGTGAACTCTTTTGTTACACATATGAAGGGAAACCTTTTTTAGTTATTAACATACATAAATTTGTATTTTTTAATAATAATAATTCTCCATACCCAGAGATGTAAATATTAACAAAAACTATATTAACAAAATGCATATGTGATTCAATATGATATAAATATAGATAGAGAATAATTAAATGGCTCGGTGGCTGAGTGGTTAAAGCGGCAGTTCATGATATGTCATGACCCGAGTTCGAATCCGAATGGGTGCTGATGTGTTGTGTAGGGACTACGAAACAGCTAGTTGTCCCCCAGCTCAATCAAAAATTATTGATCACAGCAAATATTGTGAAAAGTCCTTCTTAAGAAAAAACTTAAGAAAGGAAAGACTTGAACTAAAACCAGTTATACAAATGTACAAACCCAAAAAAATTTTTTAAATTAATAAATTCTGTGATTCTGTGTATAACGGCTGGTATATTAATTAATTATAAACCATTTATTTTTCCCTTTCCTTCTTTTACAATTTCCCTCGTCCTTGATAGATTGTTTATGGAAATATTTCACTAGCTATTGTACGAAAAAAACAATCTGCTGGCTTCAAACCTGCGCTCTTTCAAAAATTATACTTATCTAAATACTGTTTTAGAAAGAAGTTGTCCTTTCTTATTACTGTCTCGAACATAAAAAAGAAAAAATTATTATACAATTAACTTGTTATAGCTCTTCTTCCTTCCTTTCTATTTCTTAATTAGCATAAAAAAATTTTTGTCACTTTATGACAAACACAAAAGTTGTTAAACTCATAAAGCCTTTCAGCTGTTTAAGTTTGTAACAAAAAAAAAAATTACAAATTTCTAACAAAGTGTCAAAGTGTTTAGCATAAAATATTCAAGAGCTCGGCGGAGTATGGTAATATTACTTAATTTACAAAAAGGCCAGAAAATTTAGTTTTTCTATGCAAAAGAATGAAGATGAATCTTGAGCAAAAATAATTGCCTGAGAAAGTAGAATAAATTGACCAAGAATGAACTGAACTGGCAGCAAAAACTATCATTTCAAGAAAAGAAACTCAAAGCTTAAATATTTTTCTTTCAGATATTGAGACAGCACTGTTTTTAATTTATTCTTACAATCCTTAAGGCAGAATTAGTTGGCACGTGCTTTTCCCTTCTGAGTCAGCTGTTTTGTTTATGTTCAATATACATGTGCACAGTTTGTTTTCACTTTTTCGTTCTGTTCTGTTGCGGACTAATCTATTCAAAATAGAATTCAACGTTAAGTGACAATAAGAGATATGTGTATGTATTACTTTTTTCTGGTATTGAAAAATTAATTTGTTGATTCATATGAATAAAAATTTTTTTGTTGAAAGCTGAAATAATTTGTGCAGACAAGAGCAACCGATATGAACATACAAGTGCAGCCGACATGAATGCGAACAGTTGTTATAAAATATTTTGCGGTAAATTATAGAAAATATGAAAAAGGATACAAATATGTGGTCGTACTCGTATATAAGTATATTTATCTATTTGGTATTTCTAATTTCAATTTGTTATTATTATATTTCTTAGTCTTGAAATTTTCGAAAGGACGAAGAAGTTGGTTCCTCTTGGCTCTAAATAATGCTCAAATCTTATTAATTCCCTTTTTTCGTTTTTCTTCAGGCGTTTCTACTCATTTAAACTAATTTTTGCTGAGATTTAATTGAATATTACTCACAAACAAATCATATTTATTAATCTTTCCCGAATTCTTAAAATTTTTTTGTAAATTTCTTATCAAACAATAAAGTTTTTTATTCGCTATTTTAGCTTCTAACATTTATACCAATAAAAAATTATAAATAGCTTGTTTTCTATGTTTCCCAGCTATCTATATGTCAACATTTCATAGGAGCTACCCTAATCATGAGTATACTTTGGAAATTTTTTAAAAGATATTCTGAAACATTCAACTTTATATCCCAAGAATCTAAATAAATTGTTGAAAATTTAAAAAGAAAAATGCTCTAATAATATCTGTCAACACACAAAAAAGAAGCTTTTTCATTTTTACACGTCTCCAATATTTAAAGGTGTAAAGAAATGTTACAGACGTGTATTAATGAAAAAGCTTGTTTTTTGTGTTTTGACAGATATTATTAGAGCATTTTTCGTTTTAAATTTTCAACAATTTATTTAGATTGTTGGGATATAAAGTTGAATGTTTGAGAACATCTTTTAAAAAATTTCCAAAGTCTACTGATGATTGGGGTAGCTCCTATGAAATGTCGACATATAGATAGCTGGGAAACATAGAAAACAAGCTATTTATAATTTTTATTGGTAAATTTTTTTTTTTACCTTTATTATTTTATTTATCGAATCTACATAAGAAATGTAATGACAATAAGTATTCAAGTCTTAATACCAAAAAAATAATTGTGATTAAAGTCCTGCCAGTGCTGGACAAAAATTTATTTTTATGCGAATATTATTTCAGAATTCAGTCATCTGTTTAGAGCTCTAATGGTAGCCAAAGTATCCCTTCTTCTCAGACGGGTATGACCACCAAAGTTAAGAAATAAAATTAAATGAATAAAATGAAAATGTTGATATTTTTTCAGTTATTGTTGACACATTTGTTTTCTGATGGGTAGTCACACTAAAAAACAAATTGATAAAACATTGAGTACCAAATGTTTGTATTCACATGATTCTTAAGTTAAATTCAAATGCTAAAATCAAACCATTGGAAAAGGTTTGAAAATTATGTTTGATAGCAAATGATAAAGTTATTATAAACAGCTGGTTTTCTTTGCTTCCCAGCTGTCTATACTCGTATGTCGAGATTTCATAGGAGCTACGCTAATCATTAGTATTTTTACACATATTCTCAAACATTCAACTTCATATCCCAACAATTTAAATAAAATATTGAGAATTTAAAAAGAAAAATGTTTTAGGAATACCTGTCATAGAACAAAAAACAAGCTTTATATAAAGGGTGGTTAAATTTCAAGGGCCGATGTTGATTTTGAATAAAACACAAACTATTTAGGAAATTATTGTAATTTTATTTTAAAATGATATACTGGTATCATTCAATTATGTATAAGACAAAATATCGGCCAAATGGGCGCCGCGACCACGGCGGCACACCTCCATCCGATGGTCCAAATTTTCGATGACCCTGAGTTATAATGGAGGTTCTATGCCGTTAATGTGCCGAATTATCTCATCCTTTAGCTGTTGAATTGTTGCTGGCTTATCGATGTACACCTTTTCTTTCAAATAACCCCAAAGAAAAAAGTCCAACGGTGTCAAATCACATGATCTTGGCGGCCAATTGACATCGCCATTACGTGAGATAACACGGCCATTGATTTTGTTGCGCAAAAGAGCAATTGTTTCGTTAGCTGTGTGGCAAGTGGCACCGTCCTGCTGAAACCACATATCGTCCACATCCATATCTTCCAATTCGGGCCATAAAAAAAGTTCGTTATCATCTCACGATAGCAAACACCATTCACAGTAACTGCCTGACCGGCCTCATTTTGGAAACAATACGGCCCGATGATGCCGCCAGCACATAGACCGCACCAAACAGTCACTCTTTGTGGGTGCATTGGTTTTTCGACAGTCACTCTTGCATTCTCATTCGCCCAAATGCGGCAATTCTGTTTATTGACGAATCCACTGAGGTGAAAATGTGCCTCTGGATAACTTTAACACGTTGTTGGATTGTGTATCTCTTCATGGTTCAAATTGAAAAAGTCTGAAATAGAGAAATGTCAAATAAAATTCGGAAAAAAACTTGGCGTTTAGGTGTGGTTCTTATTCAACATCGGCCCTTGAAATTTAACCACCCGATATTTAGCTCTATATTTAGCTCCTATGAAATGCCGACATACAGCTGGGAAACATAGAAAACAAGCTGTTTATAATTTTTTGATTGGTATCAATGTTAGAAGCTAATACAGTGAATAAAACTCAATTGATAAAGTTATTTTACATCAAATGTTTGATTTCGTGTTTGTTGGGTAAGTCAAACACATACACATATTTTGTTTGTTAATTTAGTAACGAACTAATAGCCGAATTCCTCCTAAAATGCTGAACCGATGAAAATTAAATTAAGCTCGTTCACTTGTGCGCAGAAAGAACTTTAGAAATATATATAATTTTTCTAAATCGAAACAGTAGTATGCCTATCAAAGAGATTTTGAAAAACGAATTTGCCTATTAATTATATACAGTCAGAGACTAAAGTGTTCATACATACCCAAAATATCATATATTCGTTAATCAAAGAGTACCAGAAAAAACTAACGATGGACCAACAAAATATTAACTTAAAAAAAAAAATAGTTTACAAACTATTTTTACTAAACGTTATAAAGTCTACTGCTATGTATGAACATTTTTGTCCTCTTTTACAATTTTTTTTTCTAGTTTTTCGTTATTTTAAACGGAAAATGAAAAACTTCATTTCCATATATTAAATAAAATGGGCTTGAATAATTTTGGTTCAAAAATTTTTTTCGGGCACTCTTCGATTGGCGAATATATGAAATTTTCGGCATGTATGAACACTTTAGTCCCTGACTGTAGATTTTAAACCACAAGAATCTTAATATTAAGAAAAGATCTTCAAACCTTATTTTACTTCTGAATAAAATTTTCAAAATTAATATCTTCATTCTCGTAACGATGCTACCACAGAACACCGCAAAAACCCCGTTTGCCTTGAAATTTATTCTTTGTTTTGAGTAATTTTATTTTATTATATTATTTTTAATTTCTTAAACTTTATATATTTTTGTTTTAAAATTAAAGAATTTGCTTCGTTTACTATTTTCATTTAAGCAAAACGTGTTTTAATAAGATATGATGCATTGTAAACCGAAAGTGTTCGCTGACTCAAGTATGATTGAACCCATCATTTTATTTGTCATTTATTTTGTAGACGTTTATGTGAAATTTTTTGTATCTTAACACATAAACAGCAACAGACTGCTTTGATTTTTGTGCTTAAAATGTAATTTGACAAACATCTTGTTTCAAAATTTTCATTGCGTCAGTGAAAAGTCAATGAAATATAAAGTTTATTACTTGAACATGTTGTCATTGGCCTTCAAGTGTATTTACTGACCATTAGGGAGGCGGCTGTTTTTTTGAAGTCTGTTGTAATGGATACTAAGAAAATTGTGTAGAATATAAAAGTTTTAAAATAGTTTAAATTTATAATTTTTCACAGCCTAACTACGATGCTAGAAAACTTGTGTGTATTGTTTATGATACACAGGGTGGCTGATGAAAGCTGCTACCAAGAAACAAAACCTAAGAGCTGTTTCATTTTTGTTGTATGTTATAGATTGATCTTTAAATTTAACTAAAATGGAGAATTGGGACAACGAAACAAGAATTTGGATAGTGCAACGCTTTCATGCTTTAGAGTCTGTTGTTTTTGTCCAAAGAGAATATAGGCGCACGTTTTGCGGTACTCCTCCTAGCAGATGGACTATTATGAGACTCGTGAAGGATTTTGCTGAGCGTGCCACAATCGCAATAAGGCCTTATCATCGAAATCCCTCAATTCGAACGCAGGAAACTATCGCTGCTGTAGCTGCTGGCATACAATCCAATCCTACAGTTTCGACAAGCAGCTTATCTACTCAAATGGGTGTCAGCAGACAGTTACTGCACACAATTTTGCACCAAGATTTAAGGCTCAAATAATAAACAAACTGAACCCCCTAAAGACATCCTGATTCACTTGGAATTTTGTGGAAAAATCATTCAAATCGTGTCAGAGGATGAAAACGTCTTGAACTGCAGTTTTATATCTGACAAGGCATCTTTTGATTTAAAAGGAAATGTTAAGAAACAAAATCCTCGAATATGGAGTAATTCTAACCCGCAGATACTCAATCAGATGCCGTTAATCAGATGTCGGACCTTTTCGAAGAAAACGGTCTTACTGTTACGGTCAATGGAGACCATTACTTAAAGATGTTGATACGAGTTTTTCTTTCCAGAATTGCGCCGAAAGAGAATCCCTTTCAACCCTGTTTCGTTTCAACACTATGGGGTAATTTCTCACATAACCACGTCTGTTGTGACAGAATTGAGGCAAAAATTTCCCAATAAATTGATGTCAAGAAAGTTACTGCACCTGCTTTTTTTTCTGTGAGGCTATTGCAAATAAGAAGTTTACAAAAAAAAAAACCCCAACAAATTTGGATGATTTAAAGCAATTAATTCGAACAGTAATTGAGACAGTTCCCGCTGCAACACTCCAGGCAGTAATAAATAACTTGTTAATAAGATGTCGTACATGTGCCAACGAGGGTGGGGGCCATTTGCTTTCAATTATTTTCAAAACTTAATCAAGGCAGCTTTAATATGGTATTCACCGGACTTGGCTCTCGCTAACTTTTTCCTCTTCCCAAAACTGAAGACACCGGTGAAAGGAAAGCGTTTTGCTACGATTGAGGAAATAAAAGAAAAATCGAAACTGGAGCTGTTGGTGGTACCAAAAAATGCGTTTCAAAAGATAGTTATTTATTGACAAAATTTGAAAATAACGGTTATATTTATATCACCCTCGTACGTGATGTTTATCATCATCCCATGTTCAATATCTTATGGATACTGATGAGTAGTGTGTGGTTACCAAACAACTAGCAAAAGTTTATCTGCTTTGATAAAAAGTTATTGATCATGGAAAATTCTATACAGAAAATTTTTTTTTCGTGTTCAATAACGAAATTCGTTGAATCAATTCATATTAATTAATAATTAGTAATTACTTGTTTGAATACGGACCTAAAAGGAATTCCTGGATTCAAACAAAAGTTTTGTAAAAATAACTATTGATCGAAAACAACCATTTTTTAAACAACAACAAAAAAGGATATTTTTTGATATATATGTATATGCATAGAAATTATTTTTCCAGAAAAAATTTTGTTGATTTTATTTTTACCATAATTTGTTTCTGTGATATGGCGATTCGAAAACTTCTTAGCCTATCAAGGAAAGAGAATAGTGAGTTTTTCAAAAATATTTTTATTTTTCAATATAATTTCCCGAAACTTCAATACAGTTAGTCCAACGCTTTTCTAGCAATTCTATCCCTTGATTAAAATAGTTGTCCTCAAGGTCTTCAAAATAGTGGTTTACAACAGTAATTGCATCTTCATTTGAGGTAAAACGCTTGCCAGCAACGAATTTTTTTTTAGATTTGGGAACAGGTAAAGTCACTGGGAGCCAAATCAAGAGAATAAAGTGGGTGGTCAAGCAAGTCGTACTTTAATTCGCTGATTTTAGTCATTGTTAAAACATTCTTGTGCGTTGGTGCCTTGTCTTGATGAAAAATTACTATTTTTTGTGTTGTAAGCCAGGACGTTTTTCTCGAATTTGTACATTTAATTGATCCAAAAGATTGCAATAGTACTCCGAATTTATTGCTTTACCGTTTTGCATGTTGAAATTAACATAGTATGCCATGCAATGTGTATGTTGTTTTGTATTTTATTTTTACTTGTAATAAACATTTTTGTTCACTTTCGTTTCTTACTTCAAACCATACACACGTTTTAATTGTCAAAATAAATTAAAATATTTTCAAACAAAAATCTTTCATTGAAAAATAAGATTTCATCATTGCAGATAGTCAATCAACAAAATACTTTTGAAGTGTCAAAAAACGTTGTCTTAAACTTACCAACCGATTGAAATGTTTTTGCCTTTTTTGGGGCACTTCCTCCAGCTTCAGTCCATTGTTTATAGTATAGTGGTGGATCCATGTCTCATCAACAGTTCTAAAACGACGCTTAAAATCCATTTTATTTCGCTTAAAACGATCCAAACAAGCTTGAAAAATGTTCATTCTTATGCGTGTTTGGTCGACTGTTAAGAAATGCGGCACCCATCTTGCAGAAAGCTTTTTCATCTGCAATTCTTCATGCAAATTAAATGGACTCGATCATTTGAGATGCCCATGATATTAGCTATTTCACGCACTTTTATTCGTCGATCATTTAATACCATATCATGCACTTTAGCTACAATTTCTGTTGTTGTTGCTGTTTTTGGACGTCCACTACGTGGTTCATCTTCAATGCTTGTACTACCACGTTTAAATTCAGCAACCCCATTTTTTACTGTTGCATATGAAGGAGCATTTTCACCTAACACATTCGCTATATCATTATGAATTTCTTGTCCCGATAAACCTTTTTTATGTAAATATTTAATGACACCACGAATTTCTAATTTTTCCATTGCAAAAAAATCGCGGATGCGTCTTTTGTGAACACCTGTTTCTATGAGTATATGAAGGAGTTGCCAGATCGAAACAAACTTTAACATGTGTTCATAGCAGAGACGGAAGTTTCCAAAACACTTAACTTTTTCCTGTTTATACCGCGCTTTTTGTGCTAGGTTAAAAAGTTTCCGAACCGCCTTTGTAGAATAAAAAAAAAGCACTTTTTAAAAAGATAGTGAGTGAACTTAAAGCTGGTAAATAACACGATACACTTATTGTGCAGCAACCATTTTTAACTGATGTTTTTCTATGGCAGCACAATAATTTTTATTTCACTGCAAATGTGTTTTACCATATTTAATTTTAGCTCATTATATTTTTTTTTGGCCAGTTACTCGTATAATCCTTAGCAAGTTAAACAAATTGGCTTGAAGAAGTTTTATTAATGCCTTTTCCCACGTAGCAATGAATGATATGTTTAAGTTAAAATTTATGTTCTTCATGCGAATAGTACTTGCTTGATTAAATGACTTGAATATTTTCTCTATTTGTTATTTAAATGAAATGCAAATATATAAACTGAATGTGTTTTTCTTGAATACGAGTATGATGCTCATGTTCATTCACACAATTTTATTATTTGATTTTTACAACTTAACAATAAAGAGTCAAAATCTTTTTTATTCTTTTGCATTATATCAAATGTTACAGGCCATAAATTTTAAGAGAAGTAAATTTTAAATTTATGACCTTTTCCAGACTTATTTTTACCATATTCTTTTTAACAGATGTTTATAAAACTTTTGTCAAAAAACAATGTTGCAATAAAAAAAATTATTTACACTTTGTACAGAATATAATTTATATGCTTAAAAATAACTTTAAGAGGCTTCAAAAGAAAAACTCAAAGTACAAAAATAATTGTGTACAGTTAAATGAAAATATGTATGTAGTAGATTATTTACTTAAGAAAAATGTTTGGAAAAAAGGTATTTAAGTTTTTGTTTTTTTAATTTGATTAGGTCAAGTTTTAAATCGTTTGTGTCTCACAAGCAACATGTTTAGGCCGATATATTCTTTTGATTACCTAAAACTTAGCTAATGCTAAGCAAAAGCATGAACCAGATTTTCATGGCGTCTGGATTGGCGCTCTAATACGGGGTGGATGTCAGAAGGAGCGTATCCGTCTTTAAAATAACGCTGCTGTGGTTAAAGGCAATCATTGGCTTGCACTTACATATCGCTCCTTTATTGCAACATAGTCATATCTTAAAAAATTCGCTTTTCAAGTTAACAATGCAGAATTGTTAAGAGTGCTATATTTTATATTATGCCAAAAATGTATTTAGATTACTTTTAAACTGTTTACTTTAGAATATATTTTGTAAACATTTGTTATAAGAATTGTATGGGTGAGTTTGAAATGCGTTTTTTAGTTATGACTATGTTGCAATAAAGGAGCGATACGCATATATCTTCGTGGTTATCACAAAGATTTTTGTTGTGTAGATGTGAGGTTGCAGCATCAGATTAATCATGGTGGTACTACTAGATGGCGCCATTAAGATTTATTGTTCGATGACACAAAAGTCATCTAAGTTTTCGGTTGTGTAAAATAATATTTATTTGCTGTCATAAACGTAATAGCAAAAGAAGAAAAATTCTTAAGAAACTTTATCAAATCACAGAAAAACTTATCAGTTTTATTTCTATAAATAAATAATAGTCAGTAAAACTGTTGTAACTCCAAAAAAAATTACGTTCTGAAAATATTATATTTCAATGTAAATGTAAAAATAGTAATAGAACATCGTAGAGAAAATCAATTACAGCTACTGGCTTTATTTTAATAAATATACTAAGAAATAATCAACAAAATCATTGTAAGTATCTTGTCAAAAGATCAAGTTCTAAAAATATAATAATAACCTGTTCTTGAGAAATAAAACGCAAATCACATTCGTTGTTTTAAAAATATTTAAATACAGGGTGGCTCATCAATTTTGCTACATTAATGTGGTGTTTATGGGTCACGATTGAGTGATACGTTTAGGAAATTTATATGAAATAAACTCAATATTTTGAGTGTATTTCATGCAAATTTTCTAGACATATCACTCAATCGTGTCCCATAAACACCACATAAAAAACTAAAATAACTTTTTGTAAAGCTTGCGTAATTTATTTTTTTGGATTTCATTTTTATTTTTTATTAACACTGGCACTTACACATACAGGTAATTTGCAATAAGTTCCGTATACATATTATTATCGAAAATGTCGGAAAATTTCTCGAATGTTTCGCAACTTACTCTTAAGCTTTAAACACTTAGACGACAGTAGACAGCAAGCAGCAATCTGTCAAAAATAAAATATATGTGTTTAGATGCACACAATTATTTTAACGACATCACAGCACAGCGACTTCACAACAGCATTTGCTGCTGCTGCCAACTTAGACTAATTTCTATTTTCGTAAGCAGCAAAAATAAATGCAGTGCTACCAGTATAAATATATATAAAAACTAAAATTTGTTTGAAATATTTAATAGAAATAAACATCATATAAATAAAATAAACAAATAAATTGAATAGTTTTTACAGTTTTACGTGATATTTTTACGTTTCCAGTCAGTAATTTTAATTTTATTCATGTAAAATATATATGTGGCACCTCTGAAATTTGCATTGTTTAAATACACATAGTGCTGCTGCTGTCTTTAAAATAATTATGTTGCTGATGAGACGGCAGCATTTGAAGCTAACTTTATTTGTAGTCGTGAAGTTGTGAAGTCTGCTGTCGTCTAAGTGTTTAGAGCTTTACACAGCCAAGCGCAAGTTCATTTTTCAAATGTCATCACAGCGTAAAAAACTATTCAAAATTGCTTTACGCTAAATATACAAAAAGGAAAGCGAAATTTATAAAATAATTTTTTTTACAATAATTATTTTTTCATATAATTTTTTTCGTATTTGATGAAAAATATTTGATTCAAAATAATATTTGATGAAAAATAATATGGATCAAGTATTGCCGTTTTGTCATTATTAAAAAAGTTCAGAAAAATATATTTACATGAAAGAATTTTTTCCAAAAATTATGTAATTTATGTTTGATACTGCCATTGAAATATATTACTATGTAGCTGTGTTCTTTCTTGATATTTCTTTATATATAATAATACTAAAAATCAGCTATGAACATTATTTTTATTTTAATAACTAATAATAATTTTATTTAACACTCATTTCCGGCAACACAGTTCTATTATTTGTCATTTTGCTTGCAGTCAGTATTGAAAATTCAAGCATTAAACACATTGAAGCCAGCAAACAACCGACTTCAATATGTCATATATAAAATACATGCATTTAAATGCGAACATTTATTTTGACAACAGCAATACGACACGACTGCAGGTTGTTGTCCATAATGATTTTTTTGCCGCAGTCGAATTAAACTAATATTTAGTTTTCTTGTCTAAAAAATAAAAACAGTGTGACCAATGGGTATAAAAACAATTTAGCTCCTGGATATATTTTATTTTCTAATATAACATAAAATAACAATAAAATGTAAATGCTGTTTTAAATAAGTTAATAAATATATTGGTACTTTTGTTAAATATATGCATACATTTTTACGGCCGTATTCATAAAATATTTATTAATTATTAAACACTTATTTGACAAACTTTCTCCCCAAATTTGTCAAATAACAGTTTTTTAGACAATATTTTTTATGATTAAGGCCATTAGACTCAAAACAAGAAAACTTAATTTTATTAAATAAGTAGGACGTGATTAAATATATATGCATATATCAGTTGATTTTACATCACGTACAAGCAGTTAATTTCTTTAACGCTGTTCTCATTATGGATCAGAAGTTATATTCGATTATATTTTAAACTTTGAAGGCCAACTTAATCTGAGTTAATCGTAGTAAACGAAAACTTTTTTAAGTTAATTTACTCTTTTTATTTTTTTAAGACGTTTCTTTTTAGACAGAAGAACTTATTCATGAAAGTTTGATATAAACAGATCTTGTTCTGTAAATCAAGAAATTTTGTGAAGCTAAAATTTATTACACTGGAATATAATTTTTTGAAAATGAATTTATGTTGCTGCCGTGTTCAAAAGGATTCAGTAGACTACAATTGCCGATTGCAGTATTTGCTGTTGTGAAGTCGTGTAGTCTGCTGTGGTCTATGTGTTTAATACTTCACTTACAACTGAATTTGATTGTTAGTTTATTTGTAAGTAAGAAAAATTTGTGCGTAAAAAAGTTTAAATGTATTGATTTTTCGAACATGCACTTGCATGTGTAAATGCCGAGTAAACATTGAGGTCAGGAGACCTGGGAGGCCAACGGAATGTGGAGTTTCTTGAAATCAGTTCATTGGGAAATTTTCATCTCAATTCTGTCATAACAGATGTGGCTATGAGACAAATTGAATAAAATCATGTTGAAACCAAACCGAGTTGAAAGGGTTTCTCTTTCGGCGCAATTCTCTTTCAATATCTTTACTCGTAAGTAACGGTCTCCATTGACCGTAAGAATAAAACAGTTTTCTTCCAAAAAGTAACGCCCGACAATGAACCTTGAACAAACTGCATACCACACTGTGATGCGAAGTGGATGTAACTGCATCTGGTGGAGTATCTGTGGGTTGGAATTATTCCATATTAGACAATTTTGTTTGTTCATATTTCCGTTTAAATCAAAATGTGCCTTGTCAGATATAAAAATGCAGTTCAAGACGTTTTCATCCTCTGACACGATTTGAGTGATCTTCTCACAAAATTCTAAGCGAATCGGGAAGTCTGTAGGGTTCAATTTGTTTGTTAATTGAACATTAAATCTTGATGCAAAATTGTCTGCAGTGACTGTCTGCTGAGACTCACTTGAGCAGATAAGCTCCTTGTTGAAACTCTAGGATTGAATTGCATGACAGAAGCGATAGTTTCATGCGCCCGAATTGGAAGATTTCGATGATAAGGCCTTCTTGCGACTGTGCCACGCTTGGAAAAATTCTTTACGAGTGTCATTATACTCTATCTGCTAGGAGGAGTACTGCAAAACATGCGCCTATATTCTCTTTGGACGAGCACAACGGACTCTGAAGCGTGAAAGCGTTGCACTATCCAAATTCTTGTTTCATTGTCGCAATTCTCCATTTTTGTTAAACTTAAAGATCAATCTATAAAACACAACAAAAATGAAAGGTTAGTTGCATAGAAAATAAGTTATTACGTTTTTTTTGGTAGCAGCTTTCAACAGCCACCCTGTATTTATACATTATTCTTATTTTTTTACACTCATAATACACAACATGGGTTTCATAATGAAATTTCCAAAAAAAATTCTTGATATTCGCAAGATCTATTAGCCTTTTTTGTACTGTTGCAGTGAGTGAAATATACAGGGTGTCTTGCAGCAGATTTAGACTTTCAAACTTAAATAAAAAACGTAATTAACAATTTTTTGGTTTGCACATATGTACATCGGCTTTTAGTTCAAGTTTTTCCTTTCTTAAGTTTTTTCTTAAGAAGGATTTTTTACAATACAAATTTGCTGTGATCAATAATTTTGATTGAAGAAGACAAGAAAAATAATAATCAAATCTTTAGCTGGGGGACAACTAGCTGTTTCGTAGTCGCTACACTACTCATCAGCACAAATTAATATAAAAAACGTAATAGTAAATATTAATTTATTGATGTTTGCTAAACTTTTATAATTTTTTAAATGAGATTTTTGGTTTTTGTAAATTCGTACATGTTTAAGTTTTTCCTCTCTTAAGTTTTCTTAAGAAGAAAATTTTTACAATAACTACAAATTTGCTGTGATCAATATTTTTTGATTGGTGGCGTGTGAGTGCGAGCATAAGGGTAAAGCGCTGATTGCTACCCAATTGGTGGTAGCCATTTAGCGATTCTTGTCACTGCTCAAACCAAGTTATCACGCGACCTCCTCGTGGCGCTACTAGATAGCTCTCAGCAAATGTTGAGGATGAACTAACTGTGTGACAGTGACGTTGGGATAGTTGACGGCCTGGATATGACTTGGAACAATGTACAACAAAACGATCTTGGAATAGATGCTTATGGGCTGGGAGCTAACATATTCCATGGCTTTATTAGGCACGAGTGATATCGTACTGAGATGACTCACGGGTTAGTGCGGTAGCTACCTACGTCTCGGTAAAACCTTGGCAGGGGCTTAAAGTACGCTCAAAGTTTGCAGTCAATAGGTTACAGGGTTAGTTGAGATGACTCCTAATCAGCTACCACCCTGACTCTGAATACAGGATCTCATAAAGATATGTATCAACCCTCACGGTGTCCTCACTGCTTACAAAGAAACCCTCGGGGTCATTATTAGGGTAACTGCACTTTGAACAAACGGAGATAACGGCTTTAAGTGGAGACCCAATTGAATAAAATGAATGTAAGCAAAATAAATAGAATAATAAAAGTTTATGAAGGAGGAGAAAGTGCTGCGAATCCGTTTCAAGTTTTCTACCAAGTTGATGAATCCATTAAATACATTAAGTGCACTTTGTGCTGAACTTTGTATCCTGTACTCATGAATATATAGTATAGACAATTGAATTTTACTACCACTACGTAATAGGTGGAAACCCTCTTTCATTTGCAGTTTCTAATGAAATTCTTCTGCCTCTATTGCATTTTATTTTAATATTGACCAAACTAATTTTGAATATTATTTCCATAATTACAGGTCGCATATTAAACTCTTAGTATTGTAAAAAAAATTTTTCATTTATAAAAAAAACCAAACACTAATTTGCATTTTCATTAACAGATGACAGTTTGTGAAAACTTAATTATTAACAACAGTGAAAGTTAAATCATTGAAAAAGTAAATTATGCCTTAAGCTTTGTCTGGCCCAATGAACGATATCAAACAGAGAGTGTCATTTGCTATAAAGGAACACGTGCAAATGAAGAATTCAACTTAAGAAAACTTTCACCTTTATCCATTTCCCATTTAAATATTCATTGAGAAAACACAAATTTCATAAATAATAATAAACTAAGCTTAAGGAAATAATTTTAGAATGAGTTTTTTCTTGCCTGTATGCTAAGACATTCTTTTAAGTATAAACTTTTTTCTAAAAAAAAATCACGTAGATTGAAAATTAATTAAATAACAGAATTACTTTACACAAAAAAGATGCTTTAGGTTGTAAAAACGAAATTTTACTTAAATAGGTTATTCAACTTTTTAAATAGGCGTATAAAATTTTATTGTTCTGCTTAAATGTTTGCAGAAATATTTTAGTGGGAGTGCTGATCAGTGATTCAAAGAAATACGTTTTCATAAAAGCAAAATACTTGATTTTCTTGTACCACAGATATTTCATTAAAATACTGGAAATTAAAATAAAGCCTCCATATTCTCACACATAGACTCAAGTGTTAGGAGATAAAATTATTGTCTGCCAAGTTTTTATTGTACAGCTTCAAGTCTTGTTGTACGTTATTAAATATAATTTTTGGTTTTAATTTTTCCAGCTTTTATATCGCTCCTCTATTGCAACATAGTCATATTTCAAAAAATCAGCTTTTCGAGTTAACAATGCAAAATTATTAACAGTACTACCTTTTATATTGTGCCAAAAATTTATTCAAATTACTTTTAAACTGTTTTCCTTAGGAGATATTTTCTACAAAATTTTTCTAAGACTTGGATAGAAACAAAAAATTTGAAACGTATTCTTCCCGAATCAAGCTTTTTTGAGTTATGTTTATGTTGCAATAAAGGAGCGATATGTTTTGAATTGTTTGGTTTATCAAATTATTTGAAACTGTGTGCCACAAGCTAAATATAATACAATAACAAATATAAAGTCAGACACACGTTTTCAATCAAAAAAGAAAGTCTATTGTAATGCACAATACGTACAAACGTTTCAATCAATGAAAGCCTGTGAAATACGAGTACTATTAACTTTCACAATTATTAAGTAAAACGTACATGTGGTAAAAAAAATCGCTTAAAACATCAAGTGAGCTCATTTATACTCGTAACCTGTTTTTATGGTGAAGCCGGTTTTAGTGAGAGAAAGTGTCGAGAGTGGTTTCAACGCCGCAAGAACGGTGATTTTTTTTTTTGTCGAAGCGGTAGAAGAGAAACGGTTTTTGCAGATGCAGAATTAGCGGCATCAATGCTCGCGTCAAAAGCAACATGAATCGACAAGCCATTTCAAAATGTATGATTTAGAAACAAGAAATTGGGAGCCATACGAGTTGAAGCCGAGAGATATTAAACGGCTTAAACTGAACAGCTGTTTGTAAGGCAAAAACGGAAGGGACTTCGTTATTGCATTGTGACTGGAAACAAAAATGGTTTCAATAGGTTAATCCCAAGCGCAGAAAATTAGGAGGTTATATCGTCCACGGCCAAACTTAGACGTTGGAAACATTTGCAATATAAACGCAATATAATCAAATGTTTATATATATACTCGGTTGAGCACGAATTTAATCATTTAAAATGAATAAAGGCCGCCGAAGTCGAAAAATGTCTCACAATACTTGTCTTCAATGTAAGTTTATTGTAAAATAGGAATAAGAAGACTTAATGAGTGCGACAAGTGGAAAAAAGTTGATGATGTAATGTGTACATCATTTAACAGATGAAAATATGAGTACTTTCTAAAGAAGAGTGTACATGGTCTGATCAAAAAATAACTGTCATTTTCAAATTTCATGTCTGTTATACTAGTATACGTTGTTGATGCTCAATTTGGTTTTATTAATACATTTTTTAACTTTATTCATAAAAATTTTCAATAAAAGATAAAAGCAAATAATTGTTTGTTGCACGCAAAGAAAAGGCAGTTTGATATATGGTTGCGACAACATTAATATACATATATTCTATAACATTGTGTATTACTGTTAAGCACAGCGTATTAACGGTTTAATTCCTCCATAAATATGTTACTGTTAGCATTGCTGTAATTCTATTGTTAAGATCTATAAATTTCAAGATATGGTTCCATACAATAATAGCAATTGTGAATTTTTTTTTTTTTAACAACAATAGCTTTTATCACATACAATATAAAAATGTTTGTATTTATAATATGTATGATATAATAATTCATATCCCACAAAAGAGTTCAGAAAATAGATTTACTATTGAAAATAATTGCAGAGGTTACAATTAATTCCTACTTCCCGTCTTTGGGCTGCACAATCAAAAGGGGAAGACAACTTTGACTCTCCAATGGAGTTCAAGTTGTTCAGTTGGAATGGAATAGATAAAGAGGTCAGGAGTTATCTTTATCTAAGGCCGGGTACATTTACTCACCTTTGGGAACGATTTTCCAAGCGATAGAATAATAAGCGTAGTTGTTTGCTTGCGTACAGGTTTATTTAGGTAAGTAAAAGCTATGACTTACACCGTACGTTTAAAAAGGTTTGAGAAAAAAAAAAGATTTATAACTCAAATGCAATTCCAACGCATGTGTAAAACGATAATTTAAATACAATTCAAAGGTATGTTTAACAAAAGGCTGCACGTAGGTAATTAAAAAATGAAAAATTTACGGTTTTATATTAAAGCTACAGTCGGCTTTACTACTTGCCGACTGGAAGTTGTAATTATAGCAAGTTGTTACACTTCAGGGTGACCGTTTCTTTCTTTTTTTTTTCAATTCAATATTTAAGATTTTAAATATAATTGTTTAACAAAACAATTTTGAGTCCAAACCAAGTTTGGACAACAATTGTTGTCACTAATAATATTTTCCTTCCAGTCGCTGACACAGAGTTTTTTTTTTTTTTTTTTTTTTTTTTGGAAATAAAAATATGTTTTTTGTACTTTTAGTTTGTTTATATAAAAAGGAGAAAAAAGAACACGAAATTGTCGAAACATACATTTGAGCATCCGCGAAAAAAAATATAAAGGTAACTCTGTAATATTAAGATAAAAACATATGCAACAATACGACTACGTGCAACCATATTAATATGGTAATATATTGGTTTTAAAATTGCAATCGCAGACGAAATTTTCAACCACTATTTTTGTCTTATTGCAGCAGAAGGATAATTCGACACCAAAGCGAAGACGCAACGTGATTATTTTTTAAATTTATATTAAACATAGTATTATAGTTTATTATTATTTTCTTGTTATTCACTATTATATGTATTTATTTGTGATAATAGTAAAAATACATGGTTTCATTACAATAAAGCTATTTGTGACATTAGTATGGTTTTTTTATGAAAGTAAGATGGTAACATATGAGAAAAGTATGGGTGGTTAGTATAACAATATGGTTGAGTATCACTACTATGTTTACTTACGAGTATTTTTATATATAGTATGGTTACTAATAATATTTTTTTCAACAATACTCTGGTGTATTTTGTCAATGGTGTTTTAAATGTAACAATATAGTATTATCAAGTACAGCCATATAATCCAACAATAGTATGTTGCCCTTAGAATATTGTCGTATCAACCATATTTTTTTCCACGTGTATGCTTAAATGTTTTTTTTTTTTTTTACTTTATACCTAAATAGCATTCGAAAACTCGGGGACAATTTTGTGTATACTGTTACCAGTTCAAAATTGCCTATATCACACATCTAGGCTTGCCACCCGTACTTTATAATAAAGTATTATTTTAGCTAATTGTACTTTATACTTTATGAGGACATTAAAGTACGCAAAAATACTTTATTTCACACGATTTTATTTATACATAAACCAAAATAGATTCCCGCTTTTTTTTATCTTGTTTATCTTGGAACAATAACAACACGAAACACTCAAACAAACTCTCATATCGATTTTCGTAGAAGATAATCTGGCAACACTAATTGTTTATATTTTATTTATTTTACTTCATTGCAATAAGAATACGATTTATAAGTTTTATATATTGATTACAAATGAGTGGAGCCATGGCAAGGTGTTGTGAGTTATTTGAACAATGTCAGTAAGAACAACAACATGCGGAAATAATTCAACCAATTAGGTCAATAGCACAATTTGTTGATATTGCGAAATATGAAATTTAGCAGTTGCGAAACAATGATGTTGCAACAACCAACAAAGTTATAACTGCTGACAATACGGTATGCTGGCAAAACAGGCGACAAGCAACAATTAGAACAGTAGCAGCAGCAAAATAATTGTATAAAATAATAAATGTATATAAGCTAGAAGTTAGTGAGGAAGATAGAATAATTAACAATCGGTGAACAAGAGAATATATCATAACACATAATTAATAATCAATAAACAATATCAATTAAAATTAACTCTTAGCGTCTTTTTATTTTAATAAATAATAATAAAGTATTTCCTGCGAATCCTAAGGGACCCTCCAAGAAATACCATAACATAACTGGCGCAGCCGGTAGGATGACTGCGCGCACAACAGTATAAATAACATAACTGGTATTCGCATTCTAGCGGATACGATCCTACTACTTATTTTTGCTTTCCTGAAATAAATTCTGAAGGTGGAAAGCGATCGGTGCAACTAAAAATTAATTAAACCAATAAACGTTGATGCAAGGATCACCTAGAGGTCTTAAGCAGCCACATTCCGGTACACCTCTAGAGTTTTTGTTGAACCGTGAAGCGGTGTTGGAAGTTGACCGCACTAGGAATACAAAACAGGAAAGCAGAACAAAGTTTTTGAGGTTACGTCCAGTTCCCAGAAGATGGCAATTGTATAAAAAAATTACATGTAGATGAAGCGAGGGCCTTTCTGCATGAGACCAACGTTATATAATTCTCCCTACCACTCTCAGAAAGAAGCCATAGACCATTGGCAGACTACTTGAGGAGTTATGTTATTATGTTAACTTAGATAAACGAAATACTCCTAGAAAACGAAATATTGATAACAAAACGGATCAAATAGACAAAAAAAGATGATGCAATTAAACTGAAGAATCAACGATTGCAAAAGTATAAAATTCAGTGGAAAATTGAACCTTTAGTTAGTTAGCAATGGCAATTATTTGATTAAACTTGTGAAAAGCAATAAAAAATATGTTTTTAAATATAACAATAAATAAACACATATTGTACTTTATTTTTGTACTGTGTACTTATTTTTAAGCTTTAATAGTCAATGTACTTTCTTTGCAAAAGAAAAAGTTGGGAACCCTACACACATCTGTTACTATGTGCTTTCTGAAAACAAATTTTCACATACATGAAACCAAAAGTGTTTAAAGCTTTATTGGTATGTCAATGGCAACTTCCTTATTAGACTCAAATTTGTGTTGAAGAAAATATTTTCTACTCTTAGCTAATAACATTCTTAGGTCACTTATTTTGCAAAATTTTGTTGATTTCTTTTGCAACCAACATTTTAATGAAATTTTCAAGCCAAAATGCTTGCAAATCACCCAGAATTTTAATTACAAATTTTCTACCTCTTTTACCTCTGAATCTTCAATTAAAGAACAACACGTTTTTAATTCTTTCCTTGACCTTCTAAGTTTTACTTTTATTGATCTCAAAATTCTGTTGGGCTCAAATAACATGAATCTTAAAAGGAAAATTAATGTGTTAGAACACATTTTGCATTCAAACATGAGTTTTCAGCCAGAAACTGCCTCAACCTTTTGCAGCACTTAAATTGTTTGAACTGAAATGAAATTGTGGGAATATTCCTAATTTTGTACTTTATTGGTTATTAATTCTGCTAAGCTCTTGTGAATGAAATTATTTGTATTGGATACGCAAATTAAAATTCACGGAATCTTGAATGTTTATGAGGTAAAACGGATCGTCTTTGGTATGTTATTTTATGGAGATATAATTAAAAATAAGTGTGTGTGTTGTATGTGAGAAAATGTTAAAGTTCCTGCACTGAACAAATTTTGTTCAGATATTCTCTGAATTTTGACATTACTTTTATGAATTTTTTCATTATTTTTCAACCATTGCAATTTTTCATAGAAATAATGAAACAAATTTCATAGATTATTTTAGTGAAAACCTTCATAAAAGTAATGAAACATTTTAATAAGAAACATGACTTATTTTCATTAAAAGTATGAATGACAAATCATATGATTAGTGAAATAATTTCTCTAGATCAAAGAATCAATTTCATAAAGCACATGAAAACTGTACATTAAATTAATGAAAAAGTAACATTTATTTAATGAAATAACTTCTTTGAACTAATGTAATATGTTCATTAAAAATATGGAACTCCTTCATAAGGTCAATGAAGTTATTTCATTCATCTAATTTTATTATTCATTGAGAACCTGAAAAATTTACATTAATTCAATGAAATAGTTACATTTGTTTAATGAAATAATATCATAGCAAACATTAATAAAATATGTTCACAAATGTACGTAATAAGATCAATGGAATTATTTCATTTATCCATTGATACTTTATTTCATTGGACAAACAATACTATTCCTTGCTTTTGTGAAATTGTACCTAGATATGATAAAAGAAAATGCTGAACAAGTATTCACCAAATAAAACAGATTTTATTAATTCAAATAACTTCAATACACTGGTATTTAAAATTTTTAAACTATTATTATGCTGATTGGAGTACATACATACACAAGTTCGGTAGCCAGAAATTTATTTGTCATTGATCTAATGAATTCTATTTCATTGGAATTATGAAACTCATAAAACTTACATTTTAATAAAAAGACTTGACATTTTTTAAACTGTAGCTTAAGATGAATAAATGCCCATTAATATATCTTACCAAAATTCAAAGAATTTAAAAAAAAATTTGATTTTGTTGTAGTCATAAATCCAATGATTTTTTTTAATGAAACTATGAAACTTAATGAAACCATTTTGATGGAACTATTTCATAATATATATGAAGTTTCATGCATATTGTGAAAAGTTTTTATAGGATTAATGAAAAATATTTAATGAAACAATTTCATTAAATATATGACACTTAAGTCTTTCAGTGTAGCTAGCATACGATATATGTTATGGAGCATTTACACCAAAGCAAAAGCTAGTAGATTTGAATGAAAATCTTCAACAAAATCTTAAGTATTTTATGCTACCGCCTTTTTGACATCTTGAAAGGTGTGGTTTTATAAAATTTATTTTTGCAAAAGGTTTGACAGCAGAAACTTTAGCCATTCTCACACTTCGCACTAAATTTCTATTGTAGAGCTTATAAATATTGAAGATTTAGTAAATGTTGGTAAAATTTAAAACTTATCAACAACTAAATTCATAGATTTCTTATTTACTAAATTAGCAATCTTCACAATACCAAAAACAGTACACAGAAATAAATTTTTTTCGTGTTCAATAACCGAATTTTATTAGCCCTAGAACAGGTTATTGAATCTCACTACTGTTTATTTTTCGAAAAAGATTGCTGTTAGGTTAGGAAGAAAGGCCGCTGGATTCACAAAAAATTTGCTTAGATTCTCCAGCTCATTTTAGTTCTAAAGATCGTTCGCTATAGTTACCTGAAAAGTGGAAGAGCGGAAGTGAAAAATGGAAGTTAGTGGTTTAGGTTATAGTGAGAGGGAGGAGAGGGTAGGGAAAGTCAAAACTCGTTTAATGTGGCCTTACTTGCTGATGTACTAGTCACTTGCTGCTACTGTCGGATTGACCGAGGCCAGACATGATAGACTATTGCACAGAAAAAAATTTTTTGGTGTTCAATAACAAAATTCGTTGAATCAATTAATAAATTGTTTGAATGCGGACCTGTAAAGTAATTCGTGGATTCAAACACAAGTTTAGTAAAAATAATTATTGATCAAAAACAACTATTTTCTTAAACAACAACAAAATACCATAACCGAATTTTTTTTTTTTTTTTTTTTTGCATACAAATTATTTTTTCAGACAAAAATTTTGTTGATTTTATTATATCTTCACAAAAATGTTAAGGGTATATATAAGTTTGTGCTTCCGTTTGTAATTTTTTTTGCTATAATTTTTTGTGTGTAGTAGATTCAGTAAACGTAGTACGTTCAATTATTCACAAGAACGAAACAGCTGGCAGATATGACAGCATATTTATTTTTTTGCTGTTAACCAAATAAATAAACTTGGTTTATAATTGAAAACATGAAAAAAAAAATTAAAAGAAAACGTGAAAAAACTTCAAATAAAAAACAGGATGAGGTATTTCTTTAAGTTTTACATCTTTTCGCGAAACTCCAACTGAAAAATTCTTTTGTGTATTTGTGTCGCAAAAATATCTGTACAAATTTCAGGTTTTTTGGTTTTTTTCAATACCAAAAAAAAAAAGGTCGCTTACACTTAGAAGTTTACGATAGTATTATATTTAAAAGCATTTTATATATAATACATCTTGAAAAACTATAATTTTATACTGGCACCGTAGTATTTTAAATTATTGCTGTGAACAAAGTCACTGTTGTGTAATAAAGTACTGGTAACAAATTACTAAATTTCACTTAAATTTATTTTTTTATGGAATATTCCGTGGAAGTCAATTAAATTTGAGTCAAAATCCCGTATCTAAATATTGTGCTAAATATACAAAACCCAAAAGAATCTTTTGATGATGACCCGATGAGTAACAATAGCGTTCTATTATAATTTTTGTATTTCTCTTTTAATGTCGTCTGACACACTGGTCTATAAATTTTTATTCTTTACCAACGCCTTATACAAAATCTTTTACACAAGATTTTCCTGCTTGTTTCTAACAAATTTTGCCAAGCAAGTTTTAATGCACTTTTTTGTCATCGATATATGACACATATCATCTGTTGGGCTACTCGCAGCTTTTAGTAATATTACCATCTACTTGTCTTGAAATATCTGACACTGTCATGTAAAAGTAAAAAAATAAATATTTCTAACTTCTCTTGTGGGTGTAAAACATCAAGTAACTTGATTATATGAGGTGCTTGGGAAGAGATTTATATTTTTAAACTTAAATAAAAAACTTAACAACACTGGTTTACAGCCAAAAAAATACCAAGAACGCCACATGCCTACATAAGTTAATTCGGACCTCCTGAACACGAAAACCGCAGCAGTTTTTTTTTCCGTTTTTTAGATAACGGGACTTTTTTGTTTTTAGGTTCATGGTCCCACTCACACCCTTGTAGAGCCTAACCAAAAACTCCGATCTTTAAGCCGCAGGCAGAACATTCTACCATGATAGGCATCGAAATGGTCTGCAACTGAACCACCTGAGGGCTTTGCTGATTCCCGTTCTGCCTACTAACCTTTGGTGAGTGAGGGTTTCCAAAGTCCAACTAAACATGAGATAAGTGGCTTCGATTCTATCTCACATGAAATGGTTATGGCACTTCAAAATTTGCCTATTTTTTACGTTTGTTTCAAAATTTTTCATTTTTATTTCATTTTTTTCTACGTTCTATCAATCCATCCTCTTTTTTCATATTTCAAAACAGAAACTTCATTGGCGAAATGTTCTAAATGCATAAACGAATACTGTCTTCTAATAAAACCAAACACAAGTAGAACCACCTGAAGTAAAACAAAATTGAAGTAAAACTTCAAGCACTGAAGTATTGTTCTATTTACTTCAGATCTGATTATAAAATTTCTTGCTCATGGTTTTTGTCTATGTAAAGGGTGTTTTTTTAAGCTAGATAGAACTTTAAATTGTAAAAAGTAACACAAAAAATTAAATTTTGATGAAACATTTTTTTTATTTGTTTCAGTATACTCTGACAAATCATCATGAATAGACTCACGCTTGAACAACGCTACGAAATTATCCAAATTTACTTTGAAAATCAGTCGTCGATTCGCGTAACTTTTATCGCAAAATTGTGTTCAGCGATGAGGCGCATTTTTGGCTTAACGGGTTTGTTAATAAGCAAAATTGCCGCATATGGAGTGAGACCAATCCACAAGAGACCCTACAGACTCCATTACATCCAGAAAAATGCACTGTTTAGTGCGGTTTTCATGCTGGTGGCATCATCGGACCTTATTTCTTCAAAAATGAGGCCGGAGCTCGCGTTACGGTCAATGGAGATCGTTACCGCACCATGATCAATGATTTTTTGTTTGAAAATATGGATGACATTGATCCGGAGGAGATGTGGTTTCAACAGGATGGCGCTACGTGCCATACGGCGAACGCAACCATCGACTTACTGAAATCAAAATTTGGCGATAAGTTGATTTCGAGAAATGGACCTGTCAATTGGCCTCCAAGGTCGTGCGATTTGACACCTCTCGATTATTTCCTGTGGGGCTACGTGAAGTCACTGGTTTATGCTGATAAACCAGCAATAATTGACGCCTTGGAGGCCAGCATTGTTCGTGTTGTTCGTGACATACGGCCAGCAGTGCTCGAAAAAGTGGCCCAAAATTGGACGTCCAGAATGCGCTTCGTCAAGAACAGCCGCGGTGCCCATATGCCCGAAATCATTTTCAAATGTTAATGTCACGTATTGATCTTTCGAATAAAAAAAAATTTTGATTACAATTTAATTTTTTGTGTTATTTTTTACAATTTCAAGTTCTATTGGGCTTAAAAAAACACCCTTTATTAGTGCGCAAGTGCTGTATACTCATATGCCAATATGTTAGTACTAATGTTATAGTGCACTCGCTATGTTTTGCTATGATTCATCGCGTATTTGCTTCATTCTGATGCTTTATTTTGGTTTTTGCTATGAAACAGAATTCAAGTACTATCCAGCACTGTCGTGAATGTATTTCAAAACTATGAAGTATTTGCTCTGTTTCTAGTAGAACATTACTGCTTGTTTGTTTTGTTTTAAAGATTGTTCTAAAATACAGTGCTTGTAACTATTGCACAGTAGTGAGATGTGCTCTTTGGAATATTCTATGAAGCCGTTTAGTGTAAATGTGCTGTAGATTTATAACAAGCAGATCAACAGCTGCACACTAGGTTAGATGTGATAAAAGTTCGTAATACTACGAACGATACATGAATAAAATAAAATTGTTCTTCTTTATCTTCTTATTAAATTCATATAAATTAAATAATATTTACAAAAGTAATGATGCGAAGAAGATGGTTTCAAATTCATTTATGCCTATTTCCTCTTCTATGATTCCTTCAAATTGTTTTATGATCAGATGGCTCGTACAGATTTATTACCCTTTTTTCATTTAGCCCCACTGTGCAACTGCACCAACCGTTTTTCCATTTTTATCTTGGACCAGGGTTTTTTATCATGATCAGGATCATCCCCCCTGTATATGCAGTGCATTATACTGGAACTAGGAAAATAGATTTTGAGGAGGATAAAAGAGGGAGTAGTGTTTTTGGAGGTTTAATTTCAATAATAACAACACGAAAGACCAACACAAACTCTATTACAGCATGTAAAAGGTTGGAATTAAAATAGTTAAAACTGATCCCTGCCCAGTGTTTATACCTTCGACAAAATTTAGTCCAATACCTTCCACACTACGAGGTAATGAAGTACATTTAAAAGAAATTAATAATGAACATATGAAGAAAACATGGAAAACGGCGAAGAAAAGAAACACGTGCACACAGCTTGCTACGAATTCCGGTGCAATTTGGTATCATACGAAATTAATAATGAACATATATAGAAAATACAGAGAACGGTAAAAAGAGACAAAAAAAAAAAAAAAAAAAGAAACACAGCTTGCAACTTATTCCTAATTCCTATTTTATACGAAATTAATATATCTATGTACACACGGTCGTCAGATGTTACAATATTGTAAGACCTGGCCACATGCTGACAATATAGTGACAATGAAAAATTTTCCCACAGAAGTAAATTGTGTGTTCAGACAGTGGTAAGAAAATCTTACAATTTCAGTGTCAGACTATGGTCTGACAAATAATTCATCTGACAGCAAAAATTACCAGTTCTCACGGATGTCGGATTGTTAGATGAAAAAAATTCCCAGATATGTTGTAAGGCATTGCCACTTATGTATATCAACAACCATCTGTTTGGCAGTGTAGCCCATCAAACTTTTTTCTGACAATGATGCCATTCTCAGGTGCATTAAAACATCTGACAATTAAAACTGACCTTACAATACCAGCCAATTATTTGGCAATGCCGACGAAGAATGTTCTCACGATTGTCAGATGCCTGACAATATTGTCGTCTTACAATTGATTGACAATGGTTTTTCTGACAACGTTGTAAGCTAAAAATTGGCAGTTTACACGATTGTAATACATTTTCAGACAATTTTACTGGCAATATTGGAAGTTCTGACAACCGTGTGTACGTAGTTTAACAAAACAAACAACGTGCACAGGCTGGAAGACAAAACATTACTAAAAATATAAACTTGCCACCTGACATCCCGTATTAATTGAAGTCTTAAAACTCTTAAAAACGCTTTGACTATTTTTAACTTTGGCTGAACAGAAGGCGTTCATATCAAGTCTTTATAAGTCTGCGACGCCAAGAAACCTTTTTTTTTTTTTAAACCTGACAGCTGTAAGGACAGCGAACAAGACAATCCTGCCAAGTAGTGTAATATCCTGAAAACAAAAACTATAAGCAAAAAATTTAAATTTTGCTGGCAAGAAATTTAAAATAAATACTTTGGCTACCCGACAAGGCTGGTTACCTTAGTAAATTATCTTTATTATAAAAACAAATTATTTTTAAAAGAAAATTTTAAGTCTTTTTACTGTGCTTATACTTTATACATTTGTGTTTATTATTGCAAATATAAATGGCTTTATGCACATGAACGTGAGCCGAGATAATATTGCCATTAATATTTCATTTAATATTAACCCCTTTTAGTCAGAGTGTAAACGATTTTTGATCTAGCAATAGTTTTTCTCAATATGTCTATAATTATTAAAGCTCAAAAAATAGCTTTCAGCATTTAAAATAGCACGAAAAACCTTTGAAATTTGTTTCTATTTATTATTTTCTTTTTTTATTTATTATCAAAAATTATACTTGAAAAAGAGGAATTTATGACAATTTTCAAAATATCTTTTCAGGATTTTTTCCCCTCCCTCCCCACGTCAAAAACTATAATTTTAACCCAGTTTAGTAATAGTACGATCTTTAGATTTTCTCCAGAATAGGTATTGGTTTAAAGTTTTTTTTTCGGCGAAGGGGAAAAATCGTTAGACACAGCCCAGAGGATCCATACCCTCCGCTTTGTGCCGGTCTAATAACAACAGTGAACTTACCAACTAAAAAACCTCGTTTTCTTCTTGGGATAAAAATTTTCACCCCGGGACTAACTTAGCATTGTTTCAGGGTGGATTTCGAATAGCTTAATCAGCCCTTCTCTTTACATAATCCTTCTTTGAGATCCTGATTATGATCTTGTTCTGCTGCCTCCATATCTGGCTTTTTCGTCAGCAGAGCATTTTCACTGAATCGTGATATCGCTAAAAAGTTGGCCTCGCTCACTATCATGATGTGCGCAACATTCTGTACTGATTGAGCCAGCTACCATTTCCAGTCCTCCCCAAAATTCCCCAATTTCCAGAATTTATTTGAAAATAATTTGTTTTCAAAATAATATTTGTAAATTTCGAAACTAACAAATTGTTGACAAAATAGTGAAAAATAAATTATTAAGAAATTATAGTTTTTATAAAAAACAAAAAGGAAAATCTGAAGCTGCAAAACGTTTTGCATCAGTTTGCGGGTTTTTATCTCTTGGTAAAAAACTCAAACAGAAAAAAGAAAAACATGATGAACAAGTTGTAAAAACAGTAAAGGTAGAATTATAGTGAAAGGCCAATGTAAGCGGCATGCGGCAGCGGGCGGCAACAATGTGACCCATTTACAAAAAATTAGTTTTTTTATAAAAATATTCACACAAAAATTTCAACATGTTGAATTTAATTTAATTTGGCAGTGCCGTTCAAGGCGGCCAAGCGGCAAAGTTGAATTCAGTTTAACTTTTTGTTTTGCCGCTTCAATTTGTCAAACAAAAACTTAAAGGAAAAAAATTTAAAAAATAGAAGACAGAAATTAATTTTCGGTTTTGAAATTTTAACAATTGAATTTGTTTATTTATTTTGGCTCTAAAAAAATCAAAATGTTTAATCTTCGAAGCACAAATTTTGCTTCAATTAGCCGCGTTCATTTGCCTACAACAAATAAACTCAAGCGGCAAATAGAACAGTTGGTTGCCGCTCGTTGCCGCAAACCGCTTACATTGGCCTTTCACTATTAGTTTGTAGGTTCTGTTCTGTTCTTACTCAGCTGTGTTGTTATTGTTCAATTGAAACTATATGTGCATGGTTTCACCTAACCTTTTCGTTCTGTTACGGAATAATCTGTTAAAAATATAATTCAATGGTAAGTGACTTGCATGTGAAATTATTTAAATCAGATCTTGCCTTGCCAGCTTTATCTCCATGGAGCAAATTATTCACACTTCACCAGTGCCGCTCTGTGGCTGGCAAGGCAGATTGCAACTTTTTTTCATAAGTATGTAGCCATATAGATATAATCCTTGCTTTAGAGTTTGGGCCTTGTAATCCCTCTTGTCTGCAATTTCCAGGCATTCAATGGAAGACAAGGCTTAATGAGTTGGTGGCCCGAAGTCCAATAAGAGCATCAGCCCTTAAACCAACACAGCCACTTAATCATCACCTCTACACCCCGGGTGGTTATTAGCCTCTGAAAACCAGCAATTTACCATTGTTATGAAGGAAACTAATTTCCCTTTTTATGATTTTAGGTTTAAACCACAGTCAGAATGTTTCAGCCAAGATAGGCACCTCAGCCATGATCAGCGCCGAGATGGTGTCCAAGCAGATTACCTCTAGCTTTGAACAGCGTTCTGCCCATTGACACTTGGTTAGGGTTTCGGAAGCTAAACACTATCGAAGTAATGCGGCTTATTACAGTTTTATTTGCTACAACAACAAAAAGAACTCCTGCTCCTCTTTGCCACTTCTTCGCTTGTTATACGACAAGGCAAAAACTCTCTCCGGGGTGAGGACACTAAGAGACATCTTGATGTGCGTATGTACTCTTTTTTTTTTTTTTATTCATATTTATACAAATTTTTTGAAATAATTTATTTCAGTTAAATATTTTTAAAAGTTAATACATTTTAATTAACTAGGTAACTATGGATGATATATACGAGATCTGATCAAAAATGCCAAATTTTATGAGTTACGTATGGTCGATTTTCGCATTTATGTTGGTACACATGTTATACTCGTATGTGTTGGCAATATTATCCGTTTAGAACTGTCAGTTTGTTTTTGACAGATATAAAGTCGTGTGTTTTGGTGTGCTCTTCGATTTTTTACTATTCAAAAAAATAGATCAAAGAAACTGTATTAAGTTTTATGTAAAAATTGAAATTAAATGCGAAAAACGTTTGAAATGTTGACTTTATATGGCCGGTTAAGGAAGGCCGAGAAGCTAACAGTGACGACGCTCGTCATAATCGCCCGAGCACGCCAAAAAATGATGAAAGCATTGAAGCAGTGAAGAAAATTATTTTGGGTAGTCGTCGACTCACGAAAAACGAAAAACGTTTGAAATGTTGACTTTATATGGCCGGTTAAGGAAGGCCGAGAAGCTAACAGTGACGACGCTCGTCATAATCGCCCGAGCACGCCAACAACCGATGAAAGCATTGAAGCAGTGAATTAAACGGTTTTGGATAGTCGTCAAATCACTAACAGAGAGGTTGCTGATAATGTTGGCATATCGTTCGGCTCAATCAAGTAAGTTTTGCAGATGTTTTAGGCACGAAATGTGCGGCAGTGAAGATTGTTTAAAAATTGCAAAATTTCAAGCATAAACAAGGTCACATGGACATCGCTCAGGAGCTGTTGAACATCGTCAACGACGATCCAGATTTTGCAAACCAAAGCCCAATCATCCCAATGGAAGCGTCCAGAAGAGCCCAGACCGAAAAAGCACGTCAAGTTCGGTCAAATGTGAAAGTTTTACTCACTGTTTTCTTCAACTGCAATGGCGTGGTGCATTATGAATTCTTGCTACAAGGTTGCAAGAGGAATACTACCTTAAAGTTATGCGCCGTTTGCGTAAAGAATTTACAGCAGAAACGCATAGAATTGTGCAAAAAACAATCATGGATTTTTTTTTCTTCTGGACCAGTACTCAGGGGATATTCAGTACATTGTACTGGAACTAGGAAAATATGTTATGATGAGAAGGAAGTAGTGATCGTGGAGGTTTAACTTTAACAATAACAACACGAAAGACAGCATTTAAAGTTTTGCATCATGATAACGCACCAGCTCACACATCGATGCTTGTGCTTCGATTACAATTCACTAAAAATGTGAAAAGCTAATGTACAACTGATAAAATACAAAATATTTGTGTATACCTTTTCATATCTTTACCGACAATTTCACACCTCGAACACGTGCAGCAACAATATTGATAGCAACAAAGGGTTAATGAAATTTCCCACAAGGTTGAATATAAATATGCATATGATAACTATGGAAACTGAAAGTATACATTTGTTAAAGTTTTTCGCCGTAAACAGTTTTTCTTAAGAATTAAGTAAAAAATATATTTTTGCAGAAAAATATGGCAGCAAACACGTTGCCGTCACTTAACAGCAAAGAATAGTTACCATGATATCTGAAAATGTTTAAGATTAAAATGTAATTATATATGTCTTTATGTATCATATTTCATAAATGTACATAATGAAGTTTTTTTTTAAGCTGAAAAGTTATTCAGTTATATATTTTACTTAATAAAACATGGTTGTTATTGTTACGTACAGAGAAGATAAATTTTTAAACAACAATTGCATTGTATTAAAAGGGTTTTCAATTCCTTCAGCAAAAAGGATTCTACGAAAATGTTTTCTTTAAGAAATTACTTTGAAGTCACTTGTTATAAGAATGCAGAACAATAAGTCCATGACTAATTCAATTTGCTGCCTCTTAGTTGAAACGGCAATACTGGTTTTGTTAACAAGCAGTTGAGTCTGGTCTTAATATGAACAAACTATGTCATTTCGTTTGTGCTTGGCAACCGTTGAAGTAATAATGGAAAACAGCGTATTTTGTGTGCTCATTAAGCATTATTTCTGCGGGGGAAAAAAATCCCTCGAACCAAATCTAAAGTGGTTAAATCATGGCGACTCTGCTCTATGCATTTTCATGCTAAAGAAGCGGTTTACTGGATTTCGGTATAGCCATGCCAGCTACGAAGACTCCAAAGCTTCTGGATACCCAGTTGAATGCTCTACATGCAAAACAATTAAAAGGAACTCACGATTGGTTTTAGCAGATAGGAGATGGAATATGAGAGAGACTGTGTAAGCCATAGTCATCTGGAATATCTTACTTCAATTTTAATTATCCTGTAAGATATCAGAAAATTTTACGCAGAAAAGGTCCCTCATTTGCTCATACTCGCAGGAATGTTTGGTATTGTGCGACCGCAATGTGGGTGAGTTTTTGCACTGCTTCGTAACTGTAGATCCTTTCATAAAATCCCGGGGACCAAACAGCAGTCAAAACAAATTGTTTCGCGGTGAGTGGGTGACAAGGGTGGGTTTGTTATTTGTAAAAATTTATTTACATCAGCATCTGCCTTGGCGGGATTATTTGATGAAGGAGTCCACCAGGTGAATGATACGCAGCTTTTTGCCATAAGTTTGTAGCCACATAGCCAAACATCTTGATGAAAAGTTCGCGGCTTCTAATCCCTTTTGTACACAATTTCCCACAAGTCAATGACGACAAAGCTAATGAGTTGGTAGGCTTAAGCCTATTAAGAGTATCAGCCCTTAAAAACTCAGCCGTCTAACATTATCTTTATATTAAAGGTGTCTGATTCAAGACCATAGTACCCCGGGGAATTGTGCTTCCCAAAACCGACATTGTAACAAAGTTACTGAATTCGCTTCCCGCGACTTTAGATTTAAATCACAGTCAGAACGTTGCAGCCTGGGTAGACACCGCGACCATGATCAGCACAGGGATGGTTTGCAGGCAGAAACTTTTGGGGCTTTTCTTAGCCCCGTCCTGCCAATTAACGCTTGGTAAAGATCTCGGAAACCCAACACAACATAATACATATGACGTCCTAGAGTTTTATTTGCTACAAAAAACGGGGGGCTCCTTCTTTTCTATGCCCCAGAAAGCAGAGTGCTCTGCTTTGGTATACACCAAGGAAAAACCTACTCCATGGGGGTAGAGGGTGCGTTAGTCAGACAAAAAATCATTATTTTTAATTTGGGGTACATGATATATAATCTATATATTCTAACTTCAAAAGGGGAAGACATTTTCTACCGGATATATACCGACATACTGGGTTAATTCAAAAACGATTTGAAGTACATTTGATAAAGGGATGAATTCGTTGACACCTGGGCATGTCAAAGTTTTGCTCTTTTATTTATCTTAACAAGTGTATTGAACTATGAGAAGACTATGTAAAAAGTAATAATAACTTTTTATATAAAAATCTGTATTTTAACCTACCCTCGTACATTTGGAAGTCTATAGCATATTATAAAAAGTTTTAGAAAATTCGCAATCTGTACCAGATTCCATATCTGTCAGCTTTCAATTGATATCACGTTGTAACTTAAAACGTTTAGGTTTTATTTTCCCCTTTTCCATTAATTTTTAAAAGACATACTCGTACATACTTACATATAAATTTTCTGATATTGATACAAATAAAACATAATTTATTATAAAATTTCTATTAACATGGCCTACTAACTTTCTTTTGAAGTGTATGTGTTATATAAGAGCACACTTTTCCTTTTTTAATGATTTTTTTTTCGTATTTTTTAAGTATTATTTTATCTAAATTAAGCCCTAAATAAACAAATTGTGTTTCTGTTTATTACATAATTTTTAAGTTATCTATATAAAGTACTTCAAAGAAAATTTTATTTAAAAGACTTGAAGATTATTTTATGGTTTTGACGTAATTCGTTTGAAAAGGCAATAATATTGAATGCATATGTGTGTTTTAACGAGCAAATTATACAACTCTGTATGTAACTGTTTGACATGGCAAGTTCATTTTTAATTTGAAAAATTAATTACATATACAAAATCTTTTTTAAAAAATTTGTAATGAATTTTTTAATATTTCGCCTTCCTTGGGAAGACTTCTTCAGGAAAAATTGTTTGTTTGTGTTATAAATTCAATGAAATATTTTAAATTACCATCTAATACTAAATGACGTACATTTATTTAATTTTGCAAACATTTTCAATCGTTTTAATGTTTTTTTTTTATATCAAACCTCATATAAGGCTTAATTTTGATGAATATTTTGAAATACGATAACTTTGAAATATGATAATTTAATAACAAATTTGTGTGTAAACAAGCGAATAAATAAAGATCTTTCGCTTTTCAATGATCACTAAGACTTTAAAATGTACAATTTCATAATATTTTCTATTACATTATTGTAATTAAAACTTGAAATAAGATATCTAATAAAATATATGCATTCACACCAAAATGCATCTTCATATTGATGACGGTGTATCAGAAAACTGACATCGAGCTGAATGTCAAAAATTAATCAGTCGTTCGAAATTTGTTAAAATTTAATAAAAACAAGTGACAGTATAGAAAATTCGCCTGGGCCGAGTCCACAATACCCTTCACAATAGTCACGTATATATAGTATATATTACAAATTTGAAATGCTCGGATATATATGGACCGATTTCGACGAAAAACATATTTTTATCTTGTAACCGTCATGCCAAAAAGACGATCTTTCATGGAAAAATCAATTTAGGGTATATCTCGTGTATATATAGAAGGAGATGGGCAATTTAAATTTTCTGTACTTAAGTGACGCCCGTTTATTACCAAAACTGTTTTTAAGCAAAATGGAATTGTTTCACGAAAAAATTGATTTCGGCTATATATGGACCGATATCGAAAATATTCATTTTCTGCACTTATATATCCTTCTTTTATTACCACAACTGCTGTTAAGCAAAAAACTTTTTTTAGGCTTTGTATCGAATATATGGACCGATATCGGAAATTTTCATTTTCTATATTTGGTAACATCCTTATATTACCTTAACTGCTTTTAAGAAAAAAAAAATGTTGTTCAAGTTCGTTTACGCGACATTTTTATAAAAAAACCGGTTTAGACTATATCTCGAATATATATGGACTGATACCGGAACTTTTCATTTTCTGTATTTATAACAGGTGGTTAAATTTCAAGGGCCGATGTCGATTTTGAATAAAACACAAACTATTTAGGAAATTATTGTAATTTTATTTTATTATGATATATTGGTATTATTCAATTATGTATGGATCAAAATATCGGCCAAATGGGCGCTGCGACCACGGCGGCACACCTCCATCCGATGGTCCAAATTTTCGATGACTCTGAGGCATAATGGAGGTTCTATGCCGTTAATGTGCCGAATTATCTCATCCTTTAGCTGTTGAATTGTTGCTGGCTTATCGACGTACACCTTTTCTTTCAAATAACCCCAAAGAAAAAAGTCCAACGGTGTCAAATCACATGATCTTGGCGGTCAATTGACATCGCCATTATGTGAGATAACACAGCCATTGAATTTGTTGCGCAAAAGAGCAATTGTTTCGTTAGCTGTGTGGCAAGTGGCACCGTCCTGCTGAAACCACATATTGCTACATCCATATCTTCCAATTCGGGCCATAAAAAGTTCGTTATCATCTCACGTTAGCGAACACCATTCACAGTAACTGCCTGACCGGCCTCATTTTGGAAAAAATACGGCCCGATGATGCCGCCAGCACATAAACCGCACCGAACAGTCACTCTTTGTGGGTGCATTGGTTTTTCGACAGTCACTTTGGGATTCTCATTCGCCCAAATGCGGCAATTCTGTTTATTGACATTTTCATTGAAAAATCGGTTTAGACTATATCTCGGATATGTATGGACCGATATCGGAAATATTCATTTTCTTTATTAGGCTCACCTTCTTATATTACCAGAACTGCTTTTAAGCAAAAAAAAAAATTTTTTTTTAAACTGTTTTAATGAAAAAATCGGTTTAGACTATATCTCGGGTTTATATTGACCCATATCGGAGTTTTTCATTTTCTGTACTTTAGTAACCGTCTTTTATAACTAGAACTGCTTTTAACCAAAAAAAAAATTTTTTTTCAAGGGCAAATCGGTTCAGACTATATTTCGGGTATACGTATATGGACTGATATCGCAGATTTTCATTTTTTGTATTTTACTAACCTTCGTTTATAACCAGAACGGCTTTTAATCAAAAAAAAAAAATTTTTTATGGAAAAATCAGTTCAGACTATATTTCGGGTATATATGGACTGATATCGTAAATTTTCATTTTTTGAATTTTAGTAACCCAGTTTTATTAGCAGAACTGCTTTTGAGTAATAAAAAATGTTTAAGTTAAGTTTTAATTAAAAAATCGGTTTAGGCTATATCTCGGGTATAAAGGGACCAACAACGGGAACATTTTTTTTTTTGCCTTTTATTCGCAATTTTTAATAAATGTGTGAAATTTGAAGCAAAACAAAGATTTTTTTTCAATTTTTATGCACAATTGCAAAAAAAATTTTTTTCGGAATATTGTATATATTTCAGCTATATGTGAACCAATTTTACTGAATTTCAACAGCAAATGATTTTCTCAGAAATGGTATTTTAAGGACCGACACACGGACATCGAATTTTCTATCAATGCTAATTCTCAATATGTATACTTTATAGGATTGGAAATGAAAGTTGGAGTAATTACAAACGGAATCGCATAATTATGTATAACCCTTACTTCTTCGTGAAGGGTATAAAAATAAATACATATACCTAGTTTAAAAAAACCTATCTTCCCTCTTACTTTTTAAATATTTCAAACGTTTTAGTTAGATAGTTTAAAAGCGTTTTTTTTGTCTTCTTTAACCTTATTTATTTTGAGAATATTTAATTGCTTCATTTTGAGCTTTAAAATTATGTTTTGCTCAAGATCTCGTACGTTAATGTCCGCAAATGGCATAAAGCATATATGTAATTCAAAAATAAATTGTTTCATCATAACTTGTTATCTTCTGGTACGTTTTCTTTCATTGTGTTGCAATAGAATTTATAAATGGATTACAAGTCATCTCTCAAATTGCTGGCGAACGGTAAAGCTCGAGATCGGGAAACAGGCGCTTAAACTACGTCTTTATGTATTCAAACTTCAAGAAGTTAGAGACAGTTTGAGCAATTACAGCGGCAAACTTTTAGTATACGTGACACGGAGTTTTTTAAGGGGAACTTTAAACAAACATTAAAATAAAATTATTTGTTTTACATGAATTCTGCATTTTCCTGATAGCATTTATTGCCACTGTATAACGACAATAGTTAAATTTATAAAGTCGGTAAAATCAAGAGGAGAAAATTTATGTTATTTCAAGCATAATTTTCAATTGAATCAACAATAAAAACATTCTCTGTGTTTAGCACTTACTGTTACGGTAGAAAAGTTAACACCCACTATCACATGATTGACAACAGCGATAAAATGTTCAGTGTTTTGCATCGCAGATAGTGAAATTGATGCAAAACATTGAGATAGACGTTTAACCACGCGGTTGATATACGATGACAAAGATTGAGGTGGTAAACTCTGCAAATAGCACTGACACAAATTTGTCACCTGTCTTTTAAACTGAAACTGCAGCTCAAGAGTTATTGACCAATAAATCTCGGACGCCATTGAATGAGTTTGCAATCTAATTACTTTTGCTTAATTCAACTTTAATTATTTAATGAGTGCTTTAAATATAATGCAAGATGTTTCTCTTAGTCTTTGTTTGGAAGATTTGAACGTAAAAAGTACAATAAAGAAATATGCAAACATTTGAGTTTTATTCACTATATTAGCCTCTATATGTAAATACCCATCAAAAAGCTATAAACCGCTTGTTTTCTATGTATCTCAACTGCCTATATGTCGACATTTCATTGGAGCTACTGTAGTTACCAATAGACTTTGGACGTTTTTGAAAGATATTCTCAAACATTTAACTTTATATCTCAACAGTCTAAATAAATTATTAAGAATTTAAAAAGAAAAATGTTTTAATAATACCCGTCGAAACACAAAAGAAAAAAAAACCTAAAAAAACGTTTATAATTTTTTAATTTTTTTTTTAATAAAAAAATATAAAAACTCGAATATTTTTTTGGTCAAATAAATTGCCAAATTTTGATCTAAAATGAAATGCAATGTCAGAAATTATGCTTAAACGGTACAAAAAAAGTCACTTTTGCATTATATTGTTACTGATGACCCTAAATGCAAAAATTCATTTCAGTCTATGAGCCAAATCAACGTCGAAGCCGGATAGCCGTGCCGCCAAGATATTTTGTGGTATTTATTGGGATGAGTATTTGCGTTATTAGATTTTAAAATCGGATCAAACGATCACAGTAGACTAGTGCCGAAGACAATTGGCTCGTTTAAAGAGAGCAGTCAAAGAATACACGGCCAGACACGAAGCCACTAGCTTTCATTATGATCGATGAAATCGATCCTTATAACCCATCGATCCTTATAGCCCAGATTTGTATGACTACCTATTGGTTGGACCGATGCAGAATACACTTCACTTTAGAGTATCAGAAATTGGTTCGGTTTATTCTTTATCGCAATGACTCGAAATCCATATGCTACCAGAAATATGGGATAAAGTAGTGGCCAACGAAGGAAAATATATATATAATGGATCAACCCATTTTTTTTACTACACTCATAGAAAAAAGCGTCTTCCTATTGATGATGGCGGAATATCAGAATTGTGACATCAATATTATGTAAATAGTCATCAGTAATATGAAAAGAGACATTAATCTCATTGACAAAATTCATCAGAGGATTTTGTCATGCATTGAGTATCGTCAATGCTACAACTATGGTGACATCAATTCAATGATACATTCGATTAATAATTATAATACATCTAATTTGTCAAAATTGATTTAAAAAAAGGGTAAATAGTATTATAGTAAATTCAATTTATTATTGAAAAATAATTTTGTTGTTAAAATAATTATTTTTAAACTTAAATAAATTTTTAAGAAGTAGGAAAAAATGCATCATACTGATGTAAATTTGTAATCACAGCAAATATTGTTTAAGCAAAGACAAATAAGTATAACTGTAAGTGAATGATAGTACATCATTTTGATGACACTTTGTCATCACATGCGGCGTTAGTTAAATAACGAATAAAATGAGAGAGTAGAGAGTAAAATGTTAATTTTACACACAGAAATTATATTAATGACAGTAAATTATCAAAAGTGTTGGAAGATTTTTAATTCTCATTGGTTTTTTGAAGGTAACGGAATATAAAGTTATATGTTTGAACATATTTTTGAATTAAATTAAATATATAAGAGCTTAAGTTTGGTTGGTGATAGCGTAACATGGTACAAATTCACTTAGTCATTTTGCTGATGTTAATGAGCCATCACATCAATGAAATTTTTACATCATATTGAAACGAAATTACAGTTGGTCTGATGTTAGTAGTGTGCTATTCTACTGATAATATTTTGTCATTATATTGGCTTCATTAGTCATTTCTTCGATATGAGAGTGTAACTGCATTGATCACATGCTCATATCTAACGCATTCCAACAAAGCATCACCATAATGTCAGTTCAACATGTCATTGATGATATAATTGTCATAATTACTGCTAATGACAATTAGTGTAACTAATGTAATGGTTGACATCACAGCGATGAAAAGTGTCATGATGTCAAAAATGATGACATTTGGCATTGTATTGATGTTAAAACATCACAGTTATGACGCGTTTTCTATGAGTGTATAATAGATGTATTTTTCATGCAAAACAAATCGACATTACTAACTCAATACATTTCACACAAATATACGAAGATTTAATCAATTAGTTTCATAAGCAATGGATTTACTAGCTGTTGCTTTTTACGATTCTCATATATGTTACTAAGTTTCTTTCTTTTTCAATAAAGTTGCAATTGTATTAGTTAGTAGCTTTCTGCAGGAAACCAACGACGTTCTTTCAACTTAGACCGGCATGAAAAATAAATCGTTGATGCTTCCAACTTGTTAATTTGGAACATTTCTTAAAATTGTTCTCAATGTTTACTCATAAATCATAACCTCTGATTGTGGCATAAGTGTTATTTGGTTTCTTTTGTTATCTAGTTAATGATAGTAATAAAATTTCATATTTGTAACGAATATCTGAAAGAAGTATTCATTCCTTATTTATTCAAAAACAGCTCAATGGTTTATGAAGGATGAAAATGAAAATAACATTTTATGTTTTCAAGCAGATTATTATAGCTTAAATGAGCTTTGTTTTTGAAGTTGGTTTAATATTGCATCACACACGAAAAAATTATTATAATGGTTCTTGCACAGAAGAATATACGAGTACGAGTATTAGCTCATTAAAAAGCAAATATAGCTTTATTTGCGTATTTGCTGCAATAGGAAAAGCAAATATATTAATAAAAAAAGGATCAGAAGATTGGCTCGTTTAGTCCATTAGCGTCTAACAACATATAAATAAGCAACTTGAGGCAAAATTAATCATCGTATTTTTTAATAATTTGCTCACCAATTGAACAATATTGCGATTCTGGTTTAAAAAAGCAAATTTATGCTAACCAATTCCGTCTGTATAAACAGAATTGGGATTATAACCAACTCGGAGTGAGTTAGTTATAATGGGTTTGGGAAAAGAAATAAAAGGAGGGTTATTATTTCTTTTCAAATAAAATGAGTTTTATTTACAATGGTTTGGCTAACTGTTTGATATGTTGGTTTGAAAGTGGAAAAAAATAATACAATAATTTCAAATAATGCTGTAGAGTTTTCACTACGTTCGCTCTGGCACTTCTCTCGCTCTTGATCGAATTGCTATTGCGAACAATGCAGTGGTGAGTATAAGGTTACTTCAACAAAGTGGTAAATATAGGGTTAGTTCAACAAAGTGGTAAGTATAGGGTTAATTCAACAAAGTGGGAAGTATAGGGGAAAATGTAACTAGTAAATATTAGGTAAGTGTAATATATAAATGGTAAGTACAAAAAAATTCATTTTACAGTTCATTATACGCCCATGTCACAGAATTCACTTCCGTTCGGAAATGGAATTGAATAGGTTTTTAACTCTTCAAAAACGAAAAGTTAAAACTTTTTCGGAATGAAATCAATTCTATAAGATAATACTAGTTTCATTCTTGCAATTAGAAATGATTTCATTCCGAAAAGTGTTTTAGTTTTTCGTTTTTTTAAGAAGTAAAAAAGAGTTCAATTCCGTTTTCAAACAGAATTAAGCTCTGTGACATGGCTGATAATTCAAAAATAGAAAATTTATAAAAAAGACTAAAAAAATAATAAATATATATGAACTTTAAATAAATTCAAGAAATACTAAATTTTGCTCTTTGTCCTAATTACTTTGGACACCAATCAAATATACAAACAGCCTCACATACAGTAATTGAGCATAAAAACAAGCTAATTGCATTTTTTGATAGGGATAAGTCAAGGTGGGAAATAATTATACTCGCAAAATAAATTTCATTTAATTCTTCCGTTTTTTTATTTATCATAGGCTGAAAATTCCCGGGCCTAATAAAGAAAACACAGTTTTTTGTTTCAGAATTAGCTTTAATCATCAACATCATCTCCATCGAGATGAGCACAATCATTCCAGCACCGCTCTAACATTTCAATACTACCTCAAAATAGGCCTCAGTTTCAGCGATAACCTCTTCATTCATGCAATATTTTTTACCGGCGAGCATTTTTTTCAGGTCTACAAACAGCCAGTAGTCGCTGGGAATGCGATGTGTGTGGAAGGAATTGGAAGTTCAATTCATGTAGTTTTGCCATTGTTTTGATTGACTTGTGACACGTTGCGTTGGCTTAATGAAACAAAATTTTTTTCTTTGTCATATGCGGTCGTGTTTTTGCAGTTCCGGCTTTCAAGCGCTCTAATAATGCTATATAATATGCAATGTTAATGGCATTTTCTTTTTCAAGATAGTCGATGAATATGACACGGTGCATTGTTTTGATGAAACAGAATATTTTCTATGCCATATGCGATCGTTTCTTTGCAATTTCAGCCTCCAAATGCTTCAAGAGTGCTATATATTATTCACTGTTAATGGTATTTCCTTTCTCAAAATAGTCGATGAATATTACACCACGCGCAAAATACCAAAGCCATAATCTTTCCAGTCGAATGTTGCACTTTCGGGTGCTTTGCACGTGGTTCACCAGCTGTTGTCCACTCAGATCACAATTGTTTTGATTCCGTAGTGAAGTGATGTGTAATATTTCGTGTTCAATAATGAAATTCGTGGAATCAATTAATAAATTGTTTAAATGCGGACCTGTAAGGGAATTCGTGGATTCAAACAAAAACTTAGTTAAAATAATTATTGATCGAAAATATTTATTATTTTAAACAACAACAAAATACGATATCCAGGGTTATTATTATTATATTTTTTTATATTTATATATATGCATACAAATATTATTTTCAAGCAAAAATTTTGTTAATTTTTTTTACTATAATTATTTCTGTGTACAAAGTTTTTAATATTAAAAATTATTTTTTCCGTACGTAGGCACAATACTCAATCCAGTTTTCAGTGAAGCAGTGGGGTTCAATTTATGAAAGTAAGTCATCCTTATTTCTTCATTTTGGCTTAACTCTGTTTTCTTTAATTTAAAAATAACCTGAAAATTTACATTGTTCTATACAGTACAACGAAATTTCTTTGCTGTCCAAAACAGATTATTAAACAAAATACCACACAAACAGAGTTAAACAAAACACAGTATATACAATAATATAAATAAATTTTTGGTAAACCGGCCTTTATAAAATATTTTTTTATGTTGTTTGCAGTTTGGTTTATTTAAAAGGAAGAAAAAAAGAACGAACAGAAAATTCAAGTTTTAGTTTCACAAATATTAAAAGTTTTCATTTTGCTTATTTGTCTTCTGGTTTTTTTTTTGTTTTTTTATTTTTTTTTATTTTCGGAAAATGCAACATTATTTGAAAACACAGGAAAATCTATACCCATAGTGGTAATACATAAACAAGAGAAAAAAAAACCAAAAAAGTTGTAGTTTTTGCTTAAAAGCTGCAAATGATAACATGTTGCTATAATACGAAAACTACATTTCGTTTAATAACAACTTGAGTTCTACAGTTATTGTTTAAAGTAATATTAATTAAAACGCAAAAAAAAATTACGGAGATTATAGAGAAGACAAAATATATCTATATGGGCCGATTTGGAAGGACCAAAATTTATTAATATTGCACCATTGATTTTTCGATATCATTTAGTATGAGGAAAAAAAGTTTTCACTGTGGCATATCAAAAAAAGCAAAAACAGTTTCAAGGCGCACAGATTTGAATTTTTTATTTTTTCTCAACTTTTGTTTTTAACTTTCTATATAAATTTGTAGGTGAGATTATATTTGTTACAGTTAAAAATATGCCGACTTAAATGTTTTCTTAGCACGCAATGGCCAGGTATATTTGCTGGCAACTTTAGCCTGGCCAGTTTGAGTGTAAGTTATATTTAAGTTCTTCACCCGGTCTTTTTTAGTTCGTAATTATTACTATTATCTCTTTTACATTTAAAGTTCTCATTTAAGTTATACACGTATTTGAATAATTTCTAATTAACAGGGTGTTCAAATAAAGTTCCAAAACTTGTTTTATCGAAAATATTTATTTCTTTATCGAAATTATTTAGCTCTTATGTGTGTGTACAGACTTCACCATGTATTTGTAGCTCTCTACACAAAGATCCTGTGGTTCTCAGCTTTTATAACCTCATTCAGCTTTCTGGCTGATTCCGCAAAAATATATACCCAAAATAGATTCCGTCTGCTTTCTTTGGAATTATCTATGCGGTGGCACCCAAATTAAAATGATGTCAGTTAGATGATCTTGTCTTGCCAGCTCACACTCATACTTTCCGCCGAGTAGAGATGTTGTCGTATAGGATAGGTTTAGATACCTCCTGCCTTGCCAGCATGGACATACACTTTCCCGCGAGTATAGATATTATCGTATAGGAGTTTAATTAAAAAAGCGCACCTGCCTTGAAGGCCTTACCTAATGATGGACCACCTGCATGTGGCAGCCACTGTGTGGCTTGCAAGGATCACACAACTTTTGTCATATATTTGTCGCCATATGAAGAGTTCGGGCCTTCTAATCTCTCGTGTATTCAATTTTTGAGATAGTGAAGGGAAGACAAGCCTTAATGAGTTCGTTGGTCAAAGAGCTTTACTTGCTACAATAAACGAGGAATTCCTATATCTCTATGTCCAGAAAGCAGATTAAACGGGGGGGACAGTTTAGTTTTTTTATAATCTATAATTGATATACATCAACAGCTGCATTAATGGCCTTATCTGATGATGTACCAACTCCACGGGGTTCATCATTCACGATTCACCAGCACTTTCGTATAGCTTACAAGACTCACACAGGTCACAAAAGGTCCCTATAAGTTTGTAGGCAAATAGACAAACCCCTTGCTTAAGAATTCGGGTCTTCTAACCCTCCGAAATGCAATTTTCCAGCATCCAACGGAGGAAAAGGTTTAATAAGTTGGTAGGCCGAAGTCCATTAAGAGCATCATCCTTTAACCAACTCAACCGTCTAACCATAACCCCTGGTTAGTCACATTATAAGTATGTATTGCAAAACAACCACATCTCGGGCGGTTACCAGCCCCGAAAATCGGCATGCACTAAATTTATCAAGAAAACTAATTGTCCTTCCTATGATTTTAGGTTTAAACTACGGCTAAAACTTTTGAGCTACGGTAGGCACTTCAGCCAGGATCATGGTGGTGTGCAAGCGGAACCACCCAGGAGGTTCCCGTTTTGCTAGTTTAAGCCGTTGGTAAGGGTTTCGAAAGTCCAACACAACATAAGTCATATGCCTTCTTATAGCTTTATTTGCTACAGGAAATAACACTATATCGAAAAATTATGCACAGAAAGCAGACTGACATGGCTTGATGTACGCTAAGACAAAACTAGCTCCCCGGAAGACGATCCTTGTTGGCAAAAAATGCTAATATTATAATGGTTTTCCCGGTCATATAGCAGTTTACAGGATGCAAAAACCGCAATATTTCAGTCTTAACCAAGCATGTACACTTTAATGTAATACCCAGCAATAAAGTTAATCCCACTCCTTTCTGGAATTATGATTTTGAGCATTCTTGCAAAATCAAAACTATAAGTAATGTTAATCTGATGACTGCTTTAAGATCGGTACCAGATATTTCATATTCCTTGTATGACCATATAGTCTTGATCTCGAGCAACAAACTGCATTCACTATTATTTGAAGACTAATAGGAAAAAGGCGAAATATAGAAGCCTCATATTCTGCCTGTCTCTCTCTCTCTCTCTCTCTATTCCACAGCCTTGCTGCGCTAGAGGCAGGTATGACCATTATTAGAAGATTGATACGAAACACGTGAAATATAAAAGCCTCATATTTTCTCTCTCTCTCTCTCTCTCTCTCTCTGTCTTCCATTGCTATTCTAGCCTTCGAATTCAAAATCACCGTTCTTGAAACACTGAAAACATGACGAGAATTTGGCTCGTACTGACATAGTTGAATCGAGAATAACTTGATGATGCAGACATAAATCCACCAATATTTCGATGGTATTATGTTTACATATACCTGGTATTAGGTTTACATATACCATATAAGCTTAGTGTATGACATCTACGATATATTTATTTTGACTGCCGCTTACCGCTACAGCCATCTATTGCAAAACGGCGGAAGCGAAGTTGTACACTCAACAGTTTGTAATGGGCTTGTTATCCCAATACAAGCTGATGTCTTGACTGTATATAGTTAATCAATAATCTCAACGACGATTAGTGTATTTCTTTTCACGCCCAGTTTTGCTATTTGAAATGAAATCTGCGCCGTTACTAATATGTTCTTTAATAGTTTATTAAGTCAGCTTGTGAAAGGCAGACTTTTTTTAATTCTCTTCTTATCTAAACCATTAAAGATTGCAAAATTATTAAGTAGACACTAATATTTTAGTTTCTTTAGTTTAAATTTGAAAAGACGTCCATACGAGTAGTTAAGTGATAAGCGGTCATTAAATGCGATAAACTTTATCTTATCGCGAGGACAGTGCTCTTGTGAGCCAAAGGCTTTTTTAACTAGTGCCAATCTCATCGCCAATGATAACTTGTGGCTTTCACAGAGTTAAGCAGTAATTAATTTATAAAATTTTAACTACACAAAAATAGTACAATATTCTTAAAATATTGATGTCTTAAAGTTTACGAGTATATACTATATAGTATATGATTTTACTTTCACTACCTTTTCTTTTTAGATTAACAATTTAACTCAAACTGTAAACTTGTATCACACACATGAACAAAATAAGTGGCGAAAACCAAACACTTCTGCCGATTTCATTTTGTTTATTAAATGCCAAATATTAGAACAACCACAAACCAATTAAATCCACATGATGAATGTAGTTTGTGTACATTTGTGTTCGTGTATTCAATTAAAAGCACATACAAATGATATATTGGCAATAAAAGTCTTCTAAAGAGTTAAACGTGATTAAGAATGATAAATGCAAAAATGCTGCTTATCTAGAAACAAAAATAATTGTAATGTCAAAGTAATATTTTCAAAATAAATTTAAGTTTTTGAAATTTTATGGGAATTAAAACAAAATATATTGACAAAAAATTTTAAAAATAGTTAATACTAGTTAATACTTAACAAGGCAGCTTTAAGCAGGTAGCAGCTTTAAGCATTTAACACCAAAAAACATCACATATATTTTGTTGGTAGAAATTACGAAAATTTTTAAACATATTTCTTTTTTTTTTTGAAAAAGCAATGAAGTCTAAGTGTTGTTTTCAGAATTATGTATATACAAAATTTCGACAAATTTACGCAAAGAAAACGAAAAACAGCCGTGCTTATGCCACTACCCTGGTAAAGCTGCCTTGATACTTAATACCTCATCTTTACGTGCCATCAACTTGAACATGACATGAACATAACGTCGGCAGAGCGAAGATAAAAATAAGTTCATGTTCTTGTATGTGACGAATACGTATGTTCAGATTTACCTTATCAAAGTGTTCAGCTCGGCACCATTTTGTGTTTTTTTGTTCGTGATGACCAACGTCATGGCGAACATCGATGCTCAAGCATATGGCTGATCATCGATGTTCAGAACATGGACGAAACATGGACATGAGCGGTCCACATTAGCCATTTGCGATGTTCGACATGATGCTTATACCATGTTCATGGCTAATGGAGATTTCCAGTAACATACACTATATGATCATATACGTATCTAATAACTTGTGCTTTATTTGACAAATTTCTATACAAAGCTTGACAAATAAACCTTTAATAAATAAGTATTTTTATAATATTTTATATAATAATTTTATATAATTCATATAAATATTTTGTATAAATACGGCCGATAATAAATATAATATGTCAGTCGGTTTAACAACCACTATCACAAAAATGTTAAGCGTATATACATATAAGTTTGTGATTCCGTTTGTAACTTCTACAATTTTAATTTTCAATCCTATAAAGTATACATATTCTGAATCAGAATAGATAGAAAATTCGACGAAGCGATGCCCATCTGTTTGCTGTTGAAATACCATTTCTGAGAAAACCATTGACTTTTTTCTTCCACCGTTGTATTATTTTATCGATTCATGGGTTTGCTATTTAAATCCAGTAAAATCGGTTTGTAGCTGAGATACGAGTACTCGTATACACAAAGTTCCGAAAAAATTAATTTTTTTTTTGCAATTTTGAATGCAAATTTTTGAAAAAAAAGAATCGGTTTTTCTACTTCAAACTTGACACAATTATTGGGCTTGCTAGTTAAAAGGCAAAACAAAATTTTCCACAGTATCCATCCACATGTACACGACATATAGGCTAAACCGATTTTTTATTGAAAACAACTTTTTTTGTTTAAAAGCAATTCTGGTAATAAAAGAAGGTTATAGCCTATTTACACTTACTCACATCTTCCATCTTTCATCATTTTGGCAAGATGTTAACATCTTCTTATATAAAGTCTATATGAAAAAAACTCAACATCTCTCAACATCTTTACAAGATGTTGGTTTCTCATTTTGCTAGACTCAACATCTTTCGATTATTTTAGTGTCATCACTAAAAAAGTTTAAAGAAATTGTCAAAAATTCATATCATCACTAGAACATTTTTACAATGATCGGGAGCGAACAATGTAAGTAAATTTTAATTTAATTAAAAATAATATATAATTAAAAATAATACATACAATACATATATTTATAGTAAAAAAGAAAAAAAAAACTTGTTGTATGGTCTGCTGCTGACGGGAGTATGCTAAGAGACGTTTGCAAGAAAAATTCCAGATTTGCGGAGTGAGAGGAAAAATTCGCATATTTTCCAGAAAATGACAGTGAAGTTGCAAGATCCATTCGTAAGCTGTCTTTGAAAAACTCTGGACTGGTAGTCTTGGAATATCCTTTTTTAAAAAATTACCATTTCGATTCTAAGTTGTTATTATTTATGCATATGAGTTAAAATCTTAATAAATTATTTAAAATTCTAACAAATGCACGTTGCGCATAAAGCAAGATTTTGTAATAATTCTAAAAATTGAAGCAGTAATTGTTTTTGCTCTCTAAGAGCTATAATTAATCCAATAAATGTATAATCTTTTAATTCCATATTATTTAATGTTTTTTGTTTGCTAAAACACGTAAAGTAATACTTGACAGATGAAAGTGTAATGTAAACAGCTTTTTTCAATTTTCAACATCTTCTACACACATCTCCAAGATGTGAGTAGGTGTAAATACGCTATTATTTAAATATAGAAAATAAAAATTTTCGATATCGATCCATATACGAATAAACCCTAAAAATAGTTTAAATACCATGTAAATGAACATGAACAACTTTTTTTTACTTAAAATCAGTACTGGTAATATATGGAGGCTACCAAATAGGGCGGATGCTCTTAGTGAGCTTCGGCCTACCAATTCATTAAGCCTTGTCTTCCATTGATTGCTGGGAAATTGCATAGAGGAGGGGTTATAAGGCATGAACTCTTCAACAAGAAATTGATCATATGACGGCAAACATATGGTATATGTGTGAGCCTAGTCAGCCACACGGGACGCTGGTGAATCGTGAATAATTCACTCTGTGTAACTGATCCATCATCAGATAAGGCCGTAAAGGCAGGTGGTGATCTTTTTCATAAATATTTTTCACAGTTGTCGCAATCTTTTTTCATAAATCTTTTTCACAGTTGTCGCAACAAATATCATTAGAATTTTGTCTCACAAAATCCAATCAAAATCTTAGGATTTGTATGATAGTCTGAAACGCCTTTAAGTGATTGATTCGGTTTCAGAAATATCTAAGACCTATTGAAGAATAGACAAATGCTTTCGAAGACGAGTGTACAACTAAAAGTCTTTTCAAGTTACCTCGATTTGATGATGACGATGACGCCTATTAGAATATTAAGGAATATCTTTACACAAAATAACGTGTGAGTAAAAGAAAGATATCTACCAGCCATCAACCACATCCATAAGTATAATAAAAACTTCTTTTGGAATGAAAATATCCATTACCGCTCCCAAATTACAAGTTCGTGTGCAGACTGTTTGCAAAATATATCGTTAAAGTAAAATTAAAAATAAAAAATTCACATACCTTGATGTCTAATATCCTGTCTCATCCTCGTTTTTTCCAGATATTATATGCTTGTGCAAGTGTACGTGGAATAATTACGCAATAAAGAAAATGAAAAATGAAGCAAAGAGACACTTGGATAAAATCATTGATAATTTGCAAAAGAACAGATAAAAGAAAAAAATTTTTTTGTTCTTTTCATAGCAAAACTGTTTTTAAAATCGCAAGCAGGTTTACAAAAAAGGCATCAGTAAGAGACAATAAAGATAAGAGAGATAGCAAATGACATTCCATTAGCAGAAGTTGTTTTGCTACAATAGACAAAGCGAAATCACAATCGCAAATACAGAAAAAACAACAACAAGACAGTGAAAAGAAACGAATTCGGGTGCAATGAAATTTGTCACGTCATATACTATCACTCAACTTACTGGCAGAACTGAACAGTATTTATCAACCACTTTTGATATTGAAATTCAAATTTTAATCTTAATTCCAAGATTAAATCTTTACTCCTTATCCAGTGTAGCGGATTTTAATGTAAAACATAAATAGTATAAGGTGTTTTATATAGAGGTGTAGATCTTTGAAATGGAATGAAAAAATGATGATTTTTGTTTAAATTGACATAAAATTTACTTTATTCGAAAGATAGTATGGGCTCAAAATTCCAGGGCCTAATACAAAAGAAATTCTGTTTTTTTTGGTTCAGAGTTAGCTTTATTCATCAACGTAATACCCATCAAGAGCATCGCAATCATTCCAGCGCCGCTCTAACATTTCAATACCACTTTTGTAGAACGATTTATCTTTTGCCTCAAAATAGGCCTCAGTTTCACCGATAACCTTTTCATTCGTGTGAAATTTCCTACCGGCAAGCATTCTTTCAGGTCTACGAACAGCCAGTAGTCGCTGAGAACGCGGTGGATGTTCACCGCGTTCTCAGCGACTCAATCCATGAGTTTTGCCATTGTTTTGATTGACTTGTAACACGTTGAGTTGTCTTGATAAAACAAAATTTTTTCTTCGCCATATGCGGGCGTTTCTTTGCAATTTTGGCCTCCAAGCGCTCCAGTAATGCCATATAATATTAACTGTTACTGGTATTTCTTTTCTCAAGATAGTCGATGAATATTACACCACAATGAATATTACACATACGTAAATATCGAGGCCATTACCTTTCCAGCCGATTGTTGTGCTTTTGATCGCTTTGGACAAGGTTCACGAGTTGCTGGCCACTCAGATGACAATCGTTTTGATTCCGGAGAGAAGAGATGATTCCATTTTTAATCCACTGTCACATATCGACTCAAAAATTTCGGTTTGTTACGTTTATATATGGCGAGACACTAACGCGGCACCCACTTTGAACAGAGCTTTTTCATAATCAAATGCTCCTGCAATATAAAGCCAACATGTTATTTTGATATCGTCACGATATCAGCTAAGTTACTTATCTTCATTTTTCGTTCATTCAAAACGATTTTGTGGATATTTTTCTCCTTATTTGAACGTCCACTGAGCTCTGCATCACCGCTGTCTTTACGACCACGTTTGAAGTCAGCAAAAGAACGTTTTTTGTTGTTTCTGATGAAGCAGTGTGCCCATAACACTTTTAAAGCCATTGCTTCGCTTGAACGGTATTTTATCCCATTAAGAAGCGGCGTAAAACTAAAACACGAAATTGGTTTTGATCCACTGTTTCAAATATAACAAAAGAGTAGCGTCATTCTTAGCACAATAAATCACAAACAAAAAAATAGAATATCATGAAATTTTAAGAGCTACGTTTGAAGTCAGCAAACGAACGTTTTTTTTGCTCTTTCTGATGAAGCGGAGTCCCCATAACACTTTTCAAGCTATTGCCGCGATTGAACAATATTTTTCCCCATCAAGAAGCACTGTAAAATTAAAAAACGAACTTGTTTCTGATCCATTGTTTTAAAAATAAATAAAAATAAAAGTAGCGTCACTCCTTAGCACAATAACTCACAAATTAATGAGTGTAATGAAATGGTCACAGCTGTCCTTTGAAGGTTAGTATTAACTGAAAAAACGTGACTAAAATAAAACTAGCGCCATCTATATGTTAGGCCCGGGACTTTTCAGCCCATGCAATAATTTATATATGACTTCTGGTATATAACCACCAAGGCTGACTCTGACTATAAGTCTGATTTTCTATGACTTTTTCCGCCAAGCTGTGAAGCACGCCAAATAGTCATCTTATCGAACAGTATCACGATTTTTTTAATAAATATGCACAATTTGGAAATGTTCATACTGAAATGCTAACGGTCGTTCATTTGTTTTAAAGGTGTAAAGAAATGCTAGAAACGTTTATAAATGAAAAAGCTTGTTTATTGTGTTTTAACAGGTATTATTAGAGCATTTTTCTCTTTAAATACTCAAGAATTTATTTAGATTGTTGGGATATAAAGTTGAATCCTTGAGAATATCTTTCAAAAATTTCCAAAGTCTATTGATGATTAGGGTAGCTCCTATGAAATATCGACATATAGATAGCTGGGAAACATAGAAATCAAGCTGTTTATAATTTTTTTTTATTGTTAGCAATGTTAGAAGCTAAAATAGTGAATAAAAAACTCAATGGATCAAACTAAATATAAATCATTTAACAGTTGAAAATATGGACAGCGGTTAAAAAAGTGTTGCCAAATTAAAGTTGCATTTTTATATAAAAACGCAGCAATTGTAGTCCTACAAATCGTCAATAGTTTCGGTTAAATGATGGTAGCGACTTCACATATCCCCAGAGAAAGTCCCTGGGGAGCAGGTTTTGCCTTTGTTTACATATACCAAACCAGGTTATTCTGCTTTCTGGGGAATAGAGGGATAACAGTTTCTCATTTATAAGAGCAAGTAAAACCGTAGAAAGCTGTATGGCTTATGTTAAAAGGGTTAACATTTACATAACGGCAATGCCCCCGGGAGGTTTCGGTTGCAGACCATCTCGGTGCTGATCATACAAAATCGCTGAGAGGGAAACTAGTTTCCCTGATAACTATTGTGTATTACCGATTTTCGTGGGCTTATAGCCGCTAAGATGCTGTTGTCTGGCAACAAATTGCTGAAATATAAGGAATCTGGGGTGATAATTGGACGGGGAGTTTATTAAGGGCTGTGTTCTTAACGAGATTTGGTCTACCAACTCATTCAGCCGTGCCTTCCATCGACTTCTGGAAAATTGCTTATTGGAGGGATAATTAAGTCTCAATCCTTAAGCTAGATGTTTGCCTATATAGCTAAAAACTTATGGCAAAAAGTTGCTACGTGTGTGAGCCTAGAAAGCCACAAGGGGACGCTGGTGAATCGTCAATAATTCCCCGGGTTAGTATATGATCGGATAAGGCTGTCAATGCAACTGCTGATGGAAATCAAAATTCACAATCCCCACATAATATATTCCAGTGGTGTTAGACAGCACGATCAGGAAGGTCAACTTACCGGTCGAAGACTTCTTTCAATAAATAAATTGTGGCACGAGCTGTATGACATGTTGTGCCATTTCATTGAAATTACAGCTCCTGCTCTTCATGGTTGTTCAGCTAATGAGCTAAAACCTTGCCATTGACTGTAACGTTTGGACCAGCAACGTTTTAAAAGAACACGGCCAATGATTCTACCATCTCATAAAACCTCAATTTTTCTGATTGCAACTCTGTCTTATATACTTAAGGATTATTATTGCCCCAAATACGGCTAAATAAAATTCACCTATCAAAATCAATGTCCATTGCAATCTTGTTTTGGTGTCATATACACAATGTTAAAACGTTATTTAGGCGTCAGGATATTCATTAGGAACAGTCGATTTGGAAGGACCCAAATTTGTTGATATTAGACCACCGATTTTTCGATTGCTTTTAGCATGAGGAGAAAAATGTGCATCTACGCCATATTAAAAATATCATTTTCGATTTTCCAATTTTGTAACTATTCTGTGTTATTTGACGAAATTTTCATTCGACCTTGCTAACAGCACAACCTTTTGTTTTAATTGCAATGCAAAAATTTTCCTTTATCTGTTCATGCATTGTATTGCATGTTTTTAATTTTGTTTAATACTTGACACACATTGATGCCTTGTTAAGAATTTACATTCATTATTTAACAACTTTAAATGAAACACAATTTAATTAGACAAAGTCTTAACGAAAAGACATACACTTAGAGTAACATCTCAAGCACAGCTTAATGAGAAGTACTCAAATTATTGTGGGATTCGATGTGTGTATGTAGCACTTTAGATTTTATCTTTTTCCAATCGTAATAAGAAGACATTCAACATTGTCAGTTGTTTGTTCAAATACTATAAATACACACACTTTAGCTGCCAGAGAAGCATATTATTTTAATTACTCAAGAAAAGCAAATTCAAAAGGGATTGCATATTTGTGTGTGTGTTAATTTCTGCTTACATGTAGCGACAATGAAATGTTTTACATATTATTTTTTTTCAGCGAGACTTTAACAAGAGGTTCTATATGGCTGTGTGCAACAAAATGTAACAAGACTGAAGCACCAACCCGCAGCAAGTGCACCAGAGGAATGTAAAGAATATAAGAGTTCATTCTTATTTAGAAACTTTATTTCATGAGAATCGATTAAAGTTTTTTTACTTTGCATATTTTTAAAATGGAAAAGCAAATGAAATAATACTAGTATTGCCTTTACACAAACTGATTGAGTGTTTTGAAATCTACTTAATATCAATCTGCCTTTTAATAGCATGCAATCAAAGTTTACATACTTAAAGCCGATTAAAAATTATTTAAATAGCAGTTTACTGTACGTCAACAAACCAGTAGGATAGAAAGACCCTCTAAGACAACACAACGCCCAATGTTGGATGTTTCATATCTCATACAAAATTACTTAAGTATTAGCTCTAACCTGGACGCCGATAGCTCCTAAGTTTAGAAATTTTATAGTTTTCCAGAAAGCGAAATCAATAAATATTTTTGTAGAACTAGAAAACTGATAAAGTAGATACATAGCACACGACATGTTTTTACTACATGTAATTTTTTCCCAATGTAAAATGCCTATATGTGGTCTGTTACCTCAAAAACATTGCTCTTGTAAAAAAACATAAGCAAAGTTGATACGTATTTAGAATTTATATGTATAGGGTGTTTTTTTAAGCCCGATAGAACTTGAAATTGTAAAAAATAACACAAAAAATTAAATTGTAATCAAAATTTTTTTTTATTCGAAAGATCAATACGTGACATTAACATTTGAAAATGATTTCGGGCATATGGGCACCGCGGCTGTTCTTGACGAAGCGCATTCTGGACGTCCAATTTTGGGCCACTTTTTCGAGCACTGCTGGCCGTATGTCACGAACAACACGAACAATGCTGGCCTCCAAGGCGTCAATTGTTGCTGGTTTATCAGCATAAACCAGTGACTTCACGTAGCCCCACAGGAAATAATCGAGAGGTGTCAAATCGCACGACCTTGGAGGCCAATTGACAGGTCCATTTCTCGAAATCAACTTATCGCCAAATTTTGATTTCAGTAAGTCGATGGTTGCGTTCGCCGTATGGCACGTAGCGCCATCCTGTTGAAACCACATCTCCTCCAGATCAATGTCATCCATATTTTCAAACAAAAAATCATTGATCATGGTGCGGTAACGATCTCCATTGACCGTAACGCGAGCTCCGGCCTCATTTTTGAAGAAATAAGGTCCGATGATGCCACCAGCATGAAAACCGCACCAAACAGTGCATTTTTCTGGATGTAATGGAGTCTGTAGGGTCTCTTGTGGATTGGTCTCACTCCATATGCGGCAATTTTGCTTATTAACAAACCCGTTAAGCCAAAAATGCGCCTCATCGCTGAACACAATTTTGCGTCTATAAGTTGCGCGAATCGACGACTGATTTTCAAAGTAAATTTGGATAATTTCGTAGCGTTGTTCAAGCGTGAGTCTATTCATGATGATTTGTCAGACTATACTGAAACAAATAAAAAAAATGTTTCATCAAAATTTAATTTTTTGTGTTACTTTTTACAATTTAAAGTTCTATCTAGCTTAAAAAACACCCTTTATATAGTAAAGTATTAATACGCTCTTACAAAAAGTTGCCTACAGACGTGTTTCCTGCCTGTTATAATGTTGGAAAGTTCAATTCAAATGTTCAATAATTCCACTTCCTCTTTCCCCCTCTGCATAACATATTTTCCCAGTTCTAGCACAATGCACTGCTTATGTAGGGGTTATCCCCTGAGTACTCGTCCAAGATGAAAAAAATAACAAGTCAAAAGAATCCCTATTTTGTGTTTATAGAGTTCTTTTGAAAAAACAATATCTAAATCAGCGAAGGGCAGATAGAGAGGTTTGAGATAAAGAGAGTAAAAAGTTACTCTACACTTTGCCAAATTCATTTCTTTCACTTTGAATAAAGCGTTCTACATTTTGTTCGTTATCAAATGAAATACAGATAATAATAATAATAATTTATTTCCTTTAACCCAGCTTAATATGTATAAACCATCAAATTTAATTTGCATTTCTTCTATATCATTGAATATGAAATGTTTGTATATAGGCACTTTGATTTATTTTATTCAATGAAAATGTACACATACTTGGTATATGCAAATTTCCTTTGCACTATAACAACGTGCTGCAATCGTTAATGCCGTCATTATACACTTTATAATGCCTGAGATATTTTCAATGTATTCAATACCATCACCGCTAACAGTTTGTGTTTAACAGATTCAGCTTTTCTTTCCTCTTTTCTTTTGTACAAAAGCAAATATTGTGCATAAACCCTTCTTAATATGGTTGAAGTGTTTTTCTTTCCCAAGGTATTGATGGCATATCGGCCCTGAATAATTCATCTTAAGTAAATGTTAATAAATTGAACAACACTAGAAACTGAGATTCTGTAGAAATTCAGAATTATCTTATAAATACACACAACATTTTTTTTCAAGGATTTTTTTTATTAGAGTAATCAATAGAAATTTCAGTTCCAATAAACAGGCACATGTATGTACATACGTACATACATGTAGCGGTAGTATGGTACGTCCTACTACTTGGTGAAATAAAACACTAGCTTTTTAATGAGTATTCAGGTTTTATTCAATTCAAAGTTTTATAATTAGTTTTATTAATTTTAGATGGTAATTTTCTTATATCTAAGGCTTGCAATTTTAAATATTCTTTACTGCACAACCACTTCACGTTTAGCTGCCTTCTCGCACGTCTGTTCATCTTCAACTCTGTGTCAAAATTCTTTTCCATGTCTCTTACCTAGCGTTTAGACAAGAAAGTAATTTCATGAAAGTTGCAATACACTCACACTTTTTGCCTAACACATTCACATTTTTTAATTTCCACTCAGCTTTCATCAAAAATTTTATGAAAAAATTTTTTTTTGAAATTTTCTGAAAATAAAATGACAAATTGCTAAACACTGCTGCCACATATACAGAATTATACAAAGTCCCAGCATTGTAGTAAAATAATAATTATGAAATTAACTACTTTTGCATGTTATGAAAGGAATTATAATATTTTTACCTTTTAATGCATATAAAGAAAACAATTAAACTCTTTTTATAAAAATAATCTCATAAAAAACTTCAGTCGTAAAGCAGCTCTGGGCTGGAGAACAGCTCTCGCGTCATCGTAATTATTTCTTAAGTGCGGTCACGCTTGTTGTTGTTGTTTGGCCTTCGAGAGTTTTGCGTCTCACTCTCATTGGTTAACTGTCTACCTCAACTAACTGTATTAGTTTACAGGTTTTGTGAGGTATTTCGTTGTTAACCACGCGGCAACTTCCTATGCGAAGGCATAGGTCGGTACAGTTAATCACAGCGCCGCAAAAGAAATACTGTTAATACCATCGTGGGCATAAGGTCTACGTTACTCCGCCCATGCTGTGCATCCTATACTTTGCAAATTTATTTGCAACTGTATAGTTACAAATACAAATACATAAAAAACTTAATAATGATAAGCTTTTTTCAACTATTGCCCCATAAATCTGTATATGTAATAAGTTTGGCAACTCTAATTAGTAAGCAAATAAAATAAGAATGGAAAGAAGTAGAGGCAAATTTCATAGATCATGTAATGATCTATGGGTGTAAAAACAGTGCAGAACTGAAATCATTGCACCAAGCGCAAAACAAAGCCATTAAAACAGTTTTCAATCTACCAATTTCTTACTCTACGATTTTGTTGTATAAAGACGATTCTAAAAATATTTTACCTATAAAGGGTATATACAAACTGCGCTTATTAATATTTATGTTTAAATCCCTAAATAATATTGGCCACAACACGATGGGTTTCTCAAGGAATCAAACATTTTTTGCTACACGAAATAACTCTAATTTAAGAACAGCAAGGTGCAGACTCGAAATAACAAAGCAAAGAATCGAATACATTGGTTGTTTAGAATATAATAATCTACCTCCTAATGCTTGAAAAGCATTAACTCAATTTCGTTATTCAAGACCAACTTAAAAGATTACTTATTAGAAAATTTGGAAGTGCTTCTAACATAGTTAAAATAATTTTATTTTATTTTTATTATTATTTTTATTTTTTTATCTTATTTAATATATTTCTTTTTTCTTAATATAAATGCCAACTCGCCCCAATAATGGCATATGACGCTGAGGCACCTTTCAATTGTAATATGTAATTTTGTACATAAATCGATTATTAAATAAAAAAATAAAAAAAAAAGTAGAGGCAAATTTTGTGATTCTTTGTTTTGGTGACCTTTTTAAAATGAACTTTCAATTTCCTGTGTAGACGAGCCAGAAATATTCAAGAAAGTTGTCTATACTATTGACATTTTTATTTATAAGTATTTTCCTGTGTAATAGCAGCGTTAACCGTTAGCTTTGTTTCATTTGTAATTGTTCTCTTCCATTATGTTCGCATGTTCGTTAAGATTAAGTCAGTCGGTTTGGTCGCTGAGGATGATACCCTACCTACATATATATTTTTAACATAGAACTGCCTTCTTACGCATACTATCTAAATTAATATGGTTTTCATATACTTTTTGAACAAAAATTGATACTCAAATTGCATTTAACTTCTTACTGAGGATACTTACGAAGGCCGTGATTCACTATGCTACATAATCGTGCGATCAGCCAAATATGACAAGCGTGCTAAAAAAAAGTAGTCTAGTAAGTACTAAAAATGCAACGGTGTGACAGATTTTCTGACAAATCATGCGATTTGCAAAATTTTATGAAAAGTTTTATTAAATGATGGTTTCTAAGCGATTTCTAACAATCATGCGATTTGCAAAATTTTTTGAAAAGTTTTATGAAATGATGGTTTCTATGTGATCAGAGTGACATTTGTGGTAAGACATATAGGAATATTATTGGCGAGTAGAGAAATAAATTGGAAAAATGTAAAATTATTATAGTAATTCAGATGTAATAATCTTCTAGCTTGAGGTTTCTTTTATAAAAGTTTCTTAAATCGTTTATTTATTTCAGTATTTCGTCTTCCTTTGGAAGACTTCTTCATGAAATTTTTTTTTTAGTTTTTTGAAGACTAAGAAGAAGAAGCACACGATCGAGTAACACCAAAATAGACTTTGGGACACCGGCCCATTTATGAGTTGTACTCTATTTTAGGTCAGATTTGGTGGCACAAATAGTAAGAAAATCGGATGGAGTGAAGTACATTTTACCATTACCAGTACCATTTTAAAAACCCGAGGCACTTGAATGCTTCTTTAGAGACATGAAATATGTGTTCACTTCAGCGAACATCGCACTGTATTTTCATTCCAAGAACATCAAGGGCATCCGATTCCTTAATATTTATACCATCCGTGAGTACGGATGGGACAGCATTTGCGGTCGTTTGTTTGTGCGTTAATAAGCAACATTGGGTCTTACGAGCGTTAAAGTCGACCCTGTTTTTACGACCCCATTCGGAGATTAAGAGAAGGTCACTATTTAATGAATCATTCATATTTTGCCTCTTGGCAATGATTTCGGATAGGCTGGGAATATAGCTCAAAGAGTACGAATGGCAAATGCTGCTGTCATCCGCGAAAGAGTGGATAGGGTTAAAAGTTTGATATAGAAGATTAAGGAAAATAAGAAATAGGGTAGGAGAAAGAACGGAGCCTTGCGGTACTACTGAATTAATCTTGAACGGGTATGCATGCTCACAATCTACCATAATATGCACCATTGAAACCATTATTATTTTAAAAATTTGTTTGAACAAAGTAAACTTAAAACTAATTTCGAAAATTCGAAATTAAAAACACTTTATATCTAATGGAAACACGTTTCTGTTAGACTTGCTTCTATTACGATGTGAAAATTTTATTTGACACAAATTAACAATTTTCATTCTTTTTTCTTTGGTTTAAAAAAAATAAAATAAAATAAAATAAAATAAAATAAAATAAAATAAAATAAAATAAAATAAAATAAAATAAAATAAAATAAAATAAAATAAAATAAAATAAAATAAAATAAAATAAAATAAAATAAAATAAAATAAAATAAAATAAAATAAAATAAAATAAAATAAAATAAAATAAAATAAAATAAAATAAAATAAAATAAAATAAAATAATATAAAATAAAATAAAATAAAATTAAAATGAACAAATTCTATTCAACTTAATTTCATTTGCAGAAATATATATGAAACGCTTATAATAAAATTTTTAGTCTCAAGGTATTCTAAAATACAAAATATATAAAAAATAATGATATATTATTAAATCCCAATAAAACAGTTTTAATTAAACCAATTTTTTTTTAAATGTTCGAATTTTAAATACAAAATATAAAAATTTGTGCAACCTCAAAAATTTATTTATTTAGTTAAAAGCAATAGCCGCAAACTATTTCAAAATTTTAAATTAACTTAAAAGAAAATCACTTTATTTTAAGTCATCTTAGATTTAAAACGTTACTTTCGATCGTTGTTGTGGTCGTTTGGCTGTTTTATTTGCAATCGAAATATTTATATATTTTAGTCTTAATTTATTGATTGCCATTTGATAGGCAATTAGTGGTTTTGCTGGTTGTTTTAACGATTAATCAATGAAAATCTAAAATTGATGATTGTGGTTTTCAATTTAAGACTTGGTTGTGTTGCGATGTTTAGATTTAAAATTGACACAAAAAAAAAGAATTTTTTAATTATTTTTTTTTTTTTTTTTTTTTGGAGAAGAACAAAAAAATAACATAAAATAGAGCCAATTCTATTTAAATTAGTATGGCCGTTTTCCTAAATGCAAGTTGCAAAGCATATTTACAATGCATACACTTCATAAACGCATACGTAAACTTTCTGGTCCAATGTTCCTAATCGTTTGACAACTCATTTAGTATCAGTTGCCAGAATCGTGCATCATTTTTATATTTTATGCAAACATTTTTATTGTTGTTTGATATTTTTATTTTTGATTACTTTTCTTCTCTTTCTTTTTTTGATGGTTTAGCCTGAGATATTACCTGCGTTCCTTCCATTTTTCCAAAAAAAAATTATTAAATTTTATAACATGTGTTTGACATTTATTTTATGTATGAGTTGCATAGCGACGTTTCTAAATGCCGATAAAATGCAAAAAATTCCTTTGCAACGCAAGATTGTACATAAGACATGTTTAGCATTGCATACGAATTTTTTCAAATTATGCATTGCAACTTGCGTTTAGGAAGTCGACCTTTTATATATACTTGTTAAAATATTCTATCTACAAAATTTTTAATGATTTTACATATGAGCCTGAATACATTTGATTTATTTCTTTCTTTATTACAAATTTGAACTAAATATACTCGGATATATATGGACCGATACCAAAAATTTTCACTTTTTGTATTTTAGTAACCTTTTTTTATAACCAGAGCTGCTTTTAACCAAAAAAATTTTTTCGTGGTAAAATCGGTTCAGACTATATCGCGGATGTATATGTTCCGATATCGGAGATTTTCATTTCGTGTATTTACATAACCTTTTTTCATTAATACTTTTAAGAAAAAAAAAAAGGGTTCATGAAAAAATAAATTTATACTATATCTCGGGTATATATGAACCGAGATCGGAAATTTTTATTTTCTGTATTTAAATAAGCTCATTGAAAAAAGCTTATTGAGACGTTAAGCTTTTGCTTCTTTTCCTATCGCGGGAATGTCAACCTTTGGAAACAAAACTATATGTTGCCACTTTACAAGGAGAAGCAAAAATTGTTTTCTAGAGTAGATATTAGTTTTTTCCTGCTCACTTCTGGTGGAGTTACTTACCCACTCACCTTTTGAGTAGTCTGGGATGTTTGCCACTTGTGACCAATGCAAGAGAATTTTCTTCAGGAATATTTACAGAAATTTATTTATTCAAACTTGGTGATAAGTATTATTCCCAATTATATTAAGAAATCAGTAATTTTAATTACTTTAGCTAAAGACTTCAAGCAAGCATTAATACTTCATAATATAAAATTTCAAAGTAAACCCCCCAGTCTGTAAATAACGACTGGAAAATCACCGAGTTCGAATCCCAATGTGTTCTGATGAACAGTGTACCGAGTGCGAAACAACTAGTTGTTGTGCCCCAGCTGAGTTTATTCAATTTTTGTTCCTGTCTTCTTTGATCAAGATTTATTTACTCCGGCAATTATTGTTATAATAAAAAATAAAAATAGTTCTTGGCGAAAGCCAGATTTGAACTTGAGCCAGACCAATATATAATATTAGACATTTGTTTTTAGTATTCAAATATAAAATTTTTATTTAGTCTCCAAGGGGATAGGTTTTTATCTATCAATTGCAGCATCAAATCATCAAAAGTCATTTCAAAGTTGAAAAGATCAGTAAGATAAGTTGAAGACACTAATGGTGTTTTCTTTTCTAATAAAAAATGGTGCCCTTTAAATGTTTATCATTTTTTTCCGATTACCATCACCCTTAAAAAGTTGTACATGTGTTATTAGCACAAAAGAACAAAAAATGCTAACAAAGTGCCATTTAATAATAATGTACACTTAACGTTTCAAATATATCATGACTACTTTTAACATGCCAACGTTTTAATCACTATTTTTATCTTATAAAGACTATCATCAGCAGCACCGTTTACTCATCTACAATAACAAAAGAATTTCATATTTGCATAAACACGTATGAAACAAAGATGTAAAAAAGGGCAGTATCTCCACCTTACTCGAAGTACAGTGTAGGATATGCTACATGTTTTTCCAGTTTTAAGTGCAACATATTTTGAAAAGAACGTGATACCCTTTTATAGTGTATCAAATTTTTTAGAAAAGAACGTGTTGAACCACTATATGTAGCATAGGTGTAACATTTTTATCAGAAAAGAAAACACCATAACTTATGCTACTCAATATTACCAAAGCAATGATACATGTGATAATTCACTACTAGTTTAAAATGTCACAGTTTTTACTTTTAGCACAATGAGATATTGAGCTAGGAAGTTAAAGATGATTGTTCCTCAGGATGTCTAATAGCGTAAGATTGAATTGCCGTGCAGTCAGTGAGTTCATTAACAGAAACTGGATCCATAAATGTTTCATTGATATTACTTTCGAATATATTGTTCATTTGGTAAAGGTCTCGAATTGAAATAATGAAATTTGTTTACTTCATTTTATTATTAAAATCCTACTCTTTTATATCATTGACAACACATGGTTTGTTGATACTTGCTTCAGCTTCTTGTTCTAGAATGCAACAAAAAAAAAGAAATTGTTAAACAAATGTTTATTTGTTTATTTGGATTTTATAATAAGAACAATTTTTATGTTGTTGGCACGGTTTCAAGTGCTTGGCGAAAATAGTTTACACAAGTACTATGTATTAAGTATTAGGAACATGTGTTTGACACTTACAACAAACGGAAACATTTAAATGAATAAACGGAAAAGGCTGCTGAATAGACATTCAAATAAATAAATGTTCAATTTTCCCTTACCTTTCTACAAGTATCTCGATTGTATTGTATTTTGTTGTTCACAAAATGTTAGATTTACGCCGGGAGTTTTGAGAACAAATCTTTTCAATATAAATATTGGTTTTATAAATTGTTAATTTGTTTACATCTTTGACGTATCCACACACATACGTGTTGTAGATGTATTGATACATGTATGAACCTTGTTCAACATTTATAATGTCACTTTCAAATTCGCCGTTTTGTTGAAAATGAAAGATAGCAGCACTCTACTTTATTCGACTTATATGTAAAAATTTAAATACAGTAATAAAGCAGTGGAATGGAATTTTTATAAAGTAAAAGTAAATTTTTTTTTTGCCAAATATAAAATTCTCTATGTTTAATATTTATAGCACCAACAGCGGCTTGGACTAAAAATAAGACAATTAGTCTGTTAAGTGCATTGTTGATGAAAAGTCCATCAATTTGTTTTTCGAATTTTTCAGTATGCCCCAAGGTACACTACTTCCAGAACTTGAACAAAAAAAAAAAAAAAAATTATAGCTTTTAGTGAAGCAGGAATCAAAATCCTTTAACATACAGTACTATGAAGTGGTCTGCTGCAATACGAAAGCTAACTGAGCGCCAAAAAATAAGTAAGCCTTAAAGACATTTAATCGCAGATCCAACCAGAAGTATGTGAATCAACAATATGGAACTTTCTTCAACGTTCAAAAACTATAAAAGAACAAAGAAAGCAGCATAACCCAAAACTTAATAAACGTCATATTGAGACTAGACTAGAGTTGAACACAAACTGAAAATAGGTATACTCCACTAAACAAGTACTTCCTACAAAAGATTCTTAAGTATAAGTATTCCTAGATAATTTTTTTTTAAAGAGAAAAAGTGAAAACTCGATGGATCAAGTGAAAAAGAGGTTCTTGGAGTGATTTAAGAAAACTTCCTTTAAATCATAAAGCCTGAAATATTGTAGTCTGATGGCTTTGGGGAGCATTTTCAATGGACGGATGTGTTATAGTATTTCCTGGAGGGACCATAGGAATAGCAGGAAATACTTATTTATTACTTTTTATGTAAAAGTTATTATTGTATCCTGAAAGGTCCCTGGGAATTGCCGGATTTACTATCAAATTATGTTATTACCTACTTTAATTTGGTTTTCACTATTCTTGAATTCTTGAATTATTTGTAGGTGAGCCACTTAACATTTCACGATGATCATTTGGGAAATTTGCAACTAGTAAATTTTCAGTGCATATTATGGCTGATCATGAGCATACCCGTTTATGGCTGATCACGAGAATACCCGTTTATTTTTATGGAATGTGTCCTATTTCAGGAAACACAAAAAAATTCTGGCTGCACTAGCAGGAGTTGTCAAAAATCTGCATTTGTTTACAATTATACGAAAGCATATTAATTTTTTAATAAATAACAATGTAAAGAACCAGTGAAAGATAAACGATTTTAAACTTTTTCATATATAATGTCTCTATGGCATTGAGTTTGGTTTGTATCAGGATTTTTACTTATTGTGTTTAAATCTTAAAGGCTTTTCACTCATTGCACTTGATTTTAACGCTTTCACTTTTTAAATAGTTTATTACATTTCTAGTTTACTTTTAAAAATGTGGCGCAAATTTTTTTGTCTAATTTCTTTCTGATCAAGGGTTTTTTAGTGCAAATGCAGAGAAATGAAGTAAACTGCAAATACATACGTTTTGATGTTGCGTGAGAAAAAACCAAGTATTTTTACTCACATTCGCATCGTTTGCACAGTTTGCATTATCCATCGTGAAAACCCTTTATGTAACTAAATGCAACTCGGCAACAGTAATAGAAAACGGACATCTTGTTTGCGTAAAAATTTTGCTTGGGACAACAGTAATTGGTAAAAAAAAAATGGGAAAAGTATGCATAAAACGATATCAAGAGTTGTGTAAATATGTAAGATATTTATTAATGTAAATTTTTACATTGAATTTTGTACTAACAATTCAGAGATATTCGAAGAAAAAACTCCTGATAATATTGTCAATTAAAAAAACAACTCTCCTCATTTGATAAGCAAATATGAAAAAAAAAGATCTGTATTCTGAGTATCAAGATATAATTCTTTTAGATGAAACAATTTTTAAAAACAAAGAAATATATTTATGTAGTTTTTGCAACAAAAAAAAAAAAAAAATAAATAAATTGTAAGGCGACCGTTTCCAATATATTCAAAACTACTCCAAAATATAGTGGCATTGCCCTATTCTTCTCCAAAGTTATAATCAGCCAAGTTATTTAAAATAAGACAAAAATACGAAAATTAAATCAAAAATTAATGATTGAAGTTATTCTTTATTAAAAAAACTAATTAAAATTAAATCCTGTAAATTTCTTTAATTTCAATTTATAGGAATTATTCAATTCAGATATTTAATTCTAAAATTTTCGGAAAAATCAATGTGAGTTGATTTCTCACACCATACTATAAAAACATACACATCTATATATGTAAGTGTTTAATTGAAAACTAGTCTTTAATAAATTTTGTATTTATTACGAATGTACAAATTTGAGACTATAGGCTTGCATTATAAATTTAATTTAATTTTAAACAAAAATTTTATATATACCAAAAATTTTGTTGTTTTATAAATCTGATTTTTTTGACGATTACTAAATCAAAACTAAAATGCCTCGATAAAAAAGGTTACATGCAGAACAAAACCGGCATTCCAAAATTGTAACACATAATATGTGATACAATATTGGAATGCCGGTTTTGTGTATTATATAGAAGTGCCACTATTAAAGCTATACTAAGCAACTAACTAACAAAAAAGGGACAGCCCTAGAGGACAGGGATATAGACCCCTTTTGCGGTCAACCCTTGTCAGCGTGTTGGAAACGAATAAAACTCCACACGCTAGAATATGCCCAAGAAAGGTGGCACACAGAGCCCACATGCCTTATATCAAGGCACATTAACTCTAAGAGAACAGAAGAGCTACTAAAACTTCCTAGATCTCTCCTAAGAATGACGGTAGCAGTCATCACTGGACATTGCCCGTTCGGAAACCATGCCAGGAGACTGGGTCTACCGTATAACGACTTCTGTAGAAGTTGCCAAGACGAGGAGGAGGAGGAGACAATCCTTCACCTCCTCGGTACATGCCCGGCATTGGAGCATCATCGTGTAAGGTACTTAGGCGAGCGGAGCTTCAATAGCCTTTCATGTCTGGCCTCGGTCAAACCGACTGCGATAGCTTCTTTCATTAGAAGCAGCGGATGGCTAGTAAATCAGCAAGTAATGCCACACTAATAGATTCCCACCTCCTTTCCCTCTTCCTCACTCCTTCTATATCCCTATAACCTTTTATTTTCTTTTCCCTTTACTAACTTTTTTCAGGCAATCACAAAGGAACCTACAGGACCCAAGTGAGCTGGAGTTTCCGGGTACTTGCTGGAAATCAAGCGGCCTGTTTACCTAACCTAACCTAACCTAACTAACTAACAACTGCGAATTCCAGACTTAGCACAAACGCTTACGCAGGACATAAAAATATGCTTCAAACATAGACGGTTAAACAATTTTTTTAAACCGGACTTTGACTTTTAACTTTATCGTATAAAGTAATATAACATTAAATAACGTTAGAAAAAAAAATTATATGCCCACAAACACCACTCCGTCTTTGCTCCCTCTCATACCCTATTTTCCGATAAAATACACTGCATGTATAGGGGTCATCCTGTTAGTACTAGTCCAAAATAAAATAATCATTAAAACTTAAATTTAGAACTAGCATAACTTCAAAACTTATTCAATAAATATGTAGCATATATAAACATTGCTTGCCACCTTAAACATATATTTATTTTGATGCCACATACATTATTTTTATCACTTCCTTTTGTATGCAGCAAATGCCAAATACCAATTTGCCAAACCAAAATGCAATACGTACAAATATTTTTCAGTTTTGTTACTTGGCTGCCATATCTAAAAATAAAATGCGAAAAAAAATGTGCAAATCGTTTTATTGTTGACCAGAAAAAAATTGCTTGTTTGTCTGACTCTTCTAAAGTTTCTGTTACCAGGATTAAAGATTTATTGTGTGTTTGTTACTAAAAAAAATGTTGGTGGTTATTTCCTCTACTCTTTATTTACGCAATCATGGAAATGTTTTATCTGCTTAATACAACTGTCACGTTTTCACGGCTGTAGTTTAAAAACCATTGGATTATTTCTAAAAAAAAAAGTGTAAAGAAAATACCTATTTACAATTTTCAGGGCATAGTCGTAATACCTTCAGTTATTTCGTCTTAAAGTATTAATTTTAAATCCCAAAAGATCACCAGATTAGCATATTATAAGGAAATAAACGGAGCAAAAAATTGATTTCATCTCTGCATTTATTATTTTTTTAGAAGCTAGTACTTTAAAATTTACTAAAAATAATTAAGTTTATTATTATCTAGCTACTAATATTTATACGAGCCGAGATATATATACGGTTTGTTGGCGTAGCACCTATGAAATGTCCACATATAGATAGCTAGGAAATACAGCTACATATAAATTACATATACAGGGTGGCTGATAAAAGCTGCTACCAAAAAAAAAAAAAACTTAACTTATTTTCTGTGTAACTAACCTGATCGATTTTTATTGTATTTTATAGATTGATCTTTAAGTTTAACTAAAATGGAGGACTAGGACAATGAAACAAGAATTTGGATAGTTTAGCGCTTTCACGCTTTAGAGTCCGTTTTTTTCATCCAAAGAGAATGAGGCTCGTGAAGAATTCTGGAGAGCGTGGCTCAATCGCAACAAGGCCTTATCATTGAGATCCTTCAATTCGGAAGCAGGAAACTATCGCTGCTGCCATAAAATCCAATCCTATGGTTTCGACAAGGAGCTTACCTGCTCAAATGGGTGTTAGCAAACAGTCACTGTAGACAATTTTGTACTTATTTCCATATAAGATTCAATTCGCAAACAAAATGAAGCCTAGGGACTTCCCGATTTGCTTGGAATTTTTTGATAAGATTATTCAAATGGTGTTAGAGGATGAAAAGCTCTTGACCTGCATTTTTATGTCTGCCGAGGTCATTTTGATTAAAACGGCAATGTGTACGAGTACTCTATGAAATGCACTCTTACTACTATTGTGAATGAAGACCGTCACTTAAAGATATTGAAAGAGTTTTTCTTTTCACAATTACGCAGAAAGAGAATTACAACCTTTCAACCCTATTTGGTTTCAACAAGATGGCATAGCCACGCCTGTTATGACAGAATTGTGATAATAATTTCCCAATAAACTGATTCCAAGAAACTCCACATTCCGTTGCCTTCCCAGCTCTCCTGACCTCACTAAACCTGATTTTTTGCAAACTAGAAGTTTAGAAAAGAAACCTAACAAAATTGGATGATTTAAAGCAATCCATTCGATCGATAATTGGCTTCCCAAATCACCTTCCCTCATAATAAATTTTTGACCATATAAGTAGCTTCCCATAAGCTCGTGAGTGTTTACAGGCTTACCACACTTGGGAAACGTCAATGCTGAACAATACTGATGTGTTTTTCTATGGTGCTGTGGTTAGCCCGAATTCCAAATTGATCACTAAAGATGCAACCTGTATCGTTCAATATTGGAGACAATAATTTTTTGCTAATATATAGCGGTATTAGTTATAAATGAAGTTGAAGTATAATAAAGTAAAGTATTTTAGTATTGCCTAACAAAAAACCACCAGTGTCATTATTTCATTTGCAATTCGATAATCCTCAAAAGCATTTTTAAGATTAAGAACGTAACAATATGTTATGTGTAGTGAACTACAAAATATGAAAAGTAAACATTCCTTAATTTATTGAACCAGCCTCGCAGTGTAAACATTAAACTAGTTGTGCCTTTGCAACACGCCCAATTGTTCTCTAAATTAATTTGTCAATTTAATCGCTTGTTAAAGATGCCATTAAGCAACAAGTCTGTTAGAACATGAACAAGCAAGTGGCATCTCGTTTAGAAAACATTTATATAAATAAAGCACGTTAGCAGAGCTGCCAAGCAAAACGTAAATATTTACCGACACAAAAAATATAATAAAAAATAAATTTCCTCCGGTCATACAATAATAAACCGAACAAAAACAAAAGTATGACTTGTATACAAGAAACATTATTTCTTGTTAGTCAACACTAAACAAATAAAGATGTTGAAATTTAAAAGAAAAGAAAGCAAGTTTCAAATAGTAAACACTAATTTGCAGAAACTACTAAGAGTAACTATTCAAGTAGTTAAGTAACCAATCCCTTATTACATATCGATGGCTTAGTATAAAAAACTGTATCTTAACTCTAGCTTCACTAATGTTTGTTAGTGTATAGCAAAAAAACCTTAAAAAAAGTATAAAAAAAGTGAGCAGCACTGAACTTGCCTTGATCGCAGATTGGAATATTTCTTTTATCTTGCGTTGAAGATAGGTGGAATTTATTCCATGTTTTCTCTGTCGTAATGTAATTAACCGCTGTTAAATTTCCTTATGCTAATTTTTTTTTATTAGTTGTTGTTCGTTGCTGAATCTAGTGGTCACCTCTTCAAAAAGCTATTGACACAAAAAGTTGTATGGAAATATTGAGAGAAAAAGTAATAATTTTTTAAGAAGTGATCACTAGGTCAAACAACACATATACACTTTATTATACTTCATTGTTAGTTAAAAATAGTTTGTGAATTTTTGTTTCCTTTTATAAATATGCTTATTATTTCTTTATTTCGACCCTTGTTTTTTTCTTCTTAACATTGTGTAATTGATCGAGCTTCAAGTAGATAACACACGATATGTTTTTAATAATGTACATGTCATTTTTCACAATGTAAAATATCCTCTGTTACCTCAAAAACATTGCGTCTGTAAAAAACATGAGCAAAGTCGTCCGACAAAATTTCGAATACAGTGTGTTCTATTTTGTTATGTTTAAACATCTGACATTAGAACACTATGCCTTGCGAACAATTCACAATGTCAAACGTAAATGTACATGTACGTTTGTGATCAAATTTTAAAAACCGTCTGTAAAAATGAAAAATTTTGACAGACATGAAAAAATACTTGAGGAATTACATATTAAAAAAAACAGATGTAAAAACATATCGTCTATTAAGGTCTTTCTGGAAGTTTCCGGTTTTTTTGGTTCTTTATTATGTGGCAATAATTCTATTTCCTTTGGCTCCTTCAGGCCAAATAATATTTATTTAATTTAAATTTTTAGAAATTTTTGAAATATTGCCAGATAATAAAGAACCAAAAATTTTATTTAATTAAATTTGATTTAAATTTTACAAAATTTTTGAAATATTGCCAGATAATAAAGAACCAAAAAAAAAAAACCCCATTACTTTCAGAAAGATCTTACGGCACCCACAGACGATATGGTTTTACGTCTGTTTTTTTTTTTTTAATACGCAATTCCTTCCAGAAAGACCTTAAGCGCGATCAATTCCTTTTATAAATTAGTAAAATTTAGCAGACTAAAAAACACGCTTCGATATCAAACTATCTATCCATATAACCAGATAGTTATCCATATAACACGTTCGAGTTTTTTATTTTTTATTTTGAATTCCCAGAATCGGCTTCAGGAATCGCCAAAATCCCCCTTTTCCCCGGAAACAACGTGACAACTTTAATTTCGCACTTAATTAAATGACCGTTATGATATAATAGTTAAGATATACGTTGCACTGCCAAAACGTTGACAGAATATGAAAAAGCCGGTTCCGATTCGATAATCGAAGCGGTTTCAAGTTTTTTTTTTTTTACCTAAAAAACATGCTGGAAGACAAAGCTTTATGAGTTGGTAGTTCGAAGCCCACTAGCAGCATCAGCCCTTAAACCAACTCACCCGTCAACCACTGGTTGCTTACAGTACAGTGTCTGTTGTAACGGCCACAGACTCTCAGGAGGTCACACACCAAACAATTATCAGGGATACTAACTCCTTCTTCCTGGGTTTTAGGTTTAAACGTTCCAGTCGTACGCTTCGTCTATGGAACAAGTTGCCTGCAGACGTGTTTCCTGTCTGTTATAACGTTGTAAGATACAAGTCAAATGTTCACAAACACTACTCCCTCTTTCCCCCTCCTCACAACCTATTTTCCTAGTTCTGGTACAATGCACTGCATATGTAGAAAAAGATAACTCAACCACGATCAGCCGGGATTGAACAAGCAGCACCACCGGGGTGCAGTGCTGATCCCCGTTCTGCCAATCTATACCCTTGATAAAGGTATTGGAAGCCAACACAACATAAGTCATGCGGCTTCCTAGAGTTTTATTTGGAACAACAAACGAGAGACTTCTTCCCCTCTTTACCCGAAAAACAGAATGCCCTGCTTGGGAATACGATAAGGCAAAACCTGTTCCCCAGGGGGATCAAGAGCTAAGGTATGAGATAATTATGCCTCAGCGTCATTGAAAATTTATGGACGGATGGAGGCGGCCATTTGGCTGATATTTTGTTCCATCCATACTTGAACTGTGAAATGGCAATAATTCCTAAATAATTTGTGTTTTATTCAAAATGAACACCGGGCCTTAAAATTTAAACACCCTTTTTATATATTTCGCTTTAATAAAAGTTTTAATAGACAACGTTAAACATAATTTTTGTTTTAATTTATTGAATTTTTGTTGAACTTTATAATGTTTAAATAATTTTTTTTTACAAATGTATAAACCAAAAATATAATTTTTGTTTTGTTATTACAAAAATTGTGTTTATGAACTTAAATTGTTATTTAATTTTTCTTTAATTTAAATATAATATATAAGCACATCAAAAATTTATTAATATTTTGTTTTACTATAATTACAAATTATAAATGCATGAATAAAATTTTACCATTTCCAATGGTTTGTTAACTGCATGCTCTCTTTATCTTATCAGCGAACGGATTAATGCAGAATTAATTATTACCTGGCCCATAAATCAAAATTAATTGAATTTTATATGTACAAAATGGTGAAAAAAAACCTGCACATATACATTGGTTGTATTCAATTAATATGAACAGAAAATAATTATTTGCGACGCAACGCAAAAAACAGAGAAAAATCTGGTAATATATTAAGTAATTATAACACTACACATACGATTAATGGTGTAATCACCGTAAAACACAAAACAAATAATATGGGTTGAAATTATCTTGTAATCACCCAACGACATCAAACGTAATAAATGGGACTTCAAATACGAGTACACTGATACACTGGGCTGTAGATCAAAATGTAATTTTGTGCTTAACATTGTAATACTTTACAGTGGTTTACAATTTTATTGTTTCAAAAGTTTTGTAACCGAAAAGAAAACAAAGTAAAATAAGAGTTGTTTAAAAATTATACTACATCAACCCCTGACACAGGGTGTCCCAGAACTCAATGTCAAGCCGAAACAGGGTGACAAGATTGACTGTAAGCATCATGAGAAAAATCACAAAAAAATCTAAAAAACAAAATACAAAGAGGACGGTGTCACTATCTGTCTCACTCACTCATGGCAAATATGCCCACTATCCATCTCTCATCATTTTGCTGTAAAATTAAGAACATACCATTCGCTTTCGAATAAAAAACATTTGAACTGAGTAAGCAAAAATTGGGTTAGTTGGGGTTTTTTTACCCGTTCTGTTTTTTTGTATGAAAGTGTTTTACCATTTTACAATTCTGATTAAGTGTGCTAACTTTCAATAGCGCGTGCCAAGGCACTTTAGTAAATTTTTCTTAAAGCATGACCTTTCAAATTCGACAAATTTTGAAAACTTGAATTTAAAGTTTAAAGTTAATTTAAAGTTAGTTTAAAAAATAGTCTTAAGTCTAAAAAACTTGGGACAATTGTGTAGTAATTTTTACCATGGCTCTAGAAATATTATTTAGAGTTACAGTTCCAAAGTCCAAAATGAGCAATAGTAATAAAAATTAGAAACAATAGCTGAAAAATGGTTACAGCTTGATCAAACTTCTAAGTTTTTCTTAAATGCCTATAATTTTCGAACTAAACGGGATAGATATTTTTCATGACGTTTATATATAAATTTGCACCCCGAGTCGACTTAACGCTGAGATTTGGGATACCCTGTATAGCATAAAAAATATAAATTAAAAAGTATATGGCCATTTCCTCAGAAATGTCAACCACAGTCAAAAAATTTATTGTCTACGTTGAAATTTTATATTTTTTCGCAACACATTTCGAAATGTAAAGTGTGTTCATTTACTAAAAATTTTCACAAATTTGTAACAATTGTTACTAGAAAGCGTTCATTAACCCAAAAAATTTGCAACGAGAGAGCATCAAAAGAGCGTAGAAAATTGAGAGAGAGAAAAATTCTTGTAAATTTTTACAAGTAAAATGTTTACTTGCAATAATTATTCAAACAGCTGTTTTGCGTTTGTGTTTACAAAACAATATTTCTAAATTAAGTTAAAAATAAAAATATTTTGGAAATTTTGAGAAATTGTAAGTGTATGTATACTATTAAGAGGAGTATAAGTATTAAATGAAACTAAAGACAATTATAAAAATTATTAAATGTCTCCTTGCAAAAAAAGTACATATATAAATTTTAACGGCTGATCCGGAGACTCGAACACACACAGTATAAAGGAATTGAGAGACTTACTAACCAACTTGAAAAAATCAAAATCTTTTGATTTTGCTTCAACCAACTCGACAACTGCAAACTAATCAATTCACAAAGCCATACACGCCTTATTTGTACAACAACCGACTCAGTTACGATTTGAATTGAAACGTGTATGTGGTGCTAATTAAAAATAGATATTTTATTCAAAAGTAGCTAATCACCCTTATAATGTTTAGCGTATTTCGACTTTACTAGATTAAATACAATTGTAAAACTTTTCATTATTATACTACACGCCATACTCGAAAAACACCAGTCAAGACAATGCTGCCTTTTTATAATAATATACATATGTATATGTATGTATAATTTGGTAGTTATTAAGCACTTATATATACCTATACACAACAACAACTACTCTAACTTGCAAATTTTTGCTAGTAAAGTGTTCATTTACTTTTTCACATTTTTGAGAGTAATTTTGAAAATTTTCTTGTTACTCTCTCGTTGCTTATTTTTACTAGTAAAGTAGCTGAACACACCTGTAAAGTCGAATAATTGCTAAAGTTCTATTTTTGTCGGAACATATGAGGATGGATTGACATTGAAGCTACCCAAGTAGGAAAAAAAAAATTTTTTTAAACCATTAATTTCTCAACATAGTCTCCTTTTAGCTCAGATATTTAGGAAAACTATACTCCAATTTTTTATGCCATTTGAATAATACGATTTTGGGAATATTCAACCAATTCGAAATGTATTTCATGTAATTTTAGCATCGCATCAAATGTTGTGTGAACCGGTGCACATTGCCTTGAAAAAATATCACTTTTTTTTTCTTTAAATGTGGTGGTTTTTTCTTTATTACATCAATCCATTGATCCAATAATGCACGATAATACTTTCCTGTGATTGTGGATTCTTTTTCACGATCACCGATGGACAATATTCCGTGTGCACTAAACGTCTACATTTCTACGCTGAAACGGCATTTGAACATATTTATTTGCTTTTTGAATGAATAAAGCTTCGTATCACACACAGCTGACTACGAAGTGAATAGCATTCGATTGTATTTATACATATGTATCTATATATGTATACATATTTCTATGAGACATGTAAAACTGTGTAATAAAATAAATAAATATATATGTATGTAATTTTTTCTTTGTAGTATAACGAATGTAATATGCATTCGAATTATAATCGTTTTATTCATTCATTCATTCGATATTTCTTGCACTCTATCAAACAGTTATATTGTGTTTGCGTGCTTTTGCTTTTACAAATAAGAGAAAATATATATTTGAATTACGAAGATTATACGGCAGAATCTATTTATTACGACCAACTATAAAATGCAATTAATTCTCTTTTCGATTTTTTCTCGTTTTACTTTGTGAATCTCTCTTAAAGTATTCGATATTTGAATGAATATTGTATTTTTAGTGTGCATACAAACAAATGAATGTATTTTTGCAGCCTATTAGTGTGCACTCCAAAATACAGTGTCTATAACCTTTCAGCCGATTTCACCGTCTTCGAATTTTTCGTAGCATTTGATTTTTGTTTTCAGGTGTGTAGTGCTGGACACACGTTTCATAAACAGTTATTAAGCGACGTCAAAAGTAAACAGAACTACGGTTTGTCCTGTCCAATCGCCGCTGTGAAGTGGTCTGTCGAACTCCAGAATGAGTAAACGCGTCACCCATCTTGCCGATAGCTTTTTCATAAGCAAATGCTCATGCAAAATGTTGAACGCACGTTCATATAATATGTTTTTCATTTTAACAATTTAACGTAGTTTGCCAGGGCAAACATTTATAACGATATCGAGAATTTTCTTGATATTTTCTTTAATAACCAGCTCTCTTGGCCTTCCTATTGGTGGAATTGTTGCAGTGCTTGTTCGGCCGCGTTTAAATTCAGCAATCGAATATTTTACCATGTAGCGTAACGGAGCAGACTCACTGCAATGTTTATCAAGTTTCTGTTTTGCCGTTTTCTCTTTCAAGTGATGTGTTTAATATCTGCACGAAATTCAGTTTTTTCATTCGTCAAGAAAACCAATAGTTGCTTCCTTCAAACGACTACAACAAATAAACTAATCTTCCTCGATTGGGTGACAACAAGCGTAATTAAAAAAAAAAAAAAAATTTGAAAAATATAGAATTGTTATTTGTGCTGCCATCTAGCGCTAGGTAGCACATAAGTATTTCGTTTTTCTTTACTGAGTATAGTTTGTAAATTTTTTAATATCTTTTGCAGTTCTTAATACACAAAAAGCAAAATAATAAAAACAGAAAGTATACTAGAGTAAAATGTTGCTTGCGACAGTGATTTTTGAATGAAATAAAAAATATTATTAAGATACTCCAGTTAATTATACTTATACTAAGTCGCTCTAAAATATTCGTTCAAATTTCGCTGAATTCAGTGTTTGATTTGTTTGCTTCGAAAGCGAATTATGTGTTTGTTGCATGAGCCTGTCTTCGTTTTTTATAATTAACCTGAAAACGATGAATTGGTGAAAGTTAACCCTTGCATCATCTATAGTTCTAATCAGGAGCAATAGGTTTCGGCACTTATCAAAATAAAATCATGTCTTGACATATGCTTTTTTCACATTGAATGCCTACAAATGGCACAGTTCGACATTAGACAAATACATATATATATTTTTTAGGTTTTCGAATTGTTAGTTTATATATAGATATTTTATGAGAGCAACCCTATGAAATGTCGATATATAGACATAAAACAAGCTGTTAATATTTTGTGATTAGTAGCTGATAAAGTACAGAGGTGTACATTTTCGTGTTGGAATATTTTTGGCAAAAACTGAGCAGTGCCCAGAGTATAATTTCGAAACTTCTTAGATAGACAAAATATAGTCCACCATAGCCGATTTTTTCATAGCCTTTGTCATGAGGAATAAAAAGTTCCTCTACGACATATCAGAAACAGCATTTTCGAGGCGCTCATATTAAATTTTGTTTACTACTTCTAAACTTTTGTTTGCCAAATCAACCCACCCGATTGTATACTCTTGTATATAATAGATAGGCTTTACATCATCAGATAGAGTTCAAAAATTTTATATTTCCATTGAGAAAAATGCATGTCCTCTAAAATTTAAGTATATTGCTATTTATTTATTTCAGCTAAATGGTTAATAACAGCTGAGAAATCAGTATAACAAGGAAATAGAATTAATATAACAAAAATTTCATTAGAAAACTACAAACAATTATAAATATAATCACTACAGTTTAAGCTTTATAATTGTTGAAAAAAGAAAGTGATTTCCCTTAAGTGTTTTTGAATATTAAAAGAATTTATGACTTACTAAGTTGTTGCTATTTTTGGGGTAAATCCATTGCACAACAAAAAAAGTATTGTTGATCTTGTTTCCTATGGAAGGAACACTTGCTTTAGTTCGCTTTTGTCTTCGTTTTGTTCTCAACATATTGTTGAAATAATTTTACACATTGCGACTTGCAATTCATGTTTTATAAAGTTTATGCTCCAATTATTTCTTAAATGTTGCTTTTTGTCGGTGGTACAGAACAAACGGGTTAAATATGCTAAGGAAATTGCGATTGAGACATAATGAACCCTGTAATTTATTGCGCTTTATTGTTTCACTTGACGAGCAAAGACGTTATTGTTTTGGGTAAGCAAAAGGCTTGCTGGCAAATGTTTTAGGGAACTGGTTTTTTTGTTTTTTATTTATGCGTTGGAGGGTTTACAGAAAATTAAGGAATAAGTAGTTTTTATCACGGATTATAAAATGTTTAATTATGTGTATTGTTCTTAAAGAAGAATAGTAAAGGAGTAAATTGTGCAAAATTTATTGTCAAAAATTGTTCTAATGCCAAGTTTTGTAAATTTTTTTACATCACAAAAAAATATTGGTATATCATGGCATCTGGATGCTCGTTACGGATTTATCCCAACTATGGCTGAGAAGCATTGAAAAAATTAAACTTTATGTTTTATAAAAAAAATTATTTATTAAGAAGAGAATTTTTTATAGAGATATAAAACTTAGAAATGGTATAGAGTAAATACTAATGTTTTAAACTAACATGAAATTAACTTTATGCGCAATATACGAATTGCAGCACAAATATTATTTCCACAGAAGCTCTTAAGCTAATTATGCTGTTGTAAAAGAACAACTTTCAGTATTGCAAAAACGCTTAGATATAAAAAATGTAAAATCCTTTGTGAATAAAGTTGGGTAACTTTAAACTACTCTCTTTTAATTGGCTGGCGGGTTGGCAAAGTCTGCGTGGACTAGGGCTAATCTAGGCGAGAGGAACTAATTCTAACTACTCAGTGGGAAGTAATTATAATTAATTAGATTAGAAGTAAAATGGGTGGCATAAATAGCACACACGTAGAACTCACCGAATTTTGCAATTTCGTAAAAAACAACTCTACTTACAAATTTTATTTAAATTATTGGTTATTTAATTTCAATATGAGCAGGTGATCCAAAGGTTGCCCACTGCTGTACAATAAAAATGATATGATTGAGTGAAGAGTTAGAATGCAAGTGACAAAAATTCATTATGTTTACTTTAAAGAAACTTTAAAAGTTACATTTTCTGCTGTTTTGCAGTACAAATAAAAATTGACAATTCAGATCTGACGGTACTAAAAATTTGTGTGGTACCAAATTCATACAAAAAAATATAGGTTACAATTTAAATGTATTAATTAATATAAAATGTATACAATCCAATGTTAATTTTAAATCTAAAAGTTGTTCTCACGCACAGTTTGAATATTTTAACTCATGAGATCTGCATATGCACATTTTTAAGTTCCAAACCAAGTTTGGACACTTTCAATTAACTTATAACATTTGCCTTAAGAATCTTCTGAACTTGTTATTAATAGGATAATATAGAGATTTACAGCAAAAAAATTCTCGAAGAATTGATTGATAATTGTATCAAAAACATAAGGTAAGTTTATTAAAATATAAACATCTTTATAACATTTATAAATTATAGTCAACAACACTATGACCATGGCAACCATATTTGTAGGCAAATGTATTATGATTGTACCCAGCCATTCTTATTGTAAACCATGTTATTATTCTATCAACCATACTATTATATATCATAATAATAGAATTAGTTATAGCTCTTATAATTGCAAAAAAAAAGTTAAAATTTTGTTAAGAGATGAATGCTTTAACATCAGGAGGGTTATACGATCATGCACTTTCATTCTGTCAAAATGCCACACAAATATATATGTATTTTTTTTTAACTATTTATTATTATTTATGAAAATATCTTAAATTCTATTATATGTTTTAAATTATTATCATATGTATGTATTGGTAATTACGACAAAAATATGGTCCCATAAAAGCAGATTTTATCCTACTTACGAAAATAATATGGTTGTTTGAAGAAAATTATATGGCTGTATATGACAAAAGTATGGTTTGTTAACATACTAATATGGTCTACCTGACAGTAATATGAGAAGCTTAATTAATATTATGGTTACATAATATCAAAACAATGTTGAACCAAAATTTAGTATAGTTACTTGCAAGATTTTTTTTCTATATTGAATCAGTATGAAAGATTAAACACTACTCCAGTACTTACAGTACTACTGTGATTCACATACATGGCGTTGTAAATATAACAAACTAGATAAGTTTAATGATAGATTTTTCGACCTTTACATAATAAAAATGTCAGGAATTTTTTGAGCTTGAGGTCCAATTTTTATTTTAAAATTTCCAATATTTCTTTACACCACTAGGTAGAATTATTAGCGTTAATATCAATTAAAAAATAACAATATATAAATATACGAGTTTATTATGATCATAATAAATAAAAAAAATTGCGAGTACACACAATGATTAATAACTGTAAAAATGATTAATAACTGTAATGATTAATAACTGTAAAAAAACAATATCTAAATGTAAGTTTGATGTTTGTTGTGTGTACTTGTAATTTTTATAATAATTATAATCATAAAAAACTGTAATACTTATTTATTGTTGTTTTTTATTGATATTAGCCCTGATGATGCTACCCAGTGGTATAGAGAAATATTGGAAATTTTAAAATAAAAATTAAAAATGGGACATTAAGCTCGAATTCTTGTCATATTTATTTTATAGCAAACTATTATTATCAGGCACAACCTTATCAACCATTTATATTTTTTACGTCATAGTAATACTAATATATGTGTATACATATGAATAGTATTCAAACTTTAAAAAGATCCCGAATTTGCTTATACTGGTGTAATAACGCTTTCACCAATAAGATCAAAATATTGCGTTATGGCATAAAAAACAATTACAAACAAAAGTCACAACGAATCTTTCGTTCAACTATGTAACCAACTGTTCCACACTCATTTTGGATATTGTTATTTAAATGAAATAAAATTAATCTTTAAATTCTACTTTAAAACTAAATGCCTTAAATAAATAAATTATAGCGCAGCATTTTTTTACACTTATATATATTTTTTTGTGCACATTATGTTATAACTTAAACTTTCTAGAATTTTCCAAGTATTTAGAGATAATTAAAAATATAAGACAACAACTAAGTGGAAGATTGTTTGCTTTTCTTTCTTTTAAAACTTATCACTTTTGTAAATGTCCATTTTTTAGAAGACATGTTCTACATTGATCTAGAGTATTCACCAGAAAATTGTTCATTTAATTGATTACAGTCTGGTGAACACAAAATAACTTTTTTTTAAATTAAATAAATTTTAAATATATTTTTATCTAAGCATATAAATTAAAATGAATTTATATATAAGAAATACTGAAAATGTCTCAAAAATATATTTATTTATACATGCACATACTTATATTAATATAATACATGTGAGTTTTGTCTATACTAGTATAGATGAACTGTTTTGTTTTTGAAAATGGTATAAGTCCACTTTATAAAAAAACTAAGTTAACGGTAGTTTTAATGAGCAAAAACAGTTTCGCTGTACAAACAGATTTCTTTTGAAAGTGGAATAAGTCCGTTCCTAATACATAAGTATATAATTAAAACAACTTTCTTATAGGAATTATTATTGATTATTGCACGCTGATCGCTTATCTAGTGCTAATGTATTAAAGACAACATTGTTAACAAAATAAAGGGGTGTTCTGATGAAATGATGGTGCTGATGAGTAGTGTAGCAACTACGAAACAGCTAGTTGTCCGCCAGCTAAAGATTTGATTATTATTTTTCTCGTCTTCTTCAATCAATAATTATTGATTACAGCAAATTTGTATTCTAAAAAATCCTTCTTAAAAAAAATTTAAGAAAGGAAAACTTGAACTAAAACCCGATGTACATATCGCTCCTTTATTGCAACATAGTCATAACGCAAAAAAGCTTGTTTCGAGAAAAACGTATTTCAAATTTTTAACTTTCATACAAGTCTTAGAAATTTTTTTTAGAAAATATATCCTAAAGGAAACAGCTTAAAGGTAATTTAAATAAAATTTGGCCACAATATAAAAGGTAGTACTGTTAACAATTCTGCATTGTTAACTCGAAAAGCAAATTTTTTGAGATATGACTATGCTGCAATAAAGGACCGATTGTAGAAACCAAAAAAAATTTTAATTTAAAAATTATTAAGTTCACCAAAAATTTAACAAAGAAATGATGAGAAGTTTTGTATAGTTATCCTACGGACCTTGGTTCTTATGCAAATAATATTATTTAAATATATATACTATAAAATTAAACGTTTAAATAAATAATATTACTTGTTACAATAAATTGATATACTTGTGAAGAATACGACAATCCGTCATTTTGGTCCGTAAGTGATGTTGTTATTTAAGAAAGATCTTAATAATTTTTATAATAATTTATATAAGCTCCTACTAAACTTGGTTATTCGCATATTTATATGTCTTCATTTTAACTATTACTTTTTACATAAAAATCCAATTCAGTACATCATATGGACTTATTACGCTACTTTTATATAAAATATATAAAATATTGCAAAATGTTCTTTTTGAAAGTGGCATAAGTCCATGTGGAGTTAAGAAAATCGTTTATTTTTTCAAATAAATTTAGTAATTATTATTTCACAACAAAATTTAAAAGGTTTATAGTGTAAATAACATCACTCGAACTGATTAAAGTTGGCCAATATTTTTAAATTGATTCAAACGCAAACCCTTAAATATCTCAATACGTGAAAAAATGGACTTATACCACTTTCAAAAAAACCAGTTCCTATAGTGAATAAACTTCTATTAATACAAAATTTAGCTAGATACCTTTATATATATGTATGTATGTATATCTGATTCTCAAAATTTAACATATTTTAGAATAAGCGAAATATCTACTTACATTTTTTAATCTATTTGTGAAGAGAAACTCACGTTACAGCAATAGTTAATGAAAACTTATTATACCAATTTTTTGCGACATAAAATTTAAGTAAAATTTTATAGCTTTAAAAGTGGCGCATTCATATTTAAAGTTTCAAAAAGATATAGTTTAAACAAATAAAATAAGATAAATGACCATCAAATAGGCATTTTGTAAATATTTAACTCATTATCACGCGAATATGAATGCGTTTTATTATTTATGAAGTATGAAAACATTTGCAATATTTAATAAAATATGAAATGTCAATAATAAAATAATTGCAATTATTTAGTATTTAACGGCTCCACTAATTTAGAGCTTTTTTATAACATTTTATAATACAGAGTGGTGCAAAATTAATCACCTTATCGTAACATGTAATAGCTTTCGCAAATGGCATTTGACGTCAGTTAAATTTGACGTTTTTGAACTAGACAGCAGCAGAATACAGACAGATACACAATAGAGTAATATGCTGCGCAAGAGCGTAAAATAATTATGTCGCTTTTTTAGGCCATAATCGGTCGGAGGTGTTAGTTTCGCGGGAACGTGTAGCACCAACAAGACAAACATAACTCCGTTCAGGTACTGGATTGAAATATCTTTCACGGTGTGGCCACTACGGGACTAGTGGTCCTATCAAAGATATCGCCTAGCAATCGATAAATTGACCCGCTCTAATGTATACCTATTGTTATCTATCGGCACCAGAAAGTATTCTTACTGCTTCTTGCCATCGATGCAGCCAGACAGTTTATAGTGGGGTCAGCTTACCCAATAAAATATGTACGTTGAGTCGAAACATTGTAAGACTGGCTTGAGAAATAAAGTTGAACCTGTCGGATATATTATGCAATTCTATACTTTTCCCTTTTAAATGTTTCTGGTTTTGTACGATATTAACTAACTAGTTTTCTAGTTTTTAGTTTTGTTTTAAAAATACAGATATAAATGAAACAAAAATCCAGCCAACAAAGTTTGCTAAGACGCAGAACTGTAATATGTCAACTGACATGTTTGAAAAGTGGATTTGCTTATTAACTAGTTCATCATATTGTTAAGATTACATGAAAACCATCAAGTAGCTTTGCGAAATTTACAGGAGTATATTTCAATATTAGAGATGTGGTTAAAACTTTGGAAGATTAAAGTTAATGAACAAAAGTGTACTCACGTTACATTCACACTGCGTAGACAAACATGTTCAGCTATCCAAATTAACAATTCACCTATTACGCAGCAAAATGAAGTCAAGTACCTTGGTATTCATCTCAACCGTAGGTTAACGTGGAAGCCTCACATTGACACGAAAGTCACTCAGCTAAAATTAAAAGCAGCGCAATTAAATTGGCTTATGGGCAGAAATTCTACATTGAAATTAGATTGCAAACTTTTGTTATACAACGCAATACTAAAGCCTATATGGCGCTACGGAATTCAATTATGGGGCACCGCCTCAGCGTCAAACATTGAAAAAATTCAAAGGCGACAAAACAAAATTTTTCGAACAATTACTGCAGCTCCATGGTACGTAAAAAACTCCCGAATTCACAAGGATCTGTGTGTTCCACTGGTAAAAGATGAGCTTTCAAAGCATGCGACAAGGTATATCAGCTAACTGGAACTTCACCCAAACCCTCTTGCACGAAACATACTTAATTTTAGTGGTCACACTCGGTTGAGAAGAAGGGATACCGTTGCCACCATCAGAGCGTTAAGTAGGTGATTTTACCGATATAATATGCGCATAATAAAACGTTTTGTCTAGCATTGGCTGGACTTAGTTAATTTATTGTATTTAGTAATAAGATTTGAATAATTATTGTTAGTTCACATTGTGAAGATTCAATAAATAAAAAAATTAAATTAAATTAAAAATTAAAAAAAAATATTGTTAAGATCACTAATTCACAGCTTAACTTAAGTTGCTTTAATTTTGCTGTTCTTTTATTAAAAATTTATTTTCGTCGATTTGTCAATAAAGTCGATTTGTAAAGTATAGGGTGTTTTTTTAAGCTAGATAGAACTTTAAATTGTAAAAAGTAACACAAAAAATTAAATTTTGATGAAACATTTTTTTTATTTGTTTCAGTATACTCTGACAAATCATCATGAATAGACTCACGCTTGAACAACACTACGAAATTATCCAAATTTACTTTGAAAATCAGTCGTCGATTCGCGCATTGTTTTATCGCAAAATTGTGTTCAGCGATGAGGCGCATTTTTGGCTTAACGGGTTTGTTAATAAGCAAAATTGCCGCATATGGAGTGAGACCAATCCACAAGAGACCCTACAGACTCCATTACATCCAGAAAAATGCACTGTTTGGTGCGGTTTTCATGCTGGTGGCATCATCGGACCTTATTTCTTCAAAAATGAGGCCGGAGCTCGCGTTACGGTCAATGGAGATCGTTACCGCACCATGATCAATGATTTTTTGTTTGAAAATATGGATGACATTGATCCGGAGGAGATGTGGTTTCAACAGGATGGCGCTACGTGCCATACGGCGAACCATCGACTTACTGAAATCAAAATTTGGCGATAAGTTGATTTCGAGAAATGGACCTGTCAATTGGCCTCCAAGGTCGTGCGATTTGACACCTCTCGATTATTTCCTGTGGGGCTACGTGAAGTCACTGGTTTATGCTGATAAACCAGCAACAATTGACGCCTTGGAGGCCAGCATTGTTCGTGTTGTTCGTGACATACGGCCAGCAGTGCTCGAAAAAGTGGCCCAAAATTGGACGTCCAGAATGCGCTTCGTCAAGAACAGCCGCGGTGCCCATATGCCCGAAATCATTTTCAAATGTTAATGTCACCTATTGATCTTTCGAATAAAAAAAAATTTTGATTACAATTTAATTTTTTGTGTTATTTTTTACAATTTCAAGTTCTATCGGGCTTAAAAAAACACCCTATATTTGGCATAACTAACACATATGGTTTGTGTCAATATTACCAAATACTTTTTGAAGGGTAAACATCTGTCATTATAATTCGATATTCAATAGAAGCCAAACTGTAAACACCCATGTGCTTCGATTGATTTAATAATATCGAATTTTGTGCAAAAAAAGTGTTTTGCGGAGGAGTCTGATAACCTTCTTTAATATGAAGAAAACGGATGCTGAAAGTTGTAGATTGTTTCTGAATACTTACGGCACGTAGATGGTGTTTTACTTTAACATATTGTTAAAAATTTGCGACTAGGCGGTTTATTGTAGGGGCTGAAGGTTCAGTACTCGCAATAAAAAAACGATGATAAGCACCCTGCATCAAAACAATTGATCTTTTCCAACAATTTTTGATCGCTGTTGTGTAGTGTTCCATGTTAAATTCCCTGAGTATTCTTCACCAAGTTCTGAAATAAAAAAAATTTAGATAACCTAAAACGTTATTAAGCATTTAAACCACAAAGATAGTTCTACGCCACCCTGTATAAAGGTATATCACCAAGCCTAAATGCATCACCTGATATGTAAATTCAAATTACTATTTTAAATATTTTTTAAAAAGATTAACGCTCAAAGCTGAATTGGATAATTAATAGCAACACTTAGTTAATTTGTTAAACAACATCTACTCTATAATGTTTTACATTGCGCAGCAATAAAATGCAAATGTAAATTGTTGTGGGTAAAAAATATATATTTTTTATGTAAATAGTAAACTTTCAAAATTTTATTAATCTTGCACGATTTTATTAATCTTGTATTAACCGTCTAACTATTTTTTGCAGACTGTTTGGGTTATTTTTTCTTAAGGCGAGAATACTTAAAATTGTTTTTTATTATTATCTTGTTTTTCTTTAAGAAGGCAGGAAACACGAATATTGTACAAGGTGGGCCAGAAGTTACCATGGGGTTTAAAATTTTTTTCGTTTATATATATTTTTTTTTAGATATGAACAACGCTTGGAGAATAAATAATGGAGAGATACACAACTGAATAAAGAAGCAGAATAATAGAATTTTATTATTTAAATCAGAGATAAATTATTTTAACGCAGAGAGCATATCGTCGACACTTTAACGTCAGGATTTCGCCCTCTGAAGCAATGATTCGTTGCTTAGATGATCGTCATCACCAACATGAGACCGTAACGGATTCGCCCCGAACCGGTAGGTCACATTTAAGTCGCACTGCGGGAAATATTGAATGAGTACAGGACGGCACATCTGTCAGAAGGCGTTTTGCTTAGCTAGGAATATCTAGTACGTCACTACGGCGCATTTAAAAAAATGTATATTCAGTTATACCCACATAGGGTACAATGGGTGCACCTTATGTGGGTACCCGCAGATCATTGGCAACGTCTAAATTTTGCAATTAAATTTCAAGTGCTGGCCAGAAAAGAAATTAACTTGAAATTGAAAATTTGATTATGAGTGATAAAGTTCATTTTCATTTGCATGACTGTTAATAAGCAGAACTGTAACTTCTGGGGTTCTGAAAATCCAGCCATTCATTAACACCAATTGCGTCGGTTTCTAATAGAACACTTTTTACGTCCTGTGCTGGAAAAAAGACTTGGTATCTGGTTTCAGCAGGACAGAGCCACTGCCCATACTGCCCGAGAAACAATGCCATCTTTAAGTAAAATTTTTGGACTATTTTCAGAAATTCAGAAATTATTTGGCCAGTGTGATTGCCAGATTTGACAGCAGCCGACTATTTTCGTTGGGGTTATTTTAAGGGATGAGTGTATGTGAAAAAGTCAGATACAATTCTTGTACTCACGGCAAACATTCATCCACGTTAATATGGTGTGGGATCACATCTGAGAATATCATTGGACGTTACTTCTTCGAAAATGAAGATGGAAGTGCTGTAACCGTAAATGAAGAGCATTAGCGGTTTATGATAGAACATTTTATATGTCCAGCTCTTGAAAACAGACCTGACATGTTATGGAATTTCCTGGAGGGTCCTTTAGGATTCGCAGGAAATACTTTATTTATTGAAATAAAAACACGATAGAAGTTGATTTTACTTAATATTGTTTATTAATTATGATCCCTTGTTGTTCACTAACTTCTAGCTTATATACATTTACTATTCTTTTTATACAATTATTTTGGTGCTGCTGATGTTCTAATTGTTGCTTGCCGTCTGTTTTGCCAGCATACCGTGTTGTCAGCAGTTATAACTTTGTTGGTTGTTGCCACATAATTTTTTCGCAGCTGTTTGATTTCATATTTCGCAATATCAACCAATTTTGCTGTTGCCCTAATTGGTTGAACTATTTCCGCATGTTGTTGTTATTGTTCATATTGTATAAATAACTCACAACAGCAGGACGTAGCCACTGCCCGAGAAACAATGGCACTTTTAAGTGATATTTTTGGAGAGCAACTTATTTGCAGAAGTTCGAAAATTATTTGCCCAGTGCGATTGCCAGGTTTTACAGCACCCGACTATTTACGTTGGGATTATTTGAAGGAGCGAATGTATGTGAACAAGCCAGAAACAATCCTAGAACTCAAGGCAAACACTCGAGAAACTCGAACACTACAGCCCCGAACTTTGAAAGATGTTATGGAAAATGCTCTTAAACCAGCCCATCAGAACGAAGCTGAAAACGGTGGTCATATAAGAGACGTAATTTTTTATGCTAAGTGTAAACAAATTTTCATTTTCTATATTATACAATCTGAAAAAAAGGAATATAAAAAAAAAATCAATAAACGAAAAAGTCATTAAAACTTTGCCCCATGATAACCTCTGGTCCACCCTGTATTATAAGAATAGTATGTTTTTCCGCATTAAAATAATTCTGTCTATTTATCTTGGCTTTCATGCAAAAAACACTTGTCAGAAGAGCTTTTGAAAAGGCAAACCTCTTGGCTTTGTTGTATAAATTTGTAATTTTAATATTGATCCCCTTTTAGATGTCCTTTTGTTAGTAACTTTCTGCCATAGTTTGTTTGTTTTTTTATTTACTACTTTGGGATATTTGAAAGGTTTTGTGATTTCGTCGGCTTTATTGAAACAAAATCTGGTTTTTTCAGCAAAATCTTCCCCAAAGACTGAAAGTAAAAAAAATGTTCATATATATATTGGATATTTATTTGATTAAATATAAACTTTATTTATGTTGTCGTTAAAACAAACATATAATTCTTTTTTTAAAGTTGAATATTTATATTGCAGAAACAAGCAGCACTATATTTAGCGTTAAGCCCAATTTCATATTGGGGCTAATTTCATTACCCCTTTTGATACAAAACTGCAATCTTTGTCGCACATTTTATGTTTTCACTTCAATTAGTGTTGTTTGGTATCTTTAGCCAAAGTGAAAGAATTAAAGAGGTTCGAAAAAAAGTACAACAAACAGGACAAAAACACGAAAAAAAGGCGTCAATAGCAGCATTTGTAATCTAAGTAAATATTTTAGTAATTGAATTAGTAATCGATATTGTACTATCAAATTATTGATAGCTTTTGGCATGCGGAAAAAAACTTCCACACGAGATGATGTTAACTTGCCAGAAATGTAGTAATGTTTAGACGGGTGAGTTGGGTAAGAGCTGTTGCTCTTAATGGACTTCGGCACATTAACTCATTAAGTAATGTTGGTCATCAACTGCTGAAAAATTGCTGACAGGAGGGATTAGAAAGCGCAAACTCTTAAGTAAGGGCTTTGTCTATATGGCTGCAAACTTATAGCAAAAATTTGCGTCCTGTATGAGACTAGCATGCATGGAGTTAATCCATCATCAGATTAGGCCAACAAGGCAGGTGCCGAAGTAAATCGTTTTCACAATCAATTAGAAAAAAGAAGAGTTAGAAGAGAGTGAAAACTTCGGAGGTCTCATCAGCTTAAAATTAGGCTACGGGAATGCATATCTCAATTAAGAAATCTGCTTGAAATCCAGACAATTGTATCCCTTAAAACAAATTTGGAAAGACTTGATGGTATACATTGATCTGATTATAGAAAGCGACAAAAGGTTTAAAAAGACCCATCATAGGTAAGCCAACTTTGTGAACTTCAACTGGCGGCTGGGCAAGACCCGATTCTGAAAAGAGGTTGGTGTATGTAAGTCAATTGAAAAATATTTTTATTACTACTGATACTGCAAATAATGCAGCTAAATTACCGTCAAATGCTATTAGATCTCATGTGTCCTTGAGACTTAGTTTACAAGATGTCCACAAAATAATAAAATTAAAAAAATTCTAATTTAAATATTTCTTATTTTTGCAGCTAAAGATCGTTTTTTATTTTTTATAAAAAATTCAACAGTATTTATTTTCAATATTTCGATAACAATTTGTTATCATCGTCAGGAAAATTAATATTAAAATTATTGGTAAAATGCTTGTACAGTTGCCTCGTGTAGCTAGAATAATTCTTCTTCTTATTTCCAACGCTATTTTACGTCTTGAAACTCAACCCGGGAAGGAGCCCACTAAATTAGAATCATATAGACCAATACTCTACTACCAAAAATTTCAAAACTCTTCGAAAAAATGTTAATGGCGAAGCTGACTTTAATATTGATGATATGTAGGATACCCTAATCATCAATTCGGCTTCCGGGCAAAACATAGCATCAGTCAGTAAATGTCATAAGAAAGACTACTGAAGGCAAAAAGTATTGTTCAGCTGTATTCATTGGTGTTTCCCAAGCTCTTGATAAAATGTGGCATGACGGTTTGATTCACAAAACGTCAAAGCTTCTGGAAAGCGAGTTATGCGGCCGGAAATTTGTTATCGGAGAAGGCGATTTTATAAATTGTAGGCGATTTTATAAACAATTGCAGCAGCAGTCCCCCAAGGTAGCATTCTGGGACCTACTATATATTTGATTTACGTCTCTGACATGCCAACGAGAACCGGAATCCACATTTTAACGTTTGCAGATGCCACAGCATGGAAACCATCAATTAGCTTCACGAAATTTGTACGAATATGTATCAAAATTAGAGAAATGGCGAAAACTTTAGAAAACCAAAGATATTGAACAAAAATATACTAATGTTACATTCACACTTCGTAAACAAACATGTCCACCTTCCAGATTAACAACTCACCTATTCCGCAGCACAATGAAGTCAAGTACCTTAGTATTAAACTCAACCGTAGGCAAACGTGGAAGTCTCACTCAGTTGAAACTAAGAGCAGCGCAACTACATTGTCTAATAGCCAGAAATTCGAAATTGCAGCTGGATTGCAACAATGTAGTTCTAAAGCCAAAATGATGCTATAGAATTCAATTATGGGGCATAGCTTCGACATCAAACAATGAAAAAATTCAAAGACAACAAAACAAAATTCTTCGGCCGATTACTGCAGCTCCATGGTACGTAAACAACTCACGAATTCTTTGCGTTCTGGTGCAAGACGAGTTTTCAAAGCAACATACCTAATTTTGGCGGTTACACTCAGTTAATAAGAAGGGTGGCCCTTGACACCATCAGAGCGTTAAATAAGCGATTTTACCGAAATAACTCCTGCAAAATAAAACTTTTGGTCTATCATGGGCTGGACTTAAGTAAAAAACACTTTTATATTTATGTTTAGTATAGAGACTTGAATACTTATTGTTAGTTCATTATGAAGATTGAATAAAAAAAAATGAAAAAAAAAACAATCAATTAAAGATTTCATTTTGCAAACGAAATGTTCAGGTAGTTTATATGTTCCAATAACATATTTTTTTAGACAAAGCAAACTTTCACTTGTGAATAGGATATATCAATAGAGAGAACAGTCGGTATTGCAGTTCAAAGTTTACTGTTTGGACAGCATTATCAGGAAGAAGAATTATTGGACTTTATTTGTATGAAGCTCAGAAAATTTTTGGTTGCATCAGTGCCAAAGTAAACAAAGGATCTCTTTTAATTGATGTTATTTTCAGAGGTTAACGATCAATGGCTTTCCTAAATATTTTGACGTGAAACTGTGGCGTTTTTGTTAATAACAATTAGTAAATAAAAAACCTTCTAAAAATACCCTGACGCTTTTGTCAGTCGCAAAAATTCTCAGTTAAACAAAACTACACTGTGAGTAATGCCGAAGAAAAATCGCAAGTATTCGCTTTTTAAAAACGCGTAGTTAGCAATATTTCGCTTTTCTTGAGTCAAAAAGCACCAAAAATTACCCGAAACGTACCAAAATACCATCACCACTTTTCAATCAATTAAAGTACGTTTTATTTTATGTAAAATAGGCTTTCTGCTGTAAATGAAATCGAAGTTTTTTTTTGTGGTTTGAAGTCTCATTTCTGGTGTGCCCACTGGGAAATAAAATTTAAAATCTGCAAGTTTTGTGCGAATATATCAATGATTTCAATTAAACGTTTTAACACCACTGTGTGTGAGAAATATTGAATTTTTATTGGCATTAAAAAATTACACAAGCGCCTCCAGGGAAATTAAAATAGAAAGATATAAAATAAAATTTTATATTTCAGTGGTGTAGTGGTTTTTGATAAAATATGTGAACAAACAGAAGTTGGGTTGCCGTCTCTTTCGAATTAACAGATTTGAGGTAAAATTTAAATACATAAACAGAACTCGTTTTGTAAAAAAACAAAAACTTTTGTAAAGCTATAGCACCGCTGAAACACACAAAATAATTAAATAATTGATCACGCGACTACAATTGCCGTTTGTAGTATTTGCTGTCGTGATGTCTGCGGTAGTCTATGTGTTTAATGTTTATATCGTCAATAATGCGACAAATGTTGAACTCCAACTGATCAATCGTATCGGGGTTATTGGTGTAGACTAGTGAATTTACACATCACCACAGAAAACAGTCCAGCAGCGTTAAATTGCATGGTCTTGAAGCTAAATTCACGGGTCGAACTTTTTAAAAATGCTCATGTTTTCTTCTCTAACATTTTTGCTAGAACAACTTTAAAAGTAATACTTTGATTTTTAAGGAACTTAATCAGAAGTGTAATATTTTCATTTGTGGGATTGGAAAGTAGTTGTAAAGGATCTTTGTTTCGGAGTATTGTTAACCTTGAGATTTAGGTTTTGGGGCAGTCGTTTAAAAAGTGGGAAGGGTTGGTTGGGTAGGATATATTATAATCACACAAATGAGATGACTCAGGGTAGAGTAATGACCCATGTTAGTTTAGTATATTATGCTACGTTTTCTATAATAATAGAAGTTAACCGTTTTAAAATCGTATATCTCTTATAGTACCCATTGCATATAACTTAAACGTTAAACTTCAGATTTTTAAGCAGCGATTTCATCTTCTCTCAGCTAAGCAAAGGATGATTTTTTTTATAAAAGTGTAAGACTTTAAGTTCTACACCTTTTTTAACAAGCGGTCATTTAGCAGCTGTTAAGTGATTTATGTTTAGTTTGATTCAGCAATTTCACATAAATGAGCAACTATTCTAAATTGTTAAATTGTGCAAATGGATAAAAAAAAATTTGCCATTTTTCCGATTTTCATAAGCGAATATTGCTTAGCAATAAAGCTTCCTTTTATTTGAACGGATATGGCAATAAACAAAACTGCTAATTATAAGCCTCTAAAGCAACCGTCATATTCAAAACAACTAACGGCCTTATGTTTAATCAAAATCCTTATGCTAACTAACTAGCTGCTAATTTTTTTGGGTGAAAATTCCCATAAGGAAAAGATAGCAGCTAGTTATTCAGAGCAAGGATTTTCTTATTAAACATAAGGCCATAAGTGTTTCGTGTGCTCTATGAGATGATAAAATCATTGGTTTGTTATTCTTTAAAGACAATAAAGTCTAAGTATCATATTCAGTGGTTACCGATACTCAGCCATGACTACAAAATTTTTTGTGCAATGCAAACAAGCTTGTTGAAGCCATGAGCTGAGGTTTTACCAATACGTCAGAACATGTCACACAGCTCCTGACACAATTGAAACATTTGGTAACCCCATAGTTTTAAGTCTGGAATCCCTGAATTGGCTTCCAAGCAGAGATCTGCAACCGGTGCATATTGTTTGCACAAGTACATTTTCTACCCGTTATAGCTTGAGTCTGTTAACTAGAGTATATAACATACCCAATCAAGTATGTATGCGGTGGCTGCTTGATTTGATTTCTCATTTATTTTATCCACTTTCGGCAATCGAACTTGTACTTCTTTTTAACAATGAAAATAATCATTGTCTGTAAGAATTTGCCTTAACCTATAGAGTGAGTGTGTTCAGTTTTATGTATTTACTCACTCACACTTGGTAAACGTATTTGTACTAAGCGTGGCGTTGCCAGAAGTTCTGAAGAAAATATATACACATATTTTATTTGAACTTATTTAGTACAAAACCGGTAAAAATAATAACTTTAACTCTAAAAAATAGATTTTTTTTATAAAGTACGTTTTCATAAATTTTTTTAATTATTTTACCAATAATTGTGGAAAAAATTTTGTTTGAATTGAATTTTCGTTTCAAATTTTACAGCAAACACAATTAATTTAAATTAATTTATTTCTTTAATAGAAAATTTTACAAGTTTTTACACTTATGGAAACAAATATTGCACAGAAATGGCTTTGCCTTATATCTTAGATATTAACAGTTTATAATGAAAAAGTTAAGTATTACAATTAAATAATTTATAATTTTGAAGGAAAACTATTAACAAAAACCTTCAATTTGAAAGAGAGAAAAAAGTAAAAAATGATTTACATATGATGTTATAAATACAACACTATGTCAATTATAAGACTAACTACATATTCAGGAAGATGAGATGAGCGGATTTTCAGAAAATCCACATTTTGTTACAAAACGAGAATTAAGGATTTCAATGTTGTCTGAAACGGTTTTGGTGTTACTGATAACATGTAATCTTAAGGTAGAAAAATGCCATGATAAACACAATTCTAAAATCCTTATTCAGTATACTACCTTCAAAATCGTCAACATGGTTCTAAATTATTAAATCTGGCAGCCGCGATTTCAGTTAATGTTAAATAAAAGGAGAGGGATATACACAACAAAAGAATTTGTCGAGAGTGTTGTGTTTACAAGTTGGTTTTATGACGAAGTCGTCTATGTATTATTAAGAAAACGATTAGAAACGAAAATACTGAAAATGTTTCTCTTACTACTCTTTCTTGTGGTCGTTTCTTTTACTCTGAAAAAATTATACACAAGATACGAAAGCGATTGGATACATTTTTGATGCATTGATGTAAATTTTAATAGATTTCTCAAACGAATGACAGATATAAATAGCACCGCATACAATTTTAAGAGTGTTTAAAATACTCGGATGTGAAAATGAGTGGGTAAGCAACCGGTATACTCTCTCTTGGTGAGGGCTTCGGAAGTCCAACACAATATAAATCATGCGTCTTCCTAGAGTTTTATTCGCTACAACAAACGAGGAACTGCTGCCTTCGTTTAGTGTACACCATTGCAAAACCTGTTCTGTAGGGGGATAAACTGTCACATTCAGAAATACTGACTGTCTGGTGTGTTTCATGGGCTATGGTACGACTGACCACTTGGAAGATAATATTCGACACATAATATGAGGGTAGGAATAATGCTCGAATAAAATTCGTTCACGAACGAATTTAATACGAACGAATTAAATTTTTCATATTTCAAAGAATAATTCTTTTTAAATCGCGAATTTTATCCATAAAACTCGAGAGCGAATTAGAAAAGCAAAGAAATTAATTTAAAAATAAAATTCAGGAGAGAATTGCTTAATTCGCGAGAGAATTAAATTATTAAATTCGCGATTTATTCTATTATTTAAGAAACTTCATCGCAATAATTCTGTTTGCTTTTCAACAAAGTATTAATTTTTGATGAAATAAAAATCAAAGTTCATATAAATTAAAAATCATCAATAATCATAATCAAATCACATTTTGGTTTAAAAATCATCAAAGATGTGTTAAAATTATCATTTTTGCAACCTTCACAACAAAAACAACTCTCATCATGCTCAGTTAAATGATTTAAAGAATTGTTCTTTCTTTGTTCTTCTTGTTTGTAAAGTTGTGCTGACGAATTTTATTTTAAATTCGCGAGCACAATTTTATTTTAAATTCGGAAATTTTTCATTTTGCTCGCAAACGAATTTTATCAGTTTTATTTTGTTTTTTTCGTTTGCGAAAACTATGAAAAAATTTGCGAATTTAAAATTAAATTCTTTTTGCGAGTTTTATTTTTAAATTTAAAAATGAGCGAATTAAATAAAATTTAATTCCCGAGCACAAATTTTTCCTACTCTGCATAATATACGGTATACCAGCAAAAGTGTTGAAAAAATCATTGAAAATGGCGTGAGTCCGAGCCAGCCAATGCGGCAATATTCTAGAAGAATATTATTTTTCAAATACTTAATTTGAAATTCATGTCAGTGAAAAAACACCATTTCAAAGTTATATACCTCTATAGAAACCACCCTTTACAATGCTTCCTTTGCAAGGTAAATTTGAATTGAAATAACATGCAGTTTAACTATCAGCAGATGGCATTTAAAATTTTTATAAAACCTGGTCTAGACTTTTTTCTATACAACTACATCGCACCAAAATTAATAGTGAAATGTCTGCTTAAACAACTTTTATACTTGCTGTTAAGCCACATTTGCCTTTATATTTTTAAACCCTTTTTTGCGACCAAAAGCGTATGTCTATGGCATTTTTTTATCGCCAGTCTTGTGGTTTAATTGCTTTTGATATAATAAAAAAAAAAAGAAAAATTTCCCTGTGTAGTACATGAAGCCGCCAACTTCACATAAATCTTTTTCCTTGTCGAAAAACTCAAGCTACAATTATAGCAAGGAAACTAAGAAATATTTTATGACAGTTTTATTAACAAGTTTCCTATAAAGTTTTTTCTTCCTTTTCCTACATTTACGAAAGCAAAAATAAAAACATGCACATGCAATTGTCTTCGCCAGACTGCGGAAGGAAACAACGTTATCGAAAAGTAACAACAATGAATTTATTTACCATGACATCTGAAAATATATTTATATTTTCGCTTTTTTTTTACAATTTTACTTAAATAAATAAGCTTTATATGAAAACGAATGTACATAAAATGGAAGAGATAAAAACTATTGCAGGCGAAAAAAAAATTCTACATTATTTTTCCTACATGATAATGCGCGTATGCAATTGAAGCTGTGTAAACAAATTTATGCAATTACGGTGTACACAAGCAGCAAAAAAGAAAAACTTTAGCAGATAAAAAAAAAGTTTTGCATATCTTTTATACAAAGCTGTGATTTCAAGTAAAAGATACGTACTTTTTGTGTAAATCAAGTGTTTTATTTAAAAGTTTCTCTTATTTTTCGGCATAATTAATATAGTTTAAAAATTAATTATATTTGATAAGGGAAAGAAAATTCAATAAAGTTTAATGGCGTTATTCATAAAAAATATTGTATAATAATTAGCTGGGTTATTATGGCCGTATTTATAAAAATATTATAAAATAAATGTTTATTAAACTGCTATTTGACAAATTTCCTATAGAAATTTCTATAGGAAATTTGTCAAACAAGTTTTTAATAAACATGAAATATTTCTTGTGAATACGGCCGTAATACTCCAGCTAATTATTATTTTTATAGAAATCGAGCAAATTACTACTGATCGTCACTCAAGAATTTTATGCTCATTTTAAGACATCAATACAGTTTTCGGCTTATTTTGAAAACGTATTAAAAGCAAATAAAAAAACTTGAAATTTGTACGAGATTTTTTCTAAGTACTAAGATTTAATATATTAAATTAAGTTCAGATTTCTGCCCGTTACCTTTTCACGTTTTAGCTGCTGGCCCGATTTAGCAGCCATTCAATAACACAGAGTAGTTTTTGTTTTGAAGACATCCCAATGGGACGAAAGAGGTGTCAAATTATTACCCAAAAAATAATTTTTGAAGAACTCCGCTATTTCGCTTGTCTTTTCAAATCTGCTTTAATTGGCCTGAATATAAGCAAGTAAGAGTGTAGTATATTCGGCTTGGCCGAATCTAAAATTCCCTTTACAATAGCCACGTAAATATGTAGTGTTTACTACAGATTTGAACTAAACATCTGCTAGAGTGTAACAGAAAGTATGCCGAAAACAGTTCCAACATGTTACTACGCATTACTTTTTATTAAAATAAGCATATTATATTGTATGATGTTGGTTTGCTTTGTTACTGCTACCACCCTACAACTTATCTAGGCAACAAAATATTTATGGTTTCTTGTTATTTTTTTGTTTAAGACAAACAACCCTTTATAAAACTTCATCGTACAACTTGTCTGATGCTTTGTTGGCACGCACGCGTGGACACATACATATACACACGCACACATAGTTTGTCAATGGACGCGGCATATTGATCGAACTTTTTTTTCGTTTAATTGGTAACAAAAAGTATACTTCGGTATTTTATTGCATATTTATTTTCTCATACGAAGTAATACAATTATGTTAGAGTCATAGGCGCTGACATGTATAGGCATTCATTTTATGTAAAAAAGAACAATAACCATCCGTACAAGAAGCATTGAAAAACTCACAAACAATTACAAGCATATGAAATTTGAAAAGTTTGTATGCTTTGAGTGTATCCGCGCAGATGTGTAATTTGAACTAAATATGCTCGGATATATATGGACCAACATCGGAAATTTTAATTTTCTCCACTTAAGCTACGTCCTGTTATAGTAAGATCTGCTTTTAAGCAAAAAAAAAAAAATATGTTTAAGTGCGCTAACGCGATATATTTATGAACAAATCGGTTTTGGCTTTATCTTGGGTATATATAGGCCGATTGCGGAAATTTGTATTTGCTGTATTTTAGTAACTTAATTTTATAACCAGCACAACTTTTAAGCATAAAAATGTTTCATGGAAATATATATATTCGTGGAAAAACCGCAATCGGAAATATCCATTTTCTGTAAGTTACGTCCTTTTATAACTAGAATTGATTTTAAGTGAAAACAATTTTTTCGATGGTAAAATTGGTTCAGGCTTTATTTTGGGTATGGACCGATATCAGAAATTTTAATTTTCTGCATTTAAATAACCTCCTGTTATAACCAGAGCTGCTTTTAATAAAAAAAAATTGGTGGTAAGATAAGGCAGGAGAAGTTGGTACGGTTTTGGGGTTGCAAAACAAAAATTGAGTGCAGGACAAACTATTTGCAACCAGGTTGGGTGGGCAATGGGGAAACAAAAACACCAGTTTCTCCCCTATAAGAGATCGGGAAAGTGGCAAACAAAGCGGCTTAAGTAAATGTTTGGTTTTTCAGTTTAAATAAATATTTTTTATGTCGGCGTACCCAGAGAGAGGGTTGGAACCCACTGAGTGGTCTGTGCTCAGAGAAAAGTAGCTAGTTGGAAACCTCCCTGGTCTCTGCGGCCGTAACATAAAATTTGGATACAATAGTTATAAGAAATAAGAATAGGTTACTAATAGATTCGTATCAAAAACCAATTTCTTCTAGTAGAATTATGAATTATTTTTCAAAACATCCAAAAGAAGTTATTATCAATACAGCTAAGAATTTGATAGATAGAATATTAACAATAAGTGGCCGTAGATTTCATAACAAGAATAAAAGCATAATTTGGAATATACTGAATGATAATAGTTCTCCTAATGAACTCATTTGCAAGTTGATAAGACAATTCAACATAAGAGGAAGATCAGATAATGAGAATGTTTCTGAACCAATTATGTATAAATCATTAACTTATGTACCTGGGATGTCAGAAAGATTGGAGAATTCGAATATGTATGATAGTTGCAAGTATAAAATTGCACATAAAATACATAACACTCTAGGTAGACATTTTAGTAAAACTAAAGACAAGTTAAAAAAGTTAGAAGAGTCCAATTTAGTATATAAAATACCAATGAGCAGTGTGATAAAATTTATATAGGAACAACAGGCAATAAACTTAAGACTAGATTAGAAGGACATAAATCTGACCAGAAATACAGAAACTATAATTCTTCACAGAAAACTGCGTTACCAACTCATTGTCGCGATTTTAATCATAATCCAGATTTTGGGGGTACATGTATATTAAATAGGGAAAATTATTGTAAACGTAGATATATGTTAGAAATGTTACATATAACTAATGTACCGTTAGAAAAAATAATGAATTTTAAAAAGGATATAGACGGATTGACCCAAAATTATAGACATTTAATATACAAGAGTAAAAACAGCAGTTAAAAACGTATAAATAGGTTTTTATTTTAGATTATTTAAAAAATTTTTCCTTTCTTTCTTTTTATAAAAAATAATAAAAAAATATAAACTATGAATAATATTAATGTTACTGATGTTTTTTAAAAAATGTTTTCTCTATGTATAATTTTTTTTTGTTACATCAATTTATTTAAAATTTTATAAAAAGTTTTTGAACAAAAAATTTAGATATTTTGCTGAAGAAGACACACAAGGGGGTGTCGAAATATCGAAACATTAATAAACGAATAATTTTGAAACAAGTGACCTCAAGCTCAAATAAACAACAATTATAAAAAAATTCTCCCACAAAAAACAAAATTCTGAAAATTTCGAACAAAGAATTAATTCTTTTGAATAATTTTTTAATTGATTGTAATATTTCTTTGAAATAACTTTTAATATTTCTTTCAAATAACTTTAATTCAATTATTTTTTTTTTTTTTTGATCGGGTATGAACAAAATTTCAGTTAAATTTTTTATTAAATTGATAAATTATTTTTTTGTCAAAAGGTGAACTTTTTATTTAATTGTTATTTTTTTTTAATTTTCTTCACATATTCACTTAAAATTTTTATTGATAACCTAATATTTTAATTAAAAAAACCGTAGTTTTTTTTCTAACAAATTCTTAAAAATTTTTCATTTGTATTTACAAATTCCTTTGTAGGACCTAAATCAATTAAAAAAATTACTAACGCAAACAATTTTGTGTTTGAAATGAAAAATTAATTTTTTCTGTGTATTCTGAGTACTGGTCCAAAATAAAAAAAATACCCTTGTTTAAAGGACAGTCGAGAAATTGTTTACTTTGTATTCCAGTGTAATTAGTACGTATTAATACAAATTGGTTAAGAAATGTTTATTTTAACAAAAATTCCACATATGAATTATCGCCCTTCAGTTTAGAATACGAATTTTCTGAATCTTGAGAAAGCTTGTGTAGTTACATCCACTTATGCTTTAGTCTCATCTAACAGCGGTGGCTATATGATTGCATGCATTTCCAACATACTTATAACATTTAATTCTATTTATATTTAAGGTATTTAATTAATTTTTCTGTTTACCTCAAATACAATTAATTTATTAAGGTATTAATTAATATTGTGAATAAATGAAAAGTACTTGACTCCAAATTATGACATAATAGTCTTATGTTTTAGCATTCTATTTAGATTTTGATAACATATTCATTATATAATTAATGTAAATACATACATAAGTACTTATTATTTGTACACGTAAGTACATTGTTATGATAAACAAAATATTAAAGCAATTTGCTAAAAGCAGGTTTTGCAAATATTTTTATGCATTTAATTGTTAAAAGTATTACAGCTCTGCATGTTAAATTATCGTTTTAATTTTTCCTGACATTTTGTATTGAATTAAAAGTTTGTAATGACGCAGATTGTTATTTTGTTTTTCAACAACAAGTAATTATTAACAAAAAAAAAAAAAAAAAAAATACCCATTAGTCCAATATGAAAGTTAAAGGCGTATACACTGAAAAATATTTGCTTCATATTTCCACTGAACCCCATTCATTAGATAATTTTCATTAACCGAATGAAAAATTACATTCCATGAATGAAAGTTCATAGCATTAATGAAAATATTCATTAAAATTGAATCATTAGTTTTCATAATTTCATTAGAAAATTTCATTGGATTTGTTATAAAAATTTTTGAAGGCTGGTTGCAAAATTTTAGAGATTTATTAAAAGTGAGAAAATAAATATTTTATAACTACTAACTAAATGACAAAGTAAATTATTTTATACATTAATTACTGTGTAAAAAATTATTTTAATTAAAATTTCAATAGCTTTTTAGTTCTTATGAAAATGTTCATATTATTAACTAAACTTTTCATTAGAATTCATAAACTACCCTCATTTTAAATACCTACATACACTGAAAGAATTATGCGTCATATATTTACTGAAACTATTTCATTAAATATTTTTCATTAATCCAATGAAAACTTTTCACAATATGCATGAAACTTCATATATATTATGAAATAGTTCCATCAGAATGGTTACATTAAGTTTCATAGTTTCATTAAAAAAATCATTGGATTTATGACTACAACAAATGTCAAGTTTTTTTTTTTATTAAAATGTAAGTTTTATGAGTTTCATAATTCCAATGAAATAGAATTCATTAGATAAATGACAAATAAATTTCTGGCTACCGACTTTGGGTATATATGTACATATGTGCATGTACTCAAATCAGCATAATAATAGTTTAAAATATTTAAATACCAGTGTATTGAAGTCATTTGAAGTAATAAAATCTGTTTTATTTGGTAAATACTTGTTCAACATTTTCTTTTATCAAAATTAGGTATAATTTCACAAAAGCAAGGAATAGTATTGTTTGTGTAATGAAATAAAGTATCAATGAATAAATGAAATAATTCCATTGATCTTATTACGTACATTTGTGAACATATTTTATTAATTTGTGTTATGATATTATTTCATTACACAAATGTAACTCTTTCATTGATTTAATTAAATTTTTCAGGTGCTCAATGAATAATAAAATTAGATAAATGAAATAACTTCATTGACCTTATGAAGGAGTTTCATATTTTTAATGAATATATTACATTAGTACAAAGTAGTTATTGCATTAAATAAATGTTACTTTTTCATTAATTTAATGTACAGTTTTCATGTGCTTTATGAAATTGATTCTATGATCTAGAGAAATTATTTCACTAATCATATGATTTGTCTTTCATACTTTTAATGAAAATAAGTCATGTTTCTTATTAAAATGTTTCATTACTTTTATGAAGGTTTTCATTAAAATAATCTAATGAAATTGTTCGTTGTGAACAATTATGTATCTATACCCAAAGCAAACGGGACTTTTTTTTTTGTTCTTCAAAAAGCAAAACATCACAAGTTTCCAAAAGCAGAAGCAAACGTTCAAAAAAAGAAATGAGTTTGCTGAAGTTCATTGTTTAAAGTGATTTTGAAGTCAATCAAGGCGACTTTATACAGGTGAATGCAAGCGGAAAGGCGAATTTAGTACTATGTATTTTATTATTGTAAAACATATCGTGAATGTCATAATCTAAACTCGCCTAAGATTGCTCAGCAGAGAAACAATTTTATATAAACGTTAAATATAAGGTTTTATAATTGTTTGTAATTAAAATCACAGATTATATTAGTTTTTCACTTTTAAATTCACACAAATTTCTTGAAATTGCACTAAATCATGCAAAAAAATCTTCAGATTAAAATGACGCGAAAAAATTTTTAAACAAAAGAAACAAAATTTGACAGTCTCATTGGAAAAAACGCGAGAAGCAAAAAATAATCACCTGTGCTGTTAAGTTCATCTGGTAATGAATTCGCCTTGGTTTAGATCATTTGACACCGAACAAAAGTTGAACACGGAATTGAAGAAGCTTAGCCTGACTTAAATGAAGCAGTAATTGATTGTGCATCTAGTGTATGCCATTCAAAAGGTAAGTTGATGCACATAAATAAAAATATTAAAATAACTACAATGCCAATGGCATTTTTTTTCGGAAAATTTTAGAAAGAAATGACACATTTTTATCCATGTTGTCATATATGAAAAGTTTAGAAATTTCTAAATCATTTCAAGGTATATGTCAGGGAGAATTATGGAAAAAAAAGACAGACCTCTATTCCGAAAATCTATTGATTCCATATTATTTGTACTCCGACGACCTCGAGATAAACAACCCTTTGGGATCTCATTCGTCGTCACATTCTATTTGCAATTTTTATTACAGTTTTTCGTGTTTACCAAATGAAACAAATATTGAAAATGTATTTTTTTAGCAAGCATTAAAACGTTAGATATAAGTCATTTGTTTTTTTGTTATAACAAACATAAGCAATTATTTATTTTCAAATTTAAAATTTTAGTGGTTGTATATTAGAAGAAAAAAAAACAATCAAAATAATACAAAAATAATGTTTCTTGGCAATCGACATCTGGGTATTAAAAAAAAACTAAAATCAGTATTTATATTTTATTGTTCAATGCTCCTAATAAAATCTTTCAATTTTACGATTTTTTTTTATTAAAAAATATGTGTTGTTAATTATAAAATATTTTTCGTGGGCCACAATCAATCATAAGTGTTGGCCCGATGTTTTTTGTTAAAAAAAAAATGTATAAATATAAAAGTATCTACCACAAACATCGCTGTCCATTCACCAAATAAATCCCCGAGCATAAGTATATTTGTGAAATGCTGCCTGTACAAAAAGGCCAGAATGGCCTGTTTGCGATTTGGATAAAAAGTAAAGTAATATTTATTGCTTTTTGTGATAAATATTTTATTATTATACAAACGTTGTTCATCTATGCTGTAACCACATTCCTCTTATTTTTGTTCCCAAATATCAAATCACTTCAAATGAAAAACAATTTTTTTCAGCAATACAAAGAATTACAGCAAAAAAATTAAGGCACATTTTTAACTGTCTGCCTTTTAATAAAAATATATATAAAAAAACTGACTTTAAATAAAGAAAAAAAGAAATAAGAAGAACTGTAAATAAATAAACCTATACATTGTGTGTCAAATACGGAGAAAAGTGTAAAAATAAGAGGGCTTGAAGAAAATTAAAAAAAAAAAATTATAACAAATATTTTTGGGTTGAGTTGTAAAAATATCTTTGCTTAAAATTAAACCCTTATAAAATCTTAAAAAAAGCTATTCAGACATAAAAATAAATTGAAAAATTAAAGCCAAAGGGGAATGTACATGTTTCAGAACAAACAAGAAAACAACACTACACTTAATTATGTGCAATCTTAAAAGATCATGAAATCTGGCTACAAGAAAAATTAAGACAGTTTTTTGTTAAAAAATTATCCTCTTTTTTTATTATTTTTTAGGAATTTATTAAAATTTAAATGGGTATGAGAATTAAACGATGAATAGTATGATAAAAAAGAGGTAGGAAATAAAAGGAGAATCGTCTTAAAACTTGTCTTGTCACCGGCGGCCGAATTGTCAATTTCCTTTCACCGTGAATATAGGACTCAAAGAATCAGCTGCTACAATCACCTAACATTTACAATACACTAGAAAAACTTCTTGCACAATATAAAGATATTCGTTAAAAACACAAGGTTTGATAAAAAAGTTACTAATTTATTGAATTTTTGTTGAACTTTATAATTTTTAAATTAAATTTTTGGTTTGTACATTTGTACTATAACCCGTTGTACAAATGTACAAGTTTTTTCCTTTCTTAAGTTATTTTTCTTAAGAAGGATTTTTTACAATACAAATTTGCTGTGATCAATAGTTTTTGATTGAAGAAGATAAGAAAAGGTAGCTGTTTCGTAGTCAGTACGCTGCTCATCAGCACCAACTGGGATTTGAATTCGGGTCATGACGTATCATGATCATGTAATACCATCGTGGTCATTAGGTCTTCGTTACTCCGTCCATGCTGTGCAACCTATACTTTGCAAACATATATTTTATAGTTACAAATACAAAAAATTCCCTAAGTGTTCGATTTTTAGTTGCCGGAGACTTTAATGCCCAACACACATTTTGGAGCTTACGCTTAATCTCCACAAAAGGTTGCATGCTCTTTGACACAAGTACCACAGTGGGCTTGGATGTACTTTCCAGCGGGCATCTTATCTATTGGCTGACAGGCTGCCAAAAGATTCCCAATGTAATTGACTTTGCAGTTGAAAAAAATCTCCCTGTAAAATTTATACAAGTAGAGCCATCATTAGATTTATCTACGGATAACTCACTCACTATAACTTAAATGCATTTTCCGCAGGCAGTTGACTCCCCCCTTTAGGAACTTTCCGCGACTGCCACCAGAGTGAGTTGGCTTATATATAAAAACTATTTAAGTACTCTTCGTACAGAAAATATGTTATTATCAGCACTTCAATATATTGACATATTAATTGACATTTTCAGCGGGGGCCTTAAGCGAGCAGTGCAACATGCTAGCGCTAAGCATGTTCAGTGTAGAAATAGAAAAAAACAGAACTTTTTCTTCAGAAAGCCAACATATTCCATCAGAAAAATGAAGAGTTAGAGACAACTTCACTGGTCTCCCCAGCTGAAAACTAGGCGACGTAGGAAAGAAAAAGTAGGAATATCATCTTACTAAGTGTATTAAGCTAAAAGGGGACTGTATTGAGAAATAAATAGTTTTTGAAAAAAAAAAATTTTTCTGCTTTGTTGGCTTCAATATCAATCCGCCCTGGTATTTTTATTTTAGTGTTTGAAAAATTCAAACTAAAATTAATATCCTGCGCTTCGTGAGGTAAGCTTTTATCTCAGTGGATTCGTTAACAAGCAGATTGCGTGATGGTTGAAAAGTTGATGGATTTATAAAGAATCAAAATTTGGTGCAGCTTGTAGGCTATCGGCCAAACAGTTACCGTGAATTGTGTTTACTGCCATGATATGATTATGTACTTCTCTCGGCTTGAATTTGAGAATATGTCATACGATAATGTGTAGCAGCAATGGACTTCACATCCAATAAAATAACTGACGATAATACTATGACGATGTAAATTGTACGCCTTAATCATGTGATATCAAATTTTTTCTTCGAGAGTATTCAAGAGAGTATTCAGTCGGTAGGCCGCTTTTCAATTAATAATAATATTATTTCTAACAAAATATTTTATGCATGATTTCATTTCTCAGTTCAGGAGTTCCACTCCATCCTTATTAAAACAGTTACTGCTGTGATCAATAACTCTTTATCTGTTAAGGACAAAACCTTAACACTTTTAACTAGTAATTCCATTGTCAGATTGTTTCACCTAGTTATAAACGAAAGTTGTTTTTTCTGAAATCCGCTGAGTTATTATGAAAAGTAGCAACTATCGCTTAATTTGTTTGTGCTACAAACCTACCGCCAGACTGGTCAAAACATCGTCAATTCTATTTCCTATATCTTTTTAAGTCATTAACTTGAGGACCTGCATACTAAGAAAGTCCAATAAAATATCAGTCATAACTCATTTGTTGATAAATTCTAATCCATTTCGCTCCTTTATTGCAACATAGTCATATCTCAAAAACGAGCTTTTGAAGTTAAAAATGCAGAATTGTTAAAAGTATCACCTTTCGTATTGTGCCAAAAATTTATTCAAATTACTTTTAAACTGTTTTCTTTAGGAGATATTTCCTAAACAAATTTTATAAGACTTGTATGGAAGCTAAACATTTTAAATGTGTTTTTCTCGAAACAAGCTTTTTTGAGTTATGACTATGTTGCAATAAAGGAGCGATTTGTTTTATATCTATGTTTCCCTGTTCTATTTTTGATTAGAGGTTTATTCTATGTAAACAAAATAAAAACTATTCTTTTACTTTGATCCATCGGCTCAGACAGCGTATATTAACTCTATCTTCTTCACCAGCACTCGCATTCCAATAATTGAGCTAATCATGATCAGAAAACATGTTGCTTTTTAGAAATAAAAGTAGTTTATTGAAGAAGACCATTAATAATCAAACCTTTATAGTTGGGGAGCAAATGTACAAAAACCAAAAACTAATTTTAAAAATGTTTATTAAAAGCCTTATTCGCAAAAACCTAAATACGTTTTTACGGTGGCATGTCATAAGGTCCATCCAATCGGCGCCGATTTTTCCTTCATACTTCCTTAATGAGTGATCAACCAATGCAAAGTAATAAAGATTATCAAATCCAAAAACTTGATCAGCAATTGGACACTAGATATACATATATCAGGATCTGAGGTTTTTAATATTACCATCAATACATAAAATAGTTTTCTTTCATTTGATTTCTTATCCGATAAATCAAATTGCTCGTCTTTTATATTATTATATATGTATGTACATATATATTTCTTTTTAAATAACAGCACTTAGAAAACACAGAAATCGTAATGGCAAAATTATAAACAAATCATATCAGGTGACAAAAGGTGGTGTCGTTCTCAATTGAACAAAGCGATTTCATCTTGACAACAAGACATTCTCAACTTAATACCGGTATTTTTGTGCCATCTATTCACAATTTGACGGCGGTATGTTCACAGTTTGACAACCATATGTCCATAATTTAACGAGATATGCATTATCGTTCGCTGACAAAAATTAAATAACGTCGTTTTTCTCTTTGTATACCTATACGTTCATATACTCGTATATAGTTATGAAAAAGGTATTAAAATCAAAATTTTCAACTTCTAAAAATTTTTTATTATTACTTAAGTTATGGACGTTATGACACTCCGCAAAGTGCCATAGAGTCCACGGACTTTACGACACCTCCGTGATGGACAATATGTCACATTCAACAGCTTCTTAACGTCCATGGACTTTATGTCACTGGATGTTATGACATGCCACCGTTTTTACCAAGAATCATATATTTTGCTTACCAGTTATTAACTAAATTAAATTAAAAATATGTTTATGCCTTTGCTTGCACTTTTCATGATTATCTTAAACGAATTTTCATTCAAAACAAATAAACTTTAGCTGGAAAAAACTTGTTTTTTTTTTAATTTAATACAATTTTGATATTGCAGCAGGTGCTGAGTTAAACTTTTCATAGCTTTCTTTTTTTGTTCTTTTTTTTTAATTTAAAATGCTACACAAATTTATGCACATACATCCACTTAACACTTTCACTATTGTGCAAATATCTTTAGCCAGCTTCCCAATGTTCTGCTTTAAGCTGCAATACTTTCACTTTCTTTGTGTTGTCGCTGTAAGCTTTTGCATAAAAAGCATTAATAAATTTGATCACTTGACACAATTCCACGAAGGAAAAAAACCATTATGAAAATTTGTGACTTTTTAAGAGCGAATGAAATACAGTTTTGGCCATAAATACTTGTGTAAATGAGCTTTTTTTTTTTTGCTTTCAAAATATTCAATGGTAAATTTTATGATGGGAAAAAGCGTCACTGAAATCCATTCAGGATTTATAGATGAATCAATATATTAAATTGTATTACAAAAGTGTAATTTATGTTGTAGCAAAAGAAATCATGAATTTAAAAAAGATGATAGTTGTAAAATAAATTTAGATTCAGGAAAGGCATGTGCATTTATTTTATAGCTACAATTTTATGGTAATTGAAAAATATTAAGATCGTAGAGAATTATAAACATATTTTAGGATGGTGCGTTAAGTATAAGCTAGATGTGCATTTTAAAATTTAGGAAAGTTAAACGTTTTGCATAAAATATTGTTTTTTTTTTTATATTAACGAAATTTTATATATAATAAAAAAATTTGGTTTTATTTACTTCAATAGCCGCTAATATTGAAACTAATCAAGAGATATATGTACGTGATCTTTATGTTGTTTAGCTTTCTGTACGTCGATATATCGTTGGGACTTCTTATGTTAATCATGAGTAAATTTGAAAAATATATTCGAACGTTTAACTATATATCCCAATATAAAAAAATTTCCTATAATGCCCTTCGAATGCAAAAAAAAACAAGAATTTTTATTTACACATGTTCCAACTTTTTCTAAATTCTCAGTCGTTTATTTAAAATATACTTAAATATTGTAAAATATTTTTCAAAGGTTTTCAAGTCTATATGTCGAAACATAAAAACAGTATCTGACGATGCGTTAGGCAATTCCCCTCTCACACCGGGAAAAAAAATTATATCATAACATCTTAAGTCGAGGTAAGAACAAATGAAAATAGACCAAAATAACAACAAAATTTCATCAATAATACGAAAAAATATTTTTGAACAAATAAAAATTTTGTTTTCAATAAATTAGTTCAATTGGATACCATTTTTTCAATTTATAAAATTTGACTTATGTTGTTCAGGGGTGTCATAGAAATCAATTTTAGCGGAATTGGATTCGAAATCGAGAAAAAATATACTTTTGTGTCATGACATCCAATAATATCCGTTTTTGTTCGAACTAGAATTACGAGTAGTGTGAGTTTTAGGTGTCACAGAAATCAATGTTATCGGTTTTGCTATTGGAAGTAAACCAATCAGCTTACTGCTGTCGGTTTTTTATTGGAAATAAATAAAATATCTAAAAGCTCAAGTGTTCGTCTAATCTTTTCAACAGTTAGATTTTTGCAAAAATGTGATTACTTTAAAGTGGATAAATTGGTAAAAATATGTTATTTAATCTTTTTACCTTCAATAGGGGAAAGCATAAAAATGCAACCTAAAACTTGATATTTATCGAGTTTATGGAAAAATAGCCCGATATAACAAAACGCTTCACTAAACGCGTCAAGCCAACAGCAGATTTCCTTTGGGTACGTTTGGCCGAATCGCTAAACAGCGAGGAACCACCGTAAAACCGTAATATTGTTAGCGGATTATATGCTATTCTGGATTGCACTGTTTTATTTTATATATGTATGTAGGTTTGGACTGAGTGAAAAAACGACGTGAAGATAAAACTGGCGCAGAATATTAGCAAGTTCATAGCAACTGGTGGAGTTCCGTTTTGTGAATTTCAACTTTCCATTTGTGCTTGCGGAATTCCTCAATCGGTGAAAGGTATTGTAGGTGAAGCTAAAAATTTCAAAAAACCTCAAGCTGAAGCAATGGCGGGATCTTAGAACGTGAATGGGGTTCTTTTATTGCGTCTAGTACCATACAGAAACGATAATAACCTATGAAACTGCAAAGCTGCTTTAAGAATGAATGTTAATTATAACAAATGTATTTACGCTGTCTCCGGCTATCAAGCGGGCTGCCGCAATATTCGTACCTTTTCTGTGCGCTCTTCTTCTAACTTCGAATATGCAACCACAGCACTGCTCTTTTTTTTTCTCTCTCTAATAGAAATTTAATTTTTTAACAGTTTGAGCATCAATTTCATAATTTCTGCTTATATTTTCATAAAATTACACAAATGTAAATAACACAATGAATAAATTTCCCTCTTCTTATTTTCTTTTTTATTTTGCTTTTTAAAAAGCACTAGTTTTTACGAAATTAAAGCGTAAATATCATATTTTATAAAATTTTTAAACAAAGAGTTGAATTAAAAACGGTAAACAGATGAGCAAAATATAAAGCAGCTGATCCGAATATTGGTTTTACTTGAATTCGAAAACAATAAAACCGACTTGGTTTCATGACACCAAATGAAACCAATATCGGTTTGCAAAACCGAAAATTAGCAAAACCGACTTGGATGGTATGACACCCCTGGTTATGATAAAACACCACAGATACAATATTTTCCAAATTGTATTAGTAGCAATTTAATGTTCAGAAAAATTTAGCTTTACACCAGTTTTCTATATACCAAACATGCACACTGCAGCATAAATTTTTAAGATATCTTATTAACTAGCAACTCATAGAATATATTTTTGGAAAACCCTGTTTTTGTTTTTTTTACCATTTCGAAAAATTTAAATAACTATAAGTTTGCTTTAACATGCAGCCACTTGCAAAAATCACTTCAGCCTCATTTAATCAAAAATACATATTTACACTGTATCTCTCAAACTGATACGCACTCATCTACAGTAAAAGTTCATTATAAATTGAATATTACATCAAAGTTCACACATATGTTAAGTATGAGTGTGGCTGCTCAAGAGTGCGTGTTCATGCTTAAGTGCATATACTTAAAATATTGATAAATACACATAAATATATATTAAGTAAAAGTTAAAACATTTCACAAAAGTACAAATATTTAGCAAATATGCTTTATTTAGCAACAGCTTTAAAATCTTGGAAAGTTCGGATAATTAAGTGTATGAAACATTTTTTCAACTTGAAATCATATCCACATATTTATGAAAAAAATAAAGCTTCCACTCGATTTGAGCTATTTATTGCCACAGCAATTTTATACTGGCTGTTTTAAAATTGTATTATTAGGTGTACAACTTTAATTTTGCCGTTTTGCAATAGATGACTGTAGCAGTAAATTGTAACCATTGAAATGTTAGCCGATTTGTATCTACAGCAATTTATTCAAATTAAACAAGTCATTTGCGATGGGTTTTGATTTTCTGCTTTAGTATGACGAAATCTGCGGCCTAGGCCCATCGAATGCCCTCAAATACCTTTGCTGAGGACGGTTGCCATATTTGACGACTTATCGCGATTTGGACAATTTTGGGTGTTGAAAATAGCACTTTGATGATTCGACTATTTAAGGTCTGTTTTTTTACGATTTTTGTAAATCATACTTTTGCTGTGATATCTTTCAAGCAATTTTGATTTTACAACTACATACATATTTCCTTTTTAAGTTACCCTGGAGAAATCGGGACTTACATGTGTGTAAAGAGTACTCCACAAGGGACCAGTGCTAGTCCAAAAGTAATCCAAATATATGTGAAAAACATGCTCAATTTTACATTACAATGTCCTAGGAGAGGACCATGTAATCCAAAAAAACATTACGTCAGAGTAATCCTAAAACCAGTCTAAGTAACTACTCCACAAATTATTAACACAGAGTTAGTCTTGAAATTACTTCATGCCACTACTCCGTGGATTACCACAGAAAACTAATTTCGAAACTGTTTTTAAATTACTCTGATGTGAATACTCAATGGAATACCACAAGAGACTACTTTGAAAACTATAATTTTGTAAACTTTTTTAGAGCAATTTTGGGGTATTGTTGCAAAAAACAAACGAAATCAACTGAAACATAATCACAAAATTTTTTGTATAACTTTATTTTTCTTCATTTGCTAAAAGACTATTATAAACAAAAACATAACATAAAGCTATAAATAAATAGTTGAAAACATAACAATTGTATTAATAGAATATACCTGGACTTACGAAATTCAACTTTGGGGACCTACTAGTAACTCAAACCTTGAAATTCTTTCAAGAAGCCAGTCAAAAATATTAAGAACAATAACTAGGGTCCCATGGTTTGTGAATAATAAAAATATTCATCGTGACCTTAACATACCCATGGTTAAAGATGAAATTAACAAATCCTGCGATAGATATTTATTTACTAATAATAATAAAAAAAATCATTCGGCTTGCCAGAAAACACACTAAACAAAACATGGCGTAACAGTATTACTATAGTAGTATATTTTTAATAATGTGTTGCGAGTATTGTACAATATATTGTTTTAGTTATCATGGTCCATGTTTGCATTACATCGGACTATGTTGTAACTGCTCCTTTTAATTTAAAACGGATCATGTACTCCAATAATTTCTGCAGGGTAATTTATGTAGAAAACTAAAGCAATATGTATGGTACATAAGTATGTAGCTATATAATTCTGAATATTATGTGATAGTTGTTTTGGGAGTATATATACATTGTATATATTAGAGATGTATTTAAAATATCATATGTGTTCTCATATTTTAGGAAGACTAAAATTAATTTAAAAAAAATTATTTTAGGAAAACTAAATTTGAAGGTGAATTTAAAACTTTTACCTTTATAAGTCTTTACATTATAATAAAAGAAGAAAGTGTCTTCTTTCTGATAAACCAAACAGTTTTCTTCTTTCATCTTGCAATTCAAAAGACGAGAAATTTAATCCAAATTAAAGCAGCGAAACCTATTAAATTTGGAAAATTTGTGTTATAATGCAAGTATGAAAATGCTAGATTTTTGGAAAAAAAGCACCAAAAAGGATTCTTCACCAGATTATCTAACACTTTATAACTGTGGTTATTTTGACTTAAATATACCCGATTTAATAAAAGTGTTTAATAAAATAATACATCGCTTCAAGAACGGTGATTCTGGCTTCAAAAACCAGCATACGGGTAGGAGAAAAAGAGGACTTTCGAAGATGCAGAATTGAACGCATTACTTCATCAAGACTTGAGTCAAATGCAACAAGAATTGGCAAGATCGTTAGGACTGATGCAGCAAGCAAATTCAAAATCCCTAAAAGTTCACGGTTCCAAGGTCATGCTCAGTATTTGGTGGGACCAGCTTGGCGTAGTGTGTTATGAGTTGCTAAAATCGACGAGCGTTGAAAGACAAACCGCCGCCCGGATTACAACGAAAGACATGATTAAGTGATTTTATAGCATAACAACGCTTGCAGCCAAATTAGCTGGAAAACCTCTGAGGAAGCTACTGATCGGCAGCAGCAGCTTGAGAGTTCGAAAAACAATCTCCGTCATAAATTCAAAAGTCAACATCGAACCAGCAGTTTCGTTCAGTTACGTTTTCGTTCAAAAGTAATAAATGCATTTACAGTATGTACTTATGTATGAAAGATCGGGGCACACTATTTCTGTTAATAACAACCAAATTCAAAATCTACAATGAACCGTATTATTTATGTTTAAACAAAGCCATTTAAAAACGCCTCAAAATCATGTGAATAATTTAGAAACAAGGAAATTGGGTGCCGTACGAGTTGAAGCCGTGAGATCTTGAACGGTGTTAGTTTGCTTGTGAACAGCTGTTTGCAAGGCAAAGCCAGAATGGATTTCTAAAATTCCAACTAGAAACGAAAAATGGGTCCAATACAATGATCTCAAGCGCAGAAAATCTTGGGCATATCCCGGCCATGCTTCCACATAGACGGCCAAACTGAATATTCACAGTTCCAAGTTCATGCTCATTATTTGGTAGGACCAGTTCGGCGGAGTGCTTTATGAGTTATTTGAACTGACTGAAACACTCGTCGGCGATCGTTATCGATTTACAGGTTTGAGCCGAGCGTTGAAAGGCAGATGGCTTACTTGTTAACGTTGAAGTGAAAAGTCCTACTCCACTCGCCGTATTTGCCAGACGTTGCTTCCTCTAACTATCACTCGTTACGATTAATGCAATACGAGCTGGCTGGATAGCACATCCGGTCTTAGAAAGACGTGAAATTTTATAGATTCATGTATCGCTCTAGCTTTTTTGCTTTTTCCATGCGGGTATAGTATGTTGCCTGAAATATGGCAGAAATTAGTGGTCAGCGATTGAACGACGGAAACAAAATTGTACACCTATGTATTCTTGCTGCAGAAATTGCGTCAAGACTGGAGTTGCCATAGTATTTATTTGGATTTGGTGACGGTTTCCAAGTAAAAGCATATTGCTTTTTGCCAATTTCGTTACAATTGACAAAGTTCTTTAAATAAAGTAAATTAGTTTACAGCCTTGAACTTAATATTGGTTGAGTGAAAATAAGATGTCTGCACAGCGGAAAATCAAATAGAACAAAAAGTAATATAATTTTCATTATATTAATTCTATCTATTTCCTTGTTATAAAAATTTCTCAGCTCTTGTTAATCATTTAGCTAAAATAAATGAATAAATAAATAAATAATTCGTCAAAACTTCTTCCGTTTGCTTGGGAGTATAGATATGAACACTATTATTATAGATAAGAAAATCATGTGACGAGATATGACTGTGTGAGCTACTATTAGAGCACTACATAAATTTGTGAAAGTTAAATAGTAATTACCCCCAGTTTGTAAAATATGTTCAAATTTGAAGTATTACTAAATTTGGAAAATCACCATAGGGAGATGATCTTTAGTTTTTGTGGCGGAAAATGGACTATTTAGAAGAAGAAAAATATGTGGTTGCAACAGGATTGAGCTACTTTTCATATAGCAAAATAAAGCGTTGATCTTTGGAAATAAGATTTCGAAAATAGTTTTATTTCTCGTAGAGGAGTAAATTGGCCACAAGGAGCGCACATTTTGACTTTAGATTTCTTGCGAGGTTTAACAAAAATCGCACCACAGTTCAGCAGTTTAAAACCAACCTTATCGAGCAGATACGAGGATGGATTGATATTGACATTACCTAGTATTAATAGCATCACAAACAGAAATTTTTTAATTTTTTGGGAAATTGCTAACTCTCAAGCGTCAGCTGTTGAAATTTCACCCAAATTTAAAAGTTAGTTTAGTTGTTGTAGCCGCTTAAGGTAAGCAATTTTTTTGTTTACTGGAAAACGGAAAAAAGTGATTTTCCTGCATTGATTACACACTATTATTTGAAAGGAAAAACGGCGAAAGAGACAAAAGAAAAGCTCTACAAACTTACGTTGGGTCTACGACCTCAGATACCATGGTAAAATAAACAGGAAGGCAAAAAAAGTTCTTGCTAAAGAAAATCCTCGTTAGCGTTATGAATGATCGTCGAGTTAAGTAACGTGAGATTGTTGAAATGGTAAACATAGCCTGTGAACGTGTGATCAAAATTTTTCATGAACATTTGCATATGAAAAAGCTATAGGCAAGATGGGTGCCGCGTATGCTCAGTGTCGGACACAAACGAGTTCGACAGATCACTTCACAGCGGTGTTTGGAGATGAGAAAAAGTAATCCTGTTGATTTTTGGCATCGATTAACAACTGTTGATGAAACGTGGGTCCGCCAATACACACATGGTATGGGTGGAATTTGGTGGAGTTGCGCTAAGAAGTCGAAGATAATGAAATCGGCTGGGAAGTTTATGGGCACTGTATTTTGGAATGCACACGGAATATTGCTCATTGCTTATCTGGAAAAATGATACAGCATCACTGGTATTATCATGCACTATAAGATCCATTGATAGATGCAATCAAGAAAAAACAACCACATTTAAAGTAAAGAAGAGAAAAGTGCTCTTTTTTCAAGACAACGCATCGGCTTACGCAGCATTAATTTCGTGAAATACACTTCGAATTGGTTCATCATCCACCTTATGGTTTAAATAAAGCTTCTTGTGACTTTTTCTGTTTCCAAACTTGAAAAATGGCTCGCACAAATAAGATTCATCTCAGACGAAGAAGTGGTTATCGAAACTAATGCGAATTCTGCAGGATTTCCAAATCGTACTATTCAGATGGTATAAAATAGTTGAAATATCGTCTTACTAAGTGTATTGAGATAAAAGGAGACTGTGTTGGAAAATAAACGGTTTTTGAAAGAAAGATATTTGCTATCCTACTTAGGTACCTTCAATATCAATCCGTGCTCGTACAAACCATTAACAGCAGTTTGCCAATCCAACCGTGACCTTTATACATCAGAAGTTATATTTAATTTATAGCGTTCTAATATTATGTTTCCAAAAAGTAAATTTCATTGGCAATCAAAAAATTATGAACAGCTTGTTTTCAATGTTTGCCAGCTGTCTATATGTCGACATTTCATAGGAGCTACGCTAATCATCAGTATATTGGTATCAATGTAGAAGTTAATATAGTAAATAAAACTCAATTGTTTTTCATTATCAATTTAATATATGAATCTTGGTTTTATTCTATATCAAAACTCTGCACTGCCGTTAAAAGACCCTTTACTATAGTTGCCACAAATATATTCGAGGTTGAGTTTACTTTGCAAGCCGAAAGCACGTCAAGACTTTTCTCCTCATTTCAGCGCTTTATTATATTGTTTGCAATGCTGATAAAAATATTTTCCACCTGTAAGATTAAAATTACATTTAAAATAATCTCTTTTCAATTTTTCATATTACGTTTATAAAAAAAAATTTGTGGTTGATGTAAATAAACACGTAATTGGTATTTCAATTTGCGTGTTTTTTCCACTTGGTATTGAATTAAGACTGAAAAATATTAGCAAAAGAAAAAAAGAAGGAAAATTTTAAACGATATTAAAGCTTAAATATTCTTATTCAAACCTCAATATTTCTTTCACATTATGTTTTATGAATATGTGCAATTTTACAAAAATTATTGCAAATAAGCAATAAATACTTGTAAACAAACAGTAGTTAAGAAAGGGCGCCTAAAATTGAGGTACCAGTTTGTTTTGCTGCCAGTTTGCTTACTGTTTGTAATTTTTATGCAAAAAAATTTTTAAGATAATAATTAGTTAATATGGAACCTTACACGAAACAAAAAAGTGTTTTTATTATTAAAACTAAAAAAATTATACAGAGAGTCAGCACTGAGAATATTTTTACAGTAACTGACTGTAGTTTATTAAGGAAGTAGTCTGTTCAGTTATTTTTAAATTAATGATCTTTCAAAATACAAAGAAATTGTAATTTTAATTGATTCGCCCCTTTATTAAAACAATAACTATACAGAAATACTGATTTTCAGTTACATTAAAAAATGTCAGTTGTTTAATAATATGTATGTATGTTAAAGTCTTAAAGTATTCAACGTTGTTTAAAACGTCAGTCTTATAAAAAAGTCAGTGAAAAGTGTAGTAATAAGCCTCAAAAAACAAACAAGCAAGCATTTAAAATAATAAAAAAAATAGAAGTGAATGTAAAATTGTTAAAACCTAAAAGGTACTTAAAAATAAATGTAGGCCTACTTCCTAAATGCAAGTTGCAATGCATATTTACAATGCATACACTTCATAAACGCATACGTAAACTTTCTGGCAACGCCCAATGTTGCTAATCGTTTGGCAGCTCATTTTAATGAGTATCAGCTGTCAAAATTGTGCATCATTTTTATTTTTCATGCAAACATTTTTATTAATAAAAGTTGTCTCTTCTTTTTTCATTTTTAATCAGTTTATCAATATTTTTTGAAGGTTCAGCCTGAGATAATTCCTCAGCACTTGTCAACAACATGGATAAATAATTTTGTTTTACATCCATTTTTCCAAAAAAAATTATTCAATTTTATAACGTGTGGTTGACATTTGTTTTATAGTAGAGTTGCATAGCGACGTTCCTAAATGCCGATAAAATGCAAAAACTTTCTCTACAACGCAAGGTTGTACTTAAGACATGTTAAGCATTGCATACGCATTTTTTTTAATTATGCATTGCAACTTGCGTTTAGGAAGTCGACCGTATACACACGTTTCTTTTTGCTATTTTAAAGTAAAATATACATACATACTCACATATGTGTGTATGTTCTTTACAATATTAAAATATGGCAGAATGTTTTATGTGCAAAAAAGTGTTCAGGGATCACAAGGAATTTTTGAATCATTTAAAAATTCACTACATTTTAAAGTTTAGCTATTACTCTTGTGTACGAGTAGAATGGCAAAATAACTGAATGGCTCATGATGTCATTTTGTTAACGTTCGTCATATTTTTTAAGGTTAGAAAAACTATTCCGATGCCTTTTTAAGCTTTATTTTTTCTCCTGATCTTCTATTATTTTCCATGTTTACTTCGGATATATCCATTAGTTGAATAACAGTTGATTTTAAGTCACTTATTTTTTATATAAAATATTAGCAAACGTTAACGAAACGACACCATGAGCACACTGCCTGGCTTTTTGTCTTTTCAATCCTTAGAAGTTTTTAGAAGGCAAATGAAAAATTCCCCTTTCAATAGTGAAACGATCAGTGTGAGTTTAAACAGCCCTTCTACCTTTAAAATAAACATAGATAGAACTGCAACTGAAAAATAATTCCATATTTTCTTTATACTGATAATTTACGAATTAATAATCCTTTAGGGACCCACGTGTCATCAATTTGCGCATTTTATAAGCATTTCTGATGATTCTAAAACGTTCAACATATTTTAAAAACTGCTTAAATAGAGAGAAATAAAAATTGAGAAATAACGGAAAAATCTTTTGTTTTTTATGGAATTTCCACTTAAAAAATCAATTATAAAATTTTTGTTTTTTATGGAATTTGCATTGAAAAATTCAATTACAAAATTTAGAGAAATAACTGAAAACTCTTTGAATTTTACGGAAATTGTGTTTCAATATGTGATAGTAAAAATTAAAACAGTAAATAAAGGAAAATACTTTTGTTTTTATAGAAACTGCATTTAAATTTCAGACATTTAAAAGAAAAGAATCAGTCTCTTGTTTCTACAGAGTCTGAACTTAAATAAAAGACAGTATAAGTAAGAGAAATAAAGCAGAAAGACTTTTGCTTTTATGGAACAGTTAAATCAACCATTATAAAAGAAGAAATGCGTATTTTTACGGTTTTAAAAAAGTTATATTTTTACTGTTAAAAACTAATCTGCATTTGAATTTAAATGAAATGTTAATAGACCGATTTTTAACTGAACTTTCATTTCTTTTAAAATGTATTTTCAGTTAAGTTTACATACATAACTTTCTGAGTGTGGTGAAAAATGTATATTTTTATATACGATTATACCAAAGAGTAATAAACGATGCGAGTGGAAGGTTACATCATTGAAATGCCGCAGTAGTTATGTGAGCTTCGCGCATGCGCTATGGAGGCATTTTTTAATGATAGTGATTCTTGCGTGATTGTTTGTCGACAATTTTGTTAAAAGTTCGCTATTCGGCGAATACGTGTAGAACCGAGTGCAAATTTAATTCGTTTGTGGTTGCAGAGATTCCCTACAACTGCTTCGATTATGAATGTTATATGCCCAGGGTGCAGTTGATCTGCAAGAACATTCAAAAACATTGAACGGGTTGAAAGCAATTTAAGGGAAAATATGCGTCTTTTAATATGGAAAACAGAAACTGCACTGGTACTTTTTTTTATTAAATAAATAAAAACAATAACAATATAGTAAATATTACAAAGTCTTTAAAAATAACTCGATATGTTTACCGCTGTTGAGATTTTTTTAATTTATGCTCCGTTCGTGTTCCAATATTTGCATTTCTATACGAACTTTGTATTTTTTCCATCTCAAACTTAATTTTTTAAATGCTATATTTAATAATACGAGATAATAAAAAATTAAGTATTTTTTATCAACAAATTAAAAACAAAAACAAAATTTTGTGCATAACTACAATATAAATCTTCATATATTTAAAGAGACATTTTTTACTTCGTTTTCCTTCTTTTTTACAGAAAAAGTTTGAAATTTCTCAAATTTGCATAGATTATTGTCATTCAGCACTTGCTTAACCACAACAACAAAATCACTTCTGCATAGTTACAATTAAAAAAGTTTGAAACATGATGCTACAACCATAAAAAACAAGACGAAATGAGTATGAAGGAAGTGCATAGTTTAAGATATGTTTTCATCGAGGGAAACCTTGAAACAAAACTTTGTATCTGCATAGAAGTTTGGTTGCTGATTTATGTGGCCGATGTTTTAATTTATAGTTACACTTTGGCAAATATCACAAGCAAAGACCAAAAGTTAGGACAGCAAATACGTTAAATGGAAAAAAATTGGTACTAATTTAAGTAATTTAAAATATCGATGGTTAGAAAATGCTTAGAGAATATGATTGTATAACAGCTTAACTACTCTTTATGGATCTCCGGCAAAGGTTACGTACTGTGGTGGTAGTTCTGTCAGGAGAATTTGACATAGGGGCACATGCTAGGTGGTCTATACAGTACAGAAGGTTTGGTGAGATTACCTGCCAAGTAGCACGGCTAATATGGCCCTTGGGAAGACTATGGTCCTATTTTTGTATTTTGGTGGCAGCTCTGACAGGACATAATTCATTAGCAAACCTTTCAAGGAAGCTAAATCTTCCATATGTTCTGTAGAAGTTTTAGGAATAAGCACTAAGAACAGACGAATAATAAACTAAAAAAGTGCTGAGCATTTGCTTTGTCGGTGTCTGGCTCTTTTTTATGAGAGCACTTTAATGCACAAGTTAGCAGATATATCGGAAGTGGGCTGAAAGGACTAAACTCTTTTATCCAGCTTTTAGGTTGGTTTGGATCTGAACCACCGGGGGCTTTGTAAGTCTCATAGGCTGGATAACTCCCGCAGAGAACACAACGGAATCAAGCAAGGACTCAAGTAGGATAGTTTCATGAAACTGGCGGTCTGTACAATCTAACCTTTTCAATTTTATATAAAGTTGGCTGCCTTTTTTCACCTCAGTAAAGCCTTGAGGGCGCTGAGGTAATTTTATACATTTTAAAGATTAAGCAAAAAATAAAAAAATTATATTCAATAGAGTAAAATTAAACTTAAAGTTTTTAAACTAAAAAGAATTTACTTTTTAGTTTACTTTTGGCACTTTAATAAGTTTAAAAATATGATAAAAGTAATTTAAACAGTTTTTGTCTGCGTGAAAATAAGATATTTACTACTTAACAGTAATTGGTCCTCGAGAGCGGATAATGGTAAACAGGCTTAAGCATACACTTCCGTTTTGTTCAATCCTGGCAACAAGAATAATTTTTAAACCTGGCAACACTGGCTGCCCAAACCAACGAGCAAAATTTACTCGTTCTTTTTGGCAGCTAGTCTTGTTGGTGTTGAATCGTTTTTTCTCATTCTCTCTTCAACAGCTAACGCAGTCACAAGCAAATAATTTAAGTGCAGCCTCATAAATTTTGAATTTGTCGCGACTTTAAGTCAATTTGGCCTTTTCTGCCAAAAAGGTGTTTTCATTAAAGTGAAAGTTACTAATTATATAAGCTAATATTTAAATAAAGGTGTGCCGCCACTTAAAGGCAGAATTTCACATAAAGAAAATCGTGTTTTATATGTGTTTTGGCATCAATCGGCAGTGAAAAAGGCCGAAAGTCTACCGGAAGAAAATTACAAGACCCTTTTGGACGAATCATCAAAGGGGCATTACAGAAGCTGGCCACACCATCAACCCGTAGAACTAAATCATCCCGTTCCGTGCATCCGTCTCCAGTCACAGGCGTCAGCGGTCGTATTGTTTGAGAATCGTCCCGTGACCTTTTCACCCTTTTTTTTGGACAACGGTAAGTCCTCTGGTTTTCTTTCATCTATTTTCCTTAAACCCCCCTATGCCCTGCACACGTTTGAATCATTTAGTCGTCGAGGTCCTGGTTTTATATATTTTTAAATTAACTTTTATAAAAATTTGTCTAATTATATGTATTTTATAGTGTTGTATTGAATTGGTTTTTCTATGTTTGATTTTACTATTATTAATCTAAATTAAATTTAAGTAATTTAAAGACTTGGAAATAACAATACAACGTAAATGTTCAACCCATTTTTGTTTATATTCTTGATGTTCGAATATAAACACACAGCATAATTTTTCATATGAAATATTATTCTATCATTATTTTTGAGCTTCGACACGCATTTCCATCAATCTAATGATTGTACTTTCCTTAAATGTTTAGACATAACATAATAACGATAGCTATGTATTCTCTAGCAAGCAGAAGTAATTTAATGTTGCCAATGGGAAATGAAATGTTTTTTTTTTAATGGAAATGACAAACAGAAATGTTAAGTGTGAAATTCTTTTATTATATCATATACCCTTAAAAACCCTCAACGTTGCTAAGCTTTGTACTGCGTATACTTCATACGGTGGATTCTCTGTTGACAACAAAATAACACTCATACGTCACTTGGGAAATATCAAAAGCAGTTTCCAGTGTTTGTGCGGCTCAAACAAAAAATTATTAATGACATTTACATACATACATATATTCATATCATACATAAAAATATTTTTTACTTTAGTGATGATGTCTTTCAGTGGTATTTTAAGTAATATACGAGCATGTACTATTTTGTTTATGTTCAAAATTGTAAGAATGCCCGGCAGTTTGGCAAAATTTAACTACCTAATAAAAACTTGTTACTAATATACATATTTGCAAAAATATTGAAAGTTGGCATATATTGATTCTAAATTTTAAATAGTATGGTCACACATCAAATTGTTTTTTCACACTGTACTTTTTCTTTATTGGTTCATGAGAATAAACTCACACGTGTTATGGTTTGATGAGAGTTTTATGAAAATCAATAATTTAAATTTTTTCCTAAGTCGCAGCACAAGCATGTAGATAGTTGGATGTGTTTGCATAATGACTTCAAATTTTATTTCTGTGTGGTCTTGGCGGCGTCAAAAACTGTGACAAAATTTTATTTCGGAGTTTGAAGATGTTTAAAAAAATTTTCAATTTAAAAAAAATCTATTTAAATTTCAAACAGAATACACAGGCTAAAAAAATTGCAGATAAAAAACAACAAAAGGTAGTTTCGCATCATTATAAATGACACGCTAAGAAAATAAATACATGGGTTCCATACGAATTCAAGCCAAGAGTTGATGAACACAATCATGATACTAGCTAGACATAAAAAAAAGAATTTTATATTGAAATTATGATAGTTCAAAAAGAAAAAACTCCTGCAGATTACTTGGCTGTAAAGTAACGTCTACAGCAAACCACGGAAAGAAAGCTCATGCTCTATTTTTGCTAGAATAAGCTTGGTGTGTTTTATTACGAGCAAAATAAGCAGTGGCTCTATCTACCAACCACAGTTGGCTAGGTCCACTCTAGGCCTAAAATTTAAAAGCCCTCAACACAACTTCAATTCTAGAAGACTAGTCTTGTAAAACCACTTGATTGGGAAGTACTACCTCACCCACCATACTTACCAGATATTGCATTGGCTGGCCATAAATCTGTTTGGGTCAATTCCACATGAACTGTTGCAATAGTGGTTAATATAATATGAAAATATCAAATATTGGTTTGATTCTTGGAGAGATAGCAAAAAAAAAAAAGAGTTCTTAAAACATGATACCTGATCTTTGCATGAAGGAAAAATATGTTGCATTATACTGTAAAAGTGTTGCACAATACTGTAAAAGTGTTGCACAATACTGCGATTCTTTCACAACATAAATTGGTTTTATGACAATAATGTTAAAACCTTATTTGAACTCCTTTATTAATTTTAATTTTATTCTAATTTTTTCTAAAATTTTCCGTTTTATTCTAATTTTAATGCATTACTTTTCATGTGCTTATCTCTAATAAAAAATTTTATATTAGAAAAAACGCTATAACTTTTTTTACTTTTTAGTTGCTACGAGTAAATTATTTGTTTTGCAACTGTTTGTATTTTCCATAGTTTTATTTAATTATATAATTATTTATTCTGACATAAAACATGAAAATTGTGGAACGTTATTCAAAAATAATTAATTGCTTTAATGCAGACAACTTTTTTGCTCTAAATATTAAACAAATTAAAAAAAAACGTGAAAACCAAAATTAAACACAAAATTTAAGTTACGAATAAGCAAAACAATCAAAAATGATACGAGGAAACACATACATGGTAAATAAAGATTTTATTTTAAACTGGAAGTATATATGGTATGGTGGTCTAACCATAATAGACGAGGTTAATTGCGAGTCACATCAATATAAAGTTTTTTGTCCAACCTTGACTTTTCCTTATTTCAGTATCTGAAAAATTCAACCATTGAGATGTATACAATTGGCCAGCACGTTAAGATTATTGAAGACTTTTAAAAAATGGCCGTTAAAATCAAAATATATTTCTTGAACTTCATGACGTTTTTGGTCCACACAAACGGGAGAATTGTGCGCAAATTTCATCTTGTAAATTTGTTCGCTAGAGAATGTAGAAACTCTTGTAAAGCTTTGCTATAACTTTTAACGATTTTAAAAGAGCATAAATAAACGCGAACTATAGTGGTTTGCACTAACGCTTATGTGATTCACTAACTTATCTTTAACAAATAATGTGGCAGCTTTGTTAAAAGTGAAGAAAACCACAAAGAGGAATAGAAAAAAAACAAACAAATTTTTCAATAATTTCATTTATAAGGTAAGTAAAACTAATTATAAATTTATTCTTTTAAATATTTTTTGATAAGTAAGATAATTTCTCCTCAGGGAGAATACACCGACCAACTGTAAAAGTGCTAAAAGTAGGCTAATCTTCCATCAATCCGTATGCCAAATACTCTGGAGCTATTCTAACAGAAGTTTTAACGACACTATTAAAATAAACACTATTAAAATAGTTGATGTCTAGATAACGTTAATCAGTCAGGCTGTAAAAACAGCTGATTTGAAAGGCAAATAGTGTTGAAAAGTGTTACAGAATCGCGAAAACACCAATGTTAAAGTGAATTTCTCTAAACGAATTTTATTAGCGTTAAAACAGGTTAGTGAATTGCACTACTGTTCTTTTTTAGGTTAGGAAGACAGGCCGCTGTAGTGACCAAAAATTAGGTTAGATTCTCCAGCATTTTAGTTCTAAAGATCGTTTGCTTTATAGTTACCTAAAAAGTGGAAGAGTGAAGTTGAAAAATAAAAGTTAGTGGGATATAATGGGAGGGGGGAAAGGTTAGAAAAAGTGAAAACCCGCTTAATGTTTTTTTTTTTACTTGGACCATTCAGTACTCAGGGGATGACCCCTACATATGCAGCGCATTGTATTGGAACTAGGAAAATAGGTTATGATGAGGTAGGAAAGAGGGAGTAGTGATCAGTGCCCAGTGTATATACCTTCGACACTGCTCAGATTTACAAAATTTAGTCCAACACCTTCCACACTACAAGGTAATGAGCTACATTCAGAAGAAATTAACATTGAGCATATATCATATAATGTGGCATTACTTCCTGATGTACTAGCTCGGTCAATCCTGCTGCTGCTGTCGGATTGACCGAGGCCAGACATTGTAGACTATTGAAGCTCCTCTTGCCTAGATATCTTCCGCAGTGCTCCAAAGCCGGACATGTTCCGAGGAGATAAAGGATTGTCTCCTTCTCTTCCTCGTCTTGGCAACTTCTGCGGAAGTCATTATAGGGTAAGCCTAGCTGCAGTGACTCTCAGGTGAGGTCTGAGCAGTTTTAATAGCGGGCCTGTTCTCTTAGAATTAATATGCGGCCACAGATTCCTTACAAATGGCTTTGTAAGCCATTTTTCTTTGGCACTTTTCAGCGTGTGGAGTTATATGGTTTTCCAACATGCTGATAAGGGTTGTCGGCAAAAGGGATCTATATCCTCGTAGATAGGGAAGTTGGCGAATATATATAATTTTATACAATAATATAAGTTTTGAGCACTTGAGCAAATCATAAAATGTAACACTGTATAGCCGCTTTGAAAACTGTGAAATTTTGTAATTTCTTCTAATACCAAAGACTAGGACATCAGGGATGTAGTTGCCGTTGTTAGTCCCGTATCTATGTACCCATTTTAGGGTTAGGTTGGAATGTCTCACCATCTTTAAACAAGATGGTGAGACATTCCGGCATTCTTGTACCAGACTGGAATTAGTGTATATTCCAATCAAGGAGTTGATGGCGGCTTTGCTGGCCGTTACTCTCATGATATCCCTACCGAATATCATGTGATATGGCAGCCATCTGGCCGCTTTGTTTATAGCCGATATTTCAGCTTGAAGAACACTACATCCATCTGATAGTCTGAAGAATATTTTAGTGTTAGATACTTCTAGGTATATGCCACCGCCGACCCTACTCCAACTCTGGATCCATCCATGTAAACATATAAGGTTCCACGGTCTAAAGAGGATTCCTTGATTTGGTAGCCGAAGTTCCTTCACAGGAATGGTTTTGGGTTACAGTAGTCAATTAGATGGGGGATCAAGTATTGCTGTTGTTCACGATAATTTGACAGAAGAGCTGTCAGGGTCATCGTCATGAAAGATCATAACGGAGTTCTTGTGGCCGGAAATTGGGAATATGCATCTTGCCAATATGTGTTATCGGAGATAACGCAACAAAGACTCTTTTGCGCGAGAAATTCAATGGCGGTATTTTCTAGCATCGTGATGATGTTAATTGTCCACCATGGCCATGTGATTTGCCGCCATTGGATTTCTTTGCAAGCATTTAAAATCAGCATGTTCTTCAATAAAAAAAAGTACGTTTTAGAAGCGGAAAGATGAGATAATTCGACACATTAATGACATTTAAACTCAATAAATTCCCAGATTCATAAAAATTGTGTTCAGTGGAAAAGCGTACGTGTTATTTCACATATAACTGCTGTATATACTTCTACCATAAAGAAATGTCTTAGAAAATTCTCTGAACAATGGTTATTTTCGTTTGATCACCGTTTATTTCACATCACTTTCTGCTGCATCAGGAAACCATATTATAGGCAAGAAGGAGATGGCAAACTTGTCAAACACTTTTCATATTTAAAATAAAATAAGCTTATCATAATGTTGGTTTTCAATCTTATTAAATAAAACAATAAATTTTTAAATCCTTTAGAAACTTTTGCAATTATTTTAAAATTTCCTTTACATTTATATAATTGAATAATAATAAACCATAGAAAAGCACTTGAAACCAAACAAACGTCAATTCAATAAGTATTTCATTTAATTCGTTATGCAAACACAAATGCGCTATAAAAATTATGAACTGCGAATGTATTTGCAATATTTAGCAAAGTTTCATTAAAAAAAATGTTCATTTATATATTATAAAAAATGATTTTAATTCATCTCTTAAGTTAAAATAATGTTTAAATAATTTATAGTCTTTTGTTTAATTGGATAATTTATAGTGACAGTTTTTAAATTTATTTTTAGCCGCATTTGCTTTATTCACTTTAAAGCAATTTAAATGGCAGAAACACTAAAAAAAAGTGTTTGTTACGAGTGAGAAAATACTCATACTCGTATGTAAAAAAAAATACCAAAACAATGAATTCTTTTTTAGCATTCGCAACAAATACTATACACAAGTGCTGAAAAAATAATCAGCTCACAACACAATATATTTATTTTTTATTATTTGTATATTTATTTATTTTTTGCTCAATTTTACGGCTTAAAATATCACACCCTAATTGCTGTCCACTAGTCTTTGTGTTTTTATTTTCAATAGGCTTCACATACTACGTTTATACGCAGCCTATTCACAAATCAAAACTATTTGAAAATAACTGACTCACTGTTTATGCACTGTGCGCTTTTTTTTGGTATGGAATATGTTAAAAATATAAATAATTGGTAGCATTGTCAGTTTTAAAAGCATTTTGATTACTGAAGTTATAACAGAAAAATAAAAAAAACATAAATATTTTTTATACATAATTCAATTAAAGCAAAGATTATTATAAATGAAAAATTTTGAATATTTGGCGTCACTATATTTCAAGTGTGCCACATCGATGAAATTTTTGAAATTGTTAAATAAAGTGGCAACTTTTTATGTCTAATTTGCAAATAAGTTTTTAATCAGTAATTATTTTTTAATCAGTAATTATTTTCGTTTATCGCAAATAAAAATTTTATTTACTGTTTAAGCTCTAAACACTTAGACGACAGCAGACTTCACAACTTCACGGCTACAAATGAGGTTAGCTTCAAATGCTGCCGTCTCGTCAGCAACATAATTATTTTCAAGACAGCAGCAGCACTATGTGTATTTAAACAATGCAAATTTCAGAGGAGCCACATATATATTTTACATGCATAAAATTAAAATTACTGACTGAAAACGTAATAATATCACGTAAAGTTGTAAAAACTCATCAATTTATTTGTTTATCTTATTTATATGATTTTAGTTCTTATTGCCGTCAATTTGTATTTATAGTGGCAGCACTGCATTTTCTTTTTGCTGCTTACGAAAATAGAAATAAGTCTAAGTTGGCAGCAGCAGCAAATGCTGTTGTGAAGTCGCTGTGCTGTGATGTCGTTAAAATAATTGTATGCATCTAAACACATGTATTTTATTGTTGACAGATTGCTGCTTGCTGTCTGCTGTCGTCTATGTGTTCGTAAATAACCTGCACGTATAAACGTAGTAACAATTGTGCGAAATTATTTTTGTTTTAATTAAAATATATTGATACCAAATAAAGCACTGTCGTGACATATTGGAGAGCTTCTGAAAAGTTTTAAATTCTTTTATTTTAAGTACATCGATGTACAACTCTGCTTTCGCGTTTTTCTTTTTGGAGGCTTTATTGAAAAAAAAAACTGGATATACATTTATGATTCAAAGTATTGTCCATCGTTAGCCACTACTTTCTTCTATGTTTCAAGTAGCGTACTAGTCCCGCGTTTGAAAAAACTCGTTATCTTTTGAAGTGATACACGAATCGATCCAATTTTTTCACTTCATCATAAGACCAGAAGTGCTGATCAGCCCAGCCGTGTGCCATTATCCCAAACAAGTGTTAGTCCAAGGAAGCAACGTTTGCCTAATACGGCGGCTGGGGTAGCTTTTGCCGTTTTTGCTATCAAATAATAGCGTTTAATCGCTGCAGACAATTCATTTTTCCCCATTTTTCAAGAAACACAAAAGTTGCTTACTTCAAACGACTACAACAAATAAACTAAACGATGAATTTGGGAGAAATTTTAACAGCTGGCGTTTGAGAGATCGCAATTAAAAAAAAATGTAATTGTGCTGCCATCAAGCGCTAAGTAGCTTCAATATCAATCCTAGTATGTTTCTGATACCAGTTTTAGAGTCTGAAAACAATATGATGATAATTTATTGCGGTGCGATTTTCCATATCCATGAGCGGCATAAAATTAAAATTTATTTTTTTTCTTCTTGACTGAAGTTGGACTCGAGCTCACAACTAGTTAATCTTGTACATATGTATATAACTAAAAAAGTTCACTCATTAATGATTTACATAAAATTTATTTTATTTTCATTGCGGACTTTCTCATTCTCTCAATTTTTTACTCTCTTTCTCTCTTCGATGTTGCCATATCTTTTAAATAATTGACAATTTTCACAACATTATTGTAAATGAAAAACATGATTTTGGAGATTATTATTTTTTTTACGAAATATTAAAAAATATATTAACGGAAGAAGAAAAAATTAAAAAAGAAGTTGGAATTATGACTGTATTTATAATTTGCAGTCGGCAAGTTACAAAAACGTCCAGTATAAAGAAGATTTTTGGTTCGTTGAAATCGAGACAGAGATTGACCATGTGGGCTTAAGTTAAGTACAGGTGAGTACAGGGAGAAGTGAAGGTTTAAAGAAAAAGAAAAACTGTTTAGGGGATAGCCGACAATATTAAAGGGGTCAAATGCTATCCAGGTGTAGCACCATTTTTGGTTGCTGAGGGAGAGACTACCCCGGGGTTAACAACATCAGTACCCCACAAACAAAAGATATCGTTTTCCACGTACGGTTTAGCTTCATGTTCTTCAATTTCTTTTTTTTTGCGCCTCATATTTTTTTTTGTAGCTTGACCAAAACACTGGTACACAAAATTTTTGCTGTGTCCGACACGTCTGTCTGCAACGAACACCCGCCCAAGCCCGACGAGCCATAGCCGCGCGTAAAGATAGTCAGTTACCAGTGTGACAGATAGACAGTGGATACTTTGAACCGCATTTCACTTTCACGCCATTTTGGGGTTTTGGAAAAGTGACGGTAAACCGTTTTGGCGACAAACTAGGCACGATACTTGGAAATGGATATTTGCTAAGGTATGAGGCTGGAAATGTGTTCAAGGCTCATGGTTCTCTTTTGAAACGTGACAGATAATAAAAATTTTTGGCGTACCAGATAAGTGAATTTCTTTCAGCTACCTTATTTTATGTTAGACTTTATTTAATTTTAGCTAAGGAAGCAAATAGAACAAAAAATTTCAAAATTTACGGGATACGTATAAAAAGTGGAAGCAAAAGGACACCCACAATATCCTGTTAGCATGTGCCGTAGTTTCTAATTCCACATACAAATCAAACGTGGCTTCTACCAAACTAATAATTTTTAAACAGCTATAATTTTTTATTTACTGCCATTACAATTTACCTTACACAAACAGTAAATATTTTAGAAATTTTTATAAAAGAATACTCGTATGCACAAATAAATTAATAAAAATTTAAACTAACAATGACAAGTATTGCTGTCGCCGTCTTCCGTCGTATTATGTTTATTTTTCTCTCGCGCAAGGGGAAATCCTACCGCGCCGAAAACATTGTGTTCAGACTCTTATTTCCATTAATTTATACTTCTTAAGCGGCCCATACACGTTTCAATTCAATGAATTGAGTCCTTCAACTGAATTGGTTATTGCCCATACACTTTATAAACTGAATTGAAAGATTTTGATTCAACTATTAAAGTCAAAGAAATTATGGACAGTTTTAAAAATATATAACGTTCTCTTTGCAAAAACACTACAAATATAAATTTTGAGACCTGATCAAGACACTCGAACACACACACCACAATCGAGTTGTAAGACTTTCTAGTCAACTTGAAAAAATCAAAACATTTTAATTTTTCTTCAGTGAAATCGACAACTGCCATACTAATCAGGTGATAAAGCCATACACGCTTTGATTTGGACAACAATCGACTCAGTAGCCAACTGGGTTGTAACGTGTATGGGGTGCTTTATAAATAATTTTTAAAATTAAATAAACGATTTTTAATTTATAAAAAAGGACCTCTAGTATTAACATTTGAAAATTTTTGGCTAGCTTTTTGTAGCTGCAATTTCAATCCTCGTAAGTTTATGATACTATTTTTATATAAATTTATTTTTGAAATTATATAAACGATTTTTAATTTATAAAAAAGGACCTCTAGTATTAACATTTGAACACTTTTTGTTAGTTCATTGGGAAGATTTCGTAAATAAATTAGTGCTTAAAAAAATATATCCATCCTAAACGTTAAATGGTTTCATAGCGATATAATTTGTTCAATTTTAATTTACCACATCCGTGCATTGTCTTAGTACTCATTCATTTTCTAATTAGGTTAAGTGGCTCTGTTGTGTTAATTTTTATTTTTATTTTTCTTCATTGAATTTTATACTGTGGAAACTGCATGTGTTTTATTCATCTGGGTAAAATGTTAATTTCCTAAACTAAAAAAACAGGATGCAGCAGATACATTGGATATCATTTTTACCCTTTAAATGAGCAAAATGGAAATGACAGCTTTGAGCTTTTATATGATAATTGTTTTAAAAGCAGATAATTAATGCATTGTGTTTTATATACTCTTTTGGAACCAACAGATGCTACGAAACAGTTTAATATTAATTGCATACAAAACTAGGCAAATAATTTTTAGGTATGTAAGTATATGTCTATTTGAAAAAAATACAAATATTGGCTTTTTTATATACTATGAGTGTCCAAAGTGAGTCAACACCAGCAGTAGGTCTTGTTTTTTAAAGGGTGGTAATTTATTGTAATTTTATTTTATTATGATATATTGATGTTACTCAATTATGCATGGACCAAAATATCGGCCAAATGAGCGCCGCGACCACGGCGGCACACCTCCATCCGATGGTCCAAATTTTTGATGACCCTGAGGCATAATGGAGGTTCTATGCCGTTAATGTGCCGAATTATCTCATCCTTTAGCTGTTGAATTGTTCCTGGCTTATCGACGTACACCTTTTCTTTCAAATAACCCCAAAGAAAAAAGTCCAACAGTGTCTAATCACATGATCTTGGCGGCCAATTGACATCGCCATTACGTGAGATAACACGGCCATTGCATTTGCTGCGCAAAAGAGCAATTGTTTCATTAGATGGGTGGCAAGTGGCACCGTCCTGCTGAAACCACATATTGTCTACGTCCATATCTTCCAATTTGGTCCATAAAAAGTTCGTTATCATCTCACGATAGCGAACACCATTCACAGTAACTGCCTGACCGGCCTCATTTTGGAAAAAATACGGCCCGATGATGCCGCCAGCACATAAACCGCACCAAACAGTCACCCTTTGTGGGTGCATTGGTTTTTGGACAGTAACCCAAATGCGGCAATTCTGTTTATTGACGAATCCACTGAGGTGAAAATGTGAAAATGAAATTATATCTTACATATCGATTTTACTTACAATAACAAAATTGTTTATTCATGACACTGGTTTACAGCCAAAAAAAATACCAAGAACGCCAAACGCTTAGATAAGTTAATGGGGACCTCCTGAACATGAAAAACACTGTAATTTTTTTTTCTTAAGTACCGTTTTTTAGATAATAGTACTTTTGTGTTTTTCAGTATATGGTCCCACTAAAATCCTTGTGGAGCCCAATCAAAAAGCCCGATCGAAAACAAAAATCAAGCGAAACAATTAGTGAAAGCTGGTGCTCCGAAAAAAGCGAAGACAGTGAAAACGGCTGGCAAGGTTATGGCCACTGTATTTTGGGATCTACATGGATTATCTTGAAAAAGGATCCACAAGCACAAGAAAGTACACTCGTGCGTTAATGGATCAATTAATTGAGCAAAGTGCTCCTTCCTCAGAGACAACACTCCGGTTCACACAGCATTAGACATGATGCTAAAATTATGTGAAACGCACTTCGAATTGGCGGATTATCCTACTTTGAGTCCAGATTTAGCTCCTAGTGATTTTATTCTGTTGCCAAACTTGAAAAAATGGCACGCAGGAAAAAGCTTAATCTCAAACGAAGAAGTTATTACCTAAACAAACGCGTATTTTGAGGGGTTCCTCAAATCGTATTATTCAGGTGGTATAAAAAACTTGGAATGTCGTCTTACTAAGTACATTGAATTAAATAGACACTATGTTGAGAAGAAAAGGATTTTTGGAAAAAATTGGTTTTTCCTATTTAGGTAGCTTCAATATAAAACCACCCTTGTAGTGATATAAATTAAAAAAAAAATAAAACCCAATTTCATTTACTTTCGAAATAAATAAACAGTTTTATAAATTATAAAACTATTTGTTTTTTATTGATAGTTTCTTATGTTAAGCTTAACTCTTCCTATTATTCCGGTCCTGACGGAGTTCCTAGCTGTATTTGCAAACATTGTGCAGAGTCCTTATATAATCCACTTATGATTATCTATAACAAGTCTGTTGATCTATGTTACCTTCCTCCTGAATGGAAAAAATCGTTAATTATCCCTTTGTTTAAATGTGGAAGCAAGTTTAACATATCAAACTACAGAGGAATTGCTAAGCTAAATGCTATTCCAAAACTGCTGGAAAAAATTTGACTAGTTGTCTATCTCACCAAATATCTTCACTGTTATCATCGTATCAACACGGCTTTTGTAAGTCACGTTCGACGATTTTGCAGTTTACTATCGTAAATGATGGATTTTTAACGGATGTAATTTACACGAGCTTTAGTAAAGCATTTGATAAAGTAAACCACGACCTATTGTTACACAAGCTTTCGTTAATGGGATTTTGCATTACAACACTTAAATGGACTCGTTCATATCTCTCCAACAGAACCCAACAAGTCAAGCTTAGAAATGTTTTATCGATAAGTTTGGATGTTGCTTCTGGTGTTCCCCAAGGAAGCCATCTTGGCCTATTGTTATTAACCCTTTTTATTAATGATCTGCCCTCTGCCGTCTTGCACTCAAGAATTTTAATGTACGGTGATGATGTTAAGCTATTTAAACAGCTAAATAACCCCAAAGATCATCTTCTACTTCAAGCCGATATCAATAAATTTGAGTAATAAGTTTGCACAACTTAGTTTTATGTGCCTTAACATAAAAAAAATTAAACAAATTTCATTTCATCGAAACAATTATTCAAATTATTGTTATCACATTAATGAAATAATGCTTGAAAAATCTAACACTATTACCGATTTGGGATTCAAGGAGATTATAAGCTGGATTTTCGAGATCACATTGCGCTAATTGTTAATAAGGCTTTTGGAGTTCTTAAATTTATGAAACGATGGTCTAAAGAATTTTCAGACCCTTACATTACAAAGCAACTTTACATTTCCTTGGTTCGCCCTATTCTTGAATATGAATCAATTATATAGGATACTTACTTCACCGTTCACATAAATAGTATTGAATTTATCCAAAAACAATTTCTTATATTCTGCCTACGGGGCTTTGGATGGAACTTGTATGTGCTGTCATCATATGAAAGTAGGCTTGGACTCATTAAATTACCAACTATGAAAAAAACGTCGAACCATGCTTCGCATCTCTTTCCTCCTTGGATTGATTTGCGGTGAAGTTGCTTCAAAGTTTCTGCTGAGCAAAATAACTTTCTGTGTACCAACAAGAGCCACCCGTAACTATCAACTACTAAGTCTAGATTATCACAGGACCGTCTATGCAATGATGAACAATGATCGCTTTCGTCGCATATGTGAAATATTTAACAAATTTTATCATATTAAAAATATCTCTGAATCTAGTGATGTTCTCAAACGAAAACTAATTGTGTACTTAAATACGTAATTGTACTCCTTTATGTTTTTCTTTAGCCTGTAATGACTTATAGTCTATAGTCTTAAATAAACAAATAAATAAATATAAAAGCGACTATGGCTCACTCTGTATTTTCAGTACTCCTTTAACTTATTAAAGATATTTTCTTTTTTTCAGGATAGTGTTATATAAATTTTGATACAATAACTTAATATAATTTTTATTTGTTTTGTATTTTGTTTGTTTTGCCATTTATTTTCATTAAAATTAAAATATTATCCTTTTTTTTTTTTGTAATCATAATCTATTAAAATATTTTTCCATTTCCAAACTATTAAATAAGCAAATATTGCATGACCATGAAAATTCTTGTGGTCCACATAGTTTATGGAAAAATTGTTTTTCAAAAAAAAAAAAAAACAAATATTTAAACTTGAATTTTTTCTCAATTATTTTTAGTTTATACTTTATAAACTGTGCGGTTACATGGAATTTGTAAAACTGCTTTGAATACAGTTGCAGCTTTTTTACCGCCCATTTGTACCCCCATTCGCTGCATGTCAGCACGTGTATTAACGCTTAAATGGCTGTACACACGACCGAAAGAGTGAAAAAAACAACAATTTAATGTGTGTATGACTTTAAAACAGATTTCGCAACTTTTTTTTGGTCACAATTTTTGTTTCGTAAGTTTTTGCATGAAAAACTGTTGGTTGGACTGCAAAAAAATTTGTGTTGTTGAAATTATCTGAAAAAAAAAAAAAATAAAAAAATGTTATCGCTGTACAAACCAGCAAAAACTTGAATGCCAAAACTTATTATATATACAAATAATTAATAAAAAGTTTTTTAATTTATAATGCATTAAAAAAACAAGAGAAAAACATTTTTCGTGTTTTTCAGCTGGGTTTATGCAATTACTTTTAGGTGAATCATTAGGTGACATAGATGAATGGTTTGATTATTGATAGCAACCGATCTTTAGTTGCGTTTCCATATACTAAAAAGTACAGATGTTAACTGGTGCCTAAGTCTGGGATATTTTAAAGTAATTATGATGAGTCAACAGTTAGCAGCTCAGTACCATTTATAAAATATTTGGTCGAAAATGGCGAATATCTAGTAAAAGTCATGAGTTTACATTTATTTAGATTTAATGCCATAAGGTTTATGGAACACCAATCGAAAAAGTTGTTTAAGTCAGCCTGAAGACAAGTTGCATCATTGAGTTTTGCAATGCTTGAAAAAAGCTTTACATCATCAGCATATATCAGAATATTACTGAATTCTATGCCACTGGGAAGATCATTTATAAAAATCTAGGATAAAATAGGCCCAAGGTGACTGCCTTCAGGAACACCAGAAGTTACTTCAAAATAACGAGATTTGGAATTATTAAAAATAACGCATTGTTTGCGGCCTTTTAAATATGATTCAATCCAACGTAAGAAGATTCCATTAAATCCAACTTTATAAAGCTTCTCAATCAATAGGTCATGGTTTACCTTATCGAAAGCTTTACTGAAGTCAGTGTAAATGACGTCTGTTTGCTGACTATTATAAAAACCTGAGTTGACGTATGATGTAAATTCCATTAGATTGGTCATTGTGGATCTTCCGTGACAAAATCCATGTTGTTTACTTGACAGAAATGGTGTTATTTCATGTTTTAGTAAAACTGTTATTATTTTCTGGAATAACTTGGGGATCACATTTAATTTTATGATAGCTCTGTAATTAGTGGCGTTACAATGGCCACCAGATCAAACGAGTTAAAGATTAATTCAGGAGTACCGCAAGGCTCCGTTCTTTCTCCTACCCTATTTCTTAGTTTCCTCAACGGCCTTCTCTATCAAACTTCCAACCCTATCCACTCTTCCGCCGATGACAGCAGCATTTGCCACTCGTACTCTTTTAGTTATAGGCCCAACCTATCAGAGATCGCTGCCAAGAGGCTATATATAACCAATTCACTGAAAAGTGATCTTCTATTAATCTCTGAGTGGGGTCGTAAAAACAGAGTCGCCTTTAACGCTCGTAGGACCCAATGCTGTTTATTAACATACAAACACACGAACGCAAGTGCTGCTTCATCTGTACTAATGGATGGTATAAGTATTGAGCAATCGGATGCTCTTGATGTTCTTGGAATGAAAATATAGTGCGATATTCGCTGGCATGATCACATTTTTCACGTCTCTAAAGAAGCATTCAAGTGCCTCGGGTTTTTGAGACTGTGTAAGATGTACTTCACTCCATCCGACCTCCTTACTATTTATACCACCTACATCCGACCGAAAATGGCATACAACTCTCATGTTTGGGCCGGTGCCTCAAAGTCTATTTCGGCGTTACTCGACCGTGTGCAGGAGAGGGCGCAGAAGCCCTCTCCTGCAGAAGTAGGGTACCCAACTCTATTGACTCACTGCACCATCGACGCAGTGTAGGACGCGTTATTCTGTTCTATCGTTACTACAACAGATTTTGCTCTGACGAGATTAGGGATCTTGTTCCCGAAACTGGCACATTTTTACGTAGCACGCGCTCATCGTCCAGAGCTCATCCATTTGTGGTTGATTGTCCGAGGAATCGTACTACACATTACAGAGAGAATTCGTTTTTCAGCCGTACGCAGCCGTTTCCTGTCTGTTATAACGTTGGAAAATTCAAGTCAAATGTTCACAAACACTACTCCCGCTTTCCCCTCCTCGCAACCTATTTTGCTAGTTCTTGTACCATGCACTGCATATGTAAGGGTTATCTCCTGAGTACTGGTCCAAGATAAAAAAAAAAAAAATTATAGAGGGGGATGATTTATTTATTTATTTATTTATTTATTTCAGCTAAGTGCTTAATAACAGCTGAGAAATCAGTATTACAAGGAAATAGATAGAATTAATATAACAAAAATTTCATTAAACTACAAACAGTTATAAATATAATCACTAGAGTTTATATACGAAAGAAGTCTTTTCTTAGTAACATGAATATTGTCAGATAAGTCGATGAGATCATAAAATCTATTTACTTCGCCACAAACTCTACGGAAAGGATCAAAATTTAAGAAGTTTGATCGATGAAATTGAAGATACAGTGGAACGTATGATCTTAGCTGATGATGTTAGGTATATTGATGTTTATTCTATCTCGAAGATGAATTGAACCAGTATCGCCTTGTAATAACTTTAAAAAGAATAATATATTTTATGTAATTCTTCAGCTTTTCAATGTAGGGAGGTTAATAAGAGCTAGTCGGCTGCGGTATGATGGTAAATTCACTGCTGGGTTCGGGTGGAGATGATAGAGACAGAACAGCCGGAATTGTTTTTGGACTGATTCCACCTTTTTTATATAGAAGCTATACTGCTTCTTTTCAACAATTCGGAAATAAACCGAACTTCAGAGAGCTATTAAATAAAGAGGTCAATGGAAAGGCCAGATTCAGCACAATTTTTTATAATAATACTCGGAAAACCATGTGGTCCAGGTTTATCAGAACTTTTTAGCAGCTTAATATTTTTCAAGACCGTTGAGACATCTATGGAGGGAATGCAAATTGATGTTGAAGATGGTATATCATATGGATATGATGAATTTTAATATATATTTGTGAAGAAAATTCAGCAAAAACATTAGCGATATCATTATTATTAAAGTATGTAGAGCCGTTAGATTTCATTGCTGTAGGGTATGATGAAACTCTTCTTTTTGAGTTAACATTATAGTGGACTAAACTATATTAAAAATGATAATACATTGCCAGCAACTAAAACTATGATAGAGTCAACACTGCTGTTGCCACATCAATATTCCAAATTGATTTTTGTTTGCGTGTAAGCCATTGCCAAAGCATCAACTATAGAAAAAGAATAGCAAACTTTTCTCGCATTCACTGTTGAAGGTTAATAACAATAAGCTCATGATGGTTTGTCTTCGCTTTATGAAATAGTCAAAACTTATTTTACAAAGTATTACTGCATAAAAAAGTATATTGTCATTGCTTTTTCATTTTATACCAAATATTTATTCATTTTAAAGTTATGCTGCTGTTCGGTAAGAAAAACAAAATAAAAGTATTAAAGTTTTCAGAGCACACTTGATATAAATGAGAGCAATGTTAAACAATTTCACTTGACACCCTTGACACAGTAAACAGATTCAGGCTTTCTTTTCAATTTTATTTTCGTTAAAGCAAATAGACCGTGTAGCTGTTGTTTGTTTTAAATGCTGATGCTGTAAACAGTGACCATTATTCATATATCAAGCACAAGTACATTGTGAGAACGTTTCGTTTGTGCTCATAAAACATTCATTTTTAATATGATGGCATGAATAAAATATTTGATATTTGTATTTTTATGACTTTTAACAATATACACGCAAATATGTCACTCACTAATATTGACCTGTAAATATAGAAAAAAAAAATACGATCAATTCGTATATCATTATAAAATATAGACATTTTTACATAAATCGTTTACTAACAGTAACTTAAAAGTATTACTGGAGAGAGTTTATGATTTTTTAAGTTTGTACACACAAAAATTTCACTTAAATTACTAATAAAGCTTCAATTTTAAGATATGTACATATGCAATATTAAAGAAAACACTTCTCAATTTGTAAAGTGTTGTAAATTTGTAAGATCATAGGATGGGATACAAAAAATGTATCCCATAAGTGAGCTATCAGTGGAATTAAACCACATCTTCTTTGGCTGCATATTGAAATTGACCCCATATATGCAAGCTGTACCAAAATGCCACGGCTAGCCGATTTTCAAAACAGTTGTTGGAATTTGGTAATGGAAACATACCAACATATCCAGCGACAAACTGCATTATTTTCCCATCTTACTTTTGTAATATGACACAATGCATTGAAGAGTTACTTAATTGTCTATTTCCAAATGTCGAATGCAAATTCAAAAATGAACAATGGGAAATATATAGAGTCTTCAGTTATTCTACTGCGCAACAACGATCCACTACTTCTTTGCAATGGCACTCGACTTGCAGTATAAAAGCTGCGAAACAACTTACTTATTATAAGAAGCAAAATTAAGGGTGCAAATGTGCTGTTTCCACGAAAAATCAATGTTTCCAACCAATTTGACATTTGATTTCAAAAGATTGGAGTTTCCTGATCGATTAGCGTTTGCAAAACAATTATTTAATCTCAAAGTCAACCTCTGCAAGTTTGTGGCTTGAAATTGGCAAATCCAGGTTTCTCCTACGGATGTCTTTCTACTGTCGTGTTGAAAACTAAAAACTTATTTTTTTCTGCCCCATATAAACAAACTAAAAATATTGTATATCCTAGAATGTTATAATAGGTAAAAAATCATATATAGCTAAGAAAATATTTGTTTAAACTATACAAACACTTTTTATTTTATTACATAATTATGGGGTAGCAATGCACACCGAAGTAAACTAGTATTACTTAAAAAAAGACCAAAATTAAATGATGCTTTAAATATATAAAATATTTATTTATTCTATCACAAGATATTTAGAAGGGATATTATGATAGTAACAAGTACTATGATAGTAACAAGTGTGAAAATTATTTACATCAGTACCTGCCTTGCAGCCTAACCTGATGGTGGACCAATTCCACGGAGTGCATTTCTCACGATTCACCACCGCCCCCGTGTGGCTTGCTAGGCTCATACAGGTAGCGATTCTTGTCATATGATTGCGGTCATATGAACAACTTCTTGTTGAGGAGTTCGGGCTTTCTAATCCCACATGTATGCAATTTCCCAGCAATCAATGGAGGACAAGGCTTAATGAGTTGGTAGGCCGAAGCCCACTAAGAGCATCAACCCTTAAACCAACTCATCCGTCAATCATCACCACTGGTTCCTTACAGTACACGTATCTGTTGTATAGGCAACAGATCACCGGGAGATTGTTAGCCCTCGAAAAACCCCATCACCAAACAATTATCAATGATACTAACACTCCCTTCCTGCGTTTTAGGTTTCAGCCACAGCCAGAACATTTCAGCCAAGGTAGGCAACTCAACCATGATCAGCCCGGGTCGAACCGCAAGCAGAACTTCCCGGGGGCCATGCTGATCCCCGTTCTGCCAATTTATACCCTTGGTAAGGGTTTCGGAAGCCAACACAACATAAGTCACGTGGCTTCGTAGAGTTTTTTTTGCCGCACCAAACGAGGGACCCCTTCCCCTCTTTTCACCGAAAAACAGAGTGCCTAAGTTAGAAATACGCCAAGGCAAAACCTGCTCCCCGGGGGGGATAGTAACGTACAGTAAGGCCGCCATCAACTCCCTGATTGGAATATACACTAATTGTAGTCTTGTCCAGGAATGCCGGATATGTTTAAATAAGATGGCGCTACATTCTAACCTAACGCTAAAATGGGTACTTAGACATGGGTCCAACAATGGCAACAACATTGCTGACGAATTAGCCAAGAAAGGGACAGTCCTAGAGGATAAGGATATAGACCCCATTTTGTAGACATCCCATATAAGCGTGTTGCAAAAAAACTCCACAAGCTAGAACATGCCCAAGAAAAGTGGCTCACTGAGCCCACATGCCTTATATCAAGGAACCTGTGGCCGCACATTAACTCCAAGAGAAAAGGGGACTTATTAAAACTTCCAAGATATCTACTAAAAATGACGGTAGCAGTCATCACTGGACATTGCCTGTTCGGAAATCATGCCAGGAGACTGGGCCTACCATATAATGACTTCTGTAAAGGCTGCCAAGACGAGGAGGAGACGAGCCTTCATCTCCTCGGTACATGCCCGGCATTGGAGCCTCATCGTCTAAGATGCTTAGGCGAGCGGAGTTTCAATAGCCTTTCATGTCTGGCCTCGGTGAAACCGATTGCGTTAGCTTCTTTCTTCTACAGCCCTATAACCTTTTATTTTCTTTTTCCTCTTTCATAACCTAAATTTTTTAGGCAATCACATAGGGAACGACTTTCAGGACCCAAGTGGGCTGCAGCCCCCGGGTACTTTCTGGAGAGTCCAGCGGAATGCCCACCTAACCTGACCTACTTATTCTGAAAATAAAAACTCCTAATTTCATAAAATAACTAGTTAAGGGCCCAATAAACTACACAAACTGTTTGGCAAACATTGCAAAATTTTACGTTTGTACATAGCGTTGTTTATGCTTACGTTTGCTTGTTTGTACAAATATTTGAAGCATGTTCGTACGATTTTCGTGCAAACATCTTGAATGAAGTGTGATGTCTAGTTTTGCCATATCAAAGAATATTTTGCAGAATTAAGAAGTGCAAACAGAGGAACACAAAATGGATCAAGAAAAAGTTTTCTTGTTAGAATTTTAAGAATTGAATGAAAGTTTATCTTCTTTTTAGAAATTAAGGAAACAAATATTATAGCGAATGTTCCAAAAATAAGGGCTAACACATATTATAAAACAATTTGTTTATTGTAAAAATTATATGGTGAGCACATTGCCGCTGCATAATTGCCATGTACTCTCCATGAAAAAAAAAGTAATTACTAATAATAATATGTTTCTATTTGTATCGTTGATGTGTAAAGGGAAAGCGTGAAGGGTTTGTGTAGATTATTTGCCCTTTAGATATATACTAGTTTATTTTACTTCATTTATGAGCAGTTTTAGTTGCATATCTTGACACAAAATTTTAAAAGAGACGGGTATAAATTTTTATTTCTCAAGGCGAACTATTTTTGATCCACATTTCCACTTCGATGTGCTGCTGTAAAGTTTTATAGAGCAGAAAATTTATCCAATTATCTTTTATTTTTTACGGCCCGCTGAGCATGAGATAAGCCTAATATACAAACTCTCGTTTAAGTTAAGCTGCCGTTTTTAGCTTTTAAGACATTTTTTTTTAGGGAGAAGAACTTTTTTCATGAAAGCTTGATATAAACTGAACTCTTTGTGTAAATTAACGGAATATCGTAAAGGAAAAACCTCTAAGGTGGCCACACTGAAATATGCTTTTGTATAAATGAATATATGTTGCTGCTGTGTTCCAAATATTTCAGTAGTCGACTACACGACTGCAACCGCCGTTGAATATACATTTAGTTCCCATTAGAAAAATCCGAAAATTTTGTTTTTAACATTTCTTTTCCAGTTCTTGTTTCTCGTATTCCATTAAAAATTAAATAAAAACAATTCGAAACTATTGTTTATATCTATATGTATTTATTTAGTCGTCTTATTGTACAACAAAACAGAAGTAGAAAATAATGAGTTTTGACAGCATAATTTCCAATTTAAGTAAAAGTAATTTAATCTTGGTGCCAGTTTTATGTAACATCATTACAAGTACAATAAAGTAGAGAAAAATTAGTGTTTGCTTTAACAATTCAAATACCTCGTAAGCAGATTGTAGAGAGGGAAAAGAAAATAAAATTTGATACCATTTAAATTATATGTAAAATTTGTTTCCTTTATTTAGGTTGCCATAAAATATCAGTGTTTATCTCTTTGTTTACTGAAGAAACAAAGCACTATCCAGTTTACCCTTTTTTAATGTACTTGTTATACGCATTAAATTTCAATATTATAAACTGGTATAGTATGAAATTTAGAGGCCTATGACTCTGTGACATATAATCTAGATAAAGTGGAAACTAAAGATGTTTCCAAAAATCTTGTAGCGAGGTAGTGAACGAAACGTGCGTGGTAAGTAAAATATGAGTATTTGTAGCAGCCTGATTTCTAGGGCAATAGCAAAGATATCCTTCTAGATGACATAAATTTGTAAGAATATTCCACCATTTTAATTTTATTTTTATTATAAATTTTGGATTTTTCTTTTACGTTTAAATCAAGGTTATTATACTATGTAAATTATTAAATATAATATGCTGAAGTGTAACATAAAAAATTTAGGCTTAATGTTCTTGAATCTGTTTCTCATTAAATAAAAAAATTTAGATTTATTTACAACTTATAGTAAAATAGAGAGCATCAGAGATCTGCACCGGTGCACCATAACAAGAAGTACACCGGCTGTTTACCCAATCATTTTCACATTTTTTTTTGTATTGTATTTTAAACACTCTTAAAAATTGATGCGGTAGTATTTATACTTGTATTTCGGTTGCGAAATCTTGATACATCAAAAATGTATCCAATCACTTTCATATCTTGTGTATTTTTTTTTTTTGAGAGTAAAAGAAACGACCACAAAATAAAATATTATTGTTACTAGCACTTAGTAATAGAAACATTTCGAGTATGTTCTATTTTTGTTTTTAATTTTAATAATACTTACATAACATCGTCACGAATCAACTTACAAAAACAACACTCTCGACGAATTCTCTTGCGGTGTGTATGCGTCACCTTTTATTCAACATTAACTGAAATCGCGGCTGCCAGATTTGACAATTTACAACCATGTTGACGATTTTGAAAGTGACATACTGAAAGATGATTTTAAGATTTTTTGCAGAAAAATTTTAAACGAAAATTCAATTCAAGCAAAATTATTTCCACAATTGGTTATATGCATGTGTAACTGTGAATTTATTGCGGTTAAGGATTAAAACCAAAAAACTCAAATTTTTATAAATGACTAAACATAATATAAAAGAAAATTGAAGAAAATCTGCTTCATAAAAAAATCTATTTTTTAAAGTAAAAGTTGTTATTTTTACCGGTTTTGTACTAATTATATGTCTTCAAGTAAAATATGTATGTATGGCTATATATTTTCTTCAAAACACGATCGCTAAACATGATGTTTTAAAAAGATTCTAGCAGCGCTGCGCTTGGTACGAATACGTTTAACGAGTGTGAGAGAGTAAATGCATAAAACTAAACACACACACTCTCATGGGTAAGGTAAATGTGTGACTGCAAATTCTTACATACAAATATTATTTTCATTGTTAAAAATAAAAACATGAGCTCGATTGCCGACGCAAGCTCTACCGAGTAGAAAACATACTTGTGCAAAGAATATGCGGTAGCCCGTCACACCGCCACTCGATTTAAACCGCGTGTGCTTAGATCATTAAAAAAGGCACCGGTTGCAGATCTCTGGACAGTATTGTTATTCTAATGCAATTGATATAAAAATGTCACTATAAATGTTTGCACTGTGAATATATTATGCATACAATTTGCAAATTTTGTTTAGTGCTGGAACACACTTTTGACTTAGTGGCTACATCGAAAAAACAAATTTTGTAGCATTTGAAGCAAAACAATATTTCAACGTTAACATCATTTTCAAACACTATTACCAACTAAAACACTCACTCTTTGTGCTTTATGGGGCGGTGCAGCGCATCACAATGACATTTTTGCCCTCCGATTGGAATGTATTAGTATAAGAGATATACAGCAGAATAATGCTCACGGAGTGCGATACAATTAATGTACTGATGTAAAACTATTTGGTATACGAATAGTTTTACAAAATTAAGCTAATGGTTAATTTTGCTTAAAAATATATGATTATTTTCAACAATAAAATTAAAATGCATTTCGTATGTTTTAATAACGGTCAAGCTTGACCTTTGACTTTCAGTTGCTTATTACTCTGTATTTAAATCTGGTTTCTTTCACAAAAGTTGTTTCATATCTCTAATAATATATGGTGGTATTCTTCTGGCTCTTGTTCAAATCTGATTGACGCCATCAACAACTCTTGATTCAAGAGGACAGGAAAAAATAATTGAATACTTTAAGCTGGGCCAGCTAGCTGTTTGGCAGTCGCTACACTGCTCATAAGCACCCACCAGAATTCGCATCTTAATCGATTCATACCTTAAAAAAGTTGACAAAAAGAAGTCTAAACATTCCGAAGCGTAAAGAAGTGAAAGGTGCCGGTACGGGAAATAGTTTGAAACGCAAAATTGCTCATCGTGCTTAGTTTAAGCAGATTTGGTACAAAACCAAAAATTTTGCCACCAAGATTTTATACCGAATTCCCCAAAAGATCTGTATTTTCGACTAAAAAAAATGGTATTATTGATCATCGTTTTTTACGCTAAAGCCAAAATGCTGGCAAAGTGTCTTGATTCCTGTGATGGCGATTATACTCTCATATTATTGCCCATAACCAGAACATCTTCTTTGTTGCCTGTAGCGATGATAAAAATAGCAAATCTTATAAGACTATCAACGATATGAAAATATCAAATTTGATGTTTTTTTCAAAAAAATTTTTTTTTGCCTAATTACAAAAAATTATTTGTTGTCCACTGTCAAAATAAAGGTTGTTTTGAAATCCAGCTGCCTTGAGTTTATATGAACTTTTTCTAATTGTTTTAAATTTACCTAATATAGAACAACTTATTTACTCTCTTATCCAACATACTCCATCTGCCCACCACTGCTTTGAAGTACCATATATTTAAATTCTTAACCAATCTCTGTTTTCATATTCTCATACATGAGTATAACTTATTTAATGTGTTATGACACTTGTGGCGTAAAATCTTTCCGATTTTACTCTGTTTATCTTTCTCTACAAAGAAAGCAGTAATTATGCCTACTCATCTTTAAAGCAATAATTTTATTAAGATCTTTGTTAATATTGTAAAAAAAAATATTCGTTAACCACATCTCGCTCAATGTTATAAAAATTGTTTTTTTTTTAACGTTACCATTATCTTCAATTTTGCCATGACTCTATTGTTTACTTCTGCCTTTGGATATGAGATTGTAATTGCGAAAAGAAAACATTTACTTGGCTCAAGGATATTTAAGGGAAAATCAATATGCAAAGCTGTTAAGAAATGTTTGAGTGCGTCACAGAAAAACAAGCAAAGAAAACTTCTCTATAAGCTTAAAAGCAGTTTGCTCCATTGTGCGCCAAAATGTTATTTATTGCATTTAGCGAAAAACCTTAATACCAATATAATTTCCTTATTACTTATAGGTAATTTTTAAACGTTAAAGATTAATGAATTTAATTGAAAGAGATTAGCTGTTTTCCAGCTGTCTATATGCTGATGTTACGCTGGTGGAATTCTACTTGTCAGTTGATTTGAAAATGTTAAGAAATTAACTTATTTGCTTCTTAAATTAAAAAATTTCTATAATAAGAAGCAACGAAACAAATCTAAACTTTGAGGTTTAATTTTAACACCCAGGACCGGACTCGGTAACCATGAATTTTTCACCAGTGAACACTTAAAGTAAAATTCACCGACATTCATGTTGTAAGAATTAATAAGTTTGATTCCACCGATTGTATTTTTTAACGCTTATTTAACAAGCAATTTATAATAATTAAGACTAAAAATAAACAAATAGTAGATAAACATAATATGGTGTATTCGAGCACTCTAGTACATTTAAAATTTTTAGAAATTTAAGTTCTTTTTCAGAAACTTTTTATAAATTAATTTACATGTACATTCTGTGATATATGAGGGCAAACCAATATATAATCGCTAATTAAAATTTTTGCGAAATGTATTTAGTTATTCATCGGTAACTATCTATCCCCTTTGAAGTAGTCCCCTTCAGATATAATACACTTAAGCCAGCATTTCTTGCAACCCTCGAAACACTTCTGAAATGCGCTTTTTGATATCATCAATAGCTTTTTCTTTCGTCGGTGTCTTCAGTTTGGGAAGAGGTAAAAGTCAGTCAATTTAAATAAATTGTTGAGAATTAAAAAAAAATGCTCTAATAATAGCTGTCAAGCTTGTTCATTTACACACTTCTGTAACATTTCTTTACACATTTCAAACAAATGAACAACTGTTGATTGCTAGTATCGAAAAGCAGAGAACAAAAATTCAAACGATTAGTGAATGAAACTATATTCTAAATTTATGTTTTATTTAAAATCAATATCAGCCCTTTAAATTTAGCCACGCTTTATTATTGCTAAATATGAAATATATTTGGTGATTCATCAGGAGGTTATTTATAACGTAAAAGACAAAATATAATTTTGAAAGTGACCGTAAAACTTTTTTATCGAAAAAATTGTCTAAAGGTGTGATATTAAAAGATCTAATGGGCTAATTTACTGCACCATTAACTAAGTGCTTATCAAAAACACTTCTCCACAAGTATATTCTCTTACACGCTACATGGCTTGTAGTGCCATGTTGTGGTAACTAGAGCTTACCCGAGCTCTTTCGCTTAAATTTCAGGAAGCCTAGAGTCCTTTAAAGCAGTGCAATATAGGTTCAGCCATAACTGCTATATTCTCTTCACAACATGCTGAATGTCATCTAATAGGTAATGTATGATCCACTAAAATAAAGTGGGTTCTAAATTGCTAAATATTATTTGCTATAGTGGCTACAATAGGTCGATTTTGCACACCCTATGTTCCTCGAATCGTTTGAAAAATATTTGTCGTAAAATAGCTGAACAATTTGGAGGCGTGTGTGTTTTGCGTGATAAAGTAATTTGATATGAGTCATGCTTGATGTGTCAAAAAAACCTATTGAAAATTAAACTATAATGATAAGACGATATAGAGTAAGGCGATTTATCTCCGTAAATACGCTTCTAATCACAAAACTAAGCGAATTTTGGTAAAACTCGACGAAGGTATCAAGGTTCCTCTTTCCATCGATACCAAAATTATTTAGTTTTGAAAAAATGTACCAAAATTCATGCAATATGGAAGAATATATGAAAAAATAAACTTTTACTAAAAGTTTATTTATCTCCGTAAATACGCTTCTAATCACAAAAATAGGTGAATTTTGGTAATGGTTTGTTTATTTTTTAATAAATTGAATTTGATTTTGGGTTTGAAATAAACATTTTACCAAGGCGAATTCATACCAAGTAAATGCAAGAGCAATAAAAACAACACTGCAAAAAATAAATCTTTTTCAAATGTCAAGAGAAAAATATAAACACAAAAAGGAATTAAAAAAAATATATATTAAAAAAATTTACAATAACAGACAAACATTTAATTATTTGGTCAAACTTTTAGTTATTTTGTGAAAATTAAAGTCACAGCTTGGAAAGGTGAAAATGACCAGCAAGATTGAGGAGGATTCAGAATGATAGCTGGCGTTCAAGATGCAATACATAAATCAAAAAATTGTTTTGAATTTTTTTTTTTCAAATTTCCATAAAAAAAAAATTTACAATAAAAGAAAAACTTAATTAAAATGTGCAACTTTTAATTTTCTCGTGAAACTTAAAGACTCAGACCATAGAGCTTGAAAAGGTGAAAATGGCCAGCCAGATTGCGGAGGATTCTGGGTAATATCTGGCGCTCAAGATAGAATAAATAAGTTAAAAAATTGTTTTAAATTATGTTTCCCAATTTTGTTTTAATTATGCCATTGATATCAGAAACAGATAAAAATTAGAAAAAAAGTTATCAGCTGAGCTGTCAATTTCACCTGTTATGAATTCGCCTTGATATAGAGTATAATATAGTATATACATATATATTAAAAAAGATATATATAGTATATATTTATCAAGCATGTTCTGAGATATGCAAATCGCTTAAATTTAGCGTTTTCGATTTGAAAACGCCAAATAGGTGTTCTGAAAAACGTATAGCGCAAGAAATATGGTTTTGCGATTTGAAATCGCCAAATAGGTGTTCTGGAAAACGGATAACGCTTAAAATTGGCGACTTCAACTCGCATGTATATATTGAAGTGAACTGATTTAATTTGCTAAGACTGAACTTGCAAAAGGCAAAAAAATTATTCACTATTAAAATTTAATATGTTTAATAAGTTTAAACAATTTTGCACATTTTCATTAAGAAAACTAAATTGAAAAATTTTTCTATTTATTGTCAAATATTTTTTCGTTTTATATTACTACCACATACATATATACGTATGTAAAACACATGTTGTAAAACGCACGTTCCTTAGAACACCTAAAAATCAATTAAGCGTTTTTCAAAACGCATTGCGGTTTCAGAACGCGCGTTTTCGGAACATGGCTGTATATTAAAGGTCGTTTTGACAAACATTGTATAGAAATCTTTCAAATAAACCTGTAAAAAAAAATAAATAAATTTTTTAAAATAATCTTTAATGTTTCTCATTTGTAATTTAACAATATTATATTTCACTTAGAATATTGTCGTATCAACGAAATATGTTCTTGCTATCTGTACGGGCTTAAATTATAACATTTGGTGCTAAAGAGTTAAAGAACAGTTTTAATCTGAAAATTAAAAAGAAAATGCATAATATCAAAGAAAGAAGAGTTCGTACACACACACATATACATATAAATATTTTAATTTGCAATATTTTTATGAAACGCTTGTAAAACTGTATACTAAGAAATATGCCAAGCAAGAAAAAAAAAAAACATCGTGTACAAATAATGAAATATATAAATGGGTTGAAGTACTATTTTTAAGAGCATTTTTGTTTTTCTAAAGGAAGACGAAAATGCTGGGATTGTATACAAGACATATTAGTAAAATAAAATAACTTCGCCCCAAAACATAAAATTGCTTAAATAAAAAAGGGCTGCATCTACGTTGGGTTTGCTTTCAAAAGCCTTTTTTTAACCCTGCAGTAATAATATGATTTTCTTTTATACGGATAACAATTGATAGTCAAATGGGCTGACATGTGTATGAATGTGATCTTTTTTTCACAGTAATGTGGCATTTCCACAACACAAGCAAGCAACTTGTCTGAAGTGCTTATATAGAAATCACTCGAAAAATTGAGTGCTTTTCGTATAAATTTTTTCGACAAAATCCCTGATTATGATGTGGAAACATCACATAAAAACAATTCTATACTTAATGACATTTCGTTGGTAGGTTTGAAAACCTTTGAAAAATATTTTCCAACATTTAACTATGTATATATATCATTAATTTAAACAAAATTTTAAACAAATTATTTGCTTTAAAATATTGTTTCTGGAACGTAAACAGCATCCACCAACACAAAAACTAACTTGAGCACTTCCTTATGGAAAAACAAATTGATATAATGATGATTGCTGAAACTCATTTGACAACCAATAGTTATTTCAAAATTTACGGCTGCATTCTATATGACACTAAAGATCCCCATGTAAGATCTTGTGGAGGTTCAGCGATTCTAATAAAAACTAGAATTAAGCACTATTTGCTAAATGAGACTGCAGTGCATTGTACCAGAACTAGGAAATAGGTTGTAAGGAGGTGGAAAGAGGGAGTAGTGTTTGTGGACATTTAATTTGAACTTTTCAACATTATGACACAGAGGAAACACGTCTGCAGCCAATTTGTTCCACAGACGAAGCGTACGGCTAAAAAACGAATTCTTTCTGTAATGCGTAGTACCACTCCCTGGGCAATCGTCCACAAATGGATAAGCTCTAGACGATGAACGCGTGTTACGTAAAAAAGTGCGAGTTTCGGGAACAAGATCTCTGATCTCCTCAGAGCAAAATCCATTGTAGTAACGATAGAACAGAGTAACGCACCCCACACTGCGTCGATGCTCTAGTGAATCAATAGAGTTGGATACCCTACTGTCACCGATGAGCTTTTTCGCCCTCTCCTGCACACAGTCGAGTAACCCCAAAATAGACTTTGAGGCACCGGCCCAAACATGAAAGTTGTATTCAATTTTCGGTCGGATATCGGCGGTATAAATAGTAAGGAGATCGGATGGAGTGAAGTACATCTTGCACCGTTTCAAAAAAGCGAGGCACTTGAATGCTTCTTTAGAGACATGAAAAATGTGTTCAGTCCAGCGAACATCACACTGTATCATCATTCCAAGAACATCAAGAGCATCCGATTCCTCAATATTTATACCATTCATAAGTACAGATGAAGCAGCATTTGCGGTCGTTTGTGCGTTAATAAGCAACATTGGGTCTTACGAGCGTTAAAGGTGACCCTGTTTTTACGACCCCATTCGGAGATTAATAGAAGATCACTATTCAGTGAATCGTTCATTTTTTGCCTCTTGGCAGCGATCTCTGATAGACTGGGCCTATAACTAAAAGAGTACGAGTGACAAATGCTGCTGTCATCCGCGAAAGAGTGGATAGGGTTGGAGGTTTGATAGAGAAGGTCGTTGAGGAAAATAAGAAATAGGGTAGGAGAAAGAACGGAGCCTTGCGGTACCCCTGAATTAATCTTGAACTCGTTTGATCTGGTGGCCGTTATAACGCCATAAATTACAGAGCTATCGTAAAATTAAATGTAATTCCCAAGTTATTCGAGCAAATAATAACAGTTTGAGGAAAATAAGAAATAGGGTAGGAGAAATTTAGCCACTGCCTATTAAAGTTGCCTTGGGTTTTACTTTCAAAACAACAATTGCATATTTTTGTCTTATTATTCCCATTATTGTATTTATTACGAAAACAGAAGTTGTGATTAAAAAAACAACTTTTTAAAGTATTAAAAAACAGATCTGGAAAAACAAACTTTGATTTGAAGTCCATTATATAAATTAATCTCTTCTAAAATGTTATAAAAATAATTTTGTTTCCTGCCAATTACAAAGACAAATATACTCGTAAACCACATCAGTTGTAAGGAGGATATACTTTCAAAAAGATTTATTTCTTTTTAGTTTGAACAACTTTTTAAAGCAATTATTATCGTCTGTCTGTTGATTTGTAGCTTGCGAATGTGTTTGTTTACTTTTAAAAGTAACAATGTAAACTTTGTTTCTAAAACATTTCATTTACAAGTAAAATGGTTTTGTTTCTTTATTCAATTTGTTCATTTATTTATGACTAAGCTGGCATTTTTTTTTCTATCTTTAGTTGAACTATTTTTATGCATCATTAATTTTGTTTTCAGTGTCTGCTGCATTTAACCCCATTTAAAACAATTGTGTGTAAAATCAATGCCTTAGAGTAGAAAGTAAATAGAAAAAGAAAACAATAAAATGTGGTTCGGAAAAGTGAGTAAAGAGCAAAATTGTAGTAAAAAGACAAATAACTTCTTCTTTGGCATATAGAGTATTCTCTGCGCATTTATTATCGGTTAGAGAAGATAATTAAAAATTGTTTTTTTTTTTTTTTTTTTTTTTTTGGGCAGAACGATATCTTTATAGAACATATTGTTATGTTTTTACATTTCAAAACGGTTTGTGGATTCTTCACTTGTAAACGAAATAATAATAATACAGATACTTTTTGTCACACAGTATTTTAATACTTCACAAATTTATTTACTATTTTTTTTTATCTGGCGGACAACTGGCTCTTTCGTAGCCGCTAAACTACTCATCAGCATCCATTTTCAGATCTGAATGCAGGTCATGACGCATCATGAAAGGCTGCATGGATCACACAGCCATTGAAAAATTCTCTGTCTATATTATTCATCTCATATTGAATTACGTATACATTTTGTTAATTGCCCGCATTGTTTGAGAAAGATTGGATACTTTTTTGATGCAACAAGACTTCGCAAACGAACGATAAGCATAAACCTCACCGCATCATTTCTTAAGAGTGCTTAAAATACTCTTACGAACATAATCGAATAAGCAACTGAAGTACTTACGATTGTGCAGGTCACTGACTTCCAAATCTACTGATTATTATATTAGATCCTATTAAATATCGACATATAGACAGCTAGGAAACATGAAAAAGCTGTCTGTAATATTTGATTGGTATTAATATTAATAGCTAATAAAGTAAATAAACTTGATAATTGCTTGAATAAGATATTTTATATTGTTTTTTGCATAAATTATAAATTTTGTTAATAAAATTATAATAATAAAACCATAACTGAAGCAACAAATGTTTACATAGTGAGCAAATAACAAAATACCAGGGCTTAGTGTACAATTAGATAAGTAAATGAGTCAGGTGCCTGAAGTAATTTAAATCCACATCTGCTTTAACTTTTGTAAGTATGGTCAACAAATTTAATTGTTTCACTCTTTTTAACAAAGTTAATGCTATTATTAAAATGCAGAAAACAAAATCACAATGTTAAACAATTTGCCTTTTCCATCTGACCACACAATCATCTTCAAGAAATTTTTAATTTTATATGCAGCTTCATGTTAATGATATTGTTTTTTTTTTTAATCACGGTCACTGGCATGTGAGCATACAAATAAACAGCTCACTGTGAACACAAAAACGTGCGTATGCATATTAATGTACTCCTTAATTCAATGAACATTTTCTTTTATCTTTAAAATATACGCATGTGAGATATCTTTTGAATGAGGTGACAATATATTTTTTTAACCTTGGGCAGAACAATATTGAAAGGAATCTTTTTATCGCTAACAATTATAAATTTAATACTAGATGGAGGTTAACATGCAAAAAGCAAATAACTGAAAATATCATAAGAATTGTTGAAACATGTTGATAATTTAAATTTTGATATATAAAATGCCTTTTTTCGGTTGGCAAAAGAATAGGCTTAATAATAAAGTTAATGGACTGGTGTTAATTTTTTTTTTTTTTTTGCCTATTAAGAGGTCCTAAAAGTAAAGCAAGATTTGATTTTGTTTCCATTTGTACATTAAAGCTTAGCAGCCATAAAAATTTTACTGCACAAAGTTTGGGCTAGTAATAAATAGAGTTAAAAAAAAAAAAAAAAAACTAAAATACTTGGTCTGATCCAAAAATAAAGCCATTGCAGTCAAAGAATACAGTGAGCACAACTTTCACATATAACAGAATTTGACGTGTTTTTTCGGTCTTGGCGTTATTTTTGCTCAAAATTTTGTAAATTAAGTAAAAAATCGAACAGCACACCAAAACGCGACTAACCTTTTCAGCTGTCAAAAACTGACAATATTACCATATCAGCCGTTTCGGATTACATAACATATATCAAACATTTGTACCAACATAACAAAAAAAAATGTATCCTAATATTATTTGATCTTCTTTTATGTTAAATTATTAAAATTTTTGCAGCTTAAAACCTTTTGTTGTTTTTTTTATAAAAAAATATCGTATTTTTTATTTGTTTCGATATTTCGCTAACAGTTTGTTAGCATTGTCAGGAATATTAAAATGTTACAAAAATTTTTGTTTAAAAAAATGTTGTCAAAAAGTTCTTATATACAAAAAATTCAAACACAAAGAGAAATTCTTAGCAATATTTTCAAATTAAAAAATAACATAATACAAAATTAAACTTTTTCTGCAACCAACAAATTAACATGGAACATGTTGCTCACAAAATAACATGAACAAGTTTTACATAACTTAATAATATCTTAACGATAAAACCCTATATATACATTCAACGTGTTAATTTTTTGCTAACTAAGTGTCTATAACTATGTGCTAAATTATCAGTATCTAATTTAAAATTAATTCTCTGTTCTACAGGTGTACTAATAATCTCTAACATCTCTAACATATAACGTTTCTTATAATTACATTCTGTGTTTATTATTGAAACATTTTCAAAATGAACATAGTGATTTAATTGAAAGCAATGAGAAGATAATGCTGTCTTTTGGGAATTAATATGCCTATATTTTTGGTCTGATTTCTGTCCCGCTATCCTTGTCCTTAATTTGTTTTTTGTTGTTCCTATGTATACTTTATTACAATTCTCCTGATCATTTCCCTTACATGGAATTTTATAAACAATATTAGCAATATCTAATTTATTATTTCTATCCTTAGTCTTACTAAATAATGTATCTAATGTATTATAACTCCTATGAGCCATTCTATATTTTACCTTGCTATATATATAGCAAGATCTTGATAATCTCTCTGTTAAACCTGGTATATATGTCAATGGTTTATAAATTTTCGGTTCTGTTAAGCTAACTACATTATGCGTATTACTATTTTTAAACTGACTCACAAATTTTGTAGTTAGTGCAGTTGGAAAATCGTTCTCTTCTAGCAAATTTCCGATTTTAATTATGTTCTTTCTATGGAACTCCTCATCACTTATTGTAAGTACTCTTTCAACAAAATTTCTAGCTGTGTTAATGATTATATTCCTACTATGCTTTGAAAAGTAATTTATTATTCTACCTGAAGCTGTTGGCTTTTGATACCAATCCATAACTAGCTTATTATTTCTCCTAATTATCATTGTTTCTAAATATGGAAGCCGTGAATTATTTTCCCTTTGCATAGTAAATTTAATATTAGAATTAAAGTCATTCAAAGTCAAAAACATGTCATCAATTGCTAAGTCAGGAAGAATGCAAAACAAATCATCTACATATTTAGTCATTAATCTCGGTTTGATGTTCAATTTATCTATAGAACTGTCCAATAACTTTTCCATTATAATGTCCGCAATAATTGGTAATGCTGGAAATCCCATTGGGTGTCCATTTAGTTGTCCATATATCTTTCCATTATGCTGAAAAGACCTGTTATCTTCTATACAAAATTTCAGAACCCGTAAAATAAACTTCCTCCTTTCTTATTAACCCCCACTCATCTTTTATTGTACTCATTGCCAAATCTACCGGTATACTCGGAAATAGTGATACTATATCAAAAGAAATTAGTCTTTCATTAGTATTTATACTTTGGATCTTAAGCTGCAAAAATTTTAATAATTTAAAAAAAAAAAAAATTAGAAAATTGCATATACATATATGCACGAAATTTTAAAATAACTGTTATATTATTATTAGACCATGTATAGCTGTTATATACCCAAAATTCTTTTTTTGCAATTTTGAATGAAATTTTTTGAAAAAAATAGTTTGTTTTGCTTTAAACTTGACGCAATTATTTAGCAGGACGATTAAAAGGGGAAAAAATCGTTGTCGCCCATATATATCCGATTTTTCCATGACGTTGCGTAAGCGACTTTAATCAACTTTTTTTTTGCTTATAATCAGTTCTGGTAATAAGATTTCAACAAGTCAGTGTCAGATGCCATACAGCGCGTTGAAAGAGGCAATTACTGTATGAGACATTTCCTGGTCGCGTACTCTCCTGTTTTGGAGATTAGAATTGGCCTCTAGATCGTGTGATTTAATACCATTAAATTTATTTTTACTTATTATTCCAGGTCATAACTCTATGACAACAAAGCTACAACTACCCTTGCATTATAGGAAGAGAATCAATGTCACATGTATGCAACTTTTTTTTTATTATTTTCTTTTAGCTTTTTAACTTCTAAATAAATATTTTTCATATTTTTTCCTGAGGAAGTTTCCCAACAAAAAGAAAATATTTAATAAATTTTTATATGGAATGCAGAACAGACCTCAAGCTTTGATAACATTCTAATTAAGGGTTTGCATAAAAACTGGTTTGCTTAAAAAACTTCAACTTTTAATAAAATAAATATATTTTTTCCCCCTTTTTTTATGTTGGGCAAAAAAATGTCAAAACATTGCATGTGAATTATTATAATAATTGTGTAGACCATATGAGAGGTTTTTTTCTTACTAACCATAACTTTAAAAAAAATGTCATTGCTGCTGCCTAACACTTTGTGTGGCGACAAAATTTGCAATAAAAAAGCACAAACAAAGCTGAATACAACACAAAATATTTACTTTGGCAGCATCAATAGCAAAAAGTTTTTCAAAGCAGTTTTTTACCATAAAAGTGCTGTTAAGTATAAAAATTGTGTTTATATTAACGCTTATGGGAAAAACTATAAAATTTAATAGTATGACAATATAGCCTTATAGTATTGGTTTGAGATCAAACTACTGGAAACATGAAACCAAACATCAATTATTAAAAAATATTCACATGTAAAGGGGGTCCCAGAACTCAGCATCAAGATTGATTGCAAAAAGATTGATTGTAAACATCATGAGAAAATCTAGCCAAAAAGGAAAAACATTTTATTTAAATCAAATTTTTTTTTATTCGCACTTTTTTTATAATCAATTTTACAATCAATCCTGTCTGTCGCCTGTTTTCGGCTTGACGTTGAGTTCTGGGCACTTTGTAAATACGCCTTTTCTAGGCCATTGCCGTGCGTGTTGAAATATGAAAATTTCAACAGCGAGTAGTTTTCATTGCATCCTTCATTAGTCAATAGTGAACTTTCACATGCTAATAAGTGTTCCCGCAGTCTAACTTCTCCGTATCATCGTGACGTAAGATGGGTGTTAGAGTTATTCATTGAATTTTTTACCCTTAAAATATGTTTGTATCTTCTTTTCGATATTGATGCTGATATCGAAAAGAAGTACATATGAAAGAAGAACACCTGGATTGGAATAACTCCTGCTATGGAGACAATTTAGCATGAAATTAAGGGGTGTCCATCGGGAAGATACACTACTCGCAGCAAGTCTATTGTAGTCTTAGCTTAATGCGTTCATTGTAAACCTACGATGATATTAGAAACGCTTGATGACAGCACAAACATAATTTTTTTGAAATTGTGGCCTTTCTTAAATCAGCGCTTAAAATTTCACCCAAAGCCATCGATTAACTTATTTATTGCAGTCATTTGAAGTAAACAACTTTTGTGTTTCTTGAAAAATGGTAAAAAATTAATTTCGTGCAGTAATTAAACACTATTATTTGAAAGGAAAAACGGCGAAAGATACAAAAGAAAAACTCGATAACATTACGGTGAGTCTGCTCCGGCAGATTACATGATAAAATATTGGATTGCTGAATTTAAACGCGGCCGAACAAGCACTGCAACAATATCATCAACACGAAAGCCAAAAGAGGTGGTTACTGAAGAAAATATCAAGAAAATCCGCGATATTATTAAATAAGTAACTATTCAGATTGAGTACAATTTCAACACATTTTTAATACAAATTCTGTTAAAAACACCAGCGGGGTCAACATGCTCTAATGTCGAGAATTAGGTATCAAAAATAAGGTAGGTAACAAAGCTGCTAACAAAAGGGTGAAATAAATTACACAAAGTGCTTGGTACTATTATACGTTTGTACAAACAGTTTGTGTTGTATACAGGAGTTTTGGTGTGCAAACATGCTGATGTTTGTCAAACCGCTTGTGTTTTTAGTGCTAAATTTTGTAATTTCAGTAAAAATTTTGCAGAGTAAAGTGGTAAAAAGAGAAGAGAAGCATTTGAAATAGAACAGAAAACTTAAATGAAAAATATCCTTAGCGCAAAGAAGAAATGTGTGATTAAACACTATTATTTGAAAGGAAAAACGGCGAAAGAGGCAAAAGAAAAAATTGATAACATTACCGTGAGTCTGCTTCGGCAGATTACATGGTAAAATATTAGATTAAGGTAGGTAACAAAGCTGCTAACAAAAGGGTGAAATAAAGTACACAAAGTGCTTGGCAAACATGTCTAAATTATACATTTGTACAAAGAGTTTGTCTTATGTTTAGGAGTTTTGGTGTGCAAACATATTGATGTTTGTCAAACCGCTTGTGTTTTTAGTGCTAATTTTTGTAATTTCAGTAAAAATTTGGCAGAGTAAAGTGGTAAAAAGAGAAGAGAAGCATTTGAAATAGAGCAGAAAACTTAAATGAAAAATATCCTAAGCGCAAAGAAGAAATGAAATTTTATATGTTTTTTGAAAACCAAAAAAAGTGATTAATTTGTGTTTGTCTGAATTGTGTTTAAATCATTTGCATTCAAATGGAGAGCATTTGTTTGGCAAACAGTTTGTATAGTTTATTTGGCCCTTAGGGACAAATTTTTGTCATTTTGATACGATTTCAATAAAACTCAAATCTCTTTAAATTATTTTCTACTGTAATTTTTAAATTAATATTACTAATATTATATGATGCGTTGTTAACTAATATTAAAGTTAAAAAAAAAGTATGTCAAATATTATTGAAAAAAAAAAAAACACACACACACACACATCTGCAGTTTGAGTTATTATTTGAATGCAATTGGCTTTATATTTAAACAACATTACTTAGTTTTTTCCACTTTAAAGGGCAGGGAAAAGTGGAACACAATCTAGAAAATCTGGAAAAAATGCAGCCCAGTTTTACTTCAATAGAATTTTCAGATTTATACACTGCGCTCCACCAAAACGGTTGAACTGGCAAAGGTCGGGGTCTAACTGCAACAAACAGATTTATATGGGATCGTTGAAGTTACGCATGGAAGCTGTAAGAAACAAGTACAGCGTCAGCTTTTTGAGGCCGCTCAAGACAGGTGGTCTAATGCGGTTGTCTGTCAGATATCAAGGCTGGCATGGCTCAGATATGATAGCAGGAGGACCATATAGAGGTTTGCCCTGACGGAGGTTGCGTTCTGCTGTGGTGGGACATTGGCACATAGGGACGCAGGCGAGGAGGTTAAATCATCCTATACAATGACATCTGTAGAAGTTGCAGAAACGAGAGAGAGAGTGTTGAGCACTTTCTCTGTCGGTGTCCTGATCTTTCCTGTATAAGCGCATTCTATCTAGGCTGCATGATTTGGCGGAGGTATACTGGGGTTGGTTCTAAACAGGTGATATGTAGATCTGTTGAGATGCGTATTAAACCCAGGCGACACAATGGGTCCAGACTGGACACAAGTAGGCTGGCTTTTCAATGGCTGGCAGCCTCTTAGACCTAACCTAACCTAACCTAACCTAACCTAACCTAACCTAACCTAACCTAACCTAACCTAACCTAACCTAACCTAACCTAACCTAACCTAACCTAACCCAACCTAACCTAACCTAACCTAACCTAACCTAACCTAACCTAACCTAACCTAACCTAACCTAACCTAACCTAACCTAACCTAACCTAACCTAACCTAACCTAACCTAACCTAACCTAACCTAACCTAACCTAACCTAACCTAACCTAACCTAACCTAACCTAACCTAACCTAACCTAACCTAACCTAACCTAACCTAACCTAACCTAACCTAACCTAACCTAACCTAACCTAACCTAACCTAACCTAACCTAACCTAACCTAACCTAACCTAACCTAACCTAACCTAACCTAACCTAACCTAACCTAACCTAACCTAACCTAACCTAACCTAACCTAACCTAACCTAACCTAACCTAACCTAACCTAACCTAACCTAACCTAACCTAACCTAACCTAACCTAACCTAACCTAACCTAACCTAACCTAACCTAACCTAACCTAACCTAACCTAACCTAACCTAACCTAACCTAACCTAACCTAACCTAACCTAACCTAACCTAACCTAACCTAACCTAACCTAACCTAACCTAACCTAACCTAACCTAACCTAACCTAACCTAACCTAACCTAACCTAACCTAACCTAACCTAACCTAACCTAACCTAACCTAACCTAACCTAACCTAACCTAACCTAACCTAACCTAACCTAACCTAACCTAACCTAACCTAACCTAACCTAACCTAACCTAACCTAACCTAACCTAACCTAACCTAACCTAACCTAACCTAACCTAACCTAACCTAACCTAACCTAACCTAACCTAACCTAACCTAACCTAACCTAACCTAACCTAAGATACGCAGTTTTTATATTAAACCATTGATATAAGAATAAAACATTTACCAATTTAAATATTGTTAAAAATACTCCAAATTAAAATAGAAATTTATAAATTTAATTCTATATTAAATGAAAATTATTAAATACACAAACACGTTCGAGTGTAATTTACAGCTTTGTATAATTTATTTGTTTCACTTCTAAATTAAATAATGTAAACCATGCGGCAGCATTTCAAAAACAAACAAATCCATAACTATGAATAAGTTTTAGTATAAACGTAATAAATTGTTTACACAATTGGCACGAACTTTTACTTGGCACGCTGTCGATTGCAATATGCTACAAAAAAAGTCAAAAGTTATTAATTTATGAAAATGTGCTAGACTCTTTTGTGAGATGCATAATTATATTTTTTAAAACGAAGCTGCAAAGGAAATAGAAAACAAGCAATTATAATAGAATTAAATATGTGTGGATGTATTTTACATTTTTCTTAGAAAATTCAACTAATCTAAAAAAAACTCAACTACTCCTTAGCAGAGCAGTTTTCGTTGAACGGAATGAAAACTTTTTGTCTAAAATTAAAAGTGACCGAAGAAGCGTCATTGTGAATGTATCTCAGAGACAAAGTTTAAGTGAATAGACCACAAACCTTGTAGCAACTACACGTAGAAAAAATATATGGTTGACGTGACATTACTTTAAGATCAACATAACATTCTAGTAATGAATTATGTGATTGGTATTGAAAATATTCTATTTTTATATGTGAACACCATTGATTTGCATCACCATTGTTTTATAAAAAATATTATAAATAACTATTCTAAATTCTCATGCAACATTGCTATATTTGCAAGCAGGAGTGTTTCCTCTCCCATCCTATGTACAAGTATTTTTCATTGCCGTCCGCGTTTTTTGTACATATGTATCCATGCAAGCAATTCACAGAAAAAAATGTTTTTTCGTGTTCAATAACAAAATTCGCTGTATCAATTAATAAATTGTTTGAATGAGGACCTATAAAGAAATTCGTGGATTCAAACAAAAGTTTAGTAAAAATAATTATTGATCGAAAACAACTATTTTTGTAAACAACAACAAAATACGATATCCAAGGTTATTTTTTTAATATTTATGCATATACATACAAATTATTTTTTCAGACAAAAATTTTGCTGATTTTATTTTTACTATAATTTTTTCTGCGATTCTTACGAATGTTTTAGGCACGAAATGTGCGGCAGCAAATATTGTTCCAAAATTGTTAAATTTTGAGCAAAAACAACATCGTATGGACATCGTTTGGATCGTCAACGACGATACAGCTTTCCTCAAAACGGTCATAACTTGTGACGAATCATGGGTGTATGGCTATGACATTGCAACCAAAACCCAATCATCTCAATGAAAGCACCCAGAAGAGCAAAGACCGAGCACTTCAAGTTCGACTGAAAAGGCGTGGTGCTTCATGAATTCTTGCCGCAGTCAATAAGGAATACTACCTACAACCATATTTTTGTCATAATTAAAAAGCTTATTTCTGGAACAACAACATTATTTTATTTGATATTGTTGACCGGCTAATATGGTCATAGTTTATGTAAATAAAAACCGATTATTTCATATATTTACTCAACGTTTTATGGATGTGGGTTGTCGACTTCTTCACGAGCTTTTATTTCATTAATTTCTTTTCTTAATCTTTTTCTATACGAATCCCATCCAAAGTGAGTGTTCTAAAAAATTTGTTAACAAAAGTGTCCTAAAATCTTTAAAACTTACACAATAATACCAATAAGTTCCTTTTTAAAATTTTCATGTGGTAAAACTAATAAGTTCTCTATTCTTTTCTATTAATTTTTTTAACAAAGCTATTATGCAACTTCACATTGCAGACAGAAAAACTTTTCCTTAAAAATCTTGAAACATTTTAGTTTAATTACTTATAGAATTTTAAACCTCTGTGGAGAAAGAAATGTTTTCAGTCTGAAGAAGAAATAAAAAATTTTCCTGTTCTTATTCAAAACAAATAATCAATATCATTCAGTCTCACTCACACTGACTTGAAATGAATATCACAGCAAAAGCTTTATCTATTAGATGAGGTGTTAAGTATAAAAAAAAAAAAAGAAAAAAAAATATAGTTCTCCTTGAATTACCAAATAAAATCTAGTATAATTTGAAGATATATAGAAACAAACTTAAGTGCTATTGGTAACATAATGCAATAAAAACAACATATAAAATATAACACATGATACACAGCATATAAAATATAACATATATATCATGTAAAAAAAATTTTACGTGTCATATATAATATGTAAAACAAAACATCTAAAATAAAATATGAACGGCCTTATTTATTTTTTTCTTTTTTTTTTTTTTTCATTCATTTGTTTATTGAATCTTCACAAAGTGAACTAACAATAAGTATTCAAATCTTAAAACTAAATACATAAAATTAATTAAGTCCAGCCAATGCTAGACAAAAATGTTTTATTTGCACGGTCAATATCGGTAAAATCACCTATTTAACGTTCTGATGGTGTCAAGGGTATCCCTCCTTCTCAGCCGAGAGAGGCCTTCAAAATTAAGTATATTGCGTGCCAGACGATTTGGATGAAGTTCCCCAAAGGCCTTATTTATAAAAATTTTTTCAATTGTATTTATAAAATGTAACATTTCAAATGTAACATACAATAAATAAAATATGCTTTTAACGAATAGCACTCAACTTATGACAATAATGTAAAACATATTACATAAAATCTGTAACATATAGCATTTAACATACACCATATATAATTACAATATTCATCATATATTGAAAAGTAAACATTACGCGTTTTTTGCTTTAAACATATACAGGGTATCCCAGGACACAGCGTCAAGCTGAAACAAGGTAACAAGATTGATTTTAACCATCACGGGAAAAATCTTATAACAATATAGAATACAATAATACAATATGTAGTGTATTACATATAACAAATCTTTAATAATGTATACCAATATATTTTTGTTTTCTAAATTTTCCAGCTAAATATCTTGATTAATTTTTGTTTTTCGGGAAAAATTAATATGATAACATGTTAATTTTTCCTGAGGATTATACCAAATTGTTATCGAAATATCGAAAATAAAACACCATTAAACCTTTTTTATAAAAAACAAAACTCAATCAAGATCTTTAACTGGAAAATTTTGAAGAAAATAATGTAAACAATATCAAATAATACGAACATTTAATATGCTAATACATACAAATATAGAAAAAAAAACATATAATATATGAAGTATAATATATAATATATAACATATAATACATAATATATAATATATAATATATAATATATAATATATAATATATAATATATAATATATAATATATAATATATAATATATAATATATAATATATAATATATAATATATAATATATATTATATAATATTTAATATATAATATATAATATGTAATATATAACATATTACATACAACATAAGATATGTATATATAAAGTATAACTAGTAACACAACTTACAACATATGAAAGTTTAACATTTATATAATTCAACATATGTTATATTATATGGAACTTATAGCATTTCAATTTTAATTTATATACTTATAAATTATATAATATATAGCATTTTTCGTATAAAAAAAATAACACAAATCGTAAAACCAAAGATAAAAAATTAACATATGCTATATTTCATGCAACATAGAACATTTAATAATTTTTTTTTATCTTTGAACAGTACTCAGAGGATGACATCTACATATGCAGCGCATTGTACTGGAGTTATGAAAATTGATTATGATGAAGAGGAAAGAGGGAGTAGTGTTCGTAGAGGGATAACTTTGACAATAAGAACTCGAAAGACTAAAACAAACTCTATTGCAGCATTTCAAAATTTTGCAATTAAATTAATTAAAACTAATCAGTGCTAAATTTAGTCCAACATCTTCCACACTACAAGGTAATGAAATGCATAGAAAAAAATTTATATTGAACATATTAAGAAAACACGAACACCGTTGAAAAAAGACAAAAAAAAAAAGAAACACGAGTATACATACTCCTTTGCAGCTTTCTAAAAATGTTCGTTTAAATAAGGCAATATATAAATATATACTGTCCGAACTAGAGTCTACGAGCTCTGAACGTATTTGTTGAGGAGCACTTGCTGATAATTTGATAATCTATCTGGTTGTTGGAGATTTTTACAGAAGGTAGCTACTAACACATTGTTGGTGGATTTTAACGTCGACACAGTTCAACCAAAATTTTGTAAAGTGCTGACTGAAGTCTTAAACAGATAAAGGAATTGTTTGGGCTTCATATGGCATGATGAAAGAATAGCAAAATACTTGCGTAGAGTTTTTAAAGACCTGCGCTATCTTTCTCAAACGGCAAGTATCTTTTAAGGGAGGACTGGAACAATTCATTGTCAATGTGTAGTCTTTCCAAAATTGTTTCACTTCTGCTGGAGAATGATAGTTAAAACCACTAACAATATTTGAATTTTACATTAGACCCACCATTGCTGTAATTTTCAATTTGCCTGTGTATTTCTCTCTTTTATCCATTTTTTTATCTTTCCGTCATTAATTTTGTGTGTAATCAAAAAAAAAAATAATAAATAAATAAATACATAACATAAAACACACAACTTATAAATTATATATTAACCTGTAACATGCAACACATAACATTTTTAACTCGCAATTTTTATTACATTAAGTACAAGATATAACATAAAACATCTGATACGATTGCGTAACATATGGCATACAATATAATATTTAGCACATAACTTAAAATACTTAAAATAATAGACAGTACATGCAAAATTTGCTTTATAATTTAAAATAAAATACACAACGTACAATATATAACATGTAATATTAGACGTAATGTAGAAAGTTACATATACTGAACACTGAAATGCTATTTAAATGGTAAGTTAAACTTTTGCTTGGTTGTTAAATTAAACTCTGTCATCAAATACTGTTAGAAAAAACTTTTCTACAATACTTTTCGAAACATTTTTTAATTTATAGTTTTGCAAATCTAGATTGTGTATCACATTCAGTAACAACTGTCTCTATAAAACAATTTTTCCTCTTGTATTCGTTTTCTCCCATTCAACTCTTAAACTATTTATCATGAATAGGAATACAAGAATTACATTCCACTTCCTTTTTAAAAATATTGCTGCAATAACACGTACTGACTAATCATGAAATACTATTTCTTTGAGGAGTTTTTACCTTTGCACAACCGATAGTGTTGTGCTGACACAAGTGCATTAAGAAGTACATCATCTTGGTTTTGTTAAGATGAAATAGGAAAATAGGAAAAAGAAATAGAAAGAACTACTCAAACTTTGTATTGAAAATTGAAACACAAACAGGTTTTATTTGACACCACAAGTACTAAAACTGGTGGTTTGTTTGACTTAAGAGGAGTTGTGACTTATTAATTGAAAAAAAATATATATGTATACATTGCTTACTAAAATGCAAAATGGTATAACTAACTAAAAATTCAAAATCGACTTTGAATGCCATGGAATTACATGTCTTGGCAACATTTTGTAGTTGTGCCACGAAATATTAAGCTGTTTATTAACAAATTGTATGTGTGTTTATTTAATAACTGCTAAACGAAGTAATTACACATTTTGTAGAAGGGGGGATTTTGACGTTTCCTGAAACCGACTTTAGGAATTCCCAAAAAACTCGGAACCGCTTCGCTAACTGACTCGGAACCAGCTTTTCATATTTGGTGTTCATTTTAGCTGTGGATATATGAACTATTAATGGTCATTCGATTTAGTGCGAAAACTGAAATTGCCATATGGTTTTCGGGGAAGTGTGGGATTTTAGCGATTCTTAAAGATGGTTTGGGAATTAAAAAAAATATTGGATCGTGTTGTACGAATCATTATCTGCTATATGGGTAATTAGTTTGATATGCTTTTTAGTTTTTTAAACTATCAGCCATGCCATAGAGCCAAATTCCATTCGGAAATGGAACTGAATCATACTTTTAGTGCTTCAAAAACGAAAAACTAAAAAAGTTTTTGGAATGAAATAATTTCTAATATCGAGAATGAAACAAGTATATGTAAATGGGTTCATTCCGAAAAAGGATTAAGGTTTTCACTTTTTGAAAAATCAAAAAACGGATTTAATTCCGTTTCCGAACGGAATAGAATTCTGTAACATGGCTGTATATTATTTTAGCTTTCAGTTTAAAAATTTTTTTGTTTCTTCTATAAAAATTATATCTCTTAGTTACAACTTTTTGGATTTTGTGCTACTCGTTTTTATTTCAGTTAAACATATACATATGTAAAGAAAATCAACTAACTTGTATGCTCAAATAAAACATAATTAGGTCGAATTTAATTAAGCTTTTTGGTAACGGAAACAATACTCCTTTATGAGTTTAAGTAAAAAGACAAAAAAAAAGAGAAAATTCAATCCGTCCGTATTCAGTCCGTCCTTAAATCAGTACCAAGCGGTTTCAAATCTAGAATAAGTAATTGCAGTGCACTTGGTTCAGATACGGTTTATTAAAGCACTAATATTTAATTTAATAACTTTTGAAATAAGTCGAAATGTTTGGGAAGTCGATTGGTTCGGAAATAACTCAAATCGAACCGTTTTCAAAGCCAATTAGTTAAAAATTTTTAAAGTTAATTTAAGATATAAAGATATATGCATTTTAAATTTTAAAGATATATGCATTTTTAATTTCTTCCTTGGAAAAAATATGTAAAAATCACAAAATATTCACATGCCCTTTGAACCATGCAGAAGAAGTGAAAAATTATCCACTAAAATGAACACGCATATAGCAGGCATAAGTACTTAATAGGCATTTGTGCCTTTGTGGTTGAGCTGGTGTTCTTATTTGTGCCATGTGCTTGCAAAAGCTTTTAACCATTAACAAGTCTTTTAGACTTTAATCTCAAATGGACGACATGCATTTGATGACATGGAGAGTGAAGTAGCCACATTTTTTGCATGCCTTTTTTTCTGTATTACGCAATTGACAAGCAAAGGACTTTCATTAAAACGATACTTGTTAAAGAAAAGGTTGTATATCAAGAATTAGTATTGTACAACTAGGGATGGTGTTGGTAGATGTTGTGTTTGATATCTGAGGTAGTATTAAATTACGTATTTATTTATAATATATGACTTTAATGTCACTATATCAATAACAATTAAAATAATAACACTGTGTGAGCCGCTGATCAGCTTGTTATAAATGTACACGCATATCCACACAAACAACACAAAGCTAATAATATAATACACAAAAAAGCAAACATACATGATCTAAAGCAGACATGCCAGGCCTATGCTTTTGATGCTCAATTGTTTTTGTAAAAGCGCTTAGGTATAGGGCTGTGCTCTTTAATACACACATACTGCGCTCAGCACTAGCAATGAAAATGCACAAAAAATCTCGTCTTATATATTTTTTTGTCGTTCTTCACTGCACACACACAAGAGCTAAGCAACAACACTTTCGCATATTTTGCTGGTAAACATTGACGACAGTGATTATAAGTATAAATATTTTGTAAATGTTTTTGTAAATGTTTTGCTTTTTACAACAAAAAATATTAAATAAAAGTAGTTTTTCCTTACATGTATTGGTGTTTACGCTTCCATATAGAACTTGTGGGCACCACCGATCTAAAGAATGTAAAAGTCCAAGTAAATCAGTGAAGCTCGTTTCATACAGCACTTGCTTATTGGCTATGCCCACCAATTAGTTGTGCTCTTTTAATTCAGTTGTCTTTCAGATGGTTGTTTTCAAAAAATAGTGCACAACAAAAATAGTGGTACCATTAAAAAAAATTTTCGTGATAAATAATATATTTGGAAATCCTCAATGCCTTTTGTGTTATAAGACATTTAAAGAACCTTGAGATTCTGTTATTAGAAGGCATTATGATGTTTTCAATAGCGATATTCAAAAACAATGAAGATGATAAAAAGGAGCTTTTTGACGATATGACTAACATATGTATATTCGAAGAAATTAAAAGTTTAGATAGAAGAAGAAGAAAATAATGCTGAAAAATATGATAGTGAGTTAAAAAAATTTCAAGCATTGTAAGCCTATATATTGCGATGCAGGGTAGACCATTTTCTAATGGTATTCTTATTAAAGAACTTTTAAAATTAAAAAAAAAACATTTTTCAAGCTATGTGTAATATTTGCTGATATTATGAAATAAATTATTACAACACTATTTTATCAGACTGTAACGACTACCCCTTATAAAAACTATATATACATAAATTACGTCTCGAAACTATGTAACATATACGTATAATTAGTTTTTTTTTTTTCTTTGCTCCCAAGATCAAAATCAAGACTGCATTTTACTCAAGTTATATTTGACTTGATTATTTGTTCAAATAGTTCTTTAAAACAATTTTGGATAATTGATATATGCACTTTAAATTGAATTCCCTATATTTTTCTATGTAAATATAATTCAAAATAAGTAAAAAGAATAAGTAGCGACTACGAAACAGCTAATTGTCCGCCAGTAGTGCAACTCTGTAACTTTTGTACCGATAATCGAATCGTTAAAATAATTATAACGATATTTTATCGAATTTGCCTACAGTAGTAACAGGTTTTTAATGAAATTCGCAGTCGATCAAAATCAGCTTTTAATTTTATTGTCGATTGTCGATATCTTAAACAAAAAAATTTTCTTGCTGTTTATTCAATCGTTAAAGTGTTTTTTCTAAATTATGCTTCCATGAAATAAAATGCTAATAATCTGATTTTTAAAACATAAAAATATTAATTAAATATATAAATTAATACATAATAATTTATTTAATACATTAAAAAAAATCAGTTAATTTTTTAACCGGTAATGTGTATTTTGTGTTGAAATGGCTTTTGCACGTTTGGCATTCGGACTTGCAAGCGATGAAACAAGTTTGAAACAATCAGGTGTTCTTCGGAATTGGAAAATGCCTTTGAAATGACAGCTAATGAATTTAGGGCCATTTTCACAATCTAAAATTAAGTTGCCATTAAAAAATTATTAACTAATTGCCGGTTTGCTTAACAGACACTATTTAACCAAAAGTTAGTATTTTGGATTACATCATCTTACGGTTACGTAACAGAAAAAATTTTTAAAAAGTATGGCAATGTTACATGTATTTGTTTACGAAAAATAGTGTAATGACGAACACAATTTTTAGAAAGAAGTTTTTTTTTATTTCTGCAGCCTTCAAATTTAAAAAATTTAGTATAAATATAATGATGAATGGATAAGTTCATTGCTCGGAAAATCAGCAAGTCGTCTGGCGAACTTGGTATTTTTATAAATTTTCTTGACAGCTTTGCAATTGATTTTGAAACCTTTTTTACAACGCGGCTAGCTGCTGCCATTGAAACCCCACAATAATCACCTGCAACCATCAGGAAGCTGCCTGTGGCGTAAAATCTCGAGATCAATAATACCATTTCTAAAAATCAATAATTATAAACATGATACGAACATATGTGGAAGTTTATATGATGTATCGCACCTAGTTGTTGTAGTTTTCATACCAGCATGTACGAGCTTGGTCTATATCTATCTATATGTTTGTCTTAATTCTTCATCACATAAAGAAAAATCATTTTGGCGCTTGCGAATATCTATTTTTTTTAAAACAATCATGTTTATAATTAAAAATATTGCAAAAATATAAATGTTGATTTCTATTTACGTCCATTTTATTATTATTTGTTTGTTTTTCTTTATTTGAGTTCTCATTAACTTCTTAACCGGCGAATTTTGATCAGTTAAAATTAACAGCAACTTTTCTGTTAAATAGTGCCGGTTAACACTTAATTATAAAGTTAAAGTCTCAATTAAAATATAATCAGACTTGGTGTAAATGGCCGTTAGAAAGTTATATTGATTATCACCAGCCTTAGTTGTGGTCATTTTGAACATACAGATATTAGTGCATATAAACAAATAAATGAAAAAAATGAAGGAACACATATTTTATATTATTAACCTTATTACAAATTAAATAATATTTATTATCACTTAAAAACTAAAATCATAATATATAAAAATCAATATGTATACATATTGTTAAGGGAAAAGTTATTGTTTTTTCTTTTCTTCTTTGTGGCTTTCGCTTTTTTTTTTTTTTTTTTGCAGAGTAATATTTATATGAATGAACAGAAAAATAAAGCTGTTTACCATTGTTAGAATTAAGTTACAGAATCACTCAATCGTTAGTGCAAGCGATAACATTTGATGACAAAAGTTGCGATTATCGGATCGTTTATATATAGTTAGAGAATCGCATTACATATGGTATTCAATTATTTTTTCTGTTCTTCTTTGGTCTTATTTTTTCAGAGCAATTATTGTTATTATTGAAAAATAATCCCTCTTCTTGACTGAAGTTGCACTCGAACTTACAACTAGTTAGTTAATTTCGTACATATGTAATAACTAAAAGTTTGCTTATGGATAATTTATACATAAAATAAATAATTATTAATTTTTTTAACTGTAAAATATAAGAAAATTTTCTGTTTTACCAAAAATCAAAATAATTATGAACTGAATTATTAAACAATTTTTTAAACCGAAATAATTCTTTTACGATCACAATTTTATAAAAATTTTTTTCGTTTACTTTGTTGTTTCACTGTACCTTTAAATTAGTCTCATTTTCTCACCAATCCAAAAGCTTATTCATTTTGAGCACCATTGAAGTAAATCAACCACCAAAGATTTTATTGTTGTTGTTACGTTCTTATTGTTTTGCAGGCATGTGTGTGAGTGCTTGTAGATAAGTTTACCAGAAATTTCATGATTGTGGTTGGAGGTATAAAAAAAGTATAAATAGCAGGCAGATGTTTGGCACAGGCAGAATTTATTTTTAAACGTGATGAAGGCCCGTCATATGTCAAAGACAAAGCAAGCCTATTGAATTTATAAGTAGTAGTATTCAGTGTAAATAAAGCTGAAAATGTTTTAGTTCTGTGTAACAAAGAAGAGATATCATTTGCAATTGAACAGTTTGCAAAAGCGTTTTTAAATGTAATCATGTATGAAAAAACGCGTGTAAAGAAAAAATAGTTGGTTTTGTGCAATAATAATTTTCTTTTTACAAAATACGCACATTAGTATCTGAAATAAGATTCACAAAAGCTTTTAGTTATTCATTTCAAAGAAATTTTTTTTTCCTGGCTGTCAGTGATTTATGACTTTTTATAAGATTAATAGAAATAAGTTTACCCCTTGTGCGGTATTGAGATAAATATGAAGAAATTCGTTTTCCATTCTGATATTATAACAGATTTAATCACTGTTGTGGATGCGATGTAAGCAAACAGTAATTTTACTGTGAAGTAAATACTTTTGTAAGTATTGTGCGTATTACACTCATAAAATTATTTCAATTATGAGCATATTTGTATATAAAACAAAAAAAGTAAAAATGACACTTCCATATTAAAAACCCAATTGACCGTTTTACAACCACTGGTTTAGTAGATATTTGAAAAATGAACAGCTTCTGTAGTTCCAAAAAGCTCGTAAAAACCAATCGACCAGTAACCGTTAGTTCACCTTATGATATAACCCTATTTTTTTTTTTCTAGGCTATAGGAATAAAATAGTACCATACACGAATAATATTACTACAAGAGTAGTCTTCCGACAGGTCACATAAATTTTTGGAACAAATAAAGGTTTAAAAAAACATAAGCAATGTTGGCCAATTAATATAGTATAAGAGTTATTTTTTATACTACGAGTACTTATAAGATATTCCTAAATGTGTGACATATGCCATAAATTCCTTTACTACTGAAATGCATGTAAAATTTAAGCGAGTAACTTAAATGTTAAACATTACAAATACCTTTGTATTTAATTTTACAGTATACAATTTCTTCCTTAGAATAACTTCAGTTATTGATTTTTTATGTGTGTACTCTAACGTATGTTTCTAATATTATTTATTTCAATATTCAGTGTACCGAAAAATGCCAATATATATTTATTTATTTCTGTTTGGAGTTTTAGTATTAAATGCAATTTACCACGTATTATATTATACATTTATAACACCAGACTGGTTGTCACTTTAAATGTTGTAGGCATAAGGTTAGATTTTCTTTTTTTTATTCGTTTTATTTCTTTGCTTGTGTTAAGCTTTATGTGAGAAACATCGTGTCTGCGAAGAAAATCACATTTGTAAACAAATACTTTTATTCAAACACACTTATAAACATCTTTTCGTGATAAAATATTACATGAATACAGACATACTTATGCATGTAATGTTATATATAATATTCGTTTCAAGATTATATTAAAAAAAAAATGTTATAAATGTAAAATGTTATAAATGTAAAATGTTATAAATGTAAAAGTAACTCTGTCTGTCTGTTACTTTCTGTCCCTTAAGCCGATGAATCGCTGCAGATACCTTGAGATCCGAGAGTCGTTATAGGATAGTTTTTATTTTTAAATTTGAGCCACAAAGGGATCGAAATGTGGCAAAATGGCCATCCTAACAATTTTTTTATCTATATCGGCAATTTATGAACCAATATTTTCTTTTGAGAGGGTTTTTAAGCAATCTGCAAAAAAAAATATATATTTTGGGCAACGCATAGAATAGAAAAATAAATTTTTTAGAAACTCTGCAATCTATGAACCGAACTTCAATACTCCTTTTTATTTCAAAAGGATGTGCCAACGGCCTAAAAATAAAAAAAAATTTGGACTTCGGGCTGACGAAATGTCCGTTCGAAAAATTAATTTTTGAGTACGGAGTATGAACATAGTATCAGATTCTCACGCCTAAACAGCTAAGTTAATGCAAATGAAATTCGGTTAGCAGATATTTTGAAGACCGAAAATCAAAGTAGGATAGCTGTTATTCTGAAATTTCAGCACCATGAGGGAGAAAAGGGGTGCGAATCGACCGTTTATAATATATAATTACAAAAAAAGAACCGGCATTTACGAACTGGCGCTTTGTTTTGAAAAAGTTTGACAATAAGCTGAAAATTTATAAAAATTATGATACCGGACAGATGAAATGTCCATCCAAATAATAAATTTTTTTTTATTCCGGTTTTTATGAAACAATTTTCAATATTATTTCCTCCTTTAAAAGAGTTTTTCAAAACACTGGAAAAATTTTTTGGACATCTGGCGGATTAAATGTCCATCTGAAAAAATTTTAAGTAACTCCGCAACATATGAATCGATTTTCAACACACTTTATTACTTCTTTTGATAGGATATGCCAGAGGCCTGAAAATAAAAAAAGTTATGTCGGGTTAACATAATGTCCGTCCGAAAAATATTTTTTGTGCAACGGACTGACGAAACCAAAAAATAAATGTTTGATTTTTTTTTCAACAAAAATTCAATAAATAAATGTTTGATATACTTCGTTATTTATAAATCAGTTATCAAAAACTTATAAACAGCTTGTTTTCTATGTTTCCCAGCCATCATAGTAGACATTTCATAGGAGCTATCCTAATCATCAGTAGACTTTGGAATTTTTTGAACATTCAACTTTATATCCCAACAATCTAAATAAATTATTGACAAGTAAAAAAAAAAGAAAAATATTTCAATAATATTTGTCAAAACACAAAAAATTACCTTTTTCATTTATACGCTTCTTTACACTATTCATTGATGATTAGGGTAGCTCCTAGGAAATATCGACACCTAGACGGTTGGGAAACGTAGAAAGCAAGCTGCTTATAATTTTTTCATTGGTATCAGTATTAGAGGTTAATATAGTGAATAAAACTCAATTGTTTAAACTAGTTTTCATTATTCTTTCTTATTTTAAGATATTGTCAATGACCTGACAATAAAAAAGTTTTTGGACAAATAAAATGGTCGTCCAAAAGAAATAAATAAATTATCTAAATAAAATAAAACACAGATTTTGAATAACTTTTTTCCTTAATATCAAACAAAGAAAATTTGACATCGCACAAAAATCTGTCAAAAAAATTTATTTTTGAATAATTCTGATTTTCAAGACATTTTCTGTTGTTCTTTGAAAGGTGCCACTTACACTTTGATTCGATTGCATATGTTTTAGGAAAATGTCCCTGCGAAAAAAACCAATGCTTTCTTTTTGAAATGGTTTATGAACTGACTGAAAATACAACAAGAATTGAACTTAGGCGAAATGACTTGAAAATTATTCTTTCTATTGGAAATCGGGCAAACACTTTGTTTGTTCAAACTGTGCAAATATTCATATACGAGGTCTGATAAAAATAAATAACCGTTATTTTCAAATTTCGTGAGTTACATTTGTTCGATTTTCGCATTTTTTTCTGTTATGTTGGTACACATGTCTGATATATATGTTGGCAATAACAGCCATTTTGGATTGTCAGTTTGTTTTTGACAAATAAAAGGTTAGGCGTGTTTTCGTGTGCTCTTCGATTTTTTACTATTCGAAAAAATGGCGCAAAGAAACTGTATTAAAATTTGTGTAAAAAATGAAATTGAATGTGTAGCGACATTTGAAATGTTGAATGTGGCGTTTGACGAGTCTACTATGAGCAAACCATAAGTTAAATTGTGGTATAAACCGTTTAAGGAAGGTCGAGAAGATGTCAATGACGATGCTCGTCCTGGTCGCCCAAGCACGTCAACAACTGATGAAAACACTGAAGCAGTGAAGAAAATGATTTTGGATAATCGTCAAATCACTATCAGAGAGGTTTCTGATAATGTTGGCATATTGTTCGGTTTATGTCAAGCAATTTTCACGGATGTTTTATGCATGAAACTTGAGGCAGCGAAGATTGTTCCGAATTTGCCAAATTTTGTGGAAAAAGAACGTCGCATGGACATCGCTCAAGATCTGGTGAACATCGTCAACGACGATCCAGATTTCCTCAAAAAGGTCATAACTGGTGACAAAGCATGGGTGTATGGCTATGACATTGAAACCAATTATCCCAATGGAAGCGCCCAGAAGAGCCAAGACCGATGGTTGTCAATTCGAATTGAACGCTAAAAACCTTTTTTACGAAGAAAGTCTAATTAAGTGACTTTTTGTGTGATATTCTTTATACATTTGATTTTTTTTTTCTTTTTGAAATAGGCATTGAAAATGATACACATATATTTCATCTATTATACCTTTACGTTTTAGAGGATTCTTCAATTATAAATTAGATAATGACACAGACTCTTGTTTATTGTACGGTACTGTAATACTTCACAACTTTATTTACATCTTATTTCACTGTATATTAACACACTAGACTTGCTAACTTTTATGATTTCGGACAATCCTTCGCAACTATTAAAACGATACTCTACCTCTACCGAACATCTGGCTGCCATTTATACTTCTTTATTGTCCTTTACCATTATCATGAAATTTCTAGTGGCCCCCTAATGATCATTTGAGAATAGCAAAATTGCTACGTGTATAGGCACACATACATTTTTGCGAAATAATAAGAACGCAACAACTAGATTAAAATAATTGGTTTTTATTTGGAGGTTTACGTTCCAGCACGTTTGTTTGTTTCTGTAAAACTTTTTTAGGCTTATGTTGTCTGTGTGGATGTGTTTGCAGATTTATAACAAACGGCTCGCGCAGTAGATTGGAAGATATAAAAACTCTTACCAATTTTATACATATCCAGATATACCAAAAACAATTAAAGAAAATCCAAAGCGATCTATATAAAAATTGTTAAAACTTCGAAATAAATATAAACCAATCCTGGAAATAGTAATGTCAGATTAAAATATGCGGAGTACGATATCTGCTTCTTCCCAATTTTAGCTACCATGTCATTATAATGCATTTTTGCCACAACTTTGTCCAACAAACATTTTATCAAACCTTTGATATAAAACGACCTTATAATTTGATATCAAGTATAATTTTCAAGGAAATTCAAAACACAATTGTACATATTTTTTGGTTTGTAGCTATTAAAGTGAATAATGTAAAACTCAGTTGTTTAAGGATGATACATAGAAAATTTCTAAATTTACTACACACAAATAACGTGATGTGATGGGCATGCTTATAAATAAATACAATTTGGCCTGCAAATAGTATCAGAAACATGTCTAGAAAATTCAATTCAATGGTGTCCAAGCATATGGTGTCACATTACGAGCTAGTACGTAAAGCTATTAAGAACAAAGTAAAATAAAATAAAGTTTTTATGAGACGTAATTGAATTTTCGTTGAACTAATATGAAATGAAGTATATAAGGGCATATTGTAGCCAACTAAACTCACGTAATGTATATACATATATGTAAGTATGTTGGGGGGAAGTGTTGAAATCTCAATGATTGACATTCATTAATAATAAAATTTTTCTATCATTTATTTATTTCTTTTTTTTACACAAATTTTTGTTGGACATAAATGTTACTCTTCGTTACGAGCAAGATATTTGCTCTTAGACTAATTTTATAATTATTAAGTCTCCACTAAAGACAACTAAAAAACACTATAGAAGAAAAACTAGTGACGTTCTACTAAAGGCTTTATTAGAAAAATGCTGAAGCAAAATCTACCTACACACGGTTGTCAAATCTTACAATATTGCCAGTAAAATTGTATGAAAGTGTATTACAATCGTGTGAACTGCCAATTTTTAACTTACAACGTTGTCAGAAAAACCATTGTTAATCAATTGTAAGACGACAATGTTGTCAGACATCTGACACTCGTGAGAACACTCTTCGTCGGCATTGCCAGATAATTGGCTGGTATTGTAAGCTCAGTTTTAATTGTCTGATGTATAAAATTAATGCACCTGACAATGGCATCATTGTCAGAAAAAGTTTAATGGGCAACACTGCCAAACAGATGGTTGTTGATATACAAAAGTGGCAATGCCTGGCAATTTGTGTCATCTAACAATCTGACAACCGTGTGAACTGACAATTTTTTTTGTCAGATGACCATAGTCTGACAATGAAATTGTAAGATTTTCTAACGATCGTCTGAATACACAATTTACTTTTGCGGGACAATTTTTCATTGTCACTACATTGTCAGCATGTTGCCAGATCTTACAATATTGTAACATCTGACAATTGTGTGTACATAGCTAAACGCAATGTACTGTACTGTTGCTATGCACGTTTTTAAAACGATCCGCACGTCAACCATAAAATTACTTTCCTTCTATTATTAATAGCATCCTTCAATATGCCAATCTTTTGATAATTAAAATAAAATAATTCAGAACCAGATGAAAATTCTGAGAACTATTGAAAATTTTGCAACCCTTGGTTAAAACATCAAAAAGCATTTCCCCAGGTTAACTGTGTGATATGTCTTATCAACGCATGAAAACATTTTTTAACATGCTTATATTAGTTTCCCTTGTATGTTTTTTTGTTTGCAGTTTGGTTTGTTTCTATGTTTACAACACTCAAAATCCATGACATATGAGTGATTATTACATATGCTGGTACACAAAACTATACATACAGTGCTGCTGCTTTAGTGCCAAAATTTGAGTTGCCGTATTGCTTCAGGAGAAGTATGGAGATTTTGGGGATTTACGAAGAAAATTTTGGGGCACTGCCTGAGTTTAATTTTAACATTTTTAATGCTGTGATGTTTGCTTTGGTCGTTCTGTGTGGTAAGTTCACAAACATTACTCCCCTTTTCACCTTTTCACAATATATTTTCCTAGTTCCAGTACAATGCACTGCATATGTAGGGGTTATCCCCTGAGTACTGGTCCAAGATAAAAAAAAAAATATTCGGTGTGCGTTTTTGTCAAGAAACATGCATGTAAACTATAAATAGTCATTCGGTTTAGTTCAAAAATTGAAGTTGTTGGGGAGGGAGGAGGGTTAAAAGACGTATGACGTTTCCCAAAAAACTTGGAACCATTTTACTATTTGAATTTATATTGTTTTTTCAGATTCGGTGCGCATTTTGTCGGTGTTACTTGTAATAGTCATTTGATTGCGAAAATAGAACTTGCCATGTTGTTTCCGAGAAAGTTGGGAATTTTAACGATTTCTGAAGACGATTTTGGGAATTCCAAAAAAAAACTCGGATTGCGTTGTATGGATTATTATTTGGTTATATGAGTAATTATTTTAGTTTGATATCGAAACGTGTTATTAAGTTTTTTAAACTATTGTTACGTTTTTGCATTTAAAAACGCTTTTGCGTATTATTCGATGGTAAATAAAATAATGATACACTTATTCACTATACAGTACTAAAATTCGTCGCATTTAGTATCACTGTGTACCAAAACACTAGACTTGCTTACTTTGACTTATGACTTTCTGGCACAAAGCTTAAAAATAAACTGAATCTTTGCTGCCGACCTGCCTGCTATTTATACGTCTTTATTAGTTTCTACAAACGAAATGAATTTTCTAGTCGTCCGTAAAGTACAAATGTATTTCTTTTGCACATACATATTCCTACACATGCTTACGAACAATAAACAAGTCACAAAAACAAAAAATAATAAAACGAACACCAAGAAAAACAACAACATAATTTGTAGTTGATTTATTTGGAATTTTACGTACTTTAAATCATGTATGTTTGTTACTTTGTGTATTATGTTTTTAGTTTTATCTTGTTTGGGTGAATATGTTGTATTGTACATTGTACAGCTGCAGTTAGATGTGATAAAAATTCTTTACACTATATATAATTTTAAAAATTCTCAGAGCAAAAGGCTATGTTTTGAGTAGTGTTTTCAACTCAGAGGAACACATCTGGATAAAATATTATTTAAAAACTAAAATACGCTTTTTAATTTTATCGTTCGATGCTACTAATAAAACTATTAGGTGTGTTTCTTTATTTTACTTTGGGATCGCACGGGATCCCAATTTACACGAAAAGCGGTCCAGTACTTTAAAATTGGGCAAATGAGAGCGCTTTTGAGAAAATAGTATGCTTCCCCTTCTTGCACGAAACGTCTCGCACTTTTACATCGAGCTAGTTTGGGCAAGTATAGGGTGTTTTTTTAAGCCCGATAGAACTTGAAATTGTAAAAAATAACACAAAAAATTAAATTGTAATCAAAATTTTTTTTTATTCGAAAGATCAATACGTGACATTAACATTTGAAAATGATTTCGGGCATATGGGCACCGCGGCTGTTCTTGACGAAGCGCATTCTGGACGTCCAATTTTGGGCCACTTTTTCGAGCACTGCTGGCCGTATGTCACGAACAACACGAACAATGCTGGCCTCCAAGGCGTCAATTGTTGCTGGTTTATCAGCATAAACCAGTGACTTCACGTAGCCCCACAGGTCCATTTCTCGAAATCAACTTATCGCCAAATTTTGATTTCAGTAAGTCGATGGTTGCGTTCGCCGTATGGCACGTAGCGCCATCCTGTTGAAACCACATCTCCTCCGGATCAATGTCATCCATATTTTCAAACAAAAAATCATTGATCATGGTGCGGTAACGATCTCCATTGACCGTAACGCGAGCTCCGGCCTCATTTTTGAAGAAATAAGGTCCGATGATGCCACCAGCATGAAAACCGCACCAAACAGTGCATTTTTCTGGATGTAATGGAGTCTGTAGGGTCTCTTGTGGATTGGTCTCACTCCATATGCGGCAATTTTGCTTATTAACAAACCCGTTAAGCCAAAAATGCGCCTCATCGCTGAACACAATTTTGCGTCTATAAGTTGCGCGAATCGACGACTGATTTTCAAAGTAAATTTGGATAATTTCGTAGCGTTGTTCAAGCGTGAGTCTATTCATGATGATTTGTCAGAGCATACTGAAACAAATAAAAAAAATGTTTCATCAAAATTTTATTTTTTGTGTTACTTTTTACAATTTAAAGTTCTATCTAGCTTAAAAAAACACCCTTTAGTTAAGCAATCAGCTGATCGAAAAATAAACAATAACAAAGAAATAAAGTTCATTTGAATTAACTCCTATATAAATCATTTTAGTGTTTTTATATAAATATTAAATAAAAAGGAATATGCAAAAGACTTTAAAAGCCCAAAAGTGTAAAATATCATAGTATTTTACCTTAAATATAAATGGCAATTTTTGTTGCCACATCAAAACACAGCCTATGTTTCTTTTTGGGCTAGAAATTTCACTTTTTGCGTTCCCGTACTTTAGGTAAAGTTTAGCTGTATTTGAGAGAAAATTATGCATGCTCTCTTTTGCACGAAACTTGCCCGGAAAGTAAAGAAACACACCTTTCGTGTAAATTTTTACATTTTTTATTTAAGTAAGAAAAGATAAATCTGCTACCAGACACAAAATTCTTGCAGACTTATTGACTCACATCAAAATGTTGGAAGGAAATGTCCATCTTCAAAAAATTTGAAATGCGAAGGATTTTGACATTTACAACAATTTTAACTTTAATGTCAAAAACAAATCTCAGCAATTTTATAAATATTTAAAGTTTTGATCACATCAACAATAGCCTTATTACACCCACGTTTACATTTGAGATTTCAAGCAAATCAAATCGCTTACGTAAATCAAATAAAGTATGCAAGAACATAAAATTGAATTTTTTATATAACGAAGCTACATTTTTCACTACTGTGACTTATTTATTCAAATTTTTTTAAATTTATAATTTTGAAAAGAAAAATTTAACAAAAGATTTTGTGTACTTCACCTAAAATTTAACAAAGGAGGTCAAGAGCAATGACATCATATGTGACAAATATATTTATTTAAATTATAATACAAGTATGAAAAATAAAAGAGGCTAGAACTTGAGCACAGCGGTGAATCACAATGCTGTAAACTTGTTATTGTATGACACTCCAGTTCAAGTAAAAGAAATTAGCAGACAGGCTAATTTTGTTTTTAATAATCAAATTTGAATTTTTAATAATCTCGTTATGAACACTAAATCAAATTTGCATAACTGATAGACAGACACCATGAGGTGTCTGATCAGATGTGTATGAGTGGTCAATTTTAGGTTTAAAAGAATACCAAAAATTAATACGTGCAAATTTTTGATTACAAACAAAATTAGCATAGTAATTATTACAGGTATTTTGTGGACGCATTTTAATACTAATTATTATGAACTTATTGGTGCCTTCAAAAAGAAAATAATAATAAAAAGATAAAAAAAAAGTTATTAAAACCTGCGAAAAAAGTAAATTGCTTTTGTAAAAAAAGTTATCTAAGCCAACTGTTATAGTATGTAGATATTAGGGTGACCGAATATTCGACTTTTTTCTAAAACCGGGATTCGAATAATGGCGATTTAAAAAACCCCTTTCTGGTTAATAATAGAAAAAAACGGTTAATTGGGACTTTAACAATACAGCAATTAAAAACAAATTTAGTCGTAAAATAGTACTGGAAAAAAATCGAAGTAGTTCACATAAGGAACAAAATAAAGAAAAACTTAAAGAGTTATGTTATGAATTTGTTTATTTTAATTAGCGCGTTTGAACTCACCAACTATTCATGCTTTCAACACGACAATGAATACAAACAAATCTACCACATATAATTGTATTTTTGACATGAGTTTAAAAAAGATAATTCTTTAAATGTTGTAATATCTAAAAAAAAAACTCAAACAGTGTTTTACTTATTATCGGACATGTTCCAAAAAAGTAGTGGAATGCAAATGAAACAAGTAAGAGTGTAGTATATCCGGCTGGACCGAATCTAAAATATCCTTTACGATAGTCACGTATAGACATATACATATATTACAAATTTGAACTAAATATGCTCGGATATACATATATTTTTGCCTTGTAATTACCACTCCAAAAATCTTTCATGGGAAAAGCGGTTGCATATAAGCAAAAAAAAAAAATTTTTTTTTAATAAAAAACCAGTTTAGGCGTTATCTCAGGTAATTTTCTGTATTTTAGTAACCTCTTTTTATAACCAGAACTGCTTTAAAGTAAAATCTTGGGTATATATGGACCGATATCGCAAATTTAAATGTTCTCTATTTGGTAACCTCCTTATATTACCAGAACTGCCTTTAAGCAAAAAAAGTTATTTAAGTCCGCTTAGGCGACATTTCCATTGAAAAATCGTTTCAGGCTACACTCGTATTCTCGGGTATACGAGTATATGGACCGGTATTGGAAATTTTCATTTTCTGTATTATATAGTAACCTTCTTTTATAATCAGAACTGCTTTTAAGCAAAAGAAAAAATTTTTTTTTATAAAAAAAATCGGTATGTAGCTATATGTTGGGTATATATGGACCGATAACGGAAATTTTAATTTTCTCTATTTGGTAAACTTCTTATATTACGACCACTGCTTTGAACCAAAAAAGTTGTTTAAGTTCACTTAGGCAACATTTTCATGAAAAAATCGTTTCAGGCTATATCTCCGGTGTACGAGTATCCGTACACCGCTATTGAATATTTTCACTTTTTATATGTTAGTAACCTCCTTGTGCAATCAGAACTGCTTTAAAGCAAAAAAAATTTTTTTAGGAATAAATCGGTATATAGCTATATCTTGGGTATATATGGACCGATATCGGAAATTTTAATTTTCTCTATTTGATAAACTCCTTATATTACGACAACTGCTTTTAGCCAAAAAATTTGTTTAAGTTCGCTTAGGCGACATTTTCATGAAAAAATCGTTTCAGGCTATATCTCCGGTGTACGAGTATATGGACCGCTATTGAATATTTTCACTTTTTATATGTTAGCAACCTCCTTTTGCACATCAGAACTGCTTTTAAGCAAAAAAAAAAAACCTTTATGAAAAAATCGGTATATCCCGGGTATACATATATGGACGGATGTCAAAAGTTTTCATTTTTTTGTATTTTGACAAGAACCTCCTTCTGTTACCAGAACAGCTTTTAAAGAAAAAAAAAGAATATTTTCATGAAAAAATTGGTTTAGGCTATATATCGGGTATATACCGATATCGTAGTTTTTCACTTTCTGTAGTTTAGCAACCTCATTTTGTTACTAGAACTGCTTTAAAGCAAAAAAACAAATTGTTTAAGTTCATTTAGGCGACACTTTCAAGAAAAATCGGTTTCGGCTATATCTCCGGTATACGAGTATATGGACCGATATCTTTTGTTTTCCGTATATTAGTAATCTCCTTTCAAAACTAAATTTAAGCAAAAAAACAAAAAAATCTTGCGCAACCTTTTCATGAAAAAACCGGTTTATACTACATATAGATGGTAAACCAAATTGAAAATGCATAGAGAAGAATTCGCCTAATGCTTACCTTATACAAATACAAATTTATTAAAATTGGAATATGAATGAAAGAACTACCTGCATACAAATTCATATGTATTTGGACACATTTTTTCAATATCAAATAAAATGTTTATTTGAACTTACTTTTTCATATGTATATAAGGGCAGTTCTTACGGAAATTCAGGTTCCCATAAGAACTGAGCGTAAAAAAAAGTTACAGAAATTCAGGTTGGTAAATTACCGGTACGGCGTGCTGTTCTTAAGGAAAAGTAAACGGAATTTCTGATATTTTGTTATTATTACAGGTATGTTAAAAATAAAAGTGGAGACGTTTTTCCGTTAACTGAAACAAAAATTAATGTTCATACATTTATTTGCCTACGGAATTGTTGACAGTTGACTATTATCATTATTAAAAAATTTTTTTTTTAATGTTCTTAAAAAACTGGAGGAAGAATTGTTTGCCATATATTTGGACGATGAACATAGCACGAGGTAAATTTTTACATATTCACAAAGTTTAATTCCGTTCGGAAACCGAATTGATTTATTTTTTTACTTCTTCAAAAAACGAAGAACTGAACATTTTTCAGAATGAAATCATTTCTAATTGCAAGAATTAGACTAGTATTGTCTTATAGCATAGATTTCATACCGAAATACGTTTTAGATTTTCGTTTTTTGAGAATTAAATAACCGATTCAATTCCATTTCCGAACGGAAGTGAATTCTGTGACATTATATTCATATACCGATATTCATATACTTTTTCTACACAAATCTACAAAATATTTTCCCGTGTAGAATTAAATGTATATTTCCAAACGTTAATTTCCGTAAGAACTCCGTACCGGCCTTTATACATAAATACATATGAAATACATATCTACACACTTTTATATGACTAAATAGGATTTGGTTATATCACTAAATAGGATTTTGGCCTATTGAGGGCAAAAATCAATAAGAAGAATTTTGGAAAAACTTAGGTTTAAAGATGGGAAAAAGGTTTATTAAAATTTTAGCATTTGACACAGAGTTTATATCAGTATATTAAACAAATGTTGGTGTTTGAATAATACTTTAGGGAATTTTGCTTAATAACGATAAGCAAACGCTTAGTAAGCTTTTTTGAAACTACTGGAACATGTTTAAATAAACACTAAGTCATTGACGTTTATTTGTTTTCAATTGGAATTCTTGAGTGTAATTTATTGTAGGTCCATTTTGCTTTATTTTTTAATTGTTTTAAGCTTGCATTTTTTTGCAATACATTTGTCAGTTCTTTCCTCTTTCCTTTTTTTCTTAATTTGACTAAACATGTTTGCCTTTGTATAGCACCGTTTTTATTCAGCCTACCAATTTATTTGTCCTTTCAAAGAATTAATTCCTTTTAACATAGCAATAGTTTCACAGCACACAAATGCTAATTGACTTTTAATAGTATGTTTCTTTTAATTTTTGAATACATATATACAATAGCTCCTCGCTCACCAAGTCTGTCATTGTTGTGTGATAGATCAATGAAATGGAGCAAATCAAAGCGATTTTGCAATTTGTATGATTTTGGCAGTAAACTCATTTTGTATAAGAGGTTTTATCAATATTTTGTTTTCATATAGTTATGAAAAGTATCTGTAGAAAAAAAATTTTTGCAATAAATGCATGGAGGAGTATTTATCACAAAATAATCAAAAGCATGAATTTATTGCAAACTATGCGGATTTATGCATTTATAGAAAAATTAGAAAAATAGACACTAAAACAAATCCATGCCAATCTGTTTTTTATTTTTATATTTTTTTTTGCAAGTTCTCCGATTTGCTCAAGATTTGTTATAATAAAATTTGAGTTAATGACTACAAACATGCATTTGCATAATAGAGGGTGGCGCAAAAATAACTTTCCTATGTTTTTTGGCTGTAATTAAAAAAAAATATGAAAAACTTTGATTCTTTTTGTGCATAATTTTTATTTGGTCTTTTAATTTTTTTATATCAAGTCAAGAGTATGATTGTCATTTGAGCCCTTTTTATAGCATTTTCCATAACATTGGCCAAAGCTTCCGGCGATAGATCCTCATATTCTTGACGGATATTGTCTTTAAGAGCTGCAGGAGTCTGAGGCTTGCTGACTTAAAGCCGCGACTTCAAAAAGCCCCACAAGAAGAAGTCTGCAGCGGTCAAATCGGGCGATCTTGCTGGCCAGTGCAAATCGCCAAAACGAGAGATTAAGTGCCCGGGAAATGCATCCTTCAGCATATCGGTTGTGGCACGTGCAGTGTGTGCCGTAGCACCGTCCTGCTGAAACCACATGTTTTCCAATCCCAATTTATCTAGTTGGGGCAAAAAGAACTCGTTGATCATTGCTCTGTAGCGCTCACCATTCACAGTAACCGTTTGGCCCGCGACGTCTTCGAAGAAAGGTCCGATAACTCCTCCAGCGAAAATAGCACACCATACAGTGACTATGAGCGGGTGTAATGGCTCTTCGTGGGTTACACGCGAATTGTCAGTGCCCCAGAAGCGTAAATTTTGCTTATTTACGTACCTGCTAAAATGGAAATGGACCTCATCACTCATGATTACTTTTGATGAAAAATCATCTTCCTCTTGGAGTCAAATAAATAATCACCAATATTCCGCGTTCTGGAGCAGTGTAGCGTAACATTGTTTCTTAACGTGTATTTCTCATGTGTTTACTACACAAATGTCAAAACAGAACTGACATTAAGGCCAATCGCAAAATGTATAGCATTTTCTGATAGGACGATTACTTTTGTGCCACTTTGTACAACTGTGAAAAAGAATTAAATCAGCACCTGCTTTACGGCCTAATCTGATGGTGGACCAGTTCCAGTTGTATTTGGTTATATGTAACCTAATGTGCAAACGAATAAGTATAATGAATTTTAAACTTATTGATACAGTTTTATTCATCATACGCCACCTTATACATCATATACACATTAAAATAGGCCTATAGCTAATGGCAAATACTCGAAAATGCCAGCAAAAGTAGATTTTGATTTGAAACAGATTCTTTATTGAATGGTTAGAAAAAATGTCTGGTTTGCTGTAAATGAAAAGCCGATTAAAAGCTAAACGGCTAAGCAAACATTTTAAGGTTGTAAAAGAAAAATATACATCATTAACCTTGCTGCGGAGACGTTGTGAGAAAAGCACTTTGAAACACTTTACCAGAATGTTTAAACATTTAAATTTACAATTGCACTGGAAGCTGGTTGATAATGGCATTAAGTTTGGGCAGCTATTTCTACTTTTAATGGAAAATATTAAAGTCTTAATGCAGTTAAAATTATCACGGTTAAAATTTGTATACTTAACATTTATATAATTAATTTTTAAACTGATATAGTTTTAAAGTTCTGATGTTATTTACAAGAAAAAACATCCACCTTGTATTTTTATGTAAACAACTAGTTTATATGGGTTATATTCTTTAATAAGAGCAAAAGTTTATTGCAAGAAGTTTTGAAAATGGAAATGATTTTGATTTTATTAGCAAAGGCAAATAAAATAATTTTAAAAAAATTAAAGCAAAATAATAATTTTTTTTATCTTGGACTAGTACTTAGGGATGACCTCTATATATGCAGTGTCTAGTACTGGAAATACTATGAAATGAATTATGTGGAAGAGGAAAGGGGGAAAAGTATATGTAAACGTTTGACTTGCACTTATAAATAACAATGCGGAAAGACCAAACTAGAGATTGTTTCATTGTGATAATAACAGAAAATAAAAATATCTGCATAGTTAATAAAACTTAAATACAGACATAAATCGGATACTAAAAATCATTTTATAAGCGGTTATAAATCGTTTAACGAAATCTTGGCAAAGTTTTTCGCAACAAATTGCAACAAAAACTTCCTCACCAAGCCTAGATGAGGCAGAAAGTAGCACTGGTATTGACAACATAACTGGTGGTTTGCGTAAAAATGTTGATGGTCTGTATACGGTCAATCCGTCCTCCAGAAAAGTGGTCACGAAACTTCCTCCTTTGACCCAATCTATACCAAACTTGCCACAAGATGAGTACGCCAAACCATTGTTGGAAAGTGGCGACACCAATGTTACTACATTAGCTAACGGCTTAAGAGTTACTTCGGAACCCCGATTTGGTCAGTTTTGCACAGTTGGCTTAGACATCCTAGTGGTGTTTCTCTTGTTTTTTTAACTAGCTTTTAATGTTTTCCACCATTAACTTTCCCAACACAGATTCCATTTTAAAAGAACTTGAGAAAAACGGTGCAATATGCGATTGTCAAAGTTACTTATGCAGCAAATATCGATAGCTGGGCGATTGAATGCGTTTCTGGTCTCCTGGCTGATGTAACTTTAAGACCTATATTAAATGAAGAAGAAGTCCTTTTAGCTAGACGTGCTATACACTTTAAATTAGAAACTTTAGATATGCGACTGGAACAAATAGTAGTGTTTTGTCTTTCGTTCCATGCACACGTGTTTTTCATTGCCGTCCGTGTTTTCTATACCTACACATATGTTTAGTATTAATTTGTAATAAGCGAAATTTTACCGTAGTCGGTAGAGTTTTGCATCATGTGTGCACGTGTTTTTTTATTATATTATTTTTTTTTTTATGTCATTTGTTTTTTCTCTATTTGTTATTATTAAATTCTGTTTTATGTTCCTTCTATGTATTTTATTATCCTACGGTGTTGAATTAGTTTTTGTTGATCTGAGCAGTGTCGAAGGTATGTACACTGGGCACTGATCAGTTTTAACTAATTTAATTTCAACATTTTAATTGCTGTAATAATGTTTGTTTTGGTCGTTCCGTATGTTAAGTTAACAAACATTACTCCCCCTTTCCTCCTTCTCATACTCTATTCCAGTACAATGCACTGCATATGTAGGGGCTACCCCCTGGGTACTGGTCCAAGATAAAAAAAAAAAAAAAACAAATGTTATTACAGCATAAAAAGTATTGGAATTAAATTACTTAAAACCTTCACTCATAAGTCGTTATAATCAGTCACAGCGCCGCTGCTGTTAATACCACCGTGGGCATAAGGTCTTCGTTACTCCGCCCATGCTGTGCATCCTATGCTTTGCAAATTTATTTCTAACTGTATAGTTTATGAGTAATAAATAAATAAATAGAAATAAATACAAATATACAAAACAGTTCTGGTAATATAAGAAGATTACCAAATACAGAAAATGAAAAATTTCGATATTGGTCCATATACCAGAGGTATAGCCGAAACCGATTTTTTCATGAAAATTTCTATGAAAACGATTACCTTTTTGGCATGGTGATTACAAGGCAAGTGTATTTATCTTTTTGGCAACACTAGTTTTGACAGCTCACGCACGTTTTGTATCTTATGTCACTGTCAAACATCTTCAGGTTGGTCTTCTAATTTAATCATGAATCGTCTTACAAACGAACAAAGCTTGCAAATTATTGAATTTTATGACCAAAATGCGTGCTCTGTTAAGAAAGTTCATCGCGCGCTTCTTCCATTTTATGGTCAGTTTAATCGACCTACTGAGGCTTCTATTCGGGCTATTGTAAAAAAATTTCGCACCAAATTTACATTGTTGGACATTAAACCACCAACACGCTTACGTAGAGTGCGAACTGAAGAAAATATCGCAGCCGTATCGGCCAGTGTTGGTGATGACCGTGAATTATCGATTCGGCGCCGTTCGCAGCAATTGGGCCTCTGTTACTCCACTACGTGGAAAATTTTGCGGAAAGATTTGGGTGTGAGGCCTTATAAGATACAGCTGGTGCAAGAATTGAAGCCAAACGACCTACCACAATGCCAAATTTTTGGTGAATGGGCTCTTGAAAAGTTAGATGAAGATCCACTTTTTTATCGAAGAATTGTGTTCAGCGACGAGGCTCATTTCTGGTTGAATGGATACGTGAACAAGCAAAACGGCCGTATTTGGAGTGTAGAACAGCCAGAAGCATTGCAAGAGCTACCAATGCATCCACAAAAAACAACCGTTTGGTGCGGATTATGGGCTGGCGGCATCATTAGGCCGTATTTCTTCAAAGATGATGCGAATCACAATGTTACTGTGAATGGTGAGCGCTACCGTGCGATGATAACAAACTTTTTTTTGCCCAAAATGGAAGAGCTTGACTTGCATGACATGTGGTTTCAACAAGACGGTGCCACATGCCACACAGCACGCGAAACAATGGACCAATTGAGAGGCGAGTTCGGTGAACAGTTTATTTCACGCTTGGGACCAGTCAATTGGCCGCCCAGATCGTGCGATTTAACGCCTCTAGACTATTTTTTGTGGGGCTATGTTAAGGCTAATGTCTATAGCGACAAGCCCGCTTCGATTGACGCACTGGAAGCCAACATTGCCAACATTATTCGTGAGATACCGGCCGAAATGTTGGAAAGAGTATGCCAAAATTGGACTAAGCGGATGGACCATTTGAGGCGCAGCCGCGGCCAACATTTGCATGAAATAATCTTCAAACATTAAATTATATCGACCCAGCTATCGATCCAAATAAATGCATTTTTCTGAATTTTATGTGTTTTTTTTTTAATTTCCGATAGTTCTTATAAAATCACCCATTAGTTACGTGACTATCGCGAAGGGTATTTTTGATTCGGCTCTGCCGAATATACTACACTCTTAGTTTTTTTTTTTGCTTTCAAAAGAATTTAAAAAACACCTTTACAATATTACTGTCTGGTTTAGTAAAATAAAATAAAACAAAATTTACAACATCGTTTTCCTAAACAATTCATACCTTTTCTGCGAAGGAAACATTTGCCTAAAGCACTGATAGACGTTTTATTTCAGTTTTTCTTTTTGATGCCGTCGCTAAATTTTGTTGTTGTTGTGCATTTGTTTTTTTTAATGTTTTGCAAACTTGACTGCCTTAAGTGTGTTAACTTGTTCTTTAGAGTTTTTCTGTGAATATTTGCGTTTTGTTTTCGCAAATAGGAAATGTTTGCAAAAAAGTTCAGAAATGTATACATTTTGCAATTTCTTTTTATTAAGTAAGAAAAGTTGCTACTGTGAACTATTTTAGATTCTTTTTGTTTGAATCAGTGTTGTGTGCAAGAATTTTTAAAGCTTAATTTAAAGTTTTAACGGCATCGGTTTTCTGCTAACTATTTTTATTCACTATTTTAATAATTTATGCAGTTGGCGATTACTTATTCACAAAAGTAGTGTTAATTATATTTTTTCACAACACCCATTTTTATTTGCCACAACATTGTGTTTAAGTTCTTAGAATGGCATAAAACATTACATATTCAATATTTTGAATCTAAAGAAAGAGTGATCCAACCAAAGCTCATGATGTCAATTGTATGATATGAGTTGGCTTTAAGCAGTCAAGGTGTTTAAGCAAAATTTCGTTGTTTTTGAATGTGTTTCCAATATTTTCTTCAAAGATGCAATAACTTTTAGAAGCAGGTTTTCAGTTTTACTAATAAATAATCAATTTTACCTATTTGGCTATATTTGGTATAACACTTTAGTTTGCTTTAAGAAAACTTTTCAATCACTTATTTTCCACTGAGTACAGTCTGTAAAATAAAAACAAACTAACATCAACTTTTAACACAAGATTGATGGAATAATTCCATGATTTCTAAGATAAATACAATGCATTTATCTAGTTTTAATTTACTTTACCTGGAGCTTTAATTCCAACGAAAGACTCAATTTAGAAGAAACAAGAAAACCCCAAAAAAAAAGGAAAAAAAACTCTTAATTTTGCTACGCTCAGAAACATAAACTGGGGGAAAAAAAAGATTGTGAAGGAAAAACTTGTGTTCTACAGACAGTGAAAAAGTGCAAAAGTTGTCGTAAATCATAATTTTACGATGTTCTTGTGTTTGTGCGGCAAGAAAAATGTAAAAACAAACCTCTTTAACATTTTTCTGGCAAGCATGAAAAATAGCATTTGGTTTACATAAAACGTTGTACATAGTAATTTTAAGTGAATATTTTCCCATCTTCACAACATATGAGATTAATCAAGTACATAAAAAATGCTGCTAGTTAATAGAAAAATTATGTGTTCTAAATTCGAGGATGCGACCAATTTTTTTGATTAATTTTGTTAAATTCTATAAAAAGAGATGAAATAGATGAAATCAATTGGCGAATATATATATATATATATATATATATATATATATATATATATATATATATATATATATATATATATATATATATATATATATATATATATATATATATATATATATATATATATATATATATATATATATATATATATATATATATATATATATATATATATATATATATATATATATATATATATATATATATATATATATATATATATATATATATATATATATATATATATATATATATATATATATATATATATATATATATATATATATATGTCCTGTTTTAAAAAGACGATTTGTATGCCGTTCACATTAAAACATTAACGTTGTTTCACATCTGCGTTTTTCATACGCGGACTTCATATTTAACTGCCAATTACGTAATAGCTACCATGTTTTGTGACGAACTGTCCCGACAAAAACATTAAACCTATACGACTGAAATCAGTGAGTTGCCGCGAATTAAATAATATAATGTATTATAAACTCTGGTCAAATTGTAAGGGCCGATATGGATTCTGAATAAAACACAATTTATTTAGGAATCATTGTGATTTCTTTTTATTAAAATAATACTTATATGGTATTGAAATCTCTAACTCTCGTTTTATTACAAAATGTGAATTTTCCGAAAATCCACTTATTTGTGCATTTCATTCATCTTGCCAAAAATATAATTAGTGCTACAATTTACATCCTTTGTAAGTATTTTTTTTTCTATCTTTTAAATTGAAGGTTTTGGTTAATAGTTTTCATTAAAAAATTACAAACTATTTAATTATAATATTTAGCTTTTTATAAAAATTATTAATATCTAAGATATATATCTTGATCGTAGTTTTTCGACCTTTTTTTAAATATAATTGTTGTTTACTCGTATGTGAGCTTGAGGTCACTTGTTGTACAATAATTAGTTTATTAATGCTTCGATATTTCGACACCCCTTTGTGCGTCTTCTTCAGGAAAATTTCAAAATTTTTTGCTTATAAATTTTTATAAAATTGAAAACAAATTGATGTAACAAAAAATAAATTATACATAGAGAAAAATTTATAAAAAACATAGTAGTAACATTAACATTATTCATAGTACATATTTTTTTATTATTTTTTATAAAAAGAAAGAAATGAAAAATTTTTTAAATAATCTAAGATAAAAACCTATTTAACTCCTGTTTTTACTCTTATATATTAAATATCTATAATTTTGGGCCAGTCCGTCTATATCCTTTTTAAAATTCATTCTGGTTTCTAACCGTACATTAGTTATTTGTAACATTTCTAACATATATCTACTATTACAATAATATTCTCTATTTAATATGGATGTACCCCCAAAATCTGGATTATGATTAAAATCGCGACAATGAGTTGATAATGCAGTATTTTGTGAAGAATTATAGTTTCTGTATTTCTGGTCAGATTTATGTCGTGCTGATCTAGTCTTAAGTTTATTGCATATTACATAAATTTTATCACACTGCTCATTGGCAATTCCATTACAAGGTATTTAATATACTAAATTGGATTCTTCTAACTTTTTTAACTTATCTTTAGTTTTACTAAAAAGTATACCTAGTGTTATATATTTTATGTGCAATTTTATTCCTGCAACTATCGTACATATTTGAGCTCTCCAATCTTTCTCACATCCCAGGTACATAATTAATTGGTTCAGAAACATTCACATTAACTGATCTTCCTCTTAAAAACGGCCCAACCCCACGGTGATTCTCTCACAAGAAGAAAAAATGTTCACCCGGACGTCCCCATGCATGACAAATTGTCACGCATGACCATGTACATGCATGAATGACGCATGCTCTCCCCCATGGTGTAGGGCGGAGCCTTCCTAAAACTCCTTCTGATCTCATGGTCACGGCGCCCGGTGGCAGTGCAACCCCACACCGAGTCCGAAAACTCTTCCCACATTTGGTTGCTAAACCACAACCACCACTTTGCCCTTGAAGGTCCTCAACCATAGCTAGGCGAGAACAATGTTTTCGGAGCTTCCGGCTCCCGTGGTACCAGAAAAAAATAGTCGTCATGCATGGGTACCATTTTCGATCACATGCTGAATGGCGCATGCTGTCCTCCATGGTATAGGGCGGAGCCTTCCTAAAACTCCTTCTGATCTCAGGGTCACGGCGACCGGTTGCAGTACCACACTCTACACCGAGTCCGAAAACTCTTCCCGCATTTGGGTGTTAAAGCTCAACCACCACGTTGCCCTCGAAGGTCATCAACCATAGCCAGGCGAGAACAATATTCCCGGGGCTCCCGTGGTACCAGAAAATAAAAGCCTCTGCTTAGACTATAGCAGCCCTAAAAAGGGCTGCTACAGTTTTAAACCCCAAACGGTTCGAGGAACTGCTAGCCCCCAAATTTATAGAGTCAGCTCAAAAACATAACGGTAAAATAAAAAACAGAGTACTTGCCAGATGAACGAGAAGTTAAAATTGCATATAAGCAGGGCCATGCAACGAAGCGTTAAACAGTTTGAAATCTAATTCCTGTTCTATAAGATTATATGAGTCCTATTCACAATTTTGTGCAAATGACCTTGCATCATTGCATTTGCAAAATGGTATATTTTATATATAGAGTATATTTTTACTTTATTTATTTATTTTTTTTTTTTCTTACTATACTTTATTAAGCTTCTTGCTTTACCACAGTGGTTTTTTCAGAAACATATAAGCCATCCAAGAACTTAAGGATATCTTTATTTTTTACAGTAGTAGATTGTTGAATCAGTGCAGCTGATCCAGAAACGGCTTCAATATCATTTCCTTCAACAATTAATTAATCTTTTTGTGCTGTTGAGTTAACAACAGTTACTCCGGGAGCCATTTGAACACGGCGAATATATTTCTCTCCCAAAAAGTTACGGATATCAATAACAGTATTGTTTTCAGAAGTTACACAGTTAATAGGGAAATGAGCATACACAGCACGCATCTTATATTGGAAGCCAACGGTACTTCTTTGATCATATTTTCAATGTGACTGCAGACTGTGCGAACTGCAGCTAGTTCCTTTTTCGCTCCAAACCATTTCTCAACTTTCAACGTACATATGTTTACCATGTACATATCCAAAGCCAAGTGCTTGAAACTTCGTTTTAGTACACCTCTTGGCCCGGTAATAGTTACAATACGGGCTCTAACAGATGCCTTGTTATTCCTTGAAAAAACACATTGATGCGAGTTTATAGTCCTCATGTTTTACATACAACGATGCGGATAGACCGGAAAAAGGTGTATAACAATATACACCAAAAAATGTCACTTTTGCAATTGCAGAAATATGCAACCTCAAATGAACAAGATTGTGAATCGAGCTATGCTACTCTCAAATAAAACATTTTACTACGTACAACCAAATCTACTGACAAAATATGATATAAAATCATTTTGGTGATGTCACCAAGTGAAACAAATTGAATTTAGTTAGCTTTCAGTCATAGCACACAACAACGTTTGAGCTAAACCGTTTAAGTAACTTTGCAAAAGCTTGATGTTACCTTACAACATGTTTCATCCTTATAATTTTTATGGTTCGCAGATATTAGTATAATTCAATTTTTATAGATTTTTTATATGCCCTGTATTCAGCTTGCCGGGAAACGAAAATAAAAGTGATTATTAAATCACATTATTGCATTTTGCAATTCAAAAATTTATCCTGCTAAAAATGTATGAAAGTACTAAAAATTGCTACAAAATCAAAAAGATTTTAATATGATTTATCACGATTTTTCAATACTGAAATATGAAAACTTTCACAGCGCTATGCCAAGCAAGAACGAAAAATTCAAAAGAGTAAAAAAAATAGATTTGTGCAATGAGTTGAAAAGCAATAGAAAAACTAAAATTGAAATTATAGAAAAGCATTCGCTGTTGGTTGCAACTAACAAAGGAAAAATCGAGCAAAAGATGAAGCCAATAAGACTATTAAAACGTGTCAAGTGCAGCCAGCGAATTTAATGGATGAATATTGAGGTTACTTTGTACAGTTTTTAACATTTGCATGTTTTAAACGTTAGTTTCTGCTTAGATTCGTTACCACGCTAAGCAAAGCTGTAAATATTTTAAAAACATTCAGGAAATATTTGCAACTTTACTACAATAATATTGTAAAAGTAAAAGTATTTTCTCTTGACTGTCTGTATGTTACGTTTGCACGCTTAAACCGCTGAACTGTATAGCAAGGAATTAGATACGCAGACAATATGAATTTCTAGTTAGCAGATATTTATACAATAGAATAGTTGTTATTTCGTAATGGAGGAGAAAATGGAGGTGAAATTTTGAACAGGAATGTGACAATATTGAACCTGAAGCATGAACATTAATCCTTCTTATTCCAAGAGTCGTCATAGTAGACAAGCAGCTTCGCCAGGTATAACCACAGCTATTGTTTGTTTCTGTTGCATAAATTTGTCAAAATTTTGTTAACAAGTACACACGGCCACATTCGGAAAAGCATTTTTTGTTTGTTATAAACTTATTTGTCAAATTTCTATACAAAGGACGTGAGCCAAACGGTAGCAAAGTACTATGGTGAAACATAATTTGTCTGTGGTGTTTCACAACACTAATAAAAAAATAAATAAATTCGTATCTTGATCCTAGTTGTTCGACCTTTTTTTTAGTGTAATTGTTGTTTACTTGAGCTTGAGGTCACTTGTTTCAAAATTATTCGTTTTATTAATGTTTAAACAATTTTTTCTCTATGTATAACTTGTTTTTTCGTACATCAATTTGTTTTCAATTTTATAAAAATTTGTAAACAAAAGTTTTGAAATTTTCCTGAAGAAGACACACAAGGGGGTGTCAAAAGCATCGATGTGTTATCATGGTGCAAAAGCCATGATTGGTTTTTCTGATCGTGCTATTGTCTCAATGTTTTTTTTTCTTCGACCAGTACTCAGGGGATCACCCCTAATTATGCAACGCATATTACTGGGACTAGGAAAATTGGTTATGACGAGGGGGAAGGAGGGACTAGTGTTCGTGGAGGTTTAACAATAACAACACGTAAAACTAAAACAAACTCTCTTGCAGCGTTTAAAATGGAATTAAACTAGTTAAAACTGATCAGTACCTTCGTTGCTGTTAAGATTAGCAAAATTTAGTCCAACACCCTCCGCACTACAAGGTAATATCATAGCCATACACCTATGATTTGTCACCAGCTATGATCTTTTTGAGGAAGTCTGGGTCGTCATTGACGATGTTCAGCAGCTACTTAACGATGTCCATATGACGTTGTTGTTGCTCACAATTTAGCAATTTTGAAACAATCTTCGCTTCTGTACGTTACATGCCTGAAACATCCGTAAAAATTGCTTTGCATGAGCTAAACGATATGCCAACATCAGCAACAACCTCTCTGATAGTGATGCGATGATTATCTAAAATCATTTTCTTTACGTGCTCGGGTGACCGACAGCCAACATTTCAAATGTCCTTGCGCATTTAATTTATTTTTTACGCAAGACTTAACACAGTTTCTCTAATCCATTTTTTCGAACAGTAAAAAATCGGACAGTACACCAAAACACGACTAACCTTTTTATCTGTTAAAAACAAATTCATAATCCCAAATAGCTGATATTGTCATCATAAATAACAGACATCTATAGCAACATAACAGAAAAATATGCGAAAGTCGAATATATGTAACTTATGAAATTTGAAAATAGCATTTATTTATTTACAGAACTCGTATATAAAATATAAAACCCATTCTCTATATCTTGCAAATGATTGCTATATTTCTATCTTTAAAAAAGCTTTTGCAAATTTTTCAATTGAAAATGAAATAATGATACACATAGTTTTTCGTTGCGCTGTACTAAAATACTGTACAACTTTACCCCACTGTGTATTAACACGCCAGAAATGCTACTCTTCTAACTTATGACTGTACTACATAACGTTTAAAATTAAACTCTGCCTGCTATTTATACTTTATTATTACTTTATACAATAATCACGAGCTTGCTAGATATTTGCTAATAATGATACCAGATTTAAACATACTGCAGTGCTATCCCTGCAATCTTTGGAATTCGAAGTCGAAGATTGCGGGTTCACGTCCTGTCATGGTCGCAATATAAATATATTTGAATAGAAAGTTGTGAGACGGCTATAGGCTTTTTCCACTGAGCAACATCTTAATTGAACGCAAGAGAGATGTTCAAAATGTGAGACACTGTTTACATTACTCACATCTATCTTTTACTCTCTCGCTTACACAAGCACACATTTTCTCGAAAAAAAATTAGGTAGGAAAACCAACAAAGAATAATAAGATGTATACCTTCATAGAAATAAAAGAGAGAAGTATTACAGAAAAAATATTAAGGAAGAAAACACACATGCAAACAATTGACAAATGATAAATAAATTATTATAAATAATTTTTTTTTTCTTTTGAAACAAATAAAGTGTTTTCAGAATAATCGATATTATTGCCACTTTTCTAGTGATGACAGTGAAATAATGGTTCAGTGGAATAAAATGTGGAAGAAACATTTTTTAAAGATGTTGATAAATGCTGATTTTTAGAACAATGTATATCAAATGGAAAGATGTTAACATCTTCGCAAAATGATAGTAGATGTTAAATGTTGATCAGTATAAAAAACCTTTTACTAATTTGAATAAAATTTGTTCAGATTTGAAAAATAATCTGCTGCTTTGAACATTTTCTTTTTCGGAAAGTGTTTAGTAAATTTTTTACTTAATAATACTGACGAAATTTGGTTCAGTGCTGTATAAGTCAGCATGCCGAGTACTTGAAGTTGAGGGCAAAATATGCTTCATATATAGCCCATTTTCATGCAGCATATATAGAAAAATACACGTTTTTATACACCTGTGGGATGAAAGAGTAGAATAAAGGACAGAACAGTACCTACTAAGATATACAACACTTACGGACAGAAGACAGAACGTAAAATAAAGATCAGTCGTTCAAAAATAAGCCGAAGAAAACGTTGTTAATTTGGTTAAAGTTGTGACGAACCAATTTGAAAAGTGTGTAAAGTCGGACGGACATAGTTACAAACATTTTTGTCAAATCTTTTCTAAACATTTAAAATTAATTTTGCTTTTTTATAATAAATAAAGTTGAAATTTTGATATAAACATTACACGAAACATAAAAACTACAAGTGTTTAATTTAATCATCGCTACATACCTTTGCCTATTTTTAAGGAATTTTTGAAACAAAAGTAAACTATCATAAAGAGATATGATAACTCAGTACATCGTCCAGTCCTCATATATTCAGTGCAATAAATTTCAATTATTCTTACGGAGTTGCTTTTTAATGAAAAGTGAAAACTGCGCCAGGTGTTCAACTTTACTTTGAGTGTTCACTGGTGAAAAATCCATCACTGTGAAGTGAAGACCTTGGAGTTACTTTTCTTAATTTTTTCATTGATTTCAAATTAAAAATTTACTATTTAATATTTATCTTTAAACCATTTTTATCTACGAAAAATGCCAAATGAGCAGAACATTGTAAGCTTCACTAACAATTTGCATTTAAAAGTTGACGAAAACTGTTTTAGTTACATCAAAAATATTTCTTGGTACGTAATTGGCACTTCGTTAAAAATGTAAATTTAATACTTTTCCTGCTTTTGAACGCAGTATAAAAAAACTGTTACAAAAATATCCATCGAGTGAAAAAATGGATAAAAACTTTGTTTTATAATATTTTTGTGGTTGCAAAAGTTACGCAACGAATTAAAATATGGCTTCATAATGAGAAGCAATAGCACGTAGAACTATTTAGCTCCTTTGCTGTGTAATAAAATGCTATAAATTAATTTTACACTTCGTTTGCAGTGTAGTGAAGAACATAGTTTATATATTGACCTAAGCAATACTACTTTTATGCGTAAAATTGAAATTAAAGTCAAAATTGTTTTAAGAAAAATTTAAGGGACTATTAACTAAATCAAATAAAATGTTGTATCGCTTATAATGAAAAACCAAAAAAAATAAATTTTATCAAGTTTGTAAAATTATAGCTAAATAACATTAAATATTTTCAGCAAAATAAAATTTTCTTTTTATTTTTTTAAGTGATACATCGCTGAAGACCCTGAGCAGTTATGTCTTTACGTCCAAGTTAGTACTAGAATGTCACAACAGGCTAAACGAACTGGCAAGCCAGAACCAGGTCACCCTGATCTGGGTGCCAGGACGTGAAGGGCATCATGGCAATGAAATGGCTGACATTTACGCCAAGAAAGGAGCAGAGTGGCCTTTTATTGGACCCACTCCAACTTTTGGCTTCAATAAAGGTCACCTGAATGAGTAGATAAAGAAATGGACGAAGTTCATCGTTGAACAACATTGGAACGAGACAGCTGGTCTTGAACACTCCAAGAAATTTCTAAACTCTGATAAAAAGAGGGCCGAACGTGCTCTAAAACTGGACAGGAAAAGTCTCAGAATATTGACAGGTGCACTTACAGATCATTATAACTGCTACAAGCACCTGCACAGGATGGGCATTTGCAACACAGACATTTGCAGATTCTGCGGTGATAAAGAAGTGTCAGTGGAGCACTTAATCACCCACTGTGGAGCACTGGGACATAGAAGATATAGGCTACTACAAGCATATATGTTAAGTGAATGTGAAGCTCCTAATGAAGGAGCTTGTCCGTTTTCTTGACATACTCAACCCATAATGGAGCAAGGCGACGCACAATAGATCAACATTGGTCGCAGTGCAAATGGCCGATGAGGACCATATCCCATCCAATAATAATAATAATAATAATAATAATAATAATAATAATAATAATAATAATAATAATAATAATAATAATAATAATAATAATAATAATAATAATAATAATAATAATAATAATAATAATAATAAGTGATACATCAGAATTTCGCAGAAATTTAAGTTTTTATTATTATTTTTTCTACACTAAAAAAGTTTTTAGAATCAGTAAACGTCTCTTCATTCATTCGCAGATGGGTAATTGTTTTATGTCATCACTTGCCAAAATGACCTAGTCTGCCGTTGTACTAATTCCATTGGGAAACTATTGGCTCATCAGCTCTCTTCATGTGGCTTGCAAAGCCAACATATGTTTGCAGCCGTATAAAGAAATCCTTGGGTAAAGAGCTCAGCCCGTCTAATCTTTTCTGTTTGCAACTTCTCCGACAGACAAGGCATGACAAACTGCCGGTCCAAGGTTCATAAAGAATATTAATCAGCTCACCTGTGTCTCTACTCTGCCTTCACTTTCTTACATAACTGATATATGTGTGTGACAAGACAATAGCACTTCGGGAACTATAGTTTCCAATAAATCGGCCCTGCACACCAATTATTAGAATATTTGAATTCTCTATATCTTAATAAAAACAGACTTCATTAGGCGATATTCCACCAAATTAGTTTTGTTTCCATGAAAGTTTTCTGTGAAGAGTTGAATTCTAACCAGTTTTCTTTCTATTTAGTGCGTTAATGTAAAGTAGAAAATATCTCTTTTTTGTTTAGTTGCCTTCCTTGAAAATTGTATTGCCAACATTTGTGTTTGCTTTGTAACCAGCGCGGTGGAAGAAGTAAAGTGAATTTGAATGATTTTTCATGTTCATTTACACTCGAATGTTAATGCCTTTTCAAATACCTTGCAATAAAGACGTTTTAGCAGAAAATGATGTGTGTGGGTGGGGGCGGATCAGGAATCTGCTTTGGAGTTAACGAGAGCTATTTGCAAGACTTCTATGCTCACACTGTCCTGGATTGCAAATTAGTTTAAAACTTCATTTAGGAAAGTCGCGTACAGCCACGACGTTTACTTGTTTTCTAACTTTGCTTTGCATTGTCAATAGTCTGAATGTTTTGCAATGAAAGTTGGCTTTAAACATTTCAAAGAAATTTACGAAAACGAACAATTGAAGTAGTGCTAGGCAACAGAGAAAGAATTGCATTGTCAAAAACGCTTGACCCAGTTAATTAAAATGCAAAGTAAAAGTAGTCGTTTATGCTTTTTGTGATTTCTAGTGCTGCTAAAATATTCAAATTTGATGATGTCTTCAAAAACATTTGGAATGTTTTTGAAGAAAGATAAATTCTTCTTAAATGTTTTTGAAAAAGTAAAAAAACGAGTTTCTTTTCAAGGATTTCATTATTAATTTCGTATTTATTTTATTATTAATTTCGTATGAAACCATAGTGCAGCGGAAAAGGTAGCAATATGTGTACACGTGTTTCGTTTTTGTGTCTTTTATTCACTGCTCTCCGTTATAAGTTCAATAGTAATTTATTTTCAATGCGTTTCATTACCTTGTAGTGTAGAAGGTGTTGGACTAAATTTTGCTAATCTATGCAGTGTTGAAGGTATATACACTGGGCTTTAATCAGTTTTAACTAATTTATTTCCAACATTTTTAATGCTGCAATAGAGTTTGTTGTAGTCTTTCTTGTTGTTATTGTTAAAGTTAAACCTGCACGGAAATTACTCCCTCTTTTCTCATCATCATAACCTATTTTCCTAGTTCTAGTACAATGCGCTGCATATATAGAGGCCATCCCCTGAGTACTGGTCCCAGATAAAAAAAAGCTATTTCGTAAAAACAAAAAAATAATTTGCATTCTAACCAAGCTGCAGATATATGCACATATAGAGGGCGTTCATCGAAGGAAAACATCAACAACAAAAATTATCTATAACAAGTAAGAGCGTGGTATATTCGGCTGAGCCGAATCTAAAATACCCTTTACGATAGTCACGTATATGTATAGTATATTTAAAAATGTGAACTAAATATGCTCGGTTATATATAATATAACGATATCTGAATCTTCCATTTTCGGTATTTTAGTAGCCTTCTTTTATAACGAGAATTGTTTTTCAGCAAAAAAAAAAAAAAATGTTAATGGAAAAATCGGATCGGGCTATATCTCGGGCATATATGGACCGATATCGGAAACTTTCATTTCCCATATTTATATTTTCTTACTTCATTACCAAAACAATTTTGAGCAAAAAAAGCTGTTTACGTTCGCTGACGTGGCATTTTAAGGAAAACCCCGGTCTAGGCTATATCTCGGACCGATATCGGAAATTTTAATTTTCCATAATTATAAAAAACTATTTCATTACCAAAACTGCTTTTGAGCACAAATAAGTTTTTTAAGCATTTTCATGAAAAACCCGGTCCAGGCTATATATCGGGTATATATGGACCGATACCGGAAATTTTCATTTTTCATATTTATATAACCTTATTTCATTACCAAAACTGCTTTTGACCAAAAAAACGTTCTTTCAGTTCGCTTACGCGACATTTTCAAGAAAAACTCGATTTGGGCTATATCTCGGGTATATATTGACCGATATCTTATATTTTGTCTTTTAGTCACCATTCTTAATGAGTGTGTGAAGTTTGAAGCAAAACAAACAATTTTTTTTTTTAAACATTTCCATACAAAATTGCAAATAAAAAATGCCTTTTTTCGGAATTTTGGATATAACTCAGCTATATGTGAACCGATATTACTGGATTTCAATAGCAAACTCATGAATCGATGGGGTAAAAGACTGGTGAAAGAAACAAGTTTATAAGTCTAATAGTTTTCTCAGAAATGGTATTTCAACGGCGGACATCGCTTAATCGACTTTTCTATTAATTCTGCTTCAGAATATATATATACTTTATAGGATCGCAAATAAAAACTGTAGAAATTATAAACGAAATCACAAACTTATACCTATATACCCTTTACATTTTTGTGAAGGATATAAAAATAGTTTCCAATAATAAAAAATAAAAATTGCTATTACAAATTATTCCTTGTTTCAACTTCTGGACATTTTTTCTTCATCAATTTTCAGAATCTGCAAAAAATTCTCTCTTGTCTTTCTGCTAATAAAAAAAAATAAAAATTCCATTATATTTTTTTATTGACAATCAACTTAATTTAATAAGAAAAAGCTATGTATTTTAAAACTTCTTCATAACAAACTAGAATATGTTCATATGCTGAGATTACATAAAAATTGCCGGTGGTGAAAAAGTTCAAAGAGAAACTTGCCACACAAATTTGTTTTTACCTAATAAAATTGCCATTAGAAGTTTGCCACAATAACAAATATATGTATTAAGAATTCTTAAGTCTTATGTGGCTTGCAAGAGAAAAACTATTTCACTCAGTTTTGTACTCGAAAGTTTTGAGTGCGTTAGAAACAAAAAATAAAATAAAATATAGAAAATAAATATTTTGCAACCGAGAATATTTCTCCAGAAAAAGTTTTTAATAAATAAATTAAGGAAAAACCGCAATGCGAGGTACGATTGTGTACTCATACAAGTTCAAAACAGTAACTTGTGGTACGCTTAAGGTGCTGCGGCGAAAGCTAGCAGAACACATTATTTGTTTTGAGTTGTTTTTTAATATTGCTTGCAGTAGAATCTCTTCCTTTATACGTTTCAATAACTACACAAAAAATCGATCCAAAACCACATCAAGGTCTAAAGTAGATGATAAAATATAATCAATTAGGCTAGATGATACTTTGATCACAAAATGCTATGCTTACCATATTGAGGATTTGGAAACTTGCCAGGCCTTATACCATGTTTAGACGATAATACAAAACACTTGGTTCGCTCTCTGAACCACTATTGCGAAACTAGGTGTTCAGTCGGTTGTTTGTTTTTGGTTGACACTGATGTTTACTTAATTTGTGCAAACGTTTCACTAATTCATTTTTCAATTTTTGTATAAGTATCCAATTTTTCTGTTTCTTTGGATTTTACACACATTAATTAAAGAAAGAAAACATTGAGTTTGTAGACGTTTTCTTGAAAGCTAGTTCATATAAACTAGCGATAATATGTTATCAAATTTGGAGATGATAGTGGTTTTTACATGGTTCGCAACAAGATTCAAAATGAACCAAACTGGTTCGCTCTTAAAATTTTGTATGGCGAATCATGTTGGTTCAATCAAGATTGCGACGCGAACCACGAATGAGAGAGTGAACCTCGTATATAAGCCTTCGTGTGAACATGCTATTATGTTTATTTGCCATACGCTAAAATTGTTAAACGGTGAGATATTGCCACCACCTTAGGACAACAGAGATATACGAGGGTGCATTGATATTGAAGCTACCTAAGTAGAAAAAAAAATTATTTTCAAAAACCGTTCTTTCTTTTTTAGCTCATTGCATTTAGTAAGATAATACGATTTTGGGAACCCCTCAATAAACGTGTTAGTTGCGTTAAACACTTCTTCGTTTGAGATGAATCTTTGAGCTATTTTGAACCTGTGAGCTATTTTTCAAGTTTAGAAAAAGGAAAAAGCCACTAGGAGCTAAATCTGGACTATAAGGTGGATGATCAACCAATTGGAAGTATATTTCACGTAATTTCAGCATCGTATCTCTTGATGTGTGAACTGGTGCTATATCTTCAAGAAGGGGCTGTTTTTCCTGTTTAAATGTGGCCGTTTTTTCTTGATTGCTTCAATCAATTGATCCAATAATGCACGATAATACTCCCCTATTAAATATTTAAACCCTGACAAAACTGACGAATTATTAAAAACCATAAGTAATGAATAGAAACTGCAAATCTATTGCCTCAGCAGAAATTACTAATTAATGCATTTCCACTCCAATTCAACTCAAGACTTTTTCATTTGTCAACATATTTTCGTGGAATTGTTTTGATCGAATAATTAAAATCACAAAGAATTTTTTTCAAAAAAATCACTTTAACTTTAGCTGCCCTTCTGCTCCAATAAGATTTTAGGTAACATTTTTCTTAAGAATTGTTTTGACCAAATCCGGTCACACCATTAAAATTACAAAGAATTGTTTACGGAAATAAATTAAACAAATAATTTTAAATGAATAAATTTCAATTTGGCAATTTATTAAATTGAATAATTTTAAGCATTTTAACCAATCAAAAGAATCGTAATGCAATAGATAAGAAAAGTAAAAACGAAGTGTAAAGAAAAATAATGATTCAAACAATTGAGTTTTATTCGCTATGTTAGCTTCTAACATTGATACCAATAAAAAAGTATAAATAGCTTGTTTTCTATGTTCCCCAACTATCTATATAACGACGTTTCATAGGAGCTACCCTAATCATCAGTAGACTTTGGAAATTTTTGAAATTTATTCTCAAACATTCAACTTTATATCCCAACAATCTAAATAAATTGTTGAGAATTTAAAAATAGAAATGCTCTAATAATACAGCAACCAACGGTTGTTCATTTGTTTGAAAGGTGTATAGAAATGTTAGAGACGTGTATAAATGAAAAACCTTGTTTTTTGTGTTTTGACAGATATTACTAAAGCATTTTTCTTTTTCAATTCTCAACAATTTATTTAGATTGTTGGGATATAAAGTTGAATGTTTGAGAATATCTATCAAAAATTTCCAAAGTCTACTGATGATTAGGGTAGTTCCTATGAAATGTCGACATATAGATAGCTGGGAAACATAGAAAACAAGCTATTTATAATTTTTTATTGAAAAAGAATGATTGTAAAGTTAGTCTTAGTTTCCCCATTAAGCGATTCGTCCGCGCATTTAAATAATTAAAGAATAAGTGGTTTTTTCAATAACCGCTAAATCGGTTTTTGTGAATCGTGTTTTGAAGGGTTTCCGAAATTGTATTTTTCAGATAGTATAAACAAGTTGGAATATCGTCTTACCAAGTTTATTGAGCTAAAAGGATACTATGTTGAGAAATAAATAGTTTTTGAAAACAAAAAAATTTTTGTTCCTACTTAGGCAGCTTTAATATAAATCCACCTACGTAAGCTTGCCAAATGATGACTATTCTGCACAATATTACAAACAAATGGGCAATTCAAATTATGTAAATAAAAAGTTTCATCTTAATTTATTTGCACAAATTTTCTTTTTTATATTATTTATTATTTTTTTTTCTTAATATATACAATTTTTACTTTTCTTTAAAATCTCATTTCCAAATAACAAAATCGTATTTTCAATAAAACTATTTTAATGCCAAAGAAAAACAATCAAACTTAAATACAAGTAATGCCTCGAGAGATAGAAGAACTTTTATTTAAAATAAATTAAATAAGATCAAATAAGAAATAAAATTATATTGCCAACAGATTGAATGTAAACAGTAAACATTGAATCTGTTTGTGGAAACTTTTCTGTTTCATTCATGCAAAACAAGAACTTGAAACTAGATCAAACATTGAGCAAGAATACGTAAAACAAAGTTTGGTTTTATATAACCAAGAGAATACAATTTGTTTTAAATGTTTTGTTCCTAAAAAAAATACTTATTTACCATTAAGTCTTAATCTTAATTCGAAAGCTATATTAAGTAGATAACAAGCGATATGTTTTTAGCAATCTATCACACTGCAAAATGCCCACATGTCGTCTGTTACCGCAAAAGTTTACTTCTATTAAGTCTTGTCCACACTGGCACGAGAACACTAACAGGAACAGCAAAATACTGTTACAGTCAGGTGTAGACTGCAAATGTTACTGTTTTCTGTCTTGACAGAAAATGACATTTTAATATGAAAAAAGTAAATATAGTTTCAAATTGAAAGAAATTGCAAAACAAAAACGCAAATTCTTATTTTAGATTGCAAATTTTGCAACAAAAACATATTTTTTTCCACAGACTATAAAAAAAGACATAAAAAGTGATGATGTGCTTTTGTTAACGGAGTTGAAATATTGAAAAATCAAGACATAGGGGTACTTCACCCTGTAACAATCGACCCGTCCAAGGCGACTTTATACAGGTGAGTGCAAGCGGAAAGGCGAGTTCAGTGCTATGTATTTTGTTATTGTAAAACATATCGTGAATGTCATAATCTAAATTCGCGTAAGATTGCTCAGCAGAGAAAAAATTTTATATAAATGTTAAATATAAGCTTTTATAATTGTTTGTAATTAAAATCACAGATTATATTAGTTTTTCACTTTTAAATTCACACAAATTTCTTGAAATTGCACTAAATCATGCAAAAAAACCTTCAGATTAAAATGGCGCGAAAAAGTTTGTAAACAAAAGAAACAACATTTGACAGTCTCATTGGAAAAAACGCGAGCAGCAAAAAATAATCACCTGTGCTGTTAAGTTCACCTGGTAATGAATTCGCCTTGGACCCGTCAAAGGTATGTATTAACGGCGTTTCATGTCTAATGTAGACGGGCAGTAAAAAAACATGAGCAATGCCATCTGACAAAATTTGAAATAGAGCGTGCTCTATTTTGTTATAATTAAACATCTGACAGAAATCTGTGCCTTGATAAAAACTCAGCGGCGGTTAATCTTGGGCGGAATTCTTAGTCGGTTGAAAGAAAGATCTTACAGCAGATTTTATTTAATTTTAGATACATTTTTATAACAACAACATTTATTTATTGCATTTTTGCCTTACAATTATTAAGTCTTATAATTTTTTAAATTTGATGTCTGTTTTCTGTACATCGGATTTAGCTCAAGTTTTTCATTTCTTAAGTTTTTTCTTAAGAAGGATTTTTTACAATACAAATTTGCTGTGATCAATAATTATTGATTGAAGAAGATAAGAAAAATAATAATCAAATCTTTAGCTGGGGGACAACTAGCTGTTTCGTAGTCGCTACACTACTCATCAGCACCCATTCGGATTTGAACTGTGGTCATGACGTATCATGAACTGCTGCCTTAACCACTCAGCCACCGAGCTATTGAATTCTTCTCTATCTATGTTCATCTCATATATCTCATCTCATATATATAATAACAATATATGTTGACAATTCCTAAATCGCTTATAATTTTCTTCTATAAATTTAATATTATAATCGCACTGAAAGAGGAAAAAAATTTCCTCTGTGAAGCAGGCAAATATTTTACGACGTCAGCAAGCAATCTTTGATTAGAACGACTTTGATATTCAAGTAAAGAAGCAAAATGCAGAAGCAGAAACGATGTCAGACGTCAATGTACAACAACGTTTGCAAGGCGAATTTATACAGGTGAATGCAAGCGGGAAGGCGAATACAATACAGCATATTTTGTTATTGTAAAACTTACTGAGAATGTCAAAATTTAAATTTTGCCTAAGATCGTTCAGCTAAGAAAAAATGTTACATAAACGTTAGATACAAATTTTTATAATTGTTTCTAATTAAAATCACAGATTATAATGTTTTTCCAGTTTTAAATTCACAAAAATATCTTGAAATCATACAAAAAAAAAAGCTTCAGATTAAAATGGCGCGAAAATGTTTGTAAACAAAAGAAAAAAAATTTGACATTGTCATTGGAAAAAATGCGACAAGCAAAAAATAGTCATCTGAGCTGTCAAGTTCGCCTTCAGTAATGAATTCGCCTTGAACGTTTGTGACCATACTTTATAATTTTTTTTTAGTTAACAAACACAAAAACAGCGAAGCTTTTTTGCTTGTCTGTAGTTACATTTGGGGTCTGTGGCAGTAATCGAACCTGTGACCTGGAGACTGTTGGTCGAGTACTCTACCAAATCAGCCATCGAGGCACCCTCTCTAAAAATGGCAATTTTGACAGACATGGCAAATTACATAAGGAAACATATATAAAAAAAACAGAAGTAAAAACACGGCGTCTGTGGGTGCCTTAAATGCCTATGAGTTGCCTTTTTCACTATTAACGAGCACATCTTGAAAAGTAGCATTAAGATTGCATTAAAAATTAACAGCGTTCTTGGTAAAAGTGTTCCATGCCAATTGGCATTGGCTCAAAGAAATTCGACTAACAATGTCAAAGACAAGTCTACTTTTCAAACTTTTCCCTTTCACCATAAAAAATTACAACAAACTTTGTTATATGTGAGTAACGTTCAATTCGATGTGATAATTTTCGAGGGTTCAAGAACAAAATAATAAATACCGCTAGTTTAGAGACAGCAAACGCTGTACAAACAATGTGGGCAATTAACAAAATGCATATGTAATTCAATATGAGATGAATATAGATAGAAAATAAATAAATGCTCGGTGGCTTAGTGGTTAAAGCAGTAGATCATGATACGTCATGTCCCGAGTTCGAATCCCAGTGGGTGCTGATGAGTAGTGTAGCGACTACGAAACAGCTAGTTGTCCCCCAGCTAAAGATTTGATTATTATTTTTCTTGTCTTCTTCAATCAAAATTATTGATCACAGCAGATTTGTATTGTAAAAAATCTTTCTAAAGAAAAAAACTTAAGAAAGAAAAAACCTGAACTATAACCCGTTGTACAAATGTACAAACCAAAAATTTAATTTAATAAAATTTTTCTTTTACATCCGTTTGCAGATAATTCAGATTTTCTTGAGAAACCCATTAGCATTGTCAGAACTTTCTTAGAAAGTCTCTGCTGCTGTTATTTTTCACGAAATGTGGAGACGATTGAAAAAGAGGTAAATGAAGGGAAATAGAATAGACAGAGGAAAGGTGCATGAAAATATGTGCGGTAAAATTGTTGGAATTTATATACATATATATATCTGTCCAAACTTTTAGCACGTATGGAACTTATTCCACACATCGCTCCCTTATTGCAACATAATCATATCTCAAAAAATGTGCTTTTCCAGTTAGCAATGCAGAATTGTTAACAGTACTACCTCTTCCATTGTGCCAAAAATGTATTGAAATTGCTTTTAAACTGTTGCCTTTAGAAGTTTTTCTACAAAAAATTATCTAAGACTTGTATGCAAACTAAAAATTTTAAATGTGTTTTTCTCGAAACAATTTTTTTTTAGTTATGACTCTATTGCAATAAAGGAGCGATATGTTACATGTATGTAACCTATTACATATAAGCTACATGTGTTTACTTTGCTTAGTCTTTAGTTTGGTGGTGGCAAGGGAAAGTAAATACTGTCAGAAAGCCGCTCTCCTTTCATGGGATTGATTCCGATATAAGGAAATTTGTTGCCGTACAAAATGAAGGTGAATAATGTTGAATGGCGTTTGCTGGCTTATGAATAGCTGCTTGCAAGGCAAAAACGGAGGCAAAGTCTGTATCGCATTGTGACTGCGGAGGAAAAATGGACTAAGTACGATAATCGCAAACGCAGATAATCATGGTCCCATGCTTTCACATTGACGGCCAACCCGTATATTCATGTTTCCAAGGTCATGCTCAGTGTTTTGTGGGACCAACGCGGCGTGGTGGTTTATGAGTTTTTAAAACCGACTGTAACAATTGCAGACGATCGCTATCAAATGTACATAATGTCTTTGAGCTGAGCATTGAAAAACAAACGGCCGCAATACAACGAAAGGCATTATAATTGATTTTACAGCCTGACAATGCTCGACCCAATGTTGCGAAAGTGGTCAAGACATACTTGAAATGAAAAATCCTACCTCACTCCCTGCCTATGACTGTGACTGTCTTTGACTTGGCTGGTCACCACTTACGGTCTTATGAAGTAGTAAAAAATTGTATGGATTTGTGGAACGCTTCAAAAGACGGTTAGTTTTTTCAACGAGGGATTTGTACGCTGCCTGAAAGATATGAGAATGTAGTGGCCACCGATGGACAATACTTTGAATCATAAATGTATCACCACTTTTTAATAATAAATCTTCGAATTTTGGGCAAAATGGCGGAAACAAAGTTGTACACTTATGTATAAAATTCAAATTGAATGTTAATGAAATAATATTTGTTGCATTATTGCTGTAGGTTTTTTAAAATTTTGCTTCATTACACCGAAGATGTAATTAAGTTTATTCGCTTTATTATCAAACATCAAATTATTATAATTCCATAAATTTTTTTTATCTCAGTATTTTGGACGACATAATTACTTGTGTATTACCCTATAAGTAGTTCCATTTTACATAGTGCTTACTTTGGACTTTTTTAGCTTTTTTTGTTTACACTTTGCATTTTTCCTTCAAAGCATATCAGTATGTGATTATTTTTATATACATTTTTTAATTAATTTAGCACTGAATGTCAATATTTACACAATATTGTAAACACTGCAGTTTGAATGAGATAGATGCTACAGAAAAGTTGATGGCATAAAATTAAATTAATAAAATTAATTGAAGTGGTTAACCACACGTTAAGTAAAAATGAACAATATTATCGCTGCTATTTAAATAAAATTTTTTAGTTTGAGTTGAACATACTGTTATACGATTTCAAATTAATGCTTTCGCTTAAAGAAAAAATTTCGGTTCGAGCTTCATCACCAACAATAAAATTTCTGTATAAGTTTTATAAGTTACGGTCGTATGCAAAAAAAACTTAAGAAATCTTGGTAAGTGACTAAGGAAAATTTCCTAACGTTATTGGGTGGGGACGTCCAGGTGAACGTTTTTTCACCTTGTGAGAGAATCACAGTGCGGTTAAGCCATCAAGGCAGGAACCCACGTTAAACATCTTGTGATTCTCAAAAATCCTCATATACGAAAAATGTATAAGGTCAACCCGAATAGCGCGGCGTCACCGCTTTGCAATTGGAAAAATCCAATTTTGACAGAGTGTAGGAGAGGAAGTTTCACTGTCTCTTAGTGTTGTTACCTTCAAAAAAGAATGTTATTCAGTTATTGCGGCAATTAGCAATCACTTTTCAAGTGCTTTCATACTATTGTAATGTAGCAACTTAATTACTATTTGCGATTTTTATTACAAAAAGGTAATAAAGGTCAAAGCTAACACAATTATTCGGTATGGCCACTACAAGCCAGAAAATTTTTTCCAGATATCGGTCGATATATATCCGATGTATAGCCTAAACCGATTTTTTAATTCAAATGTCCTGTTAGCGGACTTAACAACTTTTTTTTTTTGCCAAAAAGCAGTTCTGTTAATAATAAAAGGCGGTTACTAAAATCCAGAAAATTAAAACTTTCGATATCGGTCCATATAAACCTGAGATATAGCCTAACCCGATTTTCATATGAAAAAATTTTTTGGTTGCTTAAAAGCCGTTCTGCTAATAACAAGTTACTAAAATATAGAAAATTGATATTTCCGATGGTGGTATAAATTCACATAAGATATAACCTAATCGAAGTTATTTTTCACCCGAAATTGGTCCATATATGTATATCCGCGCCTATTTCGTTCAAATTTGTAATCTATCCTATATATGTATGTATGTGACTATTGTGAAGGGTATTTTAGATTCGGCCCAACCGAATATACTAAAATCTTATTTGTTTTGTCACGAGCGAGGGTTTTTCGTATTATAAGTTGCTGTTTAGATTTTACGGAAATAAGGTCCCATTGCGGAGTTTTTCAGAAATACGCTTTACTTGTTACTGCTACTAATAGTAGCGTTTAACTTTAACGGCCGTATTCATAAAAAATATTGTATGTTTATTAAACAGTTATTTGACAAATTTCCCATAGAAACTTGTCAAATAACAGTTTAATAAACATAAAATATTTTTTATGAATAAGGCCATAAGTGTATATGTTTTAGATTAAATTATACAGGGTATCCGCCGGGAAGGTATTAAATTTGTTTTGCCGCCATTTTGGTTAATATATGAACTGGGCAGTCTGAGAGTAGGCAAGTTTATTAATTAATAATTTTAATTTTTAATTCAATTAATTAAACATTTTATCAAAATCAATCACCGGTTTTCAAGAAAAAATCATAACGAGTTACGAGGCATATTTTTATTTGAATGGATATGTGAATAAATGGAATATGCGAATAAATGGGCAATGGACCACTCTCAAATTATTCATCAGTCACTATTACAAGTGACAGTCTGGTGTGCAATTGGGTGAGGAGGAATCATTGGACTTTACTTCTTTTAAATTGAAAACGGGGTAACAGCAAATATGAATGGGGAACGATATCGTGATAAAAGTTTTTGTACCATTATTGTACACCCGGCGGACACCCTGTATTTTATTAAAATATGCTTTCAGCTTATTCTATTTTTCTATAAGATCAAGACACTGCATGGTAGTGAATTGATATTAAGAGGTTTTTAGTTATTAGAAATTATTTCATAGAAGTCACAAGGAAATTGTTAACTTACACCATTTTTTAATTTATATTATTTGTACTGAACTTTTTTGAGGTACACGTACTTATATCTTTTCATTTCTAAAGTTATTTTTAACTTTGTTGTAATTTGTATTGAAAACATGAAAATATTAACCGAACTACATTTATATTTGTAAAACACAAGACTTTTAATCAACTTTGAAGTTGAATTCATGAGAAATTTATTAAATACAAAATTTGCATATGAAAAGTGAGTATATAAAAGTTACAAAAAAAATCTTTACGAAACAATATTTTTCCTGGAAACTTTTAAGGTAAACGAATGTGGTTTTGATTACACCAAACATTATACTGAGCAACATTGTATGCAGGGCTGGGCAGTATTTGAAATACAAATACATGTTTTGTATTTGTACTTCAAATACACGAGCTGAAAGTATTTTGTATGTGGCTCAAAAATAAATTTTTACAAAATATATTTATTAATTTTAATAAATTTTACACAAAAGCTTAAATCGCCTGAAACTACGAACATTAAGATGTTTACCGTTTTGCAACACTGCAATTTAGCTTTCAATGATATTAGGTGTGTTTCTTTACTTTCCGGGCAAGTTTCGGGCAAAAGAGAGCATGCATGAGTTACTCTCAAATACAGATAAAATTTACCTAAAGTACGGGAACGCAAAAAGCCAAATTTCTAGCCCAAAAAGAAACATATGCTGTGTTTTGATATGGCAAAAAAAATTGTCACTTAGTTTTACGAAAAAATACTGTGATATTTTTCACTTTTTAGCTTTTAAGGTCTTTTGTACATTCCTGTGTATTTAATTTTTATATAAAAACACTGAAATGATTTGTATACGAGTTGATTCAAATGAACTTTGTTTCTTTGCTATTGTTTATTTTTCGAACAGCTGATTGCTTAATTACTTGCCCAAAATAGCCCGAAGAAAAAGTACGGGCTGTTTAGTGCAAGAAGAGGAAGCATACTATTCTCTCAAAAGCGCTCTCATTTGCCCAATTTTAAAGTACGGGAACGCTTTTCGTGCAAATTGGGATCCCGCGGGATCCCAAAGTAGAGTAAAGAAACACACCTATTGTCTAGAGCAAAGCGAATTCATTTCTAGGTGAACTTGTTAACTCAGGTGATTATTTTTTGCTTCTCGCTTTTTTTCCAATAATACTGTAAAGTTTACAAACATTTTAGCGCCATTTTAATTTGAAGATTTTTTTGTATGATTTAGTGTAATTTCAAGAAATTTGTATGAATTTAAAAGTGAAAAACTTAAACAGTGTGTGATTTCAATTACAAATAATTATTAAAGTTTATATTTAACGTTTATATAAAATTTTTTCCCAGCTGAAACCGAATTAATTATCAGGTGGATGCACTGGCGAATTCAGGCGAATACGATTAATATGGCGGCACTTCCTCTGTCAAGTTTTGTTTACCTTTTTCGGCGCCATTTAAATTTTTGTACATGTTCTTTATCAACTACTTTTGACTGCTAAAGTGTGAATTCGCCTTTTAACACAAACAAAATACCTGTTGCTTTTTTTGTTGCTGTTATATTGTTGTAGCGAAGCGACTACCTTGTTTTTTGTATCATGTCCCAGCTGAACAATCTTAGGCGAATTTAGATTTTGACATTCACGATATGTTTTACAACAACAAAATACATAGCACTGAATTCGCCATCCCGCTTGCATTCAGCTGTACAAAATCGCCTTGGTCTAGAGCGAATTCATTTTACACTAATCAGGTGATATCAATAAAAATTTCCTCATATTTCCACCATTTTTTCTATGAAATTTTATACTTGTTATGTCTATAAGAATTTTTGGTATGTAAGAACTTTTGACTATATTTTTTCAAATAATTTTTTATAACATTTTAATTTTTCTTGAGCCTGATAACAAACTGTTACCGAAATGTTGAAAATAAAATACTGTTAAACCAGTTTTATAAAAAACAAAAGTAAGTCAAGAACTTTAGCTGAAAATTTTAAAGGAAAAAAATATAAACAAGATTATATAAACGAATTCTGAACTTAATATAAATTTTCACCCCTATCCTGAATAAAATGGGAAATATTTGTTTCCATAAAATTTTAAATTCCCAGGGAGGGGAAATTGCTATCGCAAATTTCAGAGGAACTCTTGTACGTGCTATCATTACGTAGTGAATGTAGAATATAAAAGAGTAATAAAAATATCAAACTGTCAGTGCCATGGTACAATAATATAACAGGTAAAAGCGGAACTACAACAAGCCAACAATAAAAAAAACAACATGGCTTTTTATTGTTGCTTTGTGTTGATAACTGTCAAAGAAAATAAAAAAACAAACGTATATTTTTATTCGTGTTTTTATTTTACAAATAATTTTTCAATAAGTTTTTGCATTTAAAACTCGTGTAATAAATTAAATATATAAATAAAGATCAAGAAAAAGCTGTGTGTTGTGTTTGAAGCTGTTTTAGTGTTTCAAAATTATTATTGGAACATTTTTTTTTTTTCAAAAACTTTTTCAATTTGTAAACAATAATAAAAAATGTGTGTGTATGTGTGCACCTTTGATAGTTATCATCACAGAAAAAAAAATGTCGGCCACAGTTGCAACACTACCTATATATTATTGTACCATGGTCAGTGCAGTGAAGAAAAAGTGTGAAAATTTGTTTAAATGAATTTAATATAAAATGTTTAAAAACGAAGCATTCATTTAACTACCGGAGGAAGAATCGTGTCAACACCGAATTGCTCGTAGAAATTTACGAGATGAATCTAATTCATTGGAGTTATGCGATACATCGTAAGTTATTCATTCTACAAACAAATAGTGTTTATACAGAACTTTTTTGTTTTAGAATTATTCAATATTGTAGCGTAAATAAAGACTTATTTATATACATATCTGTGGCGTTTTATAATAATAGCTTAAGTCGATATAAGATCAAAAAAGGAAGATTTGAATGAAAAACTGAATTTAAGAAGAAAAGAAGATAAACCATAATTATAACTAAATTTTGTAAATAATACGAAAAATTATTTCTGCAAACAAGAATACTATATTTATGCAAATAATCAAATCAGCAGCAATTTTCACAATTTTCAAAAATCGTCTTATGCTGCTCTGATAATAGGCCACAGATATATTCCAAAGATGCTGGACAATATTATTCCAACAACAAAAACATAATTTGGAATAAAACCAATAATAAAATAACATTGTGTGCCTGCCAGTGGTTCTTTGCAGAAAGTGTTTACCAGGAAGGTGTAGCCAGAGGATAAGATTTGCTGATGCCACACACCCAATTGTGGTGCCGGAGTTGTATGAAAAAAAAAATCTTATTTATATTTAACACAGCTGTTGAGCACACCTAAAGCTTAGGCGTTCAAGAGAATGCCAAAAGAGTGAAACTTAAGAAAGAAAACAAAGGCTGATGTTGCCGAACTATGTTTACAGTCAAAAGTCTAATTTATTAAACAAAATTCTAGTCTTATATACTAATCATGAAAAGCGTTCATAGCCTTTCTAACTTACTCTAGCTTATCTATTTTACATTTGGTTTTCATGTGATGCCATGAAGTTGGTATTCAAGAACCAATCACAAATCAATGCATTTCAATGCACTCAATTCCATATGATATTGACTCCTAATCAGTTGCATTGAAAAGCCCTAAATTTGGTTCAATCACACATGTTACGATATTTTCATACAGTGTGTGGCCAACGTATTTCGTATTGTTTTGAGTGATTGTTGTTGTGGCACACTACAAACTCTTCCGCAAGAGAATTCCAAAATTCAGCCAACACATCTTTAGGGGTTTTTACAAAAGTGCACGCATTCTATTTTCTATTCTACATTCTATTGAGCAAAATGCCATTTTGCACCCTAGATCTATTTTTAGTCCTAAAATAGCTGAATATAAGATTTTATATTTTAATTAAAAGAAATTATTTGCATTATGAATACAGTCCGCCAGCAAAACTGAAGTGGACAAATGAAAGGAAAAGGTGAATTTTTGGCCCAATGTGATTTTTTTTAGTGTTATTATTCCAAACTGAATTACATATAGAAAATGTGAATTCGTTTCTAGGGGAAACGTATTAACGGTTGCAATTTTGGGATATGGGAAATTGTTTCATGGGAATGGCTGTTTATGATAGGGATGCATAATACATAACTGTTTAGAACGCCCCGGGATTGAAGTAATACACTATAAGTAGACTTAAACTAGTCCCAATATTAATTTAAAGTTATATCAATTTCGCTATTAGTGCATATGTAAATTAATATATGTATCTAAAGCAAGAGGGATATGTTTTTATGAGACCGAAATACAAATAAAATTTGTATATTTTAGCATTATTTTGTATTTAAAACAAAGCTTCAAAGTATTTTGTATATGAATTAAGCAACTTCATAGTATTTTTTATTTTGCATTTGAAATAAATAGGATGTGTATTTTGCCCAGCCGTGGTTGTATGGTCTACTTGCAATCGCATATTAGTAAAAGCAAAAATTTTGCTAATTATGTCAAGCATATGATGAAAAATAATTTCGCAAAATGTTTAGTAGCTTTTAAAGGGCTATATTAAAAAATCTTTGTTACGATATCAAACGCGTTTAATTCAAGTTAATGTTTTCTTTCAAATGAAATAAAAGTTTTTAGTCGGTAGTTTCCACAGGTTTATGTTTCGGTATCATTTCTTTAACAAAACCTTAAAGTCTGAAGAAAAAAAAAAGAAACTGTAGGTTTGTTTATTTAAGTTTTAATTAAAGAATTGGTAGGCTTGTACAATATTGTTAAAAAAAATTTAAAAAAAAATTGAAAGCAATAAATTGTTTTGTGTTCTCGTATAAACTTGTACAAAGTATTTTCTTTGAAATTCGCTGGGGAAATGTTCTTTGTGATTGTTTAACTTATTTTCTTTTTGTAGCTGAAATGTAATTAAATTGGGCTGTTCTCATGTAAACGAAAAGGTTTGTAAAAGAAGTAAAAAAATATATGTTGTGCACAATTTAAATTTGGTATAGATTGAAATTGTTCACAATACAAACGTAAACGGTGCACGAATTTGCTAAAAAATAGAAACTGAATGTATTATGACTGCAAAATTTTTTCTTGCTCAAGTTTTTAATCAGAAAAAATAATAGTGGCAGATGTATTAATGAAAGGATTCTACGAATCTATAAATGTATTTGTAGATATTGAAATTAAGAAGTTGCTTGCCTCTTAAGACCCGTCTGAAAGTACTTCGGTTTCTACAAAAAAGGAAATCAAGAGCTGGGTCGCTTAAACAAGGTTCTACAGCCTTATTGAAAAATAAACATACTTTTATTTTTATACCGTTCACAAAAATGTTAAGGGTATATATAAGTTTGTGATTTCGTTTGTAATTTCTACAATTTTTATTTGCGATCCTATAAAGTGTATATATTCTGAATCAGAATTAATGGAAAAGTTGAGTAAGCGATGTTCGTCTGTCCGCTGTTAAAATACCGTTTCTTTTTTCTTTCACCATTCTTTTACCCCATCGATTCGTGGGTTTGCTATTGAAATTCAGTAATATCGGTTCGCATATAGTATGAAAATTTTTTAAAACAAAAATTGTACGTTTTGCTTCAAACTTCATACAATTATTAAGCATGGTGACTTAAGGGCAAACAAATTAGATATCGGTTCATATATACCCAAGATATAGCCCAAATCGGGTTTTTCATGAAAATGTTGCGTAAGCGAACTGAAACGACTTTATTTGCTCAAAAGTAGTTTTGGTAATAAAAAAAGGTTATATAAATATGGAAAATAAAAATTGCCGATGTCGGTCCATATATACTCGAGATATAGCCTAAGCCGGGGTTTTCATGAAAATGTCGCGTAAGCGAACTTAAACAACTTTTTTGTGCTCAAAAGCAGTTCTGGTAATGAAACAAGGTTATATAAATACGGAAAATGAATATTTCCGATATCGGTCCATATATACCCGAGATATAGCCTAGACCGTGTTTTTCATGAAATTGTCTTGTAACCGAACTTATACAACGTTTTTTTTTTTTGCTTAAAATCAATTCTGGTAATAAAATAAGGTTGTATAAATATGAAAAATTAAAATTTCCGATATCGATCCATATATACCCGAGTTATAGCCTAAACCGGGTTATTCATGAAATTGCCGCGTCAGCGAACTTAAACCACTTTTTTTGGCCAAAATCAGTTCTGCTAATATAGGAGGGTACTAAAATACAGAACACGAAAATTTCTGATATCGGTGCATATATACCCCAGATAGAGCCTTATCCGATTTGTCCATGAAAATTTTGCGTAAGTGAACTCAAATAATTTTTTTTTGCAGTTCTAGTAATATAAAAAGGTTACCAAACACAGAAAATGGAAATTTCCGATATCGTTCCATATATACCCGAGATATAGCCTAATCTGATTTTTCATGAAAAAAAAACATTCTTTTTTTCTGTTTAAAAGTAGTTCAGGTTATAAACAAAACTAATATACAAAAAAAAAGAAATGGATAAATGAAAAACTCCGATATTGGTCCATATACACCCGAGATATTCTAAACCGATTTTTCAATGGAATAATTTTTTTTTTTTTTTCGCGTAAAAGTATATCTGTTTATAAAAGAAGAATACTAAAATACAAGAAATGAAAAATTCCTATATCGGTTCATACACAACCAAGGTATAGTCTAAATCGATTTTTTCAGGAAAATGGCAAGCCAACGTAAACAATTTTATGTTGCTTAACAGTAGTTCCGATTTTTTCATGAAAACTTCTATGAAAGATTACGCATCGGATATAAAAAACCGGTTAGCTAAGCGGCTCCGAGTTTCTTGGGAATTTTCAATATCAGTTTCGGGAATATCCAAAACCCTCCCACTTCCCAGCAAGATATACGGCAACTTTAATTTCTTCAATAAAATGGCAACTCTATATATACAATTTTATATACCCTCATATGTAATAATCACCAAGGCAGCTTTAATAGGTAGGCAAAAATATAATAGGCAAAAAACACGCATTATGTTGATAAAAATTACGAAAAGTTGTTAAAATTTTATTTTACTTTTGATTCAAGTATAAAGGAAGCCTATGTGTGTTTTCAGAATTATGTATCTTGTTAACAAAATTTTGACAAATTTACGCGAAGTAAACGAAAGACAGCTATGCTTATACCACTACCCTAGTTAAGTTGCTTTGATAATCGCTTATACTACAAGAGTTCCGAGAGTTGCTTGCAAACGTACAAACAAGCAAACATACAAGTGAAGCTAAGGCAAGCGTGTTTATAAACATTTTTGACAAAACCACAAGGAAATACATTTTTTATTTCTACACAAAGTATCATCAAAAAAATATTTTTTTCTCTACTGCTTATTTTTTTTAAGTTAAAACTCTTCTTAATCTGCAGGCCAAAGAAGTGTTATCCATCACTGCTTGCAACTTTTGACAATCATTTCAGATTAAAACTTGAAAGAGAAAGAACATTTTTTCTGGCTTTTCCTTATCAATGTTAAGTTCTTCCATCAATTGCACATTACGAATAATTAAACTTTAATTGGAGTTAAGCATTGTGGTCTGCCAAACAATTGGCGAAACAGGCTTCTTGTACAAGTTAAAATGAAATTAAAGCAATTACGAGCACGTTGCGAAGGACAAAGAAATAAACTATTATAACCGCTTTCCTTTTTCGTGATGAAAAATCGATTTATTTCGACAAGAGGCAACAAATTAAAACTTTAACGCAATCAGCAGATACTTTTTTTTTGTATATGTTTGCCATTTTTCTTTGGACAATCAAATACACACAACGTTTGAGTTTCAAAAACAAGAGAAAATAAGTTCAACTTGCTTAATTATATTACTTAACGATACTCCGAGTTGAGTTATCTGGAGATTGAAAAATATTACATTTCTTTTTAAAAGCAAGAAAAACAGTTTGTGAAGTACGAGTAATACTAATTGCCATCAGGAATTTTTTTATTACAGATTAATATTGAAGCTTAAGAAAACATTAACACTCGAACTAACGTAATTGATTTTAATGAAAGGCTTATACAAATATACAAATGTAACAAAATATGTGAGTTTAATTATGAAGTTATATAAATTGGTATATTGGCAATATTATCACTTAATTAGTTGCTGCTAATTTTTCGACTTCAACTCGCATATGTCAAACGAATTTGTTTAAACTATACTTTCAGATGAAAATAAAGTTATTCGCCAATAAAATTTAATATGTTATGTTTTATTTCAATAAAATTTCCAAGAATATTATACATTTTCAATTAAAATTAATAAAAAAAAAATGGCTCTGTTTATTGTCAATTTGTAAACCAAATATTTTAACCTATTAATTACCAGCAATTCCAAAGTTGGAATTTTTTTTACGAAAATTTTAGGAATGTCTTTTGACACTATTTTTAAAATTTTTTGGAAAAAAAATTTTTTTTTGCTAAGTAGTTTCTCTGAAAATTGCTGTGTGGTTGACCACACGATCTTACTGTAAAGTTTTTTGAATATTTTTTGTACGGTGCGCGATTTCTAACTGTTTATATGGTTTAAGGTACGGTGAGGTAAGTAAGTACTCGTATAGTAAGAATTAACAGTTCAAAATATTTTTGAGATTAACAGGATAAGCAGCTAAAAAAAATCGGGTTTTTTTTTAATTTTAAGTATTTGTTTGAAAGCAAATTTTATTTAATAAACTTTTAAGAGAATTATTGAATTTGTGACTTTTTATTCGAATGTATGGCGCGGCGTTTTAAATAAAGTTGTTTGTTTTCATTGAGCAATTTGAAGCAAGTTTCTGAGTGAAAGTGGATATCGCTCTTCTTACACTTAAATATGGTGGCTTTTGGTGTACACAAAATGCAGCGGTAACGATTAGAGGATCTGATAGGAACGTGTAATCCGTTCACCCTCGGAAGGTTTTGCTGTCTATATTCATGCCCTGGATCTTGAGTAGATGGAGAATCATTTCCGCCCATTGCAGCCTCCAATGAAAGCAGCAAAGACTTGGTTACCGCTGTGACATAGGTTTCGCCTGTGGCGAGGCTACTATGATGCAGTAAAGTTTCCAGGCATTGAACTCATAGCGACCACCACCACTTTTTTCTCCAAATGCCGTCACGGTAGTTGGCGACCCAACTAAATCCACGCCGCCCATGTTGTAGTTGTTGAAAGCGAGAGGCTATGCTACACCAACTTTTTCGCTTTTTCTTTGCTAAACTGTTGCACGGTTACCATTGATTCAATTGTGTCAGAAATAGTTCCGTTAGTAACTTCAAAGGTAATTTTTTGTATCGTAAAAATGCACGTTTTTTCAAGGGTGTCTTCTCAGTTTTTAGAAAAGCACCGGCAACAGCATTGGATCGGACAGTACTACTTGCGCAGAAACCTCTCTCTTTTAGCAAACAAATAAAATAATGCGATGTAAAAAAATTATGGTAATAGTTCCATTATCAAGGATGCTCTTGACTAGGAGATAAACTGAAACATATATCCATTGCTTGAGCAAAACACCCACTGGTTATATCCGAAACGGATTGGTTTCCCACGAAGAACAATTTTCGTTGGATGGCAACCGAAGTATGGAAGCATTTACTCATCTATTGACAAATGCTCCGCAAAACAACAAACTGTTTGTAACGTTTATTGAGCATGCCGAACAAGGGCCAACACATTGCGAACTTATCAGATATATCCAAGTTGTCATTGTTAGCGATGTGATAGATTGCTTTTAATTTTATGAACATATTCCGTGGTATAGCAATGGAATGCCGTATGCTGAGTCTAAGCTCCAGTATAAAGTAATTTGTGGTACATGGTGATACCCAGAAAATAAAATAATACCCATTTGAATTATTTAAATTATTTTTCGACAATAAAATAATTAGATTACCCGTGGATGAAACAAAGCGCTATGCTGCCTAATATAATATTCTCATCACCCAAATGTTTGTCAAGTATATAATACGGGGTTTTCTTTTGGTTATAGTGTGGATCCGTGACTCTTGCCTTTCCTTTATTAATGGCTCATATATTGGGTGAATAACGTAAACAGTTCGTTTAGTTTTTTTCAAACAAGTTTAATATCAACTAGCTGACGATATTTCTGCTCATATTGATTTTGATGGTTGCTGGTCCTCCTGTTGTCTCTTAGACCAACATAGACATCAAGAGAGGCTGCGTAAACAACTTCTAGCTAGCAACGTAAAACATAAGAAAGATAATGAAAAACGACACCGTTGGGCGAAGTAGCAGGTGTCGTTCTCATCACAAGTAATATTATGTATAGATATTTGATCAGCGTCTATTATTTCACAATCAGAATCACCAACAGTATTAATAGGAGGCAACTAGTTAAAATTTATAATATTAGGATTACCAATTATGGCCGGTACAGGGGTGCCGATAAAGTGATGGCCTAAGGTGCTCTGGACTTTTTAACCACCACTGTGGCCGTTAAAATCAATTGCACTTCAGTTTTGAGCATCAGATAAAAATTAAAGCTGTTTTAGTGCCCAAGGTAGGGAAAAATCTGGAGTTTTCAAGCAGATAAAAAAAAAACTCACATCACTCCTATCTATAGGATGTCCTATGTGAAACCATAATTTTACTTATGCGTCACCATATATGAATGTAGATTGCTTAATTTTTTTTTTACTATTAAAAAGAGTAATATCGTATCACAATAATATTAATGAAGCTTAATTTATTATATCCTTAGATTTTAACAATAACATAATTAGTCATAATAATATTATGAAAACTTTTGCTTTACATACATATATGAGTATGCATCATATGTTAATTCTTATGTTTGATTACCACATTCAATTACTCTACTTGGAATTTAATTCCTTGAAACAAGATTCAGTTTTGTTCATAAAATAACTTATACTTTTACCCTTAAATAATTATTTGTGAAAAATAGACAAACATTCCTTATTTAGTATTCAACTAAGCGCATCAGAAAACTTAACAATAAATTTATTCTATTTTTTTGTATTCTTGAATCCAGGCCAAATTAGCAACATAAACTGCAGACTAAACTTTATTTGTGTGTTGCTTTGTTTGCTGATTCCATATAAATAATTGTGGAAGTTGTAATATTCATTCTTACACAAAATGGACAAAGTTAAAATAGAAAGTATGAAACATTTTGTGTGAAATTTACACGTTAAAGTAAACTTTTAATTGGCCGAAATGTTGGAAAATGGAAAAAGTTATCTACTTGCCGTGTATTTTATACTACTTGTTTAAGACTAAAATAGCATTCTGCACTAATGATGTTTGTTAAATTAAATAAATAAATAGATGAGGGAGGAATATTACTATAAATATAGAAAATTATTTTTAATTGAATTTATTCAAATTTGTAATTCATTACAAGTAGTGTCCGAGATATAATTTATTCTCTTCAAGCCTTTCACTACCATTGGGTTCAATACTCCCCAGAAAAATAAAAAATTCTAAACAGGAAAATGTTCCAGAAGTAGTTTTTTATAGTTTTCTATACATAATCAGCTGTTTTAGGTGTAATTAGAATTTTGTTTTTTAGCATAATTACTCATACCGCCTGCCCCTGTTGGGTGAGCATGTGTTTTAAATGTTTTCCCCCTTTATATTATTTAGTGCAAAAAAAGTGGTTTAAAAAAAGTTTTAATTATTTGTGTAATATTGGCCAGGTGGTTTTGAAATGTATGAGGGCTGATCAAAAAATAAGCATTATTTTAAATTTTTTCAAAAATTGTTCATTTATTCATCAATCTAGCTATCTTTTCCCCTTTAAAGTAAGACGTTTTTCGTTGAAAAACTTCTTCAGGAAAATAATTGTTATAATGTGTTTTGAAAAATTCGAAAAAAACGAAATATTGAATTGATTTATTAAACATTTTTATAAAAAAAAACCTCGAATATTGCAAATTATTAAAAGAAGAAAATTATTTAAAAAAAAGGTTAATAAATTAGGATCAACACGTGTTTAGTAATCTGTAAGAATATAATTCTGCAGATGACATAAAGTAAATATATATTGATAACAATCAAAAAATTATTTGGATATTTTGTTTCCCAGCTGCCTACTTGTACATATATCGCTTCTTTATTGCAACATAATCATATCGTAAAAAAGCTCGTTTCGACAAAAACGCATTTAAAATTTTTAGTTTCCATACAAGTCTTAGTAAATATTTTGAGAAAATATCTCCGTTTAAAAGCAATTGGAATAAATTTTTGGCACAATATAAATGGTAGTTATTACCGCCACTCAAAAATCGCTACAGTTGTATTATTATTTTATCGATATTTGTTCTTAAATTTCACTAACTGCTGAGTGGATAAAAAAAGACTTTCCACGCGGTTCCAAAATACAGCGCTATATTTAATATGAAACGCCATATTTTATTCGCTAATAGTTCACCTTTATTATAACCACGAAGTCTTGCTCTGAGTAGCCATACATAAAAAGTTTGTATTTCATTAATATAGTATAAGTTTATTTAGTTCACGTTTTGAAATATGTATATAATTCTAGGAATTTTAACACATTTAAATGGAATAAAAATATTGTTTTCTAAAACTTATTTCATTTGTGTTTGTAATCTACAACCCGGCTATAAAGAGCTTGGGCAGCTTCACCCGCAACTGTAGTACTGTTAACAATTCTGCATTGTTAACTCGAAAAGCTCATTTTTTGAGATATGACTATGTTGCAATAAAGGAGCGATATGTCGATATTTTATAGGAGCCACCCTAATCATCAGTAGATTTTGGAAATTTTTTAAAGATATTCTCAAACATTCAAAATTTTTAATTTAAAAAATTAAAAAAGTTCAACAAAAATTTTGCAAATTAATATTCACATCTCTGGGTACGGAGAATATTAAAATAAAAAAATATGTATGTTAATAAATAAAATAAATACCGCTAGTTCTGAGACAGCAAACACTGTACAAACAATGTGGTCAATTAACAAAATGCATATGTGATTCAATATGAGATGAATATAGATAGAAAATAATTAAATGCTCGGTGGCTTAGTGGTTAAAGCAGTAGATCATGATACGTCATGACCCGAGTTCCAATCTCAGTGGGTGCTGATGAGTAGTGTAGCGACTACGAAACAGCTAGCTGTCCCCCAGCTAAAGATTTGATTATTATTTTTCTTGTCTTCTTCAATCAATAATTATTGATTACAGCAAGTTTGTATTGTAAAAAATCCTTCTTAAGAAAAAACTTAAGAAAAGGAAAAACTTGCACTAGAACCCGATGTACTTAGGTACAAACCAAAAAGTTTTTAATTTAAAAAATTATAAAAGTTCAACAAAAATTTAACAAACTAACATTCAACTTTATATTCCAATCCATATATATTATTGAAAATTTAAAAAGAAAAATGTTTTAAACAATTAAGTTTTTTATTCGCTATTTTTAGCTTCTAACATTTATACCAATAAAAATTATAAATAGCTTGTTTTCTATGTTTCTCAGCTATCTATATGTCAACATTTCATAAGAACTACCCTAAAAAAAAGCTTGTTTTTTGTGTTTTGACAGGTATTATTAGAGCATTTTTCTTTTAAATTCTCAACAATTTATTTATATTGTTAGGATATAAAGTTGAATGTTTGAGAATATCTTTCAAAAATTTCCAAAGTCTACTGATGATTGGGGTAGTTCCTATGAAATGTCGACATATAGATAGCTGGGAAACATAGAAAACAAGCTTTTTATAATTTTTATTGGAAAAATGTTTGAATTATACCCGTCAAAGCACAGAAAACAAGCTGTTTCTTTTACACACGTCTCTACTTTTCTTTACACCTTTCAAACAAAAAAAAATTTTTTGGACTCGTGTGAGCAACAGAACCACAGGAAATACTCCCTGGGAGGCCAGCGTCGTGCCTATGTAACCTAACCTGGGATTAAATACAAACCCTATTTCGAATTTTCAAAATCTGGGCATCTAAAAACGAAAGTAAATTTTACTAAAGACCAGTAATTTGCATTGCGAAGAAGCAAATAATTACAGAAATTTTATATATCATAACTTTTGGCTTTTGACGTCCAAACACACAATATGATAGAGTTATAAAAACTTACTCAACTTAATGAAATATATGAGTACTAAATATGATTTACAAAAATGCATAAAAATCTTTATATTTCCGTAAAAACTCCTCATAAACGCCTGCTTTTATAATTCTACCCAAATATAATTTGAAAACGCTACACAAACTTCATTCAGAAAACAACTTATTTTATTAATACATACGCATAATTGTATTTTTATCTCATTTCTTAAAAGTTTTGTTGCGCACACAATAAACTGCTGATATGAAAAAGAAACTACTGAAATTTAATTATCAAGCACAACAGCAGCACCAGCTTGTCATATAGTAACAACTTTGTTTTTAGTTGCGTTTGTATAAAGATGTGTTATATGATCTGATGAGAATAAGTATGAATAATAAATCTCATATTAATATAAAAATTTTCCAAAAGTTATAATTTGTTTATTTCCACTATAATACAAAAAAAAAATCATGATATTAAATTTGTGGAATGTGTTTGTGGTGAAGATATTAATAGAAAAAAATTATGGTAATTTTTCATTATTAAGCATATTGTGTTTTATAAGCCATTACTTAGCTTATGGCGGATTTGATAACGTAGTTTTAATTAAGGGTGTACTAGTACAGATTTTAATTGTCTTTACCCGTTGAGGCAGGTCATTGTGGTAAAGTTATATCTATCGAATTGATTGTCCCCCCGGGGAGCAAGTTTGGTTTGGTGTATGTCTATCCAATACACTTTGCTTCATGGGGCATAAAGTAGTAGGAGTTCCTCGTTTGTTGTAGCAAATAAAACTCAGAGAAACGCATGACTTATGTTTTGTGAGACTTTTTAAACCTATTCTGCTAATTAGTGCTTAAATTGCCAGAAAGGGGATCGCGAAGCCCTAGGGATATTTTGTGTGCAGACTATCCTGGCACTGACCTTAAGTTTTTTAGGTTTATTGTTGGTTTAAACCTAAACAGCAGGAAGGGGAATTATTTTCACTGATAAGAGTGGTGAGTGCCAGTTTTCAGATACTTACGAGGGCGGATTGATATTGAAGCTACCTAGCGCTAGATGGCAGCACAAACACATTTTTTGTACCCTTCACAAAAATGTAAAGATTATATAAATATTTTTTTAATTCCGTTTGTAATTTCTATAGTTTTGATTTGAAACCCTATAAAGTGTATATATTCTGAATCAGAATTAATTGAAACCGATTTTTTAATGAAAATGTCGTATAAGCAAACTTTCCCAATTTTGAACCTTAATGTTCGCAAGCATTTTGAGTAGCAAAATCTTCTCTTTCCCATCGACTTTTGGGCTGGAAGGCAACGTAGAAAAGAGTGTATCAACTCATAAAAAAAAAGTTTTTTTTGAGCTATAAATATGTATCTTGACCGTTTCAAATGTGTACGAACGTTAAAGTTCGAAATAGTGAGATAACTTCTTAAACCACTTTTTTTGTGTAAAAGTAATAAAAGAAGGGGTTTTATATACAAAAAAAATTAACATTTCCGTTATCAGTTTAGAAATACTTGAGATATAGCCTAAACTGATTTTCCCATAAACTTTTTTTTTTGCTTAAAATCAGTTCTGGTTATAAAAGGAGGTTACTTATATACAGAAAATTAAAATTTCCCATATCGGTCCTTATATACGCGAGATATAGTCTAAACCGATTTTTTCACGAAGTGAACTTAAACAAGTTTTTTGCTTAAAAACAGTTCTGATTATAAAAAGAGGTTACCAAATACAGAAAATTAAAATTTTCGATGTCGGTTCATATATTCCCGAGATAGAGTCTAAACCGAATTTTCCATAAAAAAATTATTTTTTGCTTAAAAGTAGTTTTGATAATTGTAGAAGGTTACTAAAACACGCAAAGTGAAAGTTTCCGATATCGGTCCATATACACTCGAGATATAGTCTAAACCGATGTTTCCAGGAAAATATATATATTTTTTTTTGCTTAAAAGCAGCTCTGGTTATAAAAGAAGGTTACTTAAATACAGAAAATATAAATTACCGATATCAGTACTTATATACCCGAGATATAGCCAAGACCAGTTTTGCCTTGGAAAAATTTTTTTTTTCTTAGAAACAGTTCCTGTAATAGAAGAAGATTTTTAAAATACAGAAAATGAAAATTTTCCATATCGGATATATACCCGAGATATAGCCTAAACCGGTCTTTCCATGAACGTATCCTGTAAGCGAACTTATAGAAGTTATTTTTAAAACAGTTCTGGTAATACAAGGTCATTATAAAGCACAGAAAATGAAAATTTTAGATATAGGTTCATATAGCCTAAACCGATTTTTCCATGAAAAAAAAAATTAAATGTAACGTAAAATTAAAAATAACGCAAAAGTTGATTACTGCAAACGACTACAATAAATAAACTAATGGATGAATTTGGATGTAATTTTATATCTGATGTTTGACAGATCGCAATTTAAAACAAGTACAAGTGTAGTCTATTCGGCTGTGGCGAATCTTAAATACCCTACATGATAGTCACATACTAAATTTGCTCGAATATATTGGACCGACATTGGGGAAAAAGTATTTTGGCTTTGTAATCACCATTCCAAAAAGGAAATCTTTAATGAAAATTTTCATGGAAAAATCGGTTTAGGCTTTATCCCGGTTATATATGAACCGATATCGAAATTTTCCATTTTTTGTATTTTAGTAGCCTTCTTTTATAACAAGAACTTCTTTTAAGCAAAAAAAAAAAAAAAAAAAAAAAATGTTAATGGAAAAATCGGTTTTTCCTATATTTCGGGTATATATGGATCCATATCGGAATTGTTCATTAACTGTATTTTAATTACCTCGTTTTATAATCAGAACTGATTTCAAGCAAATCCTATCCACTCTTTCGCAGATGACAGCAGCATTTGTCACTCGTACTCTTTTGGTCATAGGCCCAGCCTATCAGAGATCACTGCTAAGAGGCTAAATATGAACGATTCACTGAATATTGATCTTCTATTAATCTCCGAATGGGGTCGTAAAAACAGGGTCACCTTCAATGCTCGTAAGACCCAATGTTGCTTATTAACGCACAAACAATCGACCGCAAATGCTGCTTCATCTGTACTCATGGATGGTATAAATATTGAGGAATCGAATGCTCTTGACGTTCTTGGAATGAAGATACAGTGTGATGTCCGCTGGACTGAACACATTTTTCATGTCTCTAAAGAAGCATTCAAGTGTCTCGGGTTTTGAAACGGTGTAAGATGTACTTCACTCCATCCGATCTCCTTACTATTTATACCACCTACATGCAACCGAAAATGGAATACAACTCTCATGTTTGGGCCGGTGCCTCAAAGCCCATTTTGGGGTTACTCAACCGTGTGCAGGAGAGGGCGGAGAAGCTCATCAGTGACAGTAGGGTATCCAACTCTATTGATTCACTGGAGCATCGACGCAGTGTGGAGTGCGTTACTCTGTTCTATCGTTACTACAATGGATTTTGCTCTGACGAGATTAGGAATCTGGTTCCCGAAACTCGCACATTTTTACGTAGCACGCGTTCATCGTCTAGAGCTCATCCATTTGTGGTTGATTGCCCGGGGAATCGTACTACGCATTACAGAGAGAATTCGTTTTTCAGCCGCACGCTTCGTCTGTGGAACAAGTTGCCTGCAGAAGTGTTTCCTGTCTGTTATAACGTTGGAAAATTCAAATCAGAATGTTCATAAACACTACTCCCGCTTTCCCCCTCCTCACAACCTATTTTCCTGGTTCTGGTACAATGCACTGCATATGTAGGGGTCATCCCCTGAGTACTGGTCCAATATAAAAAAAAAAAAACTATATCTCGGGCTTTGGAAACTTTAATTTTCTCTATCTGGTAACCTCTATATCAGCAAAAAAAATGTTTAAGTTCGCTTATTCTACATTTTCATGAAAAAATCGGCTTAGGCTGCATATGGACCGATATCGAAAATTTTAATTTTCTGTATATAAGTAACCTTTTTTTACTACCACAACTGATTTTAAGCAAAAAAAATTTAAGTTCGCTTACGCGATACTTTCATTAAAAAATCGGCTTAGGCTATATCTCGGATATATGTATATGGAAAAAAATTTCAATTTCCTGGTAATTGCCATGCTTACTAAGTGTGTTAAATTTGAAGCAAAACAAACAATTTTTTTTTCAAAATATTTCATACAAAATTGCAATAAAAAATAATGGATTTGTTCGCAATTTTAGATATATCTCAGCCACATGTGAATCGATTTTTTCTAACTTTCAATAGCCAACCCGTGAATCGATGGGGTAATAGAATGGTGAAAGAAAAAAGTTTCTAAGTCTAATGGTTTTTGCAGAAACGGTATTTCAACGACCGGCAAACGGACGGACGGACATCGCCTAATGGAATTTTTAATCAATGCGTATTCTGAATATGAATATGTAGACTATATAGAATTGCAAATGAAAATTGTAGAAATTGCAAATGGAGTCACACCCTTTATACTCGTATGTTTTTGAAGAGTAAAAAAAATTCAAAGAAAAAAAAAAATTTATATTGTAAACAGTTTTTATGTCTATATGTCGACATCTAATAATATTTACCTTTGTCATCTGTGGACTTGTCTCTTTTTTTTATTTTTTATTTTTATTTTTTTTTTTTTTTTTTTTGCAAAATTTGTTATTTAAAAGCGAGAACTAAAAACAGATATTTGAAATTTTAAGTTCTAAAATCATTCAAGAATAATTTTAGTACTTCAAATGTTTTGCAGTTTTCGTTCGAAATTTATTTCACTGAGAAAAACAGGGATTTTCGCTTAACAATTTTTTTTTACTGAATTGCTTTTGAAAGTACTCAAATTAATAGTGAAAGGACAATGTAAGCGGTTTGCGGCAACCAACTGTTCTATTTGCCGCTTGAGTTTATTTGTTGTAGGCAAACGAACGCGGCTAATTGAAGAAAAATTTGTGCTTCAAAGATTAAACATTTTGATTTTTTTTAAAGCCAAAATAAATAAACAAATTCAATTGTTAAAATTTTAAAGCCGAAAATTAATTTCTGTCTTCTGTTTTTTTAATTTTTTTCCTTTAAGTTTTTGTTTGACAAATTGAAGCGGCAAAACAAAAAGTTAAACTGAATTCAACATTGCCGGTCGGCCGCCTTGAACGGCACTGCCAAATTAAATTAAATTCAACATGTTGAAATTTTTGTGTGAATATTTTTATAAAAAAATTAATTTTTTGTAAATGGGTCACATTGTTGCCGCCCGCTGCCGAATGCCGCTTACATTGGCCTTTCACTATAAGTTTTCTTTGATTCTGTTGTTATTTTCTTGTTATCAACTTTTTTTTTGGAATTTTATACGCTAGACTCTATTAAATTTATATTTAATTTACTTCAAGATTAATAATGTAACGCAGTAAATAAAACAGCCCTTAAAAAGTGTATTATTATAACTTCTTTTAAATAAATTTTAATTATATTTCGTTTTGCCAGCAGTTTTCGTCACCGTTAATTAATAAATGAATTATTTAATACGCAGTTGACAGTAAAAAAGCAGGATTTTTTTTTGTACCTGCAAACTTTAAACATGAATATAAAAATGTGAAATGTCAGCTTGAATTATATTGAACCGTTATTATTTCAAAATTAATTACTTCATTTTTTATTTTGAGCATTTTTAAAATTCACGTTGTATAAAAAAGTTCATGTTGCTAAAATGTTGAATTAAACTAAAAACAGCAGAAATTATAATACAAACTGGTAAGAACAAATATGTACGCGAGTACGTTAAACTTTTTTTTGTTTATGAAGCACTGCAATAAAAACTACAATTACACAAATTAAAATCAACACTAATTGCAACATAGTCATAACTAAAAAAAAAGTTCGTTTCGAGAAAAACGCATTTCAAATTTTTGGTTTCTCTACAAGTCTTAAATTTTTTTTTTAGAAAATATCTCCTAAAGGAAACAGTTTAAAAGTAATTTGAATACATTTTTGGCTAAATATATGCAATTCTGCATTGTTAACTCGAAAAGCTCATTTTTTGATATATGACTATGTTGCAATAAAGGAGCGATATGTATATAAACTTGTTAAAGAAGAAATGGGCGCAAACAAAAATCCTTTGCGTTTTGGCATCAACATAAGTATATAGTTTAAAAAACTAAAAAACACGCTGTGATATAAAACTAAAAAGTGAGAAATAATTTTAAGAATAAGCTTAAACAATCGTGAATACAACATATAATATTATTGTGAATATTTTAAGTATATTGGGAGCCTGAAGCTTAATTCACAATAATACTAGTATTTGCGATTCACTATTGTTTCGGCTTATTCTTAATATTATTGAGTCTGTTTTTGATTCTGCTTTGAAATGAAAACAGTTTGAAATCACTTCAGTTTCAAACTTTGCTGTTCTATATTCTACTCTTTACTTTTCATTTATATTTTTAATGTATTTTTCAATATTTCGTCTTCCTTTGGAAGACTTCTTCAGAAAAATTACGTATTAAAAAATACATAAAAAATTTTTTAAAAACCAAAAAGGACCTTGTACAGAAGAAATTTATTGCAAATACTTTTATTTATATTTTATTTTCGTACATTAATTCGTAGTGAATTGTCTGGTTCTTAAAACTACTTTTACACAGAAAGTAGCAGTTTCAAAATATTTTTAAAATTTCATTGCGAAATTGAAAGCTTATATAGAAAAAGTGAGTATAATGGCAATCACATAGACATAAAAGGCTTATACTTATGACGAGATATTTATTTGAGATAAAATTGTGCATATATTCATTCATTTGAAATCAAATAATTTGATCACTCATATTGATAATCGCTAAGTTAATAACAAAATACAGCTAACTGTATAACGCGAAATATCGTGAAGAAATACAAGTCACCTGCACAAGCTGCATTAATTCAGGTTCGCGGGCAGGAGATACTACATGGTCTCCACCGTTATACGTGATAAGTTTTTTCTGGGCATTCCCCAATGACACGTGTAGTGTATCGTTGTTTCTTTTCCCTTTTGTTTTACTTTGAACCGGGAACAGTGAGTACCTAACTACTCGAGTACAATCTAATATTGATTGTTTAAACGAAATAGAAAACTAAAATAATGGATCCACTCTAGTGATCAGTACAAAAAAGTTTAGTAATATTAGCTTACTTACTGCTGACACAGCATTAAATTTTTAACCGTTCTCGAAAAAACAAATCTCAACTCTCATTCATAATAAAACGTATATCGATGAATAATAAAACCCACATATAACTATCCGTCAAATTGATAACACTGCCATGCTACAGAAAGAATTTAGGGGAATTCCCTAGGCATAACTTTTGAACTTCTCTCAACTGAGTTTTTATGATTAAAGTGGGATTGCAACCTATCATAATTTTCAAAATTGTAAGTCTATCGAGATTACTGGTAATGACCCTTAACCCTGTGCTTGAGGACCCCGGACTCTTAGATAGCTACTCCACTGAGAGTATGTTCTAAAATTTGACCAGAATACCGATTGCCTATGTAATCTTTGCTTTAATCATAATCACGTAAACATCGCATAAGATATACACCTGAATACTTAAATACATTTGCTTCCGATTACATATAGCCCACATTTCATTTTCATTTGTAGGTCAATATGGTTTAAATATCACAAAATTAGCTTTTCTAGAATTAATCATTAGCTTATATAGCCCTAAAACCAGCGCAAGTATAGCGGAATCTCACTCGATTTACGGCTGTAAGACTTTTCTGTAATTGTATCTGTAAAACAAACCTACATATGTTTTCTGCTTAAATTCAGGGTGGCCGATGAAAGCTGCCACAAAAACAAACGTAATAATTTATTTTCTGTATAACTAACCTATTCCATTTTTGTTCTCTTTTATAGATTGATTTTTGAGTTTAATCAAAATGGGGAATTGGGACAATGAAACAAAAATTTTGAATAGTGCAACGCTTTCACGCTTTAGAGTCCGTTGTTTCCATCCAAAGAGAATATAAGCGCACGTTTGGCGGTACTCCTCCTAGCAGATGGACTATAATGAGGCTCGTGAAGAATTTTGCTGATCGTGGTACAATCGCAAGATGGCCTTATCTTCGAGATCTCGCAGTTCGGATGCAGGAATCCAATTCCAGAGTTTCGACAAGAAGATTATCTGCTCAAATGGGTGTCAACAGCCAGTCACTGCAGACAATTTTGCATTAAGATTCAAACTTATTTCCATATAAGATTTAATTAATAAACAAACTGAACTATAGAGAGTTCGCTATTCACTTGGAGTTTTGTGGGAAGATCATTCAAATGGTGTCAGAGGATGAAAACGTCTAAAACTGCATTTTTATGTCTGACGAGACACATTTTGATTTAAACGGCAATGTTACCAAACAAAGTTGTTGAATATAGAGTAATTCTAAGCCACAGTTACTCCATCAGCTGCAATTACATCCACTTCGCATCACAGTGTGGTGTGCAGTTTCTTCAAGGTTCATTGTCGGTCCTTACTTTTTCGAAGAAAACAGTCTTACTGTTACGTTCAATTGAGACCGTAAAGCTACGTACACACGGTTGTCAGATCTTACAATATTGTCAGTAAAATTGTCTGAAAGTGTATTACAACCGTGTAAACTGCCAATTTTTAACTTATAACGTTGTCAGAAAAACCATTGTCGATCAATTGTAACACAACAATATTGTCACGCATCTGACAATCGTGAGAACACTCTTAGTCGGCATTGCCAGATAATTGGCTGGTATTGTAAGTTCAGTTTTAATTGTCAGATGTATAAAATTAATGCACCTGACAATGGCATCATTGTCAGAAAAAAGTTTGATGGGCAACACTGTCAAACAGATGGCTGTTGATATACATAAGTGGCAATGCCTTACAACATGTCTGGCAATTTTTTTCATCTAACAATCTGACAACCGTGTGAACTGACAATTTTTGTTGTCAGATGAATCATTTGTCAGACCATAGTCTGACAATGAAATTGTAAGATTTTCTTACGATAGTCTGAACAAACAATTTACTTCTGTGGGACAATTTTTCATTGTCACTACATTGTCAGCATGTTGCCAGATCTTACAATATTGTAACATCTGACAAACGTGTCTACATAGCTTTTCATAGAGATGTTGAAAGAGTTTTTTTTCCAGAATTACGCCGAAAGAGAATCCGTTTCAACTCTGTTTGGTTTCAAAAAAATGTGACAACTTAACATAGACGCACGTCTGTTGTGCTTGAATTAAGGAAAGAATTTCCCTATAAAATATTGCAAATAAGAAGTTTACAAAAAAAAACCTTAACAAATTTGAATGATTTAAAGCAATCCTTTCGAACGGTCATTGAGACAGTTCCCGCTGGAACCTCACTACACCTTACAAAGAAGAAGTTTACGAAAGAAACCCAAAAAAACTTGAATGGTTTAAAGCAATCGAACGGTAATTGAGACAATTCCCGCTGCAACACTCCAGGCAGTAATGACGAGCTTTTTAATAAGATGTCGCACATGTGTCTCCGAGGGTGGAGGCCATTTGAATTCAAATATTTTCAAAACTTCATGTACTACTTTTTGAGTTTCTTTATGTAGCAAAATTGGTCAGCCACCCCCTGTATATAGCCTTTCATTAAACTTAATATTATTGATATTATTTATATAAATTTTAAACAAGATTGTCCTTAACATGCTGCCCTGAGGTACGACATGTTTAGCAAGGTGCTTCTTGTATCATTAACCTGCCCAAATTCCATTCTATTTCACAGACACTGTTGATAGATTTCTAACGTTTTATTATCCAGTCAAGCAAGAAAAAAAAATTCAAACCTTTTTACCTGCTTACTGGATGCTTAAGAATTTTCAAATGTAAACCATAGTGAAACACCTTTTGCTCATTCGGTTTATTTCAAACAGCTAAAGTCAGAGGTAAATGACCTTATTTTCCCTTTTATTTTATTTATTTGAAAGCTGGGGAAAAAATTGAACCCTTTAAATGCCTTCGAATATAAACAAGGCTGTAATAAACAACTTAACAAAGTATTTCTGTGAATTGTTTTGCATTGTACCGGGACTGCTTAACAGGAAAGAACGTGTAAATCGTTTTCTATTTGGCAAGGATATGCAAATGGTTAACAAAAAAGTAACTTTTGCTTGTTTGCACAGAACATGGCTAAAGCTTTTTATGCTATTTGAAAGTTATGTAATGTCGGTGAATGTTGCATAAATTTTTCATGTAAGTATAAAAAATGCTTTTCTTTTTACACAACCGGCACATTTGTGTGGTAACATAAAATTTGTTACAAAAACTATGGACTTAAATTTTGTCGTTTTGGAGCATTACGTAAAAACATTTTTACTAAATGCCAAAAAGTAAGCAAAGGGCTTTTATTGTGTGTGCAAAATTTACCGACACAATAACTTCTTTCACAGACTCTTTCAAGCAGTGGCGGCCACCACACATACATTCGTAGCTATGCACTTGTGTTAATAGCAACAAATGTGAATAAGTTTTTGTGAAAAGCTCTTGAGTGAGATCTTACATAAGCATACAACTTTGCTTCCTCCGTTTTCTTTTACCGAAATTCGAGGCTTTATTGTAAAAAACTGGTTATACATTTACGATTCAAAGTATTGTCCATCGCTGGCCACTGCATATTAATTGCATTTGATAACGATTGCTTGTGATTGTTTCAGTCAGTCTTTATAAGTCATTATACACTACGCCAAACTGGTGCCATCAAATAGTGGACATGACTTTGAAACAGTGAATATTTTATTCGGCCGTCTACAGGGAAGCATGGCGGGCATATCTCCACCATCGATTAACGTAATAAACCCATTTTTCGTCTTCAGACACAATGCAATGCAGAAATCCATTCCGTCTTTGCCTTGCAATCAGCTATTCATAACCCCCGTTTAGCAATAGCAATAAATATGTTAACATTTATTGCAGCAAACGTCAAAATTGTGTTATCGCCAGTGAAGACAGTTTACTCGTATTGCTAGTGGTTGCAATTGATGCTGCAATAATTGTGAACGAAATTTCGTTAACAATTATTGCCGACACGAAACGTCAAAATTTATTGTCATTTGAGTTTGACATTAAAGAATTTTGGAAATATTCTACTTGCGAATAATTTTAGTATATTTCTCTTTTGCAAAAGTTGTTAATTTTTTTTAACAAACACAAAAACTGTAGAGCTATTTTGCTTGTATGCAGTAACACCCACACGTAAAAAAAATATATGGTTGATAGGACAATATTTTAAGGGCAACATACTATTGTTGAATTATATGGTTGCACTTGATAATGCTATATTGTTACATTAGAACGCCATTGACTGGACGCACCATAGTATTGTAAAAAAAATATTCGAAGGAACAATATTTTGGTTAAACATATTTTCTTTTCTCAGTGCATACTCAATTATTCTAACCTTTCATACTATTCTCATATATAACCATATTACTCTCATTAAGTAACCATACTAATATCATAAATAAGTTTATTGCAACAGAAACATATTTTTATTATAATTTATTATAATATTACATACATATGACAATTAATAAGAACAAAAAGACAGCATATAATATATTTTGGTAATACGTGTAAAATAAATACAGTTAATAAACAAATAATAATATTCAGATTACATTTCAACGGAATCAATGCAGAGTTTCCTCTTTGATACTGAAATAGCCATTCATTCCATCATTAGCTGCAATAAAACAAAAATATTTGTTAAGAATTTTCAATTGAAATTCCAAAAGTCATATATAACCATAATAATATGGTTACACGTCTTGTTGGATACACAATATATACATATGTATGCATGTTTACATCTTAATATTAAAAAATACGTATCATTTTACTTTCGCGAATACTCAATATGTATTTTTTCAACAATTCCACGATTTTTTTATATAGCTGAACAAATATGTATATGTATTTTGAAAATTAAACACGCACAAAACATCTAATTGTTTCCAAAGAAAATATGAAACTAAAACAAAATTATATGTCAACGACTAGAATGAAAATATTGTAATATTCTGTAAACTTACTTTTGTTGCATATGAATTTGCGGATTATACATATAATAGAACAAATATTTTGTTATTGGGTGTGATAAAAATTATTGTTGTTTTTAAAAAAAGTTTGAAATTGCTATTATTGTATGCAACCATATCTTGAAATTTATAGATGTTAACAATATAATTATAGAAATGCAAATATTAACATATTTATAGAGGAACAAACTATAATTAATTTGATAAGACACAGTATTTAACAATAATGCACAATGTTACGGAATATATACTAATGTTGTTGCAATCATATATCAAACTGTCTTTTCTTTGCGTGCAGGGTCTGAGGCAGGAATCGAACCTACGACCTCGAGACTGTTGGTCGAGTACTCTGCCAAATCAACCAGTAATACTTAAAATAAAGTGTTTTTTGTTTTAATGGATTGGTGCATTGAGAATTTATTCAAAGTAATCACGCTGTAAAAGCAGTCTTCTTGCCTTTAGAACTTTAAAAGTCCAGAGTAAAAAAGATTGAATAGGAAAAAATACATGAGCTGATATATAAAAAAAAATATGATAATTTGTAAAATAGATAAAATAAAATTTTAAGTTATTTTGCTTCTACTTTAGCAATAAAATGTTGCAATTTGCGTTAACTTTGCCACTTTTCGTTGCAATAAAATTTTGCTGTTTGCACGAATCTACATCAATTCCTGCATCTTCTGTCTTTTACCGGCATGTTGGACTTCGATGTCTAAATTACCATTCTTGAAGCATTTAGACCACTACTGGTAAGATATTTGAGAGCATTTTAAACCCCTCACTAGCAGATTTCTGTATAACTAAGCAGAACATTAAAACCTTCCGCAAATGACAAGAATTTGGGTCATAAGCTGAGAACTTTAATCGAGAATAACTTTATAATGCAGACACAATTCAACAACAGAATAAAATGTATTAAAAGCATATAGGCATATGAGCTAGTTGTCGTAATCTTGTGTTCTGTCATTCTTGGTTTTCGCTACAGGTTTTACAGCATACATGTGAGGGTTCCGCAACACCTGAACTGTTTGCAATTTACTCTTAATTGTAGTAAATTGGTACTTAGACCACCACTTGTTTAATCCATTCTATTGGAAAAAAAATCAAAAAATACTTTCTTTTAATGTTTACAAAACTTTTACTTAAATACCAACTTTATTTTTATATAAAAAAATAAAATATTTAGAAATTTAAATACAAACTATGCTATTACGGCACATTTCAAATTTAGGAACGCGTTCACAAAACTCTTATATGTTTTAAAGGATTTTATTTTCTTCAATACATTTTGTTGCTTTTCATGTATAAATAAGTAATTTCTTGAAATAGTTTTCGTTAAGTAGTGCATTTACACCTGAATAACATTTAATAGTTTTCAAAAATTAAACCTTTACACTGGGAATTACACCTGTAAAAATATTCTATTTCAGCGTTATATTTTTGCTCTTTTTGTGTATTCAAGATAATTCGTGTGAAAAAAACGTTCTGAAAGTGAGAATATTCTAAGAAAAATATACTTTGGCAACAATATACATGGTTGCTTATTATTCTTATATTGCACAAATGTAGCAAAGTGTTAAAAATAAAACATTTAATAAGTGTCATTTGTAAGCTTGTTATTGTGTCAAGTAACCAGAAAATTTCTTGTAGAATACTTTTCTGATAAATTGCTTAATATAATGTTAAATTAGGTTACTTACTTTGCAATTAATATTGAAAGTTGTTAAAAACGTTTTTTATTTTATTAAGTGATATTATAACGAGTGATTTTTTTGCTATTATTATAATGAGTGATTTTTTTGCTATTATCTTTTTGGCAACACTAGTTTTGACAGCCCACGCACGTTTTGTATCTTGTGTAACTGTCAAACCTCTTCAGTTTGGTCTATAATTTAATCATGAATCGTCTTACAAACGAACAACGCTTGCAAATTATTGAATTTTATTACCAAAATGCGTGCTCTGTTAAGAAAGTTCATCGCGAGCTTCTTCCATTTTATGGTCAGTTAACTAGGTCGATTAACTACTGAGGTTTCTATTCGGGCTATTGTAAAAAAATGTCGCACCAAATTTACATTGTTGGACATTAAACCACCAACACGCTTACGTAGATTACGAACTGAAGAAAATATCGCAGCCGTATCGGCCAGTGTTGGTGATGACCGTGAATTATCGATTCGGCGCCGTTCGCAGCAATTGGGCCTCTGTTACTCCACTACGTGGAAAATTTTGCGGAGGGATTTGGGTGAAGCCTTATAAGATACAGCTGGTGCAAGAATTGAAGCCGAACGACCTACCACAACGCCAAATTTTTGGTGAATGGGCTCTTGAAAAGTTAGATGAAGATCCACTTTTTTATCGAAGAACTGTGTTCAGCGACGAGGCTTATTTCTGGTTGAATGGATACGTGAACAAGCAAAACTGCCGTATTTGGAGTGAAGAGCAGCCAGAAGCATTGCAAGAGCTACCAATGCATCCACAAAAACAACCGTTTGGTGCGGATTATGGGCTGGCGGCATCATTGGGCCATATTTCTTCAAAGATGATGCGAATCCCAACGTTACTGTGAATGGTGAGCGCTACCGTGCGATGATAACAAACTTTTTTTTGCCCAAAATGGAAGAGCTTGACTTGCATGACATGTGGTTTCAACAAGACGGTGCCACATGCCACACAGCACGTGAAACAATGGACTAATTGAGAGGCGAGTTCGGTGAACAGTTTATTTCACGCTTGGGACCAGTCAATTGGCCGCCCAGATCATGCGATTTAACGCCTCTAGACTATTTTTTGTGGGCCTATGTTAAGGCTAATGTCTATAGCGACAAGACCGCTTCGATTGACGCACTGGAAGCCAACATTGCCAACATTATTCGTGAGATACCGGCCGAAATGTTGGAAAGAGTATGCCAAAATTAGACGAAGTGGATGGACCATTTGAGGCGCAGCCGCGGCCAACATTTGCATGAAACAATCTTCAAACATTAAATTATATCGACCCAACTATCGACGCAAATAAATATTTCATGCATTTTTCTGAATTTTCTGTGTTTTTTTTTTTTAATTTCCGATAGTTCTTATAAAATCACCCATTGTAATGTTAAATTAGGTTACTTACTTTGCAATTAATATTGAAAATTGTTAAAAAGGTTTTTTTGTTTTATTAAGTGATATTATAGTTGCATTTATGCAAGTGCTTAAGTCATTTTGTAAATTTCTTTATCATTTAGTTATTGATTAGTTATTATAGTTTATGCGCAATTTTTGTGTTTATATTATTCTTGTGTAATAACAGATAATGGTCCCTACTTTTCTGCTTTATGCGTTTTTAGGCGATTTTTTTTTTGCCCTGTGGCAAAATAATTGGACTTCATCCATTTAAATTGTCATAAACTTGGGAATTTATTTCTGCACTGTTATTAATTTAGGTAATTTTTTGCAACAACTGCATTCTTTAAACTTTTCAAACTTAATGAGAGACAAAAATCGCAAAAGCACTTCCTTTTTAAACAAAACTTTCAGAATTCAGGTATAAAGCAAACGAAATGCGTTTTATCTCTTCTGCAGCTAAAATATATGTTTGCAGCATGCACATGCATAAACAAAAGGCAATTTTGTGCAATTGGCTAGCATTTAATGTTGCCAGTGCATGCAAACAGGAAAAGGATGTAGGAAATACTAAAACCCCCGCACACACACACACACACATACACACACACACTATACACACGCACAAAACATACAAGACACAATGTTACAACTCGGAAAGATTTATTATTTGAGTACGTGTTTAAGTATCTGCTTTTAGCGGCAAATATCAGAGAATGTTTAAAAAAACTTTTCTTTCTGAAAAACTTTTAAGCAAAATGAAGTAATCGGTTGTGTGGAGTAGCGAATATGACAGCAATTGCTTAGTACATATTTAAAACAAATAGTGATATCTCAAAAAAATCGGAAAATGTTTTTTAAGCTATAAAATTTTTTTCTTAGAAATTATGGCAGTTACTTTTCTTTTAGAGACAAAACCAATTCATTAAATTTGTGGTCTGAAAAATCTTTATTAAATCAGCCGTTAAATTTTTACTCTTACCTACTTTTTAACTCAATCACATTGACATTGAAAAGGAGTTGTTTTATAAACAGAAAAAAGTTAGTGTTTTGGAAACTTCCATCTCTGCTATGAACACATGTTAAATTTTGTTTCGATCTGGTAACTCCTTCATATAGAAACAGGTGTTCACAAAAGACGCATCCGCGATTTTTTTACAATGGAAAAATTAGAAATGCGTGGTGTCATTAAATATTTACATAAAAAAGGTTTATCGGGACAAGAAATTCATAATGATATGGTGAATGTGTTAGGTGAAAGTGCTCCTTCATATGCAACAGTAAAAAATTGGGGTACAAGGATTGAAGTAAATCCACGTAATGGACGTCCAAACAGCAACAACAACAAAAATTGTAGCCAAAGTGCATGATATGGTATTAAATGATCGACGAATAAAAGTGCGTGAAATAGCCAATATCATGGGCATCTCAACTGATCGAGTCCATATAATTTTGTATGAATAACTACAGATGAAAAAGCTTTCTGCAAGATGGATGCCGCATTTGTTAACAGTCGTAGTACATATGTAGGTACGTCGGGTTTTAATTCAAGTTTTCCCTTTCTTAAGTTTTTTCTTAAGAAGGATTTTTTACAATACAAACTTACTGTGATCAATAATTTTTGTTTGAACAAGACAAGAAAAATAATAATCAAATCTTTAGCTGGGGGACATGCGTTTTCCAGGACACCTATTTAGCGATTTCAAATCGCAAAACCATATTTCTTGCGTAATGCGTTTCTCAGAACACCTATTTGGCGTTTTGAAATTGAAAACGCTAAATTTAAGCGATTTGCGTTTCTCAGAACATGCATGTATATAATACTTGCCAACTTGCCTCAAAAATGTCCAAGGGACGCTGAGGCCGCAATTATTATTATTTTTTCTTTTTGTTTATGTGTGTAAATACGTATGTACAAATAAATAAAATAAAACAATATAAAAAAAATTTAAAAAAAATTTAAAAAGAACATATAAAAAACTGTGCAACCTTCTACTGGTCTTCAGAAACAACTAGATTATATGTCAGGTTTCAAACTTAAAATCTGGAGACTATTGTTCGACCATTACCAACTCACTCATCGAGACAGTAATCGTGTCTGGCGCTTGTTGTAATGTGTCCTAATACGTTCAAAATGTAAACATATAATATTAATTTATTGAATTTTTGTTGAACTTTATAATTTTTAAATAAAATTTTTTGTTTTGTTCATTTGTACAACGGGTTATAGTTCAAGTTTTTTCTTAAGAAGGATTTTTTACAATACAAATTTCCTGTCATCAATAATTTTTGATTGAACAAGACAAGAAAAATAATAATCAAATCTTTAGCTGGGGGACAACTAGCTGTTTCTTAGCCGCTACACTAATCATCAGCACCCACTGGGATTTGAACTCGGGTCATAACGTATCATGATTTACTGCTAGCTAGCTAGCGGGTGTTGATAATTGGTGCTGCTGCTACCAAGCTGCTAGTAAGTGTTTCCCAGCGATTAAATTGAAATATTGATTTAATCTTCAGATCGGTTTTATTTTTAACATAAAAAATGTTTTAATAATTTTATTCTTCGATAAAAAAAGAATAAAAAATTTTCCAAAAGAAGTCTTCCGAAGGAAGACGAAATATCAAAGAATAAATTTATTAAAATATTTTTTTATATTAAAAACAAACCCGACCTCAAGCTTATATCAACATTTTAATTTAATTTGTTAAAGACTTTCGCTGGGAAACACCTACTAGCAGCTTGGTAGCAGCAGCACCAATTATCAACACTCGCTAGCTCTCGTACATGGAATCTTGAGAAACATGCACATATTTATGCACAAATAACAACAAGAATTGATAGTTAATGAATTCAGTTCAATTTCATTATTGTTATTATTTTTTCTTGCCAAACCAAAAAATATATTATATATTTTCAAACCGAAATTATTTTCTTACCACAATTCTTTAAAAGTACATTCACTAGAGTTATTCACTTTATATTCATTGTTTATCAAAATAATTTTCTGAAATATTTTCCGTTTAAAAGCTTGTTGTTATACTCGTATATCAGTTTTATGAAGATGTGTCTGCATCTTGATGTTTATGTAGTTATTAAATTATATATAAATTAGGGTAATGAATATTCTACACTTTTAAAATTCCGTTTTAAATATTATTTTGCTTTATGCACACAATGTCTGTGCAGAATTGAAATGTTTTCTTTTTTACTTTTAAGCCAATTTATCTTGTTAATGAAATATTTTGCTAATTTAATAAAATGAAGAGACTTTCAAATGTAAAGCTTTGTGTTTATGCATTTAGTCTTGATATCCCAATTCGCCACATATTTAAAACATCTTATACGATGAAAAAAAAAATTCAAAAAATCTAGTTTATTTAATTTACTAGCTACTAATGTTGATGCCAACATGCTGCTTCTTCTGTACTCATAGATGGTATAAATATTGGTGAGTCGGATGCTCTTGATGTGTGATGGTCGATGGACAGAACACATTTTTCATGTCTCTAAAGAAGCATTCAAGTGCATCGGGTTTTTGAAACTCCATCCGAACTCCTTACTGTTTATACCATCTACATCCGACCGAAAATGGAATACAACTCTCATGTTTGCGCCGGTGCCTCAAAATCTATTTTGGGGTGACTCGACCGTGTGCAGGAGAGGGCAAAGGTGCTTATCGGTGACAGTAGGGTATCCAACTATATTGACTCAATGAAGCATCGACACAGTGTGAGGTGCGTTACTCTGTTCTATCGTTACTACAATAGATTATGCTTCAACGAGATAAGGGACCTTGTTCACGAAACTCACACATTTTTACGTAGCACGCGTTCATCGTCCAGAGCTCATCCATTTGTGGTCGATTGCCCGTGGAATCATATTACGCATTACAGAGAGAAGTGGGTTTTCAGCCGTACGCTTCGTCTGTGGAATAAGTTACCTGCAGACGTGTTTCCTACCTGTTATAACGTTGAAGAGTTCAAGTCAAATGTTCACAAACACTACTCCCTCTTTCCCCCTCCTCACAACCTATTTTCCTAGTTTTGATACAATGCACTGCATATGTAGGGGTCCTCCCCTGAATACTGGTCCAAGAAAAACAAAAGCATTAAAAAAAGCGACCTCATAAGTATAAAAAACATTTTATGAATAAGACCGAATATATAAATGTTTGTTCAATTTCTTGGAAATATAGTTTGCATGATCGATTTGAAGACACAAATGAAGACATTGCCCATTCATTCTGTTGCCTCGGTTTTTATAAATTTGATAAATGTTGTCTATCTCGTTTTACAGAAATACATTATTTTTTACACAAACAATCCACATGAACAGCTTTTTCTTATCTCTTACCTATAAGTGAGCGGCATGTCTCCCTCCCATAATTTTTTTTATCCTAGCAAACGGAGCCCAATGTTGTCTAGGACGATAACCATTTGGGACGTGATTAGCAGCACAAACTTTAATATGTAATGCGCATGTTAATAATTAGCTACAAAATGTCTGAAAAATTACTTATTATTCTTCATTCCTGATTTATATGCAACTACCAGAATGAATTTGATTTAGGGAGTCGTGTAAGAAGTAAATATTAACTTGCATTTCTATATTAATTATCTTATTTTGAACTAACACAAATTGGTGTTAAATAAGTATTTAAAATTACTTTATATAAGATTAAATGTACTAGAATTATAATATAGTTACTGCTCGGTTGATACATAAAATACTTTTCTTACATTAATTACGAACAAAAATGCAGTTCTTCTGATTTAAAAACAAGCAAATTTGTGCTAACGAATACTATTTTAGATAAAACAGAATTGGCATTATGATTAACTTCAGATTGGTTCATTTTAATGGGTTGGGGTAAAAGAAATAAAAACGGGTTTAATAAATAAAGAAGTATTTCAATAAATAAAGAAGTATTTATTAAGTTCTTAACATGGCAAGGTTTCTTGAGACTTTCATTCTTATAATAGCAGATAAGAAGGTTCTAAAATTGTTCGCACTATTAGTGTTTCTTCGGCGGTGATGGTAAGAATTCTTATAGTTAAAAATACATGTAACGGACATAATTTAATTGACAGTTGTGCAAAAAATTTACATCAGCACTTGCCATTACGGCCTTATCTGACGATGGGTCAGTTCCAGGGAGTGAACTATTCACATTATATTTTCTTCTTCTGCTTATTATTACGTTATGAAATATCGACATATAGAAAACTAAAAAACAACTGTTTAAATATTTTGGTAATTTATTTTTTAATTTCGACTTAATAATATAAATTTTAAAGCAAACAACATTTATATAATGGGTGATTTTATAAGAACTATTGGAAATTTAAAAAAAAAAACACACATAAAATTCAGAAAAATGCGTGAAATATTTATTTGGATCGATAGTTGGGTCGATATAATTTAATGTTTGAAGATTATTTCATGCAAATGTTGGCCGCGGCTGCGCCTCAAATGGTCCATCCGCTTAGTCCAATTTTGGCATACTCTTTCCAACATTTCGGCCGGTATCTCACGAATAATGTTGGCAATGTTGGCTTCCAGTGCGTCAATCGAAGCGGGCTTGTCGCTATAGACATTAGCCTTAACATAGCCCCACAAAAAATAGTCTAGAGGCGTTAAATCCCACGATATGGGCGGCCAATTGACTGGTCCCAAGCGTGAAATAAACTGTTCACCGAACTCGCCTCTCAATTGGTCCATTGTTTCGCGTGCTGTGTGGCATGTGGCACCGTCTTGTTGAAACCACATGTCATGCAAGTCAAGCTCTTCCATTTTGGGCAAAAAAAAGGTTTGTTATCATCGCACGGTAGCGCTCACCATTCACAGTAACGTTGTGATTCGCATCATCTTTGAAGAAATACGGCCCAATGATGTCGCCAGTCCATAATCCGCACCAAACGGTTGTTTTTTGTGGATGCAATGGTAGCTCTTGCAATGCTTCTGGCTGCTCTTCACTCCAAATACGGCAGTTTTGCTTGTTCACGTATCCATTCAACCAGAAATGAGCCTCGTCGCTGAACACAATTCTTCGATAAAAAAGTGGATCTTCATCTTACTTTTCAAGAGCCCATTCACCAAAAATTTGGCGTTGTGGTAGGTCGTTTGGCTTCAATTCTCGCACCAGCTGTATCTTATAAGGCTTCACACCCAAAGCCTTCCGCAAAATTTTCCACGTAGTGGAGTAACAGAGGCCCAATTGCTGCGAACGGCGCCGAATCGATAATTCATGGTCATCACCAACACTGGCCGATATGGCTGCGATATTTTCTTCAGTTCGCACTCTACGTAAGCGTGTTGGTGGTTTAATGTCCAACAATGTAAAATTGGTGAGAAATTTTTTTTACAATAGCCCGAATAGAAGCCTCAGTAGGTCGATTAAACTGACCATAAAATGGAAGAAGCGCGCGATGAACTTTCTTAACAGAGCACGCATTTTGGTAATAAAATTCAATAATTTGCAAGCGTTGTTCGTTTGTAAGACGATTCATGATTAAATTATAGACCAAACTGAAGTCAAAACTAGTGTTGCCAAAAAGATAATTGCAAAAAAATCACTCGTTATATATATGTATGTTACAATAAACTTCATGTCGAAATATAAAATTTCTTATTTCATTACTAAAACTCATTGATATTTTATATTGAATATATACATATACATATATTTTTTCTATTTTAGAGGGATAAATTTAATGCATTAAAATGCCACATATGATATTTAAATATTGATTTGGCAAGTGTTTAAATTTATTTGCTAAATATGAATAATACAAAATACATAAATGTAATTAATATTATCATTTATTTCGATAAGAATTTTAATGCTCATTAAAATTTCAGCTTATTGCCAGTCGGATAATTAATATCAACATTTGTTAATTTGTTTGGTCGTGTCTGTTTAATTCACTTAATTAATAGCCATATTAATTTTATGCAACTGTTTTCTGCTTTAAACTATTTCCTGCAGAAATTAAATATGATTGTGCAACGTTTGACCGATTTTACAAATTAGAATTTGTGTTGAAACTTTTTGCATTTACATAGCTGCAGATTCAATCAATAGCTAATAATTTTGATAAATGCAAAATATTATTTAAAATATTTAATGGTTTAATTAATGGCTTTTGATTTCTTTAGGATTTCGAAAATAATGTTGTGAAATTCTGCTGTATAAAAAAAAAGATTTCTAAAACAAATCTAAATAAGTGTGTGCGTTTAAATTATGTTGATTTTAAAACAAATACTTTAAAAGCAGAAGTGTTCCTGCTTGCAGTATAATATTAAATTAGCTGTAAAATTTAATATAGAGTGTTACGAGGGTGGATCAGGAAGTCCTGGACTATGGCATAACCTTTTTGTAATTAAAATAGAAACATTTCTAAAATAGAAACATTTCACAACTGTGAGTTGAATCCTGTCTAAATTTTTAACGAGCTGCGCCACTTAATTTTCTGTTTCGCAGAAGCTGATAGCGGCTATCCCACATTTTGGGAAGAAAACAGAAAAAAAATTAATTTCCTTAAATATTATTACTTTTTATGGAAAAGCATTCACTTTAACTAAGGCTAAGTCTAATTATTATTATGGTGACTCAATTGTCATGGTATTACATTATTTCGGATGTGACTGCACCAGCATGGAAAACGCCGAATGTTCTAGATACCCAATTGTAGCCTCTATATCCGAAAAAAATTTAAAAAATTTGGGATATGATTTTAGCTGATGGAAAATTGAAAGTGCAAGAGATTGAGATTAGCGTCTCACATGGTTCAGGGGCTTAAATTTTGAATGAGAACACTTGGGTTTCAAAAAGCATTCCGCAAGCTATCAAACACGTAACCAGTTGAGAATTTCACAGGAAAGTTTGACGTTGTTGCAGAGCAATATGTATTGAAAATTGAGGGCAAAGCTTTATTTGAAATTTAAATAATCTTGATACTTAGAAGGTTTCAGAGAGCTGAATAAATAGAAGGTAAAATTACCGTTTCTCAGCAATTTTATACCCTTCTCTCATGGTATGTATGCATACGAGGTATGATTAAAAAATAACCGTTATTTTCAATTTTTTCAAAAATAACACTTTTGAAACGCGTTTTTTATATCGCGAACTGCTCCTGTTTCGATTTCTTTTATCTCCACAATCCTTTTCCTTTCGTCGGTGTCTTCAGTTTTGCGAAGAGGAAAAGTCAGCGGGGGCCAAGTCCGGTGAATACACTGAAAAATATTTGCTTCATATTTCCAATGAACCCCATTCATTAGATAATTTTCATTAACGGAATGAAAAATTACGTTCCATGAATGAAAATTCATAGCATTAATGAAAATATTCATTAAAATTGATTCATTAGTTTTCATAATTTCATTAGAAAATTTCATTGGATTTGTTATAAAAAATTTTTGAAGGCTGTGTGCAAAATTTTAGAGATTTATTAAAAGTGAGAAAATAAATATATTATAACTACTAACTAAATGACAAAGTAAATTATTTTATACACTAATTACTGAGTAAAAAATTATTTTAATAAAAATTTCAATAGCTTTTTAGTTCTTATGAAAATTTTCATTATATTAACTAAACTTTTCATTAGAATTCATAAACTACCCTCATTTTAAATACCTACATAGTTGAAATCAAAAGCAAAGAGATGGGCTCTTCTCTGGTTTTTTGCTTAAAGGAATATTTTTTACTCTGTTACAAATGCAACAACAAAGTCACACTTAATTTTTTCCTTAGCCTTCGTTGTGAACAATTATGTATGTATCTATACACAAAGCAAACGTTTTGTTTTTGCACGCAACGGGACTTTTTTTTTGTTCTTCAAAAAGCAAAACATCACAAGTTTCCAAAAGCAGAAGTAAACGTTTAAAAAAAGAAATGAGTTTGCTGAAGTTCATTTTTTAAAGTGAAGTTTGCTGAAGTTCATTGTTTAAAGGAATATTAATATTTTATATGTTTTCCTGACGATGATAAAGTGCGGTCTCCACCTGGCATGAAAACACTAACTTTAACGCTAACTTTAAGTTAAAGTTAAATGTGGACCGCTCATGTTGAAGTTTGGTTAAAGTTATAACTCGGTTGTTAAAACATTTCATTTGGAAACTCTGTTATAACTTAAATTGACAACAGCCTGCTATTTGTAGTTGTTTTTCACCATTTTTATTTTTTTTACTATGAGAAGTTATAACTCTAACATCACTACGTGTACGCCGACTTAAACAGATAGATATTTAAACAGCAAGTTTTAACTTCATGTTTTAACTGCATTTGAAGTTAGGTGTAGACTGCATGTAACAAATTGTTATCGAAATATTGAAAATAAATACTGTTGAATTTTTTATAAAAAATAAAACGATCTTTAGCTGAAAATAAGAAATATTGACTTAAACAAGATCAAATAATTAAATGTCAAATAACCATTGTTTAAACTTATTTAATTATCCAAAATGTTTACATATGTAACATTACATATTATTTTTTAAGTTATTTTGTGTTGAATTAAAATGTTTTGATTTTCTTTTAACCATCATTCCAAATGAAATGTATTAGTATTATTAATTTTATATTATTTTCCATTATTACTAAAACAATAAAAAATTCTTTTATGCCTAATATAAAAAAATTGTTTAGTTTATTTTCAGTAGCACAATGCTAATGAAAAAAGGTCATTAGAATAATGAAACTCCTCCTTAAACTAATGATTTTATTTCATTAGAATGAAGAAAATTTTTCACCAAATTAGTGAAGATTATCATTGGTTCAACGAATTTATTCATTAAAATAGTGAAAATATTTCATAAAAATAATGTAACACATTCATTGGCCTAATGAACAAATAACGTTTGAATAATGAAAAAGATTCATTAAAGAAATGAAAGTTTTACTTAATGTTAATGTACCAAATTCATAAAACTAATGAAATTGAGTCGTTAGCCTAATGAATTTTTTCATTGTTTTAATGAAAAGTATTCATAAATGTAATGATTTATTCTTCATTAACTTAATGAAGTTTTCATTAATCTAACGAATGTATTCATTAAATAATTTTTAATGAAAGAAGATTCATTAGTCCAATGAAGGCCATCGTTGGCCGAAAAATAATGAAAATTTTCATTAGATTAATGTCAAAATTCATTATATTAATGAAGGAATTCTTTTCAGTGTACGGTGGTTGAGGTTTTGTTTTTTGGCCAAATGCGCACGCACAATGCTCGATGTGTGAGCTGGTGCGTTATAATGGTGCGAAATCCATGATTGTTTTTGCAAACGTTTCTGACGAATTACTTCGCGCAACAATATTAAAGAATTGAACTTTACAATATTATATCGAAGTTATAATTCGACTCGAGATATAAAAATTTATAGCCATCTCTTTTAAAATTTTGCGTCAAAGCTCATAGAACTACTCATAAATAAAGTAAAATCAACTGATATATATCTAAAGGACAAATAAACTAGCAAGCTGTTTGTGCAAACATGCTCCAAATATTTGTGTAAAAACAAGCCAACAGCCACATAAACTATGCTAAATGTTTATTAGTTTAATTCCACTGCGGCATAAAAATCAGCATGGACAACAACCTGCAGTTGCGTAGTTTTGCTTTTGTCAAAATAAACGTTCACATTTAAATGCATGTATTTTTGAAATATTGAAGTCGGTGGGCTGCTGGCTCAATACATTTAATGTTCAATGGAAACACTACGAAATTTTATTCTCAAATCAATTGAATATGCTGAAAATGAGAACGTATCTACTATTAAACCGATTTTTATTATGAATAAACTAGAAATGCATGATTATATGCATGATTATTGCTAACTTTTGGCAAGACTTGTAATGAAAAATTAATTTTCTAAACAAAAATTCGATTCGCTTAAAATTCCAGATTTACCGCACATGTGAGTTTATATATTTTTTTTTAATCTGGCGTAGAGATTATGTAAATCTGGACCAAACAAAAAATGCAAGCAAAAGAATATATTGCTGGCTTGATAAAAAGAAAAGAATATCTAAATTTATTATTATTTTTCAAAAGAAGCTAAACACTGAGTAAAATTTAAAACATCTTCAAAATAAAAGAGACAAACTATCCCAATTTTAAATTAGATTTTCGGTTTTTGTAGCTTTAGTTCAAGTTTTTCCTTTCTTAAGTTTCTTAAGAAAGGTTTATTAGGCTCACACAGGTAGCAATTTTTGCCGTATGTTTGTAGCCATGTGGGCAACTTCTTGTTGAGGAGTTTGGGCCATCTAATCCCTCCTGCATACAATTTCCCAGCAATCAATGAAGACAAGGCATAATGAGTTGTTAGGCCGAAGCCCGCTAGCATCATTAAACCTTAAAGCAACTAACTCGCCAACCATCACCACTGGTTCCTTACAGTACAGGTATCTGTTGTAAAGGCAACAGACCCTCGGGTAGTTATTAGTCCCCGAAAAAAGTCACACACCAAACAATTATCAAGGATACTAACACCCCGTTCGTGCATTTTAGGTTTGAACCACAGCCAGAACGTTTCATCAGTCACGGTAGGCACCTCAACCATTAACTACAAGCACAACAACCCAGCCTGATCTCCGTTCTACCAATTTATACCCTTGGTAGACGCATGTTGCAAGCCAACATGCGGCTTGCTAGAGTTTCATTCGTTACAGAGTGCCCTGGTTAGGAGTACGCCAAGGCAAAACCTGTTCCCCGGGGGGAACAAGAGCTAAGGGAAGAGATATTTCGGCACATTAACGTCATAAAACCTCAACTATGCCTTAGCGTGGTCGAAAACTTTAACTATCGGATGATGGTGTGCCGCTGAAGTTACGGCGGCCAATAAATTATACCGTGCATAACTGAACCCTATTAGTAATTACCATATTAAAAGGAAGTGGCAATAATTCCTAAATACTTTGTGTTTTATTCAATATCAACATAGACCCTTAAAATTTAACCACGCTTTTTTATATACACATTACAATCTTAAACTCAAAAGGTAATTTATAAAAGTTTAATATCGGTTTTTACATTAAGCTGGTAATATGTGTTTGTTAATTTAATCAGCCAGCAATTTGGGAGTTAAGAGCAAAGAATCTTAGGCAGTATGAAAGAAGTCCTTATTAAAAACAACCTCAAGCTTCTTAGAAACCACAACATATTTATTGATTATTTCTTTCCACATGTATGCAAATTTTACAAGAAAAATTACACTGAGCGAAAAACTACATTTCTTTAAAACATGCAAGATATTCAATAATAATTTTTGGCCAAGTTAAGAAAAAATCAAAGCGAATATGAAAAACCAAATGATGATGAAAGAGCGAACAAAATTGTTTAATTTTCGAGAAATATTTTTTTCATTCATTCTTTTAAAGAGATGTCTATAAGCAAAGAGGTAAGATTACTTTGAAGTACAGTGGCAAAGCATCTCTGGGCTGGGGAACAGCTCTCGCGTCATTGTAATTATATCTTAAATGCGGTCAGGTTTATTGTTGTTGTTTGACATTCAAGAGTTTTGCGTCTCACTTTCATTGGTTAACTGTCTACGTCAACTAACTGTATTCGGTTTGTTGAGGTACTTCATTGTTAACCACGTGGCATCTACCTGGCGTATGCGCAGAGCTGGGCAGTATTTTAAATACTTGTATTTGAAATACGTATTTGAAATACAAATTCGTATTTTGTATTTCAAATACATTTGGCTTAAAAATACATATTTACAAAATACATTTATTTATTATAGTAAATTCAAATTAAGTTATTTCATACAAAAAAGGTAAAATTGCTAGAAACTACGACCATTAAAAGGTTTATCAATTTACAATACAGCAATTAAACTTGCAATTGTTTTGTACATTTTACACTAATCAGTAGTGCGGTTCTCTATCTTTTAACGAATTGATAATCGCAACTTTTGTCATCAAATTTCATCGCTTGCACTAACGATTGAGTGATTCTGTAACTTAATTCTAACGATGGTAAACAGCTGTATTTTTCTGTTCATTCATAGTTATAAGCATCACGTGGCATCTCTGCAAGAAAAAAGCGAAAACCACAAAGAAGAAAAGAAAAAACAATAAATTTTTCCATGACAATATGTATACATATTGATTTTTATTTTTAAGTGACAATAAATATTATTTAATTTGTAATAAGGTAAGTAAAATAAAATAAGTGTCCATATGTTTCATTTATTTTTTTTATATGTACTAATTTCTATATGTTCAGAATGACCACAACTAAGACTGATGATAATCAATATAACTTTTTAAATTCATTAACTGTCAACTCAAAGGAATTGTCCAACTCCCGATAAACACACTGATTATCCCTTCAAGCGTTCAAACTTTTTTCATCCCTTAAAAAAAATTATACTGAAATTTTTGTTTTTGAAAATTTATTTAATAAATATTTTATGTATTTATTTATGTATTTAATATATAATAAATATTTTTATTTTTTAAAAATCAGATTGTAAGTAGTTTATTTAATGGATGCACAATTAAAAAAAATATACTTTAACGATTGAATAAACAGCAAGAATATTTTTGTCTTTAAGAAATCGACAATCGGCAGTAAAATTAACAGCTGATTTTGATCGACTACGAATATCGTTAAGAAAATGTTACAGAATAGCAAATTCGATAAAATATCGTTATAATTATTTTAATGATTCGATTATCGTTAGGTAAGTTACAGAATCGCACTACAGGTGATAAGAATTTCCACATACTCGACACCAGATTGTTCCCATCGCTTTGGATTATATACAGGGAAATTATAATTATGGAAAACTATTGCCTACATTAATGGCTGTGAGAACCATATTACATCGACCGCAAGTATAATAATTTGAAGCGTTTCAGTTGTATTTTAACAAAATTAATGGAAAAGGGATTTAATGAGTTTCTCATGCTGACACGTGAAGCAAATAGAGCTATCCATATTGGCATCATGTTTCCACCCTAGTTTCAAAATGCGCTGCTTATCAAAAAGCATCTCATTAAAAGAGAGACAACAGATTCAAAACCTTGCAATAATGATGACCTTCGAGAAAAATTACAAAAAATATGAAACCAAACGTGGGTGCAGCAGAAGTACTGCTATTGGCAGTAAAGATGATGAGGACTTTATTGTTTTTAAGCATTTATAGAATTTGCTGCTTATGTGCCTCAGGACCTGTAGGTTTTATTCAGACCCCAACAAGAGGTTGTTTGTCGAATGATTCATTAAAATATCTTGTTATTAAAGGAAATAGTTGTTTTACGGAATGAGTCTTTTGTTTACAAGTACTGTCCATCAAATCCTAAATATTGGCTTTGTTCCTTTAATTTCTTAGCTTGCGAGTTTAGAACAATCATATATTGGCATACGTATGCCATACGTGCACGCAGAGAAAAGGCAATTTGAAATATGGTTGCAACAACCTTAGTATCTATTCCATAACATTATGTATTATTGTTAAAATCGATGTGTAATCAGCATAATTATAGTTTGTTTCTCTATAAATATTTTATTGTGTGCATTTCTGTAATTCTATTGGTAACATCTATATATTTCAAGATATGGCTATATGCAATAATAACAATTGTGAAAATTTGTTAAAAACAACGACAGCTTTTGTCACACCCAACACTAAAATAATTCTTTTTATTATATGTATGATAAGCTGATTCACATGCAACAAAAGTGAGTTTACAACATAAACTTACTATTGCCGACTTGAACGATATTTTTATTCTAGTCGTTGACATACAATATTCTTTCAATTTGGTTTAAAATATTTTATGTGTTTTCAATTAAAAAAATACATAAACGTATGTATTTGTCAGCTTTATTGAAAAAAGGAGAAAAAACGAGAGTTTGTCGAAGAAATACATATGGAGTACTCGGAATAATAAAAAGGTAAGTTTAATATTAAGATGTAAATATAAATATGTATGTTGAATCCAACAATACATGCAATCATTATTAATATGGTTAAAGATGTCTGTTAAAATTGCAATCACAGACAAAATACTTAATAGCTATTTTTCTTTCATTACAGCTAATGGATATTTCCATTTCCAAGAAGAAACTTGTGCATTAATTTTGTTAAGATGCAACCCGATTATTTTTTCTAATTATTTGTATTAATTTTTTAAAATAAGTATTATAAAATAATATTATATGCTGTCTCTTTTTTGTAGTTAATTATTATATGTATTATAGAAATACATGTTTCAACAATATTATAATAAAGTTACTTACAAGACTAATATGGTTTGTTTAGTTTAATAAATGCTATGGTTACATATTATTAAACCAATTTTAAACCCAAATATAATATGGTTACTTATACTATGATTTTGTTTACAATACTATGGTGTGCCATTTGAATGGTGTTTTAAATATAACAATATAGTATTATTAAGTACAACCATATAATTCAACAATAGTATGTTGCCCTTAGAATATTGTTGTATCAACCATATATTTTTTTCTACGTGTGTATACCAATATGTAAAATATTACATATATTTTACATATATTTATTATATTAAATGTATATAATATAAAAAAAATAAAACATTTTTTATATAATAGTACACAGCTTTATTCCTAGTATTTGAATACATTATCTATATATATATATATAGTTGTTAGTAGGAAGATAGATACTGCCGCCTAAAACGCAAAAGACCGCAACTGACAAAAATTTTCTAATCTGTAATTTTTATTATATCAGGTGTTATTATCAATAATACAGCTAACCACAAATTTTAATAGGCTTTCAATATTTTGCCAGTTGCGTCCTTTTAAGTTTTGGGTGACTATACACAATTTAGTTTACGTGCATATGTGAAATAAAGTATGTATCTAAAACCAGAGAGGTATATTCTTATGAGATCGAAATAAAAAAAAAAAGTATTTGTATTTTTTACTTGTATTTTGTATTTGAAATACGCAGCTTGAAAGTGTTTTGTGATTTTTTTGCTATTATCTTTTTGGCAACACTAGTTTTGACAGCTCACGCACGTTTTGTATCTTGTCACTGTCAAACATCTTCAGTTTGGTCTATAATTTAATCATGGATCGTCTTACAAACAAACAACGCTTGCAAATTATTGAATTTTATTACCAAAATGCGTGCTCTGTTAAGAAAGTTCATCGCGCGCTTCTTCCATTTTATGGTCAGTTTAATCGACCTACTGAGGCTTCTATTCGGGCTATTGTAAAAAAATTTCGCACCAAATTTACATTGTTGGACATTAAACCACCAACACGCTTACGTAGAGTGCGAACTGAAGAAAATATCGCAGCCGTATCGGCCAGTGTTGGTGATGACCGTGAATTATCGATACGGCGCCGTTCGCAGCAATTGGGCCTCTGTTACTCCACTACGTGGAAAATTTTGCGGAAGAATTTGGGTGTGAAGCCTTATAAGATACAGCTGGTGCAAGAATTGAAGCCAAACGACCTACCACAACGCCAAATTTTTGGTGAATGGGCTCTTGAAAAGTTAGATGAAGATCCACTTTTTTATCGAAGAATTGTGTTCAGCGACGAGGCTCATTTCTGGTTGAATGGATACGTGGACAAGCAAAACTGCCGTATCTGGAGTGAAGAGCAGCCAGAAGCATTGCAAGAGCTACCAATGCATCCACAAAAAACAATCGTTTGGTGCGGATTATGTTCTGGCGGCATCATTGGGCCGTATTTCTTCAAAGATGATGCGAATCACAACGTTACTGTGAATGGTGAGAGCTACCGTGCGATGATAACAAACCACACAGCACGCGAAACAATGGACCAATTGAGAGGCGAGTTCGGTGAACAGTTTATTTCACGCTTGGGACCAGTCAATTGGCCGCCCAGATCGTGCGATTTAACGCCTCTAGACTATTTTTTGTGGGGCTATGTTAAGGCTAATGTCTATAGCGACAAGCGCGCTTCGATTGACGCACTGGAAGCCAACATTGCCAACATTATTCGTGAGATACCGGCCGAAATGTTGGAAAGAGTATGCCAAAATTGGACTAAGCGGATGGACCATTTGAGGCGCAGCCGCGGCCAACATTTGCATGAAATAATCTTCAAACATTAAATTATATCGACCCAACTATCGATCCAAATAAATATTTCATGCATTTTTCTGAATTTTATGTGTTTTTTTTTTTTAATTTCTGATAGTTCTTATAAAATCACCCATTATTTGAAATACGCAGCTGGGAAGTATTTTGTATTTGAAATACATTAAGTGAGTATTTTGCCCAGCCCTGAGTATGCGAAGGCATAAGGTACAGTTAGTCACAACTCCGCAACGAGTTACTGTTAATACCATCGTGTAAATAAGGTCTTCGTTTCTCCGCCCTTGCTGTACATTCTAAACTTTGCAAATTTTTTTTGGAACTGTATAGTTACAAATAAAATACAATACTTTCTACTTCCAAATTATCTTAGAATATATTAAAAAAATATGTAACTGAGCAAATTTTGTTCTGCCTCTCTGTGTACATGTTGGCACTGAAAGCCATTTAATGCAAATCTTTTGTAAAACCGGACAATTCAAATACTAGGAAGGTTTACATTGAAATCAAGAAAGCTATTAAAGTTTTTATGCTGTTTCCATTGTTAAGTTTCCTAGTAGAATATTATGTGTATAAGTTTTTTTCTTTTGTATTTTATTTTCACCATTTTCGTTGAGAAATATTTACACTCATATGTTATTTTCTTTTGCAGATTGCGGAAGGAAACATGTTATCGAAAAAGAACCAGCAAGAAAATTATTTTCCAGGGCATCGGAATATTTATACAAAAATTTACAAGGTTTTCCTCAATAAAAACAAAAAAAAGAAATAAGAGGAAAAAAATTGCTATGAAAACAGATGCGCACTTCATACAAAAATGGCAAATTTATTCGTAGTTTTTATATTTATTAAATAATTTATAAGTTTTATTATAACATTTAATGAAAGTCCAACAGAAATGAAATGCTAATATCTGTTTGCTTAAATTTTTATTTATAAAATTTTTTTTATAGGAAAAATTTTAGTTTATTACTTGACTTTTGAAGAAACATTATTTAACATAACTTAATATGTAAATGCGCATAACAATAACGTTTATACAAAAGGGGGGTCCAACCAATATGTACGAAGTGAAGTGTAAATTTTTTTTTTTTTGCCATTCATTTATTTATTGAATCTTCACAAAGTGAACTAACAATAAGTATTCAAATCTTAAAACTAAATACATAAAATTAATTAAGTCCAGCCAATGCTAGACAAAAATGTTTTATTTTGCACGGTCAATATCGGTAAAATCACCTATTGAATGTTCTGATGGTGGCAAGGGTATCCTTCCTTCCCAACCGAGAGTGGCCTTAAAAATTAAGTATATTGCGTGCAAGAGGATTTGGGTAATTTGTAAGCAAAATGAAAATTTTTTATAGGATCATCTTAATAGTATTTATTTTGATAAAAGGATTTATGACAATTACGTGTGAGGAAAAATATCGGCGGCACTAAAGGACGCCATTGTCGCAGAATTTGAAGTAAAAATGGCTAGACAAATACTTTAGTTTTAAAAGCTTCAGGAAAACAGTTTAACACAAGTAAGAGTGTAGTATATTCAGCTGGGTCGAATCTAAAACGCCCTTCACGATAGTCACGTAAATATATAGTTTATTTTACAAATTTGAACTCAATATGCTAAAATATATAAGGATCGATATCGGAAATTTTCAATTTCTGTATATTAGTAACCTCTTTATACAACTGCTTTTAAGCAAAAAAAAAAAATAAGTTTTTTAAGTTCGCTTACGCGACATTTGCATGAAAAAATCAGGTATGATATATCTCGGGTATAGATGGACCGATATCAGATATTTTTATTTTCTTTAAGTGTAAAACTTCTTTTATTACCGCAACTGCTTTTAAGCAAAAAAATTTGTTTCAATGGAAAATCGATTTAGGCTTTATCTCAGCTATATATAGACCGATATCGGAATTTTTCATTTTCTGTATTTTAGCAACCGTCTTTTATAACCAGCACTGCTTTTAACAAAAAAATTTTTTTTCATGGAAAAATCGGTTCGGACTATATGTTGGGTATATATGGACCGATATCGGAAATTTTCAATTTCTGTATTTGATAACCAGAACTGCTTTTAAGCAAAAAAAGTTATTTAAGTTCGCTTATACGACATAGTCATGAAAAAATTGGTTTAGACTATATCTCGAGTATATATTGACCGATATCGAAATTTTTCATTTTCTATGTTTTGGCAACCGTCTTTTGAGACATTCATGAAAACAAGTCATTACTGAACATAAGTTTTGCTGTGGTAGCTGTTGGGTTGTGACAATAACAAAAAGCAGAAGTAAAGGTATATGAAAACTGGTCCCACTATTTTTTTTTTTTTTTTGCTCTTATTTATTTATTGAACCTTCACCAAAGTTAACTAATTCAAATCTTAATACTAAATACAAAAAATTAGTCCAGTCAATGTTAGACAAAAGCTTTATTTCGCGTGAACTATGGTGGTAAAATCACCTATTTAATGCTCTGATGGTTGCAAGGGTATCCCTTCTTCTCAACCGAGTGTGGTTGACGAAAATAACTATGTGGCGTGCAAGAGGATTTGGGAGACGTTCCAGCTTACTGATATATCTGGTGTTTAACTTGACGATTAAATTTGAACAAATTTGCTTTTCTTGTTTGCGAATGTATTATTGTGTCAAATTATCTCATACTACAGCCCTTGAATTATTGTTGGCTTATTGCCGTATACTATTTCTTTTAAACAATCTTAATATCATATGATCATGGTCACCAATTAACTTTGGTATGAAACGAAATTGCATGGGAATAGGCAGCAAGTTATGTAGACATGTTTCTTGTTTTTCTCTAATTTTTCACCGTTGCCCGTGTTTTCTTTATTTGTTCATTCATAATATCTTTTGAATAATGAAGTACACCTTGTGGTGTGGAAGGTGTTGGGCTAAATTTTGCTAATCTGAGCAGTGTCAAAGGTATATACACTGGGCACTGATTAGTTTTAACTAATTTAATTCCAACATTTGCAATGCTGTAATAGAGTTTTAGTATTTATTTATTGCAAAATTTAAACCTCCACGAACACTACTCCCCCTTTACTCCTCATTATAATGAACTGCATATGTAGGGGTTATCCCCTGAGTACTGCTCCAAGATAAAAGAAAAAAATTAACTTTGGCACGAGGTGAGAAAAAAAAACGGCTACTAAATTTCTCGCGCAAAAGAGCCTTTGCCTTGTTAGTTGCGTGGCAAGTGGTGCCATCCTGTTTGAACCACGTATTTTCCAAGTTCATATCCGCAATTTCTGTCCACAAGAAATCCAATATCATCTCGTGTTACCGAACGCCATTTAAGATAACCCTTTGGCTGAGCATAATTTGAAAGAAAATCGACCTCATAATGGAGCTAGCCCATAACCCGCACCATATAGTTATTCTCTCTTTCAAATTTCTAAAGATGCAGTTTGCTGAAACTTGCACATCATTCTACCTATTGTGGATACATTTTGTCGATTACGTGGATCTAGAAAACATGAAGTGCACAAATTCCATTTTGAATTTCCAGTTTTGTAAAAAGCTTCAAAAAACTTAACGCGCAGATCGATTGTGAATTTGTCAAACTTAGAAACAAAAAAAGGTGTCAAATATAGTTTGGACAAAAAAGTTGTGTGTAAGGTCCTGCGTTATGGTTGCAACATCCTTTCATTTCTGTGACTATTTAATCTTCAATAATCTGATTAATTAAAAGCTAATTGTTAATTGACAAGTTTATTTGAGTTAGTAGCTATTTGCATAATTTCAATATATGTATATAGGCTTTACGCATTGAGTCTCCATGTTTATATTAATTGGAATAAATTATCATTTCAGATTTATTTGTAAATACAAAAATTCCGTTCTCAAAAAAAAATTTTACTTTTAAATGATGGCAATTACAAGTTAATACATAAATGTCTATATCAATTGATATGTATTAGTTTATCCGATTTATTTTTATATACAACAAAAAAAAAATAAGTTCCTATAAAAGTAAAATTTTTAAATGATGACAATTTATTTCTAATAGAGATATTAGCGCAGTTTATCGAAACGTTCAATCATGTTTAAGTCCAAATACCAAACTGATGGCTAAAGTAGTTTTTAATTAATGAGCAAATCTACAGATCTCATGTGGATGAAAACTAAATGATGACTTTGGTTATATACATATGTATGAAAAAAGGTTAATGAAGGTCATTGTATAAAAAATGGGCGAAAGAAAATCCTGAAGGACAGCTTTTGCTTACAGTGTCATGGATAGTTGATTATTGTATTTATTCACATATCTCTCTAGAACACTTTACTAATTTTGCCATTGAATCTAAATCCTACTCTGGCTTATGGTTGTTATGCCGAAAAATAGAAAAAAAAACTATTGATTACAGCCGTCATAGAAGTGTCGTTGACATACTTCGACCTTATGCCTAAATAAAATAAAACCAATAACTATAGCTGTGAAAGCAATATTGAGCAATCTTTTACAAAACTGTATTGGAATAGAAAATACTATTCAAAACAAGCAGATAATCTAAGACAACAAGAAATAAGCCAGTGGATGAGTTGATGGAACTATTTAGTTGCGAGTAAAATCAAGCAAATTAATCTTGAGGATAATAAAAGAGATTTGTCTAGTATAAATTGAAATGATTTGAATGAATGTATTAGAGTTTTGAAGAGAGCATGTGCTAGTGATACTTGGCTGTGGAGTTTTTGATTAAGAATATATGTTCAACATTGTTCATTTCGAACTTATAAAACCAAATTGTTTTTAAAATGTATAAAATTGTTTAAAAGTATATGTTGCACAAAATTAGCATATGGTTGGATGCTAATTTTGGCTAAACAATCAATATTGGGTTAGATGATTGTAGTTATAATTTACTCAGGGAGCACATTATAATGTACGGTTTAAATATTAAGGGGTTTTATTAATTTTACCTTCGTGACACACAAATAGGGGTCTGGAGTTGTTCGCACTGGTGGTTTTAAGAAGACCGAATGAAAACGATTTTAATGAAAACAAGTAAGAGTGTAGTATATTCGGCTGGGCCGAATCTAAAATACCCTTCACAATAGTCACGAATATGTATAGTATATTAAAAATGTGACCTAAATATCGGATTTTTCTATTTTCTGTATTTTAGTAACCTTCTTTTATAACGAGAATTGCTTTCCAGCAAAAAAAAAAAAAAAATTTTTTTAATGGAAAAATCGGTTCAGGCTATATCTCGGGTATATATGGACCGATATCGAAAATTTTAATTTTCCATATTTATATAACCTTATATCATTACCAGAACTGCTTTGAGCACAACAAATTGTTTAAGTTCGCTTACGCGATATTTTCATGAAAAACCCGATTTAGGCTATATCTAGGGTATATATGGACCGATATCAGAAATTTTAATTTTCTCTATTTTCGTAACCTTCTTTTATAACAAGAACTGCTTTTCAGTAAAAAAAAAAATGTTATTGGAAAAATCGGTTCAGGCTATATCTCGAGTATATATGGACCGATATCGGATTTTTTCTTTTTCCATATTTATATAACCTTATTTCATTACCAGAACTGCTTTTGAGCACAAAAAAGTTGTTTACTCGGCATTTTCATCAAAAAACCTGTTAAGCTATATATCGGGTATATATGAACCGATATCGGAAATTTTAATTTTCCATATTTATATAACCTTATTTTATTACCAGAACTGCTTTAAGGTGAAAAAAGTTGTTTAAGTTCGCTTACGCGGCATTTTCATGAAAACCACGGTTTAGGCTATATCTCTGGTATATATGGACCGATATCAGAAATTTTCATTTTCCATATTTATATAACCTCATCTTATTACCAGAACTGTTTTAAGCAAAAAAAATTGTTTAAGTTCGCTTACGCGACATTTTCATGAAAAACCCGGTTTGCGCTATATCTCGGGTATATATGGACCGATATCGGAAATTTTCATTTTTTATACCTATATAACCTTATTTCATTACCAGGACTGCTTTAAGGTGAAAAAAGTTGTTTAAGTTCGCTTACGCGACATATTCATGAAAAACCCGGTTTGGGCTATATCTCGGGTATATATGGACCGATATCGGAAATTTTCATTTTCCATATTTATATAACCTTATTTAATTACCAGAACAGCTTTAAGGCAAAAAAATTGTTTAAGTTCGCTTACGCGGCATTTTCATGAAAACCCCGGTTTAGGCTATATCTCGGGTATATATGGACCGATATCGGAAATTTTTATCTTCCATATTTGTATAAACTGATCTTATTACCAGAACTGTTTTTAATCAAAAAAAAGTTGTTAAAGTTCGCTTACGCGACATTTTCATGAAAAACCCGGTTTAGGCTATATCTCGGGTATATATGGACCGATATCGAAAACTTTCATTTTCCATATTTTTATGACCCTATTTCATTACCAGAACTGCTTTTGAGTACAAAAAAGTTGTTTAAATTCGCTTACGCGACATTTTCATGAAAAACCCGATTTGGGCTATATCTCGGGTATATATGGACCGATATCGAAAATGTTCATTTTTCATATTTATATGACCCTATTTTATTACCAGAACTGCTTTTGAGCACAAAAAAGTTGTTTAAGTTCGCTTACGCGACATTTTCATGAAAAACCCGGATTGGGCTATATCTCGGGTATATATGGACCGATATCGGAAATTTTCATTTTCCATATTTATGTAACCTAATTTTATTACCAGAACTGCTTTTGAGCAAAAAAAATTATTTAGCTTCGCCTATGCGACATTTTCATTAAAAATCCGATTTGGGCTATATCTCGGGTATATATGGACCGATATCTGAAAAAAAAAATTTTTGCCTTTTAGTCACCATGCTTAATAAGTGTGTGAAGTTTGAAGCAAAACGAACAACTTTTGTTTTCAAAAATTTTCATACAAAACTGCAAAAAAAATGGCTTTTTTCGGAATTTTGAATATATCTCAGCTATACGTGGACCGATATTACTGAATTTCAATAGCAAACCCATGAATCGATGGGGTAAAAGAATGGTGAAAGAAAAAAGTTTCTAAGTCTAATGGTTTTCTCAGAAACGGTATTTCAACAGCGGACAGACGGACAGACGGACATCGCTTAATCGACTTTTCCATTAATTCTGATTCAGAATATATATACTTTATAGGGTCGCAAAAAAAAACTGTAGAAATTACAAACGGAATCACAAACTTATATATACCCTTAACATTTTTGTGAAGGGTATAAAAAAAGTACCAATGGTTTTGGAAAGCCAATCTTGTGCGCTGGAAATGCTTCACCCAGTACGAAAACTTTACAGAGCCTTTTTACACTACGATAAATTAAGATATAAATGTTAATATATTAGGATTAAATTTAATATATTAGTATCAATATTAACAAACATAAAATAGAATAAGAAAATTTTATAGTTAAATTCAGTTTTATCATAACTTAATATTCATTATTTTTCGCATATTTTGATTAAAATTCATTTTTATTAGTAATTAAACTCTTGTAAAGGTTGTTATTTAGTTTAAATATAATAGAGATATTGTTCGGCATGCTTGGACATATGTTCATATCTTAATTTCTTTTAAATATACACGACAGAGATCTGCAACAGTTAGAGCTGCAAAATTAACAATAGCCGTCCTCATCGATATTTTCGATAGTTTCAAGAAAACCTATAGATACTATCGTTAAGCGCTACTTTTAGCTATGAATCTGTAACTCAAGTGAAAGTTAGTAAACATAGATACATATATATTTATATAAGTACATATATATAAAATCTTTACGTATTTTTGTTCTATGATAAAAAATATAACGTTCAAATTCATTTCTTTCTAATCAGTATTTATTTTCTATTCGACCTTTTTGAATTTGTATAGATTTTTTGTAGACTTTTTGTATACTACTCAGGCTTTTAAGGTCGGGACTTATTTTTATTAATTATATAAAATTCATCTATTCTTGAATTTAAATAGAAATAAAAAGCAAGTTTATTTTAATATTTTTCCTCCGACATTTCGTTGGGATTTTTCCAACATCTTCAGGGAGTTTTTTTTATTAATCTGGTAACATTAAATAAAATAAAAGCTTTAATTAGCACATACATATAATTATATAAATTTTTTCCTTTCCCCGTTTTTATTAACAAAATACAAATACTTACATTATATGTTGCTCGTTACATCTATATTATTTAAAATTAAATTTGAATAACAAATGTAAAATATAATTGTGGATTAAAAATAAAATGAAATGAAATGAATATAACAATCAATCAATGTCTTAATAACTTAGTATCACAAACTACTTTGTAGTGTTTTAAAATAAAATGGTACTAATTATAAACTGCATTCGTGTTGTCTTTGTCTATGTCAATTTTCTTTTGACTATTTAAGCTTTCTAACGTATATCTCTTGTTTTCTTTTTTTTTGCCTATGTAATATTTTGATATTTTCCAGATCCGCTGAGTGGGAGCTTTCAATGTAATGTTACGCTAAAGCTGTAGTTTTTTTCTTTTCTTTTTATTTTTGCCAAATACTTTGAGCTGCTGCGTCACCTGTATGCAAAGAGAGTAAAGTTTTTTAAGTCGCAGCCGCCAGATATAAGTTGTCATGTTTAACTAACATTTTTTATATAAAAAAAACTCTTTTTTTACTTGAGATAACAATAATAAATGATATAATGCACTTTACTTTGATATATAATATGATTTATATAATATATTTTCATTTGTAAATTATGCTATAAGTATAAAAATTTAAAGGCGGCTAAGAACCTGACTGAATAAATGGCCAGAAACTTTATGCTAGCTACATGTAAACATGTAAAATTGTCGATAGTATCCCTATTGAACGAAAACAATCGATAGTTAGCTAAAAATAAACTATCGATAATACTTTCGATTGTTTTCCAGCTCTAGCAGCAGTGTATCGTAGCCATAAGTACACCGGTTGTTTAAACCATCATTTATATATTCGAGTATTTTAAACACTCTTAAAAATTGATGCGATATTGGCTTAAAATCGTCAAATTCGACACAAAAAAAATCGTCAATGTGATTATTGCAAATCGGCTAAATATCGGCAGTAAAATTATTCTTGGATTTATTTCAGCGGCGTAAAGTGTAGAAATCAAGTCTTGGTTGCCTTTAAGAGAAAACTACTCGTACATTATTCAAAGCTATAACAACAAATATACACTACTACGAACATGAAGTTAATTTCATAAGTTAACCATTCATTAATTTTTGTGACATGTATTTTTCAAATAAAAGGTAGTATTATTATACTAAACACTTCTGTTATTATTATTATAATTAGTGGATGGGATATGGCCCTCATCGGCCATTTGCACTGCGACCAATGTTGATCTATTCACTTAACATATAAGCTTGTAGTAGCCTATATCTTCTGTGTCTCAGTGCTCCACAGCGGGTGATTAAGTGCTCCATTGACTCCTCTTCCTCACCGCAGAATCTGCAAACGTCTGTGTTGGATATTCCCATCCTGTGCAGGTGTTTGTAGCAGTTGTAATGACCTGTAAGTGCACCTGTCAATAACACTTCTGTTAAAGCGGGTACAGTTTTTAGCTTATAACTTTTTTAAATGCTATTTCCACATGATATTTTAAACTCAGCTGTAACATATACAATATATGTACATACTCGTATACTCTAAAATAACACTTAATCAGCGTTGTCAACTTTGAAATTTCAAAACGCACCGAAATGCGGAAAAAAGCGCGTTATTTCAACAAAAACGCAGCGAGTTTTCAAGTTTTTCCTCTCATTTTAAAAAACCTATTTTATATTTTAAGAAGTTCAATATTTTTATATTAAAAACACGATACTGAAACAGCCTTTTAAGTGACTATTATACAATCAAACTGGGTCTGATAGCACCACCTGATGGAATGCCATCATATTCGTTCAAAACTAGAATCCGTGTTTGTCAAACTTGGCCTATAGTACGACTCCGTCAGTTTTATTAAGATAATGTTACCTTTACAATAATTATAAAGATATTTGAACAAATTTATTATTGAGCAATATCATTAATTATATTTGCTGTCGACCGAAATCAGTTGTCACTTTTTCTATCTATTATCAGGGACCCAAAATACCTGCTTACCGTCGTCAAAATTATATTTCCGGAGCACACAACCATTACTGTTGAAAGTATTTACGTTTATCGGATCACTAAAAGTTACAGAACCGTACTACAAGCCTTCAAATTTGATTAATAGCAATTCTATCAAACACAGTGTAAGCGGTGTCTTTAGAAGAATTTATTGAAATATACGAAAATTTGCCAGAATTATAACAAATAAGTTTACCGTAATCTATATTTAATGCAAACGTTTTGGAAAAACTTTATAATTTATTTAATAATTTTGCAATTTCTCAATGATCAAAACCGTAATGAATTCACGAGCCATCATAAATGCAAACTTCTCTGCTCATTTTATTGCAATATTTGACAAACTTGGCTTGAACGTTTAATAGCAACACATTCTCTAATAGCAGCAAATTTTGTAAAACATAATGTTTCGTTTTCTTTCGAGAGTGTGTATAATATACAAAAGCAAGATTGTCTTACTTTGTGCATATAACATCGTACGTTTTCCACGTAAAATTAATTGTAAAAATTTTGGACACTTGATTAAAGTTTTTTCTTGCATTAAATAAATAATTTGAGTTGAATTAATTTTGTGCCACCGAAATTTAAAAACGCACCGCAAATTGAAAAAAGCGCACACCGCACCGACTAAAGAATTTTTCGCACAAGTAATTTTAAAAAGCACGAAAAACGGTGCGAAAGTTGAGTTGGCAATGCTGCACTTAATATTCCAATATTATAAACATACATATATATTTACGTATCATAAATATTACTTTCATTTCCTACATGATTTATTAAAAAAAGTAGTATGCTTGTAGTTGCTTGAAAGATATGAATGTAAAAATGTGATCCACAAAAATCGTCAAAAAACATACCTAAAATCGTCAACTCGTCAAAGTGCTATTTTCAGCACCAAAAATCGTTAAAATGACGATAAATCGTCAAATATTGGGAACATTTTTTTTTACCTTTTAAAAGCCAGGTTTAATAATTGTGTGCAGTTTGAAGCAAAACAAACATTTTTTGTTTTTTTATTAATTTTCATATAATGTCTTTTAAAAGAAAAGCTTACAATATTGCCAGTTAAATTGTCTGAAAATGTTTTAAAATCGTGTGAACTGCCAATTTTTAACTTACAACGTTGTCAGAAAAACCATTGTCAATCAATTGTAAGACGACAACGTTGTCAGGCATCTGACAATCGTGAGAACGCTGTTCGGCGGCGATGCCAGATAATTGGCTGGTATTGTAAGTCAGTACAACATTTCTGGCAATTTTTTTCATCTAACAATCTGACAACCGTGTGAACTAATAATTTTTGTTGTCAGATGAATTATTTGTCAGACCATAGTCTGACAATGAAATTGTAAGATTTTCTCACGCTCGTCTGAACACACAATTTACTTCTGCGGCACAATTTTACATTGTCACTACAGTGTCAGCATGTTGCCAGATCTTACAATATTGTAACATCTGACAACCGTGTGTATATAGCTTAAGTTTTTAATTTTGAAATTCGCTACAATATTTTACTAAAATTCATTTCAAACCAATATTAATTCTGTACAAGCATATGTAACTATTCACAAATTTAAATTTTTATGAAAAGTATGATATTAATTTCAGTTCGAAAATCCTTTATACAATTTTTTTTAAATTTATTTGAAGTACATTTTAGTTTTTATAATTTTTTTTTATATAATTTTATTTAATGTTGTGCACCTGCATCTAACATAAATACTTTTAAATTTTAGAACAATGCTCTGCTTTTGTATTATGAATATTCACAATCATTATTTATGTGTGTGTAAAACAATGAATAAACAACTGTTTATATTTATCTACTGCTTAAATCGGAACTTTTTTTCACAGCAAATTTGTACGTTTACAAGTTCATGTGCACGCACCATGCAAAATAAGCATCATTAGTTATTTTTGCACACATAATTACCATAAACAAACAAAAGCAAGCAAAGCAGTTTATTATTATTTACTAGAGAACAAGGATGCAGGAAATACCTGCTATCAAATGTGTTGGCAAAATACAGATAAAATTGTAGTGAAATAAAATTTATGAAATTTTCAAACACTGTATTTTTCAACTCCTCTGAGAAGCAAAACGAGGCGTAGTTTATATGAAGTAGCGCTTAGCTAAAGTTATAGATAATATAATAAGTGAATAAATATTTTTTGGGGATTTTTTAACTAACTTTAGAAAACTAAGAGCGTAGGTCGTGTAGTTTTATAGTAAAAGCCAGCAATGAGTATATTTACAAGCTTATAATGAGCGCTGATACTCAATTTCACTTCAATGATTGCGTCATAATTAGATTCACAATAATATTAGTATTTTTTTTTTTGTTTCATTTAGTATTGTTAATGCTAATTCTTAATTTGATTTTATTTCACGAAGCGTGTTTTTTACTTTTTAAACTATATTTATTTTTTAGTTCGGTTCGGTGAACCAGTTTCCAGTTTATATGGAATTCCAAAAATCAGCTTCTGGAATCGCCAAAAATTTTCGTGCTAAAGCGAGTGAAGGTTGTAGTTTAGACACACATTCCAACATGCAAACATTCATGCCAAATATGAAAAAGAGCCGCGAACCAGTTAGTGAAGCAGTTCCATTTTTTTTCTTTTTTTTTTTTTTTTGAATTTACAAAATCGGATTTGGGAATCACTGAAAATTTCACACTTCATCGGATGCAATACAGCAACGTCAATTTTCGCATTAAAGAGAATGATCGTTAGTATTCCAGATACACGTTCACGAACGTATTCCGAATTTTTGGGAATTAGCAAAATCGACTGGAGCTTCCCGACTCCATAATTCCCCCTACTTCCCCGAAAGCAATGCGGCAACATCGAGTTTTGTACTGTAGCGGATGAGCAAATGCTTTACGTTAAATTCGTTAAGCAAATTTCAGATCTGACAATATTGTCTGATCTACCAATTTGCTGGCAATTGCATGACAACGCACAATTACTTTTACAATACAAATTGTCAAATTACACGGTTGCTAGACAATGGTCAGAAAAATGTCAATTCCATTGTAAGACAATTATCTGGCAATTCCATTATCGAACAATGTTGGCATGAAAAATATTTTTTGTGCAGCATAAATTGTCAGAATCAAAACAAAATATTTGCATAAAAATTTAATTGTTCTTGTGAGTTTAGAAAATTGAATAATTGAAAAAAAAATTACGATATGGATCAAGATATTGCGAACATTTTAAAACCATTTATTTAAAAAAATAGTGATGACTAGGGAAAAAACATAAACTGCCTGGCCCACTATATCACTCGACATCGATCGCTCGCATAAATACATGCATACCAAAAACAAGATTTTAAAATTTGTTTTTGTTTCAAATGTATTTATGCGAGCGAGCGATGTCGAGTGACATAGTGAGCCAGGCAGAAAGAAACGTCTCAGTGTTTGGGTAAAGAACTGGGTGCTTTGTCGCCATCAAGAGGGATTTTACGAAAAATTACTCAGCTGGCTTCATGCAAATGAACCAGAACCGAAGATTTTCCAAGTTGCAGTCGAAAGTTGTGCGGATATTGGCCCACTTCACTTTGCAGTCATTGAAACTCACAGAAATAGCATCTGTGACTTTTTGCAATGCACTTTCTTTGTGTAGTTTATATTCCACGCATCCCACAAGCTTCACCAACACTTAACATCACGCATTAAGCTACGTATACTCGGTTGTCAGATCTTACAATATTGCTAGCAAAACTGTCTGAAAATGTATTAGAACCATGTAAACTGCCAATTTTTAACTTGTAACGTTGTCAGAAAAACCATTGTCAATCAATTGTAAGACGACAATGTGGTCAGGCATCTGACAATCGTGAGAACACTCTTCGGCGGCATTGCCAGATAATTGGCTGGTATTGTAAGCTCAGTTTTAATTGTCAGATGTATAAAATTAATGCACCTGACAATAGCATCATTGTCAGAAAAAACGTTCATGGGCAACACTGCCAAACAGAGGGTTGTGGCAATGCCTTACAACATGTCTGGCAATTTTTTTTCATCTAAGAATCTGACAACCGTGTGAACTGACAACTTTTGTTGTCAGATGAATTATTTGTCAGACCATAGTCTGACAATGAGATTGTAAGATTTACTTACGATCGTCTGAACACACAATTTACTTCAGCGGGACAATTTTTAATTTCACTACATTGTCAGTATATTCCCAGATCTTACAATATTGTGACATCTGACAACCGTGTATACATAACTTTAGTTTCAAATTTATTTTCATGAAGGCATGAAGTTTCCACTTTTTTTCGAAACGATTTCTTAAATGTTTTAGCAACTGGAGAGTTTTTTGACGGTGGAAACACCTTTTTATTTTCAAAAGCTACATACATAACAATCTCAATCATACGAGTAATCCATACTTATGTTTTTAAAATAACATTTTCATAAAATTAAACTTACTGTTTTGTTTCGCACTTATAACTTTTTTCTAATTGTTTTGTCTGTCTGACAATGATGCCATTGTCAGATGTTAAAAAATTCACTTACCTGACAATATGAAATAAGCTAGCAATGTCTGACAATGATCTAACAATGGCAAGGAAAAATGTTTACACGATTGTCAGGTATTTGGCAATAATTTTTCCAACATTGTCAGAACAAATTGTAAGTTCACAGGATTGTTAGAAATTTTCTGCAAATTTTTTTGACAATATTGTCAGATCTGACAACCGTCTGAACAAAGCTTTACTGCAACCAAATACTGTTTGTTGGAAAAAAATTCCAATTATTTTTAATTTTTTTCTTTGATTCCCATGGATAAAAAATTTAGTTTTTATTTATTAAATTTTATTTACTTTATCATTTTATATTATTTCAGTTTAGCGTTTTTTTTTTATTTACTTCACGTTTTGCAAAATAAAATTTGAGCGTAAATTTAAAAACTTTTACGCGGATAGCAAAAACTTTTACAAAAATAATTTAAATGATACTAAAGCGAAAAATGTTTATTTTGTAATTTATAGCCATGGACTCTGATTAAAATAAAAAACTTTAATTTTTTTATTATTATATTAAATAAAGTTCATTTATTATATGTATTTCACGAAAAAAAATTTTTATATTGCTAAGTTTAAATAGAAATGAAACTAAATTGTTTTGTTAAGCAAATTTGTTTTAAATTATTCAATGATAAGTTTTAAAAAATTATTTAAGTTTTAAACAATGCCGTGGCTTAAAAAAGAAGGAAACAGCGTTGGGTAGGTCCTGGGCTGTAGGAGGTTTGGTTGATGAGCAGGGCAGACAATCAGTTATAAAACCGCAAAGCGTACTAAAAAGCTCTAAACTAATTTTTAAATATTCTAGGAAATACATGTTTTACTGGTGATTCGTTGTTGTTAAAAATAATACAACATGTGGTTTACATATGTACGAGTACATATACAGTACCGGTCATCTGTATAGGTTCGGTCTTTTTTTTTGGTTTAATGCTTCTTTCTCCTTGAATATGCTTCAAGAGTTTTTTCTTCTTTTATTACCCAGCGGCGAACACTGCCTACCACTTAACTTCTCTTCAATGATGTGTGCCACACTTTGCAATCAATGAAAGGTAACTTACAAAGTGTATAACAGTATTATATGTAGCTCCGAAAAATTAACTACATACGTTCATTTTTTTTCACATTTATATAATGCACATATGTACATATGTACGTATTTTAGTTTTTAGTTGTAAATCAAACGTTCGCCGTGTTTGTCAGACTATGTTGAAAATTTTCACTTAATAAAATCAGTGCTAAAGGTAAAGCTATGTACACACGGTTGACAGATGTTACAATGTTGTAAGATCTGGCAACATGCTGACAATGTACTGACAATGAAAAATTGTCCCAATGAAGTAAATTGTGTGTTCAGATGATCGTAAGTAAATCTTACAATTTCATTGTCAGACTATGGTCTCACAAATAATTCATCTGACAAAAAGATTGTCAGTTCACTCGGTTGTCAGATTGTTAGATGAAAAAAATTGCCAGACATGCTGTAAGGCATTGCCACTTATGTATATCAACAGCCATCTGTTTGGCAGTTTTGCGCCATCAAACTTTTTACTGACAATGATGCCATTGTCAGGTATATTAATTTTATACATCTGACAATTAAAACTGAGCTTACAATACCAATTATCTGGCTATGCCGACGAAGAGTGTTCTCACAATTGTCAGATGCCTGCCAACGTTGTCGTCTTACAATTGATTGACAATGGTTTTTCTGACAACGTTGCAAGTTAAAAATTGGCAGTTTACACGGTTGTGATACATTTTCAGACAATTTTACTGACAATATTGTTAGATCTGACAACTGTGTGTACGTAGCTTAAGAGCAACTAGGAAACACTGAAAAAAAGGTTCAAGAAAGATAAAATGGTCTAGATAATGCAGTAAACAAAAAACAGAACAAATTTATTTAAAATAATAGTGCAAAAAAAAAAACAACTGAAATGCTAAAAACGTGTTCAAGCTGCCAACTGCCGAAATGCATATTATGCGAGATTATATCCGAGCTGTCTACTGCCGACTTACATAGTATGAGTAATGAGCTTTTGAGGAATGAACACTTTACTACCTCGCTTACTTTAAATGCAGGTGGTAGGCGTTCACTCTACAAATACGCCAATGTGTTTGAAAATTTATACTAGGTTCGTTTATTAGAAGGTGTGCATCGGATCATCGTTTCTGTAAGCGAAACTTTGACCGCTGGATAAGATATAAAATGCCTAAAGGCCGTGTCAGATAAAACTTTGTCACTTTGCGTGAAGTTTAAAACTTTAATAGAAAAGCGCAAAGCAAAAGGTGTGTGTCACAATAAAGACTTTGCCAACGCTCACGATTTGTTTATTTATCTAAAACAATGCTTGTTAATTTTTATGTTTAAGAGATAAGATATGAGACTTGCCGAACTTTTCGCTTCGTGTTGCGTTAAAAGTGCTCTATGTAACATGTTTCATATAAGTATATATATTTTGTCTTAGCTGTCAAAGCGAATTGGCAAAAAGTTTTATCTAACAACGCCTTAAGAGTACTTTAGGCTGCTAAAACAATGTGAAAAACTAACCTTTATTTTGAAAATTATAAAACACGCGTGTAGGGCTGCCAAATAATTTCTTTAAAAAATCAGCTTTAACGGCACCTTAATTTCCAAATATCAGCAAATTAAAAATATCAATTATAAATTCCATTAAATATCTTACTACCCAGTGAAATTTTTGTCACATACATCTTCGATCTAAGACCATTGACAATGTAAGCGCGACCCATCCGAACTCTGTATACAATTCCTACTTACATTTACACAGCGATGGCCTAGGCCGTAAGATGCATCCAACAGTGTATACATTGTAAGCGAGGATTGGATGAGTTCAAAACTATATTATTAGCATTTGTTTTCTTCTTTGTTTCTTATATACATTCAATTTAACAAAATGAGTAGAAAAAGACTAATCTGAATCGGATGCTGTTTTTTTTGTTGTGCTTAACATGTTTATTTTGATTTTTTCTGTTGACACAATCGCTTACAATCGGATGCTTTGCAAATTGTAATAACCTGTGGACTGCTGGGTATTAACAAAAAAATAAAAAAGAGAGCAATTCAGCATTAACAAATGTTAATATATGAAATAGCATCAAACAACTTAAAGACGAACGTTTTCAAAACTAATTATAAATATAAAAATATGTATTATACGAGGTCTGGTCAAAAATAACTGTTATTTAAAATTTTTTTTCAAAAAGTACTTATTTATTCATCAATAACTATCTTGTTCCCTTCAAAGTAATGCCCCTCGGATATAATACATTTATACCAGCGTTTTTGCCAATCCGCAAAACACTTCTGAAACGCGCTGTTTGGTATCGCCAACAGTTCCTGTTTTTTTTCTTTAACTCCTCGATCCTAGCAAAACACTTTCCTTTTAACGGTGTTTTCAGTTTTGAGAAGAAGAAAAAGTTAGCGGGGACCATGTCCCGTGAATACGGTGGTTGAGGCATGATAACGGTTTTGCTTGTGGCCGAAAACTCGAGCACAAGCATCGATGTGTGGGCTGGCGCATTATCATAGTGCAAATTCCATGATTTTTTTTTGTACAATTCTGTGCGTTTCTGACGAATTGCTTCGCGCAAACGGCGCATAACTTCATGTTGACCGCACGACCTTGTGGCAAGAAATCATGATGCCCACACCATTACAGTCAAAGAAAACAGTGAGCAAAACCTTCACATTTGACCGCACTTGACGTGCTTTTTTCGGTCTTGGCTCTTCTGGACGGTTTCATTGGGATGGTTGGTTTTTGGTTTCAATGTCTTAGCCATACGCTCATGATTCGTCACCAGTTATGACCTTTTTGAGGAAATCTGGATCCTCGTTAACGATATTCAATTTTTGCTCAAAATTTAGCAATTTTGCAACAATCTTCGCTGCCGCTCGTTTGATGTCTAGGACATCGTAAAAATTGCTTGGCATGAGCCGAACGATATGTCGACATCATCAGCAACCTCTCTGATAGTGATTCTATACAAATCTGCGGTCAAAAATCTTTTAAAAATAGCATTCTATCGTATGAGAGTATGCGAAAGTTAATTTAAATTTTTAATAAATACGATTATATCATATTTTCATGTTGGTAATGAAATTGTAAAAATAGAACATTCAACAACAATTTGGCGTAATTATTACAGCAAATAAATAAATGAACAATTTTTAAAACTTTGATATAAACAAATTGTGGTAAATAATGAAAGCCCATTCAATAAATTAAAATAAAAACTTTGGTTTGCTTGTACGTTAAATGTAAAACTGTTTAACCAAATATATAACAAATGCAAACTAAAGTGGACAAAAAAAAAATATATATAATATTCAACAATAATTGCACGCAATAACCATAAAGTTTAATTTTATTTGAAATCATATTATCATAATGCTAGGAGCCTCAGTTTTATTTGATTTATTTTGAATTCAATTTAATGTGCCTATATTCTCAAAAAAAAAAAATAAAATAAATATATATATATATGAATATGAATATATACATACATATGTATATGTATATAAAATAAGTAAGCCAAATGAGTTTTTATAGTTTTTTTTTTTTTTTTTTTTTTCTTTTTTGGAACTAACTTGAAAAAAATATTTATTTATATACTCGTACGTACAACTATATAAATGCAAGGTAAATTTGCAAAGTATGCATAGCGAGGACGGAGTAATGATGACTTTATGCCCATTACGGTAATAACATTTGTAGCGTTACTGCGGCGAACTATGCCGACCTAAAGTTCTAACCATAATGTGCATAGATTGGCTTAATTTTTTGCCAAATTTAAACGAAAGGCCTGTCAAATGCATATGTGAATCTAAAACTACTTTTAGTTGGCCATAATGTACTTTTATGAACTTAATGATTTTAAACCCATTGTTGCATAACTTCGTAATACTTGTGTCTTTTCTGAGTAGATTATATAAAAAAGTACTAAAAACAGCAACAAAGTATTTGTATGCAATAATTTCCAAATAAAAAGTAAAAAGAATTTTGTAGTCATGTGTTTAATTAAAAATTGAAAGAAAGTTAACACACATTTCTATTAAATTAAATACAAATGTGTTTGTTTCAATTTTTCGCTATTTTAATAATTTTTGTAAACACACACACAAACTTCTGAAAATAAATTATTCCGTACAGAAGATGCGTTCAGTTTCGTACTTTGCTTAAGCAACTGACATTAGAAGAAACTTAACGAAAAGTTTCATTAAATACATTATAGTTATAAACATTTGATTACACGCATTCCCACAGTTGCTTACAGTGGCTTGAGCCAGTCTATGCCAGAGGTTCAATTCGTCGCATAGTTGTCGGCGGCGGCGGCTGGGCAAAAAAAGGTCGGCGGCGGCTAAAAGCCAGCTGTAGCCGACATATGTGCTTTTTTTTGCATACATGTGGTAATATTTTCATTTAGTATGTCAAAATATTGTTTAAAAAAGTACGCATTTAGACAAATACCTCCGTCACTATTTTTCATCTAAATTCATAAAAATGTTAAGCTAATTATATAAAAACTTTTGTTGTACAAATTTACTAAATATCGCTGATTTACTCAAACGACGTCATAATTCAATATATAAACATAATTATTTCGAGTCAACAAAGCAAATTTGTTAACAATACTATCCTTTGTAGTGTTCCATAAACTCATTCAAACCTTTAGGAGCTATTTTGTAAACATACATATTTTCTAAGACGAGTATGTAAATTAAAAATGTAAAATGTGTTTCTTTTATTTGAAACTATGGTTTTTGAGTTATGGGGTTTTTTCACTTATTAAGAAACAAATATTTTGGAAAAGAAATAAATAACATTATGTGGCTCAATTTATTTAGACAAAACTAATTTTAAATAACAATATATGGCTCAAATTAATTAAGATTTTAAGAAAAGGTAAGCTTATAGCAATCTGTCACCTGAAAAATACCGGATCTTTTCTAATAAAATACCATAAAAGCAAATAATTTCCAAGGTGACACTAAATATGTTGTAACAAGGAACAGCTTGTGATATGATTGTACTGTCAAACTCTTACATGCAATATAAAAAATTGTATAAAGTACTTATAGCGCATTTACACCAACTCAAAATCTAGTAGATTTGAATTGAAATCTACAACGAAATCTATATCGTTTACACCACCGTTTTCTGACATCTAGCAAGATTTCATTTGCTCAAAAATAATTTATGCATGCAGGTTTGACAATACAATATTATCAGAGACTAAATACACCAGCATTAAAGTGTATATTTTTGTGCCCAGAGACTGCATACACCACATTATAGTGCAATTTTTATTGCAGCGTATTATTTTTAAGTACTTTTTGCAAGAAATCATAGTTGCGTCGCTTAGTACTGAGTAGATTTCAGGAGATTTCGTCGAAACCTACTCATAAAGTAGATTTCATTTTGTATGGGAAATCTTTTCAAAATCTACTAGCTTTGGCTTGAAATCTCGAATGAGCAGATTTCGCTTTGGTGTAAATAGGCTATTAAAGAAAAGTTTGAGGTCATAGATTTTGACAGTGACAAAAAGTCATTATGCTGCTACGAATATGACTGAAATTTGTAGAGCTAAGTGCCAAGTCAAACACAGCAACTTTAGTTGGGCAATTCTTAACTTTATAGAAGCTTTCGGTGAGGGGAATAAGAAGGGAAAAATAATTGCCGGTACTCAGCAGTTCCTTATTTTTCTCTCATGTGTGTATGTGCATATACAATGTAAATTGTATGAAATAAAAGATAGAGAAAGCTCAAGAATTGCCGAAAAAAGTTTTTTTGTGTGTACAAGAAAGCAATTCCAAAAGAAAATTGCTAAAAAGTTCGGAAAAAAATCGGCTCAAGCTGTCGATTATGTAAATACGGCGGCTGAAAATAAGCCGATTTCAGCCACCATAACGGCGGCGGCTGGACAAAGTAAAACAAGACCGGCGGCGGCTCAAAGCCGGCTGTCAGTCACACGAATTGAACCTCTGGTCTATGCACAGTATGGTTAGGACTTAAGCCTTCACATAGGAAATTGCAGCGTGATTAGCAACGAAATACTTTAAAAAAACTAATATGGTTAGTTGAGACAAACAGTTGACCAGTACGAACGAAATGTAAAACTATCGAAAGCCAAACAACAACCAGCTTACGGGTAAGAATAAATCCCGATTACGCGAGAGCTGTTCGTCAGCCCAGATTTATTTAACAACCAGTGTGGCCATATCTAAATACATTTCACAGATAAATCGGTTTAAAAGTAATGCTAAAAAGTGCTAAAAATAATTTTAAACTACCAAAAATTAATGCTAAAATTTTATTTGAATTATATTTTTGTCATTTTAGTTAACATACCTTTAAAAATAATTTTCTTTTCATAATTCTTCCTTACGAACACTTATTGGCCATCAATACGAACTGATTAAGAAATAATAAAATATTTGTTAAACATAGTCTGAAAATTATATTTTTGCCTTGTAATCACCATTCCAAAAATATAATCCTTCATGGAAAATCGGTTTAGTATAACGAGAACTGCTTTTAAGCAAAAAAAAAAGTTCATGGAAAAATCAGTTTATCCTATATCACAACGGGATCTAACTGGACCCAAGCGGGCTGGCTTTACAATAGCTGGCAGCCTGTCAAACCTAGTCTATATAGACCAATATATAGACCAATATCGCTGTTTTTCATTATTTGGATTTTAATTACCTCGTTTTATGATCAGAACCGATTTTAAGCAAAAAAAATTTTTTTCATGGGAAAAATGGTTTATACTATATCTCGGGTATATATGAACCGATATCTGAAATTTAAATTTTTTCTATTTGGTAACCTCCCTATATTATTAGAACTTCATTTAAGCAAAAAAATGTTTAAGTACGAAAAAATCGGTTAAGGCAATATCTCGGGTATATATGGACGGATATCGGAAATTTTCATTTTCTGAATTTTAATAACATCGTTTTATAATAAACACTGCTTTTAAGCAAAAAAAAAATGTTTTTATGAAAATCCCGGTTTGAGCTATACCGGGCTTACGAGTATATGGACCGATATCGGAATTTCTCATTTTCTGTATTTTAATAACCTTTTCTTTTGCCAGAAGAGCTTTTAAGCAAAAAAAGAAAAAAGTTGTTTAAGTACGCCTACGCGACATATTCATGAAAAATCGTCCTTAGCTATATCTCGAGTTTTGGCTATATATGGACCGAAATCGGAAATTTGTATTTTCTGTATTTTAGTAACTTGGTTCTGTTACTAGAACTAAGCAAAAAAAATTTTAAGTTCTCTTACGCGACATTTTCATGTAAACATCGGTTTAGACTATATAAATATATCGCGGGTATATGTGGACCCATTAAAAATGTTCATTTTCTCTACTTTAGTAATTTCCTTTTATTGCCAGAACTGATTTAAGCAAAAAAAAAATTTTTTTAGCACAAAACATAAAATAACAAATATTCTTCACGAAAACTTTGAAAAAATAAATTGAATTGTGAAAAAAAAACAACTGATAGTTTTTATAACGCTTAGGACGCATGCAACAGTAGAAAGTAAACCTACTTTCTACGTCGTACGCAGCTATGCGTTCTATGCTTTGTGGTGTGTAACTTGTCTCATGTCAAACGCGTAAAAATGAACTTTAAGTCCAAAAATATGTTTTCACATTAATACGAGTATATCATTATATGAGTATATTATTAAACTGGAAGGTATCTAAATGCCTCTTAATAACATTTTCTCTATACATTTTAAATGTTTGAAGACATAAAATACATTGAACACTTACAAATGCATTTTTTATCAGAAATAAATTTTTCGTTGACATTTATGTTATCTACTGTAATTCGAAAAAAAAACTCTAAACGTCTACTTAGCATGTGCATTCGCCAACGTCTGTTGAACGACTAAACTAAAGAGCATTAGAAAAAAAAGGCGTTGTTTATAAACAATTGTTTAACTCAATGCCCACCGCTGGACTAGAAGGAAAAGAAGTACGGTAGTTTACACAGCATACACACAATTAAAATGTGATAATGCGACACACAGACATTATAATGATGACAGTAATGCTAGAAACACAACTGCGACGAACGACGAGCTTCGCACATCGCGACGAACTCGCCGGCAAATATTCGTTGTCTAAAGTCGTCGTGTGAAGCACAATATCAACGAACATTGTTTACATTCCTTGCAAGGAAAAAAATGAATACACATATTAAGGCGTCCACATTAAAAGTAATCCTATATGAATCCCATCCGAGAGAGAGATTTTTGAAAACACCTTCATAAATTTTTTACTACATGGATTAAAATTAATTATAAAAAGTATTATGTCGTGAAAAATATTTAATGTAAAAAAGCTGGTCATCTGATACTGCTTTGTTCGTCAGTCGCTGACGAAATAAATCTATTTCAACTTTCGCTGAGTATGACGAATTTCGACCAACACTAGGATAGTCATTTACACCAATGTGTTTTATTTTTGGCGTCGAATATTCGCGACCAAAAATTCGTCGCAGTTAAGTTTCTAGTACTAATCATCAAAAGTATTAGAACATTATTAATTCTCATTGGTTTCTTGAAAATAGTTACATGTTTGAACATATTTTTAAAATTATTAAATTTAATCGGAGCTTAAGTACAAATGATATTTTGTCATAAAATTTACTTCACTTAGGCATTTCTCGTTTTTATTTAGCAATTTCTTCAATATAGAGTTATAGAGTGTGATTGCATTGAGCAACGTATTCAGATAAAGCATTCCCATGATGTCAGTATGATATTTCACTGATGAAATATTTATCATAATTGTCACAAATGATAATTAGAACAACTGATGTAGTGGTTGACATCACAGCGATGAAAAGTATCATGGGTTCAAAAATTTATACATTTGTTGTTGCATTGATGTTAAAATACATCACACTTACGACGAGGGTTTCTATGAGTGTATCTTAGCAAGCAATATTCGTATACTTAGAGGGGTGACATTCTATGTTGGTCACAGAGATCGAAACTTTATATAAGACGGATCTATCAGCATGTCCACAAAATCATTACATATCAAGTTATTATTGAATAGAATGCTCAGATTCATCGCAGTTTTATTTATCACAATTCCCTCAGTAGTCACTACCAGATCTATTCGTAGTGACAAAACAGGTTCCGAAATTCCCTTGTACATGACAAAGTATTTTACCTTGGATGGAATCAAATACGAGTAGAGGCCATTTGCATTTATACAAAGATAAATTCTGTGAATTCTGCAAGGAGGATATGCCGTTTAACTAACACATTGGCAATTAAAAGATTGGTAATGAGTGCCGTAGTTCTATGGTTAAATGTATCGAAGGCTTTGGAATGGTCAAGAAGCATAAAGTTAATAACGCTCGTCTCTGGTACTTTTCGTTCGTTAACACCATAACAAAACTATGACTTTGTCGAAAACTAATTTGCATGGTAAACAATTAATTATTGCAAAAGTAATAATTAACTATATTATTTATATTAAATATTCCACAAGCAAACAGGAGCACACTTTAACTTATTTTCTGGAAATTTTGTACTATTAGCTATAACAATTATGTATGCATTGTCATAGATGTACGTAATATATCTACGGAGTATGTTTAAATTAACGAACAAAGAAAACTACATCTACGGGTATATAAAGAAATATATTAGTATTAGAAATTTCTAAAATCCCTTTTGCCACTTCAGTTCAGTCTCAAAACATACCATTACTGTCAACACAATGCAAAAATTTGAATCATTCCTTTCAGTAAAATTTTGCTTTTCAGAAACTATACTCGTACAGCAACAAATTATTTTAAGAACAATAGTTGTCTACATCTTTGTCATTGCCAACGTTACCAGCATAATAAATTGTACAGATACTCATCTTAATACTACTGTGTCATACATGTCACACACACTATGTAAGGTCAGCGGATACAAGCAAATTAAAGCATGCTCATATAAATTCTTACTGTTTGTATGATCATGCGTTAACACTACAAGATTTTTCCTCCCTGTTTGTTTAAAAAGACTTTAACTAACTATATTAGGGGTAAACATAAACCGCCCAACTCGCATACGAAAAAAGAAACAAGTTTTTATACGATAAAACAAAAACGAAATTCAATGTTGCTGATAAATTTGCATACAGAAGCAATATAAATCATACAAAATATAATATGAAAGCTAAACCGAAATCTTTCTGTAAAGTCGTGAAAAGCATTGCCATTCACGATATCCAAAGAATTTAAAGTATGAATCCTCGACTGGTAACGATAATGTTTATATCAGAATTATATTTATTGATTTCTTTTCAACAACATTTTATTGTACGAGGGCGGATTGGTACTGAAGCTACTTAAGTAATGTAAGCAACCAGTGTATTGGTGGGACAGCTGGTGTAGTTGGTTTAAAAGCTGATGTGCTTAAATAAGCTCCGGCTTACCAACTCATTAATCTTTGTGTTCCATTGACAGCCTGGGAAATTGTGTTCTAAAGGTATTAGAGGGTTCGACCAATTTGTAAAGCATTTCTTCACATGTCTTCAATTCTATGACAGAAGTTGCGGCCTGTGTGAGATTTGCAAACCACGCGGCAGCTCTGGAGAATTGTGAACAATTTACGCCATGACAAGTGACACATTTTGAAACTTCCTGTTATACTTATACTGATATTTTATATTAGACCATATTCTATTAGGCGTCATCGTTGTCACATGAAGGCGACACAAACATTGTTTCATTTATTTATTCGTTGCCAAAAACAATTGAGTGTTGTCGACAGCCTCTATCTATCGCTTAGGTCTAGGAAATATCACACGTCTATCAAAGAATACATAATTGTTGTCGAAAAGGAATGTATGACCGAGTATGTTTTGATATCGTCTTGATGTCTAATGATGACGCCTCTTGGAATATGGGGTATTATTTAAAGTTCGAACGATATTGGATCTTGGCATGCTGTTGGATTATAGGCTATAATAAATTACTATATTTTAATAGTTTCCTTATTAACATAGTTAAAATCGAAAACGCTTCCAAAATAGCAAAAGAATTACCTGTGCTTATTTTGATATTCCGCAGGGAACACATATTGGGCCATTAATTTTTATCAATGATTTACCACCAATTTTTAAAATTTATAGATATTTGTTATTCGCTCATGATTTAAAATTGTGCTCTTTTCTCTCCAATCTGGGAGACAGCCATTAAATGGAAGCTGATCTTCACAAATTATCTGATTGGTGGATATCAGGGATCAGGGATTTAAGAAATAATCGTATGTTTTTGGAGATCTGTCTGAGGACTTATTATGCGAATAATGAACTTATTGCAAGATGCTTACATTTATGTAGCAATTTAACCCCTCTGTTAAATTTTTATGTTAATTATAATACATTAAAACTTGTGTTGTTTAAATATTTTAATTACAGTATTTAGTAATCTTTAAGAATATTATTCTGTGGATAAAATAAAGTAAAGTAAATAAATAAAGCAAATGACCCACACTTTTGACTGGTGGCATTTTTAAAGTAATATTTCTGGATTATCCCTAACTTAAATTATTTTCATTCTCACCAGATTGAATTTATTTCTGCATCAATCTAACATATTATAAGTGGAAAAAATAAAATTTATTACAAATACAAATTTTGATACAATTTTTAGAGCTTACCACAAGTGTCACCGAAGCACTCCAAAAAAAGAACTGCTTGTTCATGCTTGTTTATAACATTTAATATGTGAAAAAATATAAAAAATAGAAAAAGTGTAGAAGCACGTTTTTAAATTTCAACACCACATTTTTTTTCTTCTCCTCAAATAAAATATTTTCGGAAAATAGTAACAAAACGAGAAGTGCTTTTTTTCAAGCCACTGCCACACACGTTTATGACTTTACTGTTTACAGTCGGTACGTACATCCATTATAGTGTTAATACACGTGCTGACATGCCGTGAATTATAAGTGTGTGCTTAAAAATAGAAACTTGCAACGATGTTTAAAATTTAACGCCATGTTAGTTGCCAGAGATTCCGTTTTCATACAAAATAAAAATCTAAAGCAATTTAAAGCCAAAAAATAAATTGTTTTTTTTTTTTATATCAGATACAGCACAAGTGAAGTTTTCATTTCGTGTAAAAGACCTATAGTTGGGCTGTGGCTCCATCATGTTAAAATATATATCTGGACTTTTGAGTACCTCAGGCCTCAAAAAATTTTCAATTATTGCCTGCAGGTTTTCTTCTTCTACACATTTCTTCCGTATTATTAACTAATTTAGTCCAAACAAAAAAAAAAAAAATAAATAAATTTTCAAATCAAAAGATTATTTTTTAAATCTAAGCAAAACTTATTGAAATAAACAGCAGCATTTGCGTTTCGTACTCTTTCAGTAATAGGCCCAGCCTACCCGAGATCGTTGCCAATAGGCAAAATATGAACGACTCGCTGAATAGTGATCTTCTATTAATCTCCGAATGGGGTAGTAAAAACAGAGTTGTTTTTAACGCTCGTAAGACGTAGTGTTGTTTATTGACACATAAACATACGACGGCAGATGCTGCTTCACCTGTACACATAGATGGTATAAATATTGAGGAATCGGATGCTCTCGATGTTCTTGGAATGCAAATACAGCGTGATGTTCGTTGGAATGATCACAATTTGCATGTCTCCAAAGAAGCATTCAAGTGCCTCGGGTTTTTGAAATGGTGTAAGATGTACTTCACTCCATCCGACCTCCGTACCATTTATACCATCTATATTCGACCAAAAATGGAATACAACTCTCATGTTTGGGCCGGTGCCCTAAAGTCGCGACCGTGTGCAGGAGAGGGCGAAGAAGCTTATCGCTGACAGTAGGGTATCCAACTCTATTGACTCACTAGAGCATCGACACAGTGTAGGGTGCGTTACTCTGTAATATCGTTACTACATTGGATTTTGCTCTGACGAGATTAGGGATCTTGTTCCTGAAACTCGTAAATTTCTACGTAACACGCGTTCATCGTCCAGAGCTCATCCATTTGTGGTCGATTGCCCGGGGAATCATACAACGCATTACAGTGAGGGTTCGTTTTACAGCCGTACGCTTCGCCCATGGAATAATTTGCCCACAGACGTGTGACCTGTCGGTTATGACGTCAGAAAGTTCAAGTCAAATGTTCACAAACACTATGGTTTCAATTTGAAATTTATTTACACAACTAAGTACAGCCAAGAACCAAAATTTTATTATTTAACTATATATTTGGTAACAGATTTAAATTCAACTATCATGTCCAACCATATAATATTATCATTCCTACTCATTAAATTGTTAATTCTACTATCACATTCAACGGTACTAGTGTTAATATTTTGATATAATATATTAAAATTAGTAAAATTTTGCAAGATCCTGTCGTTTGGAGAACATTGATATATCTGTAAAAAGATATAGAATTTAAATGTATTAAAATATATGTAGGTGTCCATATAAAATCTTTTACAAACCTGTTTGCTTTAAAGTTTTTTTTTCATTGTGCTGCTATTTCCACCAAAAAGTAAATATTAATAAATTTTTTTTTATATTTTTATTATTATTAAAATTTAAACAACGCATATAATTCAACAAAGTAAATTAAAACTATGTATGATTATAAGCAAATATCAACATATGTAAGACCAACAATAACTAGTTTATACTGTAAACAAACATGTGTTGTAGATAAATGCTTTAACCATATTTATGTGTTTAATTAAAAGTGTATGATTATGCATAACAAAAGGTTTTGTTATATTCAAACTTTATTTGTAAGCATTATTATTGCATTCAACAATTTTTTAAAATGATGAAAATGTATCAATAGAAATATAAATGCTCATATAATTATAGTAGATTAAACTGTATTAAAAATTATAAAACACTACGAACGGTAACAAATTGTGACAGAGTATATACTAATATTGTAACAACAATATTCCAAATTGGCTGTTCTTTGCGTGTAGATTTTTGGTTTTTGTACATCGGGTTTTAGTTCTAGTTTTTCCTTTCTCAAGTTTTTCTTAAGAAGGATTTTGTGATCTGTGATTAATAAATTTTGATTGAAGAAGACAAGAGAAATAATAATCAATAATAATAATACCTAGTCGGTACACTACTCATCAGCACACATTTAGGTTCGAACTTTGAAATAATTTGTGTTTTATTCAAAACCAACATCCCCCCTTAAACTTTAACAATCCTTTATATTTTTAAGATTGCTTTCAAAATCGTTCTCTGATCACTATTTTATTGTAACATTTGCCTATAACAAATTTTAAATTTTTTTTTTCAGAGAACGATTAGAAAAGGTGTGATAAGACATCTTGTTAAACTTTACTCATAAGATATCTCAATACTAAAATCATACTAATGCATGCTAAGTTGTAAAAAAAAGTTTTATAACATATTACATATACGTAAGTTCTCACTTCATCATATTTATATATCATACATACATGCATACATATTTCAGCAACATGAACAAAATGTCATACGACATTTTTAAGCAACTTTGGCTGTTTTGACAATTCCATTAACAGAAACTTTTTCTGAACACATGCTTGTTGAAAGACAACAAGAAAGTTTTCCATTTTGTCTTGTCCTGTAGTGTATTATGATTATACGAGTATATGCGCGAGCAAGAATGACGTTGGTGGTTGTTTTAATAATCGCCTAAAATAAAAAATGTGGATTCAACGTGAAGCCAAATTTCTTAATTTTTAACTGATAATGAGAGAGCATAAAATTTTTGTTTCTATGTCGCCAAAAATATTTACTTACAGGCGTGTTGAGAAACGCAAGTTGCTTAAATTTAGCGTTTTCCATAGGTGTACTGATAACCGTATAACGCAAAAAGTATGGTTTTGCGATTTGAAATCGCCAAGTAGGTGTTCTGTTAAAAACTTGTCGCCAAGAAATATTTACTTACAGGCGCGTTCGGAGAAACGCAAGTTGCTTAAATTTAGCGTTTTCGATAGGTGTACTGATAACCGTATAACGCAAGAAGTATGGTTTTGCGATCTGAAATCGCCAAGTAAGTGTTCTGTTAAACACTTATCGCTTTCAAATTGGCGACTTCAACTCGCATGTGTATATTGAAGTGAACTGATTGAATTTGCTAAAAATGAACTTGCAAAAGAAAAGAAAATTATTCACAATAAAAATTTATGTGATGTTTTCACAATCCAAGCAAGCGACATATTTGAAATATTTGTATAGAAATTACTAAGGCGAATTCATCTTACCAGGTGAAACTGGGATTACAATAAATACAACAATGTAAAAAACCACAAGGGGATTTGTTGTTACTGGAGCGATTCCTGTGTCGAAAAATTTGTACAGAAATTATGTACATGCATACACACACTTACACACTTTACTTGCAGATATGTTTGTATGCGAGCAAACCGGAAACAGGTTTTGACACTTGATGTTTTACAAAAGTAGTACATCTGTTTTTCAGTTTCACCTGGTAAAATGAATTCGCCTGGGAAATTACTAAGAAAAAAATTTATAAATTTCATAAAAAATTTCTTGACAAGTCGCTTGCTTGTTATGTAAAAACACTACAATCCGGCATGTTCCAGAAAAGTAGTGGAATGAAAAAAAAAAAAATGATTTCAAAAGTTAACTTTTCATTTCTGTTGCTCTGAAAAAGTAGTAGTTTGGGTGTTCATTCGTTTGAACTGAACTTCGAATATAAAACTTAGATAAATTTTGAAATAGCTAGTACTGACACGAACCATGTTTTCAATTTTATTTGTTTTTTTTTATAAACCAGTACTGAAATGAACCATATTTTCAATTTTGTTTTATTTTTTGCCTTTTGCCCAAAAAACGACGTGCAGAATTTTTCATCTATCACTTGTTATTTTATAAGAGGCAAATTTAGTTAGATTTATTAAATTCTCCTTGAATAATGATGATCGTAATTTTTTAAGTGCCGCTTTATGTAAAATTTGATATAGCCGGTGGCGGTAAATCCAAGACATGAAAGTGATGACCATCATTCAGATGAGTTAGAGATTCCGTAGCCGTTGTAATAAGAATAATGATGTCGCCAAACGACTTTATTTAACAAAATTACAAATATTAACTTTTTATAAAGTAGCTTCAAGAAACAAGCAATTCACTACAAATTAATGTTCGAAAACAAAACACAAATGAAAAGTAAAGAGTAGAATGTAAAACGCCAAAGCTTGAAATTGAAGTGATTTCAAACTATTATCACTTCAAAGTAGAATCAATTGGTTTTCTTTTTATTTCAATAAAATGGTAAAGAAATTTTACATATTTATTTTCAATTAAATATACCAAGTTGAAGCATTTTTCTGTTTGTTATAATTTTTTTTCGTTTTATATATCTACCACATATATATGTACGTATGCAAAACATCTGAAAAAAAAATAATATCTAAATCCTTGATGAAGCTACCCAGTGGTGTAGCGAAATATTGGAAATTTTAAAAACAAAATTAAAAACTTTACATTAAGCTCGAAAAATTCCTGACATTTTTATTTAACAATTATAAATGTCAAAATTGTCATTAATATTAAACATTTCTTTTTTCTCGAACCATATACTCGTAAATTTTTTTCTAATTATAGCTCATTTGTTTGGCTTAGGCGCTTTATCATAGAGCCAAACGTTTGTTGAAGAAAGTTTCCAAGTGCACTTTAATGTATTTCTTAACTTTGTTTGGTTACTTGTGTGGGTACGAGTGTAATAAAGCCATAAAAAGTGAAACAATTCTGCTTTGACTTTCACAAGAGAGATATGCAACAGCATGTTATAATGACTTTTTCCTGTAACTTGACATAACTTTGGATTTCTTGGCTAAATTTTTTTTTTTTTGTATTATCGAATGAACTTGGTCGAAAACAACTTCACTTGCGAAACAAGTGGAAAAAGCTGTAGTCTTAAGAGCTGCTTACAGGTGTAACAGAATCAAATAGTTTTAGATGTATTTGTTATGAGGAATAAGTGGACTTCTTATCATCATCCCTAATAGTGATGTTGATGCACGCGACATTCATGAGAAAATATTTATACTCCTAAAGCTCTTTGAAATCGAAAAAATGCTGAGAACTTTGCAGACAAGGCGAACATTAAAACATTTTTGCTGTTTCAACCAAATTTACTTATGTCAATTTTAATGGAGTATTTTCGAAGTTTCCCCAATCAGCTGATGAATTTCGATATTCGATTGTACTAGGACAGTGTTCAAATATATATAAGCAGCAGAATAGAAAACTATGAGAATAATTTCAATGAACACCTAAACACAATTTCTTAATGGACTGCCATTAGCATACTGAACTTAATATAGATTTTTTTTATAAGAACTCAATTCCTTCACAAATTTCATATCAAAAGTTAAGTTTAAAATTTATTTACGCAATTTTCAAAATTAAAATTTTAGTCAAGGCAATAATAAAAAAGACCAGTTAGAGTGTATATTCGGCTGGGCCGAATCTAAAATATCCTTCATATCGCTCCTTTATTGCAACATAGTCATAATTAAAAAAACTCGTTTCGAGAAAAACGCATTTCAAATTTTTATTTTCTATACAAGTCTTAGAATTTTTTTTTTAGAAAATGGATCCTAACAGAAACAGCTTACAAGTAGTTTGAATGAACTTTTGGCACAATATAAAAGGTAGTGCTGTTAACAATTCTGCATTGTTAACTCGAAAAGCTCAATTTTTGAGATATGACTATGTTGCAATAAAGGAGCGATATAATCATGTAAATATATACGGCCGTACTAATAAAAAATATAGTATGTTTATACATTTCTATAGGAAATTTGTCAACAACATACAATATTTTTTATGAATAAGGCCAATAGTCTATATTACAAATTTTAACTAAATATGCTCGGATATATATGGGCCGATATCGGGGAGAATGTTCTTGCCTTGTAATCGGCATGCAAAAAAAGTAATATTTCATGAAAATGTTCATGGTAAAATCGGTTTTGGCTATATATCGAGTATATATGGACCGATATAGGAAATTTCCGTTTTCTGTATTTTAAGAGCCTCTTTTATAATCATAACTGATATTAAGCAAAACAATGTTTTTTCATAGAAAAAATCGGTTTGGACTCTATCTCGGGTCCTTTTATATACAGAACTGTTTTTAAGGAAAAAAAATTTTTTTTTTGGTGGAAAAATCAGTGTAGGCTCTATATCGGGTATAAATGAAACGATAACGGAGTTTTTCATTTTTTGTGTTTGGTCGCCACTCTATATTAGCAGAACTTTTTTGAGCAAAACAAGTATTTTAAGTTCGCTTACGCGACATCATGAAAAAATCGGTTTAGTTAAAACTTGGGTATATATATGAACCGATATCAGAAATTTTATTTTTCGGTATTTTAGTAGCCTTATTTTATACGAGCAAAGAAAGTTGTTTAAGTTCGCTTACGAGACATTATCATTTAAAAAATCGGTTTAGGCTAAATCCGGTAAATTTTTTCTTTTTTGCCTTTAGATTGCCATAATTGTGTTTCAAGCAGAAAAAAACAATAGTTTTTGGCAAAAATGGCTTTTTTCGGAATTTTGGATATACATACAGAAAAAACGCTGGCATAAGTGTATTATATCTGAGGGGGATTACTTTAAAGGGGACACGATAGTTATTAATGAATAAATAAACACTTTTTGAGAAATATTATTTTTTGATCAGCCCTCGTATACCAGCTATACGTGAATTGATATAAGTGAATTTCTATCGCAAACCCATGAATCGATGGAGTAATAGAATAGGGAAAGAAAAGAGTTTCTAAGTCTAATGGTTTTCTCAGAAACGGTGTTTCTACGGTGGACAGAGGGCTATCGCTTAATCCAAGTTTCTCTCAATGCTGATTCAGAATATTTATACTTTATAGGGCCGGAAATGAAAATTATAGAAATTACAAAGAGAATCACAAACTTATATACACCCTTAACATTTTTGTGAAGGTTATAAAAATATTAAACAGTGAGATTAAGTGGAGTTTGTTTGCTGACACTGTTGTACTGTTTGATATTTCAATATTTAATATGATACAATCTTATCTACATACGATCTTACAATCTTACAATCTTATTTAAAAGCACAGGGATTAATGTTGATACAAAAAGAGTTTTTACACATCATGTTTTGTTATATTGTAAATATTTGAAGTCAGTGAAAGTTTCATAACAACAATATCTTACTCTGAAACATTCTCATTAATATTAATGTAAAAAAACTTAATAGAAGTGGTAAATATTCAATTAATATTTAAAGAAATAACAATTTCAGCGTTAAAATTGGAGAACATCTTTGATGGACCGCACTAAATGTTTGCATTATGGTTTGTCTTAAATAAATTATTTTCCAAAAGTTTTTACACAAAAAAAGGAGTTTTAGGTATAATCACAACTTAGTAGGACGCGTTAGAAAGAAGAGTTTCAATCAGATGTGGCCAGGCCTATTCACTTGCAGCTCAATAGTTTTTGTAAAAGTGCTAAGCTATAGGGCTGTGAGCTTTAATACACATATACAGCACTCAGCACTAGTAATGAAAAATACACAAACAACTTCGTCTTATATCAGCGATGGACATTTAGTCAAACAATTGTTTATAAGCAATGCTAGAAGCTTAGAGCTTTTTTCCCACTTACAGTAGCTTTTTTTCACTTACAGTAGATAACATAAATGACAATGCAAAATTTTTTTTTTTTGTAAAAGCGCATTTGTATATGTCTTTTATGTCATCAAACATTTAAAATGTGTACAGAAAATGTTATTGGAAGGTATTATGATTTCTTCAATATGAATAAATATAATAACATACTTATGTGAAAAAAGATTTTTGGGCTTAAAATTCATATATTTTTTTATTTTTTTTTTTATCTTGGTCTTGTACTCAGGGGATGACCCCTACATGTATTTGTAGTAAACAACGTAATAAACTGTTCTACGTGTTTGAAACATTTATAGCTCTTAAGAAACTGTCATATCAGCATTAACGTACGCGATTTAATTGTTCAAACGAATATGTTTATGTTAGTTTTGCTTGTCACTGTACTTTAAATTGCTCTCAAATTATCTCACTAACACAAGTACAAGACAGATTTGTCCGCCACTATCTTATATATATATATATATATTTTTTTTTTTTGTCGTTCTTCATTGCACACACACAAGAGCAAAGCAACAACACTTTCACATGCTATGCTGATAAACATTGACGACAACGATTATCAGTGTGAATTTTGTTTTTGTAAATTGTTTTGCCTTCTACAACAAAAAATATTAAAAAAGAGTAGTTTTTCCTTAAATGTATTGGTGTTTGCTCTGCCATATAGAACTTTTGGGCACTCCCGGTTTAAATGTTGAACATTAACTATAATCTTTATATAAAAATACTACTTTTACTTACTCCACAAGCCTTGTTTAAAAAGCTTTTAAGCAAATGAAAATATACGGCTAAAGTTTTTGTGTGTTTTCTAACTATTACGGGCCAAATAATGTACACAAACGGTTTGACAAATATATATTTTTCTCTGGCATATAAACAAAAGTATAATTTGGAAAAACATAAATTAATCACTTTTGTTTTGCTTTTAAATAGTTTAGACGATAGTTGGTCTGGGGCAGATTTTCTCGCCATATGAAGTCTGCAAAGTATTTATTTTATTTATTGACATTTCTTTGTCAGCCGCAAAATAGTTTTCTTTTTTATGACTTTGCTAATGTATTTGTTTCGGGTTGTAGTTATCGAGCTTGCACTGTATGTCTACTCCATTACTAATATTTGTTTTTAAATTATTTTTAAAAGTTGTAAAGAATAATTTCCCTTATCTGTAAGAAGCATCTTATCTAAGAGTATGTTTTCATTCAAAAATAACGAGCAAATAACCTCAAGTTAAACCGGCGTGAATATTTTTCGTGATATCATCTTGACACTTAACATTTAAGTTAAAGAGGATAAAAAATATAAAAAAGATTGCACGTGTAAGATATTTAACTTTTTAGTATCAACAAGCGTAGTATAGTGAAATGTTGAAAATTAACAAAACAAAAACAAGTTTTGCTCTCTTGCGTTAAGTACTAACTGCACTACAATATATTTTGCGTACGACAAACTCTAAGTATTGTAATTATAAGGAGGCATAATGTAATTGAACATAAATATTGCCATAAAGCCGACAAGCTAAACTTCTTAATATTTTTAATTCTTTTTAAACAAAAGCCCTGTTTTTGTGAACTATAAATAAGTTAAAGCTTATAGTGAAACAGATTTACATCAGCACCTGCCTTGCGGGCTTATCTGACGATTGACCAATTCCGCGTTGTAAATTATTCACGATTCACCAGCAACTTACTAGGCTCACACAGGTAGCAATTTTTGCCATATGTTTGTAGCCATAAGAAAAACTTCTTGTTGAGGAGTTCAAGCGTTATAATCCCTCGTGTATGCAATATCCCAGCAAACAATGGCTTAATGAGTTAGTAGGCCAAAGCCCACTAAGAGCATCAGCCCTTAAACCAACTAAGCCATCAACTATCCTTACAGCACAGGTATCTGTGGTAAATGCTACAGACCCTCGGCAAGTTGTTAGTCCCCGAAAAAAGCCACACACCAAACAATCATCAAGAATACTAACACTCCCTTCCTGCGTTTTAGATTTCAATCACAGCCAGAACGTTCGAGCCAACTTAAGCACCTCAACCATGAACTGCAAGCAGAACCAGACGGAAGCAATGCTGATCCCCGTATTGCCAAATTATACCCTTGGTAAGGGTTTCGGAAGCCAGGACAACATAATTCATGCGGCTTGCTAGAGTTTTATTCGCTACAACAAGCGAGGAACTCTTTCCCCTCTTTACCCAAAAAACAGAGTGGCCTGGCTAAGAATACGCCAAGACAAAACCTGTTCCCCAGGCGCCCCAGTTAAAAAACTCTTTTAAAATACAGCGTTAAGTACAAAACTGAATTAAAAAAGACTATCTCCAAGCATAAAATTAGAATTATTTCACGCCACCCTTTAATTAAAAACATCTTATGATATTTAGTTCTTGAGAATTATATCTAAAAAAAAGACGTTGCCTATATGTAACAGTGTCTATTAATGGGTTAAGATGTACAACATGAAAGCATTTTTGCTTCTAATATATGCATTGAAGCTTTTCATGAGAAAATGGTTATATGCTCAATTTATTCACCGCCTCGATTTTAATTAATAATTTTTAGCAGCTGGCGACTATAAAGCTAAACACAAATTTTATCCAATTATGGAGTGCATTTATTTCTTTATTTACAAATTCGTTATAATTTAAATTAAAATAAACTAAGTATATTTAATAAAGCACTAGCACCTTTGGCTATCGGCTTTGCCTTCATTATGGGCTGTTAAACGTAGCTTAGCAATTCTCAGTGTCCGTGAAAACTACCAGGTAGCATCGCATAATTTGCAGGAACATTTTTACAAGTTGGAAAGATGGCTTAAGCGGTGGAAAATCATAGTAAATGAATAGAAATGTATTCATGTCACATTCACACTCCATAAGCACACGTGCTCCGCCATCAAGATTAATAACCGAAAGATCGCGTTAAACGATGAGGTCAAATACCTTGGCATCCAACTGGATCAGCGACTAACCTGGAAGTGACATATTGATGCAAAGTTGACTCAAATTTAATTGAAATCTGTTCAAACTAATTGGCTTATCGGCAGAAATACGAAATCGAAGCTAGATTGCTAACTTTCACTCTACAACTTTATTTTAAAGCAGCGCTGGACATTTAGTCAAACAATTGTTTGTAAGCAACGCCTTCTTTTTCTTATGCTCTTTAGTTTAGTCGTTCAACAGACGTTGGCGAATGCACATGTCAGTTAGAAGCTTACAACGTTTTTTCGACTTACAGCAGCTTTTTTTCCACTTACAGTAGATAACATAAATAACAATGCAAAATTTTTTATGATAAAAAATGCGTTTGTATATGTTTTTTATGCCATCTAACATTTAAAATCTACAGAAAATGTTATTGGAAGGTATTATGATTTTTTCCTTTCTAATATGCATAAATATAATAACATTCTTATGTGAAAAAAATTTCCGGACTTAAAATTCATATTTTTTTTATCTTGGACTAGTACTCAAGGGATGACCCCAACATGTATTTGTAGTAAACAATGTAATAAATTGGTTTTACGTCTTTGAAACATTTATAGCTCTTACGAAACTGTCATAACAGCATGAACGCACGCGATTTAAGGGTTCAAACGAAAATGTCACTATACCTTAAATTACTCACTATACCTTAAATTACTCTCAAATTATCTCACTAACACAAGTGCAAAACAAATTTGTTCACCACTGTTTTAAAGTCAATATGGTGATATGGAGTTCAACTTTGGAGAACTGCATCAGGAAACAACTTTGAGTGATTGCAAAAAAATCATACTTGCTCAACAACATGAAAACCATTTCATTTCGTTCAAATATGATTTTGTATTCAGCCGCACAAATGTGCAGTGGATTTTTAATGAGTAAATGAGCAACAACTTCTCTATGTGAGTGAAATCATCGTTAAGGTTCGTGCTTGAATATAAATGAATGCGCATATAGTTCGGCAATCATTTCTTATGTTTGAATTTTTGTTTTGAAAGAAAAAACGAAATTAACAAAAATCAATGTAGTGATGTATTCAAGAGTTTTTCTGTAAAACACACATACATAGAAACAAAAGGTGTTAATAGAAAAAAAAAACAAATGTGCATATGCATTTATTTTTGAACATCTGTTAAAAAACACAATGGTATACACATAACAAAAACAAAAAATAAATTCTTAAATTAACTTTGCCCTTTAAACTAACATACAAAATATGTATGTAAATATGTTTCAAATTTTTTTGCACAAAATGGAATCGAAGCAACATTTAACATTTAGCCGATTTTATTCAGTACTAAATCCCGCTGCATTCTTGCTTTTATTAAAAGATGGGCTAAAAAGTTTAATGACCGCTTTATCACAAAGAACCTTTACCCTTCACTGGTTAGACCCATTTTGGAATATGGCAGTATTCTTTGGGACCCAATGTACAAAATTCACAACGATCGTATTGAATCTGTTCAAAAACAATTTGTTACGTTCTGCTTAAGACGTATTTATAGAGGTTGCATGGTTCTACCATCGTACCCAATAAGACTATCTGAAATCAATTTACCAACATTAAAAAGCCGGAGAACTATGCTTAACGTATCCTTCATGGTCAGGCTTGTGAACGGAAACATCCATTCAGAATTTTTGTTAACCAATGTAACCTTCAATACTCCTCATCGCTTACTTCGTTCGTTTAATCCTCTATGCGTGCGGACATGCCGCACTAACTTTGCTATGTCAGATCCTCTAAGGAAATTATGCTGCTAATACAACGATATCTATAACTTTATTTTTTTCTCTCTGAGTATTTATACCATCAAACGCAATATTATATTATTTTTAAATCAGTAATGTTAACTGTAACTAAATAGATTTATTATTGAAGCACTTTAAGTAGTCTGTAAGGAAATCGTCTATAGACTTAATATTAAATAAATAAATAGACTTAATACTAAATAAATAAAACGAACGCGCAATATTTACAAGGCGAGTTGATTTTACTCAGCATTGAGCTGTTGATTGTTAGAATTTTGTTCATTGGAAATTCAGATTCTTTACAAGGCGAGTTGACTTCACTCAACGCTGAACTGTGTTGCCTGATTTTTTTTTATCACAATTTGTAATGTATAAGTTAATCCAGCAAAAACATGATTTTTGGTGATCCATATCAAATATTGGAAAAATACAGTAGTGCGAAAACAGAATTCTTCGTATTATTACCGCAGCTCCATGTTATGTCAAAAATTCGCGAATACATCAAGATTTAAACGTACCTCTGGTGAAAGATTAATTTTCAATTTATGCGAAAAGGTACATCAGCAAACTAGGAGAACAGCCGAACTCACTTGTAAGTAACATCCTTAACTTTAGCGACCACACAAGATTAAAAAGGAGGGATACCCTCGCAATCAACCGTATTAAATTTCCTATGAATGTAATTTTCTATATATGTAATTTTCTATATACTCGTATGTACGTATTTAATTTTCTATATATGCAATTCTTGCGAAAACCTTCTCTTTTGTTATTTGTCTCTGGCTAGATTTAAGTATATATTTTTTAGACTTAAGATTTGTATACGTATTGTTAGTTCATTACTTATGAAGATCCACTAAGTAATAACAGAAAGAGGAAAAAAACTTCGTTTCAGTCTGCAAGCTTTACTTATTTACCACAAAATTATATTTACTTAAATAAATATTACCTACATAAATATAATAATACACTTCATAATCTTGTTTTAGTACTAACACAGACAGACAGACAGATATACATATATACTCTTATATGTCGTTGCTGCCAGTTAAATTCAATAAAAATTTTATTTACAAGCCGATACGGTTGATTAATTCTATTATAAATTAATTTTTAATTCTCGAAGTTAAATTGTTTAATTTAAAATTTTTAATTAAATTTTCTTTCAGTTGGTTAATCAAATAAAATCTGTTCTAAATAGTGGTGCAAAAAGCAGAACAGTTTTAAATAAGAGAGAGATAAAAAACAGAAACAAAAATAAAAAAAAACAACAAAAAAGTCAAGTAAAGTTCAGGACTGTAGAAAAAACTAAAAATACAGGGTGGCGCAGAACTACCTTTATGATTTGAAGGTGCAATAAATTTTTTATTTTATCTATATATTTTATTTTTATTTCCGAACTTTGTGAAGAAGATGTAACGAATGAAGATGTAACATAGAACACTACAAAACAGAATAGCGGATAAAATTTTTTGAATTCTGAAAATCAAAGGTCAATTCGAGCTATAAAGGTAGTTCTGTGTCTCCCTGTATTATTCAACCTGTTCAACTATGACAATAAATTGCAATTTAACTTCCATATAACAAGTCTTAAAAATATTTTCACTGATTCATTGTATAAATATACTCGTAAGTGTGTGTGCACACACTTACTTATAGAATATGAAAAAACTATTTCTAACTATAGATTTTTTACGCAACTTCTTCTTCATAAGAGAATACTAGCAAAAATTCACTTCAGAATTAAACCTATACTGATTACATTTTTGATTATATATCCGATCACGAAAATCCGAATATAAAAGGTGGTTAAAGTTTAAGGCCCGATGTTGGCTTTGAATACAATATTATTTAGGAATTATTGTATTTTTTTTTTTTTTTTTGCTATGATAAAAATTGTATGGTTAAGCTACGTATGAATTAAAATATTCGTCAATTTGCCGCCATGGCCTCGGCGCACACCCCCATTCTATGGTCCAAATCGATGATAAGGAGGCATAATGAAGCTCTATGCCATTAAGGTGCCAAATTAGCTCATTCTTTAGCTCTTGAATTCTTGCTGGCAAATAACATCAAAGAAGGAAGTCCAACAGTGTGGAATCGCATGATCTTGACGGTCGATTGACATCGCCACCACGTCAGAAAACACGGCCATTGAAATTGTCGTGCAAAGGAGGTATTTTTTAGTTAGCTGTGTGGCAAGTGATAACGTCCTGTTGAAACCACATATTGTCTACTTCTATATCTTCCGATTCAGGCCATAAAAAGTTCGTTATCAACTCACAATAGCGAACACCATTCACAGTAACTGCCTGACTGCTCTCTGACGGTCTGATGATGCAACCAGCCCATAAACCGCACCAAACAGTCACTCTCAGTGGCTACATTGGTTTTCCGACAATAACTCTTGGATTATCATTCGCCTAAATGCGGCAATTCTGCTTATTGACGAGTTCACTGAGGTTCTAATATGTCTTATCACTGAAGATAATTTTCTTCGAAAATTTATCATCCACTGTTGCCATTTCTAACCACCTTTCTGAACACTGACGACACTTGAAGTGGTCGAGAGGCTGTAAGCGTGTTCATTTTAATGCATTATGTTCATCTACAACGAGCGTGAGGAGTGCAATTGTTGAGCACGACGACGAGTTGAGGTTGACGGCTCTTCAGCCATACTACCGCGAACATCCGCAATATTTTCTGCAGAACGAGTTGTACAAGCATCCACATCCTCCACAGACCCGGTATGCTCAACATTTTTTTACGACTTTTCCGATTATGCACAATAAATTGTTCGAAAAAAGTACACGATATGCATTTTGAACTGAACGACCATATTCATAATAAGCCTGAATAACTTTAACGCGTTGTTCGATTGTGTATTTTTCCACAGCTTAAATTGAATTGGTCTGGAGTTGAGAGATATCAAAAGGTTGACGTTTATTTGTGGTTTGCATGCCACATCGGCCCTTAAAATTTAACAACCCAATACATAATAACACTACTTTTGATTTTACAGGAGAGAGACAAAAATTTTATAAAATAAAAACCAATAGCGAAAAACAAAATAAAAAGTGCACAAAATGAGGATTTTTGTAACGTATATATTTATTTATTTAATCCATTTATGTAACCCTAGCCGTAATGGGGTTAATTGATTACAAAACAAGAATTTGGAAGTGTTACAGTCTGTTCGCCTATATCGAATGTAAATGTATGCGAATTGATTCGAGTGTGAGTGACTACTCACATTCGAATCAATTTGGGTTTCCCTATTTCACTATTATTCGTTCGCATGCACATATGTATTTTAATTGAGTTTTGCCACATTGTTCGCATAGAATAAAGTTAGAAAAACACAAATCAATTTTCTTTCGCCTATACTTTCGACATGGTCGAACTGGCTGTTAAAGTTTATGTAAACTATATAACTACACATATTATAACATAATTTATACATATATATATATACATACGTCGGAATTTATTAGGAGTGTGCGAAAAAGATCTTTCCTTAAAATGTTCCATGATCATAAAGGGTGTTTTTTTAAGCTAGATAGAACTTTAAATTGTAAAAAGTAACACAAAAAATTAAATTTTGATGAAACATTTTTTTTATTTGTTTCAGTATACTCTGACAAATCATCATGAATAGACTCACGCTTGAACAACGCTACGAAATTATCCAAATTTACTTTGAAAATCAGTCGGCGATTCGCGCTACTTATAGACGCAAAATTGTGTTCAGCGATGAGGCGCATTTTTGGCTTAACGGGTTTGTTAATAAGCAAAATTGCCGCATATGGAGTGAGACCAATCCACAAGAGACCCTACAGACTCCATTACATCCAGAAAAATGCACTGTTTGGTGCGGTTTTCATGCTGGTGGCATCATCGGACCTTATTTCTTCAAAAATGAGGCCGGAGCTCGCGTTACGGTCAATGGAGATCGTTACCGCACCATGATCAATGATTTTTTGTTTGAAAATATGGATGACATTGATCCGGAGGAGATGTGGTTTCAACAGGATGGCGCTACGTGCCATACGGCGAACGCAACCATCGACTTACTGAAATCAAAATTTGGCGATAAGTTCATTTCGAGAAATGGACCTGTCAATTGGCCTCCAAGGTCGTGCGATTTGACACCTCTCGATTATTTCCTGTGGGGCTACGTGAAGTCACTGGTTTATGCTGATAAACCAGCAAGAATTGACGCCTTGGAGGCCAGCATTGTTCGTGTTGTTCGTGACATACGGCCAGCAGTGCTCGAAAAAGTGGCCCAAAATTGGACGTCCAGAATGCGCTTCGTCAAGAACAGCCGCGGTGCCCATATGCCCGAAATCATTTTCAAATGTTAATGTCACGTATTGATCTTTCGAATAAAAAAAAATTTTGATTACAATTTAATTTTTTGTGTTATTTTTTACAATTTCAAGTTCTATCGGGCTTAAAAAAACACCCTATATAACTATAACTAGGAATGACCTCGAAGTGGAACTTTTCAGTTAAATATGATTTTTTACAAAAGGCATCTTACCATTAAAAAACCCTGAAAGTCACATTTAAAGATTTTTTACATAAGATGATGTAGGCAAAGCAGTTTATATAAGTTTTACTTCAATTCGGTACATATCACATTACCCAACAAAAAATCTTTATGTTTTTGGAAGTAATAAAAAAGTTATGGCTTCCTGTTGTGTTAAGTTAAAACGCTAATAGAAGGGAGAGATTTTATGGCTGACTCTAAAACACAATTTTCTTGTACACAACTTCTTGGTTAAACGACTTTTTCGTAGTTTTAAAAAGAACGATGTTAAGTCTCAGTTTCCACTATGCAAGGCTTTTAAGTAAAATACCTACCTAACTTGCGTAGTGGAACTTACGAGTAAACGATGATAAAATGTGATCGGGCAATAAAAACAAATAATAATTAAAATTCTACACTTTTGATGCTCTAACACAAGGGCATCTCAATGTTAAAGAAAAGAGCACCAAACTAGGACATCACCAGACAGAGTCATGCATTTTTGAAGCACTTTTCAAAGCATAAATTCTTCAATGGCTCAATGCCTCGAACAACAATCTTGAGGTCGCAGATTCGATTCGTGCCACAGACCCTAGGTGTTACCGCAGGGCAGGGTTTGTTTGTTAAAAAAAAAATTATCGCTCAATCTCTGCCTTAGCCGCAGCAGTACTTTTTGCTGGGTAGTAAGCCATGAGTCTAGAGCTAAGCTTGCATACATTTTGTATGAAAAATAGAACAAAATTTACTGTTAATCTTTTTAACATTTTGTCAAAATATTCAGCCATGTCACAGAGCTTAATTCCGTTCGGACACGGTATTGAATTCTTTTTTTACTTCTTCAAAAAATAAAAAACTGAAAGACTTTTCGGAATGAAATCATTTATAGTTGCAAGAATGAAACTAGTATTATTTTATGGAATTGATTTCATTCCGAAAAAGTTTTAAATTTTCGTTTTTTGAAGAATTAAAAAGCCGATTCAATTCGATTTCCGAACGGAAGTGAATTCTGTGACATAGCCGATTATAAACAAATCACATCAATATAGTTTCTAGTAACAAAAACTGCTTTTTAGAACCAAACAACATTATTACGGTGATACGAGATTTAGTTTACTCTTAGCACGGGTATTTTCTAATAGCGGTCTCACCATTGGAATATGAGAGCATTTGAATAGCCTCAACCCCACATTTCTTCACATTAGAATAGAAAATTCAAAACTCCAGTAAATGACGAGAATTTGACTCGTAAGCTAACATGTTTAGCCAAGAATATATTTATGATGCAGACATAAGTCGACCAATATTTCGATGGCGTTATGTTTACAGATATCTAAGCTTATTACACGAGTATGACTTCTTATATCTACTTATTTCGACTACCATTAACCGCTATGACCATCTATTGCAAAACAGCAGAAGCAAAGTTGTTTCTGGAATTTCATAGAAATTTTGATTCAAAATAATAAGTGTGTAAATTTTCTTTCCACTGTAAATTTTACACAGATTTAAACTCTATATCAACTTTTGTTAAATTTTAAATTTTTTTACTCTTTTAAACAAATGGTTAAAAAATAAATCTTCCTGATACATATAAGTAATTCCATACCAACACAAAAAAAAAATTCTCCTGAATAGGTTTTTGATTTAAATAGCAATTTCACTAAAATAAGATTAATTTCATTTATACTAACAACAACTAAAATTATAATAAACTTTTAATGTTTTTTTAAACTCCGTTTTTTTTTTATTCGCAATTTAGCAATCATTTTTATTTTTTATATAAAAAAAAAACTATCTCTGTTTGGTATTATATTTAGTTTGAAATTTAAATACATATGAATAGTTTTTCTCCACTAAATTTATTTAATGTTTACATGTGTTATATAACTAACAGGTGATGCAAAAATCACTACTTTCTAGGAAATTGCTTAATGTTATATAAATTATCCCGCTTGCTAAGCGGGATAATTCTTTAGACCAACCATGCCCAGGCCTATGCACTTGGTACTCAATTGTTTTTGTAAATGCGCTTAGCTATAGGGCTGTGCTCTTTAATTCACAAATACTGCGCTCAGCACAAACAACAACGTCGTCTGTCATATTTTTTTTCGTTCTTCACCTCACACACACAAAAGCAAAGCAACAACACTTTCACATGCTTTGTTGGTAAACATTGACGACAGCGATTATCAGTGTGAGTTTTGTTTTTGTAAATTGTTTTGCCTTCTACAACAAAAAATATTAAATAAAAGTAGTTTTTTCTTAAATGTATTGGTGTTTACTCTTCCATATAGAACTTCTGGGCACCACTGCTTTCGGCTAACATTTACCGCCAAAGTTCTCAGCATCTTACAATGATGTGATGAATTTTACGCCACCTCGTATATGAATTAGATTTTTGGTTTTATATAAGTTCGGGTTTGGTATGAACTGCGAAACAAGTGCAAAATCTTTTTATTTTAACAAGTTTTTATTATTGAAAACTTTTGTTATGGTCAAATCATTAAACAGGGTGGTGCAAAATAGTTAGCCTATCGTAAGTAATAGCTTTTTAATGGCGTCAATCATATTTGACAATTGTGAACTAGACAGCTGCAGAATACAAACAGACAAGCAATGGAGCATTATACTCTGCAAGCGCGTGGAAGAATTTTGTTGATTTTTTAAATCAATATCGGTCGTGGGTTAGTTAGGTCGTTAGCTCAACGTGAATTTGGTCGCAGATTTCCTAATAAGCAAAATATTCATTGGCGTGTAATACATAAAAGTCCATTATATCCACTCAAGACAACTGTGTGGTGCGGTGTTTACGTAGGGGGATTGGAAAGCTTTTTTTTGAGGACACCATCGGCAATACAGTTACTGGTGAACATTACAGGGCCCTGATAGGTGACTTTTTCTTACCGGTATTGGTGCACATGTGGTTTCAACAAGACGGTGCAACCACATACACAGCAGGATCTACAATAGATAGAGTGAAAGAAGTTTTCCTGGTTCGCATGTAATGCATAAAAGCCCGTTACATCCATTCAAAACTACTGAGTGGTGCGATATTTACGCAGGAGGGGTAATTGGAACATTTTTTTGCTTTTTTTTTTTTTTTTTTTTTTTTTTTTTTTTTGAGGGCACCATTGGCAATACAGCCACTGCTGAACGCTGGTATGTGACTTTTACTACAGAAATTGGTGCCCATGTGGTTTCAACATGACACACGTAGCAGGAGCTATTGAATACTCGTACATTAAAGGAAGCTTTTCCTGGTCGCTTAATTTTTTGTTTAAACAATTCAGCATAACCAGCAAGATCGATTGATTTATCCATCCCAGACTTCTTTCTCTGGAGCTATTTGATGTCGCGGGTTTGTGCCAACAACCATCAGCTAATCATAGTCCTTAAAGAGAATATTTGGCAGGAATACAAATTGTGATCACCAGAAATATTGTGTAAAGTTATGGAAAACATAATAAAACAGGCACATATATATATATATATATATATATATATATATATATATATATATATATATATATATATATATATATATATATATATATATATATATATATATATATATATATATATATATATATATATATATATATATATATATATATATATATATATATATATATATATATATCAGGACTGGTGGCAGCTTCAGCTGATTGTACAGTAAAGTGGTTCGAAAACAAAAATGATGTTAGTCACCCCCTAGAATAAAAGATAATTTAAAAACTATTCCCAAAATTATGATTTTATTTTTTCCCACTCCTACAAATACCGTCCTTTTAGTATTTTGTTCACTGTGTCGTCATTTTTAGTCTGATAACATGTATATACAGGTTGATGGTTCTGTAAGAGCTACTTGTCTGTCTTTAAGCGTTTTTCACTACTACGTCAAATTCTAGTCACGACTTTAAAAAACTTGCTTCGTACCCACCCTAAGCCCAAATATTTTTAAGCGAAAATAAAGCCGTATTAGTTTCATAAAACTTTGCATTAAAACTATATAGTTTTATCCATAAAGAAAAAAGTTATAGGAAAATAAAAAATATAAACAGCTTGTTTTCTCTGTTTCCCAGCTGCCTATATGTCGACATTTCATAGAAGCTACCCTAACCATCAGCAGTCTTTGGAACTTTTTGAAAATTATTCTCAAATATTCAACTTTTTATCCCGGCCTTGACATGATATATCAAGTAAGTCTTACCTGATGATGAACCAATTTTACGAAGTGAATTATTGACGATTTACCAGTGCCCCCGGGTGGCTGACTAGGCTCACACCGGTAGCAGATTTTACCATATATTTGTAGCCATATGAGCAACTTCTTCGCTTTACTGATACATATATATGATGAAGTAGTTTTATAACCCCTCAGATTCGTTATATCGAAGTTCAACAGCACTATTTCCACCCACACTTCTTTTATTTTTCACTTGCAAGTCATTTTTTTCTTTTTTTTTTGCAGAACATGTTACTTATTACTATTACAATAACTGAGGTTACTAGTGTTTTTTATTTTTTTGAAAATAAATTTCCATGCAAAACTTTTGTTATAGGAGTAGTTCTTTTTAACATACAAAATAATATGTATTATATAATTTCTAACATATTCATCAAACTAAAAAAAAAATCCTAATATTTTATTCAAATTTATGAAAACTATTTTCATTCAACCACTAAATTATACGTCATAATAACGTATAAAAAGCAAACTTCTAACCATGAAAACTTTAAATTGTGATTTTACATAAAATATTATTTTACTTAGAGAAAACATATGGAATAAAAATGAAATAGATGAAGTTAAAACTCATAACTTTTTTGTAAACTTTTTGTTCGCATAAATTATTGTTAAACGTTTAAATTGTTGCCTTATTTAGAACAATGAACAATATTATATTATTTGTTTGAGTTGTAGGTGAAGTGTTTGTACAGGGTGGACTTTAAGTCTCTTAAGTCTTGGCTGCTGACTGTAGCATCAGCGCGGGCCGGTGGGGGTAACGAAACTGGAGACCGGCCTTCAGGTATTTAGTGACATGATGTCCTTTAGCGGAGCACAACGCGCATTTTCCATACACTAGTATTATTTATTTATTTTATTTTATTATTTGCATATGTGCGATAGGAATAATTCTCCAACGATTCAAACCAACAAACAAAGAGTCCACAAGCCCAGGATGACTGGATCACTATTAACAAAACAACGATCCGGGTGTCCAAAACAGGAATCTGGAAAACGCAGAGCGTGTTTAAGCCCCTGTTCGAGAAAAACCTAACCTCTCGGCTCGTAAGCGGTTTTAAATAAACATACTTTAATCATCTCTAAACCTCATTTTGTAAAGAGATCTGGCTATATACCGAATGCCAAATGACTCGTAGGCTGCAGTTCGCCAAATTTTTGCCAAGATAAAAATCTCGAAAAGATGTATTATTAACTGGCCACCCCTTAGCCTCGATTTGTCTCCAATGGACTCTTTTCTTTCAGGGTATCTAAAAAGCAAAGTTTACAAAAACAACCCAACGACTATTAAAGGAAAATATACGTGAGGAAATGCAAAACCTTTCACCCCATACTTGTAATAGAGTGGTCATGGAAAATTTCTCGTCTAGGTTGCATCAGTGCCAGAGTAATTTTCAAAAATAAAACTCTATTTTATATGTAGATGTATAAACATGTGACTATTTAATTAATTCTTGTTTTTGCAGCTAAAGATCGTTTTAGTTTTATACAAAAGTTCAACCGAATTTATTTTCGATATTTCGATAACAATTTGTTATCATCATCAGAAAAATTAAAATATTATTAAAAATTTTTTTCAAATTCAAATTCACTTTATTTCCATAATATTACATTTTCATATAATTAATTTACAATAAAGAGTTCAAGATAATTATATTTTTCTTCTTAGTTATTAGGTTTTTACTTACAATATTAATAAATACATATTCCATATTTACAAAATTTTTAATTTATTTGGAGGTAAAAATTTTCAAAAACCTATTTGAACGTTTTAGTTTTTTATTAAAAAGCCTTATCCTAGAAAACTACTACTCTACGTAAGATGAGCTAGCTCATTGATATGTTCAAACTCTGAGTTCTGGCATTTTATACTAAAATTGTTATTAAGTCTGACAATTTTGTCTGTAACTAATTCTATATCTGCGAGCAAGTGGAGCCTCGCAGTTAAATAAAACCATGCAAGGTTATAGATTAGTTTTAACAACTTGTTTTGTGCTATTTGCAATTTTTTTAAATGACAATTTGCACTAGTCGACCATACAGGGGCTGCATAGTAAATTATGGCATGGAAAATTGACTTTAATATTATTTTTTTATTAGCTAGGCTTAGGGAGGAGTTTATAATTCTTATAAGATATGTAGGGAAGTGTAAGTTAATCATTTTAAAGATGAGCCCATCATGCCATACCGAGTCAAAAGCGGCCTGAACATCCAATATTATCATTCCTGTAGATTTCTGGTGGCTGAAATTCGAATTTATTAGATTTCTTAATCGAATCAAAGAATGGGAAGTACAATGTTCATGCCGAAAACCAAATTGTTTGGGGCGGAATTATGTTATTTAAGTTCATAAAATTTACTAATCAGTCAAAAAATTCGTATATATAAAAAATTCATACACAAAGAAAAATTCTTGACTGTATTATCAATTTGAAAAATTAAAATATAATAATTTCAAAAACACACATAAGCTAGCTTATATAAAGTTGAGTTGCGAATGTTGGCGGAACATGTGTTGAATGCAGAATTAGGTTAATTTTCAGCCTGTTTTAAAAACACGACTCATCGATAAAAAGCACTAACTTTGCAACTTTGTTCTGTTTTTGGTTTATACATCGCGACTATTGACGATTTTTGTTAAAAGACGTAACATCTGCCAATTTGTTAGTAAAACACGGCACTTTTCACCATAAGTGTCAAAACGCGCTAGATTTTTCTTTAGTCCGCATTGTACACTCCATTGACTTACCATCTTCAGAGCGTATTTCAACTGCTCTGTTATGGTATCTAAAAGGGTTCCAGAGACTGCAATCGCTACGTCATCGGCGTAGGCTACAGTCTTTATCTTATTATTATCTAGATCTTTAAGCAGAGCATTCACTACAACATTCCACAAGACGGGGGATAGTACCCCTCCCTAGGGTGTACCCTTGCATACTTTTCTCGTAATTCTGGAGTTCCCCATTGTTGCAGTTATAGTTCTGCGCTTTAGTATGCTCGTAATGAGCATGATTGTAGGTCGATCAACTTTCAGACCGTCGAGTGCATCTATGACAGCCTGTGTCTCGGCATTATTGAAAAAAACTTCAATATCCATGAAGGCCACTAAGGTATTGTATTGATTGGACCGTTCAATATTACTGAACAAACTATGTAGCGCCGTTTCAACTGATCTGCCCTTTGTGTAGGCATGCCGAGATGGCGACAACTAGTTTTTGCTAATATTGGACCTTATGTGTATGTCTATGATCCTCTCTAGCGTTTTTAAAAGAAAGGATGTCAGGCTAATTGGCCTATACTCCTTTGCTTTAGTATATGACGTTTTCCCTCCCTTTGGGATGAAGATCACGTTACTTTTGGTCCATTCTGTTGGAATGTACGACCAGTTTAGGGCTGCTGTATATATTTTGAGGAGCCTGGGTGTGATCAGATCCAGATTATTCTGGAGATCTGCAGGAATGATTCCATCCGGTCCTGGTGATTTGAACAGTTGGAAACTCTTGATTGCCCAATGCAGCATCTCTTTTGTTATAACCAGATATACTGCATTCCGGTCGTTTCCACTTTGTATTAAGACTTGTCAAAAATTCAAATAATACGTGCAAATGAAACAGTGTGAATGTAAAGCGTTATGAAAATGGAAGATAATACAGTACGAGATTTGTTATGACTTCACCATTTTTAGACATTTTTTTAAACAATAAGATTTTTCATTAAAACAAACAAATAACAAATTAAACTCTGACGTTGACCAAATTGGCTGTTTATTTTGTACAAATATTTTTCATTTTACTTCAGGTCTGATGGTCTGAAAACAAAACGCAATAGTACGTTAGATTTTTTGACAGTCGAAGTAAATATCATTATATTTCTGTCTCACAAAATCCAATCGAAATCTTAAGGCTTGTATTAGTCTGAAACGCCCTTAAATAATACAGGCGATAAATACTATCATAACGAAAAGTACATTCTTAGGTAAGGGCAACACATTACCAGGTTTTCGTCTGGTAATCATTGCGAAATATAAATAAAAAGATTTTAAACATAATGTTATAAACATAATATTAAATATCTTTATATGCCAATTGAATAATACAAATATTTTTCCTACCGAAGGAAAATAGTTCTCCAGCTTAATCATCATTTCAATTAAATGCAATAAAAAAAAAGACAAAAAATTTGGCTGAAGATAAGTAAAATTGATACTTACAATTGTTTCGCTTCTGTAAACTTCACTTGTAAGTCTGGCTCCAAATATTTAATTTAAAGAGAAGTGAAGGAAGTTCTGCTAAAAATTGCAAAAGAACGCTTTTCTTCATTCTTGAAGCGCTTGAAAATCTAGCAAATACAAATTTTTACAGCGTACCTCTGCAACTCTTTTTATCAAGTTTTTGTTGCGTTTTTATTTCTCAACCCTTATGGAAACTTTCAACAACTTGTGTCACAAGTTATAAAATATTTCTTTTTTTTTTTTTTGTAAAGCTAAGATGAACTTTTTTGTTTACATTTACCACTATAAGCAAATAAAAAAAAATATATTACCCAAATATTTAGTTCGGTAAAGTAAAAATTTTTGTTTTCAACAAACTGTTGCTTGACTCTGAACAAACTTTTGTAAAAACAAAAACTTATTGATTCAGGAGAAAGCAAAAAGCGTAGTAGCTTTTTTTTAATGAAAATAGTAAAACTTGTTGCAAATAAAAATTTAATAATTTTGTTGTAATTTATCGGAAAAGCAAAGAATAAAACAAATTGCACTTTTAGTATTTCATAATTTGTTTAACCACAACATTTGAGATTTGGTAGACAAAAGAATTTCTAAAATATTGGTGCAATCTTAAACCTAACAAGTATTTGATTTATGTAAACGATTTTGCACTGGAAAGTAAGATTTTATAAACATCTCAAAAAGTTTAAATTAAATAAATATACTAAAATGTCCATTGAATTTGATGGCTTTGAATGTGTTTTTTTTTTTTTTATATGAAGTAAATGCCAACAGCCAACATTTTCAAAACTGTTCGAAAAATTGTTAATGGCAAAGTTTAGTCCAATGTTGAACAATATGGGATGCATCCCTGATCATCAATTCGGCTTTCGGGCTAAACACAGCACCATAGAACAAACGCACAGACTAGTCAATGTCATAGGACAGACTTTTGCGGAGAAGAAGTATTGCTCAGCTCTATTCATTGACATTTCTCAAGCTTTTGATAAAGTGTGGCACGAGGGCTTGATGCACAGAATAAAGTTAAACTTGCCTGCAAATACACAAAAGCTTCTGGAAAGCTTGGGCGGAAGTTTGTTATCAAAGAAGGCGACTTTATAAGCCCAACTCAGCCAATCGAGGCAGGAGTTCCCCAAGGCAGCATACTGGGGCCTACTTTACACTTGATTTACACCTCTGACATGCCAACGAGAGCCGGAATCTACACTTCAACTTTTGCAGATGACAAAGTATTCTACAGCGTACATGAAAACCATCTAGTAGCTTCGCGAAATTTACAGGAATATAACGAGTGATTTTTTTGCTATTATCTTTTTGGCAACACTAGTTTTGACAGCTCACGCACGTTTTGTATCTTGTGTCACTGTCACACATCTTCAGTTTAGTCTATAATTTAATCATGAATCGTCTTACAAACGAACAACGCTTGCAAATTATTGAATTTTATTACCAAAATGCGTGCTCTGTTAAGAAAGTTCATCGCGCGCTTCTTCCATTTTATGGTCAGTTTAATCGACCTACTGAGGCTTCTATTCGGGCTATTGTAAAAAAATTTCGCACCAAATTTACATTGTTGGACACTAAACCACCAACACGCTTACGTAGATTACGAACTGAAGAAAATATCGCAGCCGTATCGGCCAGTGTTGGTGATGACCGTGAATTATCGATTCGGCGCCGTTCGCAGCAATTGGACCTCTGTTACTCCACTACGTGGAAAATTTTGAGGAAGGATTTGGGTGTGAAGCCTTATAAGATACAGCTGGTGCAAGAATTGAAGCCAAACGACCTACCACAACGCCAAATTTTTGGTGAATGGGCCTTTGAAAAGTTAGATGAAGATCCACTTTTTTATCGAAGAATTGTGTTCAGCGATGATGCTCATTTCTGGTTGAATGGATACGTGAACAAGCAAAACTGCCGTATTTGGAGTGAAGAGCAGCCAGAAGCATTGCAAGAGCTACCAATGCATCCACAAAAAACAACCGTTTGGTGCGGATTATGGGCTGGCGGCATCATTGGGCCGTATTTCTTCAAAGATGATGCGAATCACAACGTTACTGTGAATGGTGAGCGCTACCGTGCGATGATAAATGGAAGAGCTTGACTTGCATGACATGTGGTTTCAACAAGACGGTGCCACATGCCACACAGCACGTGAAACAATGGACCAATTGAGAGGCGAGTTCGGTGAACAGTTTTTTTCACGCTTGGGACCAGTCAATTGGCCGCCCAGATCGTGCGATTTAACGCCTCTAGACTATTTTTTGTGGGGCTATGTTAAGGCTAATGTCTATAGCGACAAGCCCGCTTCGATTGATGCACTGGAAGCCAACATTGCCAACATTATTCGTGAGATACCGGCCGAAATGTTGGAAAGAGTATGCCAAAATTGGACTAAGCAGATGGACCATTTGAGGCGCAGCCGCGGCCAACATTTGCATGAAATAATCCAAATAAATATTTCATGCATTTTTCTGAATTTTATGTGTTTTTTTTTTTAATTTCCGATAGTTCTTATAAAATCACCCATTATTTCAATATTAGAGAAATGGTTAAAACTTTGGAAAATTAAAGTTAATGAACAAAAGTGTACTCACGTTACATTCACACTGCGTAAACAAACATGTTCAGCTATCCAAATTAACAATTCACCTATTCCGCAGCAAAATGAAGTCAAGTACCTTGGTAATCATCTCGACCGTAGGTTAACGTGGAAGTATCACATAGATGCGAAAGTTACTCAGTTAAAGTTAAAAGCAGCGCAACTGAATTGGCTTATGGGCGGAAATTCTACCTTGAAGCTGGATTGCAAACTTTTATTATACAACGCAATTTTAAAGCCTATATGGTGCTATGGAATTCAATTATGGGGCACCGCCTCCACTTCTAGCATTGAGAAAATTCAAAGGCGACAAAATCAAATTCTGCGGATGATTACTGCAGCTCCATGGTACGTAAAAAACTCCCGAATTCATAAGGATCTCTGTGTTCCTGTTGTAAAAGACGAATTTTCAAAGTACGCAACAAGGTATATCAGTAAATTGGAGCTTTACCCAAATTCTCTTGCACGCAATATACTTAATTTTGAAGGCCACTCTCGGTTGAGAAGGAGGGATACCCTTACCACCATCAGAACGTTCAATAGGTGATTTTACCGATACTGACCGTGCAAAATAAAAAATTGTTGTCTAGCATTGGCTGGACTTAATTAATTTTATGTATTTAGTTTAAGATTTGAATACTTATTGTTAGTTCGCTTTGTGAAAACTCAATAAATAAATGAATGGCAAAAAAAAATATGAAGTAAATATCTGTCATACTCCCAAAATGTCTCAAGTGTTGAAAATGAGTTTTGGTTTACAGTTTTATTTATATTTTTATCTAAGAACAACAAATCTTTATTACATCAAACAGCAGGATTTATTTTACTACTAGACACATATTTATTTTCCAATCCGTTTATACTAACATCATAAAAAGGGTAAAATATTTGCCAGCAGAATTATCAGTTTTGCGCCTTAAATGAATATACGGCTACATTTATAAATGTTTAAATAAATATTTTAAAAATTTATTGTAACTACTTGTAATAAAAGAATTTATTTTATGTGCTCTTGCGATGGAAGAAGCAAGAAATTGTTTATTCATCCGAAGCAATCAAGTGAACAATTTTATGTGTCTCGGTAGGCTTAATCAAATCGTAAATTTATATGGACATAAATTTGATTTCATCAATTGATATAAATCTTTAGGACTTTCATTTCATTTTAAACTGGCTTTTTGTCTTAGAGAATGAGAAAATATTTGTGATCTCTTTTGTTTTCAAATTATTTACTACTTTTTGCATGTGAGTGTGGTATTATAAAAGGTTTGAAAGCTAAACTTATTTAAAAATATGAATTCATTGTGTTATGCGCTTGTACATATGAGGGCGGTTCGGAAACTTCTTAGCCTAGCACAAAAAGCGCTGTATAAACAGAAAAAGTGTTGAATGTTTTGGAAACTGCCATCTCTGCTATGAATACATGTTAAATTTTGTTTCGATCTGGTAACTCCTGCATATAGAAACAGGTGTTCACAAAAAACGCATCCGCGATTTTTTTACAATGGAAAAATTAGACACGCGTGGTGTCATTAAATATTTACATAACAAAACTTTATCGGGACAAGAAATTCATAATGATATGGTGAATGTGTTAGGTGAAATTGCTCTTTCATTTACGACAGTAAAAAATTGAAATGCTGAACTTACACGTGGTCGTACAAGCATTGAAGATGAACCACCTAGTGGACGTCCAAAAACAGCAACAACAACAGAAATTGTAGCCAAAGTGCATGATATGGTATTAAATGATCGACGAAAAAAAGTGCGTGAAATAGCTAATATCATGGGCATCTCAAATGATCGAATCCATTTCATTTTGCATGAAGAACTAAAGATGAAAAAGCTTTCTACAAGATGGGTGCCGCATTTGTTAACAGTCGACCAAAAACGCATAAGAATGAACATTTCTCAAGCTTGTTTGGATCGTTTTAAGCGAAATAAAATGGATTTTAAGCCAAAGTGCATAATATGGTATTAAAGGCCCAATCAGACTAGTATACAAGTATAAATACTTTCATTAGACTTTGTGAGGTAAACGTCTAAACACATTTCTTGCGACTGTCAAAAAGTCTAACGTAAATTAGATTTTGCATTCACACCATCACACTTGATATAAACCAACATAGATATGCCATCATAAAATTTTATTTATTAATAGCAAATGCCACCGTAATATTTTTAATTAAATGAAATTTAAGTTGATGGAAGCAAACAAGCCCAAAAGCTAATCAATATAAACAGCAATAACAATTTTATTATTAATTAAAAAAATTGGTTTTGGGCACTTTTAAAATTAGCTTTTAGTTATTGTTTGAAAAAATATAAAATAATAATATGATATTTGGTAATAGTAAAACAATATCGTTGATGTTAAAATTAAGTTTACATAAAGTAAACAAACCAGTTTTAAACTTATAATTGATTTGATGAAAAAGGTAGAGGAAACTTTGCCAACACTTTTACCAATATTTTATATTGTTTTTGGTATATAAATTAAAAAAAAAAAAAACTACACACACATACACATATATCAACTTGTCCGCAGGAAAATTGTTGGCTGGCAAATAAACATCAAAGCTAATTGTTAAACAAAAATTAAAGCTTGTGCATTGTGCAGTATTTTATACGATAATCAGTGCTGGTATTATCATGCAACTGTATTATTGCAGTTGTTGAGTTTTGATAAAAAGGTCGTTTTGCGTGTACATTTTTGCCTTGCTTTCCAGAAGAAACTGCTGTGTGTACTAGGCAGTAGGCCGCAGTAATATATTTCGTGGCCTTCGACTTATTTGGGCAGCAATAAGTAATAACGTCTTGAATTGAAGATACATGTCGGTAGTATATATCGCTCCTTTATTGCAACATAGTCATATCTCAAAAAAGCTCGTTTCGAGAAAAACGCATTTAAAGTTTTTAGTTTCCATACAAGTCTTAGCAAAATTTTTTTAGAAAATATCTCTTAAAGGAAACAGTTTAAAAGCAATTTTAATAAATTCTTGGCACAATGTAAATGATAGTACTGTTAATAATTCTGCATTGTTAACTCGAAAAGCTCACTTTTTGAGATATGACTATGTTGCAATAAAGGAGCGATATGTAGGATGCCTCATCTGTACCACTGTGCACAACGAACAAACGTTAAACTGAACTACACGAAACTAACTAACACACAGACAGATCGAACAGAACAGTATTGACGCAAACAAACAAAGGCAAGAAACACTTTGAGAAACTCAACTAGCCAGCAGACGAATCAGAGCTAAAGAGTAGGTGTCCGTCGATAGCCGTTAAAATTGTTGCTTGCCCCCGCGGAGAATGTTTAGGGTTAATGTAAATTTGTGAAACCGTTGAGGTTATTAATTGTTATTTAATTGTTATTAAAAAAGTTATTTAAACCATATCTAAAAAGAATTGTCAGTGAAACCTAAGCTATATATTTTAATATACTTTTCATTTTATAAAATAGTATACTGGCCGTGCTAAAATCTAAAATACTTACCTTCAAGTTAAACTATATAAAAAACTTACCTTTAAATATTTAAATATTGAAATCTACATCACCTTAATTTTCATTGGGATCCCACATATATTATTTCATTGTTTTGTTATAATTTATTAAAAATACAAGAATTTATGGCGCTTTCCTTTTTAATAAAAATGTGACAATTATTCAACATTTTGCCTGTTTTTATGTTCTTTTCTAAAAAGTAGTAGTATAAATCAAAAATGTATTCTCTTCTAAATATGCTGCATGAAAAAGGGTACTCGTAATATATCAAACAATTTTTACCCTCAACTTCAAGTACAGGATGAGAATTTGCCCTTTTTATACCCTTCACAAAAGTGTTATATCTATATAAGTTTGTGATTCCGATTGTAATTTCTACAATTTTCTTTTTCGACCCTGTAAACTATACATATTCATAATCAGCATTGATAGAAAATTCGATTAAGCGATGTCCGTCTGTCGGCTGTTGAAATACCGTTTTGGAGAAAATCATTAGATTTAAATAGTTTTTTCTTTCATCATTCTATTCGTCCAACGATTCTTAGATTTTTTACTAAAATTCAGTAAAATCAATTCATATATAGTTGAGATATATCCAAAAATCCGAAAAATTTTTTGTAATTTTGTATGAACATTTTTGAAAAAAAAAAAATTTTTGTTTTGTTTTGATTCAAACTTGACACAATTATTTGGCATCTTCATTAAAAGAAAACAAAATTTATCCCCAATGTTGGTTCATATATACTCGAGATATACCCTACACCGAAATTTCAATTAAAATGTCACATAAGCGAACTTAATCAACTTTTTTGCTTAAAAGCGGATCTGATAATAAAAGAAGGTCATTTAAATATAGAAGATTAAAATTTTGGATATCGGTTGGTATATACACAAGATATACCCGATTTTTTTCTTGAAAAACAGGCAAAGTGTTGAATAATTGTTACATTTTTATTAAAAAGGAAAGCGCCATAAATTATTGTATTTTTAATAAATTATAACAAAACAATGAAATAATATATGTGGGATCCCAATGAAAATTAAGGTGATGTAGGTTTCAATATTTAAATATTTAAAGGTAAGTTTTTTATATAGTTTAACTTGAAGGTAAGTATTTTAGATTTTAGCACGGTCAGTATACTATTTTATAAAATGAATGTCGCGTAAGTGAACTTAAACATTTTTTCTTGCTTAAAAGCAGTTTTAGTAATATAATGAGATTACTGAAATACAGAAAATAAAAATTTTCTGTTTCGGTCCATATACCCAAGCTATAGTCTGAACCGACTCTTCCAAGAAAATTTCCATGAAATGTTACCTCTTTGGCATGACGATTGTAATGAAAAAAATGTTTCCCCGATATCGGTCTATAGATCCGATCATCCGATCATATATAATTCAAATTTGTAATATACGGGGTCTGATAACAAAAATGTTATTTTCTATTTTTTCTACTTCAAAACTACTTCGTCCCCATCATATATAATACACTTATGCCAGCGTATTTTTCAATCCTTGAAACCCTTCTGACACGCGCTTTTTAATATCGCCAACCGCTCCTGTTTCGATTTTTCTTTTATCTCATCAATCCTAGCAAAACACTTTCCTTTCATCGGTGTTTTCAGAAGAAGAGGAAAAAGTCAGCGGAGGCCAAGTCTCGTGAAAACGGTGGTTGAGGCATGATAGCGATTTTGTTTTTCACCAAAAACTCACGCACAAGCATTGATATGTGAGATGGTGCGTTATCATTGTGCAAAATCCATGATAAACTTTTACAAAATTCTGTGCGATTCCGTCGAATTGCGTCCCGCAAATGGCGCATAACTTCAAGGTAGTATTATTGGCCGTACGACCTAAGGCAAGAATTCATGATGCACCACGCCATTTCAGAGCAAGAGAACAGTGAGAAACACCATCACATTTGACTGAACATGACGTGCTTTTTTCGTTCTTGGGATGATCAAAGCTTTGGTTTTCATTTCATAGCCATACACCCATGATTCGTCACCAGTTATGACCTTTTTGAGGAAATCGGGACCGTCGTTGACGATGTTCAACAACTCCTGAGCGATATCAAAGCGACGTTGTTTTTGCTTAATATTTAGCAATTTTGGAACAATCTTTGCTGCCGCACGTTTCATACCCAAAACACTAAAGCGATATGCCAACATCATCAGCAACCCCTTTGATATCCAAAATTATTATGATTATCCAAAATCATATTGTTCACTGCTTTAATGTTTTCATCGGTTCCTGACGTGCTCTGCCGCCCAGGACGAGCATTGTCACTGACATTTTCTCGGTCTTCCCTTAACTGGCTAAACCAAAATTGAATTTGTGTTCTGCTCATAGTAGACTCGCCATTCGTCACACCTTTCAAATGTCCTTGCGCATTTAATTTCATTTTTTACACAAAACTTAATTTATTTATTTATGTATTTTTGATCCATTTTTTCGAATAGTAAAAAATCGAAGGGCATACTAAAATACGACTGACCTTTTCATCTGTCAAAAACAAACTGATAATCCAAAAATTGTCAACATATATAACAGACATGTGTACCAACATAACACAAAAAAAAATTCGAAAATGGAGCATTTGTAACTCACGAAATTTGAATAATGTTATTTTTTTATCAGACCTCGTTCACGCACCTTCATAAATATGAACTTCGCTATTCAGTGTCTGTTTTTATTGTAATGTTTGAAAAGCTTGGCTTGATCATTTAATACCAAAACTCTTCCTCAAAGCAGAAAATTTTATAAACCGAAATGTTTCTTTTTCTTTCGAGAATACGTAAATAGAAGCAAAATTTCTGTGATCTGATTGTGCTCTACAAAACCAAATGTAAAAATTTTAGACAGTTGAACTATAAACTTTTTTCTTACATTAAAACAAAAAGTTGTATTGAATATCATTTGGTGCCACTGAAATTTAAAAAGCGCACCACGCATCGACTAATGAATTGTTCGCACAAAAAATTGTGCGAAACGCACCAATTTGACAACGCTGATCATATTGCTTAAGCCACATAAATGTTCGGTTCAAACATGTTGTAATAGTTAATGAAAATAAATACGTTAAACACGATGAATTTACTGCAAGCACTTGTCTTGCCTGCTTGAACTGGTTCATAAAATGCTTTTGTTAACTCTGCCAATAATTAGAATATGATATGTGCAGCAAAATGAATATGATTTTTAATCATCATTGAATTTTTCATTATTCTTTAAAATGAAAACAAATTTTGGTGCAGTATAAAATCAAGATAAACCATGATTTTGAAGTTCTCTGGTATGTATATATTCTTACTAACTTCCACTTGCCTGAATATCATTTAATAATAGCAACGATAGTATCGATAGTTTTTCGTGAAACTATCGAAAATATCGTTAGAGGCGATTATCGATAGTTTTGGAACTCATGCCACAATTTATTTATTTAAGAAAACGTTTGTTAATCGTACAGTTTGATATTTTGGCCGCTAGGCAATTTTCAGTGAAATGTGAAAATGCTAGCCTACATCGATTACCGTGAAAGGATTGAGCACCTGGATAACTAAATTTGCGTCATAACTGCCACAAATGTTTATTTTAGAGTATCTTTCGAATAAATGTAATTTTATCTCAATTTAAAAATTTCATCTATGTTTTGTGCTATTTCAAAGTTCAATAAATAATAAAAACACCTTTTTATCCTTCATAGGCTTTCATAGATCTATTATAACAGAAAGGAAAAATCTATTTTCTATTGTAATTTTTTACTCAATTTAGATATATTTTTGTTTCGTTGCAATGGCTTAAAAACAATAGAAGCCGTTGTACAATCCGAAGTATTTAAGAAAGATTTATTTTGGTTTTTTTTTATGTCAGCACAAGTTTACAAACGCCATATATATTAGAATACGAAACAAGTGCGAGGAAAAATACGGTCAATTGATAAAAAAAAGTCTTTATATGCAGTGAATTGAAAAACAATAGAATAGCTGAAGAGATTGAGTTTAATAGTAAAAGTTGCCATCAATAAAGAAAAAAATTGAATTAAATCGTAAGCCACTTAGAGCACAAAATCGTGCCAAGTGCACAAAGCGAAATTCGAATCTGAGGAACGCAGTTGAAATACATTTGCGTTTGTGTTTTTTTGTTATGCCAACTGAAAGGAGTTGCAAGGACAAATTAATTTATTGACCAATTAAATGCAGAACGTTTTGCTGCACACAATTATTTAACAAATATTTTTAGGCAAAAGCTATAATTATTGGCAAAAGAAGGAGGGACTTAGATCTATAAAAATTTAACCAATTTTTTTCACTCATGGGATGACCTCTACACATGCAGTGCATTGTACTGGAACTAGCAAAATAGGTTATGTGGAGGAGAGAAGAAGTTTTATTGATTGTGGATGTTTGGCTTGAACCTATCAATAACAACGCGGAAGGAACAAAACAAGTGCTTTTACAGTGTTTCAAATATTGGAAATAAATTACTTAAAACATAGATGCTTTGTATTCATTTAAACATACATATTTGAAATATATAAACATCGTCCGCTTCTGAAATTGTACTATCGATAGCATTATCATCATGAAATGACCAACTTTGTACATTTAAAGGTCAAGTTTCTAAGTATGGCGTGTCCGTATGTTGGCAATGCCGGCTGTGAAAAACAAAAAGTGATAGCACAACCATTTAACCTGCCGTTATCAAAGCACTATGGATGGCGTGGAAGAAGCAGCATTAACCAAGTGGAATGTTCGCAAAGCAAAACTGCGAGCCGAGTAGCAGAAAAAAGGTGGCGCTGGCGGGTTTTTTCTTGACAGTAGTCCAGACCAAAGAAGACGAAAGATGATAGCTAAGTATAACATCGAACGTAGACAACAATACACCGCAACAATCGCACTTGCTACAACAAGTGGTGGTTGCAAATGGCGCCCAATAAGGGACCATAGCAATACAACGAGCTACAAGCAAATTGCGCGGGACAAAATTTAGCGCCCAACGTGGGGCCGTAGCAACACAACGAGCTAGAAGCAAATTGCGCGGCACATAAGACATTTAGAATATTGTATCCAAACCAGGCATCTCAAATATGATTAGCTTAAAATATATAACAAAATCTTTTGAGGATGTAAGCCTTCCCCGTTTACCGTTTCACCAATTAAATTTTGCTTGAGCCATGCATTACCTGCCGCAGTGCGCATAGCTCGCCGGTTTGATAAATGCCCATGAGAGCTAAGAGACACAGTTTTAAAATATTTCTCTATTTTAGATCAGATAAAAAGAAAACTAATAATTAGATATGTACTAGGGTAATAGATTATTCAACTTTTTTCTACAACCGGTTTTTGATTAGTTCATATGACGGGGTTCGGTTGGAATTTAAAAGCAAAACCAGTAAGGTGAGCTCTTTATTTAATACTTAAAAAATTGCCATTTCAAAAAATTTTAACAGCAATACACAGAAAAAACTGTAGTTAAAATAAAATCAACAAAATTTTTGTCTAAAAAAATAATTTGTAGGTAGATACATCTATATCAAAAAATAACCTTGAATATCGAATTTTGTTGTTGTTTAAAATACCCGTTTTCGGCCAATACTTAATTTTATTGCACTTTTGTTTAAATCCACGAATTCCTTTACAGGTCCGCATTAAAACAATTTATATATTGGTTTAGCGAACAAATTTTTTCTGTGTAAAATGTTTCGTAAAAATTAAATTAAAAAAAAATCACTAACATGTCATGAATTTTTTTCACAGCTAACACAATGTGCGAGCCGTTGATCTAAAATTGAAACATAATACACAAATAAACAAACAAACACACATAATTGAAATACACACTTCAAAAAAAAAAAAAATCAACCAGCAATGATTTTATTGTTGTTGTTGCGTTCTTGGTAATGCATTTTTGTTTTTGTCGGTGTTGCGTTCTTATTGTATGTTGCATAAGAATTATATTTAAACACTTGATTCTGGAATCATCATTAACTAGAAAGTTCATGATGACTATAGAAGGTAATAAAGAAGTATAAATATCAGGCAGATATTCGGCGGAGGCAGAGCTTAATTTGAAACGTTGTGAAGACAAAAAATTGTAAATGCCTTGTTTTCTATGTTTCCCAGTTATCTATATGTCGACATTTCATAGGAGCTACGCTAAACATCATTTTTATTGGTATCTATGTTAGAAAAATAGTGAATAAAAAACTCAAATGTTTTAATTTTTGTTCTATAGTTTTCGATGCTTTCAAAAAACAAATCGTAGCAACCAACGGTTATTCATTTTTTTGAAAGGTGTAAAGAAATGTTAGAGACGTGTATAAATGAAAAAACATGTTTTTTCCGTTTTGACAGGTATTATTACTACACTTTTCTTTTTAAATTCTCAACAATTTAATTAGATTGTTGGGATATAAAGTTGAATGTTTGAGAATGTCTTTCAAAAACTTCCAAAGTTTTTAGGTAGTGATTAGGGTAGCTCCTATGAAATGTCGACATATAGATAGATGGGAAACATAGAAAATAAGCTATTTATAATTTTTTATTGGTATCAATATAAGAAGCTAAAATAGTGAATAAAAAACTCAATCGTTCTGAAGACTGTTTTAAATCGAAAAGTAGTGTGTTAATATATTGTGGTGTTAAGTGTAAATGAAGTTGTGAATTATTTAAGCACTGAGTAACGAAGAAGAATAGTGCCATTATTTCACTTGCCATCAAAGAATCTGCAGGGCGAAAGCATAACAATGTATGGATATGTCGTTTTATTAAACATATGAAATAAACAAAGAACGTTTGTATATATTGAAATACAATTAAGCATTTAATTTTGTTTTTGAGTGAAAGAAATTGTTTTGAGTGTTAGAAACATTTACTCGGGCCTATAAATCTTTTTCTATTAATTGAAAAATATGATTCCAAGCAAGTGGCTACCGGTGGTGATGATGCATATTTGTGCACATTTTATGGAATTTCACATAAGTTTTCGCAATATTTTTGGTAATAACTGCTCGAACTGTTGTCGGACATTCTCCTTTAAGACTGAGATTTCCCGGTTCCTATTGGCATAAACTAGCGTTTTTAGTAGCTGGATAAAAAGAAGTCTGGGATGTGTATACCGAGTGATCTTGCTAGGCATGTCAAATCACCAAAACGGGAGACTACACAACCAGGAAATACTTTCTTCACAATATCTACTAAGACGCCTTCTGTGCGTATAGTTGCACGTCTTGTTGAAACCATTCATTTAATTTTAGCAGTAAGAAATCATATATCATGACACTGAAGTATTCGCCAGTATCAGTAACTTATTGCTTATGGCGTTCACAGAAAAATACGGTTAAATTGCTCTTCCCGATAAAACCACGCTCCACACAGCGGGCTTAAGTGGATGTAATAGCATTATACATGGATTTTCAGTGCCCCAGAAACGTAGAATTCGTTTACTGACGTCACTATTACACTAAAAATAAGTCTTGTCCTATATGAATATTTTCGTCTCCAAATCGTGGTTAAAAAAAATCGCCACAACTATTCCACGCTCTCTCAGAGTATAACATTCTGCAGCTGTCTGATCCACAAGTGTCAAATTTAAAGATCTTGAAAGAGCAGTGCCCAGACGTGTCCATTTCATCAGCATTTGGTTCAATCAAGATGATGCAAACGTCTCGAAAATTCCAACAATTTAATATCCGCAAGTTCCTCTATCTACTAGCCTGGTGGCTTATTTGATTGCAGTAATTCTATGTTAATGTTCATTTGTGACATATTACTCCTTTATTGCAGCATAGTCATATCGCAAAAAAGCTCGTTTCGAGAAAAACGCATTTAAAATTTTTAGTATCCATACAAGTCTTAGCATTTTTTTTTTTTTGAGGAAATATCTCTTAAAGGAAACAGTTTAAGAATAAACAGTTTTAATAAATTTTTGGCACAATATAACACTGTTAACAATTCTGCATTGTTAACTCGAAAAGCTCATTTTTTGAGATATGACTATGTTGCAATAAAGAAGCGATATTTACTTGTAAAATATGTACGAGTACTTGTAAATTGCTTTTTTTCTTGTGAAAAACTTACTTTCCTGTTTTCTAAAAACTAATTTCAACATCAAGTTTTATCTCAAAGCAGCATTGCGGTTATTTTCGTTTAAATATTTGTTTAGTTTTTCATTCAATTTCAAAGTACTCTTTTATTTAAACAAATAGATGTAAAATTGCCGCAAATGGCTACTTAAATTACAGTTATTCATTTAGTAAATATTTGAGGCGAGATAACATTTTACATTTACGAGGAAATTCCACGTTGTTAATTAAATACTGCAAACTCACATGTTATTACCAATACTTAAAATGTTAGTCTAATTAATGGTTAGAAATAAATAAAGTAAAATGTGGCTAAATAAAAGTGGCTCTTTTCCCTTAAACTCTTTCATAATAAAAATTTTGTGTGCAATTTAAAATTATTTACTTTACACTCACCGAAAAATGAGGCAAACTGAGTACCAGCTAATATACTCATAGAAACGATTTTCACAAGTTTATTTTCTACTTTTTTCTTTAGTCTCTTTCAACATAAAAGTTTTATACTCAACATGAAGCTACTCATACGAGTATATATGTACATCTGCAATACAAAAGAAAAATTAGAGCAAGCATACTTTTAGGAGCAAAACAACGTTATCGGTTAAGTTGTACAGACTACCAGTTTTATTAAATCAGTCCATCTACGAGATATGCATTATGCGAAGTAAATTTAAACCAACCAGAAATCGAATAAAAGAAACCAGTCCATTCACCCACCATTCTGATATATCATAGAATCTTTGAAGTGCGCAACTCATTTTTCCTCCTCCTCATCACTACAACTGCTACAGAAATCATTAAATGTAAAATCTTTTCGCATACGTTCCTATGAGACACTGTTCTGTAAAAATCGCCAGCAGTGTCCGACTGCCCAGCTATAACGCTCTCATAGAAGAAAGAGCCGGACATTAATCTCTGAAATGCGCGAGTCATTTTTCCTCCTTCTCATCACTACAATTTCTACAGAAATCATTAAATGGAAAATCTTGTCGCTATAAGACCATGTTCTGTAATAATCACCAACAAGATACGTAGCCTTCACCGGGGAAGAGTTCTAAGTACTATAATTAAACTAGGTTAGGTTAGACAGGCCGCTGGATTCCCTAGTATGTCCTACGTTCTCCTGCTTACTTGGGTCCTAAATTTGTTCCCTTTGTGTTTACCTGTAAAATAGGAAGGTGAAATGATACAGGTGATAAGAAAAGCTATGGGGATATAGTGGTAAAGAGATATAGTTAGGAGGGGAAAAAGTGAGAAACTGGTTTGTGCGGCATTACATGCTATTGTACTTGACATCCACTACTCCTTATGAATAAGGCTAGTGCGTTCAGGTTGACTAAGGCCAGACATGATAGGCTATTGAAGATTGGCTCGCCAAGATACCTTAACGGTGATGCTCCAATGCCGGGTACTCTCCATGCAGCTAAAGGATTGTCTCCTCCTCGTCTTCGTCTTGGCAACTTCTACAGAAGTATTGTAGGGTAAGCCCAGTCTGCTGGCATTGTTTCCAAATGGAGAGTGTCTAGAGATGACTGCTCCTGTAACTCTCAAGTAAGATCTAGGTAATTTTAAGAGTTCCTTTGTTCTCTTAAAGTTGATATGCGGCAAGAGGCATGTGAACCATTTTTCTTGGGCATATTCCAGCGCATGGAGCTTTATTCTCTTTCAGCACGGTGATTATGGTTGTATGCAGGAGAAATCGACCCATCAAGGCAGGTGCCCATCAAGGCACCTGGCTTATCTGAATTGACGGGCTAAGGTGAATTGGCTATCACTACTGGTTCCTCACATTACAGCAACTCGGTGGTTATAAGCCCCAGAATATTATCACGCACCATAAGTATTAGAAACAATGAAAAATCCTCCCTGCGGTTTTAGGTTTAAACCACACCCATAATGTTTTAGCCAAGATATAGCCTCAACTATGACTTTCGGATCCCCGTTCTGGCAATTTTTTTTTCTAAACAAAGAAAAAATGTGAAGCTTTTTGCTTGTCTCCAGTAATACCGAGGCCATTGGCAGGAATCAAACCTGCGACCGCGAGAATGTTGGTCGATTACTAAACTCAATCAGCCATCGATACACTCTTATTAACCCTTGTTGAGGGCTTTAGAGGTTCAACACAACACAAATCATGCGGTTTCATGCAGTTTTTCTTCTACAACAAAAGAGGAACACAATGCCCTCTATGTCCTAGGTAACAAAGTGCCCTGGTTAGGCGTGCACTAAGGCTAAACTTGATTTCCAGTGTTCAGGGATAAAGTAATTAGGAAAATTAACGACATTAAACCTCAACTAAGTCTCAGGGCCATTGAAAATATCGAACATCTTGTAGAAGTATGCCGCCGTAGCCGTTGTGATCATTTGGCCGATGTTTGGTTTCACCCAAAATTGTCATAGATTTTTGTATTATAATAAAGAAAATATTAGAATAATCTATTTTTTACTTTAATAAAGAAAATATTAACATAAGCTTTCGAAAGTTTTTGTTTTAGTTACACTTAGCATAGTGGATTTTGGTTGGACCATGCGGTCAATGTTTGCTTGCTGTAAATAGATGCCAGCCTTTTACAGTACGCCACCTATAGAGTTACGGTATATTTCACTGTACCCCAGTACCCAGAAAAGCTCCAGGTACGAATGTTCCGTTAACAGGTATCCGACATTCATTACCAAACCTGGAAGTCTCATTTAACGCAGCATTAAACCAACACTAATTAAAACGAAAAAAGGATTAATTTTTTATGCATTTTATGAAGTGTACATTTTTCTATCTCTAAAATAAAACAGCAAATTCTGGTAACAGCAGAAACTTTGTTTTTATATAAGTTCTAGGAAAAAAATTTACACTAGAATTCAAAGTGCAAGGAGTAGTGGATTCCTCAATTTTTCAGTTACTTGAGTCAAAAGTACAATAAAGATAAAAAGTAGTTGAAAATGTTTCAGTAAATGTAACTTTTTTGTATAACTTCAAATATATGCATTCTAATTTAGTGATATTTTCTATTCCAGTAGTGTTCATTGAATGCATTGCTAAACGAATCCATACACTTCTAAAAGCTTACACCCAATTTATCAAAGACCTTTAAGCAAAACTGTTTGCATTTATCTAAAAACTAAAATACGAAATGAGACAAGAAAAAAAAAGAGAAACAGAAATAAATCTAAAATTTTTAAGGAAATGTTTTCTACTAAACCATTTTTATTGCAAAGGGTAGTCCAACCATAATGCACAATGTTGGAAACATGAAAATTGTGGAAGAAATTTTAACGTAAAATTTTTTTTGCCCAATTTAATTTTTGGTTCAGTGAATTTTAATGTGATTGCTTGTACTGGACTTCTTTCTTTAAAGATATTTAGTAATAACGTCCGCCAATAAGCCCAGAAGACATTAACAGAGGAAGGTTGAAATAATTTGGCATATTAACGTCATCGAACCTCAATTATATCACAGTGTCAGAAATATAGATCATCCATCACATGGAAGTATGCCACGGAAGAAAAACAATATTAAGATAGTTAACTGAAAACTTTTTCATTTATTTGCAATTAGCATCCTGTGGTTGGACCTCTCTTTCTATTGTTTCTATTGCTAACACATGTTTGGAGAACGTGTTTATGAAAGATACGACACACATATTTATTTTTTGTACTCGCATGATAAAGTGATTTCCAAAGAACTTGTTGTTTGGTCCTATGGCCACAAAAGAAATGTTTATGTTGTAAATTTTGAAACTAAATAAAAATGTTTTAACTCGTATACATAAGATGTGAATGAAAGAAAATTCATTTGGGGGGGAAAGTAAGAGAATTTACTCGGAAATTTTATGAAGTTCCAGTCATTGGGATCAAAAGTGTTGCACACATATTTTGAGGGCCATGACACAAAGACATACTTTGCTTCTTCGCCAATTTTCTAAAGGGGAAAAAACTGGCATAATTTTCACTCGTCATTGATCGTTCGCGAAAAGGAAGCAGGTTTTCTTTTGTCGTACATTAAACTAGGATAATCTGCTTTCTGTGGCATAGAGGGGAAGGGGTTCCTCAGTTCTTGTAGAAAATAAAAGATCCTTAACAAAGTTTAAAATAGGCAGAACGGGGATCAGAAAAATCGCCAGCAGGTTCATTCCGGCAGACCTCTCGGTGCTGATAATAGTTGAGATGCTTGCTTTAGCTGCAACGGTCTGGCTGGAGTTCAAACCTAAAATCGCAAGAAAAGGAATTAGTTTCCCTCATAACTTTGGTGCATTCCAGCTTTCGGAAGCTAACAAGCCCCCGAAGTGCTGTTTTCATGCAACAGATACCTGTTCGGCATTTAAGGGCAGCATTTTGTAAAGGCTATACATATATTATGTATATTTACTATATTTTATTCAAAACATGGAATACTGTCATATACTCGTAAGCGACTGTAAGTGTTCTAGCTGCAAACGTGAACAGGCGTATTTGCTCTAAAAGTAAAAAACCATATTACATGGGAGTCTCAAGCAGGAATATGTTAAGTAACATTTTGTCTTCCGTCCTGCGTACACGCCATATGCTGTTAGACCGTCTGTGCCTTTGAGACTTAGTCTTCAAGATGTCGAAAACGTTATAAATAAAGTAAACTCCGGAAAAGCTCCAGGTTTTTATAAAATTACTGGCAAAATGCTTGTACAGTTACCTCGTATTTGTAGAAGAATTCTTATTTTTATTTTTAACGCTATTTTGCGCCTAGAATATTATCCTGCGAAGTGGAAAGTGTATGGTTGCTGTGATACCCAAGTTAGGGAAGTATCCCACTAAAGTAGAGTCATATAGACCAATAAGTCTACTGAAAACAATTTCAAAACTATTCGAAAAATTGTTAATGGTGGAGTTGAGTCCATTATTGAACAATATGGGATGCATCCCATAATTGGTTTTCGGGGTAAACATAGCACCATAGAACAAACACACAGACTAGTCAATGTCATAAGTCAGCACTTGTGGTATTGCTCAGCTCTATTTATTGCCGTTTCCCAAGCTTTCGATAAAGTGTGGCACGCGAATTGATGCACAAAGTAAAGTTAAACTTGCCTGCAACTACTCACAAGCTTCTTAAAAGCTACTTATGTGGTCGGAAATTTGTCATCAAAGAAGGCGATTTTATAAACCCAACTCAGCCAGCAGTTCTCCAGGCAGCAGTTCCCCTAGGTAGCATACTGTGACCTACTTTATATTTAATTTACGCCTCTGACATGCCAACGACATCTGGAATCCACACTTCAACTTTTGCTGACGAGACAGCATTTTTGAGCATTCATACAAACCACCAAGTAGCGTCACGAAATTTACAGGAATATATTTCAATATTAGAGAAATTACTAAAACTTTGGAAAATAAAAGTTAATGAGCAAAAATGTACTCATGTCATATTCAAAATGAGTAAACAAACATGTGCGCCTATCCAAATTAACAACTCACCTATTCCGCAGCACAATGAAGTCAAGTACCTTGGTATACACCTCGACCATAGACTAACGTGGAAGTCTCATATTGAAGCAAAAGTCACTCAGTTTAAACTAAAAGCAGCGCAACTAAATTGCCTTATGTGCAGAAATTTTACCTTGAAGTTGGATTGTAAACTTCTGTTATACAATGCAATTCTAAAACCTATATGGAGCTGCGGAATTGAATTATGAGGCACCGCCTCAGCGTCAAACATTGAAAAAATTCTAAGGCTACAAAAAAAAAATCCACGAATTCATAAATATCTGAGTATTCCGCTGGTAAAAGGGGAATTTTCTAAGTACGCGACAAGGCATGTCAGTAAACTGGAACTTCATCCAAACCCTCTTGCGCGTAATATACTTAATTTTGGCGGCCACAGTCGGTTGAGAAGAAGGGATACCGTTGCTACCATCAGAACGTTCAATAGGTCATTTTACCGATATAGCTAACGCATAATAAAACGTTTTGTCTACATTTGGCCGGACTTAAGTAAAAAGCACTTTGTTTTATATTTAGTATTAAGATTTGAAAACTTATTGTTAGTTCATTTTGAAACTTCAATAAATAAATAAACCTTAAAAAAATTATTTAAATCTAGTTAAGTTTTTTTTTTTTTGTTTTTTTTTTTTTTTTTTGTTTTTTTTTTTTTTTTTTTTTTGTTTTTTTTTTTTTTTTTGTATTACAGTCGTTACTGATTTGTTTTCATGTTCATTATTAATTTCCTTGGAATCTTCTGGATATGTAACTATGTTAGTTGCAATAAATTTTGTTAGACTGATAAGTGTGGGCATTGATCAGTTTTAAATAATTTAATTTCAGCAATTTAAATGCCGTGTTGAAGTTTGTTTAGGTTTTTCTATGTTGTAATTGATAGTTTCAAGTCAAAGAGCTACAAAGATTACTGCATCTTTCCTCCTTTCCATAATCTATTTTCCTATTTCCAGTACAATGGAACTAGGAAAAATGGAAATGGTCTAAGATAAAAAAAAAATTATAGAATGCTTAATGAAAACATGATCTTATTTTAAAAACTTTGATGTACCAGTACTTGTGCGGTCAAGAACCAATTACCTCCCACAATATCGGCAAATTTTTACACCGCTATATTGTTCCCACCCCTACTGGCAATACCTATAAGTACCATCAATAACTATTCATTTACTCTGCTAGTAAATTTCAACAATCAATCATTTTATAATTGTCTTTTCTTGTTGGAATAGTTATTTCGTTTTTGGTCCGGCTTAATATTTTTCAACTTATGATACCAATCATCATCATTTACCACAAACGACAATCAATTTATTTTTGTTAGTTGTTGATATATCAGCAACATTTTTTATGTTGTGAACTCAACCAAATGTTAACAAAAAGCAAAAAAAAAAAAGAAAAAAAAAAATGTAACCATAAATTTGTTTTACTTCATTAAATGTTGTTATATTTTTTTCAATGCTTTGAAGTAGATTGCGAAATAAAAATAAATTATTGGCAAGTATAACAAATTGTGTCAAAATAATTGTGGTAAATATATCAAAAAATAAATAAAATAAAAAAATTTATGCATATATGTATAAACAAAAAATATATAAAAAGAAATAGTTTTTCTGTTTATTTGTCATGAGGATATTAATTTAATAAATTAAACTAAGTGCAACTTCGTAAATTTTTAAATAATCAAAAACTTTAATTTAAGAGTATCAAAAATTTTTTTTTATGAATTGTATTTTTTTTATATTTATTTTGAGAGGTTTCATATCTTACCAAACAGCTTATTTATTAAAAGGCTTTATAAAATGTTCTAAAAAACACTGCCCATTACTGTGCAGTAGTTCCTAGTACTGTATTTCAAAACAATTCTTAAAACAAAACAAACAAACTATGGAACATTTAGAAACAGAACAAACACTTCATAGTTTTGAAACGCCTTCACGACACAGCTTGAATGTACTTGAATTCTGTTTCACAGCAAATTCCAAAACAAAACATCACAATAAAGCAAAAAAACGATGAGTCACAGCAAGCACATTGGTATTTGAACATACTGCGTCTTAAAAACAACACACACATGAGCATACTGTAGATACAGCACTTGTGCACTAATACGAAGACAAAAACGATGAGCAACAGCAAAAAATTTTATAAACAAAACTGAAGTAGAACATTACTTTAATGCTTGAAGTTCTACTTCAATTTTATTCTATTTCATTTGGTTCTAATTGTGATTGGTTCTGTTTGTTCTAAATGCTTGCAATACAGTATTCGCTTATGTATTTAGAACATTTCGGCACTGAAGTGTTTGTTTTGAAATGTAGAAGAAGACGATGGACAGTGAAAATACTATGATGTTTGGTAGGACATATTGGTTGTGCTTGAGCAGCCCTCTATTATTTATACGGTGATTTAAAGCCATGTCTTTTTTCAAATTATGTTTTAAACCTGCTGCCAGAATTATGTTACAGTTTTACGATGAATGTTAAGTCGCTTCTCTTTTGAATTTTTGTCGCCAAAAATATTTTTGTCGCTTTTTATCGTCATGTAGCTAGTGTTCAGCTTATAACCATCATGAAAAATTAGCAAAAATTTTGCTAGAAAAAAATAACACAGCACACCAGACTGCCATTTTAGTGGACGCAAAGGTGACTGATGAATAATATGAGGGCTTTCCATGGCCTAGAACCACCTATTGGGTTTATTCACATTCAAATGAAAATGTGTCTCGTCACACTGAAAGAATTATGCGTCATATATTTAATGAAACTGTTTCATTAAATATTTTTTCATTAATCCAATGAAAACTTTTCACATTATGCATGAAACTTCATATATATTATGAAATAGTTCCATCAGAATGGTTTCATTAAGTTTCATAGTTTCAATAAAAAAATCATTGGATTTATGACTACAACAAAATTAAATTTTTTTTAAATTCCTTGAATTTTGGTAAGATATTTTAATGGACATTTATTAATCTTAAGCTACAGTTTTAAAAATCTCAAGTTTTTTTTTTATTAAAATGTTAGTTTTATGAGTTTCATAATTCCGATGAAGAAGAATTCATTAGATCAATGACAAATAAATTTCTGGCTACCGAACTTGGGTATGTATGTACATATGTGCATGTACTCAAATCAGCATAATGATAGTTTAAAAAAATTTAAATATCAGTGTATTGAAGTCATTTGATTTAATAAAATCTGTTTTATGTGGTGAATACTTGTTCAACATTTTCTTTTATCATAATTAGGGAAAATTTCACAAAAGCAAGGAATAGTATTGTTTGTGTAATGAAATAAAGTATCAATGTATAAATGTAATAATTCCATTGATCTTATTACGTACATTTGTAAACATATTTTATTAGTGTGTGTTATGATATTATTTCATTAAACAAATGTAACTATTTCATTGATTTAATGCAAATTTTTCAGGTGCTCAATTAATAATAAAATTAGATAAATGAAATAACTTCATTGACCTTATGAAGGAGTTCCATATTTTTAATGAATATATTACTTTAGTACAAAGAAATTATTTCATTAAATAAATGTTACGTTTTCATTAATTTAATGTACAGTTTTCATGTGCTTTATGAAACTGATTCTTTGATTTAGAGAAATTATTTCACTAATCATATGATTTGTCATGTTTCTTATTAAAATGTTTCATTCTTTCATGAAGGTTTTCATTAAAATAATCTAATGAAATTTGTTTCATTATTTCTATGAAAAGTTATAATGGTTGAAAAATAATGAAAAAATACAGAAAAGTAATGTCAAAATTCAGAGAATTTCTGAACAAAATTTTTTCAGTGCACTCACTATGATTTTTTTCATAAAAATCTGGGTTATCATGGGCTGGGAGCTGTAACATACTATTGGCTTTGTGGACGAAGCTTTTGTGTGAACTGAATCTTAAATGGAAATAAATGCAAATCCCTGTGCAAAATTGAGACCAAAGTTTGTTCTTTGAAGGTCAAGCTCCTGATCACGGCAGCCAATGTTATATTTAACTTTTGGTTGGGCTCCACAAGGGAGCCACACCGAAAAACACAAAAGTACCGTTATCTAAATAGACATCATATTAATATCAAATTTAGATGCTATGTTTTCAACGATATTCACCATTGCTGTTATACAGCTTCTACCTTTCATAAAACCAGATTGTTTTACTTTTTACGCAGTTTAAGACTTCTGCTCTTGATTTAACACTTTTTCATGAATCAAAAATCTTATACGAAATTTAAGACATCACAGGATTGATTTTCTTTAATTTTATTGATTGATTTACTTTAAGTACTTTTGTGTATTATTCGTACTTAAATATTTAAATACGGCTCATATTAAGAAGAAAGTAAAAAGCTTCAATTTATGCGTAGTGAGAGTTTCTTGTACTACGAAAATTGGAAAGTAAACAATAATTTCACAATTTGTTTGATTTTGTTATGTAAACAATACAACATTTACCTTGTTTAAGGAGTCTTTTAACACAAAAAAGTTATTTAACATAAAAAAAGTTCTATCAACTGACATAAACGTTTTCTGTGATGTGTTAAAACTCAATTGTTTCAGAGAAAAAACTTACTAGGGATATTGTAACAATACTGTGTTGAGCCGCCCAGGGCTGTATGAGCAATTTAAATTTCTTTCCTTTGTAGATGAAACTTGGACGGGGAATACATTGTTGTAAACCCAAACATTGTAATAGAAACAAATAAACTTTTCCCCCCTATTTTTGGTATTTCATTTTATTCACTGTGACTGCTCGTAGACTCTTAGGAATTTGAAAACAAATGTTAAACAACAAATATAACAACAGTTTAACTTTGAATACTTTCGCGGTAAATAGGTTAAATACAATCTACATTTTTCGGTTATTTGCACAATTTGCTTTAAGTACACTTATATAAGGTATTTTTTTAAGTAATATAACACTTACTGATGGCTCACTTTAACTGAAAGTATTTATAATGGATAAATGAACAAGGTATACCACATTTAGTTTCTTATCATAGAAAAAAACATATAAAAGAGTATCATGTATTAAGCTAGTCTATATTTTTAACAATACGATCTAAAGATTTTGTTTACTTAATATTTAGTTACAGTCCAATCCTGATAATTCGTAATAGCAAGGGACCGTCCATTTCTTACGAATTATAGGGGTTTTCGATTTAGCGAGGTTTCGATTTAACGAGGTTAAAATAAAATAATTACGAATTAACAGAGGTTTTTAATTTATTTAAACTAAACTAAACTAAACTAAAACTACAAAAAAAAACATTAAATATTATTAAAAATAAAATGAAAAATAATTAAAATGAAATAGCAAATTTAATTAGCGTAAAATACGTGTAATTTTAATATCAAACAAAAAATAGTAACCGGAATGTTAGACTGCCGGGACTGCGTAAACCATATAACTAAACACTTTTCAAGCTCCGATATTCATGTAGTTGTTCATGCTTTAGTTTACTGCTTGAAAATTTTTGCATAATAAATTGTCTTTTTTGAAGAATTGAAGTAAGAGTTGATGGAGCAATTTCAAATCGCTTACAAACATATACTTTTTTCTCTCCATTTTCAATGGTTGCAAAAAATTTTAGTTTTTGTAATACCGTCAGAGTTTTATGCGTGCGCTTTGACATTTTTCTTTATTATTCATGTAACAAACTGATCTTAAGAGAACCAACACTCACTCAAGCAAAAACACACGAAAAAAAACGCGGTAATGAAAAATCCATGTTTCCATGTTTCTGTTGTTTTATTACGAATTATCGGGTGGTTAAATTTCAAGGGCCGATGTTGAATGTGAACCACACCTAAACGCCAAGTTTTTTTTTCCGAATTTTATTTGACATTTCTCTATTTCAGACTTATTCAATTTGAACCATGGAGAGATACATAATCCAAGAACGTGTTAAAGTTATCCAGACTTATTATGAAAATGATGATCAATTTTCGAAGAAAATCATCTTCAGTGATGAGGCACATTTTCACCTCAGTGGATTCGTCAATAAACAGAATTGCCGCATTTGGGCGAATGAGAATCCAAGAGTGACTGTCGAATGTATTCACAAAGAGTGACTGTTTGGTGCGGTTTATGTGCTGGTGGCATCATCGGGCCGTATTTTTTCCAAAATGAGGCCGGTCAGGCAGTTACTGTGAATGGTGTTCGCTATCGTGAGATGATAACGAACTTTTTATGGCCCGAATTGGAAGATATGGATGTAGACGATATGTGGTTTCAGCAGGACGGTGCCACTTGCCACACAGCTAACGAAACAATTGCTCTTTTGCGCAACAAATTCAATGGCCGTGTTATCTCACATAATGGCGATGTCAATTGGCCGCCAAGATCATGTGATTTGACACCGTTGGACTTTTTTCTTTGGGGTTATTTGAAAGAAAAGGTGTACGTCGATAAGTCAGCAACAATTCAACAGCTAAAGGATGAGATAATTCGGCACATTAACGGCATAGAACCTCCATTATAACTCAGGGTCATCGAAAATTTGGACCATCGGATGGAGGTGTGCCGCCGTGGTCGCGGTTTTGGTTTTGTTCCATACATAATTGAATAATACCAATAAATCATAATAAAATAAAATTACAATAATTTCCTAAATAGTTTGTGTTTTATTCAAAATCAACATCGGCCCTTGAAATTTATCCACCCTTTATAACTGGTAGTTAGCAACCAATTACGATTTATAAGCGGTGAAGAAGATTTTATGTGGGGAAAAAATTATGAATTATCGAGGGAACCAAAATGAATGGAAATTTTACGAATTATCGAGATTTTTTCAAGGGACCGACAGTTCATTACGAATTATCGGGAATTACGATTTATATGGGTACAAATTATCGGGATTTGACTGTATCTGATCTTGTTTAGTTAATTAATTCTTTTTTTTGTCGCTAAAGTTCATTTTGCTTGTATATAACAAATTCAACAGTATTTATTTTCGATATTTCCATAACAATCGATGGGCCCAACCTATCCGAGATCGTTGCCAAGAGGCCAAATATGAATGTCTCACTGAATAGTGATCTTCTATTAATCTCCGTATGGGGTCGTAAAAACACGGTTGCCTTTAACGCTCGTAAAATCCAATGATGCTTAGTAGCACACAAACCAGCGACCACAAATGCTGCTTCATCTATAATTATGGATGGTATAAATATTGAGCAATCGGATGCTCTTGACGTTTTTGGAATGAAGAAACAGTGTGATGTTCGCTGGACTGAACACGTTTTTCATGTCTCTAAAGAAGCATTCAAGTTTTTTTGAAATGGTGTAAGATGTACTTCACTCCAACCGACCTCCTTACAATTTATATCACCTACATCCTACCGAAAATGGAATACAACTCTCATGTTTGGGCCGGTGCCTCGGTGTCTACTTTGAAAAGAGGGCGAAGAAGCTTATCGGTGACAGTAGGGTATCCAACTCTATTGACTCACTGGATCGACGCAGTGTGGGGTGCAATACTCTGTTTTATCGTTGCTACAATGGATGTTACTCTGACGATATTAGGAATCTTGTTCGCGAAACTTGCACATTTTTACGTAGCATGCATTCATCGTCCAGAGCTCATCCATTTTTTATATTATTATTATTATACCATTACTATTATACCAAAAAATAAGATATTAACTTTAACGTTATACTAGCCATTATTGTTTTATTTTAAGAATTATTTTAGAAGTCAAACAGATAAAACTTGTAAGTCCATAACACAAATAGATTTGGTACCATTTAACATTAAAAGAAAGTGTAAGCAGCGGCGCTAACCTAATGACGCGCAGTGTATATATATTTATATCATTTATGAAAATTTTAAATGTAGTCATAAGAAGTAGTTAATCTGAAAGAGCTATAATTTTATTTTTTTTTTTTTAATTTTATTTCTTTATTGATTTTTTAGAAAATCCTGTTTCAGTTGGTTTCTTCTTTTGTTTAATCTTTTTTTGTTTTAAGGCCAGTAAACAATATGCTTTAATTTTTCTTTATTGTTTATTCAGACACAAAATCATGCTTAAGGTTTGTAATAAAATCTTTGTATCTCTTATATAAAACAAAAACACAGCTTCTAATCTTACTGCAGTTGTTAGAGTAAAAGAAATTGACCTTTCTTTATACTACAATAGGGTGGATGAATTTTTTATCTTAAGTTTTTGATGTGAATGTTGATTTATTGAATCCGTGTATTGTAATATTGAACTAAGATTTTGCTATTATAATATTCAAGATACGGGATGTTTAACAACTGAATTTGTTAATAACTTAAATGCTTGGGGCTTTAGTTATAGCCAAAATTAAAGTATTCGCAGTTGAGCCCAGCATATTGCTAACACTATCACTCAGGTGCGTTACGCACCGTTTTTGGTGCTTTTAAAATTTTTTTGTGCGAAAAATTCTTTAGTCGGTGCGCCATGCGCTTTTTTTAAATTTTCGATGCGCTTTCTAAATTTTGATGGCATCAAATCATATTCAACACAAATTTTTATTTTATTGTGAAAAAACTATTTATTAAGTGTCCACAATTTTTATATATCTTTTTAAAGAGCACAATCAGAGCACGGAGTAATGTTGTGGAAAACGTACCATATCATAAGCACAGAAAAAGAAACAATCAAGTTTATAACATATGCTGCTATTAGAGAGTGTTTTGCTATTAAACGATCAAGCCAAGTTTGTCAAATACTGCAATAAAAGCAGGCACTTAATAGTGAAATTCATATTTTCAAAGGAGCGGGAATTCGTTACGGTTTTTGTAATTGATAAATTAGCTAGTTATTAATTAAATTATTAAATTTTTCCAAAACTTTTGCCTTAAATTTTGATTATGATAAACTACATCTTTTATTTGTTACAATTCTGACAAATTTTCCTACATTTCAATAAATTCTTTAATAGACATCCAATGTATCCAACTGAGTTTCTCTGTTCGCTTACGACAAGAGAAATGTAATTTACAATATGTTTGATAGAATTACTATTACACGAGTTTGATGGTTTGTAGTGTGATTGCTGAACTTTTAATAATTCGATAATTGTAAATTTTTTCGAGATATGCGTATTTAATTCCTTGATTTTAGCGACGAGTAGGCAATAAAACTGATATCGGTCGACACGGAATATAATTAAATGATGTTGCTGAATAACAAATGTGATAAAATATGGTTGTAAATATTGTAAAGATACTATTGCGAAGTTTGACAAACAATTTGATGGCACGCCATAAGCCAGTGCCACTTAAAAGGTTCTGCCTGGCTCACGATGGCGTTTCGTTAACGTTCGCTTATATTCTATATAAAAAATAAGTGACTTATAATCAACTATTATAAAACTAGCGGATATATCGGAAGTAGACAAGACAATGCTACAAGATAAGGGAAAAAATAAAGCTTATAAGTGGCATCGAAAGAGGTTTTTTGACCATAAAAGTTATGACGAACGTTTACGTTACGATATCGTGAGCCAGGCAGGTTATTTCATTTTTGTGTTTTTGATAGAAAAATATTTTACTTTTTGTAATACAAAATGGGGTTTTAAAAATTAGAAGAAAAATTCTAAGCTAGGTGCGTTTTTGTTGAAATAACACGCTTTTTTCTCCCGATTTGGTGCGTTTTGAAATCCAAAGTTGAATTTAATTACACATATAAGCAACTAACAGTAAGTTCAGTATATATATTATTATGGAAAATGTTGGAAAAATTGTCGAATGTTTCGCAACTTACTTTTATGTTTTACACGGAGCTGTGCAAGTTCATTTTTAAAATGTCGTCACAGTGCAAAAATCTATTAAAAAATTCGATGCTGCGAGTACTTAATACGCTTCTTGCAAAGTTCTATTTAGTGCCTAGGCTATTATATAGTTGTGAAATTTTTGCTTATTGTGACTCATATAGTAAGAGCAGTTTAGTTATCCTACGACCTGTTTTTAATATTAAGAGATATCAAAGAACTTCACAATGCTCTAAATCTTAATATGGAGCTGATATTCTTGATTTTCTAAAGATTATAACATAAATTTTACTGCACAAAATTTTTTAAATAAAACAGCCAATTTACTTATTTGAACGCCTTCAGTTTGCCCGTTCTAATAGAGGAAAAATTTTTATACATTTCAGATATCGAACATTAATATCTGAGTGGCAGTTTTACACAAATACCATGCGGTAGTGGAAGTCACTACCCAACAATTTTGTAAGAAATTGTTCATACAAAATTTTTTAGTACCTATTTTGATGCCAATTTTTTGGATCTGGTCACATTGCTGGCGAATAGTATATTAATTTATTGGGCCGAAAAAGCTATTTCTCCCCAAGGACGAATTTTTCAAATATGCATGAATTTCAGTGCTCAATTTTTGTGTCCGCAATGGTAAGAAGGAGTAATTTTGACAATTACAGTGAATACTTAAGGAATGATTTTTTCACTGAGAAATCTATGGTGAGTTTTGCTTATTAGTAAGATATTTTCATGGTAATAGAAATAAATAAAATTTCTATTGACCACGTTGTGTGAAAAAGTAAATTTAACAATTCAGCATATCATTTAGCCTAAGCTAGCATAGTGCTATTAAATTCATTCGATTCTTACGAACTCGTTTTTCAGTGGAAAGTAAACACTATGGCTGTCGGCCAATTTTACTTTTGAGTGTTCACTGATAAAAGTTCATTGTTATAGAATTCTGCCGCAAGATAATGTAAGGGTGCATACGTGTATAGTTTCCATGGCAAAAATCTATAAATAGAAATGGAAATTGTTCCACCCTATTCTCCAGATATTGCTACTACCTTTTGTTTCCCAACTTGAGGAAATAACCGGGCGGGGATATTTTGTTTTTGATGACCTCGACAAATCATATTTTACGGAGGGAATAGAAAAATTTTGGATACGTTGAACTAACTGTGTAGAACTCAAAAGAGACTGTATTGCAAAATAAAATAACTTAAAAAAACTTTGTTTCATTAAAAACTGAACCACCTTATTATAGAATGTCTAAAGATATCAGCTTATACTACGCCTCAAAGGCATAATATTTAAGATAACTGTTAAGGCGTAAAAAATGCCAATGAAATTTGGCCGCTATTTAATTTTATTTTTATTGAATGCGAATGAAAAGCAATGAAGCCAAAGAAAAGTTAAAAGCCTGCAAAATTCTAATGACAAGTAATAGTTATAAAATTATATGTTTTAAACTTGAACAGTAAATTATAAATAATGTGAAATTTTGTTATATTTTAAAAAGATTTTCTACAGGATTTTTCTACTGCCCAATTTATTTTAGTATTTAGGTTTTGGTTTGTTTGATGTGCTCTTTTGGGCGTTTGAAATATTTTTACAGCAACGAACTCTTGAATGTTAATACAGCCACGTTATGGATAAAAAAAATATGTGCCGTGGGAGCAATTAAATTTATACATTTTAATAGTATTTACTTTGGCACTTTAAAGCAAAAATCGTTGAGGTTTGAGTTCAATAAGTTTTATATTTTAATACAAAATAGCAACATTCCTGCACAACTTTATAAAAATAAAAATCTCAGAAAATTAAGTTGAAAACTTTCATATATTACTTTGGCTTAATAAGTATGAAAGAATATTTGCCGCCACAAGGCAAGCGCTTCGTAGAGTCGAAACTTGAAACTTATGTAGCTTTTGAGCTGTTAAAGTTCATAGAATATGTTGTAGCAACGTGTTCGTAGACTATAAGTATACTGTAGCAACGTTGAAAGTTATATCAAGAAGTTAAATATTTTGCGCTTAAGAACTTGTAAAATCTTAGAAAAGAAAAATATTAGTTGCTGGTTTTTTTTTTGCTTTGTTATTAGTGGCGTCATTAAAATTATTTACTTTTTAATCCAGAGAGCAGGAAAATACAACTGGAAGCGATAAGTAAAGTAAGAAAGTTTATTTGTTTAATTCATTGTATACAATATAAACTATATTATATAAAACTATGAAAGAAATAATAGATAGGTGGATCAGGGTGGTGGTAGTTAAGTCATAATTTCAAGAGCATACATATTCAACATACATATATTGGTTTTGAATATTGTTTTGAAAATTTGTTTTTAGCGTAAACATCATCGTGATAGAATATTGGAAAAAAAGAAAATAAATTCATCCAGGCCACCAAGAGATTGCAATGCAACGCCTGTAATATCGAGACGGCAATTTTGAAGAGTAAAATGGACTAATCCATTTCATCTAGTTCCTAGCCTTAATTCACAATGAGATTTTGAGTGATTACCATATAAAATTTTTAAGACGAGTGCTCGTCTGTGTTCTATGAACAGCACATAAGACTTGTGTCAAAAGCAACAATAATTGCATTGTTATAATCATTGGATGTGGTGCAACAAAGTATTTCAATATATCTGAAAGTACTCGGAATGATTCAAAAACAAGAAAATTGCGTGCCGTACGAGGTGAGCCAAGAGATGTTGAACAGCATGTGTTTAATTGTGAACACATGACTTCAAAGAAAAGACAGAAGGAATTCCTACATCGCATTTTGTCTCGAGACGACAAATTAGCTCATTGCGACAATCGAAACTCCAGATAATCATGGGCATATCTCGGCCATACTTCCACGTTGACAACTAAACCGAATTTTCGTGATTCCAAAGTCATACCCAGCTTGTAGGACCAACTCAGCGTAGTGTGTTATGAGTTATTAACGCCGACTTACACAATCACCGGTGATTGTTATCTAACGCAAGTAATGCGTTTGAGCCAAGCATTGAAAGGTTGCGAAAGTGGTTAAAGCTTACTTGGAAACGTTGAAATGGGAAGTCCTACCTAGCCCTGCGAATTCTGTAGACGTAGCTTTAACCGAATATGACTTGTTTCGATCAATGGAACACCAGTCTTATGAAGTAGTAAAAGTCTTATGAAGTAGTAAAAGATTGGAGGAACTTTCAACAAAAACAACGTTGTCAGCAACTCTGCACTCACAGAAAACAGGAAACAGCAGACAGCAAGCAGCAAAACAGCAAGCAGCAAACAAGAACCCCAGGAATAGCAGAGGGCTTATGGTTGCCTACACTAAGACTTCAACCACAAACGCAACCAACTCCGCCGATCAGATACGCACACGGTCCCGCAAAAGAATGACCTGGTTTGGAATACGCCAAGACAAAACCTGTTCCTTTGAAGAGGGGGGTAGGTGGTTTCTCGTGGTATCAGGTTTAAGTCTCCGCTCAGATTTCATAGCTCAAGGACTACTACCTGTAGAGCCCCAAACGGCTTTGGGACTGGTGCTCCCACCAGGTAGTGGCATAAGTACAGCTGTCTTTTGTTTCCTTTCCGCAGATTTGTCTAAATTTTGTTAGGTGTCATCGAGTGCCTCGATGGCTGATTTAGTAGAGTTCTCGATTAACAGTCTCGAGGTCGCATGTTCGATTCCATCCAATGAATCTGGGTGGGGAGTGCAGACAAGCAAAAAGCTTCGCAGATTTTGTGTTTGTTTAAAAAAAAGAAAAAGTAATAAAGTGATGGTTACTTGAGGAGCTATACAATTTTAATAAATTAAATAGGCTTTCGTAAAAACCACATGTGATGTTTGTTGGTGTTGTATTTATTGTAAATCTGACTCTACATTCATTTATCCTACAATCCATTCAGTTAATTTTTTTTCAATTCTTATCAAACAATTTTTAAAAATTCTTTTGGTAAACCTGCAGTTTTTACATCACCTGCATTAATTTACAAATATTTTGTTTTCTTTAGCACCCACCAGCTTCCAACTGGCGCAGCAGGTGCTTTTGTGAATATTTATTTGTTTTTTTTTTCAGGACAACAGATTCTTGTTTATTTTCGTTACACTGCAATTTATTGATTAAATAAAGAATTTATTATTATTGCGTCTCCAAAGTGAATTCAGAAATGTATAGTTTTGTTATGAAAACGTATAAAACTTTAAAAGTGGGGCAAATATATATAACAGGATACAATTAAGCTTCTTTAAATAAAATCTTCCGTTTAACAAGGGCTAAGAATATATATATTAACAAACGTGTAAAACTAACGGTTAGACTTTAAAAGAATAATGGTCCTTAAAAAGGATGGTCCAAGGACTATGCACGATAGTAATTTTGAGTCACACTTTAACTTTTTTGTCATACCTTCCGTGACATTTCTTTGTTTCAGGGTTTGAAAAAATCAAACGTGGACAGGCACACAATTCGTCGTGCGGGACGATTTGTGTGCCTGTGATTTTTTTTGTTTTTACTTTTACAACACAGTTCCTACACAATATGAATAAATGTTTGCTTTGTTTTTTTTTTTTTTTTTTTTTTAACTTAATTGTTTAAGTGCACTATGCGCCAGCACTACGGCATGTGACAATTTTTTGCTACTGGCGATATGGTAAGCTATTTATGTCAAATATATTGTTTACATTTTTGAAAGTGAATTTGGTGTTTTATTCTGAATTAAACATATAAAAATTATTTCGTGAACATAAAAATAATTCAAATAAAAATAATTTATGATTATAAAAAGGTACATTCATAGTTTATAATTGTGAAAAAGTTACAAATATTTTTGATAAACATAGCTTACCACATGCCTGTTTTAGTTATATTTTTGTAATTTTGCTCTAGTGCTGCCACCGTGTATACGTTAATGCACCTTGCTCATTAGTTTAGTCGTCAATGAGACAGCGACGAATGAACATGCGTACGGGTGTATGAATGTATTCCTTGTTTTTCTCTGTATTTTGCGTATTTTTTACTTTTTGTGATATAAAATTTATTAAAAATACTAAAAATATAAATTCATATATTTATTATTTACTTTTACTTCAATTTTAAGTGAATTGTAAGTAAAACGATTTTTTCGATTTGCGTATTTTTTCTCACAGTGCAAATTTTTTTACACTCAGAGCGTAACTATGGATTTCTCTTTGGGCATCAATAAAAGCCATCCCTAAACAAGAGCGGCAAGCGTTTTCTAGCTGTCAAAAGTTCTCATGTCCGTACATTTTGTATGGAGCATACCGAAACAACGCGGCGGCAACGCAACGGAAACGCTTTGCAATTGGAAAATCCAATTTTGACAATGCGCTTCACAGTGAAGTGAGTTGCAAAAGAAAACAATTGTAAACAAAAGAGTGAAGAAAAAATATAAGAAAAGAAAATACATAAGCAAATAAAAAATTTGTGTACTTCTTATTAGAAAATAGAGTTACAAACTATTTTCAATATGATATAGTAACCTTCCAACTAATCTAAATATCTCATTTTTAAAACTTTAATTATTTTCTTTTATTTTAAAAAGTCATAGACAATAATGCCGTCCATCCAGCTATCACGATTATCAGGGTTGTTTATTTGTTTGTTTGATAACCCTGCAGCAAGCGGAACGTTTTTTTCCGCTGAGCTTTAACGCTGAAACACCATCCCTAAACAAAAGCGGCAACGTTATGTCAAAACGATCATAACGTTGCCGCTTTTGTTTAGAGATGGTGTTTCAGCGTTAAAGCTCAGCGGAAAAAAACGTTCCGCTTGCTTAGGGATGACAGAAACGTTGAGCAAAATGGCAATCAAAAATCAATTTCAACATTTTACATTGAGGCTCTATACGCCTCTATATGGCGCTTAGAGCAAAATGGCACAAAAAATTCTGGTTTAAAGGATATAGAACAAAACAGACACAATTTATCTTAGAAACTGCAAGAGATAGCCAAAAATAGATTGCAGATTTGAAAAATTTGGTGCCACCTTTAACTCGAAATGTATTAAATGGCGAATAGAGCACTTAAACTCCCGCACGACAAATTGAGTAGCGTGTTAAGATTATTAAAGCCTCTTATGAAAATGGGTATTCAAATCAATATTTTAGGCGCCTTGTGTTTTGTCTTGGGATAATCGATCAAAAGTATTAACAATAGAGTTGTTAGGTTAGGTAGGCAGGCCGCTAGATTCTCCAAAAAGTAGCTTAGATTCCTGATGTGCAGAAACAAGAGGGCGTATCAGTTTACACAGTTCATGCCACAATTAATTCATTGCAGGAAACGTTTGGTAACCGCATACTTTCACGTTTCAGACCCCTGAATTGCCTAAAACATTATGTGGTTTAAAATCGCTAGAATATTTTCTCTGGGGTATGTAAAGTCACTAGTCTGTGCCGATAAGCCAAAAACAGTTGACCCTTTGGAGAACACCATTCGCCACGTTATTGTCGATATACGGCCACATATGTTGAAAAAGGTTTTTACAACTTGGACCTACAGCTTAAACTTCGTCCCTGGACAAAGTTTAATCGTCCCTGGACGAGGTTTAATCTGAGTTCAAATACCTGGATTTCATATACTAGAAACCATATATAAATTATAGTACCAAAAAATTGAGTTTCGAATCAAGTAAAGGTCATGTCAAAATAAAAACTAATCTTTGTTTTATTTCACGTCAAATTTCTATAGCTCCATGTAAAGCCCTTTTTAAGAATGATAAGCCTTATTATAGCGATAAGTTTAAAAAAGGAGAAGATGTTAAAACTTACAGCTCACTTAAGATAACTTAAAATAACTTTAACTAACGCCAAAATGTAATAATTGCTCTACTATTTTAAAACTGAATAACTCAGTTAAGTTAACAAACAATAAAACAACATTGCGTTTACTTTTGTTGCTAAACAAAATATTTTTATATACAATAAAAAAAAAGCCAGAAATTTCTGTCTAGGTGTAAGCATTGTACGAAACAAACTTATAATAAGCTCCGCTGTTGTATGGCGCCAACAGTACTCGTACTCGTATAGTGAATAAAATTCACAAAAAAAAAAAATTGTAATTAAAAAAAAGTTTAAAATTCATTTTAAAACTAACAATTTTGAAGTTATAAGCTTGAGTTTACTTATTTTACCATAGCTCTGGCGCCATATGGTGCTTTTTTGTGCATTTTTTGTAGTAAAAATTACCGTTCGCAAAACTATCTTATTTAAACTTCTATCCGAGTTATTAGCGAATTTGTAACGAAATATTGTTTCCCACATACACAGAACATTACAAACATTGTTTCTTATATGGCACAACTTTTTGGAAGATAAAAACTCCTGCGTAAAACTAGCTGTTTATGTTAAAAGATATCATAAAAAGGTAGAAAGTGAGCCACACGTTATTAAACATGCTTATAAAGTTAACAAAGTGGTAGATTTTTAACTACATTCTTGAGTACACTTGATAAGAAAGGTCAGAAAATATATTTTGTTCACGAACACACAGATTGAATAATTAGTTCAACAAAGCAAGAAATGTTTTTTAACGAAAATAAGTAAGATAATAAAGTTTAAATGAAAAATAAGGGAAAAAATTTTCAATACTATAAATATTAAGAGTTAAACGATAGAACAATATAGAACTTTAAAATGGAATAAAACAAAGTTGGACTTTTTAAATTAACAAAAAATTTACTTTATGTAAAAGATAATCTTCTGGCATTATTACTTATATGCGACTTCTGGCTCCGATTAAGTCTAATCTGGGAGTCAAATTTGAGAAGACTTTTTCCAACACTTGGAACTGCATATAGGCTGTTACTACATGGGCGGAATAGTGCCGGGCATTGCGGTCATCTTTTTTTCGGTTAATACTAACCTTCCAAAGACAGCTGTTCAAATTTCATAATATTCTCTTCATCAGTTTGGGAGTTATTGTGCTAAAACTGACACTACTTTTGTTATTTTCAAAACAACGGATCAAAAACAATTTCGTGTTTTAATTTTATACCGCTTCTTGATGGGGAAAAATACCTTTCAAGCGTGGCAATGGCTTGAAGAGTATTATGAGGACTCCGCTTCATCAGAAACAACAATAAAACGTTAATTTACTGACTTCAAACGTGGTCGTAGAGACACCGCTAATGCAGAACGCAGTGTACCTCCAAATGAGGCGGTAACACCAGAAAAAATAAAAAAATCCACAAAATCCTTTTGAATGATAGAAAAGTGAAGTTGAGTGAGTTAGCTGACATGGTAAAGATATCAAAAGAACGTCCAACACGTTTATATTACGTGATCAATTAACTACGAGAAAGCTGTGTTCAACAGAGTGCTGCGTTTGCTCACTGTTGACCAAAAACGAGTACGTGTTGATAATTCTAAGTAGTGTTTGGCCATGTTTACCCGTAACAAACCAAAATTTTTGCATCGATGTGTGACAATGGATGAAACATGCATCCATCACTTCACTCCGGAATCAAAACGATCGTCATCTGAGTGGACAACAAGTGGTGAACCTCGTTCAAAGCCCCCGAAAGCACAACAATTGGCTGGGAAGGTGATGATCTTGGTATTTTGGGATCTTCGTGGTGTAATCTTCATCGATTACCTTGAGAAAGTAAATACTAATACCAATGAATATTCAGTAGCGTTGTTAGAGCGCTTGAAGGCCGAAATTGCAAAGAAACGTCCGCATATGGCAAAGAAAAAAAAATTTTGTTTAATCAATTCAATCAAAACAATGGATAAATGAATTGAACATGGAACTGCTACCACATCCACCATATTTGCCAGATTAAGCTCCCACCGACTGCTGGACTGGCTGTCCGCAGACCTGAGAAACATACTCGCCGGTAAGAAATTTCGCACGAATGAAGAGGTTATCGTTAAAACTGATGCCTATTTTACGGCAAAAGATAAATCGTTCTACAAAATTGGTATTGGAATGTTAGATCGGTGCTGGAATGATTGCATTGCTCTTGATGGAGATTACGTTGTTCAATAAAGCTAAATTTGAACCAAAAAAAACTGTGTTTTCTTTGTTAGGCCCGGCACTTTTCAGCCCATGAGTACTTGGCGAATTTTTTTTACTCGAACTGGTCCATTTGCATATCGGCGGAGACCAGTAGTCACGTACAGCAAATAGTCCAGCGAAGTTAAATCGCACAATTCACGTGTCCAACTTACGGGGCGCTAAACTTGAAATTTAGGGGTATCCTTGCAGCGGAAACTCCCAGCTACACTTTTTACAGACTCTTCAGATCAACTGACTTGATTTTACTGGATTTTTTTGTGAGCTATGTCAAGCAAGAGCTTTTAAAAACAAAACCAAGGTACGTGGTTCAATGGAACAGTCCATTAAAGCAACAAATCAGACATGGATGTCAGTCTATCATCTTATCATATGTTATCACTTACCCAAAGATATACACATGTAAATAAAATACATTGAAACGACAGGTGTAAATACCACCTCAACAATTTTAAGAGCGTTTAAAATACTTGGATGTGAAAATGATTGGGTAAACAGCGGTGTACTTATCGTTGCGGTGCACCGGTGCAGATCTCTGTAGTGTACCTTCTCGGCGGACACTCTGTATATAATAGATTATCCAAAAATATTGTTGAATGCAGATAAATAATAATCTTGGCTTTAGGCTACAATTTACATTAAATGATCAATTTTGAGGCTTACATAATTTTTTTTTAATATTTTTAAATATCTCTAAAAATATGTATGTATAAGAGGGTATGTATGAGTAAATATTATATTAAAAAATAGCTAGCACTTCATTCTTATACTCAAAAAATGCTGGCAGAATGTCACATATTCCGCCGTAGTTTTTTACATTTGAGGATTTGTTGGGAATGTACATTTTTGATATAAAGATTAGGGTCAATACAGCTGAAACACACTCACAAATACAGAAACAATACACGAATTTAAAATCCTCACACAGACACACATACAAATACTTTATACCTAAACATTTGAAAAAAAAAATCCTGTAATAAAATGTAAATGCTATTTGTATAAAAATAAACAGAAAATAGAAGTTTTCCAGTTTTGGCAATAAAGGCTAATAGTATTTTAAAAATTTATAAAATTCTTTAAAAAGTTTTATGCCATTATGATTTTTTTTTTTTTATTTTATTTTTATTTTTTATTGAACTTAACAACCAGGTGAGTTTATTTTTTCAACCTTAATACTCTCAGTGGGTAGTTTCAAACTTTAGCAAAATTTGCTGTTTTACATTTAGTCGAGTGGAAATTTATTATATTATTTAAAGCTATTAAAATACAATATTAAAAGGGCGGTTCAACCATAACACACGATGTTAACTGTGTTACAATTTAACGTTAAGTTTTTTGCCCAAACATAGTTTGACATTTGTTTTGTGTTATGTGCAGTTCGCAGAACACAGATGAGCACTCGTCTAAAAAATTTTATATGAGAATCACTCAACAAATTGATTAACTTTCATACAAATTTTCTAGACGAGTTGCTTGTCTGTGTTCTATGAACAACACGTTAGTGTTTAACAAATTCAGATTGTTGAAGCCTACGCATTTCAAGTACTACTTGGTTTTTTATAGTCAGTGTAATCTACCAAATGTGTGTAAAATTAGGAGAATTATGCGCAATTTTCAGCTAACCACTTGTGTGTACTTGTCCAGTTCATTGTGCAGAAATCATTGCTGACATTTGCGATAGTGTAACAGAAGGGCCGCCAGCCGTGACTAGACGCATGTCCAGTAATTGTACACCTCACGAACATTACAGATGCAAATTTTGATTACAGATTTGAATTTGCACGCTTAAAAAATAAAATTGACTCAAAATCTGAGACTAATGACTATTACAAGAGTTTTAAATACGCAGTCTGTTTGGTTGAACATACATCACTTTCCTTAACGGCCTTATCTTATGATGGAGACTCTACTCGGTATGAACTATTAAAAATTTGTCAGCCCTTTCATGTGGTTTTCAAGGCAGACGCAATTTGCTAATTTTTGCCATAAGTTTGTAGCCATAAGAAAGACTCCCTTGTTTAATTGTTCAAGGAGGTAACTCTCTATTGCGATGCGATAGAAAAACGTATTTGTAATCGTAGAATTGGTACCCTGTATTACGTTTTCGTATTTTCCTTTCACATTGAATTTTTCCCTTTCGCACATTTTATTTCATCATTCTTGGCTATTATTTATTTTTTGGTATCAGTGTTGCTTTATTTTCAAACAATTTCACGAAAAAGTTTGCGCTTAAGAAATTATTCAAAATTCACCAGTAACTTCATATAACTTGCAAAGCTCACACGGCACACTGGTCGATTTCACTGGTCCAAAATAACAAAATCAAAGCCGAAAGTTTTCCACCAAGTGTGGCATCACTGTTTCTTATGAAAGCAAGGTTTTATTTTAACTGTAATCTTTAGGAGCAGCGTCAAAGAGAAAGGAGATTAGAAGTTGGTTTTTGCAGTCTGAAAAAGTTGAAATTTTAATGCAAATTTAAATTAATTAAAAAATATAAAAATCAAAATTGTGTTGAAATAAATCAAAATGAATATTCATTTAGAAAGTTCTGATAGTATTTTAAAATAATTATAAAGTGTGTAACTTATTATTGTTGTTGTTAAAAAATTTATTTTTTCCTAGTGTCACTGTCAGAATTCGTTCGTCCGTGTATTTGAATTTTAACTAGAGTTTTAGTTGTGTTAGTTTTAATGTAATATTTTAATTAACTTAAAACTAAACTATTTTATAAAATTAAATTATATATTTAAATCTACATTTACGCCTATTGAAGTATGGTAGAAATCACCTATTGAAGTAAAGTAGTAATCTAAGTTGAAATTACAATAAAATTTGTGAACTTATTACCGAACTTCAACGTATTCATCTTTTCTGCGCTCATTCATCTATCAAGGAACTTAGGTACTAAAACCGAATCGGAGGGCATTTGGGAAATACAAGCTACAAGTCTAATCATTATATTGCACATATAATTTTCGTATATTATTCTATCATACCAAAAATTATTAAACGAATTCTCAAAAAACTTTTTGTTTTAAAAATCGTGCATTTTGGTTTGACCTCCCTGTATAAAATATGTAATTTGTTATCAGCAGGAGAAATAAAAATTCTGACAATGAACTTCTTAAATTTGTAATTTTAATCGATAAAAAATTTGTTTGTCGCTGTCAAAACAAAAACAAAAAGGATCTACAAAAACACCTGCTGTGTTGTTGAGCGGCTAAAAGTTTTTTATTTCGATAGCAGAACTAATGAGTATTCACAGCCGGAAGTTAAAGTATTTACCATAAGTATTTAATCTACATAAAGAGATTTTCAATTGGAGTGATACTTTTGAATTCAAGACGTTAAAAAAAAATACTGTCTATGGAATGAGGCCCGCCTACACGAGGCTCACAAGGTGATTCTTTCGCGAAAAGTTACTGTTTGGTGTGGATTTTACACCGATGATGTTTCTAGCACGTGATTTTTTTTAACGATATGATATAAATTTCCTTTTTTCTTTTTAGCTCATAGTAAACTATATATACGTGGATGATAAGCGGTCTCAGTTATATGGTGAAACGTATTACACAGGGGCACCGTGATGCCGTTTTGCATGAGCATTTCATGGTATATGGTAATCTTTGGTAAAAGTGATATTAATTAGTTTTCGATTGTATGACCACACTAAATCGGACTTCTTTCTTATATAACTAAATACAGACGCAGATTCATGTAAAAACAACATACCTGAAGCCATTGTTCAAATTCTATGCGGCTGAAAGTGCGACCGCGTCATTTAAAAATTTAAGCACTAGGAACTGTGTCATAAAAAAGCCGTAGTAGACATACGCAAGTTGTTATTACTCGCAAGTTTATTACCACAACTGTTTACAACCAAAAAAAAAAAAAAGAGTTTCATAAAAAAATCGGTTAAACTACATCTCGGACCGATATTGGAAATTTTCATGTTCTGTATTTCAATAACCTCATTTCATAACCAGAACTGCTTTTAAGCAAAAAAGAAAAAAGTCGAAGATTTTCATATTCTGTATATCATTTTTTTCAATGAAAAATCGGTCTAGGCTAAACATTGGGTATATCTGGACCGATATCGGATATTTGCATTTTCTCTATTTTAGTAACTTCCTTTTATAACCCAAAATGCTTTTAAGCCAAAAAAAACTTTTTTCATGACTAAATCGGTTTAGGCAAATATTATACACCTCTCGGGGGAATATGGACCGATATCGGAATTTTGCATTTTCTGTACTTTAGTAACCTCCTTTTATTACCGTAAATGCAAGCAAAAAAAGTTGTTTAAGTTCGCTTAAGCGACATTTTAATGAAAAATCGGTTTTGGCTATATCTCGGGTATATAGAGGTGCGGACTGATATCGGGGAATTTTTTTTTTTTTTGCTTGTAATTGGCATGCTTAATACAAAATTGCAAAAACAAATGTTTTTTCAGAATTTTTGATATATTTCAATTATATGTGAACCGATTTTACTGAACTTCAATAGCCAATCCGTGAATCGATGGGGCGATAGAATGGTGAAAAAAAGTTTCTAGGTCTAATGGTTTTCTCTGAAACGATATTTCAAATAAACCGTTAGACGGTCAAATGGACAGACGGACATCGCTTAATCGACTTTTCTATCAATGCTGATTCAGAATATGTAGACTTTATAGAGTCGGAATTTAAAAATTTAAAAATTACAAACGGAATCAAAAACTTATATACACCCTTTACTTATTTTTGATATATTATTTTTAATATATTTTTCTTTTGATTTTTGTTTTTTGATGTCAAACTCGATAATATAATATTTATTAATTATTACAAAAGGATGATTATTCTAACATAACAGTGAGATAAAAATTCAAATTTAAGCAAAAATTTTGTCAACAAAATCGTTGATGAAACGTGCTACAATGGGAAATCTAAAAAAAAAAATTATTGTATAATATAAAATAAGTTCAATATATTTTTATCTAATTGATCAGAAAATTATCGAATGCGGCCACAATTGCCACATTTATTGTCCCCACTGTGTCAATTTAGCATTGTTTCTTCTTTTTCACCTCTTCCAGGACATAAGTAAAAAAAGTAGGCTGCAAGCATACTCGGCATTTGCTTTGCCACAACCGAACCATCTTGCTGGAGTCAAATGCTGGAGCCAAATACTTGGCAGAATTCTAGATAAAAACTTCGTCAAACATCTTTACATTGTGGCCTAAAGTTATAAGCTTTTGGTTTGCAGCACTATTCGTGAGTCACCCACTAAATAGAACTATGTATGTAGTGTGCAAAAGGTTAGCAAGTTCACACATTTATCACGATAAAATACTGCCAAAAAAATCGTCATTTTCAAAAAAAGATCTTTAAATCTTATTTCACTTGAAAATTTTTCAAAATTAAGGTAAAATCTTCATTCTGGCAATGCTGGTGACGTTATGTCACGTCAATTGTAGAGGGATAAATAAATATTTAATAGCTTGTGCAAAATTGACCCGCTAATGTCATATGCATTTTATTTTTCGAGCACAGGAATAGGGTTAAGACTAAAACATTTAGGCTCGTGATTATTTCAAGTGCCACAAGTCGCCGGTACCTACTGTACTTACGAGGGTGGATTAATATTCAAGCTACCTAAGTAGAACCAAAAAAATTGTTTTTTTTCCAACACCATTTATTTTTCAACACAGCCTCCTTTTGGATCAATACACTTAGTAAAATGATATTCCAACTTTTTATTCCACTTAAATAATACGATTTTGGGAACCCATCATCGAGCCATTTTTCGAAGTTTGCAAACAAAAAAAAAGTTACTAGGAGCTAAATCTGGATGATAAGTTGGATAATAAACCAATTAGTAGTGTATTTTACGTAATTTTAGCATCGTATCTAACACTGTGTGAAACGGTGCGTTGTATTAAAAAAAGAGCATTTTTTTCTTTTTTAAATGTGGTCCTTTTCTCTTGATTGCATCAGTCGATTGATCCAATAATGCACGATAGTTTTTCCCTGTAATCGTGGATCCTTTTTCGTAATAAACGATGAGCAATATTCCGTGTGCAAACCACAATACAATGGCCATAACCTTGCCAGATGATTTCACTGCATTCACCCCCTTCCACCCATCATTACGATTGATGTTTGGTTTCAGGTGTATAGTAGTGGACTCACGTTTCATCAAGACTTATTAATCGACCCCAAAAATCAACAGCATTACGCTTTAGCATGTCCAAACACCGCTGTGAAGTGGTCTGTCGAACTCACTTAGCAAACGCGTCACCCATCTTGCCGATAGCTTTTTCATATACAATGTTTTATACACATATGTATCACATGTTTACCATTTCAACAATCTCACGTCACTTGACTCGGCGATCATTCATAACAATATCGCAGATTATGTTGATATTTTCTTCAGTAACCACCTTTTTGGCCTTGCTGTTGATAGTATTGTTGCTGTGCATGTTCGGTTCCCCCCGGGGAACAGGTTTTGCCTTGGCGTATTCCTAACTTAGGCACTCTGTTTTTCAGGGAAAAGAGGGGAAGGGGTCCCTCGTTTGGTGCGGCAAACAAAACTCTAGGAAGCCACATGACTTATGTTGTGTTGGCTTCCGAAACCCGTACCAAGGGTATAAATTGGCAGAACGGGGATCAGCATGGCCCCCGGGAAGTTCTGCTTGCCGTTCGACCCGGGCTGATCATGGTTGAGGTGCCTTGGCTGAAACGTTCTGGCTGTGGATGAAACCTAAAACGCAGGAAAGGAGTGTTAGTATCCTTGATAATTGTTTGGTGACGGCTTTTTTCGAGGGCTAACAATCTCCCGAGGATCTGTTGCCTATACAACAGATACGTGTACTGTAAGGAACCAGTGGTCATGGTTGACGGGTGAGTTGGTATAAGGCCTGATGCTCTTAGTGGGCTTCGGCCAACCAACTCATTAAGCCTTGTCCTCCATTGATTGCTGGGAAATTGCATACATGAGGGATTAGAAAGCCCGAACTCCTCAACAAGAAGTTATTCATATGACCGCAATCCTATGACAAGAATTGCTACCTGTGTGAGCCTAGCAAGCCACACGGGGGCGGACCAATTCACTCCGTGGAATTGGTCCACCATCAGGATAGGCCGCAAGGCAGGTACTGATGTAAATCATTTTCACAGTTGTGCTTGTTCGGCCGCGTTCAAATTCAGCGATCCAATCTTGTACCCTATAATCTAACGCAGCAGACTCATCGTGATGTTTGTCGAGCTTTTCCTTTGCCTCTGTCGCTATTTACCATTTCAAATAATAGTGTTTAATCACTGCACGAAATTAACTTTTTGCCATTTTTCAGGATATGCAAAAGTTAATTACTTCAAACAACTACAACAAATAAACTAATCGATGGATTTGGGTGAATTTTTAACAGCTGACTTTTGACAAAAAAATTGTTTTGTGTTTGTGCTGCCATATAGCAGCTAGGTAGCTTCAATATCAATCTGCCCTCGTACAATTTTAAGTTTCAATGAGGCTAATATATATTTTTTTTGTGTTTCAAACTGTTTTAAGTGGTAAGTTTGGTAATTTACATAATTTTGCCATTAATAACTTAAACTCCGTAAAATACGAGTATATTTTTTTAAAATGTTCACTGAATCAACAAAGTTTTCAACTGGGTGCTGCTCCGTGTACAAATAAAGAAATTTGTTATAACATGTTAAAGCTTTTTTTATACAATATGTCTTTTCCATTTTAAAGATAAGGCATTATTTTTTAAAGAAGCTATATACATTTTATGGCATGTTTTTGATAAAACTCTTTTTTACAATAAAAAAGTTTTCTTTATGAAATCTTTAGTTTTATTATGTGTATATATCTATGTATGTTTATATATCTGGATTCTTATTTAATGTTGATTGACACAGATTCTTGTTTTTTTTTCCTTTTTTTGTGAGTATATGTTTTGTATATATGCTTTGTCAGTAAATGATAATTTAACTCGCAGAGAAAACTTTAAATACATTTATCACTGTCAACTAACTTAACAGAGAGAAACAAATTTGACAACAGCAAAAAATGTTGAAAAAATAACAAATGCATATTTTGGCATTAAATAAAATGTGTCTGCTTTAAGATAACACGTTAAATAATTCGCTTAAAAATATTTGAGGCTCTAAGGTAGCTTAAATGTGTTTTGGATTCGTAAAAAACAAAACCAAAGAAGGAAGTTTAGTAATAGGGTACAACTTGAGAAAGTTGTTTCGGTAATTCACAGCATACGAATCATTTGCGTTCAATAATGATGCTTGCTAAATAATATAGTAAATTGATTATAATTTAAAAGTAATTACTAATTTCTTACACAGTAATGGGCAAAATCAAATAAAAATTCTAGAAAAACATAAACGATTATGTTGCAAAAGTCCTTAAAAATCAGTAAGGCACTGTAAGGTTCACATTGGTAGCGTTGTGAATAAATCGTGTTATTTCAACAACAACGTAACGAATTTTTAATTTTTCTTTTAATTTTTAATAATCTATTTTGTTTTATAAAAACTTTAATATTTTTATATTAACAACATAATTATGAAACAGCCTTTTAAGCGACTATTATACAATCTTACTAGGTCTGTAGTGCGATTCACTATGCTTTTTACACCACAATTATTTCGTTTAAAAAATTTAACCACAAAATTAACCTATTTCCAAAAATTCACTAATTCCAAAAAACTTATTAAAAATATTTTGACTATTCGAATAAAGATTTTCAGTGTATTCGTTTGATTGAAAGTGCATCACTAGCATAATTGTAATTTATATTATTCTTTCAAAATTAATAGTTTGCGAATGTAATGTATTCATTTATTTATATAATGAAAGTAATAAATAGTGTTTTTATAAAATTTTCGCAAAATTTCGATTTTTAAGCAAAATAACAATCGGCAAGTCAACTGTCATTTTAACGTAGAGTTAAAGTGTACCCAATTCAACTTTAAGCGCATGGCAAGCTAACAATGGTTTTTGCATGAAACATTATGAAATTTTTCTTAGCAATTGCTTACCAAGCTTTGTTAAGTTTTTTTGCATACGGCCGTAACACTTTAACACTTTCTACTAGCGTTTAAAAACAGCTACTGCAGTCAGCTGTTATTTTTAACCATCTAAATTGTGGTTTATTAACGCCGGTATTTTTGGTGTGGCTTAATCTGTTTCGAAAAGTGTTAATTTCTTGTGACATCCTTATAGTATGAAATATAATGTTGATTGAGTATTTATGCTACAATTTATCAGAAATTGAGTTATTTGATAGTGCTCCCTCAGTCAACCGGCGTGAACTTCGAAATGTGGACAATCGTTTTGAGTTGTCAGCTATAGAATTTAGGAAGCTCTAAATGTGGAATTGGCAGATGAAATTATTTCGCAACTTGGTAGTCATTCAAATAGGGTGCAAATGGTTCATAAGAAAAAAATTAACTATGTAAACCAGTTTGCAGTTAAAAAAAAAAAATTTTCTATCAAAATGTTTTTAAAAATTATCTATCCGGCATGTTCCAGAAACGTAGTGAAATGAAAATAAAAAAAAATGATTTGAAAAGTTAACTTTTCATTTTTGTTGTTCTAAAAAAGTAATAGTTTGGGTGTTTCATTCTTTTGTTCGAACTGAACTTCGAAAATAAAACTTGGATAAATTGTGCAGTAACTAGTATTGAAACGAACCATGTTTTCAATTTTATTTGTTTTTTTATACAAACCAGTACTGAAATGAACCATATTTTCAATTTCATTTTATTTTTTTGCGCAAAAAACGACGTGGAAAATATTTTATTTAATGCTTGTTCTTTTATAAGAACAATATTTAAGGCCATGTCAGATAACACTTTGCCGCTTTGCGTGATGTTTAAAGCCTTAACAGCAAAGCACAAAGCAAAAGGTGTATGTCACGATAAAAACTTTATTTCTTATGATAATAGAAGGTAGAAATATTATTGGACGAACTTCTAAAATTGGTTCTAATTGTTTTCTTAGTGCATAAAGCTTTGGAGCTATTAGAAAAAACTTCAACGAGTAAAAACATGAGAGCTGCTGAACTTTTCGTTTCACGTTGCGTTAAAAGTACATTGTGACATGTTTCATACAAGTATGTAAGTTTTATCTTAGATGTCAAAACGAATTTGCAACGCAAAGCGAAGCAAAAGTTTTATCTGATACGGCCTTTAGTTAGGTTTATCAAATTCTCCATTTGCAACGATGATCGTAATTTTTTAAGTGCCATTTTCTGCAAAAGTTTGATATAGCGGGTGGCGGTAAACAAAAGATATAAGTGGTGAGGATGATTCGGACGAGTTAGTGGCTCCGTAAACGCTGTAATAAGAGATGATATCGCCAATCGACTTTAGTTAATAAAATAACAATTATTAGTTTTTTATATAATATTTTCCTAATTTTGCCTATAAATATATGTACAATTGTATCTCAAATAAATATTTCATTATCTAACCCTCTTATTTCGTTGGGATTGTAATTATATTCAGTTTTTCTGTAAAAGTTTTCATTTTCACAATGAAATTAAAAAGTATTTTCAAACTACTACTTTTTGTGTAAAAGTAGTTTCAAGAACCAGACAATTCACTACAAATTAATGTTCGAAAACAAAACACAAATGAAAAGTATAGAGTAGAATGTAGAATACCAAAGCTTCAAATTGAAGTGATTTCAAACTATTTTCACTTCAAAGTAGAATCTAGAACATACCCGTATATCTAGTGATATTGGCAATTTTATTATATAAAAAGTATTTTTTTTTTTTTATAAAATGGTGAAATAAAACAACATTATTTGTTTATTAATTTACATAAATGCAGCAAAATGCACCGCCAAGATTATTAAGGGTTTCTCACAATTCCTTCCTTATTTTGTTACTTTCTAGTTTTCCGTGAAGCTTCTTCAATTTTCCGCCAACAAAGCCCGGATTATTTACCATGAAGTGAACTATTTGACTCAGCTGCTCTGTAGACGTGCGGCTTCTTTTGGTAGCAGTAGCAGCCATTCATTTAGAATATCTAAAAAACTAACTAAAAAATAATAAAATATTAAAAATTAATAATGTTTTACTTACCTTGCAAGAGACTTTGCAAAAATTTGTAATTCACGGTTTTTGGTTTAGTTTTCTTGTAATCTTATTTGTGGTTTTCTCTTAATTTCACATATGGCTTGGCAGAGTTGCCTTGTTTTATCAAATTGAATATAGAAGAATATAAAGCTGTTTACCGTGGTTAAAAATAATCACGTGGTGGCAAACAGCAAAATGGGTGGCTAAAATTCACACTTATTAAAGTGTTAAAAGTTAGTGAATCGCACTACTGGTAGCATCGTCTGTTTGTATGCCATTAAATTTTTTCACCAGCTGGTTTTCATATTCGCAAACTTGGCCTATAGTATGATTTTGTTATCTTTATTAAGGTATTGGCATCTCTAGATAATAATTATAACGATATTTGATCAAATTTATTATTCAGCAATATTATTTAATTATATTCGCTGTCGACCGAAATCAGCTGTTAGTTTTACTGCCAGTTATGAGGTATACAAAACTACAGCTGCTTCACATCGTTAAAATTATATTACTGGAGCATTCAATCGTTAGTACAAGGGAGGAAATTTAGAAGGTATGAAATTTAGAAAATGTACGTGGGCATCGTTATCTTATATATTTTTTTTGTCGTTCTTCCCTGCACACACACACACACACACACACAAGAGTAAAGCAACAATACTTTCGCATGCTTTGCTGGTAAACATTGACGACAGCGATTATCAATAAAAATTTTGTTTTTGTAAGTTGTTATGCTTTTTACAACAAAAAATATTGAGTAAAAGTAGTTATTCCTTAAATGTACACGCAAAGAAAAAGCATTTTGGAATATTGTTGTAGCAACATTACTATTTACTCTGTCATAATGTGTATTGTTGCCTCTAGCGGCATATTATGGTTTTGAATATAGTTTAATCCTCTATTAATATACCAGTGTTGAGATTTCCACATTTCTATTCTTATATTTCTATAATTTTAAAACATGGTTATATGCAATAATAATGTTTAAAAAAATAATTTGAACACAATAATAACTTTTGTTATGTACAATAATACAGAATTTTTTATGCAATATATTCGTTAAACTAACTATTGTTGTGAAACTTATATATAAATATTTTTATTTTATTTTTAAATTTTGCAACAATCAGTTTATTTGTGTGCGTGCGTTTTATTTATATTAATAGTATTAAACATAATGAAGATTATATAAACGCTGTACAAACAATGTGGGCAATTAACAAAATGCATATGTGATTCAATATGAGATGAATATAGATAGAAAATAATTAAATGCTCGGCGGCTTAGTGGTTAAAGCAGTAGATCATGATACGTCATGTCCCGAGTTCAAATCCCAGTGGGTGCTGATGAGTAGTGTAGCGACTACGAAACAGCTAGTTGTCCCCCAGCTAAAGATTTGATTATTATTTTTCTTGTCTTCTTCAATCAAAATTATTGATCACAGCAGATTTGTATTGTAAAAAATCCTTCTTAAGAAAAAAAACTTAAGAAAAAAAAACCTGAACTATAACCCGTTGTACAAATGTACAAACCAAAAATTTAATTTAAAAAATTATAAAAGTTCATCAAAAATTTAAAAAATTTATGATAATATAAATATTTATTAATTGAATCAAATGATCATAAAATTTGAGAAGGTTTCTATACGAATTTATGTACATAGAGAAATGCATGTATATATATGTATTTTTACAGATTTTTTTTGGCCAGAGGGAAAATATATCAATCTTCCAAGACAAATTTGGACAAATTCACAAATTTGTAATCCATTTTTCAAAATATGAATTGTACTAAATATAATAAATAAATTACAATGTAATTAAAGATGTTATGTGTGTTTTTATATTTATGGCTATTTGTTATGTAAACATATTATATAGCGACGTTCAACGCTAATACGTGACAAAAGAATTTACAATTTTTCAAAAATATTGGCAGGAGTGATAATATTATATGGTGGGACATGACAGCTAAATTTTTATTTCAACAATAGGAGTATTAGCCATGATACAAAAATTATATCTTTTACCAAATATATGGTGTAATTTTGGTTTTTGGACATATTATGTTGTTGCGTTCCACCATATAATTCAACAATAGTATTTTGCCCTTAAAATATTGTCATATTAGCCACATTTTTTCTTCTACGTGTATTGGTGTTTGCTCTTCCGTTTAGAACTTTTAGGCATCCCTGAAATAGAGCATATTAGTATAGGCAGATTTTATTGTTTAATTTTTGTGTGTTAATCGGTTGTTGTAGGTTAGATAAGAAAAATTGTGAAAGTGTAGGTTTAAGTTATTATAGTTAGGTTAATAAAAAAATTATGTGAGGTATTATAACGTACAAAAATGCAAGTGTAATTTATTAAAAGGTTGGCAATGGTAGAGTGGTAAGTGGAGGGAAGCTGCGACTTATTTATGGGTCGTAAACAAATATAGTTCCGGTTCCTTTTACGACACGGTTGGGAGGGCATTCACTAGAGAATAACACCCATCTCTAGATAGATACGTTTCTTTTGAAACTGGTAGGTGTGTGGGGGCATTGTAGAAGTTAAATGTTAAATAGTATTTAATTTAGTGTTGCTGTCAACGGCTGACGAGAGGGTTGGAACCGACCTGAGACAAATTGAGTTAGCCGGTAATCTCGTCAGGCGGTTAGCTTCGGACCGTAACATTAAATATGACAAGATTACAGCTGTGAAGTCAAATACGTGGTAGTCTTTCATAGATAAGAAAGTCACTCAGATAAAAGTGAAGATTGGTCGAGCATTTTTAAAATTTGCTCTTAGCAAGTTATAAAATTTTTTTCAGGTGTAAATACCACAAATCTTAAGGCCTCATTAGTTTTTACTTTTAGTTGCCGTTCTATGGCGTTCTTTTCTGTAGCAAATATTTTACAATTACTTTTTCTGTGAAAAAGTTCAGCAGCATATCAAGCAAAATTAAAAGAAAAATATTGAAATTAAGATTTCTCGTAAAAATTATTTTATTTGAAAAAACAAAAAAAAACAAAATTTAGTTACTTAGAAATGGTGACAAAACAGCCAACTGTGCTCTCACGATCTGCAGAATTTACATTTCTTATACAAAATATAATGTTTATTCGCTAAAATTATATTCTTTTGATCATTCATAGTGGCTTGATTGATTAATATATATTAAATTTGAAAAATTTTTAATTAAAACAAATTATTTTAGCTTTCGATAAAAAAATTTGTATTCATATGACTAAAAAATTAATTTTTCCATACCAGAAAAAAGTAAAACATACACATATCTGGCTGTCACTTAACGTTGAATTCTATTTTCAACAGATTAGTCCGCAACAGAACAGAACGTAAAAGTAAAAACAAACCATGTACATATAGTTTACATTGAACTGAAACAAGACAGCTGATTCAGAACGGAAAAGAACGTACAAACTAATTCGGCCTTAATTCTGCCTTTAGTCCACAATTATAAAAAAAATATATTAAAAGAAACTAAGAAAATTAAAATTAAACTAATATAAAATTTTTAGCTACCGGCTTGTTAGTTCTGCAACAAAGCTCTTGTTAAAATATTTGCATAATTTTTTTTTTCTTCGCAAAATTTGCACACAAAAAGTCCTCTTCAGCGCTAAAATTATAAAACATGTTATACGCGTATCCGTTTTTCTTCTGTTTTTGTTTTAGATGTTCACTTAGCCTCCTGTATTTAAACAAATTGTCGCAATTATATATGTCAGCCATCAAGCAGCATATCAAAGTCAGTCTATTTTTGTGGTTAATTGCTTTGGTTTTTATAAAGAAAAAAACTGTGGAGAATTAAAGCTAAACGGGGTTGTTTTTCAAACCCAGAATGTGGTTTTGAAAAAGATTTATTTATGCGGGTTGTTTGAAAAAATTTATTTTACTTTTATGTTTTAGAATGAGAGATTGAGAATATGATTTAAATGTGTTGCTGAAAAAAATTTACGACACAAATTATGAACATATGTTTATATATAAATATATCTGTGGTTAGAAATAATAATAACCTAAGCTGAAAATCTTGCTTTTGAGAAAGGGAATTTGCCACCAGTAATTAAACAATAGCATTACATTGTGTTTGGAATGTATTTTGCTAGCACTGAGTCATAGATATGTAGATTTTAAATACACCGTTTTTTCTATGAAAATCTACAATAATTAGCACCATTTAATCTAAAGCGCCATCTAGCGTCAGTTTTAGGTAAAACTAAATACAAAAAGTTGAGTTTTATTCACTATACTAGCTTCTGATATTAATACCAATCAAAAAATTACAAACAGCTTGTTTTCTGTGTTTCCCAGCTGTCTATATGTCGACATTTCATAAGAGCTACCCTAACCATTAGTAGTCTTTGGAAATTTGTGAAAGATATTCTCAAACATTCAACTTTATATTTCAACAATCTAAATAAATTGTTGAGAATTTAAAAAGAAAAATGCTCTAAGATATGATATGAGAAAAACGCCCCAAGTTGAAAACACATCTAAGAACAGCATTATATGCAGATGTTAATTTTCTGGTGCTCTTTTGATCGCTGCTCGCAAAAATTTCGTTACCGTACATTAATGTTGGTATAAGATAAGTTTTACATGTAGAAAAAAATATATGGTTGGTATAACAAAGTGTGGCACAGAATATAAGACTCCATTTTAAACTGTGTGTTCAGCTTGACGGAAGACATCTGAATGATATACCCTTCCAAAAATAAAATTCGCATTTCTATTCTATCGTTCTATGCTCTTAATGAAACCCTGTGTCACTTATTACGTTTTTTATTTTAACTTGAAAATATAAATCTGCTACCAGACACTCTCTATAAAAGCCTATAACTAAACATCAGTTTTTTCATGTGGTTGCAAAATCAGGATAAATCAAAAGTAGAGGAGAAGTTTGTTACCTTATTACACAAACGAAATGTAAAAACTCATTGTTATGGTTTTATTTAGATAAATCCAAAAATGAAAGCCATGTAAAACAAAGTGAAAACTTTTGTTTTAAATTTACAACCATGCATTGAAAATACCAGCAAACAATTAGTTGCTGTAGAAGTCTACATGATATGCTGGAATTCACTTATAATGACATATCAATTTGCATTACATAGCAACTGGGCAACACAAACAATTTTATGTTTTCTGTGTATTATGTTCTAACTATTTAGATTTAGAGGAAAACATTGCAAAGCCTAAAAACTTCCGAAGAATTAGTCACAAAAATAGATGAAATTGATAAAGTTTCATGTTTTCTAGAGTTTATCATAAAATAAGTTAGTTTTTAGTACAAACTAGGACTAGAAGCATATATTGTAATGCAAAAGTTTATACATTAAAGAATCATGTATAATTTGAAAATTTGTAGAAATAGCAAACGTGTTTAATAATAAATAAAGTATAATTTTTTAACAATACGAGGGCGGTTCGGAAACTTCTTAGCCTAGCACATAAAGCGCGGTATAAACACAAAATAGTTAAGTGTTTTGGAAACTTCCATCTCTGCTAAGAGCACATGTTAAATTTTGCTTCGATCTGGTAGCTCCTTCATATGGAAACAGGTGTTCACAAAAAACGCATCCGCGATTTTTTAACAATAGAAAAATTAGAAATGCGTGGTGTCATTAAATATTTACATAAAAAAGGTTTATCGGAACAAGAAATTTATAATGATATGGCGAAGGTGTTAGGAGAAAGTGCTCCTTCATATTCAACAGTAAAAAATTGGGTTGCTGAGCTTTAAATGTGGTCGTACAAGCATTGAAGACGAACCACGTAGTGGACGTCCAAAAACAGCAACAACAACAGAAATTGTAGCCAAAGTGCATGATATGGTATTAAATGATCGACGAAAAAAAGTGCGTGAAATAGCTAATATCATGGGCATCTCAAATGATCGAATCCATTTCATTTTGCATGAAGAACTAAAGATGAAAAAGCTTTCTACAAGATGGGTGCCGCATTTGTTAACAGTCGACCAAAAACGCATAAGAATGAACATTTCTCAAGCTTGTTTGGATCGTTTTAAGCGAAATAAAATGGATTTTAAGCGTTGTTTCATTACTGTTGATCAGACATGGATCCACTCCAGAGACAAAAGAACAATCCAAACAATGGACTGAAGCTGGAGGAAGTGCCCCAAAGAAGGCAAAAATAATTCAATCGGCTGGTAAGGTTATGGCAATGGTTTTTTGGGACTTCAAAGGTATTTTATTGCTTTACTATCTGCAAAAGGGTAAAACAATAAATTCGGAGTACTACGGCAACCTTATGGATCAATTAAATGCACAAATTCGAGAAAAACGTCCTGGCTTACAACACAAACAGAAATAATAATTTTTCATCAAGACAACGGCCCGGCGCTCAAGAGTGGTTTAACAATGGCTAAAATCAACGAATTAAAGTACGAGTTGCTTGATCACCCACCTTATTCACCTGATTTAGCTCCCAGTGACTTTTACCTGTTCCCGAATCTAAAAAATTCCTTGCTGGCAAGCGTTTTACCACGAATGAAGATGCAATTACAGTTGTAAACCACCATTTTGAAGAACTTGAGGAAAACTATTTTAATCAAGGGGTAGAATTGCTATAAAAGCGTTGGACTAAGTGTATTGAAGTTTCAGGAGATTATATTGAAAAATAAAAATATTTTTGAAAAACTCAATATTGATAGGCTAAGAAGTTTCCGAACCGCCCTCGTAAATTGAAATATCTAAATTACTTTATTTTGGTCATATTTACCGAGAAAATAGTATCTACCCTGGCCTGTCCCTATACTATTCTGTAACTATATCTTTGAAATTTAACACATTACAAATTCATTAAAAATTATTAGTTACATAAACTAGTATAAATAATAATTATAGTGGTTCAAATAAACTCTCAAATTACTTTTACATAAATTTAGTAACTCATATTTTAAGTTTCCTCCCCTGTTTACTTTTCGTTGGCTAAAAAATCCCGCTAAAAGGCGTTGATGCCGCTGCCGTTTTGCCTCTGCTGTACCACATGACAGGGTAGATATTTTGCGTCCAGGATAGATAAGGAAGTGAGATATTACATATTTCTTAGTATCTCACTGATATTATTTTACGTTAAACCAACACAAATCCACTATATACGTTACACGTATTTTAACGCCTTATTTAATATTAATTTTGGTTTAGGTTAGTTGTATAATACTTACATATATACAACTAACCTAAATTACAAAAATTATAAAAAATCGTTCTAACCAACTTTTACTAAAAACCAAGCATTCGTTTTTAGTTTGTGAAATTTAAACAGTTAGTATAGCAGGGTGTGAGAGTTACTTCATTACAAATAACAGATTCAATATATTTGGGGAATTCAAACGGTGTCATATCACGCATAATGTCATAATATTTTATTTTATGCTTCAGCTAACGTATATTAGAGAGCTGCTCAAGTACAAGAAAAATGTCTTACAAGACATTATAATGTTTTCAAGTACTATGCATCTTGTGGGGTTACATTTCAAAACAAAAACCTGAAGACCGGAATGTTCTGAACAAATAAACGAATACAATCTTATAATCCTTTAGAGCAAATAGAGCAAATCACATGTAGAATCAACTGAAATAGAATAAAATTAAAGTAGATCTAGAACTACTGAAGTAATATTCTATTTCAGTTTCGGAGTATGATATATTTTGTGGAATTCTTGGGTTTTTCTTTGTATTAGGCACAAATGCTTAGTATGCCAAATACTCATATATATTAGTACCAATATGCCCGATGACGTTTATTGAACGATTTTTTTCATATAAAAATTTTCATTTACGATTCGTGCTTATAAAGTAGGTTTCACAACGGGATTTCTATGGAAATCTCAATAATTAATAATTAATTCTTCCATGAATATACGCGACATCGATATAGCTAGAAAAAGATTTCCAAACAGTATTATTGAAGAGTCGATAGAAATCAAAAATATTAAAGTAATGGAAAATATGTGGTATGGGATGACAAAAAACTCAACTGGAATTTGTCTGCCACTATTCTGCTTCAGTGACTGAAGGAAAAATATAACGCACTATTGGATATATGTTTGTTTTTGTTTCTCAGAGTATAAAATAATAATGAAACATAGCAATATTCTCTACTGTGAGGCTGCTTAGATTATACAGGGTGTCAACTCATTCCATAAAAACTGCCTCTTATTGTTTTTCTTAGAAATCCACATACTCGTAAAAGAAAAATTTATAGAAGAGACAAAGTGGTTTTGTTTGCTACGAATCTCTGCGATGGCGAGGAATAATAAAAAAAATTCAGAGACGAGTATTAAGGATTCGAAGATACTCGGAAGGCTAGCTAATAAAATCAATTCGAATCATCATTTGGTCCTTTGCCTAAAATATAAAAAAAAAAAGAAATCAGCAGCTGTCATTGATGATTGAATATAGTCAGTGTCTTTCAAGATGAATTATCATGAAAATTTACTACCACGTGTTAGTGTACTCGCTATGCTTGCTATCATTCATCATATATTTGCTTCAATCTGATATTTTGTTTTGGGGCTTTGCTACGAAACAGAATTAAAATACTTTCCAGCAGTGTCACGAAGGCGCTCCAAAACTATAACGTGTCTATCCTGTTCCTAAATATTCTACAGCTTGTTTGTTTAAAAGGTTATTCTGATATTTTGAGATTGCTTTGTTTGGAACTATCTAGTTGTTGTAGTGAGCTCTGTTCTTTAGAAATTTGTTCGCAGCCTTTTAGTGTACTTGTATATATATTAGCCGCATTGTTTTAATAAATTAAACCCATAAAGCTTAAAATTCATGTTTTATATATTTTCTGCTCCAATTATTTCCTTGGCTGTGGGAATAAATATACATATCAAACATGCCTTAAAAATTGCACTTTAAAAATTGCACTTTTATATAATTATTATGCATTTGGTATCCTTATTCAAGACGAAGGAAAATCCTAAATTTATTGTTCATTCTGGTCTTTCTCAAAGCGCACTAATGTTATGACTTTTTTATTATGATTTCTAAAAGTGTATCAAAGGAACACATGTTGCTTATGGTTGTTGAGGAAAGTACATTTGTGTAGTTATATAAATAACTGCTTTGCATCTGAATAAAATAAACTTTCATTTTCTCTTGCTTCTTAGTACATTTTTACTTTGCCATCACCATCGGAAGACTAATCTAATAATAATCACCAGTGTGGTTCTATGCAGAGCTTTAAGCGTGAGGTAAAAGTTAGAAAAATACAAGAAATCATTTCTTTTATAAAAGCAATTTGGTTTTATTAGAGCAGTGGTGGCACACACAGTAAAAAAATAAAAATTTTTTCAAAAAGCATTTATTTCTCAAGCATTTATTTCGGTAATCACTTTTTCGTTTGAGATGAATATTTTTCTGAGAGCCATTTTATCAAATTTGGAAACAGGTAAACGTTACTAGGATCTAAATCTGGACTGTAGGTTGGTTGCTCAACCATTTCGACGTGTATTTCACGTAATTTTCCTATCTTATCTAATGCTGTGTGAACCGGTGCTTTGTGTTGAAGAAGGAGCAATTTTTTCTTCTTGAAATGTGGTCGTTTTTTTCTTTATTGCATTAATAAATTGATCTAGTAATGCACAATATTACTTTCCTGTGGTTATGTATCCTTTTTCAAGATATTCGATGAGCAAGTTTCTGCGTGCATCCCAACATATAATGACCATAATTTTGCCAACCAATTTCATTGTCTTCGCCTTTTTAGGAGCACTTATACTTGCTTCCACCCATTGTTTCGATTGACTTTTGGTTTCAGGTGTGTAGAGGTGGACCCACGAGTTATTAATCGACGCCAATAATCATGTCCGCACACCGCAGTGAAGTGGTCTGTCGAACTTGTTTCTGTCCGATACTGAGCAAACGCGGCTCCCATCTTGCCTATAGTTTTTTGCATACGCAAATGTTCCTGCAAAATTTTGTACATACTTTCATATGATATGTTTACCATTTCAACAAGCTCACGTAACTTGCCACGGTGACCATCCATAACGATATCGAGGATTTGCTTGATATTTTCTTCACTAACCACCCCTTTTGGCCTTCCGGATGGTACTGTTGCACTACAAGTAGTTCACTTTTTTCCATTTTTAAAGAATCACAAAAGTTGCTTATTTCAAAAGAAATAAGCCACTGAAATTTTTGTTTTTGAAAATGTATTTAATAAATATTTTATGTATTTAATACATAATAAATATGGTTATGTCTTATACATCAGATTGAAAGCACTTTATTTCATGGATGCACAATTAAAAAAAAAATACACTTTAACGATTGAATAAACAGCAAGAAAATTTTTATCTTTAAGAAATCGACAATCGGCAGTAAAATTAACAGGGAATTTCGATCGACTAGGAATATCGTTAAGAAAATGTTACAGATTAGCAAATTCGATAAAATATCGTTATAATTATTTTAATGATTCGATTATCGTTATATAAGCTACAGAGTCACACTACTGATTTTCAAAAAATAAAACCCTTTTTCATTTACGATTTCATCTCGTAATAAATAAACAGTTTTATACATATGTGGCTAATTAGTGCCTTATGGATAATTTTACATGTTAAGAGATTTATGCCCCACCCTATGATATTAATATAAAATTTAAATGTATAGCATCTAAACAAGAATTAAATTTTGTTTATCATTACTGTATTAGTATACTTTCATTTAATTACATACAATTTGCTGATTTGTGAATTAAAAGACAAACTTTTCGTTGCTGTAAAACATACTTATAAATAATAAAAAAGTTTTGTATTTGACGCTTCTACTAAAAATTGTCCTTTCAAGATACAAACATAAATAATAACACAGATTTTTTTTTTTTTTTGCATCCCATAATTTACCATGTGCGAGTGTGTGCGAATATTTTTTTTATACTTTCCGCAACCTTATCTTGTAAAGTTTTTATATTCAGCTGAAAGCTTACTTCAGTTTCCTACATACTTACATAAATATATATTTAAGGTAACTATGTATATACAAAAGTATACAAAAATAAACAAAGTTGTGCTCCTAGATTGTGCTAACGATTGAAATGCAAACTTGTTTATTTGACCAAATTAGAGAATGTAGAGAGAAATATTTTAGTTTTTATTAATGTTCCTTCTGTTTACAATAATCTGTAACTAATATACATATGTTCTACTAATAGTAAAAAGGATATTCACATACATACAAAGCTACACAGAAAGAAAAAGCTCATACTAAATTTATGTGTTCTATATATGATTTTAATATGAGTGTTACAGAAAAGATGTCGTGCGCCATCTTTCTATCCACCCCATTGTATCTCATCTTCTTGAGACCTCATCCATCTGCGTTGTTCATTCTCTAGTCGTCGATTTCCTGTTAGAAGTGACCATTTCACTATCTGCATGTACTTCATTCTCGAGATCCTAGCCATACTCCCAGGAACCAACTATACTTTAGCGTGGACATCCTAGTGGTCCCGCCAGGAAACAAACAAGTATTTTTTACCTTTGTGAGGTAAATTTAAGACACAAAAGAATTGTAGAAAAATTCTTCATAAACAGGCTTCATTTTAAAATATATATTTTTTCAGTTAAAAAAAACGGGATTAGCTTGATTCATGTTTGATTAATTTATTATTTATTTATCTTTCCAGTTAACAAACAAGGCTCTCATTTTTTTTTTTTAATAAATTTTATGTTTAGAATTTTATTCGTCAATTTGAGAAGGTGATATCGGCCAAATGTGCGCCGCCACAACTAATGGCTATACGGGCTCGTTATATGGAATTTTTTGTCACTTCGGCCAGAGTTCTGCCAACAGATTCTCGCACTCGTGTCGAATGTTTTCCTTGAAAGCTGCCAGACTGTGGGTTCACGTAAACACGGAAGTTAAAAAACCACACAAAAAAAGTCTGGAACGGTTATAGTGGGCGACCTTGCAAATCGGATGACAGTGCAAATCGCCAAAATGGAAGGTGGAAGCGATCCGATAATGTCGCCTTCAGAATATTAGTTGTGGCTTACGTATGGTGTGTGCCGTTGCTCCGTCATGTTAGGACCACATATCCATCAGTCCGAGTTCGCTCATTTGCGGAAGAAAAACGCGGTTAACATGGCCCTATGGCACACACCGGCGTCTTTGGAAGAGAATGCTCCGATGACTCCTCCAGCTTGAACAGCAGGCTTCTCATGCATCACTCCTGAATTTTTGGTGCCCTAGAAGCGAAAGTTGTGCTTGTTCTCATACCCACTTAAATGGAAATGAACCTCATTGCTCAGTATCGTCCACTTCGTCCACGAGAATGTTGCAGTGCCCATTTAGCTGATATCATCTTCTCAAATTGACCAATAAAATTCTAAAGGTTCAAATAAACACAATCAAAAACAGAGTCAAAGTTTTATTTATTTTACAAAAAATCAGAGCCAAACATCATCGGATGACAGTCGTAAAGCAGCTCTGGGCTGGAGAACAGCTCTCGCGTCATCGTAATTATTTCTTAGCTGCGGTCAGTCTTGTCGTTATTATTTGGCCTTCGAGAGTTTTGTGTCTCACTCTCATTGGTTAACTGTCTAAAGGCCTCATTAGTTTTTACTTTCTCTTGCCGTTCAGTGACGCTTATTTCTGTAGCAAATATTTTACAATTACTTTTTACGTAAACATATTTAGCTGTTTTATACAGTATATAAATAGTTTATTTATATAAGTTATATAAATAAAAGAAAAACTTTGGAATGAAGAATAAAATATCTACATACATATTATCTTGTGAGAAAAAATAAAACAAAAAAAAAAAGGCACAGACGAGCACTCGTGTAAAAAATTTCATATGGAAATCACTAAAAATATTTAGTAACTTTCATACAAATTATGTAGACGAGTTGCTCATCTGTCTTCTATGAACAGCACATTAGAAATGGTGATCAAACAGCTGACACTTCTTATACAAAATATTATTTTTCCCCGCTAAAATAATTTTCTTTTGATCATCCTTACTTGTTTAATTGATAAAAATGTATTTACTTTTAAAAATCTTTAAATGAAACAATTTTTTTTAGCTTTTAACAATTAATTTTAAGAGCCGCAACAGAACAGAACGAAAAAGTTAAAACAAGCCATGCACATGTAGTTTCAATTGAACAGAAACAAAACAGCTGGTTCAAAACAGAAAAGAACGCACAAACTAATTCTGCCTTAACTCAAATAACTGTTTACAGCTTACATGTTTTTGAGGTATTTCGCTGTTAACGCGACAACTTCTTATTTGAAGGTATACGTCAGTATAGTTAGTCGCAGCGCCGCAACAAATTACTGTTAATACCTTCGCGGACATTCGTTACTTCGCCCATGCTGGGCATCCTATACTTTACCAATTTATTTGCAACTGAATAGTTACATAAATAAATAATATCGGATGATTTCTTTTTTGGCCCACCTTGTATTACTAAATGCTTGGCGGAAAAGTATCAATGCATTAATAAAATATAATTATTTGTAGCTAAAAAAAAGGTAATATTTTGAATAACAATTATGTATATTAAATAAAATAAAAGACAAATATTAAATAATACCTCAATTTTGGACACCTTATGCTGAATCATTGAAAAAAATTTCTTCCTTTTATATTTCTAGGAATAGAAGTAGTTACATATTTTCCTAGAGAAATTCTTATTTGCTAAACATCTTAGCAAATGTGGTATAAATATGTTAAACATCAAATTAACGTCTGTACGAGTATGTAAACTTTATATGTTGCTTTTTTAAAAAGCATTCGTGTAAGGAGAGCATCCAAATAAAAGCTTGGTACAAATGGTTTTGAAATCTGAAAATATTGTTTGATTTGACATTGTGCTGACACTTGCATGACAAACACAAATTATTGCTACAATATAGATTGGCAGCTTACACACTTGTAAGACATTTGTCAGTTCTATTATATGACAATTATTTGATAATGTTGGCAGGAACAATACGAGTAGATACTGTCAGTGTACAGAGTTGCCTGAATTGCTATATCAAAAAAAAAATGTCAGTTCAATTGTCAGAATCAAAGTATTTACACAAAAAAAATATATTAAATTGCTGTTATAAAAATTGTTCATTAAAAAATTATTAGCTAAGAGCCGGTTTGCTTAACAAACGTTTTTTAACCAACAGTTACTATTTTGAGATTTACGATCTTTCTGTTACTTACTCGTAATAGTAAAAAATTTTAGAAAGTGTGTCAATGCTACCTGTATTGGTTTACAAAAATAGTGTTACGACAAACAGCCACATTGTTTTCCGGTTCATACCCATGAGGGTGCAATTTAACTTTGCCAGACTATTTTCTGTGGGGATATATAAAGTCGCTTGTCTAGGTCAATCAGCCCGAAACGATTGACCACTTTAAGAACACCATTCGCTGCGTTATTGCCGATAAATAAGTCTTCGAAAATGGGACCACCAGATTAGACTTCGTCTGAGACAGCCGTAGCTGTCATATTAAAGAAAATATATTCAAATTATAATATCAGAAGATTATCTTTCAAATAAGAGTCTGAACACAAAATTTGCGGTGCGGTACGATTTCCCGTTGTGGGAATATTTGTGCTTATATATTCATAAAATTTTCTAAAAAAAAATTTACTCAAACAATTGAATTTTAGTGATATTAGCTTCTAACATTGATACCAAACAAAATATTATAAATAGCTTGTTTTCTATGTTTCCCAGCTATCTATATGTCAACATTTCATAGGAGCTATCCTAGAACACTTTGAAATTTTTGAAATTTATTCTCAAACATTCAACTTTATATCCCAACAGTCTTAATAAATTGTTGAGAATTTAAAAAGAAAAATGTTCTAATAGTAACTATCAAAACACGGTTTTCTCATTTTACACATATAACAAATAATTTTTGCTAAAGTGTGTTTTGGTGACAACCTTCAATATAACTAAATACGCTTTGCATGAATCGGCAGATTTTTTTTCCAGATAAATAATTTGTTTTCTAAATCTACTAATGATTCGAGTAGCTCCTATGAAATATTGTTATAACGGCAGCTATGAAACGTAAAAAAGCTGTGTATATGGAAAGGTATAAAATTTGCAACTATTCAGCACAGCTGAATATCATTTAAATAGTTTAAAATATATCCGCTTTTATATCCTCTGCAAGCATTTAAACTTAGACATGTAAAGAACAATACAATTGCTTAGAACCTTTACGGAGTGTATTCTACAAGTATCTAGGTATGTATGTACGTACATATAATAGGTACTTTTAATGGTATAAAGCTATTTGTTTTTAAACTTATAAACTCTGTTTAATAATTTTCTCAATTAAAGCAGCATTCTAAAGAGTCAAGTCATTAGTTATTTACGATTCGACAGATTTTACGACCAAACTTTGTTCTGTCTTTTATTTCCTTTTCTCGTTTATGTTTTCTTTCTCTTTCAATTATTTTCTGTGCTTTACGGTATGACTGTTGGTTTTGTCTTAGAACCTACAATGTCAATGAATTATTTTCATTTAATAACAATTACTTACTAACAAAAATATGGTAATAAGAATATTTAGGAATTATTCTTTTTATTTAATTATTTATATTTAATTCTGCAAGTTCGTGGTTTTTAATACTTACAGACTATACTTAAAAATGTACCCAGCAAAAACTTCTATTGCCAAGTAATGTGTTAAAATGTTAATAAACCTCCTCTTTACTACTTCCACTTTGGCATTTTAAATAATTATTTTAACATGGCGATGCTATTGGAAGCGATAATTACCATTCTTGATTACGAATAACTATTTGAAAATGTACAAAAACGTCATTAAAAAGTTAATAGCTTATAAGACCTTGACACACGAGTTGGTGCCGATAAAATTGAAGATCGATTGCGAATAAATATTTAAAAATATACAAAAAAGTCATTCAGAAGTTAATGGTTTATAAGTCCTTGACATACGAGTTGGTGTCGATAAAATTGCAGACGTTTTGTATAAATACATAAAATGTAATGGATAACTTTATATAATATAAAAAAGGCATGATTTTAAATCATGGTATAAATGCCAACTTTAAAAATGCATTCTTACAAACAACATCTCTTAGAAAGGTCTTACAGAAGTAAGTGTGCTTTTTCAAAAAGCTGTTTTGGATAAAAGTGTAACTTATATTTAATATATTTCTTAAAAAGCTTTTCTAAAAAAATTGTTTTTTAACGTCATGGTAATAAGTACGGCACTCTACTTTTCTTTACAGAAAAGTGAAAAATAATAGGATTGTTTTTTTTTATATTGGCGGGTATGGCTAAAGCATTTTTTTTAAATTCTCAACAATTTATTTAGATTGTTGGGATACAAAGTTGATTGTTTGAGAATATCTTTCAAAAGTTTCCAAGTTTACTAATGATTAAAGTAGCTCCTATGAAATGTCGACATAAAGACAGTTATGTAATATAAAAAACAAGCTGTTAATATTTTTTTCGATTTTTTTTAATTATTTACAATATGTAATGAAAAGATTGGACTTTGCATAGTTTATTCTAAACTTTACTTATTTTATTTATTTATTTAATAACTATACAGTTGCAAAGTAAATTTGCAAAGTATAGGATGCACAGCATGGGCGGGGTGACAAAGACCATAATGCCCAAGATGGTATTAACAGTACTTGTGTAGCATCGCTGTGACGGGCTATAACGACCTATGCCTTCACATTAGAAGTTTCCACGTGGTTAGCAATGAATAACCTCTAAAAAAACTATAAACCAATACTGCTGGTTGAGGCAAGCCGTTAACCAGTGCGAGTGAGACGCAAAACTCTCGAAGACCGAAAAACCAACACAAGCCTGACCGCACTTAAGAAATAATTACGATGACGCGAGAGCTGCTCTTCAGCCCAGAGCTGCTTTACAACTGTTATTCTAAAATATTTAATATCCAATGAGGAACAGTATCAGGTAGGTCGCTGAAGAACACAAAAATATATTTTTCAATTAAAAGGCTAGAGCAGATTTTAGGGTCAATTGTGTTTAAGATGAACATGATATTTAGTATAGTTCTGTCCATTTTAACTTGAACGGCCACGTCCAAAAAGCAAAACTGCCGCTGCTGGTCTCCAAAAACCCGAAACTCTCAATTGCGACGTCCAAAACCATTGCATTGCCCCAGGGTAAACGCTTGGTGTGCCTTATCCAGGCATAAGATAATGGAACCATTTTTTTTTTTCGAATATTGTCTAGGTCAGGAGATGAATGTCAATGTTTAAGCGCTGTATAAAAATAATACTAACTATAATGAATTGAAATATTATTTAACGAATATAAATTATTGAATATGATACGAATATCGATTATTTGTTTGTTACCAAATGTACCGCTTTCAATATTACTGTGTTTTTGCGGTTTTTCCGGTTTATCATTTGAAGTACTCTTGTCTCAGAAGGTGTCTAGACAGCGTGCAACTCTTATATAATATATTTTTTACAATAAATACTAATGTAAGTGAATAGAAAAAAGATCTCTTTTTCTTATCATTTAAACTCAGGAATCCCCTCCTATCATTAAACGTAAGTTTCTACAAAGATTGGGTTTATATACCTCAACTTCGTTCAATCAACATATTCCGTAATCGACTAAAGATTACGGATTTTTTTTTTTTTTGCTTAACCTGCTGTACTGTTCATAGGCGTGGTTTCAACAGGATGGGGCGTCTGCACACACAGCTCGAGCTACGATGAATTTGCCTAAGGAAAATTTCCCCAAAAAGTCACGTTGATATGTTAAAAAAAACTCACTAGTTTACTACTTCAAGCAATTGTGTTTATTTTTCCAGCATTGAAATAAACATCATGTTTTCATGTTACATTTTGCTTGACACTGTTAAAGTTTTTCTTTCATAAATATTCCACACACAAAGACAAAAATCTGCCGGAAATGTTGTTTAAAAAATTTACTTTTAATTGAAATTTCTACAACTAACTGGTTCAAATTGCGAAAAAGATTTTAAAAACACATAAAGTGATTTATTCCGTTTTTTTTTTAATTCTTTCAAGCTGAAATACATTTTCTTTTCCAGAATATGCCGTATCAAATATTCGCCTGAAAATGAGTGCAGATGTTTGATTGCAGCAGAAGACTTAAAGAAATTAAAAAAGATAAAATATGTAAGCTACACACACACACACACACACCCAAAAAATAATCAATTATAACAGCAGCATTTCTGTTTTAAATAGTGCAAAGAAAATATAATTAACTGTTTAACTATTGCAGTATTGAGTGACTTGTGCAGAAAATTTGGCATCAAAAAAAGTTTCTCGCAATATTACAGTGATTTTTGAGTGAATATTTATAATTTGTCAAGAGGAAAGACTGATGGCAACATGTTTTCATAATTAAGAGTACAAAAGAAAACTGATGTAGCATGAAAACAATATTTTCAAAGATTTTTTTTCAAAAGAAATATATTATAAGAATATTTTAACTTGAAACAAACTGTATTTTATTGCTAGTGTTGGAATTCAAGAAATTGAATACAATGGGATTTTATTGCAGCTTCTTAGCTGATTTCTTCAGAACATAGCGTAAATTTTTAAATTCTTCATGCAAATAATGCTTTAAAATTAAAGGCTAGATGGCAATAATAATTTTATAGCAAGTTGATTGGATCTACTAACCGGTAGTATTAGGTCTAGCTTATTATTATAAACATACAAAAAACGCAAAAGCAAGCTTATAATGTGCTTACTTGCTTTATACGTTTGGTTTTTCAACATATTTCTTTATTGAGTCTCTTAAATGTGAACAAGCAATACTTATCTTAATAATAAAATAAATGTAGTTTAAAAACCTAAAAAATACGCTCAAACTAACGTAATTATCCATATAACCAGAACCAAGTAATTATCCGTATAAGCGTTTGGATTGTTTTATATTTCGAGTTCCTAAAACTGGCTTCAGGAATCGCCAAAAGTCCCCACTTCCCCTGAAACAATATGATAACCTAAATTGTCGCTCTATATCAAATGACCGTTAAGCTATGTACACACGGTTGTCATATGTTACAATATTGTAAGATCTGGCAACATGCTGACAATGTAGTGACAATGAAAAATTGTCCCGCAGATGTAAATTGGATGTTCAGACGATCGTAAGAAAATCTTACAATTTCATTGTCAGACTATGGTCTGAGAAACAATTCATCAGACAACAAAAATTGTCAGCTCACACGGTTGTCAGATTGTTAGATGAAAAAAATTGCCAAACTTGTTGTAAGGCATTGCCACTTATGTATGTTAACTACCATCTATTTGGCAGTGGTGCCCATCAAACTGTTTTCTGACAAATTTATACATCTGACAATTAAAACTGAGCTTACAATACCAGCCAATTATCTGGCAATGCCGACGAAGAGTGTTCTCACGATTTTCAGATGCCTGGCAACATTGTCGTCTTACAATTGATTGACAATTGTTTTTCTGACAACGTTGTAAGTTAAAAATTGGCAGCTCACATATAATATATAATAATATATTTTCATACAATAATATATTTTCAAACAACATATTTTCAGACAATTTTACTGGCAATATTGTAAGATCTGACAACCGTGTGTACGTAGCTTACTGGTAGCAGCAACAAATTGTAAAAAGTGTGTCAATGCTACTTGTATTTGTTTACAAAAATAGTGTTACGACAAACAGCCACATTTTTTTCCAGTTCATACCTATGAGGGTGCGATTTAACTTTGCCAGACTATTTTCTGTGGGGATATATAAAACCGCTTGTCTAGGTCAATCAGCCCGAAACGATTGACCACTTTAAGAACACCATTCGCTGCGTTATTGCCGATAAATAAGTCTTCGAAAATGGGACCACCAGATTAGACTTCGTCTGAGACAGAAAGAAAATATATTCAAATTATAATATACTCAAAATATAATATGTATATTCAAATTATAATATGTGTACGTAGTTTTAGCAGTTCAGTTTTTTTTTGCACCAGATACGTCAAAATCCCCCTCTCTTCATAAGGAGCAACACGGCCAATTTAATTGTCGCACTTTCATTGTTATTGTTTAAATGCCCAACAAATAGAGTTTTGGTTTATTGTAGGCCGGAAAGAGAAAAAATCCTGTGTTGTTATTTGCGTAAGGTTCATGAATGCGTGAGTAGAGGTAGGATGCCACTTGGCTACTATAGCCGACTTCAAAATCATGTTACAAAATCTTTAGAAAATTAACTTACTTTATCTTTATTATGATAGAAAGATCTGTGCCAGCTACGTGAAAAAAAAATCGCTCAAATGCTCACCGCGGCTGTTAAATCACAAGATCGTAGCGGCCAATTTGTGCTGTGTGATAATTAGCACCACCCTATTGGAACGTCCAGCCTTAATTTCTGGCCACAGGTTCATTGACATATTTTTATTTTATGGTCAGTTTGATTTCAGCACATATTTTGGTAAAAAACTTTGCATGCTGTTAATTTATCTAACTTCCCAAGATTAAATTTTTCAACCACCGAAACAAAGAAATGTTGTGTTAAGATAATGCATTATGATTGGACTGCCTTTATTCGCCATTTTTTTTTTAATTTTTGCTTGAAAAAGAAAACATTTACAATAAACTTAACAAATCTACGTAAACCATATGAAACTTTTTATTGCTTTCTTTCGCTATTTGTATCGTTTAAAATTGGTTACAATATCTCCATTAAATCCATATGCCCTTTATATATCAAATATAGGAAATTTATTGACAAAAGCTCAGACGAAATGTATTAAGAGGTCCTGTCTTGAATGTCAAATACTTTAGCCATCATTATTTCGTTGTGATAAATAATAAATAAAAACAAGCAAAACCATTTTCAAACATAAATATTTATCAATAAAAGCACACACACATATTATCGTATACTAATACATATAAAGATTTATTCATAACTTGAATAAACGTCCTTTATAATATAACTGCCAACGATTTTAGGGATAAATAACAAATCTCTTGCACTTATGTAGAGTTTTTTTTTATTATCCGCATTTACTTTTACATCTTATTGATAGTAAGGGAGTGGCCAAAAATATAAGGACGAAATTAAAATTTGAACATTCTAAGTCAAAATATAATACGAAATATATATTCGTAGTTATTTTATTTATATAAAATAATTAAAAATTAATAACTAATGTTATATTTTGGCCATGGCTACTAGGCCTTATTCTCGACATTTGTGTAAATATAAACGAAACGAAACATGTATAGACTCATACATAGTTTTCTATACATAAATAAGAAGTGCTGCAATAGCTTAGAGTACAATATTTTGTTTTGTTTTTAATTAGTACTCAAATCTGGCAATATATATCAGTTGCTTTTAAAAAGCTTATTATTTGCGTGAGGTTGGTTCTATTGGGATTTGAAAGTAAAGATATGTGGCTTGGGTGTTGCTTGAAGAACAGGTTGCGTTGGTTTTTAATTTTGGGCATGTTGTAAAAATGTGCATAATTGTACTGGTGGGGTTTATATTACAATCGCAAATGTTTGGGATAGATAATTCGAGTATATGTCCATGGGTTAACTGCGCAGTCTTTCTATTTCTACTATGTCACGTCTATTGAATTACAGTCTCTTAGAAAGTCATTTATACGAATTTGATTCGTGTTGGAAGTTCGGTACCAGTTTGACGTTTTTGTGAAGTAGCTGATTTTATCACAGAAGTAGCTTTTTAAAAATTTGTTGATATCTGTTGTATTGAAATTATGTAAAGTTAAAAGAGGTCTGTTAGTTCCCTCCATTCTGATTCCACAGTGTCCTGGTGTCCACACAAGTACTACGTTTGAGTTTTTATTAATTACAAGATTCCTAGTAGTTGTTGCATAGGTACAATTGTTTGAGGTATTAATAATTGATTTAAGGGAGGAAAGTGAGTCTATGCAGATTGCAAAATATCCTTTTTTATTATTTAATATATTTATAGCCTCCGTAATTGCAATGATTTTCGCTGTATATATTGATGGGTACTGAATTTTAGCTATAAGGATTTTACCATTTTTGGTTAGACTGTAACAAACTATATTGTTTATTTTTGAAGGATCAGTTGTTTATTCTGAAGGATCAGTATTTGCCGTTACTAAATCGTTAAGCGATAAGTTAACCGATTTTTTGTTAAAGAGGCAATTTGGCTTGAACACTTTTTTATGGCGTTGGACTTTGTTAAATACTTACTGCTTTTGGTGTCGGTGATGACTTTTCTCGGTTTATATCGAGTTTTCTCAGAGACCGCACTATAGGAGTTGTTATAAATGGGGTCTCATTAAACGAGTTCAAGATCAATTCAGGGGTACCGCAAGGCTCCGTTCTTTCTCCTACCCTATTTCTTATTTTCATCAATGACCTTCTATTTCAAACTCTCAACCCTATACACTCTTCCGCAGATGACAGCAGCACTTGCCATTCGTACTCTTTCAGTAATAGGCCCAGCCTATCCGTGATCGTTGCCAAGAGGCAAAATATGAATGACTCACTGAATAGTGATCTTCTATTACTCTCCGAATGGGGTCGTAAAAACAGAGTCGCTTTTAACGCTCGTAAGACCCAGTGTTGTTTATTAACACACAAACATACGACAACAGGTGCTGCTTCATCTGTACACATGGATAGTATAAATATTGAGGAATCGGATGCTCTCGATGTTCTTGGAATGAAAATACAGCGTGATGTTCGTTGGAATGATCACATTTTTCATGTCTCTAAAGAAGCATTCAAGTGTTTCGGTTTTTTGAAACGGTGTAAGATGTACTTCACTCCATCCGATCTCCTTACTATTTATACCACCTATATCAGACTAAAATGGAATACAACTCTCATGTTTGGGCCGGTGCCCCAAAGTCTATTTTGGGGTTGCTCGACCGTATGCAGGAGAGAGCGAAGAAGCTTATCGGTGACAGTTAGGTATCCAACTCTATTGATTCACAGAAGCATCGACGCAGTGTAGGGTGCGTTACTCTGTTCTATCGTTACTACAATGGATTTTGCTCTGACGAGATCAGGGGTCTTGTTCCCGAAACTCGCACATTTTTACGTAGCACGCGTTCATCGTCCAGAGCTCATCCATTTGTGGTCGATTGCCCAGGGAATCGTACTACGCATTACAGAGAGAATTCGTTTTTCAGCCGTACGCTTCGTCTGTGGAACAAATTGCCTGCAGACGTGTTTACTGTCTGTTATAACGTTGGAAAGTTCAAGTCAAATGTTCACACACACTACTCCCTCTTTCCCCCACCTCATTACCTATTTTCTTACTTCTGGTACAATGCGCTGCATAGGTAGGTGTCATGCCCTGAGGACTGGTCCAAGATAAAAAAAAAAAAAAAGAAATAGCGTAAGTTCGATTTCTGAGCACATTCTATTAATTCTTTGTAAAACTGAAACGACTTTTGGGTTTTTTTTTGGACTTGAAACATTTTCCGATGAGTGGAAATAAGTGTGGGTCGTAGTTATTATGAAAGGATTTAAAGAGTCTGGCTGTTATTAAGTCTCGTTGATTTTCAAGAGGAAATATGTTGCTTTCAAATTGCATGTTTGTTACTGGGGTTGTACGAAACGCTCACAAAGCATCTCTTATAGCTGCGTTTATTATAAATTTAATTTTTCTTAATCGAGACTTGGCAGCATAGCCGAAGAATGGTAGGGAATAATTTACTTTGGACAATAGAGTCGCTTTTATGACTGTGAAAAGAGATAGGACAATATTCGTAGTTATTGAGACTATATTTTTGAAATGTAATAGAAAAACATCGATTTTTTTTTAATTATTTAATACTGTAATTGTCAATCGATTTTAATCGTGATTATGTAAAACGTAACGCAAAATTAAATAGCCTATTTTAAGATGTAACAGCTTTTCCAAATAGTATTTTATTTAACTTAATGCCTTGTTTTTCACTTAGCCTGTGTCAGTTATGTTACACTAAAAGAAGATGTCACATATTCTAAGCAATTATAAAAAACTAAAAACGTTTCAAATTTGTTTTTTTTTTTTCAAATTTTACACTTTTTTTAAACTCAAGCTTTATGTTTGATAACTTCAACGCTGCGCTACGTCGCAAAAACTAAAGCAAATATAACAAAAAGCAGAGCAATATTTGTATGAAAAATTTCTCTTAAAAGTAGATTTTATTAAAAGGGATTCATGGTCTTCTTAAAGCCATAAATTCATTTGAAACCCCTTTGTTAAATTTGTGTTTCATAACTTGTCACACAGATGAAATTCACAGTCGGTAGTGACGACAGTATTTATAAACCATACTCTGTAGGCATCGATTTGTAAAAATGAAAAATTACTATTCATGGCTGGCATAAACATTTCTACATGAGTGCATCTTCCACAAACGAATCCTGCAGTTCCTTAACAGTTGAAAAAGCAAACAACTAATTATAAGAAAAACTAGAATTTATCTTGAAATAATTTTCACATATAGTATATTATGATTTTGTATGAAATTGTGCCTGTTTCAGTTGTCGATGATATAATAATTCTTTGCTTTCTGTAAGTTGTATTTAACAATTTAAGAAACTCTGCAATAATTGCAGTTGCCTATAGAAAATCATGTGTCTTTCGTTACATTAAGCTTAGTCTCTCATATATCGAGGACGAACATCGTAAACAAAGGAATGCAATCTATGAATGTGTAAATGTGCATGCATGGATATTCGCATTCTCGCATCGTTAAATTCTTTGCTGGCAACGGCTGCTTGCTGCATGTGTTGTTGGTGTTGCATGTTGTTTGAAAGCAACCACATGTTAAATTCAAAATTGAAATGAGTAGCAATCATACAAAAAGATAGAGTGTGAATGTATTATGAACACTTTGCTTTACTACATATTAAAGCAGTCAACAGCTTGACTATAAAATGGGAAACAGCAAAAGAATCAAAAAGAATTTAAAAGGTTAAAACATTATTTCAAGAAAAAAATCTCTCATTAAAGCGATTATTTTAAAACTTCTGCGTTTAATTGTTGTTATTAAAAAAAAACGTAATTGATTGCAATTCAATTATCTCTAATTAAAATTACTAAACCAGATTCATTAAAAGTTTTAAGGTTGTAATGTTAGTGAAACGGAAATGCCCCCAGTTTAGTCAAATGTTGATATACATAAGGAATAGTAACAGTGGAAGAAGAAAAAAATTAAATGATTTCAAAAGCTATTAAAGAACTTATATTGTGGAATACAGAAGATTAGCGTAAATAAAAAATATTTTTATAAAAGAAAAAAAAGTATATGTTACTAAAATTTAAAAGATTATGTTACTAAAATAATTTCTGCGCGTGACGTTTTCAAAGCTTCCTTAACTACCGATTTTAGCCCCAGAAGAGCAAATGAAAATAATTTAAGCAATTATAAATATTTCCCCATGCAATAATTGACATTTTAAATAACGATGGAATCGTTTCACCAAACCGTTTGATTGGGGATGATAAGAAAACGTTGTAACATTTTCAATGCTCGGAAATTTTGAAAGCTCCTTAAATACAAATGAAGTAAATTCGGTTCCCTTATCAATGGAGAGGAACACTAAATCTGAGAATAAATTAATTTCATAGTATTTTGAAGACAGTTTTAGCAGTCACATCTCGCAAAGGACAAGCCACCTTTTCGTTCTGTCTACTAGTATTAGGATATAGTGACATCCAGCAAGTCAACCAACAACATCAATATGAACACGAGTATGTGCTTTTTGGGGATCACGTTTAATTACCTCGAAAGGCCGTGTGCTTTTTTGACACCGTTTCCAAAATGGGGTTAGATGTGGTTTCAAGCGGACATTCCACTTATTGGCCGTCAGACCGCCGAAAGATCCCTGATGTTATAGATTTTGAAGTTGCGAAAAATTTTCCTTTAGAGTGGATGCAAGTGGAGCCTTCATTAGATTTGTCATCAGATCACTCACCCACTATAATCCCTGTTTCGTTCCCCCAAGAGATTGGCGCCCCGTTGACCGTCAATAGAGTTAATTGGCTAAAATACAAAAAATTTTTGAGTACACATTGTAGTGAAAATATCGCCTTGAGAACACCTGAGGATATTGATGCGTCAATTAACGTTTTTTCTGAAAACCTCAAACTGGCCGTACAGCATGCTACCACTAGTCATATAAGATCCAGAAATGAGAACAATAGAACCTATTCGGCTGAAATTGAGCAACTCCTGTCAGAAAAAAGAAAAGTTAGAGTTAGAAGAGAGTGGCAAACTCGCAGGTCTCCCCAGCTTAAAACTAGGCTACGGGAATGCGTAACTCGACTAAGAAATCTGCTTGAAATCCAGAGAATATCTTCCCTCAAAACATATTTGGAAAGCTTGGATGGTACTCCGCAATCTGACTATTCTCTGTGGAAAGCGACAAAAGGTCTGAAAAGACCCGTAATAGGTAAGCCACCTTTGCGAACTTCAACTGGCGACTGGCCACAAGGTATATCAGTAAACTGGAACTTCACCCAAATAAATTTAGATTTTTTAAAATCCTTGCTGTTTGTTATCCACTCATTAATATTCTTATTCATTCCCGTATTATTGATATAAAACGTATTTGACAGTTATGACATATATGTTGTCCTTTGAATACTTACTGTTAGTTCACATTGTGAAGATTCAATAAATAAATAAAAGCTAAAAAAAAAATATATGTTGTCCTAATCGACATTATTATCCTGTTGTTCTTTTCAATATTAATGTTAAATAAACGATTACACTTGATAATAAGTAAAAAGTATACTTAAAATATATTAGGCCGAATCAAAATCCTGTGCATTTGTGGCTGCATATTTCTGCAAATTCAAAAGTTAAATTTTTGAGGGTATTTTGTTAGTGTAAGGTAAAAATTGACTTCACTATTTTTCTAATGCAATGATGCAAGTCCATTTGCACAATATGAATGGGACTATTATTTCGCTTTTAACTTTATGAACGTTTTGTCTAGTATTTTTTTAGAAACAATTTCTCAGCTCTTGTGTTGTCCTTGAAAATTTACTTTCAAAATATGTTCAGTCTACTTAATGTTATATGTATGTCGTGTAGTATGTCATTAAAGCAAATAGTCTTTAGCTTAATCATTAAAGTGTTTTTATTCCTTGACTTATGCCTGATCCATTTCTTTTATCCTATTTTCAAATTATTTCTTACAAAAAGTTTATTAAAGATAACACATAATTGCGTGTAATATAGCTTTAATTAGTTTTCTAGTTTTCCTATTAAATCCAATAAAGTTTATACCAAAGGAGTATAAAAACTTAGATTAGTATGACAAAAAAAAACTTTTTATAAGGGATTTGTGTGGAAAATATTTATTACCAAATTTCCCTGATAATTAAAATTTTTCTTTATATTAGGGTAAAAAAAACTTTAGGCAAAAATGGTTCTTAAAAGTAATTTTGTTGGATTCCGTTCAACCTGATTCTGTTTTCAAAAACTAATTTTTTATACACTATGCTATATGTAAGTATATAACTGTGGCATTATACTCGTATTATACCATCTTAATTCGAGATAAGACTAAACAAATTTTTGAAGAGAAATTTTAATGAAAAACTATATTTAAAAAGAAATGAAGTTAAATCAAAATTACAACAAAATTTTGCCAATAATACGAAAAAAATTTTTTACAAAAAACAATTTTATATTTAATAAATTAATCAAAATTTCGATTTTTAAAATTCGTATTAAGTTGTTATGCTTAAACACCACAGATATGTATCACTGTGCGTCATCAGGTTAGCACCACCAAATTACTCATTTACTTATTACCTTTTCTCTTGCAATATTGCGCGCAGCTTCTTAATTCCTAATCATATGCGTTTACTCTCACATGAAAATTAAGCTCAACAAAAGAACCGTTATATATTTTCCTTTTTTGCAATTACTGTCACCAATTTGTTTGTGCGGCTTGAAATATTCACTATCTTCAAACAATTGCAAAATATGGGAAGAGGAACAGTTTTATTTTTGGAGGAAAAATTGAGCCTATTATGACGCAGGACTTTATCCCTCCATAAAATTGCCGGAAACACTGGAAGATACAAGAAAGCCATAGTTAATTTTCTTAAAAATAAAGAAAACTATAGAAAAAAACTTTAAAGACGGTAAGAATCGAGATATTTCTGACGCAAATAGCAGAGTTATACTGAGAGAAGCATCTAGTTCCTACCACTCATCTGCCAAAATTAAGAAAAAAAAAACTTGTGTTAAAGCGAGCCTATCAACGGTGCAAAGGGTAATAAGAAAAACAGCATATGTACGGAGACATAAATTGAAATAGAAACCCCCACTAAATACGCTAAGAAAGAAAATGCGCTTAAATTTTACCCGAACACACATGACATGGCACCGGCGAATTGCAGTTTTTAATGCCACGTATGAATGCGGAAGACTATAAATATATTTTAAAAATGGCTTGTTCGGGAGTCTAGAGTGGCATTTCCAACACGACAATACCCTAATTCATGTAGCCATATCCGTAAAATCCTGTGCCTCGTTTCATAAAATTCCACTGTTTCTCGACTATCGAGAAAAACAGCGCTTCTGTATATTACATCGAAAAGAGGCAACACTAGTTACGTCTGTGTTGCAATATTTCCATTAAGCAGCTGTCAAAATGCAAAAAGTAAACAAATAGGAAGAAGCATATATGAAAAAATTATTAAACGACACGAAAATTTAAGAAACAAAGGTTTAGCAGTGAATAAATAAAATAATTGAATTCACTATACTATTATAAATAAAATACAATTGCGTTAATCAATAACATATATTACAAACTAAAAGAAACAAGTATACCAAAAACTAATACCGCGATAAACTTATATACAGATCTTGAAAAATTAGAAATAAAAACAACACAAAAGAGCAGAAACTAACAGAAAAGAAAATGAACTGAATAGCGAACTCAACCTTGATAATAAATATCCATTTATATCTCGCCTTGAGAAACACGCTAATTCACCAACGTGTTGTTGTGGCCACGACTGCATACAGGTTGTAATCCAGAGTGCTAGATATTGTATTCAAAAAGAAATTCATGTAAACCAAAACGTGATGAAAATCAACCAATTAGTCTTTTTTTTTATCTTCTTGTGATGTTGTTTTAAAGGGAATGTTAAAAGGTGCACGGCGCAAAACATCATTGAAAATTTATGGCGGCAAATGTTTTATGCCAAGTTATAAAGAATTTTACTAAAGAAAAATGAAAAGAGCAGAACAAGACGTTGATAAAAAATGCAACAGCCAAATGCTTAAAAACCATATTAAACAAAAAAAAATCTTCATTGTATCTTCAAGTAGTAACTAAAAATACAGGGTGGCTGATGAAAGGTGCTGCCAAAAAAAAAAAAAAAAAAACTTATTTTCTGTGTAACTAACATATTTTATCAAACAAATGAGTTTTTATTGGCTATTTTAGCTTCTAACATTGATACCAATAAAAAATTATAAATAGCTTGCTTTCCATGTTTCCCAGCTATCTATATGTCGACATTTCATAGGAGCGATCCTAATCATCACTTTGGAAATTTTTGAAAGATATTCTCAAACATTCAACTTTATATCCCAACAATCTAAATAAATTGTTGAGAATTTAAAAAGAAAAATGCTCTAATAATACCTGTAAAAACACAAAAAAAAAAAACTTTTCTATTTATAAACGTCTCTAACATTTCTTTACACCTTTCAAACAAATGAACAACCGTTGATTGCTACGATTGTTGTAGTCTTTCGTGGTATTATTTTTAAAGTTAAACCTCTTTCCTCCTCATCATAATCTATTTTCCTACTTCTAGTACAATGCACTACATATGTAGGGGTCATCCCCTGAGTACTGGTCCAAGATGAAAATAAAGACACCGATGAATGGAAAGTGTTTTGCTACAATTGAGGAGATAAAAGAAACATCGAAACAAAAGCTGTTGGCGATAGCAAAAGGCGCGTTTCAAAATTGTTTGAGGATTGAAAAAACGCTGGCATAAGTGTATTATATCTGACGGGGATTTCTTTGTAGAGGACAAGAAAGTTATTGATGAATGAATGAATATATATTTTTTTTTAATAGCGGTTATTACCTAATCACACCTCGTACATAATTATTTTTATTTTAATTACAAATTACATCTTACGTTTTGATTGGACTTCCCTTTGTTTTCATTAGTACTAAAAATTTTTAACGTTCTGTTCAGTGTTTCTCAGGAAATTCCCACACATAAAGTTTCTAAATCTTATGCAAAGTTTTTATCTTATTGTATAAAAAGGATAATCATTACAGTGCAACTTTTTTTTTATATTGTTTTTTGTCATAAATGTATGTGCCAGTCTTGTAGTATTTCGGTCATTAAATGCTTAGAAACATCTTATATGCAATTTAACTTTAACCACAAGGAAAAGTTTTTAGTTTCTTAATGTTAAACATGACATGCATGAACTGCATCGTTGGTTACAGAAGGAAAAAAGTTTTGAAAAAGTCATAAATCAAAGATGACATTATTCCAAACATGTTAACATATGGTAGTAAAAATTAAAATAATTTTTTTTTTCCTTTTTTAAAGACAAGTTTAAGATTTACGATATGCTAAAGTTTTTTAATGGATTGTTGTGGTTTATATACATTTTTTAATAATAGTTTAAAGTAAGAGAAAAACTGATTTTGTTGCCCAGAACCTAAAAGAATGTAGAAATTAGTTTTACAAATTAACCATCTAGAAAAATATTAACAAATAGTTATAAATTTAAACTAACAGTTAAAAATATTTAAGTATATTTTTGTTTTGATTATTTAAAAATCAAAATAAATATTAAATAAGAAGCTAAGGCTTTCTGTGACATTGTTTCAGCAAAGATTCTTTGCTTCTGCGCAGAAATAACATGTGTTCTTTTACAAGCAGGCAAAAGCTTTTTATTTTCGACGAAAAGTTTAATATTCAAATATATTTTATCTTTGAGATAATTGCTTTAGAAGGCTTTAAATAAATAGAAATGTATGTAATAGTGTAGTAGAGTTTAAAGGCTCATATGGACTATGAATGCAATTCAATGAATATATTTAAAAAATGTTTGTTGTTTTTTTTAATTTTATGACGATTTTTTAACAATGAAGAATAAAGCTAGACACTTCGTATAATAAAGTAACAACTTTAAAAAAAAAATTGCTTTTAATAACATTGATTTTTAACATAATTTGTAACAGCTTTTAAATATTTTGTTATTTTTGTTGATTAAAACATCACTTTACAACGAGATAAAATCTTATAAAAATTAAAGACCGGGTGACATGGGAAATCATGCTTTGCCTTTTTCAACTAGATTCCAATATAAAATATCCTTCGCCAAAATGTTTACTTGATGAAACGTATTTTATGTTCAATTTAATATGTCAATAAATATATTGCATATAGGAGCCTAACCAATTTCAGTCCAGAATCAGAAGATGTTTTACGTGGGTTCCAGTCTTAACGGCCCAACCCCACGGTGATTCTCTCACAAAGCGAAAAAACGTTCACCCGGACGTCCATGGACATACGTGACAAATTGTCACGTATGTCCATGCATGACGAATGGCGCATGCTCTCTCCCATGGTGTAGGGCCTTCCTAAAACTCCTTCCGATCTCAAGGTCATGGCACCCGGTTGCAGTGCAACTCCACACCGAGTCCGAAAACTCTCCCCGTAGTTAGGTATTAAACCACAACCACCACGTTGCCCCCGAAGGTCCTTAACCACAGCCGAGCGAGAACATTGTTCCCGGGACTCCCGGCTCCCGTGGTACCAGAAAATAATAGCCTCTGGTCAGACTATCGCAGCCCTAAAAAGGGCTGCTACAGTTTTAAACACCAAACGGTTCGAGGAACTGCTAGCCCCCATAAACAACCACACAACAACACTTATACCGTCCATTAACACCATAAACACAATAATAAAAACAGGAACAAACATCAGCAAAACAGGAACTCAGAAAAACATGTACAGCAAAAACTCAGCATCACAAAAAATAATAAAATTAGGAACAATGGAATTCAGGAATACATATACAGCAAAAACTTAGCATTATAAAAATAAAAAAATGTGGAACGCTTTACAATTTTGCATGTCATCCTTGCGCAGGGCCATGTTAATCTTCTCTGTATCGTTAAAATTTTTGTATATGTTCTGCAGAAGCAAGAACCAATTTCAGTCCAACAGTGAAAATGATTTACATCAGTACCTGCCTTGACGGCCTAACCTGATGGTGGATCAATTCCACGGAGTGAATTGGTCCGCCCCCGTGTGGCTTGCTAGGCTCACACAGGTAGCAATTCTTGTCATATGATTGCGGTCATATGACAACTTCTTGTTGAGGAGTTCGGGCTTTCTAATCCCTCATGTATGCAATTGCCCAGCAATCAATGGAGGACAAGGCTTAATGAGTTGGTAGGCCGAAGTCCACTAGCAGCATCAGCTCTTAAACCAACTCACCCGTCAACCATCAGCACTGGTTTCTCACGGTACAGGTATCTGTTGTAAAGGCAACAGATCCTCGGGAGATTGTTAGCCCTCGAAAAAAGCCATCACCAAACAATTATCAAGGATACTAACACTCCCTTCCTGCGTTTTAGGTTTCAACCACAGCCAGAACGTTTCAGCCAAGGTAGGCACCTCAACCATGAGCACCTCAACCCGGGTCGAACCGCAAGCAGAACTTCCCGGGGGCCATGCTGATCCCCGTTCTACCAATTTATACCCTTGGTAAGGGTTTCGGAAGCCAACACAACATAATTCATGCGGCTTCCTAAAGTTTTGTTTGCCGCACCAAACGAGGGACCCCTTCCCCTCTTTTCCGCGAAAAACAGAGCGCCTAAGTTAGGAATACGCCAAGGCAAAACCTGTTCCCCGGGGGGCCAATTTCAGTCCAGATAGAATCAATTAAAATTAAATTTGTTTTTAACATTTCAACGGTTCGATTGTCAGACAAATTCTACACTAAGCGAAAGTGTGAAGCCAATAGCGTGTGCAACCGTTTGGTGGCCTTGCATGCACACTCTCTTCCTTTAAATAGACTTCTATCGCATGGGATAGATAGAAAATTTCCGATATCGGTCCATACATACTCGAGATATACCCTAAACCGATTTTTCCATGAACATGGCGTGGCGATTACAAGGCAAAACAAGTTTTTCACGATATCGGTCCATATACATATATCTGAGTATATTTAAATTATAATATATACTATATATTTACCCAACCGAATTTTTACTTGCTATATATAATTGCAACAGTGATAACCGCGATCAATAACTCTTGATCAAAGAGGACAGGAATTAATGATTAAAATGAAAATAATTCTTGGCGAACGACAGGTTTGAGTTTGAGCCAGTCAAATACCATCATATAATATTAGAAATATTTAATAAGTTCAACTATGTATCATTAATACATACACACATTTTTACCACACAATAATATGGCTTACCAGGTAGCTCATGCATATTGATTGTATATTCATCACATAAACATTTATTTGTACATCTTTCCTTAAAACATATACATAAGTATACATACATTTTAATTTCTTCTTTGTTAATGATTAAAACAAATTAATTTGCAATCCTTTTAAAAAAATATCTACATCGGTTTTTACTTTTACTCATATAGTTAAACAATAATGAATACAAGGCGGGCAACGCCGTGGATATATATAGTTAGTATTTTATAAACATCTTCAAAGGAGAATTTTATTTTAAATTAGAACTTGTTTCTAGGTACAATATATAAGTGCATTTAAATTCTATCAATATCACAAAATGTGTTTGTATATACTTATTTATAATGTTACAACAAATTTATGTGTTATTTTCACACATAAAACTCTTCCAAAAAATTTTTTTCATTTTATAAATGTTCTCTTTATATGTTCATGTCAAGGAGAGTATTAGAGCAAGAATTTGTTTCTCATACATACTCGTATGTAGGAACAAACGTTTTTTTCGTTGAGTAATTCTAGTTGCAGAAACATAAATTGAAAATTAGAGAAGGAAAAAAATCAGCAATAACATTGATTCCATCCGCTACTTAGTAGTTTCATACTGAAAATATTTGTTTCTTGATAAAAAAAATTAAAATAAATAAAGTAACAAATATCATTACTTATAGTTTATCCTAAACCACTGGAGGTATTTATTATTTGATAGCAATATAACAAGTAATTGATAATGATTCAACAAACTCGCACCCACAAAAAATTGTGGAAACACAAATAAAAGAACTCATCGAACATGTGAATACCGGCCAATAATTTACGCGTAGTATTAAGTTTCATGCTTTATTTCATTTAGTTTGCTAACAAATTACTAACAAATATTCTGGTAATGAATACAAAAATTTGTATAGCTGCCATTTTTAGAAAACAGACTGATGATATCCATTAAGTAAGAAATATTGATATAAATATATTAAAAGAAAGTGAAAGAATTACATCGAAATGGCAAGAAAATAGAAACAAAATCTCTTACAGATATTTTATGTTTAGTTGAATTAAGATAAATGTTTACATCAAAATAAATAGCTGACTTACTAAAGAAACTTTTCTCCTTTTCCTTTTTTGTTTCTAAGGAAACTTTTTTTCCATGGATTCGATTTTGCTTGTATTTAAAAACTAAGCATTGGAATAATGTAACAAATATATAATATACAAAAAGGAAGACAATTGTTACTATGGAAAACATGTGTTTACCTATGAGGTATTTTGAAATGTGTTTTGTCAACACTGAACGCGAATAAAGAATCATAATGACACCAGAAGTCAATAAGTCCACAATAGTGTCATATTCAAATTTTAGTTGTAAATGCAGTTCGTAAAAAATTGAATAACTTTTTCGTTTATTATAAAACTTATATAATAAAGAGTCTTTTACGGGATATGAGTAAATGGAAACTGTCACTTTCCTGGCTTAGCAAAGAAAGGCTGGTCTTAAAGCATTTCCTAAATTTGTTGGCGGTGTCTCGCAAAATTTTGGCAATTAAGTTTCTTGATTATCTGGAGCTCTTTAATATGCTCCTTCTACTAGAGTTTATAAAGGGTGGTTAGATTTTAAGGACTGATGTTGATTTTGAATAGAACACAAATTTTTCAGATTGGAAAGTGTCTATGATTACTATGCTACCCACGACAGGAAGGATTGCATGAAAGTAGAGAATAAGTCTACTATCAACAATTTCAAAACAGCAATTGCAAAACTCATAAAGTTGTTAATGACTCCAATACTGAATGTAGGATGTAACCTTAATCATCAATTCAGCTTTCAGTCTAAACACAGCACCATGAAGCAAGCACACAGCTCAATAGATGTCATGAGAAAGGCTTTTGAGCACAAAAAATATTGTTCAGCTCCATTCATTGATGTTTTCCAAGCTTTTGATAAAGTTTGACACGAGGGTGGGCTACACAAAATAAAGTTAAACTTGTTTGCAAACACTTACAAGCTCCTGGAAAGGTATTTATGTGGCTGGAAATATGCTATCAGAGAAGGCGATTTTATAAGCCCAACTCAACCAATCGAGGCTAAAGTTCCTCCTGCATAGCATTCTGAGATCCACTTTATATTTGTTTTACGCTTCTGATACACGTAAAAAATATATATGGTTGATATGACAATATTCTAAGGGCAACATTTTCTTGTTGAATTATATTCATATTATATTTGGTACTGAATATATTACATTGTTATATTTTAATGCTATTGATTTGCGTCACCATAGTTTTGTAAACAAAATGTTCAACATTGATATACTCGTAATTGAAATCAAACACAGTATTAATAAAATTTTCCATATTACTATCATATTTAACTATGTTATTATGACAACCAACTATATTACTTTCATTAAACAACCATACTAATGTCACAAACAGTCTTATTGGTATATAACCATATTTAGGTCATAAACCGCCATATTCGTTTATAAAGGCCGAAGTAGAAAAAGCAATTGTTAAATTGAATAATAATAAAACTCCTGGTTGTGACGATATCGACTCCACGGTTTTAAAATCTTTACCAAAAAAAGGAATTGTTTTTCTTACAACAATATATAATTTTATATTAAGGATGAACTATTTTCCATCCCAATGGAAATACGCAAAAATAATAATGGTATTAAAGCCTAATAAACCTGAAAATAATGCTGAATCCTATCGGCAAATCAGTTTGTTATCTAGTTTTTCTAAGATTTTTGAAAGGCTCTTTTTGAATAGACTAATGCCATTTTTAGAAAAACAAAATATTATACCTGATTACCAATTTGGATTCAGGCATAAACATGGCACACCTGAACAGTGTCACAGAATTGTTAATAATATTACGAATGCGTTAGAGAGAAAACTATATTGCTCTGCAGTCTTTTTAGATATTCAACAGGCGTTTGACAGAGTTTGGCACACTGGACTTTTGTATAAGTTGAAAAATCTTATCCCAGCCCCATTTTATTTACTACTAAAAACATATCTTCAAGAAAGATACTTTTTTGTAAACGTTAACAACAGCTGTTCAAGTTTCGGTCGTATCAACGCGGGAATTCCACAAGGTAGTGTTCTGGGGCCAGTATTGTATACCATTTTTAAATCAGATATGCCAACTTATGATAACATAACCACGGCTATGTACGCTGACGATACTGCAATATTAGCTTCTGACAGATCTCCAATTATAGTTTCTGAGCTACTACAAAATCAATTGAATCTTCTTCAAGATTGGCTTCAAAAATGGAATATTAAAGTGAATAGTGCAAAATCTGTTCATGTTACATTTACCCTAAGAAAGTCTGATTGCTCGCCAGTGTATTTAAATGGCGCCATTATTCCAATCAGCAACACGATTAAATATTTGGGCATTCATCTTGATCGGAGACTTACCTGGAAACAACATGTTAAAATGAAAAGAGAACAGCTCAATATAAAAACAAGAAAAATGTTTTGGCTTTTGGGTCCAATATCAAGCTTAAGCTTAGAAAATAAAGTTCTGTTATACAAAACAATACTTAAACCTATATGGACATATGGTATTCAACTTTGGGGAACCACAAGTAATTTTAACATCGAGATATTACAGAGATACCAATCAAAAACCCTTAGACTATTAACAAATGCTCCATGGTTTGTCAGCAACAAAAATATTCACAAGGATCTTCGAATTCCAATGGTCAAAGATGAAATTAATAAATTCAGTGAAAGATACCTAAATAGACTAAGTAATCATTCCAATGTATTAGCAATAAACCTATTAGATGATAGCGACGAAATCCAAAGACTTAAAAGGCTACATGTACTTGACCTACCCTACAGAAAATAAATAAAAACTAAAAAAAAAGTAAAAATTTTTGCACCTACTTTTTTTTTCTTTATTTGAGTTTAATTAAACTCAATATATGTAAGTTAAATGTTATGAAATTTGCTTATTATTTTTACTTTAAAATAGATTGCAAATAAATAAATAAAAAAAAAAAAAATAAAAAATAAAGTACTATTTTATTTATTTTATACATACATAAAAAGAATGAAAATTAAAATATTTGTTACATTTTGATGAAATAAAATAATTAAAATAATTCTTCAGAAAATAGTTGGATCCCAGGATTGCAAATATCGTTGATCTCAATAGTTTTTAGCGTCTATTAGCTGAAATAAAAATAATTTATTGAGTATTTTGTCAATAATCGTATAAATAAATAATATGGTTGGCGAACAATGCTCTTGATGTTGTCATAGTATTATTGATTACAACCTACATACAATATTCAAACGCACTTTTTGATTTCTGTAAACCTTTATATTTTTGCATATTTTTAATTTGCAGTTTTTTACTTTTTTTTTTTAGTTTAACAAAAAATTTTTTGTAAAAAAAACAAAACTCATTTTTCCTTATAAGAAAATAAAACTTAAAGTAACTTATGTGTCAAAAACTAAAATAAAATATGCTGACAATATTAAGTTTACTCTGGAAACTTATATTTGTTACATGTGAATATACTTTGCGTAGATATGATAAAAACAAATATTTCAATATTGGGTGTAATAAAACCTATTGTTGTTAAAAAAAATTACTAATATTGTATACAACCATATTTGAAAATTGGTAGGTGGTAATAATAGATTTACTGAAATGCAAACGAAAACATATTTATGGGGAAACAAACTATTCCTAAATCGAGAATAAGCTGTTATTAACAATAACACAAAATACTATGGCATATATACTAATGTTGCCGTAATCATATTTCAAACTGTCTTTTCCTTGCGTGTATGCTGGTATTCACACTTCAACTTTTGCAAATTAGGAGCCCTAATTTAACGCCTGCTGATTTTTTCCTATGGGACTACCTAAAAATGTAAAGTTTACATTTTGCCATCCAAGCTGAATGTTTTGATGCAAAGAATGACTGAAGAAATCAACCCTATTCCAAAAGTGATGCTCCAGCGAGTGATTGAAAATTTTAGCTACAGGTTAAATGAACGTGAAAAAGCGAATTGTGCGCATTTGCAAACACTTGTCTTTTATAAAGAAACTTCAAGAATTGCCCTTTCATTTAAAAATAAATAAAACGAGTTTTAATTGATATTGTTGTTTTTTTCACCCTTTTTATATAACTTTATTATTTTTAACATACAAACAAAAAATCTTAATGTATTAATGTTAAATAGTCGAACTTTATTTTAATATTTCCAATATTATATGATGATGGGTTGGTTTCTTGGCTTTAGCCAGGATTGAACTCGAGCTGGACGAATGATACCAACCCATCATCATATAATATTAGAAAAAAAATATATTAAGTTGATTAAAATTAACAGGCAGTAAAGCAATGATTCCATCATGAGGCTTCTGGCTGAATATCTTCATGTTGGCTAAATGTGATGCCAATGTTCAACAAGTTTAATTTGTTTAGTATTAATTTACTACACCAGTCCATTTTCTTATACGAATGTCTCACTTATTGTCTAATTAGGTTTAGTGGCTTTGTCGTGGTTTTTCCTCTCCTTCGTTCAGTGCTGTTAATTGCATTACATTATGAAGTGCTTGTGTTGCTACTCTGGATGAAATCTGGTTTTTTATACCATAAGAGTCACGTTGCTCTCATATGCCGTATTGACATCTAATACCCTGATGTCAATTAAGCATGTGACTATAAAATTTGCTTGTCGCAAATAGCTACACATTGGCTTGTTTGGAAATGTTCATGATTGTGACATATTTTAAGTATAGTTTTTGATTTTTTGCGCATAAAGATTATATTACAGATAATGCTAGCAGCCACAAAAAATTTAAATAAATTAGTTATGAAATTAATTAAAAGGACACATAGTGCAATATAATCTGCACAAGACCCAGCCTATCCGTGATCGTTGCCAAGAGGCAAAATATGAATGACTCACTGAATAGTGATCTTCTATTAATCTCCGAATGGGGTCGTAAAAACAGAGTCGCTTTTAACGCTCGTAAGACCCAGTGTTGTTTATTAACACACAAACATACGACGGCAGGTGCTGCTTCATCTGTACACATGGATGGTATAAATATTGAGGAATCGGATGCTCTTGATGTTCTTGGAATGAAAATACAGCGTGATGTTCGTTGGAATGATCACATTTTTCATGTCTCTAAAGAAGCATTCAAGTGCCTCAGTTTTTTGAAACGGTGTAAGATGTACTTCACTCCATCCGACCTCCTTACTATTTATACCACCTACATCCGACCGAAGATGGAATACAACTCTCATGTTTGGGCCGGTGCCCAAAAGTCTATTTTGGGGTTGCTCGACCGTGTGCAGGAGAGGGCGAAGAAGCTTATCGGTGACAGTAGGGTATCCAACTCTATTAATTCACTGGAGCATCGACGCAGTGTAGGGTGTGTTACTATGTCCTATCGTTACTACAATGGATTTTGCTCTGACGAGATTAGGGATATTGTTCCCGAAACTCGCACATTTTTCCGTAGCACGCGCTCATCGTCTAGAACTCATCCATTTGTGGTCGATTGCCCAGGGAATCGTACTACGCATTACAGAGAGAATTCGTTTTTCAGCCGTACGCTTCGTCTGTGGGACAAGTTGCCTGCAGACGTGTTTCCTGTCTGTTATAACGTTGGGAAGTTCAAGTTAAATGTTCACAAACACTACTCCCTCTATCCCCCTCCTCACAACCTATTTTCCTAGTTCTGGTACAATGCACTGCATATGTAGTGGTCCTCCCCTTAGTACTGGTCCAAGATAAAAAAAATATGGCGCTGTGATAATTGCGTATTTTTGAGTTATGAAAAATGAAGTAAAAAAAAGTAAGAAAATGATTGTCAATGAAAAATATTTTTCGAATAAAAGTTTTTTAATGTCACGCTGTTTTACATGTTAATTAACTTAGTAGTATTATTCATTGAAATGACTTCTCAGCATGTTATTGCTTTGTTTATGAGATTTCTGCAACGAATAACATCATTGATGGACACCAGTTATTAAAAAATGTTTTCAAATAGCTAATGCAAATAAATTTTACAATATGCGCTTTATAAAATAGGGTGTGCTGTCTGTATTTAAAGCTTTAAAAAAAGGGAGACAATATTATTAAAATTTCAATATGAACAAAGGAAGTTCGTAAACTTTTTTTTTTAAATGTTTCCTTCAGGCAATGAAAAATAATCTTTATTATCGTTTTTGGCACAATTTAGATCCCAGTTCTTTTAAGCTGCAATAAGGCTTCATACACCTTTGCTACTGTTAAATTGGCCTTCTTGCAGATGTGCAACTATAAACTGTGTTAACAACAATACTTGTCTGCAGCATTTTCATTGCCAACGTTTCCAGCATAATAAATTTTTCCGATATCAATCTTAATATCCTCATACCGCCTAGTATTATACAGACATGTAGTTGTAAAATCATTGCACATAAGTCTTGTACAATAAGCAAGTGTTAGCTAGTACATGCGTTAACATTGTATCATCTTTAGCTGGTCGGCTTCATCTGTTTCAAAGGCAAACTTTGTTTTTTTATAAACAGTATCAAGGCAATGGATATGTAACAATATTCTAAAATGTAGAGGCAAAAATTATACTGCAGGAGGCTAAAGCTTGTGTGGAATGTGATAGAGAAAATTAAATTGCTTCGTTTTCTGTGTTATAGTTAATTTATAATTATATTATGAGATATGCTCTTAGTAACAAAACAATGAAAGGTCATTTGTTAAAATGAGTTTCACTTAAAAAAAACTTTTTTATTTTTTTCTTAGTAAAATTAAAACAAACAATATGGAAGTTTGTTTGAAAATTCATGTTCAATACTAAACAATTACTGTTTACTTTGAGTGTAGTTGCATTCAACTAAAGAGTGGTTCAACCATAATGCACGATGTTAACTGTATAGTATAGAAAGTAATACTTTCATGTTCTGAGAAACGCAAATCGCTTAAATGTAACGTTTTCGATTTGAAAACGCCAAATAGGTGTTTTGAGAAACGTATAACGCAAGAAAAATGGTTTTACGATTTGAAATCGCCAAAAAGGTGTTCTGGAAAACGCATATCGCTTAAAATTGGCGACTTCAACTTTTTTATTGCTTATAACTTTTTATTTAAGAGATATTTTTTTAATTTTTTTTTTTTTTAAATACATTAAATTAATGGGGAATATTTTTGGATTAGTTATTAAAAATGATATCCCGCAAGTGGTGGCCATATTCTGCTTCGCACAAATGTGCTCTTTCCAACACATTTTCCATGACCTTTCGCAAAACTTCCGGTGGTATGTTGTTAATTTCTTCTCGAATATTGGTTTTTAACTCCTCAATAGTCCTAGGCTTATTAACATAAACTTTTCCTTTTAAATAGCCCCAAAGAAAACAGTCTGGAGCGGTTAAATCCGGGGAACGCGGAGGCCAATTAAAATTGCTGTTACGAGAAATTATTCTTTCACCAAAGATGTCGCGTAAAAGAGTCATTGTGGCCCTCGCAGTGTGCGCTGTGGCTCCATCCTGTTGGAACCATATTTGCGGATGGTTTTCCACGGCTGGCCTTACAAAATTTTGCAACATGGCCCGATATCGATCACCATTGACGGAAATGGCGACACCTTGTTCATTTTCAAAAAAAAATGGGCCAATGATCCTTTCTGAAGAAACACCGCACCAAACGGTACACTTAACTGGGTGCAATTGTCGTTGATGAAGTACTCTCGGGTTTTCCGTAGCCCATATCCTACAGTTTTGCTTGTTAACGAACCCATTTAATTGAAAATGGGCTCCGTCACTCATTATTAAGTTATGAATAAAATTTGGATTCTCTTGTGCTTTTTGCTGGAAATAAATTGCATAGTCAAGTCGTTGCTGGTAATCTGTTGGTTTCAATTCTTGGACAAGTTGAATTTTGTATGGAAACAATCCTATGGTGTGCAAAATTCGCTGCAGCGACGTCCTTGAGAGGCCCAGTTGTGACGAACGTCTCCTGGTTGATGTTTCTGGATCCTCCCGAATACTCTCCTGTACCACTTGAATATTGTCAGCCGTGTGGACAGTTCGGTGTCTGCCGGGACCAGGAAGGTTCCTTACTGCTCCTTGTTCTCGAAAATTTGCAACCAGACGGTTTATTGTTGACTGAGAGGGTGCAACCCGCACATTAAATTGACGACGGTATGCACGCTGAGTCAACACAATGGACCGTTGATTTGAAAAGTAAATTTCAACAATTTGGGCACGTTGTTCAATTGTGTATTGCTCCATTATAAATTATCCAAGTCTTCTTTACAAAATACTGAAAAGAAAAGAAAAAAAAAATTATAATAAAAAAGTTATAAGGAATTCACACCACTTCGGTCTTTCTGGGCCACCCAGTACTACCCCATACATATATACGTATGTAAAACACATGTTGTATTTTTTCGGAACAACTCTTAAGCGCCAGTAAAACGCGCGTTATTCAGAACACTTAAAAATCAATTAAGCGTTTTTCAAAACGCATTGCGGTTTCAGAACGCGCGGTCGCAAAACATGGCTGTTTGATTACAGCTGTGAAAAAGATTTACATCAGCACCTGCCTTGCGGCCTTTTCTGATGATGGACCAGTTCCACGGAGTGAATTATTCACGATTCACCAGCGCGCTTGCTAGGCTTATACAGGTAGAAATTTATGTCGTATGTTTGTAGCCATATGAGCAACTTCTTGTTGAGGAGTTCGGGCCTTCTAATCCCTTCTGTATGCAATTTCCCAGCAATCAATGGAAGACAAGGCTTAATGAGTTGGTAGGCCGAAGCCCACTAGCAGCATCAGCTCTTAAATCAACTCACCCGTCAACCATCAGCACTGGTTTCTCACGGTACAGGTATCTGTTGTAAAGGCAACAGACCCTCGGGAGTTTGTTAGTCCGCGAAAAAAGTTTTTTAGATATCCTTAAAGGAAAAATTCCTTTGGATACAAATTAGGGCCACGGACTGGCCACTTAATGTTACCAAGTTTTGGTAGCAGTCCAAAAAAAATTTACGAACTACAACCAACGAGTCATTTTGGCTTATGGCATGTTGCCCCATCTTGTTAAAAATGTGATTTAGAGATGACTGGGGCATATCTAAAACCGCTTACGAGTAGAGAGGTTGGGTTGTTCTTCTCTACTTTTTCCGGTTTCTTCGATATCTTAGAACGCCTGGATCGTTGTTTTGATAATGCTGATTCAGTTGTCTCTAACTTCTGGACCCATTATTTAATGGTTCGGTGGAGAATGATTCCTACCGTAAACATTAAAATGATAACAAAATTTGCATTTAGCTTCGGTCACAGAACCGTTGTTGCTATACTATTCACGCACGCAAAAAGCATGGATAGCCCTAACGGATAATCCCAGTTTCGTAGAGTACAGCCAGATGATGCTACAGTCTGTTCAAACGTTAAGAGAATTATAGTACTTTCACCTCTATATATTCATTAACAAAAACAATTACCGCATTTAGGCATTTAGGTGGTTGCTAAAGAGCCAATGCATATTCAAATATTGACGGTTTGGTGTGGTTTAGAAGCTGGCTACATTATCGTTCCGTACTCCTTCTAATATGAGGTTGGCCAAGCAGTTATCCCGAAAGGTGTTCTCTAGCACAAAATGATAATAAACTTCTTGTGGCCAGACAAATCAATGGCTGTTTGGGAGAAAAATTCACTGGCCGTGTTATCTCACATAATTGGCCATCACTCTCATGTGATTTGACATCGTTGTTCCTTTTTCTTTGCGGATATTAAAAAAAGTATACATCAGTAAGCAAAGAGCTAAAAGATAAGATAATTTGGCACATTAATGATAATTAATCCTAATTACATATCAGAGCAATTCAGAATACTAACCATCGGTTAGACATATTTCACCAAAACCGTGTTGAGCATTTGGCCATTATTTTGTTTCACATATAACTATCACAAATACTTCTATCATAATAAAAATTATCAAGAGAAGTCTACAAAAATGCTTTGTTTTACTCGTAACTAACAACGCGTTGTGTTTGGACCACCCCTTACGTTTCTTGTATCAATTCTTGGTGTTAAAATGTTGCTCTTATGAAATACTGTGAGTTTAATTAGTACCCGAGGCGAGTTGTTGAGTTGCTTAAACTATCAAACCAGAGTCACAAATTTCAAAAGTGACAAGCTCTTTAATAACTGAAATGAATTATAATATATTTTACACATGTCTGATGCACATCTTACACATACAGCATATGCCTATGTTTATAGAAATAATTTCACATAGCATGCCCCAAGTCTATCTAGATTTTAGGGTATACTATTATGTGAGAAACTTTGCTAGTATTTTTTTTTATTAATAATTTAGTTAATTTAGGATTTTCCTGCTGATTATTTAGGCATTGCTACAAATATGTGGAGAAGCACAGATTGCTACACATATATGTATGTGTAGTAATTGCAATTGTTGAAATAGTGTATTAATCAAGTAGAATTTTGAAAAGCCTTTAATAAAGTTTTCCTTTGGGTTAAGATGCTGTCGGAGTAGCCACTAGAAGTAAAGTGGTGATAGAAGCAATAGCAATACTAGAATATACCGGAGTGAATACTATATTGAATTAAATTATTTGTTTTGTTTATATTAAACATATGCATTTCTTTTATTTTGTTAAATTTTTCTACATATAGAATATGTATAGGCATTAAGATAAAATTTTCTGTAAACTTCTTTTCGTGCATGGCACGGAAAAAACTTATTAATTCAAAAGCAGCCAGATACGCCCTTAGTAAAAAGTGAATTTTGAAAGTAAGCGAGAAGATATGTGAAGAAACTTAAAATTCTCTTAAATACTTACACACGAAGCATCAACTTTGCTGGTTATTTATTACTATTTGAGTGGGATGTTTCTCCTAATGGCCACTTGGATTGTGACCACTGTTCACGGTGTTCGATGAGCAATATTCCATGTGCATTTCAAAATACAGTAGCCATAACCTTGCCAGCCAATTTCACTACCTTCGGAGCACTTCCTTAAGCTTCCACTCAATGTTTTGATTGATTTTTAGTTTTAGATGTGTAGTGTTGGCCCCACAGAATTACGCTTTATCATGGCCAAACACCACTGTGAAATGGCCTGTCGAACTCGTTTTTGTTTGACACTGAGCAAATGCGGCAACAATCTTGCCGATAGCTTTTTCAAAAGCAAATGTTCATGCATATGATATGTTTACCATTTCATCACTTAACTTGACTCGACGATCATTCATAACGATATCGAGGATTTTCTTGATAATTTCTTCAGTGCCCACTTCTTTTGGCCTCTTGATGATATTGTTACAGTGCTTGTTCGACGCGCTTAAATTCATCAATCCAATATTTTTCCATATAGTCTGACGCAGCAGACTCATCGCAATGTCTATCGAGCTTTTTTTTTTGTGTCTCTCGCCGTTTTGCCATTCAAATAATGGTGGTTAATCACTGCATGAAATTCACCTTATTCCATTTTTTAAGAAACACAAAATTTGCTTCAAACGAGTACAAAAAATAAACCAATCGATGAATTTGGTTATAGATTGGTAGAATGGTGATCAGCATGACACCGGGCGGTGCTGCTTGCAGTGCACCCCGGGCTGATCATGGTTGAGGTGCCTACCTTGGCTGGAACATTCTGGCTATGGTTTAAACCAGTGGTGTTCACAAGATCTATATGGAAGAGTAAACACCTATACATTTAAGGCAAAACTAATGCGTGATTTTATTAGAACTATCGGAAATTAAAAAAAAAAAAAACATAAAATTCAGAAAAATGCATGAAATATTTATTGAGATCGATAGTTGTGTCGATATAATTTAATGTTTGAAGATTATTTCATGCAAATGTTGGCCGCGGCTGCGCCTCAAATGGTCCATCCGCTTAGTCCAATTTTGGCATACCCTTTCCAACATTTCGGCCGGTATCTCACGAATAATGTTGGCAATGTTGGCTTCTAGTGCGTCAATCGAAGCGGGCTTGTCGCTATAGACATTAGCCTTAACATAGCCCCACAAAAAATAGTCTAGAGGCGTTAAATCGCACGATCTGCGCGGCCAATTGACTGGTCCCAAGCGTGAAAAAAACTGTTCACCGAACTCGCCTCTCAATTGGTCCATTGTTTCGCGTGCTGTGTGGCATGTGGCACCATCTTGTTGAAACCACATGTCATGCAAGTCAAGCTCTTCCATTTTGGGCAATAAAAAGTTTGTTATCATCGCACGGTAGCGGTCACCATTCACAGTAACGTTGTGATTCGCATCATCTTTGAAGAAATACGGCCCAATGATGCCGCCAGCCCATAATCCGCACCAAACGGTTGTTTTTTTGTGGCTTCTGGCTGCTCTTCACTCCAAATACGGCAGTTTTGCTTGTTCACGTATCCATTCAACCAGAAATGAGCCTCGTCGCTGCACACAATTCTTCGATAAAAAAAGTGGATCTTCATCTAACTTTTCAAGAGCCCATTCACCAAAAATTTGGCGTTGTGGTAGGTCGTTTGGCTTCAATTCTTGCAACATCTGTATCTTATAAGGCTTCACACCCAAATCCTTCCGCAAAATTTTCCACGTAGTGGAGTAACAGAGGACATGCTTTGCTGCTTTGCTTTTGTGTGTGTGCGGTGAAGAACGAAAAAAAAATATATAAGACAAAGTTGTTTGTGTATTTTTCATTTCTAGTGCTGAGCGAAGTATTTGTGTATTAAAGAGCATAGCCTCATAGCGCATTTACAAGAACAATTGAGTATCAAGCGCATATGGCTGGGTACACTTGATTTAAACCTAAAACGCTGGAAGGAGGAGTAAGTATCACTGATAAGTTGCTCATATGGCTACAACCCAGCGGCGAACTTTGCCTACCACATTATTTCTCTTCGATGATGTGTGCAACACTTTGTAATCAATGAATGGTAACTTACAAAGTGTATGACAGTAGTATATGGAGTTCCCAAAAATGAATTAGGTTCATCTTTTGTATCACATTTATATGAACATATTTTATTTAGTTGATGTAATTCAAACGTTCGCCGTCTTTGTCAGAGCACGTTGCAAAAATTTAATTGACAAAATCAGTGCTAAAGGTAAGAAAACCTTATAAAAAAGGTACAAGAAAGATAAAACATTTTGTGAAAAAATAAAAGAATGCAGTAGACAAAAAACGAAACAAATTTATTTAATGAAATATTCCCAAAAAACTGAAATGCGCAGTACGTACGAGCTGCCTACTGCCGACTTACAATGTATGCGAGATTGTATCCGAGCTGCCTGCTTCCGACTTACAACGTATGCGAGATTGTATTCGAGCTGCCTACTGATAGCTTACAATGTATGTTAGGAAGTAATGAGCTTTCGTTGGATGAACACCACACTAGCCCGCTTACTTTGTGTGCAGGTGGTAGGCGTTCACTCTGCAAATGCGGCAATGTGTATGAAAAAGTATACTAGGTTCGTATATGAGATGGTGTGCATTACTGACTTACAAGTGTGCATCGGATCATCGCTTCTGTAAGCGAGACTTTGGCTGCTGGGAAATATATGACAAAAATTGCTACTTGTATGAGCATAGAGAGCCAGCTTCTTATTTTTTATAGCATACGGTAAGGCGCTACTTAAAAACTAAAAGCCGCATATCAAGATAACAGCTGATAACAAATGGCGACAGCAATTACAACAATTAAGCAAAACATACTCTCATATTTATTTTATCTTTTTATAAACATCAAACACGCATCATCCACTCACGCAAATAGCTTGATAGGAAGAAACTATGAAGCTCCGACATAGACCGTTGCGGACCACGTACACAGCAACAACACTTCGATAGCACTCTGCGGCTTGTTAAAGGCTCCAGAAAATGCAGCAGCTTACAGAAACACTATATGATAGCAAGCAAATGTTTTAAACTCCAGCAATATGAACCAACAATTCGTGCTGATACATCAACAGCAATTAACAACAGCCTTGTTGAGAAAAATGTGAATAACTTAATTATTCCGTCTCGCAGCAAAAAATGTTTAGCGTGTTGAAAACATGTCACACGTCAAAATTGATTTATTGAATAAAACATCTAGTGACTAATGTGGAATTATGACATTAGGGACGTGTGATTTGGCCTCCAAGACCGTATGATGTAACACCCCTAAACTATTTTCTCCGGGAAATTTCACAAGATGGCACAGCAGGTCGCACAGCTTTTGCCAAAATTGATCTATGGAGGTAACGTCTTGTAACCGCATAGTTCCACATGATTTTGCCTTCAAGATCATACAGCTCTTTTATTTCAACATAACCATAACTACAAAAAACCCTTGTTTCAAGAAAAACACAATTTAAATTTTTAGTTTCTAGACAAGTCTTAGCAAAATACTTTAGAAAATATCTCCTAAAGGAAACAGTTTGAAAGTATTTTGAATAAATTTTTGACACAATATAAAATCTAGTACTGCCAACAATTCTGCACTGTTGACTCGAAAATCTAATTTTTTGAGATATGACTATGTTGCAATAAAGGAGCGATATGATTTAGGTTTAATAGGCTGCCAGGCATTGAAAAGCCAGCCCACTGGGATCAAATTTGGTTCCGTTGTGTTGAACATATGATTTGACACCACTAGAATATTTGTTGTAGGGATATATGAAGTCGCTAGTATCAGCTGATAAAATCAAAATAATAAGCATATCCAGCTTGTTCTTTATGCTTTCTAGCTTTTTATACGTCGACATTTTGCGAAAACTATCCTAATCATCTGTAGATTGTAAAACCTTTGAAAAATATATACAAACTTTCAACTTGTTTTCTGAAAAATATCTTTAAAACTAAAAACCTTATATTGCACCAAATGTGCTCGGCAGAATCTAATGTTTTAATTTATGCTTATAGTGCTATTTAAGTCAAAGTTTTTCAGCTAAAAAGTTTTTCAGTGCATATTATAAAAAAAACTGAGTCCACTGCAAACAATGTAAAGTAACAAACTAATTAATAGAATATCCCAAAGGCAAATATACTTATATCTAGGAAATAAAATTTTCGATATAAGTATATAATGTTCAGGTTTAATATAAGTACAACAAGACTTTCTTTTTCGCACAAGATTTATTGGATGAACTTTGTGCAGATGCATTATATGGTGACAAGACCCCAGTCACGTTTTCCCTTTTTTTTGTTTTTGCAATTTTTATACCACACATTTTTCATTCTGCACAAATTGTTTTTTGAAAAAAGGAGAAAAATGTGAAACAAGAACGGTGAAAGCTGTTATAAAGCCACACAAACACACACACGCTTATGAGTACACTACTTATAGACTTACGCTCATCCATTGTAGTGTTAATACACGTGATGACATGTGGTGAGTTATAAAAGTGTAAACAAAAAAAAAATAATAATAAAAAAAAAGAAGGAAAGAAAACCTGCAACAATGTTTATAGTTTTATTTCAGGTATAATCTTGATTACCGCATCGTTTGTAATGCACAATTACGAAAAGTTATTAAACGTGAATTAGAGCAACATTTTCTTTTAGCTGTTCAAGTTAAAGTTTTACGGCCATATTTATAAAAATTATTTTCTCTTTATTGCAGGTGTATTTGACAAATACAAAATATACAAGGTCTGCCAAATAATAAAGGGCAGTACGGAGTTCTTACCGAAATTGGAGTTCCCGTAACAACTGTGTGTGAAAAAAGTCATCGACTTTCAGGTTGTTAAATTCCTTTAGGGAAATTAAAAAAAAGTAAATGGAATTTTTGATATTTGCTTATTATTACAGGTATGTTAAAAGTAATAGCGGGGACTTTTTTTCCGTTAACTGAATCAAAAATTAATTCTCATACATTTATTTGGCATCAGATATGCCAACCAGATCTGGAATCCACACTTCAACTTTTGCAGACGATACAGCATTCTGCAGCGTACATGAAAACCATCAAGTAGCTTCGCGAAATTTGCAGGAGTGAGTATATTTCAATATTAGAGAAATGGTTAAAACGTTGGAAAATTAAAGTTAATGAACAAAAGTGTATTCACGTTGCATTCACACTATGTAAACAAACATGTTCAGCTATCCAAAAACCTATTCCGCAGCAAAATGAAGTCAAGTACCTTGGTATTCATCTCGACCGTAGGTTAACAAGAAGTCTCACATTGATGAGAAAGTTATTCAGATAAAGTAAAAATCAGCGCAACTAAATTGGCTTATGGGCAGAAATTCGACATTGAAGATGGATTGCAAACTTTTATTACACAACGCAATACTAAAGCCTATATGGTTCTATGGAATTCAATTATGGGGCACCGCCTCAACTTCTAACATTGAAAAAATTTAAAGGCGACAAAATCAAATCATTCGAACGATTACTGCAGCTCCATGGTACGTAACAAACTCACAAATCTACAAGGATCTGTGTGTTCCTCTTGTAAAAGACGAATTTTCAAAATACGCGACAAGGTATATCAGTAAATTGGAACTTTACCCAAATCCTCTTGCATGCAATATACTTAATTTTGAAGGCCACTCTCGGTTGAGAAGGAGGGACACCCTTGCCACCATCAGAACATTAAAAAGGTGATTTTACCGATATTGACCGTGCAAAATAAAGCAGTTTTGTCTAGCATTGACTGGACTTAATTAATTTTATGTATTTAGTATTAAGATTTGAATACTTATTGTTAGTTCACTTTGTGAAGATTCAATAAATAATTGAATGAGAAAAAAAATTGCCTATGGAATTGTTTACAGTTGACTGTTATTAGTATTATTAATAAAATAGTTTTTTTTTAAATAATATTAATTGACACGATAGTAATTTTTTTGTTTACAAACAAGCTTTTCTACACCAATCTGCACAATTATTTTTCCGTAAAAAAATAAATGTGTTTTTCCAAACGTAAATTTCAGTAAGAAATCTGTACCGGCCTTTAAGTACCATTTAGCCGGATGTAAGCTGGTGCTCAGGATACAATACACAACTCAAAAATTTTATTAAATTTTTTTTCAAATTTCTTTTTAAAAAAATTTACAATAACAGAAAAAATTAATTATTTCGTGAAATTTTTAATTATTTCGTGAAAGTCTCAGTTGATAGAGCTTGAAAAGGTGAAAAAGGCCCGCTAGATTGGGGAAAATTCTGGATTATAACTGGCGCTCATGATAAAATACATAATTTAAAAAATTGTTTAAAATTGTTTTTTCAAATTTGTTGTAATTATGCCACTGACATTTGAAAAATATTAAACTAAAAAAAAGTTATCAATGTCACCTGTTATGAATTCGCCTTGGTTGCTACGAATAAAACCCAATTGCTTATAATATATAACAATATTAATATATAACAATACTAGTTATGTTTAATTATTAGTTTATTATACTTTAAAAATATACATTTATTATTATTAGATTTTCATTTCATCACAGAGCTAAATTTAATACAGTATTGCTTTCTTACATTTATATCAGCATAACTATGTATTATGAACCAATTTTTAAAATTCATTTTATGGTTGGAAGATTGTGCTTGAGGAATATGTTTTTAGAAGACGGGCGAATAAATGTTGTGGTTACATATAATGTGACAAATGCAAAAATTGTGCGCAGTGTATAAATTATACTAACCAATGTATGTAGAGGGTGTTTTTTTAAGCCCGATAGAACTTGAAATTGTAAAAAATAACACAAAAAATTAAATTGTAATCAAAATTTTTTTTTATTCGAAAGATCAATACGTGACATTAACATTTGAAAATGATTTCGGGCATATGGGCACCGCGGCTGTTCTTGACGAAGCGCATTCTGGACGTCCAATTTTGGGCCACTTTTTCGAGCACTGCTGGCCGTATGTCACGAACAACACGAACAATGCTGGCCTCCAAGGCGTCAATTGTTGCTGGTTTATCAGCATAAACCAGTGACTTCACGTAGCCCCACAGGAAATAATCGAGAGGTGTCAAATCGCACGACCTTGGAGGCCAATTGACAGGTCCATTTCTCGAAATCAACTTATCGCCAAATTTTGATTTCAGTAAGTCGATGGTTGCGTTCGCCGTATGGCACGTAGCGCCATCCTGTTGAAACCACATCTCCTCCGGATCAATGTCATCCATATTTTCAAACAAAAAATCATTGATCATGGTGCGGTAACGATCTCCATTGACCGTAACGCGAGCTCCGGCCTCATTTTTGAAGAAATAAGGTCCGATGATGCCACCAGCATGAAAACCGCACCAAACAGTGCATTTTTCTGGATGTAATGGAGTCTGTAGGGTCTCTTGTGGATTGGTCTCACTCCATATGCGGCAATTTTGCTTATTAACAAACCCGTTAAGCCAAAAATGCGCCTCATCGCTGAACACAATTTTGCGATAAAACAACGGGTCTGATTTTCAAAGTAAATTTGGATAATTTCGTAGCGTTGTTCAAGCGTGAGTCTATTCATGATAATTTGTCAGAGTATACTGAAACAAATAAAAAATATGTTTCATCAAAATTTAATTTTTTGTGTTACTTTTTACAATTTAAAGTTCTATCTAGCTTAAAAAAACACCCTATATATCCATTTTGCGTATTTTACAACAAATTCCTTAATTTGTTAAAATATATTATGTAAATATAAAATTTAACTACTTAAACACTTGTGTATGACTCTAAACAAGCGGTATTTATTTTTTAGTTATTAACACGCATAATTTTGCATACTAATAATTCTCCGTACCCAGAGATGTAACTGTAAATACTATTTTATTGAATTTTATAATTTTTGTATTCGATTTTTGTTTTTTGCACATCGGAAAAAGTTTTTCCTACTTGAACTAAAACCCGATGTATAAATGTACAAAAACCAAAAATATATTTCTGTTTTCAGCGTATTTGAAAGGTACCTGTTAATAATATAATATAAAATTATAAGTTATTGGCACTATTTTCTATGCAGCTGGAAAAGTGTCGATATGATGACAATATATTAAATAAAATTAAAAACTAGCAAGCAGCATGATTATTTAAGACGTTTTTTTTAGGTTTTTGAGTTGGAACCTTATAAAAAGGACCTGGACAAAGGATTTTCACAAATATTTACGTAAGCCGTTAGTTTAATGTTTTGTACCTGAGATAACGCGCATTGACTAATACATATTGCATGAAATCGTATGCGTTAGAATTGCGGTTACCTTTTTATAGCAGAAGACATGCTTATGATTGTATATATATGTATGTTAATATTTTTGGTAGATCTAAATTGTGAAAATTTTTATTTTTCTAAGATATAAATTCTCAACTGCCTTACTCATAAAAAATATGTTATGTTGATTAAGCTTTTGTTAGATAAATTTCCATACCACATTTTCTTAATAAACATGAATTTATTTGATATATAAGAAAAAACACGTTTACAATTCCGAAGCATATAATTTTAATTTCTTATATTTCATAGTATGATGAATTATTGAATGAAATAAAAAAAAAACAACTAAGTAACTGAATATCTTGCATTGCATATTTACTTTCAAACATATGAAGCCATTAGTCAATATAAATTACTCATACGCATGCGATATCTTATTACAGCAGCACAATTTCAAAAAGATATACTACATATGTATGTTCATCAGTATTACTAATTAAGTTGCCCCTGGCGTATGATTGTTAATAATGAAACAATCTTTAACAATTATATGTCTGAGTTACTAATTATTTTACTTACATGAAACCAAATTTTAAATGTTAAATAATATATGGTATAAACAAACAAAAAAGTAATGGAAAGCCAAGTTGTATTTGCTTCAATTTAAGTTTTTTTTAGTTTAAAATCGAGCATAATATTTATTTATTTATTTTTTCTTTAAGATAGTTTTGCTTTTTGTGCTTCATATAAGCAAATTTGTATATCATTTAGCTGTATACGTACATGTTTATAACTGTGTTGGGAAATGGCCAACACCAGATGTAACTTAAGTACATACACCGAACCAAATATTTACAATAATCCAGCAAAATGGAGGATAAACTTGAAGAAATGTAGGTTATTTAAAAATTTTCTCAAATTTTCAATCATAGTCAATCCATTTAACTGATGTTAAATAGTAAATATAAAGACAATGTTTCCAATTCCAATACCGCTTATTTGATAACACAAAACTTTGTTTATATGGAAATATATTGTAACAATATGCATATGTATGTATATATAAGTATTAATGATAAGTAGTTGAACTTTTTTTAATTAAAATCATATAATATTTAAAATAAAATATATATTAATAATACAGATTGATTAGGAAAAACTTTATTAAAATTTTTAAGGTAAATTTTGTTGACAAAACATAGCCCAAAAACCGAATTGTTTTTAGTTAGCAACACCGACAAAAATTGGTTCAATGTACAAGGAGGAAAACAAATTTTTGTTGCTTTCAAATAATATTTACTTATTTATTAGCTTATAATTTGTACTCCTTAGTACTCCTCCTTAGATTTAAAAGATTGATTTTAAATTTTTGATGTGGCATTGTAATCTGCAAAAAATTTCTTGATCTGTAGAAAAACGCTCTCCATTCACGCGTTTTTACAATTTTGGGAACAGGAAAAATTAGCGAGGGTTAAAACAAAAAAAAAAAAAACAAAGAGAAAGAGAAAGAGAAAGAGAAAGAGAAAGAGAAAGAGAAAGAAAAAGAGAAAGGATTTTTATGTCCAATAGAGAAATTTTCTAAAACAATTAATTAATTTGTTGACAAGGCACCAGTAAAGGACATCGGGAAGTCAAAGAAAACTTTACTAAACGTATCAAAAGCTACAGTTATTTCAACAACAACAATAAATTGTCATGAACTCATACCATCTCTAGCCTACAATTTAGCCGATGATCTGCTCGGTATAAAAGTACAAACAGATCCACGCAGACAATATAAACCTTAAGCTACTATACACAAACAAACAATGTTTATGATTTAAACAACGCAAAATGCTAAGAAAATCAACCACCAAAGATTTTTTTGTAGCTGTTGCGTTCCTATTGTTTGGCAAGCATATGTATATATTTGTATATAGCAATTATATCGTAACACTTGCCTCTGAGATGATCATTAGTGAATCACTAGAAATTTTATGATGATGGAAGAAGCAAATAAAAAAAGTGTAAATGCAGGTAGAAGGCCGGCAGTGACAGATCCTAATTTAAATGTTCTGCAAGACAATGATAAGTCAGTAAAGTAAGCAAGTCTAGTGTGTTAGTATATAAGGATATTTGGTATGAATAGAGTTTTGAAGTATTTCTGCACTGTATAACAAACAAGTATCATTATTTCATTTGCAATTAAAAACTCCGCAAAATACTTTTTTTTGTCTAGATTAACCAACTTCAGTTTGGGATTGTTACAACAATCCAACTAAATCTTGAAAATGAGAAACATCTCCACCAAAGTTATATAAAATTGTAAATTTCAAACAAATGGTTTTTTCTTTGTTTTTTACTACAATGCTTTATTGATACACCAAATAGGAAAATGTTTACACTTTAATGTAATAAATAAATTAAGAAAAAAATTTATTTAAAAAGAAATGGGAGATCACTCTTACACTGCTGCTAAACGAATGAAAAAGAAAAAGCCAATCGGCTTCACGTCAAGCTCTTGTTGCCAAAAAAATGTACGAAACATATTCGTAAAGTTCTGACTATAAGGGGTTGCCAGATAGGTGCCGATTGACTGGTTGCCAGCGTGAACCAGGTCTGTAATAGCGGTAATCAGGTCTGAACCAAAACTGGTTCAGACCTGATTACCGTATTTTATTTTGCCAATTTTGAAATGTTCATCAATTTCAATGTTCACTTCCGATTTTTGCGTCCACAATGATGAGAATGAATAGTTTTGACAATTACAGTGAACACTTAAGAAACAACTTTTTCATTCAAAAATCTGCGGTGAATTTTGGTTTTTTTTTTATAATATGTTGAATTTTAAAAAAATAAACAAATTTGTTATTTATTTATATTAAAATCATCTACTGGACAACTTGTGAGACAAAATTCATTTGGCAAATTAGCATATCACGCAGGCTGAAATAACACATTCAGTGCAATAAAATTCATTGGTTCTTTCAAAAACGCTTTTTAAAGAAAAGTGAACACTGTGCCTGTCACTGAATTTTCTTTAAAGTTCATGGTTAAGAAATCTACAGCAAATTATCGAACAAAGAAAACAAGTCTAACTGCTATGCCTCTCGAAAATAAAATCAACTAAGAACATATTTTCCAGGCAAGTGTGCTAATGGATGTAGACCAATACGTTTTAAAATTAAGCTATGATATTAGTATGAATAGAATAAATGGAAACAACATTTATTTGTTTCTTATGAATATGTTGCTAATAGATTAAAAGATGCAAACTTTGGCTAGCAGAGGCAAGTAATGAATTATAAATATAAATAAACTAAAATGATCAGCATTGTGGGCCAATTGATGCTTGGATCATTTATACTTTTTTTATATTGGACGAGTACTCAGGTGCAGTGCAGTGCATTGCACCAAAACTAGGAAAATAGGTTGAACATTCCAACATTGTAACAGATAGGAAACACATCTGCAGGCAACGTGTTCCACAGACGAAGCGTACTTAACTGTTTGGTATTATTTTCTACAGGATTGATTGTAGTATTTTATAAAGTTAAAATTTTAAAACAAACCACTAAAATATATAAGAAATTTCGAAATAAAAACTAGTTTCTTATCGACACATAATCAGGGAAATAATATTTAATAGATTTTGATTGTTATTAATTGAAGGCACGGCAATGGTGGGTTATTACTTTAATGTCCCACCCCATTTAACTTTCTTGATGCTTAAAGATTTCTTCTACGACAAAATTAGTTGTACAATTATAATTTTTATAACACTAATAATCAGCTACATATCTTACACAATTTGGGTCTTCTGTATGTTTTATTGTATTGGCAGCAAGTCTCACTGTGTAACCAATATCAATATGTTGATTAAGTATACAGAAAAAAATAGATGAGATTTTTTTTCAATCAAGTTATTTTATTAATAAAAAAACCTCAATTTAATAAAATTTGCATTGACTTAATTAAATTATTATTAATAATGAATTTTTGGAAATATCTCTTAATAGAATGCAATTAACAAAAAGTTTTCCGAATTATTGACTGTTATTCAATAAATAAATTCAAAAGGTTGTCATATAACAGTGAGTTGTTGTTTCTTTAACAATTTTTTTTTTTTTGTTAAGTATATTTTACATATTAACAACAATTTTTTTCAACTCAATAATTTTTGCTTTTAAGTGAAAAAGCTATTTCTATTTGAATTATCAATCCGACAAAAAATCTTTTTCACAGGAAATTTGATAAAAATAGTGAAATTTTTTTTATCAATATGGCATCTATTTTTTTCTGTATAGTATTGTACTATTTCAACAGGGCATTTGAGACAGTCTTAAGTGCTTTATTCAAAATCTTTAATTTGAATGTGAATGCACTCAGTCACTCAAAGGAGAATTATAAGTCTATAACAACTCAACTTGATTACAGCAATGGTCTCAATACTTAATTAACACCCTAGTATTGAACTAAAATTACCATAATGCATTACCTGCGGATGTTTGTTATCGATTATAAAATGTAATTGTCAGAACTACTACTTTATTTAGCTTTTTGATTATTTATTTTTCCAATTTAGTTCAGTTCTTAAGCAGAATACAAAAAATATATATAGAAAAAGCGTACTAATTTACTAAAGTAAATACTAAAGAAAAACTAAATATTGATTTAATAATTTTGCGTTGCACAACTGAAATTAGTATGAAAACTGATGACATCATTCATAATATTTACCCGTAATTTAAGCGAATTCTGAGAATAATATAGAAACATAAAAACACCACCACATATCCTGCAAACAAGCATCAATAATTTCACTGGCAAAGAGCAAAAAAAATATTATAATAATAATAAAATAAAATGTTGAATCAAAAATTAAATGGTGACAGTTTGAGTAACTGAAGGCCACATAAAGGCAACAACTCAAACTCGTAAATCTGTTGACTTCAATATGAACAAACATATATATTTATGTCCAAAAATTAGTTAGGTTAGGTTGTCCAGGCTGTCAGTTTCATAGACCCAGTTGACTTGGCAGCCTGTGAGACTTACACATTTTCCGATGGTTCAGATCCAACCGAACCGAACCGCATAAACGAATCCATTCCTTCCCACTTTGCAATATATCTGCCAACCCATGCAGTTTCGGTTTGCCCAGATACAGTGCTTTTATAGAACAAAGAGCGGGGCAGCGACAGAGGAAGTGCTTTTTTCTCGTCCTCATGCCTACAGCTTGTAGAGCAATTATCAAATGGAAGATTTAGCCTCCTAGCATGTGGCCCTACATGAGAATACCCTGTCAGAACTGCCAAAGTATGCACTCTTTGCCGGTAAACCCATCAATTCTCCAATGATGATATCAAGACCAGATTAGCTTTGTTACGCGGCAAGTAACCTCACCAGACCTATTTTCCTGTGCAGTTTCTAAAAATGAATGCTGCACTTGGTTGTTACAGATTTTTGGTGGGGTTCCTACCTCCGTATCAATGTCCCCTTACTGTAAACAAACCCCAGCCTTCACCAGTTCGTCTGCTAGAATATTTCCAGACAGTCCACTGTGCCCGGCTAGACATAAAAGCTCCAGGTTTGAATGTCCCGCTATCTCATTAAGAGGTAACCTGCATTCACGAGCCAGCATGAACGTTTTATAGAACCCCGCTAGTGCATTCAACGCAGCCTTACTATCAGTACCGATTCGGATATTCACTCCGTATGCATTATAGTATCTCAACCAATTAGCTGCTCTCATTATAGCTATAATTTCAACCTGCATTACGATACAACCATCACTGCATTACGATACAATCATCACTGATCCTACTTTGATACTGAAGGAGAGGGCGAAAAAAGATTTACATCAAATGTGCTGTGAAGAGAGAGAACCTTTGACTTCAACTTTCCAACGTTATAACAGACAGGAAACACGAGTGCAGGCAACTTAGTCCACAGGCGAAGCGTACGGCTGAAAAACGAATTTTCTCTGTAATGCGTAGTACGATTTCCCGGTTAATCGATCACAAGAGGATGTGCTCTGGACGATAAACGCATGCTACGCAAAAAAGGGAACAAGATCCCTCATCTTAGAACAGTAAAATACATTGTAGTAACGATTGAACAGATTAACACACCCCACACTGCGACGATGCTCCAGTGAGCCAATAGTGTTAGATGGCCTACTGTCACCGATAAGTTTTTTCACCCACTCCTGCTTACGTTCGAGTAACTTTGGAGCACCGGCCCAAACATGATAGTTGTATTCCCTTTTAAGTAGGATGTTGGTGGTATAAATAGTAAGGAGGTCGGACGGAGTGATGTACATCTTTCACCCATTTTTCAAAATCTGAGGCACTTGAATGCTTCTCTAGAGACATCAAAAATGTATTCAGTCCAGCGAACATCATACCGTATTTTCTTTCCAAGAACGTCTGATGATGTACCAATTCCATGGAGTGAATTATTCGCGATTCATAAGCGGCCGGCGTGGCTTACAAGGTACACAAAGATCGCAATTCCCGCATTATGTTTGCAGCCATATAGGCAACTTCTTAATTAAGAGTTCGGGTCTTCTAATCTCTTCCTGTATGCAATTTCCCAGTAATCAATGGAAGACAGGGCCCATAGAGTTGGTAGACGGAAGCCCACTAGCAGTATCAGGCCTTATACCAACTCACCCGTCAAACCATCACCACTAGTACCTTACAGTACAGGTATCTGTAGCAAGGCAATAGCACCTCGGGGGGTTGTTAGCCTCCAAACAAAGCAACAATTATGAGGAATAATAATAACTCCCCGTTTCAAGCCAACAGCACCTCGGGGTGTTTTTAGCCTTCCTGAATCTTTAAGTTTAAACCGTAGCCAGAATGTTCCAGCGAAGTTAGGCACTTCAAATATCATCAGCACCCGGTTGAACTGCAAGCAGCACCACCCGTAGACATGCTGATCGCCGTTCTGCCAATTTGTACCCTAAAGTATAAGTAAGGGTTTCGAAAGCCATGCGGCTGCCTAGAGTTTTAATTGCTACAATAAACGAAGGACTCCTTCCCCTCTACAGCCGAAAAACAGAGTGCTCTGGCTTAAAAATTGACAAGGCAAAACCTGTTCCCTGGGGGGGTGATACTGGGTGATAAATATGCCATCACCAACTCGTAGGTCCGACTTGGATTCATCTATAAAGATCTCAAGCACATCCTCTTAGTGACCTATTTGGGTTGCTGGCAAAGCCGTGCTCGATAAGGCTACGTCAAGTATCTTTACGGGCAGTAGAGATGGTGAACAGCAAGCAATATACTCCGGGATGCCTATTATTCTTTCTATTATCGAAGCTTGATTTTCCGGTGCTTCTCTCCATACGCCAAATGCTTTTAGGCTGTTCTCTGAACACATGATCACTTCCTTCACTACAAGATTAGCTGGCAGCCAATGCATCGTCATAAGCGCCACTTTAGATGGCACAATGCGAGAAGCACCAGGAAAGCAGAGGTACACTAATCGCTTTCTAACTATTCATTAGTTGGTTTTCGCCAAAGCCCTCTACCAAACAAAAGAGCTCTAAATTATCTATTTTATTAATAATATTTTCCCCACCCAAACCAGATTTTTTATTTTTTTTTTACTATTAACTTATTTCTCCTAATAATTAACCACAAAACTTTTTCCCCAAAAAAATAAAGCCTGATTTAAATAATAACGTTTAAATAAAAACGTTTTTCCCATAATAAACATAAACCCCTAATTGTCTTAAATTTATTAGTCTCTGTCTGTTTGTGTACTTTTTTAGAGTATATTCTTTCATTAAATTTATTATGCTTCCGTTCTTCAAATGCGTATAATGATTTTTATTTATGAAAACCAAATAAAAATTTCTTAAGGTGACATTAGTGTAAAATTTTTCCATAAGAACCTTAAATGCCTCTGAGTTGAAGAAAAAAAATTTTATAACTATTCTGTCTATGAAGTCCACAGTAATGTGCGAACATTAAGCCTCTTTCTTTTCTTCCTTTCTTTAATACTTTGCCTCCTCCGCGACAGTTTTTATCTTAATTGTTATCAACTTCTTTAAATTCTGTACATTCTTGTAAAGAACAAATAACCTCAAGTAACGCGGGCATTAACATTTTTGATGATGGTATCTAAATATTTTTCATAAACATGAACATTTTAAGTTCTACGTGCGTGAAAATACTGCTGGCGTTGCTGGTGTTGGTGTCAGTAAACAGGAAGCTGTTAATTGTTATGGCATTTTATAAATGAAATAAATTTCGTCTTCTTTTGCAACACATGCGCACTTTTCCTTTAACATTTTTTAAATGCAACAGCTGTGACAAATTGGAATATGAAAATGAAACAGTATTCCTTTGTAATATATTTCGGAGTTCAAGATTTTGAGCAGATACTTTTCTAGCGAACCAAAAAGGTAACAGTTGAATTTAGGTTACAAGTGTGCTAGCACTGAAATGAAGGTTAATTTTTAGATTAATTCTGTTACAAGTATTTTTTTCCCTTTCATTTTGCTAAGACGTGAAAACGGAAGAATATCAAGCTGTTAGTTTGTACTTTCAAAAAGTTGTACCAAAATATTTAATTTGTTTGTTATTATTTTTATTATGAATCTTCAAAATGAACAGACAATAAGTATTCGAAACCTAATACTAAGCATATATAAAATTAAAAAGGATGTGCTTAAGTCCAGACAATGCTAGACGAAAAGTTTTATTTTGTGGTAGCTATATCGGTAAAATCACCTGGAAAGGGTATACTGAACCAAATTTCTTCTGTGTTATTAACAAAAAAATTTAGTAAACCTTTCACGAAACAAAAAATATTCAAATCTTAAAACTATTTTTCAAATCGGAACAAAATTTTTCCAAATAAACAAATATTCAGACATGTTCTGAGAAACGCAAATCGCTTAAATTTAGCGTTTTCGATTTGAAAAAGCCGAATAGATGTTCTGTGGAACGTATAACGTAGAAATATGGTTTTGCGTTTTGAAAACGCCAAATAGGAGTTCTGCTAAAAGCTTATCGCTTAAAATTGGCGACTTGACCTCGTACACGCAAAGAAAAGACAGTTTGATATATGATTGCAACAACATTAGTATATATTCCGTAACATTGTGCATTATTGTTAAATACTATTTCTTATCAAATTAATTATAGTTTGTTCCTCTATAAATATGTCAATATTTGCATTTGTGTAATTGTATTGTTAACATCTATAAATTTCAAGATATGGTTGCATACAATAATAGCAATTTCAAGCTTAAAAACAACAATAGCTTTTATCACACCCAATATCAAAATATTTGTTTTATTATATGTATAGTCCGCAAATTCATATGCAACAAAAGTAAGTTTACAGAATATTACTATATATTATTTTCATTCTAGTCGTTGACATATAATTTTGTTTTAGTTTGTTATTTTCTTTGGAAACAAATAGATGTTTTGTGCGTGTTTAATTTTCTAAATACATATACATATTTGTTCAGCTATATAAAAAACGTGGAATTGTTGAAAAAATACATATTTAGTATTCGCGAAAGTAAAAAGATAAGTATTTTTTAATATTAAGATGTAAACATACATACATATATATATATGGTGTATCCAAGAAGACGTGTAACCATATTATTATGGTTACATATGACATTTCAAATTTCAATTGAAAATCCTTAACAAATATTTGTGTTTTATTGCAGCTAATGATGGAATGAATGGCTATTATAGCATCAAAGAGGAAACTCTGCATTGATTCCGTTGAAATGTAATCTGATTATTATTAATTTTTTTTATTAATTGTATTTATTTTACACGTATTACCAAAATATATTATATGCTGTCTGTTTGTTCTTATTAATTGTCATATGTATGTATTTGTGCTAATTATAATAAAAATATGTTTCTGTTGCAATAAAGTTATTTATGATATTAGTATGGTTACTTAATGAGAATAATATGGTTATATATGAGAATAGTATGAAAGGTTAGAATAATTGAGTATGCACTGAGAAAAGAAAAAAATGTTTAACCAAAATATTGTTACTTCGAATATTTTTGTTACAATACTATGGTGCGTCCTGTCAATGGCGTTTTAATGTAACAATATAGTATTATCAAGTGCAACCATATAATTCAACAATAGTATGTTGCCCTTAAAATATTGTCCTATCAACCATATATTTTTTTCTACGTGTATGTGTATATTGAAGTGAACTGATGGAATTTGCTTAAAACAAACTTGCAAAATTAAATTAAATTATTCACAATTGAAATTTTATATTTTCTTTTTGTTTCAATAAAAAAATTAAACAAATTTTACACATATTCCGTTAAAGGCCAGTACGCAGTTCTTACGGAAATTCAGGTTCCCATAAGAACTGTTTGTAAAAATAGTTACGGATTTTTCAGGTCGGTAAATTCCTTATGTAAATTTCCTCATACCGGTACGAAGTTCGTAAAGAAAAGTAAACAGAATTTTTTATATTTTTTATTATTATACACAGAAAAAAATAGATGCCATATTGATAAAAAAATTGCACTATTTTTATCAAATTTCCTGTGAAAAAGATTTTTTGCCGGATTGATAATTCAAATTATAAAGTAGAAATAGCTTTTTCACTTAAAAGCAAAAATTATTGAGTTGAAAAAAATTAATGTTAACGCATTTTTTTTTTTTTTTTTTTTGACAATTTGTTAATAAAATGGTGTAAGAATTGTTTGCCGTATATTTGGACGGTAAACATAGCATAAGGTAAATATTTTCGTATATACATACATATAGCTTTTCTACACCAATCTACACAATCATTTCTCCATGTAGAAATAAATGTATATTTTCAAACGTGAATTTTTGTAAGAACTCCGTATCGGTCTTAAACAAATAAATTAAAAAATGTCTCTAGTTGTTGTCAATTTGTTTTATATAACTACCACATACATACATATTTATATACATAAAAATACACGTTGTATTTTTCCATAAATAACTCCAAAGCGCCAGTAAAACGCGCGTTCCTTAAAACACCTAAAATTGAATTAAGCGTTTTGCGGTTTCAGATCGTGCGTTCTCAGAGCATGGCTGGTTATTTGATTTAACTTATATGCGTTTTGTAAACAATATAAATTTGTACACTTCAAAAAGGATTTGTTAAAAATGTGAGTAAACTTTTGCTGATTCATTAAAAATTTAATTAAAACAGTAGTAACTAATCGTATGGCAAAATCACTTACAAATATTCATATAAACATCCTGAAAGAATGCTAGTTTGAATAAAACATTCGTTTATTTGACTTAATTTTGTTAATAATGTGTATTTGCAAATAATGCGTATTTTGCAAATGTTTTCACCAGAATATTTTTTTTTATGTTTTTAATACTATTAAAAAACTCGCACACAAAAAAAGTGATTTGATCAAAATTACTGTAAATGCACATGTGAATAATTTTTACAAAAACAACAATAATTAGTTTATTTTGTAAACGCACATGTATTGCAGTACACACATTAACTATAAGATAAATAGTCTATTATTGAACATTACAAAATATATTGTTGTACTCAAATTATTTTTGAAAACATTATTATTGTATTAAACCATATTTTAAAATAAAAAAGAAAAAAAAAAATTATAAATAGCTTGTTTTCTATGTTTCCCAGCTATCTATATGTCGACATTTCATAGGAACTACCCTAATAAAAGTTGAATGTTTTAGAATATCTTTCAAAAATTTCCAAAGTCTACTGATGATTAGGGTAGCTCCTATGAAATGTCGACATATAGATAGCTGGGAAACATAGAAAACAAGCTATTTATAATTTTTATTGGTATAAATGGTAGAAGCTAAAAATAGCGAATAAAAAACTTAATTGTTCATATTTTAAAATGATAGAATTGTAATAATAGAAATGTGAAAATTTCAATACTACTATGTTTATAGTGAACTAAACTATAAGTAAAAACGATAATACACTACTAGCGACAACAATTCAAACTATGACAGAGTAAATACTAACGTTGTAACGAAGTTTCTCGTCGCTACATGCATTTTATGAATTATTTACTTTACATTTTGAATGAATTATTTTATTTACCTTTTGAATGAATTATACTACTTTTATATTCTTATTATTATCTTGATATTCTTATTATTATTATTTTTATACTTTATACATTAAGCAGCACGCTCTTATGATATTATGTACTTTTTCATCTCAATTATTGTAAGAGCAAATGGTTAAGAGAAACGAAACAAGAGAAGTGTACTGTGTTTAAATGCGCTCTCTCACTTACACTACTACACATCATTGATCAACTAGTATGTGTAGTACTATATGCTGGCGTGACTAGCACTACACCAACAGTTGGCTTTGGTTCGTCTTGGTGGTCGGACACATGGCCAACTCAGTGTAGTGGTAGAGGGTTCTACTGGTTTTTATAGCCATAGTTCCCAGACCAATTAATAAGTAGTAGTGGTAGAGGGTGGCTACTGGTTATTACAGCCATAGCACCCAGACCAAGCTGTAGTAGTGCAGGGGGAACCTACAGGTTTTTATAGCCTTAGGTCCCAGGCTTAGCATTTACTAAAACACTAACGATTCATTAGCCAACCAGCAAGCCATGCACTCGTCGCACGGGTAATCCACGACACTGGTGTTCCGGTCATTTTCTTTAAAATTTCGCGCGGACTTTTTCATTTTCTTAACCATTTCTTTATTCTGAATTTGTTGAATTTATTTAATTTTAATCAAATAAATTGGGAAACAAAATATTTCAACGTTGACACAACAATATTCTAAACTGGTTTTTCTTTGCGTGTAACTAGAGTAAAACGCTATCTTTGCAATTGATCAATTTAATTTTAAACCTTAAATATCTTTACTTACGTCTGCTAACAAAAACGTTTGCTAAATCTGCTTTATTTCTTACCTTTTTGAAATTTCATTAAAGGTCACCCGAACACAAACAGAAATCAAGAATAAAAATTTTTAAATTTATTTAAATTAAAATTTTTTTATTCTTAGGCTTATAACACGGTCTTACTTCCCACAACACCTAATCGCCCACGTCAAAGTAAAATATAATGAGAAACATTTAAACTTAACAATGTACTTGTATATTTTTTATGGCGGAGATTACTTAAAATTTTATGCACTCGAGTCTTACAGTAACACTTACTTTTGCCAAGATTTAAAGTAGATTAAAATACACGTGCACACAAAAAAAAGTGTTGTGTTTATGCGCGCAGCAAATTATGTAAAAGATTTTTTTTGCTTAATTCCAAATGGGCGGAATTTTTATGCGCAAAAAAAGTACAATTCTAAGTGTTAAATGGTAGAATTACTGTGTAAATGTCGTTAAGTCGTTAAGAACATATGACAATACTTTCAAACAGCAGACGGCAAAGTAACAAGGTTTTATAAAAAGAGGAGACTGAAATTTAAATTCACTATCACTATAGTTAAATAGTCTGTCGTGAACATTCACTTGTTGTAGGCAAAAACACCCGGTAATAAATTAACTTAAAGCAAGGTCACATTGGGTGAATATTCGATAGGTAAAACAAGGTTACTTCTTTGTTGCTTGCATACTCCCATTTTATTTGTTTAATTATTTATATATAATTTTTTTTTCTTTGTGTATATACTTAAATGTTGAGCTGTATATACGAGGTCTGATAAAAAAAATAACCGTTGTATTAAATTTTTTCAAAACGAGTTTATTTTTTTATCAATCATTATCTTCAAAGTAATCCCACTCAGATATAATACATTTACGTCAACATTTTTTCCACTCCTCGAAATACTTCTAAAATGCGCTTTTTGGTATCGCCAACAGCTCCTGTTTCGATTTTTTATTTTATCTAATCAATCGTAGCAAAACGCTTGCTTTTCAACGGAGTCTGCGGTTTTGGGAAGAGGAAAAAGACAGCGGACACCAAGTCCGATGAATACGGTAGTTGAAGCATGATAAGGGTTTTGTGTTTGGCCAAAAACTCACGCACAAGCATCGATGTGTGAGCTGAGCAAATCCATGATTGTTCTTTCCTCATTCCTGTACGTTTTTGACGAATTGCCTCGCGCAAACCGCGCATAACTTCAAGGTAGTATTCCTTATTGACCGTACGACCTCGTGGTAAGAATTCATGATATACCACGCCATTGCAGTCGAAGAAAAAAGTGAGCAAAACGTTCACATTTGACCGAACTTGACGTACTTTTTTCGGTTTTGGCTCTTCTGGACGCTTCCATTGGCACGATTGGACTTTGGATTCAATGTCATAGCCACACACCCATGATTCCTCAACAGTTATGACTTTTTTGAGGAAATCGGGAGTGTCGTTGATAATGTTTGCTCAAAATCTTGTAAATTTAGTAAAAAATCAAAGAGCATACCAAAACATGATTTACCTTTTAATCTGTCAAAAACAAACTGACAGTCCGCAATGGCTGATATAATGGTGATTTTATAAGAACTATCGAAAATTTAAAAAAAAAAACACATAAAATTCAGAAAAATGCATGAAATATTTATTTGGATCGATAGTTGGGTCGATATAATTTAATGTTTGAGGATTATTTCATGCAAATGTTGGCCGCGGCTGCGCCTCAAATGGTCCATCCGCTTAGTCCAATTTTGGCATACTTTTTCCAACATTTCGGCCGGTATCTCACGAATAATGTTGGCAATGTTGGCTTCCAGTGCGTCAATCGAAGCGGGCTTGTAGCTATAGACATTAGCCTTAACATAGCCCCACAGAAATAGTCTAGAGGCGTTAAATCGCACGATCTGGGCGGCCAATTGACTGGTCCAAAGCGTGAAATAAACTGTTCACCGAAATCGCCTCTCAATTGGTACATTGTTTCGCGTGCTGTGTGGCATGTGGCACAGTTTTGTTGAAACCACATGTCATGCAAGTCGAGCTCTTCCATTTTGGGCAAAAAAAAACATCGCACGGTAGCGCGCACCATTCACAGTAACGTTGTGATTCGCATCATCTTTGAAGAAATACGGCCCAATGATGCCGCCAGCCCATAATCCGCACCAAACGGTTATTTTTTGTGGATGCATTCGTAGCTCTTGCAATGCTTCTGGCTGCTCTTCACTCCAAATACGGCAGTTTTGCTTGTTCACGTATCCATTCAACCAGAAATGAGGCTCGTCGCTGAACACAATTCTTCGATAAAAAAGTGGATCTTCATCTAACTTTTCAAGAGCCCATTCACCAAAAATTTGGCGTTGTGGTAGATCGTTTGGCTTCAATTCTTGCACCAGCTGTATCTTATAAGGCTTCACACCCAAATCCTTCCGCAAAATTTTCCACGTAGTGGAGTAACAGAGGCCCAATTGCTGCGAACGGCACCGAATCGATAATTCACCGTCATCACCAACACTGGCCGATACGGCTGCGATATTTTCTTCAGTTCGCACTCTACGTAAGCGTGTTGGTGGTTTAATGTCCAACAATGTAAATTTGGTGCGAAATTTTTTTACAATAGCCCGAATAGAAGCCCCAGTAGGTCGATTAAACTGACCATAAAATGGAAGAAGCGCGCGATGAACTTTCATAACAGAGCACGCATTTTGGTAATAAAATTCAATAATTTGCAAGCGTTGTTCGTTTGTAAGACGATGATTAAATTATAGACCAAACTGAAGATGTTTGACAGTGACACAAGATACAAAACGTGCATGAGCTGTCAAAACTAGTGTTGCCAAAAAGATAATAGCAAAAAAATCACTCGTTATAACAGACAAGTGTACCAACATAACAGAAAAAAATGCGAAAATCGAATACATGTAAGTTATGAAATTTGAAAATAACGGTTATTTTTTGATCAGACCATGTATAATATTCATTAGATCATATCGCTCCGTTATTGCAACATAGCCATAATTAAAAAAAGCTTGTTTCGAGCAAAACGCATTTCAAATTTTTAGTTTCCATACAAGTTTTAGAAAATTGTTTTAGCAAATATCTCCTAAAGGAAACAGATTAAAAGTAATTTGAATAAATTTTTGGCATTACATCAAAGTTAATACTGTTAACAATTCTGCATTGTTAAATCGAAAAGCTTATTTTTTGAGATATGAGTATGTTGCAATAAAGGAGCGATATAATAAATGCTTTAAAATTGTGTTTTAGTAATTTGTCTGCTAATATCAATGCTTAAAACAAGTGGCTTGAGAAACAATTTTTTCTTTCGCCACAAATTAAAAGCCACTAAATATCAAGTTATCATGCTATTTTTTTTTTCAAATATTATCAAAATGACCGTCCCTTAAATGACTCAAACAACACAAATTTTTCATTTATTTTTTTTTTTTTTTTGTTTGTTCAAGAAAAGAAATAAAATAAACCGTTTGTAACAAAATAAAATTTTGTGAAACCCAAAACCAATTTAATTCCTTAATTAAGAATTTCTTGTTCGTATTGTTGCTGTCAAATAGAAATAAATAACGCTGACGCCAAAATTCAATTTATTTGCTGTATTTTTTTGTTTTTTTGTTTTTTTTTTTTTGTTTTGGCAAAACAACTGTCAGAAAGTATAGAAACCATTTTCAAATATATACGAGTACACACTTCAATTATGATACGAGTAGAAAACTCTTAGTTAGAAAGCAAACTGAAAGAAAAGCAAAATAGTATAAAGCCAAATTTCGAGAGCATTTCATTTCACATAAAGATTTTAGAAAATTGTGAATCCACAAGGAGTTCGCTTGACAAGCAAATGACAAACGCAATTTTGCAAAAATACTACATTGCAAAGCTACTTGTTTGCGTGTGGAATAGCCCAGAGTCCTTGGCAGAACTTGAACTTATTACCCCGAGATTTTTGATCAAATATTCTACCAACCAAGCTATTGAAACATTATATGTTTACATTTTGACATGACAACAAGTGCCAAACATGATTACTGTCTCGATCAGTGAGTTGGTAGTGGTCGATCAGTAGTCTACAGGTTATAAGTTCGATGCCTGTCAAATAATATAGATGTTTCTGCAGACCGGCAAAAAGTTGAAAGGTTTTTGTTTGTACTCTTTATATTTATGTTTACATTTTGACCGTAGTAGGAAACATAATAACAAGTGCCAAACATGATTACTGTCTCAATCAGTGAGTTGGTAGTGGTCGATCAATAGTCTACAGCTTATAAGTTCGTGTGCCTGTCAAATAATATAGGTGTTTCTGCAGACCGGCAAAAAGTTTTTGTGTGTATTCTTTATATGTTCTTTTTAAATTTTTTTAAATGGTATCGCTATGTAAATCATTGCATAGCGTAGGACTATTTTTTGTTAGTTTGATCATTGTGGAATATACGTAAATACCACTTGTCTGATCGGTTATAATTCCAACATTTTATATGCTGTGACAATGCCCTTTAAGTCAAAATAAACGTTAACAAACACTACTCCATATTTCCTCCTCATAACCTATTTTCCTAGTTACTTTACAATATATGTAGGAGTTCTCCTCTGGGAACTGGTCCAAGAAAAAAATAAATAAAAAAGATAAATAAAGATTATCTATTGTTAAGAAGAAGAAGTTAAAAAGAATTATCTATTGTTAAAAAGAAAGAAAGATTATCTATTGTTAAAAAAAAACAAACACAAATTTAACGTATATCCAACTAAAAAGTAAGAAGTAGTTTATAAATAAACTTAAAACAATAGCGAACGAAAAATACTAGTAATATTGTGAAAAACCCCATATTTTTTATATACTAAGTACCCGTCGCTTTTTCACAAATTTTTTTGTTCATCATTATTTTAAGCTTATTAAAAAAAAATTCTTTTTAGTGCGATATCCTTTAGAAACGTGTTTTTAGTTTTTTTAACTCTATTTATAACAGTATTTACTTTATTAGCTACTAATATTTATACCAAATCTGCCGATGACTTGAGTCACCTGAGTCAGCTTAAGCCAAATATTAGAAGCCCTCTATCGAGTAGGTGAAAGCTATGTACGGAGTCCTGTATTATTATCCTTCTCAACGGAAGTGAAAATACGTGAAGATGTTCAGAGGCCTGCAGCACTGAGAGTTATTTCGGCTAGCCATACAGTGTCCGACATCGCTGTACTGTTTTGGCATTGTCCCTAGAGCGTATGAAATTATAGGATATCAAAACGAATTCGAACAATAAGCTCTAGGTTCATTGTCATACAGTAAAATAGCAATCCGTAGATAGCTGGAAAACTCCGTGGAATAGCAAAAAGTATAGTTGTTGGACATTTAGACTGATACCAAATATTATGATTTTTCTTGGAAGATCATATGGCCACGTAAATTATAATCTGACCCAGATGGTATCTCGACATGTTTACTTTATTGCAATACCTGTACCATAGGGCAAGTTACCTGTACCATACAGCAGTTAGGTCCTGCGGGAAACTAGTTTTGGCCTGACATACAGCAAACAAGGACATTCTGCTTTTTGGGGCATTTGTTGTACAAATAAAACTATAGTAAGCAACTTAACTTATGTTTTGTTGGATTTTGGAAACCCTCATAAAAGATTAATTGGCAGAACGGGGATCAGCAAAGCACCCGGGAGGTCCTGTTCACAGACCATCTCGATGCTGATCATGGATGAAGTGTCTGTCTTAGCCAAAACGTTCTGGCTGTGCTATAAACCTAAATATTCAGGAAACTAAGATTAGTTTCTTTTATAGATTTGGTGCAGTGCCCGTTTTTTTTTTTGGGACTAATAACTCCACGAAGTGCTTTTGTCTTACAACAGATACATATTGTGTAAGGATGCAGAAATGATGGTTAGACGAGTGAGTTCGTTATTGGTTGATGCTCATAATGGGCTTCGGCCTACCACCTAATTAGGCTTTGTCGTCCATTGACTATCTGGGAAAGGGCAAACAGGTGGCATTAGAAGGCGCGAGTTCTTCAGCAAGGGGTTTGTTCATATTGCTACATTATTGCCTTTAAAAACGCTTTTGCGGTTTCTTCAATTGCAAATGAAATAATGACTCACACAATTGTTCGTTACACAGTACTTAAATAATTCACAACTTTATTTACACTTGATAGCACTGTGTATTTACATACTACAACTGCTTGCTATTCTGACTTATGATTGTTTTGCACAAAGTTTAAAAATAAACTAACTCGTTGCTGCCGACTTTCCTGCTGTTTATACTTCTCTATAATTTTCTATAATCATCATGATCTTTATAGTGATTCATAATTCTAGAATCAAATGTACAAATATAATTCTTACCCAGATAAACACACTAACACATATGCTTGCGAACAATAAGCAAATAACAGCAACAAACAACGAAATACCAAGAATGCAAGAATAACATCAACATAATTTGTTGTTGATCTACTTGGAATTATGCCTACTTTAAATCGTATATGTTTATTTCCCCGTGTATTATGTTTTTAGTTTTATCTTCTGTGTATGAATGTATAACAAGCAGATCAGCGGCTACATGTTGGGTTAGATCTGATACAACTTCACAAAATCTACGGCTATAAGTTGCTAGCTGTGTGACTCTTGCAAGCCAACCGTTGGCGCTGGTGAATCATGAATAATTCACCGCGTAAAGTTGGTACGTCATCCGACAAGGTGCTGATGTAAATCAATTTTCCCATTCTATTAAATCTACGAAGGTGATATTGTAGACAAGATGCAACATACTTTTTCCCACTACGAATGCTGGGATGGTATCTGCACCAAACTTTTTGGATGAATAGACATGATCACACTTAAGAACATATTTGAAAAGATGTTGGCGAATGATTCCAACAGAAAAATTATTGCCAAATACTTCGAATACCTTCCCTGAAGAAAGAATATTGACCTGGATAGTATGACAGATCCACAAGCACCTATATAGGAGTACCAAAAGCAGAGCCTGGATGCAGGCAAATAAGGAGGAAGGATTTTTAGTTGGTAACACATGTCCAAATGTAAGCTTAACGTAAGCCGAGAGAGACGACCCTCGTAAAGCATCAGTGCATTTTTTCTCCCCCAGCCAAAAAGGAAAAAAAAAACATAAAACTGGTAAGAGCTGTGAAACATAACAATTAAGCAGTATAAAGGTTTGATTGATATTGGTTAGAAGGTATATAAACCTTCTAGAAAAATATTTCCTATAACATTTTTCACAGATATTAACATTTCAAAACGCTGACACACGTAGATTAATTTTGTCTCCTCTGCAAGAATCAGTCGTTAAAAATATTTTAAAATTGTTTCCCAGTATTCTTTTAAACTCTATGTGAACAACATAGAAAAAAAAGATTCCCGAATCGATTTTTATTTACAACTATTAAACCAGAAAAAAATCTCAGTGTAAAATATATTTTATTTTAGTCAATAAAAATTCTATAAAACCAACATTCTAACGAGATAAATCTATGTTTCAAAATTTTCAAAGTCATGAGATGTGTAAACTCAAATAAAATAATTAGCCCGATTACGAATGAGAATTCCGTGCAAGTTTTTTCACTTTTCTCTTTCCTCCAATTATGAATAAAAATTAAGTATAAAGCTTTTTTTCCATTCACAGAAAATACCAAAAAGGTATCAAATCGTCAATGTCTACGATAAAGTAAACAATTCGAATTGAAAAAAGTACTTTACGAGAGAAATAAATTCCGGGAGGAATAATTTCCGTGAGAAATAAATTTCGTGGGAATATTCCTAATTGGGCTGAATATTTCTAAGACAAAATTAGGCACATCTATGTCATAGTGTTTTTTAAATCTCAGTGATTTTCTTACAAAAAAAAGTCACTTCTATGCGAAACCATCTTATCAAAGAATATTTTATATAAAATTAGATTTTTTAAACATAATTTTCTTGATATTAAATCAAAATGTGTAATTCTTGGTTTTCATATTCTTCATCAAATTATCATAAAATGTATTTTGGTCCAAAGCACAAAATTTCCACATTAAAAAACTGTTTTATTTTTAATTAACAATTAAATTTTGTGCTTTTACTTGTTCATTTAAGAGCTTGTTTTTACTTTGTGGTTTGGTTTCTTCGTTTGCAATTATTTCGTTCTTTGGTCTGGTTGATAAATGAATCTTGGTAAAAAGTGACAGCGTGAAAATGCAATGTTGTTCTTTCTTTTTTGATTGTTGTAAATATAAAATGTGTTTAAGAAATCTTAAACAGGTTTAATTTCTTTAGTATCTTTTCTTTTTTTTTTTATTTGAAACTTAAATTTTGTAAAGAGTATTTAATTTTTGTAATGGCGTCTAGTCCCAAAAAGCCAAAGAGTGTTTTGTCGAAATTAAAATTCCCCCAGAGAAATATTATAACTGCTTCCTTAGCGTTTGAATTTAATTTGTTTATCTATTGCACAGCGGCAGATCCTTTTTACTTTATTAGTAAAGCTTTTTCAATTATTTTTTCAAACTAAAACAGCCGAAGTTTAATTTCTCTACATTTTTATTCACAACCATTTCGCTATCTAATTAATTATAATTGTCCTAATTCCTTTTGTTTCCTTAAACTTATTTTCATTAAATTTAATTACTGCTCGTTTGTTTTTGCTTTCACGTTTAACAAGTTAATTGAAGATAGAAAATATAAAGGAAAAAAAAAACTAATTAAATTTATTTAGGTTTGCTTAGAGACTGTTTTATATTTGTGTTTTTCAAATTTAACATTTAGAAATAACAACCAATTAGGCTTGACTAGAAGTTTGGGAAAAAGCAACAAAATCAAAGAATATAATTAAGCTCCTCACGGTTCAAAACATTAATAATTACATGTCAGTTTGTTATATGGACAGCGTCTTGCGTAACACAAGCAGTTAAAAAAATTGGTTGAGTGATTGCGTTTCTTGATAGTTCACTACGCGCAAACAATCAAGTGGTATCAAAATGACTTCCATTTGACAGGATCTCTTCATCAGGGCATTTATTTGCATCTGAAAGTCATTATTATTGTTGAAAGCCGCCGGTAGTTGCGAGATATGGCAGTGAATTATGGTTGGAAGTATGGCAACACTATGTATTGAATTATTTACTCCTCATTAACCCAACTGTGTACTTCATTTAAGTTGTAATCTCTTTTTGTTAATTTTTTTTAAGTAATAAAGCTACCTTCAAACTGAACAGCGGGATTGTTGTTTTCATTGTAAAGAATAGTTAAATCCAATAGTTGTAAAGTTTAGAAGTGATTTATTTGGGGAAATTGGCGAAGGAGACAGAAGAAAAGCTTCACAAACATTACGGTAAGTCTGCTCCGTCAGATTACATGGTAAACTATTGGATTGTTGATTTTAAGCACGACCGAACAAGCACTGCAACAATAACATCAACAGGAAGGCCAAAAGAGGGGATTACTGAAAACAAATCAAGAATATCCTCGATATCGTTATGAATGATCGCTGAGTCAAGTTGCGTGAGATTGCTGAAATGGTATACATATCATATGAACGTGTATTCAACATTTTGCTATCAGCATTTAAAAAGCTATCAGCAAGATGGATGTCGCGTTTGCTCAGTATCGAACAAAAACGAGTTCAATAGAACACTTCACGGTGGTGTTTGACCATGATAAAGCCTAATCCTGTTGACTACTACATCAAAAAGAAAGAATTCCAACATAGCCATATCTCATTACTGTAGCGGCCAATAAACACCGCCGTGACTTGAGATAATACGGCGATTGAGTTGCTAATACAAAAAAAGCCTATGTTTTATTGCCTGTGTGGCAAATAGTACCATATATTTAATTTCCGCCACAAGAGCCGTTATCATATAGCAATAGCAAACTCTACTCACGGTAATTGCTTTGCCGATCCTATTTTTGTAAAAGTAATGATCGTTGACTCCATCAGCCAACAGTCAGTGTTTTAGCATATCCTCCACAGCCGCAATTCTCCAAATTGTGAACATGTTTGCCCGATTATGCTGACCCAGAAACTGACGAAATGCATTTCACTTGAAACGCACATGTTCGTAAAAGGCTTCAGCAAACTTAAGACCCTGCTAAGTAGCTCTCTATAAATGAACTCGTCAAGCACTGAAGCAAAAACAGCCAACTAAAGTTGGGCCAAAAACTTCACCTGAAGTGCAGCTCAAAATTAACATCAGGCATTATGGTTGCACCATCCTTTATAAACAGTCAGTTGCAATGTAAATAATTATGTATATTTCCAAATAACCACTTGGCTTATTTGGCAGGGACACTTAACCCATTTTCAAAGTACGCTATTAAGCAAAACAAGAAATTAAAACCTTAAAAATTGTCAAAAAAAGATTCGTATTGTCTCTGCAAGCAGTAGTTATTTTATTTACATAAAAGTATACATGTTATTTAATTGTCAAAATGTTTTTTTTTTATTTTTTGTACAAAAATGTAATGAAATGAAAGTTAATTATGTAAAACTGTTATTAAGAAAGCAACTAAGAAACAAAGGAAAGGAAAAATCTCTTAAAAAATTTTTCCATTGAACAGCAGCTTAACAAAGCACTTAATCTTAATTATTCTCGACTGTGTAAAGGTTGGAATATTTAATTATGATTTTACATTAAAGGACTAAACATGAAGGACATTGTTCCCGTGTATGTCCGCAATCAAAAATTTAGATCTCTCTTTTGTTATAAAATTGTCAATAATATGATTTTTCCATCCAAATAGAAGAATATTGAAATAAAATTTGTAATAACGAGGTGACGGCATACTATGAACTCTATTTAGCTTTCGTTTTGTAATAATAATGGTTATTGTTATCGAAGGCAGATTGCACTTGAACTTTGTGTGGAGCTGCATTACATCCAGACACCGTGACATAGAGAGTGGTAGTATTAGAAAATCTTCATTCTTAATCAACGAATATATTCTGTGCAAATAAAATAATATTGGATTGGACGTCGTGAGTTTTTTACATACCATGGAGCTGCGGTAATCCTTCAAAGAAGTTGATCTTGTCGCCTTTGAGTTTTTTCAATGTTTTACGCTGAGGCCGTGCCCCATAATTGCTTTTCGTAGAACCATATAGGCTTTAAAGTTTATTTATTTCTAATATGCCTATGGAATAAAAAACCTTACAGGCTAACAAAATTTTAGTTAAATAGTAAATCATATAAATCCTTATAATCTAGTAACAATTTAAAATCATTAAATTGAATTGAAAAATCAACATTTACAATATCAAAGCAACTAGCATAGCGTAATTAGTAACACGTGTTGAAATGTAGAATAAATTTTTAGATCTTAAACATTTAAATGGTACATAAAATTTAATTAACTTTAACAGATATTCACAATCAATAATCCCATTAATCAAATTGTAAATTATTATAACCGAATGAATAGTACGTCTCACACACAATGGCTTCAAGCCCAAGAGAAAACAACGAACATTATACGAACTTGACATTAGTATTACTTGACAATTACGAAGTGCAAATTTAACAAATTTTTTCTGTATTCTTTTAATTCTATTGGAATATACATTGTAAAAAGGGTTCCAAACGAAAGAACAATACTCTAATTTAGAACGAACAAAAGCAGTATATAAGATTTTTAACGTTCTAGGATCCGAAAAGTCTTTACAATTTCTTCTTATAAAAGCACAGGCAGCATAAGCTTTAGATATAATATGGTCAAGATGCGCATTGAAGTTAAGTTCACAATCTAACACAATACCAAGATCCAACATTTGACTTACCACATTTAAGTTATTATCATTTAATTTACATTGGAAAACTTTAGCGTTACTAATATTTGACTTATGAAAGGTCATTTGGCAGCATTTATTAACGTTTAAAGGCAAATAAAGTTGCGATGTATAGCAAAAGTTTTCAATTCAAATTGAAGGTAGAGTTTCAGCCCTCAAGTTAATTTAGTTATGCAGCTTTTATTTTCAGCTGAGTGACTTTTGCATCCATGTGAGACTTCCACATTAGCCGGCGGTCGAGGTGAATAGCAAGATACTTGGCTTCATTGCTCTGCGGAATAGGTTAGTTGTAGGCGAACATGTTTGCTTACAAAGTGTAAATGTGACATGAGTACATTTTTAATTTTCTAAAACGTTAGCTATTTCTCCAATATCGAAATATATTCTTGTAAATTTCGTGAAGTTAATTGATGGTTTTCATGAACGCTGCTGAATTCTGTGTCATCTGAAAAAGTTGAAGTGTAAATACGAGATCTAGTTGGCATGTCAATAGCGTAAATCAAATTAAAGGTTGGTCCTAGAATTCCGCCTTATAGAACACCTTCTTAGATTGGGGGACTTATCACCTCCCCTGATAACAAATAACAAATTTAACTTAATCAAAACCTTCGTTCCACACGTTACCAAAAGCTTGAAAACGTCAATGAAGAGAGCTGTGCAATATTTTTTTTTTATCTTCAAACGCCTTACAGATAATAATTGCCTGTATGTTTCTTCTATGGGTCTGTGTTTAGCTTCAAAGCTGAATTGAGGGTTAGGAAGACATCCTACTTCATGCAAGATTGGAGTTAACTTTGTCATTAGCAATTTTTCCAAGAGTTTTGTAATTGTTGGTAGTAGACTTATTTGTCCATATGATTCTACTTTAGTGGGATCCTTCCCTGGCTTGGGCAGCATAGTAATCATAGACACCTTCCACTCATCTAGGCGTAAGTGTTAAAAATAAACAGGAGAAATCTTGTAGTTAGGTTGAGTTTATTAATTACTGCAACAAAGAAATGTCAAATTAAGTTGGGCAAAAAACTAGATGTTAAAGAATATCTCACTATTGAAATTAGGATCTTTGTGATAAATCTACTTTATTCTATATTCTTTGTTCTATATGAAAACCCTCAACTCAAAACATTTATAATTTAAACTAATAATCTGCATTAAAAATAAATATTTAATAAGCTTGAGGTCTTTTTTTTTAAATTTTTTAAAAAATTGTTTATTTAATTCAATATTTCGTCTTCCTTCGGAAGACTTCTTCAGGAAAATTTTTTTGATTTTTTGTATATTATAAATAGTATTTGGTTTTTATTCGACCTCTATTTCTTAATTAAGTAGTATTTCGTTGAGTTTAAGGTCCTTTTTAGCTTATTTATTTCAATATCTCTGCCAATATTTCGCTTTCCTTCGGATAGCTTCTTCAGGGCAATAATATTTGTTATTGTTTAAAAAATTTTTTATTATAAATATTTATAAAATAATTTTAGTTGAACTTTATAATTTTTAAATTAATTTTTTTGGTTTGTACAACGGGTATAGTTCAAGTTTTTTCCTTTCTTAAGTTTTTTCTTAAGAATGATTTTTTTACAATACAAATTTGCTGTGACCTGCATTATTATTATGTTTTTTTTTTTTCAATAAAAAAGCAACTAAAAGTATCCTGGCACCAAAATATATAAAGTATTATTTGGATTGATTTTAAATTACTTACTTTTATGCAAGCAATTTATTAATACTTTCATTAATATCATACCATAAAAATTCATTAATCACGTTTTTCTTCAGGATATAAAAATCTGTTTTCATTTATACGACCATTTGCCTCAATTAATATTTTTGCTTACTTCCCTTTATCGCTTATAATTGCCTCAAGCATTGAGTATGTAATTGTGAGAAGAAAATATTTGCATGGCCGAGGGGTAATAATAAGAAAGCCACTGTACAAATATACATATGTTTTTGGAAGAATAAGTGTGTGTGCCAGATATACACAACATGTAAGTTTAACAGCCCCTTTACACACGCTTGAACATATTTAACCCATTCGATGCCGAAAGGTAAGAAAACATATTTCTCTTAACATTGTTAAACTAAACCTTAAAGAAACTTATTTTATGAAGAAGTTCTTCTGCAATAGATTTATTTTTCAGCAAGGTCCAATAAAGTTTTTTCTAAGTCTCTTCTTTTAATATTGAAAATCAAACAAACACCAGAAGTCATTAAACAACTATTTACAATACATAACGCACCTTTATTGCAAAATAGTCATAACTAAACAAAAAAGCTTAGAGAAGTCTTAGAATAATTTTTTTTTAGAAAATATCTCCAAAAGGGAACAGTTTAAAAGTAATTGGAATAAATTTTTTTCAAAATATATTTATTTACTTAATTTATTCTACTTTTAATTAAAATTATAAGCTAATATCAGTGCGAGGCGATGGCATCGTAGGCCTTCAGCTCAAAATAAGTATTTTATGAAAGTAGTATGATAAAAGGTTTCATAACAATTATAAATATAAATGAGTGGTATATGTATGTATGAATATAATTTCAAGAGTTTAAAATTTCATTATAAAGATAAGATTTTTTAAGGAACTTAATCAGAAGTGTAATATATTCAGATGAGGGATTGGAAAGTAGTTGCAAAGGATCTTTGTTGGGGAGTATTGTAAGCCTTGTGATTTGGGTTTTGGGGCATTCATTTAAAAAGTGGGAAAGGGTGGTTGGGTATAATATGTTACAATCACAGACATGAGTTGCATCGGAGTAGAGTAATGACCCATGAGTGAACCTTGTGTGGTCCAGACGGAGTCGTATTATTTTGACATAGTCTAATATTTGTATCCCTTTCTGGCCTGATGTAAAAAAATAGCTTGATTGTAATGAATTGTTAATCGTTCTGTACCAGGGAGAACTCATCTATCATATCACTAATATCCTTCCACGAAAAGGTACCTTGTAAAGGTTGTTTTGTTGCACTTTTGGTGCATGAATCAGCAAATTCATTACCATATATTCCTTTGTGCCCGGATTATGTTGGATGTTTCTGATATTTACTGTGTAAAAGCAGCTCCTCCCGGGGAACAGGTTTTGCCTTTTCGTATTCCTAACCAGGGCACTCTGTTTTTCGGGTATAGAGGGGAAGGGGTCCGTCGTTTGTTGTAGCAAATAAAACTATAGGAGGCCGCATGACTTATGTCGTGTTGGCTTCAGATACTCTTACCAAGGGTATAAATTGGCAGAACGGGGATCAGCATGGCCCCCGGGTGATTCTGCTTGCAGTTCAACCCGGGCTGATCATGGTTGAGGTGCCTACCTTGGCTGAAACGTTCTGACTGTGGCTTAAACCTAAAACGCAGGAAGGGGAAGTTAGTATCCTTAATGATTGTTTGGTGTGTGGCTTTTTCGGGGACTAACAGCCTCCCGAAGATCTGTTGCCTTTACTACAGATACCTGTACCGTAAGGAACCAGTGGTGATGGTTGAGGGTTGAGTTGGCTTAAGGGCTGATGCTCTCAGTTGGCTTCGGCCTACCAACTCATTAAGCCTTGTCTTCCATTGATTGCTGCGAAATTGCATACAGGAGGGATTAGAAGCCCCGAACTCTTCAACAAGAAGTTCCTCATAAGGCTGAAAAGTGAGCTGGTTTAAGGGCTAATGCTTTTAGGGGGCTTCGCCCTACCAACTCATTAAGCCTTGGCTTCCATTTATTGTTGGGGAATTGCTTACAGGAGGAATTAGAATGCTCGAACTTATATGGCTTCAAACATATGGCAAAAGCTGCCACCTGTGTGAGCCTAGTTAGCCACATGGGGGCGCTGATGAATCGTGAATAATTCACTCCGTGGAATTGGTCCATCATCAGATTAGACCGCGAGGCAGGTGCTGATGTAAATCTTTTCACAACTGTGTAAAAACAGCTATTTGAAATGTTTGAAATTGATCGAAAAGCACAAAAAGAGAATCGGAACATATTAGGAACTTCTCATGTTTATTTGAGACAGAGGTTACGGCTTCGTGTATGGCTATCAGTTCTGTAGAATATACTGAGCTAAATAAAGGTAAATTGGATTTTGTAATATATGTACATATACTATAAAGTATAAATAAGTCGACTTATACCTACTTTATTTAATATTGTTATAAATACCATATTATTATATGTAGTTTTTATAAACACTCAATCCTGAATTGTTTGTAGTTGCAGGAATATTTTTTCCAATTTTTTTTTTTATAGTTTGTATGATAGAAAAAAGGAAATATAAACACACAAGTTTGTTAATAAAGAATCAATCATTATTCTGCCTTCAAATCGGCATTTTTAATTACTTTGGCATTCATCTGCCTTAAAACAAACACTGGCATATAAAGCTGCCTGTGCAACTTTACATAGAGGCCCGTGGCGTTAATTAGCGCCGGTCACCTTAGTTAGATAGCCTTTATCAAAGCCCCACAACGACAAACGCTTACTCCCCTTATAAGGTTCTTATTGTATGGCTTTTTGTGGTAATACTAAATGTAGTAGTGTAGTTTATTCTAGAACCATCACTAAATTCGTAGTTCCCGTAGTAATTCAGAATTCTGCAATATTTGTGGCAGTTTTTTCATTACGTTATTTATCTACTGATTAGGTCTGTAAAACCTTTTTAGAAAATATCTCCTAAAGAGGACAGTTTAAAAGTAATTTGCATACATATTTTGCACAATATAAAAGGTAGTACTGTTAAAAATTCTGCATTGTTAGCTGAATTAACTAATTTTTTCAGATACGACTATGTTGCAATAAAGGAGAGTTTGGTTTTGTCTTTTATTAGAAATCAAAATGTAATTTTTTCTATTGATTTGATATCTAAAAACTTGAATAAAGAATAAAATTTTAATTTCTAAACAAACCTTTTTGTTCATGTTGAACTAAAATTTAATAAAAACATTTCAATATAAAATTAATTTAACTTCCTTGAACGACACTAGACTTTTATTGAAAAAAGAGCATACTCTAGGAAATAATTTTAAAATCAATTACAAAAATGAAGTAAGCTATGATTCTTTCAAATACACAAATTTTATTTTAAAATGTATTCATTAAAGATATTTAAATATTTTTGCCTGATAGCAGATCTCACATATATTCTTGTTTAAAACCACAAAAACAAATTCTTCAGAAAAAATATAATTTTATATAAAAGAAATAAACTTTAAAATGGAATTTAATTCGAATTTTTGTTCCTTACAAAAGGAAGAAGTTAGATTTTAAAATAAATTTTTTTATAAAAGGTAGTCAAGCTTTGTATGTTAATGGCAAAGCAAATGTTTTTGTTAAAAATTTTTTTTTTTGAATCAAAGATAAGAACTTTAACGTTCTTACTGAGGCCGTTTACATAGATTATCCTTATATTTAACTCATGTCCTGATTTATATCATCGTTTTGTCATGTACAAGCAAAGGTTTCTCTTCTTCAGTTCAAAGCCAACCGAATTGGCATCACTTTGTTCACTACTCCTCTAGAATAATTTTATAAAAACCACTCAAAGTACTGAGTTTTTATAAATGAGTACTAGTAGCAAAAAAATTCTTCTCTACATGCTCGCCTCTTACGGGTTTAAATACGACGTTATGCTGATTGCAAAAATAAATCCAATAAGTGTCTGCAGCTTAAAAAATTGCCATATTTAAACATGTTTTTATTATTAATTTTTTTCCTTTTAATATCAGAATTAAACTCCATACAAATAAATACATTAACAGATCGGGCAAAACTGAAATTTTATTAACATATTCAAGTACTAAAGATGAAAAGTTTTAAGAAAGCACAAAGAGTTTTGTACAAGAGGCTTCATTTCTTTATTTTTATGTTCTACGCACATACGGGTGTTGGATGTTATACAAGATATATACTCATTGGAAAGAAACAGAGCAGAAAATGCCAATTTTTTTAATACTAGACCAGTAAAATGTAATGTAATATACGTTATAAAGAGGAGAAAAGGTTGTAGTGTTTGTGGATATTTGACTTGAACTTTTCAACTTCATATTGAGACAGGAAACACGTCTACAGGCAACTTGCTTCACAGATGGCTGAAAAAAAATTCTCTCTGTAATATGCTATACGATACGCTGGGTAATAGACCACATACAGATAAGCTCGAGCTCTAGATCTGAATCAATCCGAAAGTCGGATAAAGAAATCCAGCCCGTTTATTCCCCATTTCGATATATCTGCTAACCCGTGCAGCATCGGCCCGCTTAGATACAGCGCTCTCATAGAACAGTGAACCGGGCACCGACAGACGAAGTGCGCAACACTCTCTTCCTCCTCCTGAATCCTTTCGACTTCTACAGAAATTATTAAATGGAAGATTTAACCTCCTTGCATGCATCTCTATGTGGCAATACCACATCCGGACCAGCGTAATCAGCATAACGCTGATAAGGATGATAGTCCTGCTGTTATTATATCTGGGCCAGGTCAATCTTGATATTCGGCAAGTAACATCAGTAGCTCATGTGTCGTAAGTGGTCTCCAAAAGCTAACGCTGAGCTTGTTTCTTACAGCTCCTAAGCGGAATTCCAAAAATCCGATCTATACTCCTTTATTGTATATCGACAACGGCCTTTGCCAGTTCATCCGCTACAACGTTTGTGGTCACTTTACTGTGCATGCATCCCTATGTGACAATATCCAGTCAGAGCTGTCAGCAAGGTACACAAGACCCCTTTGGACCGTAGTCCTCCCAGGATTATACATAGGCTGTCAGTCTCGCTACTCGGCACCATCTGTCCTGGCAGTTCCTTGCAGACGCTGCACTTGGTTCCTACAGCTTTTAAGCGGGACTCCTACCATCGTATCAGTTGTCCCCTCGCTGTAGATGAGTCCCGGCTTTCGCCAGCTCATCCGCCATAATATTTCCGGGCCCTCCACTATGCACCGGTACCCAGTTAAGCTCCTAGGATCATACGCAGGTTGTCAATCTCGCTACTCGGCAGGTAACCTCACCAGACGATATGTGTTATGCAGTCCCTACAAGCTGACGCTGCACTCGCTTCTTACAGCTTTTCAGTCGGACTCCTACCATCGCATCAAATGTCCCTTCGCTGTAGATGAGCCCCGGCTTTCGCCAGCTTATCCGCCATAATGTTTCCGGGCACTCCGCTATGCACCGGTACCAAGAAAAGCTCCAGGTTTGAATGTCTTGCTACCTCATTAAGAGCCCCCCGGGGAACAAGTTTTGCCTTGGCGTATTCCTAACTTAGGTGCTCTGTTTTTCGGGGAAAATAGGGGAAGGGGTCCCTCGTTTGGTGCGGCAAACAAAACTCTAGGAAGCCACATGACTTATGTTGTGTTGGCTTCCGAAACCCTTACCAAGGGTATAAATTGGCAGAACGGGGATCAGCATGGCCCCCGGGAAGTTCTGCTTGCGGTTCGACCCGGGCTGATCATGATTGAGGTGCCTACTTTGGCTGAAAAGTTCTGGCTGTGGTTGAAACCTAAAACGCAGGACGGGAGTGTTAGTATCCTTGATAATTGTTTGGTGACGGCTTTTTTCGAGGGCTAACAATCTCCCGAGGATCTGTTGCCTATACAACAGATACGTGTACTGTAAGGAACCAGTGGTGATGATTGACGGGTGAGTTGTTTTAAGGGCTGATGCTCTTAATGGGCTTCGGCCTACCAACTCATTAAGCCTTGTCCTCCATTGATTGCTGGGAAATTGCATACACGAGGGATTAGAAAGCCCGAATTCCTCAACAAGAAGTTGTTCATATGACCGCAATCATATGACAAGAATTGCTACCTGTGTGAGCCTAGCAAGCCACACGGGGGCGGTGGTGAATCGTGAAAAATTCACTCCGTGGAATTGGTCCATCATCAGGTTAGGCCATCAAGGCAGGTACTCATGTAAATCATTTTCACAGTTATCTCATTAAGAGATATCCGTCATTCTTGAACGAACCTAGATGTCGCATAGACATCTACAAGTTGCAGTGTGGATAACACTGAAATACCGCAAAAAAACTCTAAACCAATATAGCTAGTTGAGGCAAACCGTTAAACAGTGCGAGTGAGATGCAAAACTCTCGAAGACCGAACAACAAAAACAACAAGGCTGACCGCACTTAAGAAATAATTACGAAGACGTAAGAGAATTGTTCTTCAGCCCAGAGCTGCTGCACGACTGAATTACAAAAATAATTTTGTATAGTTCTTTTGCCTCAACTCCATTGAATAAAAACAATTTAGACATATGGTATGAATGGCAAAAATTTTATTTTAACACATTTTCTAAAAAAAAAAACTCAATTCGTTTATTCAGATTATTATATTTATAAACATATTTAGTTTCTTCTATGATCATTAAAATTTTGAGCAGCTTTAAAGAAAAATTCCACTTGACATTTAGCTGAGCGTTTGTGGCCAACACTTAATAATATTAAAAATTACTGTCTGCTCTCTATCATTTATTTTAAAAAATTAAAATTATATCTTTCTCTAAATGTTTGCAAACATCTCGTACGAATATTTTTATTATATATTTTAAAGCCAAAAGGTAAAGAAATAAACGAAAATAGAGAAACACAGTACAGAAAATGGTTTCTGTTTGAGCAAATTTGTAAGCAGCTTTTTTTTCCAGTTTTTTCAATATTTAATTAAAATGTTAGTGTAGTTAGAAAATCCTCACATGCAAAGTACGAAACAGAATGTTAGACACGCGTGAAAAAACTAAGGCAAACAGTTATTCAGAACTTATGTTGAAATATAAAGAAAATGATTTATACAATTAAGTTTTTTATTCGCTATTTAAGCTTCTAACATTTATACTAGTAAAAAATTATAAATAGCTTGTTTTCTATGTTTCCCAGCTATCTATATGTCGACATTTCATAGGAACTACCCTAATCATCAGTAGACTTTGGAAATTTTTTTGAAAGATACTCTCAAACATTCAACTGTATATCCCAACAATCCAAATAAATTGTTGAGAATTTAAAAAGAAAAATGCTCTAATAATATCCGTCAAAACACAAAAAACAAGCTTTTCTATTTATAAACGTCTCTAACATTTCTTTACACCTTTCAAACAAATGAACAACCGTTGGTTGCTACGATTTGCTTTTTGAAAGTATCGAAAAGCAGAGAACAAAAATTCAAACAATTAAGTTTTTTATTCGCTATTTAAGCTTCTAACATTTATATCAGCAAAAAAAATATAAATAGCTTGTGTTCTATGTTTCCCAAAGTTAAATGTTTGAGAATATCTTTCAAAAAAATTTCCAAAGTCTACTGATGATTAGGGTAGTTCCTATGAAATATCGACATATAGATAGCTGGGAAACATAGAAAACAAGCTATTTATAATTTTTTTTACTGGTGAAAATGATTTATATATAAGGAACCATTTTGAAGATTCAATAAATAAAAAACGCTTAAAAAAATATATATAAGAAACATATCTGCCGGATTAATAAAAATAGTACTTGTGGTTGGTTACAAGAAATGTATACACTTTTCGTATGATATTAAATTAGAATTGTCGACTATGCTTCATACATACTTTATTTGTTCTGTATTTATTTGCAAAAAGCGCACAGCACGCTTTTAATAACATTTTAATTCTTATTTTCATTTTATTAGAGTATATTATCATTACAGATTCATTCACTCTAAAATGATACTGGATTATGTTGTATCATGACGAGTAACACCAGCTGGATATAAGAAAATAAGACCAATTACTAGCTTGCAGCTTTTAACGTCTCTAACCAGTACGAGAGTTACGTTAAACTCTCGGAGGCCAAACAACAAAAATAAGTCTGTCCGCATTTAAAAATTATGATGACGCGTGAACTGTTCTTCAACCCAGAGATGGTCTACGACTGTTTCTCATCAAGATTCTGGCGCATTATTGTGAATTACAAAAATTTTGCTTTACTAGATATAATTTCGTTCAATTCAAAGTTTACTTTAAATTATTAATCAGTGAACTTGTTTTTTAGTTATATACATATGTACGATATTATCAGTTGTGTGTATATGTAACCTATTTTTTTGAAAAAAAATTTTTTGGTACCGAAATTTCGTTATTTTCGCTCTAGGACGCTTATTTAGGGAGATAAACGCAAAAAACTTTTTTTCAAAAAAAATTTTTTGGTACCAAAATTTCGTTATTTTCGCTCTAGGACGCTTATTTAGGGAAATAAATGAAAAAAACGTTTATTTGGTAAAAAAAAATTTTTGGTACCAAACTTTCGTTATTTTCGCTCTACGACGCTTATTTAGGGAGATAAACGCAAAAAACTTTTTTTTGGAAAAAAATTTTTTGGTACCAAAATTTCGTTATTTTCGCTCTAGGACGCTTATTTAGGGAGATAAACGCAAAAAACTTTTTTTTGGAAAAAAAATTTTTGGTACCAAAATTTCGTTATTTTCGCTCTAGGACGCTTATATACGGAGTTAAACAAAAATTTTTTGATACCAAAATTTCGTTATTATCAGTTGTGTGTATATGTACGATATTATCAGTTGTGAGTTCGAGTCCAACTTCAGCCAAGAAGAAGGATTATTTTTAATTATAACAATAACTGCTGTGAAACAATAAGACCAAAGAAGAACAGAAAAAATAATTGAATATCATTAGCTGGGGGATAACTAGCTGTTTCGTAGTCGCTATACTACTCATCAGCACCCATTGGGATTCGAAGTCGGGATTTCTTCGTTGTCAGCGTCAAGTCATCAAAATGTATATCAATTTCAATTGGAATATGATATTAAAAGCTCAGTATTCTGCTCAGCCAATTGCAGGCCAACCAGCAAGCTAATCTATGGCATTACCACTTGAAAAATTTCATCATAGTTAAGCTTCCATAGGTCTTGTCCCAAAATGAAACCTTGCACAGCGCCTAATGTTAATTTCCTTCTTACTTAAAAAATTATGGTATTAAATTGTAAGCTTTCAGAAATTCCAACAAAACTTCGACTTTATTACAGATTTTTAGGTAATTCGACTGCCAGTGATGGCGCTTTGTATTAAAGACATGCAGCTCAGAAAACGGGTTTCGTGGCTCTGTAGTGGAATTCACTAACCTGTTTTAACGCTAATAAAATTCGTTTAGAGAAATTAACACTATAAATTACACTATAACAGTTTTTAACACTATTTGGCTTCGTTTTAAATCAGCTGTTTTTATAGCCTGACTGATTAGCGTTAATTAAACACCAATTGTGTTATGTGGTGTTTATCTTAACAACAATGTCGTTAAAATTTCTACTAGAATAACTTCACAGTATTTGGCATACGACTTGTCGGAAGACTCCAACAGTCGGTCGGCGTGTTCTCCGTGAGAACTTATCTTATTTATCAAAAAATATTTTAAATAATAAACATATAAATAGCTTTCTTACCCTAAACATGGAATTACTTGCAAATTTGTTCGTTTTTTTTTTCTATTCCTCTTTGTGGTTTTCTTTATTTTTAACAAAGCTGCCACATTATTTCAAATTTTTTTAACATACAACCAGAGGTGTTAAGAATAAGTCAGTGAATCACATAAGCGTTAGTGCAAACCACAATAGCTCGCGTTAAGTTATGCTCTTTTAAAATCGTTAAAAATTAGTGAAATGCACTACCGGCCTTATTCAAATAAATAAATAAATAACATGACTATAAATAAATAACATGACTATTCGATCACGACTTTTGTTTAAAGTGGAACCTTTCCAAAAATTCTGCCAATCTGTTGTTTATGACCACCGATTTCAATGCAACTCCACGCCGAGCACAATTCAACTGTCTTGCCGTTTTCGTTTTAAACAACAAGCATCAACCACGATACTTCTCGAAAGGTGCGGAAGTTTCTGGAGCTCCTGGATCCCGTGGATTAATTTCTCCTATCAGACTTCGTAGCGTAGAAAATATGACAACATAATAAAAGGCCACAAACAATTCGCAAGAAAAAAATAACAAAACAAAAGAAACTCTAGAAAGCGCTAAAAGCAGAGCACCCTGGTTTGGTGTACACCAAGGCAAAACTTGCTTTCCAGGGAGCCATTTCGTGGCATCAAGAAAAAACACTACGAACAAAAAACAACATTGAACAAGACTCACTAGCGGGGAGTCTACAGTTAATTTGTGACATAAGTACAAAATCCTAAAAACCAAACAGCAAACACCAAAATGCAACCATAATACCAAGAACAGCACAGAACGCAGGAACTGTGCACTAAACCTCGCAAGGTTGACTGCACTAGAGCTTCTATTACGACAGCAGCTAACTCCATCAACAGTGATCCTCATCTACAAAGTAAAAATTGCAACAACAACAAAAGTTGCCCAATGTAAACAAGGTCTAACAATCTGTATGAGACGTAGTGAGAAAGCTGAGATTTCAAAAATGCGTTTGATTTGAGTATTACAGTGAAAGTGTTTACTCTGTACGCAAGCATTAAAAGTTGGCTCTAAAATTTATTCAAAATAGGCAAAATTTGCAAATTTAAGCCGGTAAGCACAAACTACCTCGAAAATATATTTTTCATATGTTTAAACATATGTTTATATATGTCATATATTTACAATAAAAAAAATTTTTATAACACATGTGTCACATGCATTTTCTAAATGCAGCCCTATCTCTTCTTAGTGCGCTTTTAGTTTTTCTATCAGACTGCGGAAACCAGATGTTTCTTTTCCCAAACCTTAGTTTTATTTTGTTGCAGAATGCACGTGAATATATGAAGAGTGGAAAGGAATGAAAGTATAAAAATGCGCTGTTTTAATCTTTATTTTAGTTCTTCAATTAAGATAACTACTGTGACAGCATTAATGGAGTCTTTTCCACATGATAACAAAAATAAAAAATAAAATAAAATATAAAAAAATTATATGCAATAAAAGAAATTAAAACCAAAAAGTTTGAAAGTAAAATTTTTGAATGCTAAAACGCATTTTGCAGAAATTGTTGTTTTTCATTTGATTGCTGTTTTTAATTAACAATTATTCAGTGAACATATAAAAAAGCTACTACAGCTCTTTTAAACAACAAAATAGTAATATTATAATAAAGTAAGTAAAAAAAGTACTCCAAGAAAAATACTGGCGAAAGTTTACTCTGTCTAGCTTGAACATATAATTCGGTATCATATGATGTTTTTACACGATGTTCTATTTTGCAAATTAAGGGCTGGTGCTCTTAATGGGCTTCAGCCTACCAAGGCATAAGTCTTGTCTGCCTTAGTGCGAAACTTAGAGTTAACGTATTGCTTCCGGAGAAGTGGGGAATTTTGGGAATTCACGAAGACGATTTTGGGAATTCCCAAAAAAAATTCACTACCATTTCGCTAATTGGTTAGAAACTGACTTTTCAAATTCGGTGTGCGGAACATGCGTCTGAACTATAAATGGCCATTGGAGTTATCGTATTGCCTCTGAGGAAAGGGGGATGTTGACGTTTCCTGGAGCTGACTTTGGGAATTTCCAAAAACATATTCCGTGCTCGTTTTGGCCGTGGAATGAATATCTGAGCTATAAATGGTCATTCGATTTACTACGAAAGTTTAAGTTTCCATATTGTTGCTAGGAAAGTGGGGAACTTTTGCCATTCCTGAACTGATTGATAATTGGGAATTAAAAAAAAACTCGGAACGCGTTATATCTCTTAACTTTTAGTTTGATATCGAAGCGTGTTTTTTACTTTTTTAAAATTATTGTAAAAATAAGTCAATAAAATGTTAGTCTCAAATATAAATTTCTTTCGATAAATCTATCCATACTGTTACATCATGTAGTAAAGTTTACCCTTGTTCAAAAAAAATATCTGGTTCTGTTCAACAAACAGGATCAGAAAATTGAATGTTTATTTGAATTCATAAATATTTGTTTGAATTCATGAATTCTTTTACAGGCCCGCATGCAAAAAATTTTTGGCTGATTCAAGGATTACCGCTATTGAACATGTAAAAAATGCAGGAAAAGAAATTTGTTGAGCCTAATTTTGTAAAAGTAAATTATTAGCAAAAAATAATAAAAATATGATATTTATCCTTCCAGGGTACTTTCCAAAAAGATAAAAATCTTATTTTTTGCCTCAAAAAATGCTTTGCGGGTTCTTGAATTGCAAGTGAAATAATGACACTTACAATTGTTCGTTGCACAATATTTAAATAATTCACAACTTTATTTACACTTAACACCACTGTTATTTATACACTAGACTTGCTTAGTATTCTGACTTGTGACTGTTTTGCATAATGTTTAAAAATAAAACTGACTGGCAGACCCGTCTTCTAATTATAATTTTTTATTACCTTCTCTAATCATCAAGAAGTTTCTAGTCATTCATAATTGCTGCGTCAAATAAACAAATATAATTATTACGCATATACACACGCACACACATTTTTACGAACAATTTGCTAGTAACAACAACAAACTATAAGAAACGAAATATCAAGAATGCAAGTACAACAGTAACATCATTTGTAGTTGATTTACTTGGAATTTTGAGTACTTAAAAATAATGTATATTTGTTTCTTTGTGTATTAAGTTTTTAGTTTTATCTTGTTTGAGTGAATGTGCTGTACATTTGTAACGAGCAGATCAACGGCTGTACACTGGGTTAGATGTGATACAAATTCGTAAAAATATCAACAAAGTCATTGGTTTACATTAGCGCCTGTCTTGGCGGCCATACCTGATGATAAGCCAACTAACTACACGGTGTCAATTATTCACCATTCACTTTTAAGTGCCGCAAAGGTCGAAAATTTTGCCATAAGTATTTAACCATATATACAAATCCCTTTCTAGTCTGTATGCTATTTTCCAGACCGTCAATGAAAGACATATAATTTTAACTCATATGGCTTGAGTGTTGTAAACACACAAAAAACCAAGAAAACTATTTTTTTTTTCAAATTACTTTTGCCACAAACATATCAAGTTTTTTTTTTGCTCAGATAGGAATTTGTCTTTAGAAAAACCAGCCTTTAATTGCCGTGTGTTTTACTCATGGTATGGTTTAAGGGTATTTAATAATTTCGGATGTTAGCTTAGGTTCGAGTAATAAAGTTATTATTTTACCGCTGTTTACACACATGATTTTGGCTATAAGTGCCAAGTAAGTATATAATTAAGTTTTGATATTTTAGTTATATTTATCCAGGTAAAAGATCGAAATTAATGCCTCCTTTCTCAAAAGTAATTTCTAGAACAACCAAGAAAAAAATTTAACAGAAAATTGTTGAAAGCTCGAAGTATATTATTTTATTTTAGGATACGTTTGTACTTGGCATATAAGAATTTTTAGAGCATTTTTTTCCGACTAAGCCGAAACTGCGTTTACGCATTGACAGAGAGTCGTCACCCCCTGTTTTGTGTTGGGCTGATCACAACAATGATGCTACCGACCGAACAACCCTCTCTTCATCCTGTGATGAAAATTTCCACCTCTAAACTGACTTCGAATTGCTTAGGGGTGAATTCCCAATGGCTTAAATATGTGGTTCCTTTACTCAAGCCTTCATTTAGAAATCTAGCTATGACAAGGCTCTGCAACTTCTAAATCTGAATTTTTTGTCCACAGAACTTTTTCACGAAATTCCGATACCGCCAAAAAATTGGCTTCGCCCGCTGTCATAATATTCACGATATTCTCCACTGTTATTGAGCCAGCTGCAATTTCATATTCCCTACGATTTTCTGCCCATTGAAGATACTTAAAGGAAGTACGCTGCTCATCGCCTAAGACTGCTTCTTTCTCATTTACACAAAAGCGTGTACTACATTTCCCGTTTTTTTAAAGTGTCCGATAGCATTTGGCACCTCATTTTATGAAGCAGCTTTTTTGGAACTTAAACAACTTTCAATAAAAATTGACTTCTTTAGCAGAGTTTCAGGAATTTTTTTGGATATCTTGAGTTCTAATTTTTGTCATATTTTTATTTAAACTTCATTTCTTCAATTTCTTTTCTACCAAAAATTTAAAGAAAACATATATAAGAAAGCATTATTTATTCCTTTGTTTTAAAATTATTCGTTTCTGTGAACTTTTTACTTGAAAATTTTTTTTTAAATATAAGAAACCTTAAAAATAACACAAAACTGTTTAAAAAATGGCAGCTTTCACAGCAGACCAGCTCTAAACATGTTGGTTTTTATACCATCTACAAGTATTTGTAAGCAAATGGACATATACACAAACATACGTAGGATTTATTCTGGACATTGTCAAATCTATAAAAAGTAATTCAAGCTACGAACTCACAACTAAATGATTTGCTTAGCAGAGTAAAATTTAATTCTAAAAACATAATAAAATCAACCTAAGCCATTTAATATCTTGTGTGACCATTTGCCGGATACTCTTGGATTTTTGTGTGCAGATTATTATTTTTCTTAGCATATTTACCAAGTATGAAGCGATAACAACTTAAAACACACTATGAAGACAAATACCATAAAATTAATTTTTATGACACATTAAAAGTAATAAATTCAGCCGCAATCACACAACAGTTTTGCTCAAATTGTTATAACTTTCTCAGTTTTGGCTAGTCTTCTTACATATTTAAGTATTCCACAAAAGTAAAGGTATAGTAATCGTCTGGCGATGTTGAGCTCAATTCACTTTATAACTCCCAAATTTCACTCAACTTCGCGCACATAAACTTATTTTGTTTCAGACACTACTGTAATGGCATTACATTTATTATATTTTCTTATGGATGTATAAATGTTTGTCACTGGAATCTGCCATGAATGTCAAACACTTTAATGTCATACATATTTAATAAGATTTGGCTCAAATATTTTTCACACTTATGATTAGACACTCATTTATTATTCCTTAAACACAACTGTGGACACTTTGACGCCTTAAAGTATGCTTTGTTTTAATACAATTCGTATTTGTATCATTAACCCTTATCCTATATTACTGGGTCACAACCGCCCAAACGGTTTTCATACTTCATTTATAATATACAGTGGGTTCCTTGGAAACTTGGGTACAATATATTATTAAGGGGTATCTATTTAAATATAACAATCGTAAAGCAGCTCTGGACTTAAATGCGGTCAGGCGTGTTTGTGTTGTTTGGCCTGCGAGAGTTTTGCATCTCGCTCTCACTGGTTAAGTGTTTGCCTCTACCAGCTCTATTAGTTTACAGTTTTTTTTAAGTATTTCTTTGTTAACTGCGCAAATTCGTATGTGAAAGCATAAGTTAGTAACAGCGCCGGTGCAAATTACTTGTTGAGCCGCGGAGAAAATAAAACAAGTGTAATTTTCAGCTGTGTTAATACAGTTAAAATCTGCAAATTTTATTGATAGCACTACATTCAATTGTGTTTTATTTTAACCCATACTTACCTTGTGCTTAAACCCAATTTCTCAACTATATTTGAAAAACGTGGTGTTTCAATAAGCAGGTTAGAGAAAAAGGAAGCAAAGTGTATGTTAAATTTGACATGTGAAAAAATTAGCAAATGACAGCTGTTGTTAAAACAGAGATGTATAATATACTATAATAAAAGATTTGAATATTCGAAAACTGTTAGTTTTAAATTCTTATATGAGTAGTTAAGCGCCATAACATTGCTGTTAATACCATCGTGGTCATAAGATCTTCATTACTCTGCGCATACTGTGGTGCATCCTATACTTTGCATTAATAATAAATATATATTTGAATTAAAAAAATCCAAGTGGGTGCTGATGAGTAGTGTAGCAACTACGAAGCAGCTAGTTGCCCCCCAGCTAAAGATTTTATTATTTAAAAATTATAAAGTTCAACAAAAATTTAACAAATAAAATATTATTCTTTCCACATAGCAAGTGTGAGAAAACTTACACGTTTGGCATTCTTGGGTCGAAATTGCTCAAATAGGAAAGAAGGAAATAAGGAAGTGAAACAAGAAAGAAATAAAGCTATCTGCACAGTTTACAAGCCAATCTTAAGGTTTTTGTGGTCAAAAGCAGCCTATCCTGCAATAGAAATAATTTTTCGGCAGGATAGTGACTCTAAGCATACATTCAAAATCGTGAGAAAAAAGTCTCAACGGACAAAATTCCGATTGATAATTTGTGGTCAATCGTGAATAATTTTTGCCCACCAAATAGCTAGTTATTCGTAACGGGAGTTATTCGTAAATTGATAGAAAGTCTCCCACAACATATAGAATATATTTTGGACTAAAAGTACTACCATTCATTACCATACCATAAATTAAGAAAGCAAAAATGGAGCTAATTAACTCTTTAAATTCTTAAGGAATAAAAGGTGTACAATACACAAACATGTACTTATTTTTCCACCCTACTGTATATACATTTCATATATGTACACATATATACGTATGGCATACATATGTATATTAATATGATTGTTCTAAACTTGCAAGCTAGGAAATTGAAGGACCAAAGCTTATATTTAGGATCTGACAGATAGTAAATAAAAGATTGATGGGGAAAAACAAGTATTTCCTTTAATAAAAACTAGATAATTTAATGAGTCATGCGCTAAAATAGCAACATAAAAAGCGGAATAAAAATGAAAGTGACAATTAGGCAAACAGCCGACGGTGACAGCCAACGACATACACAAGATTTACAAACATAAAACTTGTACTATAAATATATATAAAGTTTGACAGAAAAATCTGGTGGGGAATATGTGGAAATTTTTATGTGGTAGCGATAAAATTGGTATGCTTAGTATAAAATGAATTGGCTCTGGACAAAACAATTGAAAGTGGAATTGCAATATTGTTCTAGAGAATCCAGTTTTTCTGTGAAACAACTTATTTTCATTATATTATAATAAATAAATGTATTTTGTAAAAATTTATTTTTGAGCCTTACGTATTTGAAAAACAAACTACAAAATAGTTTTCAGTTATGTATTTGATATACAAAATACTAAATAACTCTCTTAATTTTAATTCTACATATTTATTATTATAACTTTTTTTTATATACAAGATTTTGCAAATTTTTCCCTTATAAGACATATTTATATTCTATACATAATATACTAAAAAAACTTTTATTATCTTGATGCATTACATTTAAGTTGAAAAGCTATAAATGGCTAAACTCTTTTGGGCATATTCATAAAAATTTAAATAAATTTAAAATGTGTTTTTATTCAAAATTTTCACACAAAATTTTACTAAAATTCATTTCAAATGCATTTTAATTTTTTTAGAATATGCATTATATTCTATTTTATTTTCAACAACAAATAAATCTAAAAAAAAAACTACTAAAGCCCAGTTCAGACTATTAGACTTTGTATTAATACTTGTCAAAAATTCAAATAATACGTGCAAGTCTGATAGTCTGAATGTAATCCGTCATACATACGAAAAATAATATGATAAAAATTTGACATTCCATATGACTTTGTTGTTTTTTGAAACTTTTCAAAACGATAATACGAAGGCGAATTCATAACAGGTGAAATTGACAGCGCAGCTGATAACTTTTTTTTTTTTATTATAATCTGTTTCAGATGTCAATGGCATAATTAAAACAAAGTTGGAAAAAAATATTAAACAATTTTTTTAATTATGTATTCTATTTTGAGCGCCAGTTATCATCCAGAATCCTCCGCAGTCTGGCTGGCCATTTTCACCTTTTCAAGCTCTATGATCTGAGACTTTAAGTTTCACGAAATAAGTAAAAGTTTCACAATATAATTAAGTTTTTCTTTTATTGTAAATTTTTTTTGGAAATTTGAAATAAAAAATTTCAAAACAATTTTTTAATTTATGTATTGCATCTTGAGCACCAGCTATCATTCAGAATTCTCCCCAAACTTGCTGGCCATTCTCACCATTCTGTGACTTTAATTTTCACGAAATAACTAAAAGTTTCACGAAATAATTAAATTTTTGTTTTTTATTGTAAATTTTTTAATAATTTTTTTTTTTGCAATGCCTTTTTGTGTTTATATTTTTCCCTTGACATTTGAAAAAGATTTATTTTTTGTAGTATTGTATTTATTGCTCTTGCGTTTACCTTGTATGTATTAGCCTTGGATAATACTTTACATTGGATCAGGGTTGTGTTTTTTTTAGCAACCCAGCTAATTAAAAATTGAGTAGTCGGCTATTTCGTAGCCGATGGGGTGCCGTCACTGATAGTATTTTTTGTCGTTATAAAAAAGCTCGAAATTTGAAATTTAGCTGTCATTTATAAATGTATTTTGCTCATGCTATATTTAGAACATTTAATATGTTTGTGCTATTAAATTTGGATGTATTATACATAATTACTATTTTAACTGTTGAAGAATTTCACGCGCCGGCACGTCTATCGCCTACGATGAATAGCGCACCTGCCACCGTGAAAAGTTTTATGATGGCACATCTATGTTGGTTTATATCAAGTGTGATGATGTGAATGCAAAATCTAATTTACGTTAGACTTTTTGACAATCGCAAGAAACGTGTTGAGACTTTTATCTCACAAAATCGAATGAAAGTATTTATACTTGTATAATAGTCTGATTGGGCCTTAAATACTTTGAGGTCGTGTATTTGAAATACAAATACAAAATACGTATTTGTATTTCAAATACGTATTTCAAATACACGTATATCAAATACTGCCCAGCCCTGTTTACATTGTATATTTTACTCGCTTCAACTCGATGGCTGATTTGGTAGAGTACTCGACCAACAGTCTCGAGGTCGCAAGCTTCGTAGTTTTGTGTTAAAAAAAAAGTACGAAAAAAGCTAATGTCAAAATTTTATTATTTGCAAAACCCATTCTGTAACCCATATTGTGTATCATAAATCTAAAAAATAATAATTTCATGGGACAAAATTTGCTCACTAATATCATATGCGTTTTATTTTTCAAGAACAGAATAAGGGTTAAAACATTATATAGTTGGTTGTTCTCGTATGGAATTTATTAAAGTATTTTCTATTATAAAGAGTGTTTTAATAGAGGCATCGATGTTCGCAACGATATAAAACAAAGATGAACTATTTAAATTTATTTGAAATTTATTTTACTCGTACGATAATAATTGGAAATTATAATTTGAGAGCTACTGCTAGCTCGGATGAAGTCCAATTATAAATGACTTTATCGAACATTTGTGGCCATATATTGCCAATAGTACGGCACGCCTCCAAGTGATCAGCTCTTTAAGGCTTATCAGTCTAGACTAGGGAATACACATATCCCCACAAAAAGTAGTAAAGCGGCGCTAAATTGTATGATTTTCCGATACGTTAAACTATGCGATTACCCTACGTTTCGTTTAGTAAAACAATTGTAGTACAAGTTGTGTGATATCTTGTGCTGTCTTTTTGATACCACAGCTCCTGTCCATCATAATTGAAACAAGTCAGTTATCATGGCTCTATAGCGATCACTGTTGACTGTAGCGTTCTAACCAGCATCGTGTTTAAAGGAGCGTAGATCGATGATTTCACCAGTCCGTAAAGCAATCAAATAGTCAGGTTTGCTGGCTTTAAAGTTGTTACATTAAACATTTGAGGACTATCATCACTTCAAATATGGCAGTTTTGTTAGGCCAAGGAAAATTTTTGTATGAAAATCGCTGTTAGAGGTGATTTTGTTATGGGACCGTTTGCACAATTTGGGAGCTTTGTTTTGGCATCAGCCTATTCATGTTAATATGCCAAACAAAACTAAACATAAATCACTTAATAGCTGATAAAATGTATCACCAATCAAAAAAGTGTTGCCAACTTTATTTTTCCATAGTGCATGGATTTTGGTACATTTTTTTACGCTTCTAATCGCAAAAATAAGCAAATTTTGTAAAAACTCGACAAAAGTATCAAGGTTCCTCTTTCCATTGATACCAAAATCATTTAGGTTTGCAAAAATTCTTGAAAAAAATGTACCAAAATCCATGCACTATGGAAGAATATATGAAAAAATAAACTTTTACTAAAAGTTGATTTATCTCCATAAATACGCTTCTAATCGCAAAAATAAGCAAATTTTGTAAAAACTCGGCAAAAGTATCAAGGTTCCTCTTTCCATTGATACCAAAATCGTTTAGGTTTGCAAAAATTCTTGAAAAAAAATGTACCAAAATCCATGCACTATGGAAGAATATATGAAAAAATAAACTTTTACTAAAAGTTGATTTATCTCCGTAAATACGCTTCTAATCGCAAAAATAAGCAAATTTTGTAAAAACTCGACAAAAGTATCAAGGTTCCTCTTTCCATTGATACCAAAATCGTTTAGGTTTGCAAAAATTCTTGAAAAAAATGTACCAAAATCCATGCACTATGGAAGAATATATGAAAAAATAAACTTTTACTAAAAGTTGATTTATCTCCGTAAATACGCTTCTAATCGCAAAAATAAGCAAATTTTGTAAAAACTCGACGAAAGTATCAAGGTTCCTCTTTCCATTGATACCAAAATCGTTTAGGTTTGCAAAAATTCTTGAAAAAAATGTACCAAAATCCATGCACTATGGAAGAATATATGAAAAAATAAACTTTTACTAAAAGTTGATTTATCTCCGTAAATACGCTTCTAATCGCAAAAATAAGCAAATTTTGTAAAAACTCGATAAAAGTATCAAGGTTCCTCTTTCCATTGATACCAAAATCGTTTAGGTTTGCAAAAATTCTTGAAAAAAATGTACCAAAATCCATGTACTATGGAAGAATATATGAAAAAATAAACTTTTACTAAAAGTTGATTTATCTCCGTAAATACGCTTCTAATCGCAAAAATAAGCAAATTTTGTAAAAACTCGACAAAAGTATCAAGGTTCCTCTTTCCATTGATACCAAAATCGTTTAGGTTTGCAAAAATTCTTGAAAAAAATGTACCAAAAAATGTTCCATGCACTATGGAAGAATATATGAAAAAATAAACTTTTACTAAAAGTTGATTTATCTCCGTAAATACGCTTCTAATCGCAAAAATAAGCAAATTTTGTAAAAACTCGACAAAAGTATCAAGGTTCCTCTTTCCATTGATACCAAAATCGTTTAGGTTTGCAAAAATTCTTGAAAAAAATGTACCAAAATCCATGCACTATGGAAGAATATATGAAAAAATAAACTTTTACTAAAAGTTGATTTATCTCCGTAAATACGCTTCTAATCGAAAAAATAAGCAAATTTTGTAAAAACTCGACGAAAGTATCAAGGTTCCTCTTTCCATTGATACCAAAATCATTTAGGTTTGCAAAAATTCTTGAAAAAAATGTACCAAAATCCATGCACTATGGAAGAATATATGAAAAAATAAACTTTTACTAAAAGTTGATTTATCTCCGTAAATACGCTTCTAATCGCAAAAATAAGCAAATTTTGTAAAAACTCGATAAAAGTATCAAGGTTCCTCTTTCCATTGATACCAAAATCGTTTAGGTTTGGAAAAATTCTTGAAAAAAATGTACCAAAATCCATGCACTATGGAAGAATATATGAAAAAATAAACTTTTACTAAAAGTTGATTTATCTCCGTAAATACGCTTCTAATCGCAAAAATAAGCAAATTTTGTAAAAACTCGACAAAAGGATCAAGATTCCTCTTTCCATTGATACCAAAATCATTTAGGTTTGCAAAAATTCTTGAAAAAAATGTACCAAAATCCATGCACTATGGAAGAATATATGAAAAAATAAACTTTTACTAAAAGTTGATTTATCTCCGTAAATACGCTTCTAATCGCAAAAATAAGCAAATTTTGTAAAAACTCGACAAAATCCATGCGCTATGGAAGAATATATGAAAAAATAAACTTTTACTAAAAGTTGATGTATCTCCGTAAATACGCTTCTAATCGAAAAAATAAGCAAATTTTGTAAAAACTCGACAAAAGTATCAAGGTTCCTCTTTCCATTGATACCAAAATCATTTAGGTTTGCAAAAATTCTTGAAAAAAATGTACCAAAATCCATGCACTATGGAAGAATATATGTAAAAATAAACTTTTACTAAAAGTTGATTTATCTCCGTAAATACGCTTCTAATCGCAAAAATAAGCAAATTTTGTAAAAACTCGACAAAAGTATCAAGGTTCCTCTTTCCATTGATACCAAAATCGTTTAGGTTTGCAAAAATTCTTGAAAAAAATGTACCAAAATCCATGCACTATGGAAGAATATATGAAAAAATAAACTTTTACTAAAAGTTGATTTATCTCCGTAAATACGCTTCTAATCGCAAAAATAAGCAAATTTTGTAAAAACTCGACAAAAGTATCAAGGTTCCTCTTTCCATTGATACCAAAATCGATTAGGTTTGCAAAAATTC